>CM022298.1:386523150-388923150 GCA_011799875.1 Thinopyrum elongatum
GGCTGCATGCTCTGGTGCGTGTTGCATCCGTATGGGAGCTTTGAGCTACAGTAGCAGTGGGGGCGGGGGTGACCGTTTCATGGTTTCACATGGTCTGAGGAGAAAAATAGAATCTCAAGTAGCACAATATGTTGGAACGTGTCGGAGGAAGGCTGGCAGGAACAGTACACAAACATCACATGCCCACCATATTCTGAGAAGGGTTTAATGTAATTTGTGTGAAATGGGTCTGTGTGGATGTACGAGTAGTACATCCATATCACTGACATTCATGCACGCAACAAACATTTTTGTGCATGATTTCACCCTATTCTCATATTCTGTTTGGGAGTGGATTTGATTTTTGTAATCGGAGCTCATTTTTGTAGTTGGTTTCAATATAGACTATGCATGTATTATTGTGAGAGATAATAGAGAGACAATACTTGTGTGACAAAGAGGGGGGCGGGGGCAGCGATACCTAATGAGAGAGGGGCATATGCGTGTTCGAAAGACTATGTGTGTCGTAGAGAGAGGAGTGTCCGAAAGGGAGAGAGAGAGGGTGTGTGCGTGTGCATGTGTGTGTTAGAGAGAGATAGATAGATAGAGAGATAGAGAGAGAGAGATGCCTGTAACGTCGGGATCAACATGGTTATGAGGTTGGGGATATGGGAGAGCGATAGTGTGTGTGTGATGAAGGGACCCACAGACATTGTCTATTTGCGTGTGAGAGAGTTGGATAGACCTCGATAGCACGGCTGGCTAGGGGGTGGAAGGTTATGTGTGGTAGAAAGAGACAGTAAAGGGAGAGATGAATGCTTGTTTGTTGCAAGGAGACCTAACTACATAGACAGGGGTAGCAAGAAGAAGAGAATGGCGGTGTGCCTTTTTTCATGGGATGGGAGAGAGACCAAGAGACACGCATCGCGTGGAGAGGTGTGTGTGTTTCGAGAGAGAGAGAGGGTGGTGTGGACCTGGATAATGAGATGGGTGCTGATAACCCACAAGTATAGGGGATCGTTTGTAGCCTTCTTCGATAAATAAGAGTGTCGAACCCAACGAGGAGCTAAAGGTAGAACAAATATTCCCTCAAGTTCTATCGACCACCGATACAACTCTACACACAATTAACGGTTGCTTTACCTAGAACAAGAATAAAACTAGAAGTACTTTGTAGGTGTAGATAGGTTTGCAAGATAATAAAGAACGTGAAAATAAAAGTTAGGTGCTGTTTAGATAAAGAAACAATTATGTTTAGTAAAAACAAGTGTAGATTAGTGGTGGTAGGATTTGCAAAATTGCCCCTTAGCAATTGACTACGTTACTAGACCGATAGCAAGTTTTTATGTGGGAGAGGCCACTGCTAACATGTCGTCCCTTACTTGGAATTCTATGCACTTATGATTGGAACTATTAGCAAGCATCCGCAACTACTAACGTTCATTAAGGTAAAACACCCAACCATAGCATTAAGATATATATTGGTCCCCCTTCAATCCCGTACGTATCAATTTCTATGTTTAGGCTGAAGCTGCTGTCACCCTTGCCCTCCAATGCATAGTCCTATCAACATACTACTAACCCTATGGTGTGATCCACACGCACGATCATATGATGGGCACCAAAGGACAACAACATAACCACAAGCAAATTAAACCAACCATAGCAATTCACCAATTACCGATAGGACAACAAAAATCTACTCAGACATCATAGGATGGCAACATATCATTGGATAATAGTATGAAGCATAAAGCACCATGTTCAAGTAGAGGGTACAGTGGGTTGCGGGATAGTGGACCGCGGAATATAGATGGGGGAAGGTGATGGAGTTGTTGGTGAAGATGACGGAGTTGTTGGAGTAGATCGCCGTCACACGATGATTGGCCCGGCGGCGTTCCGGCGCCACCGGGAGAGAGGGGGAGAGAGGCCCCCTACTTCTTCTTCTTCCTTGGCCTCCCCCCTAGATGGGAGGAGGGTTCCCCCTCTGGTCCATGGCCTCCATGGTGGCGGAGGGGCGGGAGCCCCTCCGAGATTGATCTGTCTCTCTGTTCTCTTCTGTTTCATGTTTCTATTTTCTGGACCTTCACTGTTTCTTAAATTCCCAGAGATCCGTAACTCCGATTGCGCTAAGATTTTAACACGATTTTTTCTCACAAATTATCTTTCTTGCGCCAGAAGAAGGGCCCCAACCAACTTACGGGGAGGGCACAAGACACCTGGGCGCGCTAGGGGTGCCCGGCGTGCCCTGGTGGGTTGTGGAGGTCGTGGGCCTCCGTTAGCATTGATTCCACCTCCCAAAAAAGCATAAACATTCCAAAATAATTCTCCGTAAATTTTTATCACGTTTGGACTTCGTTTGATATGGATATTCTGTGAAACAAAAAACATGCAACAAACAAGAACTGGCACTGGGTATTGGATCAATAGGTTAGTCCAATTAATCATAAAAAATGTTGCCAAAAGTATGTGAAAGTTGTATAATATTGGCGTGAAACAATCAAAAATTATAGATATGACGGGGACGTATCAGGTGCTCATGTGTATGTTAGAGGGAAGGAGTTGTCTAGGTGGTAGTCTTATGATGGCGACCCAATCTTTCAGTGATAGTCGGGATGAGTATCGATTTGGTGGATTTTGACATTGAGGATCCAGCTATATCGTACCCGGTGATTCAAATCGACAATCATTACTAAACCAATCTTCGATGGTCCATGATCTTGTCGTATGCACAAAATCAACCTGAATAACGAGATGGAATTCCTCCAAGCAACGGAAGAACCGGCTAGAACTAAGATAATGCAATCTTAATTGCCAATATGAATTAATTAAGGATAATGGTTGGGTTGCTGGTATAGGATCTGAACAAGGCGGTAGTCCTACACACCCCGCAAATGCAAATTATAGCGAAGCAAAACAATGTGTACACAACAACGCGAGTTCTAACCTAGAAAAAAAGTATTAGCCTTATCTATATATATGTAGACTATATTACTATAATTTTTATCCGTATAGTTATATCTATATCTATTCCACTCCCTCCGTTTGTAATTTAGTCCGCACATAGCTTTGACTGCAGCCAAATTTTATAAAGCTTGACCAAATTTGGTGAAAACAATATGAACATTTACAACAAATTTACATGATGTGGAAATAAAAGCAATGATGAATCAAATGATATATATTTGGTGGTGTATATGTTAATACTTTTTCCTACAAACTTTTTGAAAGTATACAAAGTTTGACTTTAGAGAAATCCAATATGCGATATTATGCATTATATATTATATATTCATTATTTTTCTGCAGTCAATGCGTGTATTTGCACGTACATGATATAAACTGTTGATTGACGTTGATCCAATGGTCTAGGTGGCTGCGATTCGGATCTACTATAACCTAATCGTACCCATACACATTCTTCTCGAATGACCAACACGATAGTGTGATCGATCCACACAAGAAGCTCTTGATAAGACCTCCAGACGTGCGACGTGGCTTCATGGGTGCCCCCACATCATATTATTCATACTACATTGACAGAAAAAAGATAAATCACCCAAAACAAGATCTTCTTGTTTTTTGTTCCTACGATGCTGTGCCGTGCACGTACCTAGTTGTATAGTGGTGGTAGTAGTAGTACAAACTTCGTAGTAGGAGTAGTACGGAGTGCTCCTACTCTATCAACGAGTCCCATCTGACACCAAATTTCTTGGCTTCCGTGCTACAACTAGATCTTCCCCTTCTCGTTTATGTTTTCCAACGCGGCGGGTGGGGTGCGGTTTGCCGATAGTCGGTTTGCTCAACTGCGGCCCACATGGAAGTGAATATGCTAGGCAACATGCCTTCCCTAGCTATGTGGCAAGCCGGACGGACCATGGAGTACTCCCGATTCCCGGGCGTGTGGGGGTGCGACGCGAACGCGGCAGGCCTTTTCCTTTTAAACATGTATAAATTGTAACATTTGGTTCTGCTCCTTGGCGCGATCAATAGATAGAAATAACGACTGGAAACGCTAGGGCGGGGCTTTTCCCGCCCAATAAGCAGGGTACAGTAGTAGTAGCTAGGTTGGCGCATCGTCGGTTTGGTCACATGCGGTCCCACATGTTGTAGTGATATAAAGCCTAGCCAATGCGCGTTGACTGGGGGGCCGGAACGACAGTGTGGTATGCAACGGGGAAGGGACATGCTTCATGTACGTGTTCCAGTTTGTCGTTTTGAATTTGCGAACGTGACAGGCGTGCTGCACGAGTAGTTTTGAATTTATAAGTTCAGTCTCAGTTTTTGAATTTATGAGTAGTGCGTAGGTCGGGTCAAGCATCGTACTTAAATTATGAAGTTGATGCAAAAGGTAAGCACAAATTATAAATTGACGGAGGGAGTACTAGTTACAGTGATGCATATAATTGACGCCAAATGTGAGCAAAGTGATCACACATGTCTTTATCGACTGGAACGGCAATGCAATAGTACAATAAGAATTAAGGCCACGATGACGCGATCGCAGTGGTGATTACAGGAGGCAAGAAGAAAGATGCATCCATGAACGACCTCCTCCTCCCCGACTCAGTGCACTGGGCCACCGACCGGTGGCTGAGGAGCGGCGGCTTTTGTGGTGAGGCCAAGGTGCTTCTCAACAAAGTTTTCCAATGCTTCCAGCCGGTTGACGAAGGCCAACGTCGTAGTGTCCTCACCGGCCTTGTAGATGCCTATGTACATGACTTCCTCGTACACGTGGATGTGTAGGTTGATGAATTCTTGTAGGGCGAGGCGCCTAGCGGCGAGCGCGACCTCGAGGTGGACATTCTTCATTGCGTTAGCGGGCAGTCGCAGGGCCACCAGTGCTTGAAAGAGTTTCTCACCGTGGAGGCCGATTAGGGTGGCAGGCAATGAGGAGCCTGGGGGTGCAGGCTGGAGGAGTACGGCGATGTTGTCCGCGAGCTTCTTCACGACGATGAACTTGCTGATGGTGGCAATGATCATCTTGTCCAACTGAGAGTCGTAGCTGGCGTCGACGGTGGCCATGAACCAGCCGGTTGCCAACACCCTCTGGAGACGATCCTCGGTGCCATGCCGCAGGCCGGCGTCGTGGACCATTTGGCACAACCGCTGGCCGATCGATCGCACCGCCGCCATGGGTCTGAAGTGAGCACTGTTGTGCTTAGTGTAGGTGCGTAGGTCCGTACAATGTGGTGGATGCATTGGAATGGAGGGGCGCCTTTATATGAGTGCAAACTGCCTTGCATTCACTCGTGCTGCCTCCTTTCTGCGTCCTCCTCCCTACTGTTGGGGAACATGCAATTTCAAAAAATTTCCTACGTTCACGCAAGATCTATCTAGGAGATGCATAGCAACGAGAGGGAAGAGTATGTCCACGTACCCTCATAGACCGAAAGCGGAAGCGTTAGCTTAACACGGTTGATGTAGTCGAACGTCTTCGCGATCCAACCGATCAAGCACCGAACGTACGGCACCTCCGAGTTCAACACACGTTCAGCTCGATGATGTCCCTCGAGCTCTTGATCCAGTTGAGGATGAGGGAGAGTTCCGTCAGCACGATGGCGTGGCGACGGTGATGATGAAGTTACCGGCGCAGGGCTTCGCCTAAGCACTACGACGATATGACCGAGGTGTGTAATTGTGGAGGGGGGCACCGCACACGGCTAAGACAAATCTTGGTGTGCCTTTGGGGTGCCCCCCTCCCCGTATATAAAGGAGGGAGGGAGAGAGGCCGGCCCTCCTAGGGGCGCGCCAAGTGTATGGAGTCCTACTAGGACTTCCAAGTCCTAGTGGGAATCCCTTTCCCTTTTCGGAGTAGGAGAGAAGGAAAGAGGGAAAGAGAGAGGGAGTAGGAAAGGGCAAGGGGGGCGCCGCCCCCTTCCCCTAGTCCAATTCGGACCCATGGGGGGGGGGGGGGCGCCACCTCCCCTTTGGCCTGCCTCCTCTTTTCCCGTATGGCCCAATAAGGCCCATTACTTCTCCCGGTGAATTCCCGTAACTCCCCGGTACTCCGAAAAATATCCGAATCACTCGGAACCTTTCCGATGTCCGAATATAGCCTTCCAATATATGAATCTTTACCTCTCGACCATTTCGAGACTCCTCGTCATGTCCGTGATCTCATCCGGGACTCCGAACAAACTTCGGTCATCAAATCACATAACTCATAATACAAATTGTCATCGAACGTTAAGCGTGCGGACCCTACGGGTTCGAGAACTATGTAGACATGACCGAGACACATCTCCGGTCAATAACCAATAGCGGAACCTAGATGCTCATATTGGCTCCTACATATTCTACGAAGATCTTTATCGGTCAAACCGCATAACAACACACGTTATTCCCTTTGTCATCGGTATGTTACTTGCCCGAGATTCGATCGTCGGTATCATCATACCTAGTTCAATCTCGTTACCGGCAAGTCTCTTTACTCGTTCCGTAATGCATCATCCCACAACTAACTCATTAGTCACATTGCTTGCAAGGCTTCATATGATGTGCATTACCGAGAGGGCCCAGAGATACCTCTCCAATACTCGGAGTGACAAATCCTAATCTCGATTTATGCCAACCCAACAAACACCTTCGGAGACACCTGTAGAGCATCTTTATAATAACCCAGTTACGTTGTGATGTTTGATAGCACACAAAGTGTTCCTCCGGTATTCGGGAGTTGCATAATCTCATAGTCAGAGGAATATGTATAAGTCATGAAGAAAGCAATAGCAAAAAAACTTAACGATCATTATGCTAAGCTAACGGATGGGTTTTGTCCATCACATCATTCTCTAATGATATGATCCTGTTCATCAAATGACAACACATGTCTACGATCAGGACACATAACCATCTTTGATAAACAAGCTAGTCAAGTAGAGGCATACTAGGGACGCTCTGTTTGTCTATGTATTCACACATGTACTAAGTTTCCGGTTAATACAATTCTAGCATGAATAATAAACATTTATCATGATATAAGGAAATATAAATAACAACTTTATTATTGCCTCTAGGGCATATTTCCTTCAGTCTCCCACTTGCACTAGAGTCAATAATCTAGATTACACAGTAATGATTCTAACACCCATGGATTCTTGGTGCTGATCATGTTTTTGCTCGTGGAAGAGGCTTAGTCAATGGGTCTGCAACATTCAGATCCGTATGTATTTTGCAAATCTCTATGTCTCCCTCCTTGACTTGATCGCGGATGGAATTGAAGCGTCTCTTGATGTGTTTGTTTCTTTTGTGAAATCTGGATTCCTTCGCCAAGGCAATTGCTCCAGTATTGTCAGAAAAGATTTTCGTTGGACCCGATGCACTAGGTATTACACCTAGATCGGATATGAACTCCTTCATCCAGACTCCTTCATTTGCTGCTTCCGAAGCAGCTATGTACTCCGCTTCACACGTAGATCCTGCCACGACGCTCTGCTTGGAACTGCACCAACTGACAGCTCCACCATTCAATATAAATACGTATCCGATTTGTGACTTAGAGTCATCCGGGTCAGTGTCAAAGCTTGCATCGACGTAACCATTTACGACAAGCTCTTTGTCACCTCCATAAACGAGAAACATATCCTTAGTCCTTTTCAGGTATTTCAGGATGTTCTTGACCGCTGTCCAGTGATCCACTCCTGGATTACTTTGGTAACTTCCTGCTAAACTTATAGCAAGGCACACATCAGGTCTGGTACACAGCATTACATACATGATAGAACCTATGGCTGAAGCATAGGGAATGACTTTCATTTTCTCTCTATCTTCTGCAGTGGTCGGGCATTGAGTCTTACTCAACTTCACACCTTGCAACACAGGCAAGAACCCTTTCTTTGACTGATCCATTTTGAACTTCTTCAAAACTTTATCAAGGTATGTGCTTTGTGAAAGTCCTATTAAGCGTCTTGATCTATCTCTATAGATCTTGATGCCCAATATATAAGCAGCTTCACCGAGGTCTTTCATTGAAAAACTCTTATTCAAGTATCCTTTTATAATATCCAGAAATTCAATATCATTTCCAATCAACAATATGTCATCCACATATAATATCAGAAATGCTACAGAGCTCCCACTCACTTTCTTGTAAATACAGGCTTCTCCAAAAGTCTGTATAAAACCATATGCTTTGATCACTTCATCAAAGCGTATATTCCAACTCCGAGATGCTTGCACCAGTCCATAAATGGATCGCTGGAGCTAGCACACTTTGTTAGCACCTTTAGGATCGACAAAACCTTCTGGTTGCATCATATACAACTCTTCTTTAAGAAATCCATTAAGGAATGTAGTTTTGACATCCATTTGCCAAATTTCATAATCATAAAATGCGGCAATTGCTAACATGATTCGGACAGACTTAAGCATCGCTACGGGTGAGAAGGTCTCATCATAGTCAACTCCTTGAACTTGTCGAAAACCTTTCGCAACAAGTCGAGCTTTGTAGACAGTAACATTATTGTCAGCGTCAGTCTTCTTCTTGAAGATCCATTTATTCTCTATGGCTTGCCGATCATCGGGCAAGTCAACCAAAATCCACACTTTGTTCTCATACATGGATCCCATCTCAGATTTCATGGCCTAGGGCCATTTCGCGGAATCTGGGCTCATCATCGCTTCCTCATAGTTCGTAGGTTCGTCATGGTCTAGTAACATGACTTCCAGAACAGAATTACCGTACCACTCTGGTGCGGAACGTACTCTGGTTGACCTATGAGGTTCGGTAGTAACTTGATCCGAAGTTTCATGATCATCATCATTAACTTCCTCACTGATTGGTGTAGGCATCACTGGAACTGATTTCTGTGATGAACTACTTTCCAATACGGGAGAAGGTACAATTACCTCATCAAGTTCTACTTTCCTCCCACTCACTTCCTTCGAGAGAAACTCCTTCTCTAGAAAGGATCCATTCTTAGCAACGAATATCTTGCCTTCGGATCTGTGATAGAAGGTGTACCCAACAGTCTCCTTTGTGTATCCTATGAAGACGCATTTCTCCGATTTGGGTTCGAGCTTATCAGGTTGAAGCTTTTTCACATAAGCATCGCAGCCCCAAACTTTAAGAAACGACAGTTTAGGTTTCTTGCCAAACCACAGTTCATATGGTGTCGTCTCAACGGATTTAGATGGTGCCCTATTTAACATGAATGCAACTGTCTCTAATGCATAACCCCAAAACGATAGTGGTAAATCGGTAAGCGACATCATAGATTGCACCATATCTAATAAAGTACGGTTACGATGTTCGGACACACCATTACGCTGTGGTGTTCCAGGTGGCGTGAGTTGCAAAACTATTCCACATTGTTTCAAATGTAGACCAAACTCATAACTCAAATATTCACCTCCACGATCAGATCGCAGAAACTTTATTTTCTTGTTACGATGATTTTGTACTTCACTCTGAAATTCTTTGAACTTTTCAAATGTTTCAGACTTATGTTTCATTAAGTAGATATACCCATATCTGCTCAAATCATCTGTGAAGGTCAGAAAATAATGATACCCGCCGCAAGCCTCAACACTGATCGGACCGCATACATCAGTATGTATTATTTCCAATAAGTCAGTTGCTCGCTCCATTGTTCCGGAGAACGGAGTTTTAGTCATCTTGCCCATGAGGCATGGTTCACAAGTATCAAGTGATTCATAATCAAGTGATTCCAAAAGCCCATCAGCATGGAGTTTCTTCATGCGTTTTACACCAATATGACCTAAACGGCAGTGCCACAAATAAGTTGCACTATCATTATTAACTTTGCATCTTTTGGCTTCAATATTATGAATATGTGTATCACTATAGTCGAGATTCAACAAAAATAGACCACTTCTCAAGGGTGCATGACCATAAAAGATATTACTCATATAAATAGAACAACCATTATTCTCTGATTTAAATGAATAACCGTCTCGCATCAAACAAGATCCAGATATAATGTTCATGCTCAACGTTGGCACCAAATAACAATTATTTAGGTCTAAAACCAATCCCGAAGGTAGATGTAGAGGTAGCGTGCCGACGGCGATCACATCGACTTTGGAACCATTTCCCACGCGCATCGTCACATCGTCCTTAGCCAATCTTCGTTTAATCCGTAGCTCCTGTTTTGAGTTGCAAATATGAGCAACAGAACCAGTATCAAATACCCAGGTGCTACTACGAGCATTAGTAAGGTACACATCAATAACATGTATATCAAATATACCTTTCACTTTGCCATCCTTCTTATCCGCCAAATACTTGGGGCAGTTCCGCTTCCAGTGACCAGTCCCTTTGCAGTAGAAGCACTCAGTTTCAGGCTTAGGTCCAGACTTGGGCTTCTTCCCGGGAGTAGCAACTTGCTTGCTATTCTTCTTGAAGTTCCCCTTCTTCCCTTTGCCCTTTTTCTTGAAACTAGTGGTCTTGTTAACCATCAACACTTGATGCTCCTTTTTGATTTCTACCTCCGCAGCCTTTAGCATCGCGAAGAGCTCGGGAATTGTCTTTTCCATCCCTTGCATATTATAGTTCATCACGAAGCCTTTATAGCTTGGTGGCAGTGATTGAAGAACTCTGTCAATGACACTATCATCAGGAAGATTAACTCCCAGCTGAGTCAAGTGGTTATGGTACCCAGACATTCTGAGTATATGTTCACTGACAGAACTATTCTCCTCCATCTTGCAGCTATAGAACTTGTTGGAGACTTCATATCTCTCAACTTGGGCATTTGCTTGAAATATTAACTTCAACTCTTGGAACATCTCATATGCTCCATGACGTTCAAAACATCTTTGAAGTCCCGATTCTAAGCCGTAAAGCATGGCACACTGAACTATCGAGTAGTCATCAGATCGAGCTTGCCAGACGTTCATAACATCAACATCTGCTCCTGCAGCAGGCCTTTCACCTAGCGGTGCATCAAGGACATAATTCTTCTGTGCAGCAATGAGGATAATCCTCAAGTTATGGACCCAGTCCGTGTAGTTGCTACCATCATCTTTCAACTTAGCTTTCTCTAGGAACGCATTAAAATTCAAGGGAACGGTAGCACGGGCCATTGATCTACAACAACATAGATATGCAAAAACTATCAGGTACTAGGTTCATGATAAATTAAGTTCAATTAATCATATTACTTAAGAACTCCCACTTAGATAGACATCCCTCTAGTCATCTAAATGATCACGTGATCCATATCAACTCAACCATGTCCGATCATCACGTGAGATGGAGTAGTTTTCAATGGTGAACATCTCTATGTTGATCATATCTACTATATGATTCATGTTCGACCTTTCGGTCTCAGTGTTCCGAGGCCATATCTGCATATGCTAGACTCGTCAAGTTTAACCCGAGTATTCCGCATGTGCAAAACTGTCTTGCACCCGTTGTATTTGAACGTAGAGCCTATCACACCCGATCATCACGTGGTGTCTCAGCACGAAGAACTTTCGCAACGGTGCATACTCAGGGAGAACACTTATACCTTGAAATTTAGTGAGGGATCATCTTATAATGCTACCGCCGTACTAAGCAAAATAAGATGCATAAAAGATAAACATCACATGCAATCAAAATATGTGACATGATATGGCCATCATCATCTTGTGCCTTTGATCTCCATCTCCAAAGCACCATCATGATCTCCATCGTCACCGGCTTGACACCTTGATCTCCATCGTAGCGTCGTTGTCGCCTCGCCAACTATTGCTTCTACAACTATCGCTAACGCATAGTGATAAAGTAAAGCAATTACATGGCGATTGCATTTCATACAATAAAGCAACAACCATAAGGCTCCTGCCAGTTGCCGATAA
Source organism: Thinopyrum elongatum (assembly GCA_011799875.1). Lineage (NCBI taxonomy): Eukaryota > Viridiplantae > Streptophyta > Magnoliopsida > Poales > Poaceae > Thinopyrum > Thinopyrum elongatum. Next base: position 386,534,935 of record CM022298.1, read on the forward strand.
CATTTACAAAACGTGATCATCTCATACAATAATGTGTATCACATCATGTCTTGACCATATCACATCACAACATGCCCTGCAAAAACAAGTTAGACGACCTCTACTTTGTTGTTGCAGGTTTTACGTGGCTGCTACGGGCTTCTAGTAAGAACCGTTCTTACCTACGCATCAAAACCACAACGATTTTTCATCAAGTATGCTGTTTTAACCTTCAACAAGTACCGGCCGTAGTCAAACTCGATTCAACTAAAGGTTGAGAAACAGACACCCGCCAGCCACCTGTGTGCAAAGCACGTTGGTAGAACCAGTCTCATGAACGCGGTCATGTAATGTCGGTCCGGGCCGCTTCATCCAACAATACCGCCGAATCAAAGTAAGACATTGGTGGTAAGCAGTATGACTATTATCGCCCACAACTCTTTGTGTTCTACTAGTGCATATCATCTACGCATAGACCTGGCTCGGATGCTACTGTTGGGGAACGTGCAATTTCAGAAAATTTCCTACGTTCACGCAAGATTTATCTAGGAGATGCATAGCAACGAGAGGGAAGAGTATGTCCACGTACCCTCGTAGACCAAAAGCGGAAGTGTTAGCTTAACGTGGTTGATGTAGTCGAACGTCTTCGCGATCCAACCGATCAAGCACCGAACGTACGGCACCTCCGAGTTCAGCACATGTTCAGCTGGATGACGTCCCTTGAGCTCTTGATCCAGTTGAGGACGAGGGAGAGTTCCATCAGCACAACGGCGTGGCGACGGTGATGATGAAGTTACCGGCGTAGGGCTTTGCCTAAGCACTACGACGATATGACCGAGGTGTGTAACTGTGGAGGGGGGCACCGCACACGGCTAAGACAAATCTTGGTGTGCCTTCGGGGTGCCCCCTCCCCGTATATAAAGGAGGGAGGGAGAGAGGCCGGCCCTCCTAGGGGTGCGCCAAGTGTATGGAGTCCTACTAGGACTTCCAAGTCCTTGTAGGAATCCCTTTCCCTTTTCGGAGTAGGAGAGAAGGAAAGAGGGAAAGAGAGAGTGAGTAGGAAAGGGCAAGGGGGCACCGCCCCCTTTCCCTACTCCAATTCAGACCCATGGGGAGGAGGGGGGGCGCCACCTCCCCTTTGGCCTGCCTCCTCTTTTCCCGTATGGCTCAATAAGGCCCATTACTTCTCCCGGTGAATTCCCGTAACTCCCCGGTACTCTGAAAAATATCCGAATCACTCGGAACCTTTCCGATGTCCGAATATAGCCTTCCAATATATGAATCTTTACCTCTCGACCATTTCGAGACTCCTCGTCATGTCCGTGATCTCATCTGGGACTCCGAACAAACTTCGGTCATCAAATCACATAACTCATAATACAATCGTCATCGAACGTTAAGCGTGCGGACCCTATGGGTTCGAGAACAATGTAGACATGACCGAGACACATCTCCGGTCAATAACCAATAGCGGAACCTGGATGCTCATATTGGCTCCTACATATTCTACGAAGATCTTTATCGGTCAAACCGCATAACAACATACGTTATTCCCTTTGTCATCGGTATGTTACTTGCCTGAGATTCGATCGTCGGTATCATCATACCTAGTTCAATCTCGTTACTGGCAAGTCTCTTTACTTGTTTCGTAATGCATCATCCCGCAACTAACTCGTTAGTCACATTGCTTGCAAGGCTTCATATGATGTGCATTACCGAGAGAGCCCAGAGATACCTCTCCGATACTCGGAGTGACAAATCCTAATCTCGATTTATGCCAACCCAACAAACACCTTCGGAGACACCTGTAGAGCATCTTTATAATCACCCAGTTACGTTGTGATGTTTGATAGAACACAAAGTGTTCCTCCGATATTCGGGAGTTGCATAATCTCATAGTCAGAGGAATATGTATAAGTCATGAAGAAAGCAATAGCAAAAAAACTTAACGATCATTATGCTAAGCTAATGGATGGGTTTTGTCCATCACATCATTCTCTAATGATGTGATCCTGTTCATCAAATGACAACACATGTCTATGATCAGGACACATAACCATCTTTGATAAAGAAGCTAGTCAAGTAGAGGCATACTAGGGACGCTCTGTTTGTCTATGTATTCACACATGTACTAAGTTTCCGGTTAATACAATTCTAGCATGAATAATAAACATTTATCATGATATAAGGAAATATAAATAACAACTTTATTATTGCCTCTAGGGCATATTTCCTTCACCTACTTCCCTCGGCATGCTACTAATTGAAGGAGGATGCATCATTGGCCGCTCAACATTTCGGGAACCGCTACTCTCTCCCTCGTCTGCATTAAAGCCGTATCGCGAACTGTCCTGGTTTACTACTAGTTTACCGTCCATTTCTCAATTTATTTTTACCATCCTATTTTACTAGTAGCTGTCAAATCAAATAGTACTGCGCCGCCTGCTGCACACCCGGCTGAACACGCCTCCTCGCCTCCATCAAACGCCTCCATTAAACCCGCATGCAAACCGAGAAACCTACTCCGGCCACACGTCCGTTCATGAGCGGGCAGGAATTAAACGCAACGCCGGCCGAGCTCCTCCCGCCCGCCCTTAGTTTAAACGAGGCCAGACGCCGGCCAAGCTCATACCGTCTGCCCTCTATTTAAACGAGGCCAGACGGCGGGCAAGAATCGCACCCCTCCGCCGCTCCCCCATCTCCTCCTTCACCATTTTCTCCACTCTTCCGATGGCTTCTGAGGAGCCGATCTCCGGCATACTAGCCGGATAGGTGGCCCACTGAGCCCTCCGGATACGAGCGAGGCCGCTCGGTGCTTCACCTACCTCTCCTGGCCTGATGGAGCCAGTTGCCGCCTGTCGGGGCCGGATTTCGGGGACACGACATATCCTAGAAAATTAACCCCTCGTGTCATCACCAGCCCATGATTACCGTTACTGGTGGACACGTCCTTGTTACAGATTACCAAGCTATTACAAGAATTGGATACAAGACCATAAAGGTCTAATGATACAACATTGATTCTGGTGGTGGATGGCGGAATTGTCTCGCGGTTCTTCAACGTCGATGGGGCTCCATTCCCACAGGAACGGCTGACCTGGATAATTCCTATCCCACATGGCTGCCATCCTAGGCTCCGCACGGACATCGCTGTGGTACTCCTTGTAGAAATCTTGACCTGGCCAAGTAAATAGCCAGGGACAAGCCTATGAGTATGTTTGAATGTACTCGCAAACATCATGAACAAAAGATTTACCGAATGCAACAATTAAATTATATGATCATGATGAACCATACTATATGCGTATGCTCATGATGGACTTAAATGCCTACTGACAGGAATTAAATCATGGCATGATAAAATATTAGCATATGCAAATAAATGAATATATGGGAATGTTCGTGATAAACAAGGAGAGTTTAAGGAAAATAAAATAAAATAAATGCCGGTCGGATGTCAAGTGACACCACGGTAGGTCTTGAAGAGAAATGCCAATCGGGTGTCTAAAAGAGAAATTGGATGAGACAGGACCATCCGAGAACTCAGGCGACGCCACGAGAGGTCTTGAAAAGAAATGCCAGTCGGGTGTCAAGTGACGCCTCGGTCGGACTTGAAAAGAAATGCCAATCGGGTATCCACAAGAGTAATGGCGTGATCAACTGCCTGATAACTCGAGGGACGCCACGAAGAGGTCTTGAAAATAAATGCCATTCGGGTGTCCACAAGAGTAGTGGCGTGACAGACCACCTAATAACTCAAGGGACGCCACGGAGAGGTCTTAAAAATAAAATTGAGTGCCCGGGGTAGTCTAGCCAGCCCCTGAGACACTCAGGAAATACAAAATAAGAGAAACGGGTTAGTCCTCAATAATATGCACAACCATAATAACATTAACATGCATAAAATATTCATGGTAGCATCAGGGTGTTAATAATTATCCTGCAAAATATCTCAGGCACCATTTAATTATTTTCCTCCGAAGACCGACACTAAGACCGACACTTGACCAACCCAGACTTTAATCCTTGACCGCGGACACGGCTATTCGAATAGGTTCAAACTCTGCAGAGGGTGTACTCTTTACCCACAAGTAAAGGATTTCTTTAGTCAGTACTGTGACACTGACTAATTCCCATTACGGTCTTTGGATTGAAAACACACCTGACCAGCACACACCAGATTAACTTTCCGGATGCCAGGAATCACCCAAGGCATCGTTCAAGAAAAACTCTGAGACGGACAGACCAACGTCCTGCATGGGATCACTATTAATACACGCGGATTACAAGGGGTGCCCCCCTCTCAGTCACAACTGGAAACACCCATGCCCCCTGACCCGATGACATGATTTAGTCCCGGATCCCTGGGAAACCCTCATCGTGGCCCTCTGTACGGTGTGTGCATGGAAAGGGGTTATCAACTTACTGAACCATACCCTACCTGTGGCAGGAACTTGTGGCAGCACGAAACAAGTATGGGGGTTACCGGAACAAGACTCGATCTATGGTCGACTCAGGAGGCATTAAGTTTCCTGCAACGGTTAGCACAACAAGGTATTCCTTCAACAGCAATCCCAACAGGGCCACAACCCTTGCATGCTCCAACATGCACAACAAACAAGGCATGATCACGCTCCAACGTGATCATCCTCCTGACGGTAACGGTATTTTTCTTATGCCTGCTTCTGCAAGTTAGTCATGGCAACACACGAAGCATGGTACGATGAAATATGCCAACACTACACACATGCAAAATTAGCCATATGCCAGTTTTATTTGAATTCAACTTAGTCATGATCAAATTATTCTAGCAAATAAACTACGATGCATTCACCATATCAAGTGTTCAAGATGCTTGCCTTGAGCATGCAGAAATACTGGGTGCACTCCAAAAGTTTGGAAATTCATCTTCCCTCCATTTCCTATTTTCAAAAACATTTAAATAACGACATAAAGCAAAAGCAGTGCCAAAAATTGTTTCAAATTTTTGTGAAATAAACATTAAAATAAACTAGAGGCAAAATAAGGAATACCAGAAAAACAATCAAATGGTTTGGAGTTAAGATGATTTTCCTAGAGAATTTCTAAGTTGAAAATAATTAAAGAAATGGACTATTTAGAAGATCCAGTGGAGATAAAGCTTACTAAAAATGTTCACCCTAGCTAGAATAATAGAGAATATTTTTAGGAGTATTTAGAAATTTGAATCACTGGATTTGGAGTTGCATAGGTGGCTGTGGAATTAATTTGAGATATGCTGAAATAGAAAATGAGAAGGGCAGAGGCGCGCCCTCAGCGCGGTTTAGTTGGACGGCGCCACTGGCCAGGCCCAACTGCTGCAGGGCGGTGACGTCGAAGGCGCCCTCCAGCTATACGTCTTCTTCAAGTGAAGACGGCTTCGGCAATCCCCGCCTCCACTTATACTGACGTGCGGGCCCGCCAAATCAGTCTCTCCTCCTTCTCTCTCTTCCTCACCCACTGACCAGCCAGGCCCGCTGGTCAGGTTCTATCTCCCTCCTCCCGCCCGAAATAGAGGAGGCGGCAGAGAAGGTCGGCCGCCGTTTGCGCCGGCGACCCAGGCAGCGTCCAGTGGAGCTCCGCACACCAGCGAGCTCGGAAAGGAGGGCCGCGACCCCTTGGCTGGGTCTTGGGCGTTGGGGAGGTCGAGGCTGAGAGCGTTGTCGGCCCTGGCGAAAGGTGGTGACGGCGATGATGAGCACGGCGCTACAGCCATGGGGAGGAGAAGATGGAGCACGGGAGGGGTCTGCGATGGTGGTGGTGGTGCTCTTGTGGTGCTTTAGGGAGAGGAGGGGCACGGGGAAGCTCGAATTCGAGCGGAGGACGGGGCGGCAACGCCGGCTGTAAGCGAAAGGAACGAGCACAAGAGCTCAAATTATTCGGGATGGAGGCTGCTGAGGGGTTGGGAAGGGGTTGTGTGTGCGTTGGTGAGCTCGGGAGGAGCTTAAATAGGGAGGGAGAGGCGGTTCCCGTGGCTTTCCGAAGAAGGCACAATGGCGGGCAGCCATTAATGGTGAACCGTGGCGGCGGCGAGGTGGTTGAGGCCGGTGGAGCGGTCGGCGAGCCGTGGATAAGCTCAGGTAGGTGAGTGTTAATGCGAGGGCGAGTTGGCGTTGGAGAATTGGCCAGGGGCTCCTGGACAGTGCCGACAGTGACGTGTGGCAGCTGTTGGCGGCGCTGGTCGGTGAAGGGCGGTGCCAGGGAGGAAGCTTCGGTGCGGGGGAGGTCGTGGCAGGTGGGGCATGCGAGGCAAGTCAGGGGAGGGCAGCAGCGGGACGGCAGGGGTCACGGCGCTCGGGCGTGCAGTGGGCGCGCTTTGGGTAGGCAGAGCACGCACACTAGGCATTCGACGAATTGCCAGGGCCACCCATGCTGGATCAATAGAGCTGATTTTTGGCATGGTGGTAGTGCTGGGTCTGGTAGGAGTGAGGGACATGCTGTTTTGTCTAGGTGCTTAAGTGTGCAATGCAAGTCCATTGGCTTGCCATATTCTGCCATGCACTTGAGGTGTTTGGTAAAATGCTAGGGCAATCTAGGGGACATTGCTGGTTGTGAAATTTACCAGGATGGTGTCTCATTAGAGGTTAGAGATGATGGTGGAGTTTGTTGGGTAAGAGGAGAAACTTGCCAGTGCAAGTTTTACTGATATTCATTTCTGGATAGAAACTTTGGGGGAATATTTGGTGAACTAAAAGGATTCCAATGGAGGTAAAATTTTGGACTTAAGGGTTTAGTTGGAAGGACTGTAGGTGGGAAAATTTTCAGGATTTTTGGAGCAAGGAAAAATGGGGTTGCAGCAGAAACTAAAAAAGAGGACAGAATTGAAAAAGAGGTTGTTTCACTCAAAATTCCCAAAAGATCAAGTTGGGTTTTGCATAAAAGTGATTTGCAGGCATCACATGACCTCTCATAATTTTTGTGGGATTTTAAAAGAATTATTTAAAATAGTTGTAGTGCAACAGAGGCATTTAAAGTGTTGTAAATGCTATTAAAAGAATTGTTTTGGGCAATTTTTATTATGAAAATAATTCTTACTGTTATTAAAATGTAATTGAAATGATTTGAGAAAACTACCAAAGCCACAATATTATTTCCAAAAATTGCTATATGGAGGGAAGAATTTTGAAAAACAGGGGGCGGAAAATACTCCGAAAATAACAAAGGACTTAATATACTTCAAAATTTTATTTCTAGCCAAATTTTTATTTAGTAAAAACATGATTAAATTTTTGGGGTGTTACACCGCCCCAAGTCGGCGCGTGGTTCAGCAACTTGCCGCTCCAGTCCAGCTCGATGAGGAATGTCGAGTTGCTCCACGCCGGCACGGCGGCGAGCAAGGGGGCACGGGCGTCGTCGGTGCCACGTCGTATCGCACCACCAGTGTGTGCAACCGCGCCTCCTGTGTCTGCGGTGGCCGCGCCTCCCGTGCCTGTGCTAGCGCCATGCGGGCAGAGACAGAAGCCGGGTGCGCGGAGAGTGACGAGTCGGTGGCCAGCTTCTCCGTGTCCGCTGCCATCATCAAGGAGAAGTAGAATACTGGAGGCCATCGCCGCTTGGGTCCCATGAAGGCCACCGCCGAGGCGACGACTGCGTATACAGGTGGTCTCTTGGATGCTTCGTCTCTTGCGAGGACCTTCGTCGACCCCACAAGTGTCTGCCAGACATGAGGAAGACAAAGGGATCCGCGGGCGGCTATTTAGATTAGATATTAATTTTACCACGGGAGCCGGATTAGCACCGCTTAGTTCATGTAATGTAATGAAATCTGTCATGTTTATACGAAGATCCGGCTTTTTTATACGAAATCCTTCATGCTTATATGAAATCAGTCCGTGTTTGCATGAATTTCCTCTGGTTGGTTAGAGTTGTGAAAATGTATGCCGCTGTCGTTGGATGTCGTCCTCCGCGGACCAAAGCGGGAGGAAATTTGCTGGTTGCCGTTGGATATGCTCTTATGCTGGAAATAGTAGAGTCACATCCAATCCATTTGAGTTAATTGTGTGTATGATTCTCAAAGATAAAAAGTTAATTGAATGTACAGTGTACATGACTTGCAGGGTGGCTACAGATTCGTACAGAAAGATAAAAAGAAACAAATCAATCATTAATCTTGTATTCTAAGTACTCTGTGGGTTCCACTACTAGTACAGTAGCGAAAGAAGTATATATTAAAAAAATATAAAAATCTAAAGTTTAAGACAGATTTCGAACTCAGGTCATCGAGTTGCGAGCATCCGGCGCTAACCAGTCCACCAGATGTTCTTTGTGGACGATGCAAGAGATATATTTCTTTTTAAATAGTTACTACAATAATTGGTTTAAGTGATATATTTTATGTCTGCCCCGAATGATCTCAAATTCACTACTCCCTCCTTCCATCTATATAGGGCCTAATGCATTTTTCAAGACCGCCTTTGACTATTGATAAGATTAATAGTACATGAGATGTATAGTGTGAAAATATATCATTGGAAGCTCCTTTCACGTATGAATTTGATGGTATGCTTTGTGTAACTTGCATGTCATGTATTATTGCTCTAACATTTGGTCAAAGTTAGCCTCGATAAACGCATTAGACCCTATATAGATGGAAGGAGGTAGAACAAAGAAAAGGTTGCCTTGTTAAGTAACAGAAAACAGGGTGAAAACTATCACATGAGGCCGGTAAAAACAAGGCACACTGGGTTCAGCGTCATCATCACCACAGCTGTGCGCGCACGAGAAATCTACATATCGAGGGGGCTACGAAGAGAAAGACGTATCGAGTGTGTGTGAGCGAGGCATAGAGACACAACTAGCGAGTGTTGATACGTCTCCATTGTATCTACTTTTCCAAACTCTTTTGCCCTTGTTTTGGACTCTAATTTGCATGATTTGAATGAAACTAACCCGGACTGACGCTGTTTTCAGCAGAATTGCCATGGTGTTATTTTTGTGCAAAAATAAAAGTTCTCGGAATGACCTGAAACTTCACGGAGATCAGTTTTGGAATAAATAAAAATATTGGCGAAAGAATCAACCGAAGGGGGCCCACACCCTGTCCACAAGGGTGGGGGGCGCGCCCTATGTCCTTGTGGGCCCCCTGGACCTCCACTGACCTCAACTCCAACTCCATATATTCATGTTCGGGGAGAAAAAAGTCAAAGAGAAGGATTCATCACGTTTTACGATACGGAGCCGCCGCCACCTCCTGTTCTTCCTCGGGAGACCAGATCTGGAGTCCGTTCGGGGCTCCGAAGAGGAGAAATCGTCGCCGTCGTCATCATCAACCATCCTCTATCACCAATTTCATGATGCTCACTGTGGTGCGTGAGTAATCCCATCGTAAGCTTGCTGGACGGTGATGGGTTGGATGAGATTTACCATGTAATCGAGTTAGTTTTGGTAGGGTTTGATCCCTAGTATCCACTATGTTCTAAGATTGATGTTGCTATGACTTTGCTATGCTTAATGCTTGTCACTAGGGCCCGAGTGCCATGATTTCAGATCTTAACCCTTTATGTTTCCACGAATATATTTGTGTTCTTGATCCTATCTTGCAAGTTATAGTCACCTACTACGTGTTATGATCCGGCAACCCCGGAGTGACAATAGTCAGGACACTTCCCGGTGATGATCGTAGTTTGAGGAGTTCATGTATTCACTAAGTGCTAATGCTTTGGTCCGGTTCTCTATTAAAAGGAGGCCTTAATATCCCTTAGTTTCCATTAGGACCCCGCTGCCACGGGAGGGTAGGACAAAAGATGTCATGCAAGTTCTTTTCCATAAGCACGTATGACTATATATGGAATACATGCCTACATTATATTGATGAATTGGAGCTAGTTCTGTGTCACCCTATGTTATAACTGTTGCATGATGAATGCCATCCGACATAATTATCCATCATTGATCCATTGCCTACGAACTTTTCACATATTGATCTTTGCTAAGTTACTTTTTCGTTGCCACTGTTACAATTGCTACAAAATTGCTACTGTTACTTTTGCCACCGTTACCGTTACTTCCATACTACTTTGCTACTAAATACTTTGCTGCAGATATTAAGTCTTTCAGGTGTGGTTGAATTGACGACTCAGCTGCTAATACTTGAGAATATTCTTTGGCTTCCCTTGTGTCGAATCAATAAATTTGGGTGGAATACTCTACCCTCGAAAACTGTTGCGATCCCCTATACTTGTGGGTTATCAAGACCTTTTTCTGGCGCCGTTGCCGGGGAGCATATCTCTATTCTCTGAGTCACTTGGGATTTATATCTGTTGATCACTATGAGGAATTTGAAAGATCAAAGAACCAAGATTTTTCTCTCAATTACGAGGGGAGGTAAGGAACTGCCATCGAGCTCTGCACTTGATTCATCTTCTGTATTGAGTAAACTTGCGACACCTACACCTGCTATTGATTCCGATATGTCGCATGTTATTGATGATGCCACTTCTGCTATGCATGATGCTTATGATGAAACTACTTCTATGCTTGATAATACTATGCCACTTGCTGAATTTCTTGATGAACAACTTGCTAGGGTTAGAGAGAATGAAATTACTGAAACTGATGATATTATTGAAACTGAAGATTATGATTCTACCCCTAGGTATGAATTGCCTGTTGTACCTGAGGGTTATGTTATGGATGAAGAAACTGCTAGAGACTTCTTTGCTTGCAATGATAGAGATGATCTTAAGAAACTGTTAGCTAAGCTGAAAGAAAAATCCTTGAATGCTAGAATGAAGTATGATCCCAATTTTGCTACTTCACTTATCTTTGTTACTGATAAGGATTATGAATTCTCTGTTGATCCTGAGTTAATTACTTTGGTTGAATCTGATCCTTTCTATGGTTATGAATCTAAAACAGTTGTGGCACATCTTACTAAACTGAATGATATAGCCACCCTATTTGCTCATGAGGAAAAAATTCGCTATTACTATATTCTTAAGTTGTTTCCTTTCTCATTAAAGGGTGATGCTAAGTTATGGTTTAATTCTCTTGCTCCTGGTTATGTGTGTAGTTCCCAGGATATGATATATTACTTCTCTCAAAAAAAATTCCCTGCTCATAAGAAACAAGCTGCTCTAAAAGAAATATTTAACTTTGTGCAAATTGAAGAAGAGAGTCTCCCACAAGCTTGGGGGAGGCTTCTCCAGTTACTTAATGCTTTGCCTGATCACCCTCACAAGAAAAATGAAATACTTGATATCTTTTATAATGGACTAACCGATGCTTCTAGGGACCACCTAGATAGTTGTGCTGGTTGTGTTTTCAGGGAATGAACTGTTGAGAAAGCTGAATTGCTATTGAATAATATATTGAGTAATGATAATGATTGGACACTTCCTGAACCAACTCCTAAGCCAACTCCGAAGAAAAGGGGTATTCTATTTCTCAGTCCCGAAGATATGCAAGAGGAAAAGAAATTAATGAAAGAAAAAGGTATTAAAGCTGAAGATGTTAAGAATTTACCGCCTATTGAAGAAATACATGGTCTTGATAACCCGACACAGGTAGTAGAGGTAAAATCTCTCCATAGATTTGATGAAGGTGATATTCCTCATAATAAGTCTGCTAGTCAATGCTTGGATGAGTTTGATAATTTTATTGTTAAACAAGAAAATTTCAATGCTTATGTTAGTAGACAATTGAAACGTAGTGCTTACATGCTTGACCACTTGGGTGATTATATGAGTAGAACTGTTAATGATCTTAAGCTTATTAGTAAACATGCTTCCATGGTTACAACTCAAGTAGAACAAGTACTTAAGGCACAAGATGATTTTCTTAATGAGTTGAATAGTAAGAACAATGATAATGCCGTTAGGGTTATGACTAGAGGTGGTAAAATGACCCAGGAACCTTTGTATCCTGAGGGCCATCCTAAGAGAGTTGAACAAGATTCTCAGAGAATTAATACTGATGCACCTAGTCCTAATAAAAAGAAAAAGAAAACGGATAGGACTTTGCATGCTTCTAGTGAACCTACTACAGACACACCTGAGAAACTCAATGATATTTCTGATGCTGAGACATAATCTGGTGACGAACATGAACCTAGTGATAATGTTAATAATGATGTTCATGTTGATGCTAAACCTAGTAATGATAATGATGTAGAGATTGAACCTACTGTTGATCTTGATAACCCACAATCAAAGAATCAATGTTATGATAAGAGAGACTTCATTGCTAGGAAACATGGTAAAGAAAGAGAACCATGGGTTCATAAACCCATGCCCTTTCCTCCTAAGCCATCCAAGAAGAAGGATGATGAGGATTTTGAGCGCTTTGCTGAGATGATTAGACCTATCTTTTTGCGTATGCGTTTGACCGATATGCTTAAAATGTCTCCTTATGCTAAGTACATGAAAGATATTGTTACTAATAAAAGGAAGATACCAGAAGCTGAAATTTCCACCATGCTTGCTAATTATACTTTTAAGGGTGGAATACCAAAGTAACTTGGAGATCTAGGAGTACCAACTATACCATGCTCCATTAAAAGAAACTATGTTAAAACTGCTTTATGTGATCTTGGAGCTGGTGTTAGTGTTATGCCTTTCTCTTTATATCGTAGACTTGAATTGAATAAGTTGAAACCTACTGAAATCTCTTTGCAAATGGATGATAAATCAACTGCTATACCAATCGGTATTTGTGAGGATGTGCCTGTTGTGGTTGCAAACGTTACTATCTTAACGGACTTTGTTATTCTTGATATTCCCTAGGACGACAGTATGTCGATCATCCTTGGTAGACCCTTTTTGAATACTGCAGGGGCTGTTATTGATTGCAACAAAGGTAATGTCACTTTTCATGTTAATGGTAATGAGCATACGGTACACTTTCCGAAGAAACAACCCCAAGTTCATAGTATCAATTCTATTGGAAAAATTTCAACTATTACTATTGTAGGTTTTGAATTCCCTCTCCCTACTGTCAAAAAGAAATATGATATTCTTATTGTTGGGGACATGCATATCCCTGTTGAGGTAACCTAGTGTTATTCGAAAATTCTCCGGTTTCATGTCATTCGGAAGAAGTTTGTTAATAAGACTTGATCAACCTTGTAAACGGATTCCTTTTGATGGGCTTGAGATGGATGAATTTAGAAGGCACAACTTTCTGTACCTACTTTTTACTTTCTGTTATTTAGAATGAATAAAGCAAAAATAGTATTTTCTGTCTGTTTTCTGAATTATCTGTGAAATAAAAAAATGACCCGAAAATAAAAGTTCTCCAAATGCCCTGAAAATTTAGTATGATTTTTTATAGAATATTTGAGAATTTCTGGCATTGAGAACACACCAGGGGGACCCACCACCTGTCCACAAGGACGGAGGGCGCGCCCTACCCCCTGGGCGCGCCCCCAGTCTTGTGGGTCCCACGTGGCTCCCCTCCACTTATTCCAGCACCCATTCACTTCGTCTTCCTCCAGAAAAAATCATCCCATAGCTCAAACTCGTGTTCTTGCTCATTTGCTGCCATTTTCGATCTCCTTGCTCAAAGCTCCATTCACAAAACTGCTTTGGGGGATTGTTCTTTGGTATGTGACTCCTCCAATGGTTTAATTAGTTTTTGTTCTAGTGTTTTATTTATTGCAAATTTTTGCTGCTGGGGTGACCCTGTTCTTGAGCTTGCATGTCAAATTTATATGGTCCAAAGTAGTTTTGATTCATGATATAGCCTCTAGGCACTTGTAGGAGTAGTTGCTATCAGTTTTGTTGAGTTTGGTTCACTTTTATTTTGAGTCACTAAAAATTTCAGAAAATTTTCAGAGGAAGAAAATGATGAGGAGATTGTTGAGAGGCTCTTCGAGCCGGGGTTCGAAGGAAAAAGAAAATCAGGAGAAGGAAAAGCCCAAGTACAATCTTCCTCGTGCCGCGGAGATTCGGCCGTGTGAATGGCCATGCGATGCCTTCTTGGAAGCGGCCAGAATTTATGAGGATTTCTATTATTTGGCTTAGAATGCAGGCATCACCGACTTCCTCCACGACCAGTGTGATCAGTATCTCCTACTCACTAATACTTTCGTTCAAAATTTTCATTTTCATGCTAGGAGATCACCACCCATGGTAGAGTTTCACTTATATGATGAGCATAAGGAGATGACGCTTTATGACTTTTGTGAGGTTTGTAAATTACCTTATGAGGGTAGCATCGAGGAACCACGTCCTAGTGATGTGGAAGATTTTATTAATGAAGTTACCGTAGGGGAAAGGAGAAAGGTGTCGGAAGCGAGAGTAGCTAGTTTACATTTTCCTGTTTTGCGCTACTACTCATTATTTGCTGGGAGATGTTTAATTGGTCGCGGGGAGAGTGGAGGCCTTAGTGCTCCGGACCTTGCCATTTTACGCCATGCTTTACTTCGCGATAAAACTTTCAGTTTAGGCGCTATGGTTGCTAGATGGTTGAGTCTCAACCATACTAAGGGTCCTATTTTCGAAGGTATCTTCGCCTCTCGACTTGCTAGACGCTTTGAGATACCCATTAGGCATAATGAGAAAGAGGAGAAACTGCTACCCACTATATACTTAGATTATGACAGCATGGTAGCACATAAGTTTATTCGCTATGATCAGGAAAAGAGACTCATTTATAACTTAATATTTAGCGAGGATACTTTTCAGATTATTACCTTGCCTGCACCTGCTTTGTTCGACATTCATTCTGGCAGGTACTTCATTTTGCCCGAGGACATTCATGCGTACTGGGAGGGGATGCGATCCCCAGCTCCTGAGCCAGAGCCATCACCTGATCCATATCAGTAGTCTATTTATCAGTGGGAGCCACAGGAGCTCGCTAACCAGTGGAACCCCCAGGATCCTCCTCACTACACCGGAGAGGGCTACTTTGATCCATGGGCCTAGACCAACTTAGGCCAAAATCCTAAGCTTGGGGGAGTACGTATTTCTCATCGACATTACATTCATGTTCACACACTCATTCTAGTTGTCGGTGTTCATACTTTTTCATTATATTATCCATGCTAGTTTATTTTCTTTTTCTCGCTTTCTTCTTGTGTGTTTGAAAACCTTTGAGAAAAATAAAAAAAATTAGTTGTAGCTTAGTTTACTTTCCATCCTTAGTTGTAGTATTAAAGAAAACCCAAAAAGATTTCTCGTTCTTCTTTTACTTGTTGGGAGCTTTCCCGTGTAAATAGTTTTTCTCGTTCTTGTTTTACTTTCTTCAGAAAAACAAAAACTCCAAAAACATTTTAGTGTGTTTCTTTGAAATTCTTTTCTTTTCTTTGGGGGTCGAGGAGAGAAGACCACGATGAAAATGTTGAGTGGCTCTCATATGCATTATTGTTGATCTAACAAAGAGCCCATATTACCTTGTCTTCTCCTTTGAATAAATGTTTGCAGATTCCAGCTTAGTCCAATGCACATGCACTATTATTATTATTATTCAGATCGTTCGGTCGTGCAAGTGAAAGGCAATAATGACGATATATGATGAAATGATTGAGATGAGGAAAAGCTGGTATGAACTCGACCTATCTTGTTTTTGTAAATATGATTAGTTCATCGTTCTTGATTTATCCTATTATGAATGAAACATGTTTGCAATGACAATTAGAGATTATAGTTACTCATGCCATGCTTAATTAGCTAGGGGTTTATAATGGTTTACCTTGCGTGCCAACATGCTTTTAAAATGGTTGTGATGTAGTATGATAGGATGGTATCCTCCTTTGAATGATTCGAGTGGCTTGACTTGGCACATGTTCACGCATGCAGTTGAAACAAGATCAACATAGCCTCTACGATATTTATGTTCATGGTGATTTATATCCTACTCATGCTTGCATTCAATGTTGGTTAATCTCAATGCATGTTTATGACTGTTGTCGCTCTCTAGTTGGTCGCTCCCCAGTCTTTTTCTAGCCTTCACTTGTACTAAGCGGGAATACTGCTTGTGCATCCACTTCCATAAACCCAAAGTTGTTCCATATGAGTCCACCATACCTTCCTATATGCGGGATTTACCTGCCGTTCCAAGTAAATTTGCATGTGCCAAACTCTAAACCTTCAAATGATAATCTGTTTTGTATGCCCGAATCGCTCATGTGGCGACTAGGGGCTGTCAGTATCTTCCATGCTAGGTGGGTTTTTCTCACGATGAGTGGACTCCGCTCATCATTCACGAGAAAATGGCTGGTAATCGGGATGCCCTGTCCGATGCTCAAATCAAATCAAAATAATTTAAAACAAAACTCCCCCAGGATTGTTGCTTGTATGGACGGTACCCGTTGTTTCGGACTAGCCGTGGAGTGTGTTTGTTGGTTGAGGGGGAGTAAAAAAAAACTTTACCATTCTGTTTGGGAACCACCTATATTGTATGTAGCATGGAAGATATCGACATCTCTTGGTCGTTATGTTGACAATGAAAGCATACCGCTCAAAATTATATTCGTCTCTATTTCAAAAGCTCGAGCTCTGGCACCTCTGCAAATCCCTGCTTCCCTCTGCGAAGGGCCTATCTATTTACTTTTATTGCTGAGTCATCATCCTCCTATAAAAGGCACCAGTTAGAGAGCACCACTATCAGTTGTATGCCTTGTTATTAATTGATATTGAGTATGACTGTGACTGGATCTCTTTTATGATGAATTATAATGTCTAGTCAGTCCTTGATCTTCAGGGGTGCTCTGCATTTATGTTTTGCGGTCTCAGAAAGGGCTAGCGAGATACCATCTTGTTATATCATATCATGATTGTTTTGAAAAAGTGTTGTCATCCGAGATTTATTATTATTGCTCGCTAGTTGATTATGCCATTGATATGAGTAAATGTGAGACCTAAATGTAATTGTGAATGTGGTTAGTTCATAATCTTTGCTGAAAACCTGAATGCTGGCTATACATATTTGCAACAACAAGATCAAACAGAGTTTGTAAAAGTTTTTCTTTATCACTTTCAGTTTGTCAACTGAATTGCTTGAGGACAAGCAATGGGTTAAGCTTGGGGGATTTGATACGTCTCCATCGTATCTACTTTTCCAAACTCTTTTGCCCTTGTTTTGGACTCTAATTTGCATGATTTGAATGAAACTAACCCGGACTGACGCTGTTTTCAGCAGAATTGCCATGGTGTTATTTTTGTGTAGAAATAAATGTTCTCGGAATGACCTGAAACTTCACGGAGATCAGTTTTGGAATAAATAAAAATATTGGCGAAAGAATCAACTGAAGGGGGCCCACACCCTGTCCACAAGGGTGGGGGCGTACCCACCCCCCTGGGGCGCGCCCTCTATCCTTGTGGGCCCCCTGGACCTCCACCGACCTCAACTCCAACTCCATATATTCACGTTCGGGGAGAAAAAAATCAGAGAGAAGGATTCATCGCATTTTACGATACGAAGCCGCCACCACCTCCTGTTCTTCCTCGGGAGACCAGATCTGGAGTCCGTTCGGGGCTCCGGAGAGGGGAAATCGTCGCCGTTGTCATCATCAACCATCCTCCATCACCAATTTCATGATGCTCACCACCGTGCGTGAGTAATTCCATTGTAGGCTTGCTGGACGGTGATGGGTTGGATGAGATTTACCATGTAATCGAGTTAGTTTTGTTAGGATTTGATCCCTAGTATCCACTATGTTCTAAGATTGATGTTGCTATGACTTTGCTATGCTTAATGCTTGTCACTAGGGCCCGAGTGCCATGATTTCAGATCTGAACCCTTTATGTTTCCATGAATATATTTGTGTTCTTGATCCTATCTTGCAAGTTATAGTCACCTACTATGTGTTATGATCCGGCAACCGCGGAGTGACAATAGTCGGGACACTTCCCGGTGATGACCGTAGTTTGAGGAGTTCATGTATTCACTAAGTGCTAATGCTTTGGTCCGGTTCTCTATTAAAAGGAGGCCTTAATATCCCTTAGTTACCATTAGGACCCCGCTGCCACGGGAGGGTAGGACAAAAGATGTCATGCAAGTTATTTTCCATAAGCACGTATGACTATATACGGAATACATGCCTACATTATATTGATGAATTGGAGCTAGTTCTGTGTCACCCTATGTTATAACTGTTGCATGATGAATGCCATCCGACATAACTATTCATCATTGATCCATTGCCTACGAGCTTTTCACATATTGATCTTTGCTAAGTTACTTTTCCGTTGCCACTGTTACAATTGCTACAAAATTGCTACTGTTACTTTTGCCACCGTTACCGTTACTTCCATACTACTTTGCTACTAAATACTTTGCTGCAGATATTAAGTCTTTCAGGTGTGGTTGAATTGATGACTCAGCTGCTAATACTTGAGAATATTCTTTGGCTCCCCTTGTGTCGAATCAATAAATTTGGGTTGAATACTCTACCCTCGAGAACTGTTGCGATCCCCTATACTTGTGGGTTATCAAGTGTGTGTTATTGAGAGAGAAGCCAATGGATAGATTAGGATCAAGATCAAGGTGTCACCCTTCTGCTGTCATTGTTGTGGGGGGGGGGGGGGTGACGGGGGAGGGAGAGAAAGACGTATAGAGTGTGTGCGCACAGTAGGCACAGAGGCACAACTAGCGAGTGTGTGTGTGTGTGCTTGTGAGAGAAGCCAGTAGATAGATTAATATCAAGATCGAGATGTCACCCTACTCCTTCGGTGTCGGGAAGTGTGTGTGTGTGGGGGGGGGGTACCAGTGACACTTAGAGATAGGGATAAGGAGTTTGTGTGTTACATATCTATATTAAGGGATAGGTAGATAGCATGTGTGTGAGGCATACTTAAAGCATCACGAAGATAAACAAGCGGTGTGCATGCAAGTGCCGGGAAAAAATGAAGAGAGAAACAATGTGTGCGCAGGTGAGTCTGTGTGTGAGAGCGAAATCTCAAAACAAAAGGTGCTCTGCTGGAAACCCATTTTATGTATTCATATGGTTCTGGGACTCGAGTTAACCTTACGGATATGTGTGCGAGACATAGTTATACTTTGAGACATGAGTGGCGGTGGGTGGGCGGAATTAAAGGGGCGGGCGTGTTCGATAGAGATAGCGTGTGTATTTTTGTGTGAGAGACTTGTAGGACGGGGTAGAAAGACAAATTCTAACCTTGATGGAGGGAGAGAAATACATGAAGTGCACATGTGTGATTCAGATGCCCGCGAAGAAATGAGATATGTATGCGTGTGAGAGAGATTGCACAATTCATTCATGTGTCACTATCTAGCGATCGTGGCAGTGCATCGCTTGAACAAAATCAATATCTACTTCGTATCATGGCCGAAGATACAATATCGATTCAACGCTATAAAGATTGGACACTCACATATCGCATTTTTTTCAAATAGTCTTTTTCAATCGTTCATGCCAAAGTTATAGTGATATGATATTTCTTGAAACAACCACTGTAGTTATCATGTATATGCACCATTGTTAGTTTTGCATTCAAATTCATTTGTCTTGGATGATTTAAGGTTCTATTATGAAGTAATATATGTAATATTCATATATGAATTCAACGGGTACTGCAATTTCTGAAATGGAGGCCATGTAATCATATAAGTAACACTTTTAAGTAGCGGACTACAATATCCATTTCTTTTGTGCATCTATATTATCCATATGTTACTGTACAATATAATTAAAATTAACATGTCAATGCATTGTGTTTAAAATAAATAACCAATGTCACTAAATTATATATTTACACGAGAAATACATAGGCTGAGCATTTGATCCGTTTTTTTGTGAACGCGCCTCTAGACCGGTACGATTGGCTGTGCTCATGTGATCGTAAAAAGTTATCGGTGCATCATCCCGAGTTATTGTCTTTTTTCTGTGGTGGACTTCATACCAGTTATTAACTGCTGACGTGTGCCCCGTGTACATAGTCTCGCATGACCTTCCCGCTAGCACTGTCCAAAATTAGTTGAAACTAGATACGAACGATCCCGCGGGCGGCATAATCTCCCGCTTCCTTCTAAAATTTCCGCGACCAAGTCTGTAGCATGCGAAATTCCCCTTTAGTCCGTGGTGCACAGAGAACAATACGGCCCGCATTAACATAGTAGGTCGGGGTTGGTCTGGTAACTTCCGGTTCCCCCGACCACACAGCACCCCCATTTCCTCTCCCCTCGTGCAAAAATGACTACTCCACAGCACCAGAGCATCTTACATCACGCCATCCATACTTCATCGGCCATTCTACCCCTTCCCTCTCGAAACCCTAGACTACTCATCAACCAGCGTACCAGAGCCCATTCACTGCCGGCGTTGTCCACATCACCGGATCCGCTTCTGCGGCCGCATCTAGCCCTCCCACCTCCCCTAGAAGCAGTAAAATGCTCATCCACCATTGTACCACAGCCCATTCAGTGCCGGCCTTGTGCATGATGCCAGATCTGCTTCGCCAGTGGAGAGACCACATCAAAGCTTATCACATGGGATGCTTATTGACAATAGAGGAGAGAAGTCACATGTCTTTAAGAGGGGAAAGACATGTTAATGTACGTTTTTTTTGCTCTGATTTCGATTGCTCTGATTTTCTCTTACCCTATCTTCTCCCATTATCCAATATCAGATTCAGGGGGAGAAAGAGTTCATATCTAAGGGAAGAAAATCTTTGGAATTCATTGCATATCTTTAATCTTTGGGGACATGTCTATACCCAAATAGAGTACTAAGTACTCACTCACTACATGTCATCCCAGTCTTGGTACTCTTGTGGTTTTCTGAACTTGCTTTGTTTGGTGGTGTTTCTGTGTTATCTAACCCTGTTTTCTCAGAGTCATCTCTTCCAAAGCCAGCTCAAGATCACAAGGTAAGTATATGCATCACACTCATGTGCATGGTGATCTCTCGCTGATGTACATATTGTTTGCAAGAAGGACTCATGAACATGAAGGTACATTCCCTGTATCTACATCATTTGCTCTGATGCACATAGCCAAGATACATGTAACTCATTGCTTGCTCTGACATGCTTATGCATTCACATGCTCTCATATTCTATCTTTGCATGATTACATACATGTAGGGGCAGCCTATGCATGTTTACATGTCCTTCCAAAGCTTTACTTGTTACCTTTCATATCCTTATCTAAAGCCTTGATGTATGTTGTCATCAATTACCAAAAAGGGGGAGATTGAAAGCACAAGTGCTCCCTGTGAAAGCACAAGTGCTCCCTGGGTGGTTTTGGTAATTAATGTCAACATATCTTTAATTGAAAGGATCGAGAAGAGGTGTCTAGAGGGGGGTGATTAGACCCTCAACAAGCAAAAGTAGCAGTTTTTAATTTCTTGAAGTTGAGGTGGAGTTTTAGCACAAGTTTAAGCATTCACAGTACATTTCAAGCAAGCATGACAAGAGTATGAGCAGCAGAAAGAGTAAAGCATGCAATTTGCAAGAAAGTAAAGAGATGGGATTGGAGTGTGCAAATGCAATGAAGACACGGAGATTTTTGGTGTGGTTCCGATAGGTGGTGCTATCGTACATCCACGTTGATGGAGACTTCAACCCATGAAGGGTAACGGTTGTGCGAGTCCACGGAGGGCTCCACCCACGAAGGGTCCATGAAGAAGCAACCTTGTCTATCCCACCATGGCCATCGCCCACAAAGGACTTGCCTCACTCGGGTAGATCTTCACGAAGTAGGCGATCTCCTTGCCCTTACAAACTCCTTGGTTCAACTCCACAATCTTGTCGGAGGCTCCCAAGTGACACCTAACCAATCTAGGAGACACCACTCTCCAAAAGGTAATAAATGGTGTGTTGATGATGAACTCCTTGCTCTTGTGCTTCAAATGATAGTCTCCCCAACTGTAACACCCCAAAAATTTAACCACAAATTTATTGAGTAAAATTTGGCCAAAGATAAAATTCTGATTTATAATAAGTCCTTAAAATAATTTTAGAGCCCTTTTCTGTTCTTGTCTTTCAAAATTCTTCCCTCCATATAGAAAATTTTGAAATAACATTGTGGCTTTGGTAGTTTTCGTAAAACATTTCATTTATATTTTAATAAGAGTAAGCATTATTTTCATAATAAAAATTGCCCAAAACAATTATTTAAAAATGCATTTTCAATTCTTTAAATGCCTCTGTTGCACTAAAACCACTTTAATTAATTCTTTTAAAATTCCACAAAAATTATGGGAGGTCATATGATGCCTACAAATCACTTTTATGCAAAAACCCAACATGGTCTTTTGGGAATTTTGAGTGAAACAACCTCTTTTCAATTCTGTCCAGTATTGGAGTTTCTACTACAACCCCAATTTTCCTTGCTCCATTAATTCTGAATTTTTTCCCACTTATTGTCCTTCCAACCAAACACTTAACTCCAGAAGCTCAGCTCCAATCTCCTCTTTTCAGTACACCAAATGATTCCCAGCATTTTCTGTCCAGAAATGAATTTCTCAAAAACTTGCACTAGCAAGTTTTTCTTTTCGTCAAACCAACCCCACCATCATCTCTATCATCTAAAGAGACACTACCCTGCCAAGTATCACTTCCAACAAAACCATCTAGATAGCTCTAGCATTTTGTCAAACACATTGTGTGCATGGCAGAAATTGGCAACTCTTTTGAACTACATTATGATCTTGCTTATTTAGCCAAACTATCATGTCCACCCTCTGTAGAATCTTTAGAAGCATCAACCTGCCAAACATCAACTTTATTGGATCAGTGTAGCCCACCCTGGCATTTGATCGAGCACCCTGGGTGCGTGCCCTGGGCGTGTCCAGAGCACCCGCATTGCACCTGCCGGCACCGAGCCCTGCCGTGTCCCCACTGCTTCCCTCGCTCGACCTAACCCTCTCCTGGATCACCACGACCGCCCTGGCACCCTGCCGACACCCACCCTCATCGCCTGGCGCCGGTCAGCACCGACCCGAGCCGCCGCCGCGGTCGCCGACTCGGGCACGGCACCGCCCGAGCCGCCTGGCCCTGCCAGCTCGCCCTCGCCTTAACTGCGGTCGCCGTTGTCTCCATCGACCTTATCCACAGCCCGCCGACCACTCCACCGACCTCCACCGTCCTCAACCACCTTGGCGGCGACATTAATGGCCACCGTCGTTGTGGCCGTCACTGGAAGCCACGCAACCGACCTCCTCCGTGCCTATATAAGCCGCCCGAGCTTGTCTCGGCAGACGCACGTCATCCACTCACCCTCCAGAAGCCAGACAAAGCAACCACATCACCGGGAGCTCTCTTCTTCCCCGCCTCCGGTGAAACCCACCACCACCACCTCCTCGGAGATTCCCACGCCACCAGAACCTCCTCCTCTCAATTCTCTCCACCACCAGCTTCCATAAGCATGCGCTGGTTCACCCCGTGCGTCAATTCCACCGGAGCTAGCCTGTGGACAGAGATCCAAATTCGCTTCCGCCGGAGCTTCTCGGGAAGACCCCGCCGCCGGCAATCCCGTGCTCCCCGCCGACCAAACCGTACACCGGAGGGACCACACAGACCAACCGAGCACTCTGGTGGGCTCAGCTCGTCGAGGGGAGCCGCCGTTCGCCGGCGAGCTTCGCCGGAGCCGAGCCTCTGTTCGGCTGGAAGAGAGAGGGCGCCCGCTGACCCAGTCAAACCTGACTGGTGGGCCCGTTGGGCCCACCGTCAGTGACAGGAGGTCCACGACAGCGCGGTGTAAGTGGAGGCGTATTCCACAAATACGCCTCCGACGTCGACATGTCCCGCGCGGCTGATCGGCTGGGCCGGCCCAGTGGCGCCAGTCTGCTATTCAGCGCTCAGGGCGCATCACTGTTTCTTTCCCTTTTTCATTTTCAGCATATATTCTGATAATTCTACTGTGGCCATTTCATATCCAAATCAAGTGATTCAAATTCCTACAGTCTCATAAAAATATTCTCTATTAATCTAGATTAGGTGAACATTTTTTCCTAATCATTATGTCCATTGGGTCAATTAAATAGTCCTTTTAATCAATTGTTTCAGCTTAGAAACTCTCTAGGTAAATCATATGAACTCCAAATAATTTGATTCTTTTTCTGGTATTTCTAATTTTTCATCTAGTTTATTTTAATATTTATTTCAAAAATATTTGAAACAATCTTTGGCACTGTTTTTGTTTTATATAGTAATTAGAATATTTTGAAAACATGAAAAATGGAGGGAAGAAACTTTTCAAACTTTTGGAGTGCACCCAGTATCTCTGCATACTAAAGGCAAGCATCTTGAACACTTGATATGGTGGATTGCACAGTTGTTTGTTTGCGAGAATAATTGCATCATGAATATGTTGAATTCAAATAAAACTGGCATATGGCTATTTTTGCATGATAGATCCCTTGACAATACTTTGTCTCTGTTTAAGCATGAATTATGTGTGAGCATGGTTATTTTCACGTGTCACATCTGCCATGTTGGTCCTGACTAAATTGTAGGAAAGAATCAGTCACGAGAAAAGTGACCGTGAGACTAAAATTTCTCGTGGTGACGAGAATGATCAGTAAGGGTATGTCGGGACATGCCGGGTGGTGATGCTGTTGGGTATCACCAAGGAATATATTGTGCTAACCACTGCAGGAAAACTTAACCTCCTGAGTCGATCGTAGATCGAGTCTTGTTCCGGTAACCCCCATACTTGTTCATGCTACCATATGTCCCTGCCACAGGTAGGGTATGGTTCAGTAAGTTGTTAACCCCTTTCCATGCACACATCATACAGAGGGCCACGATGAGGGTTTCCCGTGGCCGTGGACTAAATCCTGTCATCGGGTCAGGGGGCATGGGTGTTTCCAGTTGTGACTGAGAGGGGGACATCCCTTTGAATCCGCGCGTATTAATAGTGATCCCATGCAGGACGTTGGTCTCCCCGTCTTAGAGTTTTTCTTGAACGATGCTTTGGGTGATTCCTGGCATCCGGAAAGTTATTCTGGTGTGTGCTGGTCAGGTGTGTTTCCAACCTAAAGACCGTAATGGGAATTAGTCGGCGTCACGGTACTGACTAAAGAAATCCTTTACTTGTGGGTAAAGAGTACACCCTCTGCAGAGTTCAAACCTATTCGAATAGCCGTGTCCGCGGTTAAGGGCTACAGTCTGGGTTGGTCAAGTGTCGGTCTTAGTGTCGGTCTTCGGAGGAAAATAATTAAATTGAGCCTGAATTATTTTGCAGGATAATTATTGAAACCCTGATGTTACCATGAATATTTTTTGCATGTTAAATGTGATTATGGTTATGCATATTATTGAGGACTAACCCGTTTCTCTTATTTTGTATTACCTGAGTGTCTCAGGGGTTGGCTAGACTACCTCGGGCACTCAATTTTATTTTCAAGACCTCTCGTGGCGTCTCTCGAGTTAACAGGCGGTTTATTCCGCCACTACTCTTGTGGACACCCGATTGGCTTTTCTCTTCAAGTCCGACCGTGGCGTCACTTGACACCCGACTGGCATTTCTTTTCAAGACCTCTCGTGGCGTCGCCTGAGTTCTCGGATGGTCCTGTCTCATCTGATTTCTCTTTTAGACACCCGTTTGGCATTTCTCTTCAAGACCTACCGTGGTGTCACTTTAGACATCCGACCGGCATTTCTTTTATTTTATTTTCCTTTAACTTTCCTTGTTTATCACTAACATTTTATATATTCATTTATTTGCACATGCTAATATGTTATCATGCCATGATTTAATTTCCTGACAGCATGCCTTTAAGTCCATCATGAGCATACGCATATAGTTTGGTTCAACATGATCATATATTTTGTTTACTGCATTCGGTATATGTCTTGTTCAGGATGTTTGCGAGTACATTCAAACATACTCACAGGCTTGTCCCTGGCTATTTACTTGGCCAGGACAGGAGTACTACGAGGAGTACCACAACGACGACCGTGCGGAGCCTAGGATAGCAGCCACGCGGATAGGAATTATCCGGGTCAGCTGTTCCTGTGGGAATGGAGCCCCATCAACGCTGGAGAACCACGAGTCATTTCCGTCATCAACCACCGGAATCACTGTTGTATCATTAGACCTTTATGGTCTTGTATCCAATTCTTGTAATAGCTTGGTACTTCTGTAACAAGGACATGTCCACCAGTAACAGTAATCCTGGGCTGGTGATGACACGAGGGGTTAGATTTCTGGGATATTTTGTGTCCCCGAAATCCGGCCCCGACACCAACACTCAATTCTCTCTCACGGATTTGGATATGGTGGAAAGATGATTTGAGTGGAAAGCAACTTGGGGAAGGCTAGAGATCAAGATTCTTGTGGTTGGATTCGAATGCCTTGGTCTCAACACATGAGTAGGTGGTTCTCTCTCAGAAAATGAGTAGTGGAAGTGTAGGCACGTTCTGATGGCTCTCTCATGAATAGAGAAGGGGTGGAGGGGTATATATAGCCTTCACACAAAATCCAACCGTTACACACATTTGACTCAACTCGGTCAGACCGAATGGAAGAACTCGGTTAGATCGATTCAATTCAAAATGTGAACGTTAGAAAATTCGGTGGGACCGATATGATCAACTCGGTGGGACCGATGTGCTAGGGTTAGGGCAAAACCTCATCTCGGTGTGACCGATTGCATGAACTCGGTGAGACCGATTTCAGCAAAGAGCAAACAGAGAATTGGCCAGGCAAACTCGGTGTGACTGGTTGCACATTTCGGTGAGACCAAAATAATTGCAACAGGCAATAGAGAGTTTGCAAGGCGAACTCGGTGAGACCGATCGCTCGTTTCGGTGAGACCGAAATGTTATGAAGGGAAACAGAGAGTTTGCATTGCCATCTCGGTGAGACCGAAATCCCTATCGGTGAGACCGAACTGATTAGGGTTTCTGGCAGTGGCTATGACAAAGAACTCGATGGCGCCGGATAGATCAAATCGGTGGGGCCGAGTTTGACTTTAGGTTTAGGACATATATGGATTTGAGAAAGTGGTTGAGGGCTTTGGAGCATATCACTAAGCACTTTGAGCAAGTAGACCATTAAGCAACACCTCATCCCCTTTTAATAGTATTGGCTTTTCCTATGGACTCAATGTGATCTTGGATCACTAAAATAGAAATGTAGAGTCTTGAGCTTGTGCCAATCTTTGTCCTTAGCATTTTGAAGGGGTTCCACATCGTCTTATCCATGCCACGCCATTGTTGAACTTTCTGAAATATACTAGATGAAAATATTAGTCCAACAAGAGATATGTTGACATTAATTACCAAAACCACCCAGGGAGCACTTGTGCTTTCACAGGGAGCACTTGCGCTTTCACCAGTCCTCTCATCAACCACAGCGCATCTGCAACGGCTCCTTTGTATATCGGAGCCGCTTCGTCCACACCCCCGGAGCCGCCCCACCGACGCACCCATCGACGGCCTCTGATCCTCTTCGTCGACACCGTCCTCAACCCTACCGGAGCCGCTTCGCCGACACCATCCTCAACCCTACCAGAGCAGCTTTACCGATACCATTCTCAACCCTACCGGAGCCACTCTGCCAACGCCAAAGTCCATGGCTTCAGATCCGCTTCATCGACACCCTCGTCCAACCTACCGGAGCAGCTTCTGACGCCCTCATCCACGGCCAAAGATCCGCATCATTGACACCATCCTCAACACAACCATTGGAGCAGCTTCACCGACGCCCTCGTCCACGGCCTCAGATCCGCTTCGTCCACACCGTATTCCACCCTACCAGATCCGCTTCACAAACACCCTCCTCCACGGTCCTAGATCTCCTTACCGGACCCAGACAGCCAGCGCAACGTCATCACCCTTGAGGTTTCTAACCTGATTCCCATCGTCTGCCATGATGCCAAGCACCCTCCGCGGCTGAGGTACTGTCACCTTTAAACCCGTCCAGCATCACCTGCCAGATGTACTTCATATATACTAACAGGTCACTGTTACATGTTATGGAGCTAGCAAGAGCTACAAGGATTATGTTTCTTATGGATCTAACACCTTGGCCAACCAAGATCCTGTACTGAGGGATTGCTATGATCTTGTAAGTGTGTCTCTCTCTTGTATTGTTGTGTGCCTGCCAGTGTGCTTTGCTAGGATATGGAATGTATTATCATGTAGAGATATCTCTAATTAGCCGTGTCAACTTGCAGATTGGGTGCCGCAACGAAGAAGTACAAGATTTCTTACTACAAGATGTATGTGGCATTTTCATGGAAGGTCACAAAAAAGGAGGGGCAGCGGTGAGCCTATACAGCGTGGTATGGTAGGTCACTCCATTGCAATCATCGTGACATGTTATTTGTATGTCAGTGCTGTTGGCCAGGGTTCTTAGGGACAGTTATTTGTAGTTATCCTAAGAAAATAAGCTCCTTTGAATATAAGCTCCAGATAATAAGCCAACCAGTTCTGTTCATTGCCTGCTTTTTCAGCTTATCTGTGGTATGATCAGTGAAAAGTCTAGATTGAATTGTATTTTGTCATTTTGATGCCCATATAGAAATTAATTTGACTTTCAAACATCATGAATTGAACCCAATGCAGTAATTAATATGATAGGAAAACAAACCATCATTATTTGTTCAAAATGCAAATACAAAGATACCATCTACTTGGCACAATCTATTTTGGTCAATGTCTTCCAAACAGAGCCCATTGCCTAAATTTAAATGAAGAACCATGATTTATCAAAATTCCATGGTCCAAGTGGCTGGTTATTATCATATAGCAGCAGCTCATAACAATTCATCATACAACAGCAGCTGCAGCTCATCGCAATTCATCATATAGCAGCAGCAGCTCATAGCAATTCATCATATAGCAGCAGTAGCAGCCGCCGCCGCTGCAACTCATAGCAATCCATCATATAGCAGCAGCTCATAGCAATTCAGCATACAGCAACGGCAGCAGCTCATAGCAATTCATCATATAGCAGAGCAAAAAGAAAAAGAGAGGAGGGGAGGCGGAACGAGGAGCCTTCTGCCGGAGTGGGGCGTTGGTCATAGTTGTGCGGCGACCGCCGGAGTAGAACGTTGGACGGACCACAACAGAGTAGCTGCTAGAGATGATGAGAGTGAGGGGCGGCGCCGGAGGGAGGAGCAGCCGGGGAGATGGGGCCATGCCGGCCAGCCATGCAGCCTAGCTGGAAAGTGCATCGTCGAGGAGTAGGCTTGATGGGACCTGTGGTGGCGGCTCGCTTGCTAAACCCTATCGCCGCAGGCAGGGGATCGAGGTAGAGGGAAAGGGGAGAGGAGATGCGAGCGGGCATGGCAATGAACGCTTGCGTGATTGTTTTTTCTTGGGGGTTAGGTGTGACGCGGGCGTGAGCAGTGGCATTTTGACTGTAATATAGGCACACAATAGAGTCATTTAGCTATTCCCCTTCCCATCAATTTTAAGTGAGCTTCCATGGGAAGCACCCCCCAAGCTTCTCATTGTGAAGGAATTGGTGCTGGAAATAAGTTAAGCCCATGCCCATCACTCAAAAACGAGTTCTTTACATATTTTGTGGCTTATTTTGACAATAAGCTCTCAAAAGGTGGAATAGAACTGGCCCTTAACCTGCAATTCCATTCTACGTGCAATGATGAATCACTCCTGCCTGCTATAGTGTAGATTTAGGCATCATACATGGCATAACCTAATACATGTGCATTTCATTATAGAATCTGAAATATGCAATGTTTATGTTAGTTCATACGTTGCACATGATGTTTAAATGCCTCCTAAATCTGGTCAGTCAAGTGATGGTCTTTAAGCCTCCTTCTATGCTTCTTTTCTTGATATGTAATTCAGTATTGTGCAAGATTTTCTCACACATGTGTTCAATTGCTTGTTTCTAACATCCAACCATACTAGAACTGTTTGCTTTGATTACTTGCTGTTCTTGACCTAACAGAGCATGTCAATGATTTAAACACTAAGGGCTGCTGTAGTGGGGGCTTGTATAACTCATAGGTGACATAATGGTTTGCCTGTACACTAAACTAGGCTCTCCAAGAGTACCTGGAGGTCCAGTACGAAGGTACGCCTAGTTTTTACATAGCGCACACATAGTAAATGCGCATTTGGGTGTGTGCAAGAGATGTGGCATGTTTCATTATGTGGTGTCATTTTGTTATAAACCCATGCTTTGGTGTTGTTCAGAGACTGGAACGTATGCATATTTATCTTCCATGTAAGGAGACCAGTAACTAGTTTGTGTCACCTTGCAGAGGGGGTGCAATGAAGCAAAGATTCAGGATTTCCATGTATAAGATGTTAAGAAGGAGCCTTGCAAGAGAAGGAGGAGCAGCGCTGAGCCTGTACAACTAGTTATGGTAAGTCACTGTATTACAGTTACCAGGACATCCTATTTGTCTGACACTGTGCTTGCGTAGGGTTCTTCACCTGTAACCCAGTCACTAGGCGACTGATTAATACTCCCTCCACTCACTACTATAAGATCTTCTAACCTTTTTGTAAATCAGATGTATATAGACGGTGGATGAACAGTAGCCCGTGGAGGCTGGAGCTAGGCAGTAGATGGTGGATGAACAGTAGCCCGTGGAGGCTGGAGCGAGGTAATACATGGTGGATGAACAGTAGGCTGTGGAGTCCCGTTTTACAGTACGGCACACCCCTCCCGATGAACAGGACCCCGTTTCGACCGTAGGCGCTCCAACACAAGTCTGTTTCCTCCATTTTTGCGGTACGCCACACCCATCCCGATCAACAGGACCCCATTTCGACCATAGGCACTCGAACAGAAGGCCGTTTACTCTGTTCTACGGTATGCCAGACCCTTCCCGATGAACAGGACCCCGTTTCGACCGTACGCGGTTGAACAGAAGGCCGTTTTCCTCCGTTTTGCGGTACGCCAGACCCCATTCCGGCTGTTCCTTCCAAGCCGGTTGGCTCCCGATGAAGAGTACGCGTTCCAACCTAGTGGCTTCGCTCTCGATGAACAAGACGCGTTCTGACCCAGTCACTTGGCTCCCGGTGAACAAGACGCTGTTTCCTCCATTCCGACCTAGCCGGTTAGCTGCTGATGAATAGGACGACGTCGTTGCCGTCTGTTGCCTCTCCATGTACATGAGCCCTGGCCGTAAGTATGCGCGTGTACACTATCGAGACCCCGCCCGTATGTATGTACATAGCCGTATTTACTTTCTTGCAGCGTGGCTGTACGTACGTGTACACGATATATATAGACGGGACTGCGTGACATGCTACATCCGCGCCTCTACTACGACACGTGCATCTCCTTACTCGGCCACGGTTCATTGCTGCAGAGAGAGCGATCAACCAATATGTATGTACACGTTCGCGACCAGACAGATAACCCTACGTACGATTCGACCCGGTGGGTCCCAGCTGTCAGGGAGGATAAGGAGGCACTTCCTTGCGTGCGAAGATATAGCTGGTGGGTCCCAGCTATCAGGAGGAAGAATCATTTTTTTGCCTGTAATATGGACGCACTTCCTTGCGTGCGAAGATGTAGCTGGTGGGTCCCAGCTGTCAGGGGGGAAACATTTTTTCGCAAAATACGGCGGCCCTTCCGGTGGGTCCCTGCTATCAGGTGGAGGAATCATTATTTTGCGCGTAATAAGGAGGCACTTCCTTGCTACGGCCGTGGACCCAGCTGTCAGCCTCTCCTCATACATTCCTCTTCCGATGGAAGTCGTTCCTTGACCACGTTGACCACGCCGCGCTGAGAGCACCAAGGCGGTGGACGACAGTGAGGCCTAGGAAGGGAATGACCCGGAGCCGGGGAAGACTCGGCAGTTGTTTCCCAAGCGAACAGGAGTACGAGGGTTTACTGGTTCGGCTTCAGTGTGCGGCTGCCGTCGGCGGAGAATAACAGGAGGTCTGGGTGAGTACAGGGATGGCCAGCCAAGCAATGGGAGTAGGGTGGGGCGGTGAGGCCTGCGCGGCAGCACAGCCGGCCACGAGACACAGGAGCAGGCAACACAACCACCGATGGTTTGGGCGGCTGGAGCAAGAAGACCAGATGTTGAAGAAACACGACGGCCATTGGATGGACATCATACGGTCACTGCAGCTAGAATCGTTTATATTGACTAAGTTGACAAATCCTGTGTCCACGCCAACTTAGCAGGCCCACAAGTCAGCCTCCAAATATGGTGGGTCCCAGCTAACAGGGGAGTATTCATTTTTTTGTGCGTAATAAGGAGGCGCTTCCTTGCGTGCGAAGATATAGCTGGTGGGTCGGAGCTGTCAGCGGGAGGAACTTTTTTTCGTGAAATACAGAGGCGCTTCCGGTGGGTCCCCGCTGTCAGGTGGAGGAATAATTATTTTACATGTAATAAGGAGGCACTTCCTTGCATGTGGCCGTGGACCCAGCTGTCATCCTCTCCACGTACATTCCTCTTCTGCTGGATGTCGTTCGTTGACCACGTTGACCACGCCGTGCAGAGAGCACCAGGGCGGTGGACGACGGCGAGGCCTAGGAAGGGAACGACCCGGAGCCGGAGAAGACTTGGCAGTTGTTTCCCACATGGAGGGGAGTACGAGGGTTTACTAGTTCATCTGCCATCGCCGGAGAATAACAAGAACTGTGGGTGCATAGAGGGATGGTCAGGCCAGCGATGGGAGTGGTGTGGGCGGTTAGGCCTGCACGGCAGCACAGCCGGCCATGGGAGGCATGAGCAGGCAGTACGGCCGGCGCTGGTTTGGGTGGCTGGAGCAAGAAGACCAGAGGTTGAAGAAGCAGCACGGCCGTTGGATTAACAATCCAACGGTCACTGCTGCTAGAATCGTTTGTGGACTAAGTTGACAAAGCCTTTCGTACACGTCAACCTTGTAGACCCACAAGTCAGCCTCCAAATCTGTCCCAAACAGCATACAGCCCGAAATTTCTAGCCAGATTCAAATTAATTTTAAAAATAAACATACCTTAATGTAAAATCCAATGAAATTTTACCCGCACAAAAACAATGAAATTTAAAATATCAAAATCAGAAAGAAAAAAGTAATTTGGAACTAATTGCCTATTTGCTGTATTTTTCATTTTATAGCCCATTTCTTATTACTTATAGCCCATTTTCTGGGCAAGCCGAATGCATCTCTCCTCATCTTGAAAGATTTCACACCCAGCAGGGCATAAAAAAGCAAGTAGGCCTCCGTTGGTTATTCTGCAAAAAACAAAATAGCTGGGCTAGTCATTTTCAGAAAGAAAAAACAAAACTGGGCTGGTCATGTGGTAAACATATGAACTAAAAGCCTGGGCTAGACGGGCCACAACTCCTGCACAACCCAGTTAATACCCTGCTCCGTCCCGAAGACAAAAAAATAATACTATGCGAGCTGCTGGGTCCCGGGTGTCAGCCGCTCCTTGTGCAGTTATCTCGCTTATTGACTACGTTGACAGTGGCGTGCGACCCAGATGTCAGGAAACCATCAGGAGGAACCATTTTTTTGTAATAAAAGAGGCACTTACTTGCCTACTGCCATGATCCTGGTGGGTCCCTACTGTCATCCTCACCATGTACAGTTATCTCCTTATTCCTCTTGGTTGTTGACCATGTTGACAACACCGGAGGGCGGCACCGCGGTGAGCGAACCAAGGCGGAGGACGATGGTGAGGCCTCAGATGGGAACGAACAAGAGCCAGGGAAGATGCGCAGAGTTTTAGGGTGCAATGTGGCCGCGATGCTTGCGCGGCAGCACAACCAACCGTGGGAGGCGGGAGCAGGCAGACCCGCCGGCGCTGGTTTGGCTTTGGCTTCTGGAGGAAGAAGAGACTGAAGAAACACGATAGACGTTGAATGTCAATCCAACGGTCAAGTTTGGCACAATCATTTGTTGACTAAGCCGACACCATGTAGCATACTTTTTTATAGGAAGAAAAGAAAATCTAGGCTCGTTCGCCAGATAACATTCCCAAAACTGCCACCATTTGATCTTGCGTCGCAACTAAATCTGCCAGGAAAATGCGTTCGTTTCCCATCCTCCTCCCAGGGAACGTTCGTCACATAACATTCCCGAAAATCAAAGACTTGAGAAGGCGTACAGAACAAGCTAGTGTACCAGTAAAGAGACGTTGCTGAGTTTTAGAAAAAAGAGAGACATGCTCCAGTAGCTGGTTCGAATTCAAACCTAGACTATGACTATATATAGTGCTATGCTACTCTGCAAGTAATGAAACTGACATATCCAACATTCGCTTCTCCTCTTCTCTAGTTACTCTACCTAGCATCAGAAGCTCCGGCCGCAGCAACCATGTCCGCTGGCGGCTCGTCCACCTGCTCTTCAGCAGGCAACAACCAGATATGCGCCAAGTCGCCACCCATACCATCCCCTATGGGTCTCATCACACCCCCACCGACACACTCACCACAGCCGGTTGCTCATCGCAACCCGCTGCCGTTGGTGTGGTGCCACTGCTGCAAATCATGCAGAGTCATCCGTCACATCTCAACCACAATCCTCAACCCTGGCCGAGTCTTCTACAAATGCACGAATCATGGGGTAATAATATGTTTAAGTGTTGTTCGCCTGCTTTCAGTTCCTGATTTTTTTAATAGTTTCATTGACGATCTTCCAATTTGATTCGTGCAGAAAAGGGAAGATTCGTGTGATTTGTATTTCTAGGAAGTTGCTGATGTGGGGGAATGGAACTATGCTGATTATTTGGTTAACCGAGGAATCCCAATACCAGCAGGTTGGGGTGTTGGACAAGTAACTGAAGGAACGGCAGAAGAGGAAGATGCAGAGTAGAAGGTTAAAGATGTAGCTCATCTGATCATGGCCAAGCAACAGCTGCTGAACGGCCTTGACAACAATGAGGAGATGAAAGAGCTTGTGAAGATAATGGGCAAGGTCGTTGTGCTCTGTAGTATGATTGTCTCTTTATTTGCAGTGTATGTAGCACTTGTGATGTATTCAGTGGCTATGACATGAGTACTTTGCTGAAACTAGTAATGAATGAAACCTGTTTAGCAGGCTGGGCGTAGTGTTGTGAACATTTAATGATTTCTATTAACGGAAATCGGGGGGTATCCCCTTTTGCTCATAAATAAATAAATAGCATAGACCCTTTTGCTAATAAATAAATAAATTAGCAGAGGCCCTGTCGGGTCAGCTTTGTTCCCATTCGAAGACGTCGAGCAAATTGTAGTCCAACATCAAACTATGTCATCAAATACAAGTTTCACAGCCAAATATGAGTACAACTAAACAACAACGTCATCATGTTTTAGTCGTCATACAATCACCAAACACAAATCAACATACATAATAAGTGATGTTCTCACAGCAAAATACTAAACAACAACTTCATCAGGTTTCAGTTGTCATAGCAAACACAATTTCACATAGTAGATAAAAAGTCATCTTCTCACAGGCAAATACAAAAAAAGCAATCTAATCATCATCTGCAGCAGCAGCGTCAACATCTTCTCCATGTGTATCAGTCTGAATTGTAATTCCCCCCAGTGTCATCTTCTTCTTCATCCTCAATGTCCTCGAACGTTGGCATCTTATTGATCAACTCTCGTATGTCCACAACCCGACAGGGAATATTTTCGCCAGCGTTATTGACATGATGGTTCTCAAAGATATTAGGAACACCTATGGAATCTTCTAAATTAGGAGCAGTGTAAGCATCATCTTGTTGTGCAACTTCATTAAACGAATTCCTCTGCTCAAACCTTTGCAATACTCTCCAGTCATCGCTACATGCATATGTGTCTTCCAAGAAAAATATCTGTGTTGCTTGATTTGCCAAAATAAAAGGCTCTTCGGTAGGGTACGCCGCCTTGACATTGATGGATTTGAAATAATCATCAGCTCTGGGTTTTGCGACCCTGGAAAACAGGTTATACCAACGACAGCACAATAGAACCATACACCGATGAACCTTGAAACTGGAGATATACTACAACTGAACAATGTCTGTTATGTTAGCATACATTTTAGTTGTCTCTTCGCCGTACTTATCCATGCTCATGATGGCACTGTTTTATTTCTTCGTGCCTTCGTCGCGTGCAAGGGTGTTGTAGCGCACATCTCCAACAATGCAAGATTCATAATGTCTTACCTGAGTATTAGGACCCATTGCTAGTGCGCAAAGGGCATCATTAACTGCCTGCCCAACCTCCCGGATCTTCTTAACCTATGGTTAGAAAATAGACAAGCTAATCATCTTATGTACTCAATATATTCAAAAAACTGACAGTGCAATTCAAAAGCTTACATGGCTCTTGAACCATTTCGCAAATCCTGCCATAACCAGTTTGTCAATGTTTCTTGGATTTTGCGGCAGTAACTCCTTTTTGTAGATGCTGCACAACATAGTGATCGCGTCAAACATCTAAATATATAAGAATGTGCTACAAGTTTAGTAGATTACGATGTATAAGCTGCAGTACTTAGCACTTACTCGATATAAGGTAGAATCTCAGGACAATTATTCAACACATACCAAACCATTTTGTCCAAATCTTTAGGTTTGTCGTCTTGTCGACTCTTCCCTGTAACTCGAATAGAACAATCGAAAACATTGAGCTCGGGATTGTCTTCACCCACCTCTTTGCTAAGCTGATCAGCTGTTTCATTGTATTTTGAGAAGAATGTCAATGCTTCTGTAGCAATGTAGGCCTCTGCACTGGAACCCTCAGTTCTAGCTCTGTTCCTAACATAGCCCCTGAAAGTGCATAGCCGCCTTTCGATAGGGTACATCCAGCCATACTGTACTGGACCTCTAAGTAGTGCCTCATCAGGTAGATGAACAACCAAATGACCATCACATCAAAGAAGGCTGGAGGATATATCTTCTCAAGGTCGCATAGGTTAGTTGGTATCTTGTCTCTAAGACGCTCCAAAGCATCTATCGTGATATTTCTACTGCAGAGTTCCCTGAAGAATTGTCCCAACTCTGCAACTGCTCTGTATAAGTCAGGGCCACCCAATCCTCTTAGGATAACAGGTAAAACCCTTTGAAGTAGGACGTGGCAGTCATGAGTTTTCAACCCTTGTACCTTGTTTCCATCTGCACTGACTCTCCTTTCAGGGTTAGAAGCAAATCCATGTGGGAATCTCACACGTGACAGGACCTTGCAGAATTATTTTCTTTTTACCTTGTCCAAGACGTACACAGCTGGTGCCATATTCCGTGATGCACCATCATCTTCCACCTGCAAATCCCTTCTGATACCCAGGTGTGTCAAATCAATCCTAGATTTTAAGTTATCTTTCATCTTGCCTTCAATATTAAGAAGTGTGCTGATAATGTTGTCACATATATTTTTCTCGATGTGCATCACATCAAGATTATGCCGCAGATCCAAATCTTTCCAATACTCCAAGTCCCACAAAGTGGACCTGTGGGTAAACAGTAATCTCTCTTCTGCCCTGCCACACTTCCTTTTCCTGCTACCATTATCAGGATGGTTTCCTGGTGTAATATGCCAGACCTTCTCTAATTCCACTTGCAACTCATCTCTGGTGAGCCTCTTTGGCGCATCATGGTTTTCATGCTTTGCATTGAACACATGTCTTTGGTATTTTGTAGGACACGACTCGTCCTTGGCAAGGAAACAGCGGTGTCCAATGTAACAGATCTTGCTAAGTATTGCGTATGACAGCAGTTTCTTGTCACAGCGAACACATGCATTTTAACCATGTGTCGTTCGCCCTGACATAGTGCCCAAAGCCGGATAATCATGGATGCACCAAATTATAACAGCACGCAGAAAGAAATCAGCTGGTGGGCTGCTATATAGGTCTCGAGTGAGAACACCCCTCCATAGCCGTTGAAGTTCCTCCACAAGAGGCTCCATGAATAAATCAAAATCCTTTCCAGGACTTTTTAGACCTGGGATGAGCAAGGCCATTAGGTAGTTTGATTCTTTGGTGCAGACATTTGGTGTCATGTTGTAAGGGATAACAAGCACTGGCCACATGCTATATGTGGCGCTCTGGTGGCCAAATGAGTTAAATCCATCTGTAGCTAAGCCAAGTCTAATGTTTCTCGTGTCAGTAGCAAATTTTTTGTGTTTCTGATCGAAGCTTTTCCGGTCACTACCATGAGATGGATGGCTCATTACATTCTGATCTCTGTACTCCTGGTTCCTAGAATGCCACAGTACATCCTCTCTTGTTTCAGCATCATGAAACAGCCTCTGCAATCTTGGTATAATTGGAAAATGTCTCAGAACATTATGAGGAATCCTCTTCACAGCATCACCATCTTTCCATCTTGATGATTTGCATTTTGGGCATTCACTTAAGTTGGCATAATCCTTCCGGAACAGAACACAATTATTCTTACAAACATGGATCATATCATATCCAATTCCAACTGCACGAAGGAAATTCTTCATTTTACTGTAGGTGTGTGGCAGCTTAGACGCATCTGGGAAAGATTTGCGGAAAGCAGCCAACATCGCATTGAATGATTTTTTGGTCATCTGCTCAGATGTCTTCACCTGAAGAAAGGTGACCATAGATGATAATAGTGACAACTTATTTCCTGGGGTGACTGCCACATTGCATTGTTCCAACATGCGGGCCCACCATTTTTCTTCTGCAGGTGAAAGTTCACGAAATGCACGAGAATTTTGTAGCATTGTTTCAATGTTGGTCAAACTCACTGGCTCCGCCGCCACCACCTCCTCCTCCTCCTCCTCTTCCACCTGAGCATCAGGCAGATCAAGATGGTGATCTGCTGCTTCCACATAGTCTGTAACATTGACGTTCACAGCTTCACCATGATGAACCCACCTACTATATGTTACAGACATCCCATACAAGTGTAGATGATTTTGCACAGTTGACTGGGGTCTTGTAACTGAATTCATACAACTGCTACACGGGAAGAGCACATCTGATTTCGGACCACCGTACTCAGCTCTGATAAAGTTCATGAAGTTTTCAACCCCCTCAACATATGCAGCGGAGAATCTTCGAGCAGAAGTTATCCAAGTCCTGTCCATCTGTTAGACATACAAATTAGTTCTTCTACTAGATATTACAGGAAAAACATATATGCTTTTTTATAAAGTCCAGAAAAAATACCTATGTCGATGTCTAAAGCTATGGCAAGATATTTGGACAAGCAGATCTAAGTAATGAAATATATGTAAAGCTAATTCAGCAAACTGATTTGGGTGGTAAATTATGGCAGGCTATTTCAGCAGTCAATGAGGCCGAGCACACAAACATCGAAGGCCATCTCAGCAACAAAGATCGAGTATAAAACGGTGTCGAGCTATTTCACCTAACAGATTGGCTACTAGACCATGGCAATCTACTTCACAATAAATATATGGCATGATATTTTAGCAACTAATCGGGCATGGCATTCCATCTCAGCAAAGCAGATTGAGTGTAGAACAGGGCAAGGATGCTTCTTAAGCAGAGCATATTGACTGTAAACTATTTTGGCAAATAGTGAGATTAACAGCGTCTATCAGCTAACATTCAGCGCTACTCCGACATGCACGGGGTTTCAGTCTAGAATGCGTGTACCATGGGAGAAGCTGACCGTCTTGCGTCTCCACAAGAATGTCGCCAGCGGTGGCGGCGCGGCTGGAGGACGGCAGTCTACGAGAGCGTACTGTGGGAGCGACAGAATCGCCGGGCGTCCCCTCGATGAACCGCGACGCTGACGTATCGGTGCGGTGGGGAGGGCGGCTTTAGCGGAGCGAATGGAGTGGATGGGTCCGGGGGGAGGGGGTTTGGGGAATATTCTTGGCTAGTTGGCCGAAGGGCAGTTGAATTTGGGATTTGGGGGGAATTTCTGGGGTGAATCTTCACGTGGTGGGCGGGGGAGTTTGGCGCATGGTCGGTTTCTCCAAATGCGGTCCCACGTGTCAGTGAAGAGGCAAGCCGAAGCACATTCCGTTTGCGTGAGCCATGTGCAGGACCAACCGTGTGAGGGGTGCAATGCGACCGCGACAGGCATGCTGTGAGTGTACCACCTTTTTCCTTTTAAACTTGGTGCTTCACGCGATCCATCGATACTACTACCAGTAATCCGGTAATCCCGACTAAAACGGCGCGGCCGGGTCTTTTCCCGCGCGATATGCTTGGAGGTTGGCTTAGTTGGTTTTTTTAGGACAAGGCTTAGTTGGTTTGACAGACAGAGTGAGGGAAAGATGTGAGATGCGTGAATGTGTAGTGGACGTACTATTGGAGTGCCTAAGATAAATTGTGTATGTATACCTATGTGTTTATTTACTTCGCATGTTAGCTTTGTCTCGGGTCAAACCTTCTAAACTTAGGCCAAGTTTATAACCACAACAACGAATCATCATTCAATATATTTTCATACAATATATCTTACTATTATTGTGAAAGTTCATATACACCGGACGAGATTCATGCAAACACGGCAGATTTTCATTACATTTTGAACTTTTATAGGACAGAAAAAGAAAAGAAACCCGACCGTAAACCTATTCTACGGCGGTGACCGACGTCCACTTTCCTTTGTACTTCTGCATCGGCAACGATGTCCTCCATCTGTCGTCTCCATGAACGGCGGCGGGGTTCAAGACCTGTGAAGTGAAGGTGCGGTCTTTAGCGAGGAAGAGTAGAACACGGGAGACGGACCGGCCAGTTGGCACACCATGCCCTGCCACCTCCCATGCCCTACTCATCCTTGAAGGAGTCCCCAACCTCGACGGTGCCAGTGGACGTGAGGTCGATGATGATGGACGTGGACGGTCCGTCGCTTCACCTGCCACATGGGCCACCGAACGTTGGACAACGGCAAGTAGGACGCGTGGCTCGCGGTGCTCCCATCATCGGCCGCCAGCGTGGCCACCGCTTGTGCGGTCGCGTCCGCGTCCGGCTACGCCGGTATTGCGTTGCGAGCGGCGAGTTGAGCGAGGGCGGCGACCTCGAGTTTCATCCCCGAAGGCAAGCTCTCCCACAGAGTGTTCTCGCTCGCTGTCATGGTGGATGTGGTGCCAGGTAGGAGGATGCACTATGGTGTGGAGTTTAGCTGGCCATTACCGCTTTAAGTAGCGCATTCCGGTGAGGCCAAGCATCCGGGTGCATCAATAAGTCACCGAAGTTGGTTCCTCGGGCAGCGAGCCTGCTTAATGACCGCATATGGACGGACGACATGAATACGGGCAGCTGGCACTGGCTGGGAACACATGCGCGCAACGGCGTGAGGGACGAGGGTTTTTTGTGTGCCAGGGTAGTCAGCTACGGGCGTGGCAACGTTGGACATGCCCTTTGCTCACATGTGATCTCACATGTCATTGAAAGACGACCCGGCATGGTCTCGGGTCCCGGGGATGCAGTCGGCCACACTAGAACACTCCGCGGACGCGTCGCGGCATGCGCGCACTTCGATGTCCCGTGCATCCTCGATGAGTCCGGTGTTGATCTGCTGGTCGTGCCACAGCAGTAGCACCACACTCGGCACCCTGAAGCTGAGCGTGTCTAGCGGCGATGAGCGTGTCGCTCACCGCGGTCGCCGTGTCCAGAGGCAGTGCGGGAGCTGCGGCACGTTGCTGGCCCCCACGACCCACATGAACGGTTGCCGGTGGTGAGGAGGTCATGGGCCAGCTCCTCCATTGGACTAGTCTGCGCCACGTCATCCCGACAGGTGTGCCCCACATGTCGGTTTCCCTATTTTCCTGGCCAAATTTGAGCGTCAGTATGGCCTCATTAACACTCGGCCGACCTCTCTCTCTTCTAGTCTAGTAGTAAATGACGTGGGCAGGGGAGGGGGAGGGACGTCGGTTTGCTCCCAACTGCGGTCCCACAAGCGAGCGAAAACGCAAGACGAAGCGCGTTCCATTCGGTGAGCGACGTGCTGGGTCCACCATGCCGGGGTGCAACACAAACGCGACAAGAGTGATGTACACCATCTGTTCCTTATGAACTTGCATACTTTGAGTACTCCTTTTTTTTGAACACAGTACAGACGCAAGCGCTCATACATGCGCGCATACACTCACCCCTATGAACGCACACACGCACACCCTATCCCTATGAGCACCTTCGAGAGACTGAGCCGTCATATCTATAATATATCTCTACTCTTATCTCTACTCTCGGTGATGATGGTGTGCCTGCCATCTTGCAATATAGACCGTCCGATCTATATCTGACGGATAGAAAGCAAACTATGGCAATTTTGCAAAAGGATACCCACACCTCTCTCGTTCATCCTTATCTCCCACAACTTCATTGTTGAGTAATTAAAAAAGGAAGCCTCTGGAACAATTCTGGCATGGTGGCCGCTGCCGACGTCGTCCATCCCCATGCCTCCGCTAAGTCCGACCACCAATCACCACCGCACCCCACTCCTCCTCACCTTATCTCTCATCTTTCTCGAGATATCATTTTTTGATGAAATTCTCGAGATACCATTTTTTCGATGAAATTCTCGAGATATCATTAGTTTTTACACATGGAATTTCTCCTGCATGGGTCAATCACAATAGGTGTTTTGTAAAAAAATGCATCCTGATGTTCCGTGCAATGCACGGGCATCTTGCTAGTCATCTTGAGATTTACGAAGTCACCGCCTCATCGTCGACAGGAACGGTGGGGAGGTCCGGACGCCTGCCACGTGAAAGTCCGAAACTTTGGTCCCATCCGACCCCACAACTCTCTAGGCTCCAGCCGTCCGGCTTTGCAAACTCCGCACAGTCAAAACCGATTGACCGGTCATCACCGGAACCACTATTCACACTAGAACCTTCGCTGCTCAGCCTACGCCAGCTACTTGCCGGCCGGTCACCACTGCCCCAGAGCCACACCTCCTCTCCAGCCCATTCCCCCACCTTTCGATCCCCTAGCCCGCATCAGCCATCCCGTAGTTCGCCGGAAAGCCATGGTGCGCCGCAAGATCACGTACTACAAGATGCTGACGCTGGAGCGCCGCGCAGAAATCGCAGCGGCGGTTGGTTCCACAGACCTCCGTTCCCAAGCTCGCTTTGCGGTGGGCCAATCCCCGAGTTCTCTGGAGCCAAGCTCCGAGGAGGAGGAAGCCGATCCAATGTTCATGGCGGAGGTCGCGGCGCAGAAGGCCCCCGATGCGTATGAGACGATGGACGTCGACTTCGTGCCAGCGTCCGGGTCCCCCATGGTGCAGGCGGACCAGCGGTTCAACCTAGCGATCCTAAAGGAGGACTAGGAGGCGGAAGCTCAACTCGACGCAGAGCGCGCGGATGCGGCTGCCATCGAGGCCCTCCTGCAGGCAGAACCGGATGTTGTGGACGTGAACCGGGCGGCGGAGGCTCAACTTGACACAGATTGCGCGGATGCCGCTGCCATCGAGGCCCTCCTGCAGGCGGAACTGAACGTCATGGACGTGAACCGGGTGGTGCTCGCGTATGTGCGGAGCGCCAGCACGCTCCGCGTGAACGAGTAGCTGGAGGCCGAGGACAACCACGGTGCGGAGACACACATTGGCAGCTATGACTGGTTCGTGCCGGCATCAAAGATGATGAGGCCGTCTCGTTCCGCGAGCAGTGATTGTTTTTCTTTATGTTGTTGTTTTTAGGGATCTTTTGCTGTGTAAAAACATATATTTATGCAAGTCGCCTGACTTTCATCATTTGGGTCAGTCGACAATTTCAGGCGGTTGGATGAATATCGTACATCTCCTAACCCTTCTTATTCCTCACCTCTTCTTCTTCCCCAACAGACCACCGCACGGGCCGCACGGATCTTCCCCAACAAGCGGTTGGATAAACATACTGTATGAACGAAAATTATGTGTCAGCGGTAGGATGGCTGAGTTTGGTTTGATCACATGCAGTAGCACGTGTCAGTGAGGGTGCGTTCCCTTGGTTGGGTTTGCGGCGTGCAGGAGCGACTGTATGAGGGTGCGGTGCGACCGCGACAGCCGTGCGCAAGTGTACCTCCTTTTCATTTTGAAAAAATTTAGGCAAGCTTGGCAAAAATGTGTGGCAAAGTATGGCAATGCAAGGCCTAGACCCAAACAGGATACAAGTACGTACTACTTGTGTTAAAAAAGAAAGGCGGGGTTTTCCTTCATGGGATTGATCGATATAAATCCTCGTTTGACGTGTCAAGTAATGTGTATTTTTTTCTCCAACACCCAAAGAGCTAACCATCTCACTCTCATTGCTTGATTAATGCAGCGCCATGCAAACCAACCTTCTCACTTACGCATCCATGAAAGGGTATATTAATGTCCTTGGTTGCTAGTACGAGGCAAATCCCATCAATTTTGCCTCGATTAGTGTTAGTAGCCTTCTGCAAATTGTAATTTTGATACTGGCCTTGTATACAAAAAAATGGAGGTAGTAACTATTTGACTTCCTTCCCCATTGTGGTGACATCGATGATATCTCGAACGTTGTGGCTTTGGCGAAGTGCGTTCAACGGAGCACACCATTGAGGGAGACTATGGTAAGTCATTCGCAAGTGCCGCCTGCAAGCCGAGACAAGCGCCTTGTTTGCATCCAGGAAGTCCGTTGAACCAAAGGAGGCGTAAATGTACTACTACACAATAGCGTCGTCCGTCCAGCTTAGTGTGGTAAGGTGGTTTCTCGAAGAAGACGATGGAGAAGCGGAGTCAGCGAACAATGAAATGATGGTTGCTTCCTCTGTGCTTTGTGATTTGACATCTCACTGCTTTGTGATTTGTGATAGAAGGGATAGGGGAGTAGACTCTATGCTCTATACTGTACATGCGTCCAAGCACGGGAGAAAGAGGAGAGAGGTTGCATTTTTCTATTCCTTCAACCAATCAATTAGGCTAGTCATAGTGGGAGTAACTTAGGTAGTAACATAGCGCACTCCAACAAAATTTTGCTTATGTGGCATGTAGTTAATGAGGAGAGAGGTGTTTAGAGTAACATAATATGTTACTGTAACATAGCGCTTTCCGAGAAAGTATGAGTCTAGAAGCTAATAAATGAAGCCATCTATGACACTACTATTATGTTACTTTGCACTATGAAGGTAGTAACTTAGACTAGTGTCATATGCATGACACTAGTATA
The DNA here is from genome assembly GCA_011799875.1 of Thinopyrum elongatum. Lineage (NCBI taxonomy): Eukaryota > Viridiplantae > Streptophyta > Magnoliopsida > Poales > Poaceae > Thinopyrum > Thinopyrum elongatum. Next base: position 386,579,753 of record CM022298.1, read on the forward strand.
AGTTACTCCCCACTATGACCAGCCTTAGGGAGCTACGGTTCCCTCTTTTTGGCTTTGGCAGCACCCTCCACAATGGTTCCCATCGATGCCAAAAGCTATTTTCACATTTGGCTACACATTGTGGATGCCCTTAACCGTACCACTTGGTTTTGCTCCTGTGTGCTATCTATACAAATCTCGATTATATTGATCTAAAAAATTATATCAAGATTAGTAAAAGGAGGTGATTTTGCCGTGCGGAAGGCGGGGGAGGTTTCTTATTTTAGAGGACGTTGGCCTGGCGGTTTGCTAACATGCGGTCCCACGTGTCAGTGATTTACCAAGCCGATCCGCGTCGCACATGAGGCAGAACAACGGCAGAAGCAACACATGGTTAACTTGAAGAAGATGAGGGAGAAGCAGATTCAGCAACGAGTGAAATGATGGTTGCTTCGTCCCTCCAACTTCTTTTTTTAGCATCACTTCGTCCCTCCAACTTAACTGCGGGAAAGGTGCAGCTTTGTGATTTGACGCCTCATTGCTCATTGCTACGCTGGCGCCATGACCGGGGTGCTTCACCCCTGCTGCCCTGTACTGTTATTTCGGTATGGCACATGGACCCAGTTGCTTGATGTCCCACATGTCGGTGAAAGGGACTAGAACATTTATGAAAGCGAGCGCTCCACTCTTATGACGGAGGAGTACACGACACGGCGGCCCAGTGAACTATTACTTGTACTGTAGTACTACTATAGTTTTGCTGTTTCGCACGATCCATCGATACAAACCCGATTAAACAGGCAAGGGCGGGATTTTTCCCGCATGGTAGATGATACTAGCAATATATTTCAATGGCAATTTTAATGTATGCAAACTGAATAATTAAGTAACAATATGAGATCTTGTAAAACTAAAAACACATATGATTTATTGTGTTAGAGTGTAGTAGTAGTGCTCTATTGCATAGTTGTTAGATGTAACATGCGAGAACGTGTAGAGATGTACTTTTGGAGGGCCTACAGAGAGAAATTGGGCATAAAGTGGATTCAAATATTTGTATTTGTCTTCATAGCATTTGTAACTCATATCTACAGTTTGTACGGTAGACGTGAATGCTTGTTCGCTCTTACGAACCAAGTACAACAATAATGGGGTGGCGTGCGCCAATTTAGGCACTAGCACGTTGGCCTACTCGGCTCCACAAAGAGAGCGAGAGAAGAGATAAATACACTAGCGGTCAGTGTATTTCAAGCGAAAAGCGCAATACGGTCATGGGACATCAGAATACGCTCATTACGGTCACTATATACATTTTGCGGTGATTATACGGTCACTTGCTCACCGTTCAGCATCGGATTGCACTCTGTTGACCGGCCAAATAGTCTGCGTGGCACTATGTTGACTGGTTAAATTGACCATGTTCCTTGTGGGTCCCACCTGTCAGTTCGCATAGGAAAAAGTAAGATAAACATAAATTTACGCAGGCGCGACAAGACTCCAATCCGTGCGCGGGAACCACCTGGTTGTGTATGTCTCTGTCAGGGCCTGATGTGTGCGCATGCATGTGTAGGTTGAGCACTTGAGCGTGAGCGTGTGTGTTGGTCGTGTGGTGTGTGCATGCATGCGTGCGTGTGTGCGTGTGAGTGTTGCGTGCGTGCGTGGCTGCGTGTGTACGTGTGAGTGTTGCGTGCATGCAGTTCGTGTGCATGTGTGCGTGTGTGTATAATCACCACACCAGCTCCTGTGTGTTAAAATAGACGGCTTAGCATACCAATACAAGGCCACCTTGTCCGCTGTGCCCGCGGTCATGACTTCGAACCACCGTCCAATATTTTTTTATCGTTTGTTTTCATTCTTATACACACCGATAGGTAGGCCCAACGGTAGTGAGATAATGTGATGCAACACTAGAGGTGCCACGTGGAGCATTTAACTGGTCAACTAGTCGTGTCTTCAACAAATACAGAGCTGTACGGTGAGCCCGTGACTGTATAATAACCACAAAACACAAATGGTGACCGTAAGGAGTGGATTATGAAGTCCAATGTATGTATCGTGCTTTCGCTTCAAAGACAATGATCATCACTGTATATATCGCGAGAGAAAGATCAAACATGCGTGAATGTGCTGGGGGCATACTTTTAGAGGACATGGAGATAGTTTGTGTGCGTACGTGAAAGGGGCGTAGATGGGGTGTTTGCGATGGAGAGAGAGATGCTCTTCATTTCTGTTTATTTTGACTAACTTTATATATAGTATAAAAATATAAAAATTCATAGTGCAGAATAAATATCATTGGGTGCACCATGCAATGCAAATTAACTTTCATACTCCATATAACTTTGTAATGTTGTATATATGTAGAAATTCTAAAATAAATTTTGGCCACACTTTGTGTGGTTTTATTCAAAAGGAATGTTGTATGCAAAGTAAACGTGAAGAGAGGGCTTTTTAGATCAATGGGGTAAGTGATAAGATGTAACATGTGTCAATGTGTAGTTGACATATTTGGCAGGGCCTAGAGAGGGTATGTGTACGTATTCGAGAGAGACATGGATAGAGGGGCCGGCGGGGGGAGGGGGGGGGGCGACGTGGGAGAGATAGCATGAGAAATGAGAGAGGTCTAGAGAGAGAGAGATGAATAGGATGTCACGGCGAGAGATGCCCTTGAGTGTGTACATGCAAGGGGGGAGGGGATAGAGGCATGAGGAGAAAATACTTTGTGTGGTGTCTGTGTTGGTATGTGTGGGTGTGAGAAGATAATGAGACCTAGGGGCAGAGGGTGTGTCACCGCATGAGGTCCGGTGGGCCGAGGTGAGGCCCTTGGGTCGGTTCCGTCCTGCACCACATTGGTCAGCCCGTGATGCATTCAGGGAGACCCATGGAGGACTAGTCGTACAAGACAAAGATACCAAAGTCGTGAAGGACTCTGTGTCCACTGACAAAGGCGGTTAGGATTTGTAACCCTAGGTCCTCGGACTAAGGTAACCCCTTCTCTTTGGTATTACCATTCATCCAACCTAACTTTAAGGGGCATCCTACAGAATGCTCTGCTGGAATCATATTCGTCAATTAGGAAGAGAGGTGGAGACAATGCGTGTGAGACAGGCCTAAAGATAATTTGCGTGTGGGAGACATTTAGGCAGGTCTATGTATAGAGAAAGGGTCGATGGGGATTGTGTGTGCGTATGCGTGTGAGAGGAAGAGTGCTTGTGATAAAGGTTAGTGAAAACAGTCATAAATGGTTGCGAGAGGGAGGGAGGGTGATATCAAGAGCATGTGTGCGAGAAAGACACCTCGGGAGAGAGTGTGTGAGCATGTGTGAGAGACCACCGATGGATATACACCGTGTGCACGTATGTGTGAGAGAGAAAGTTAGCGCGTGTGTGAGGAGGGCCCTATGGAGAGTGAAACTACACGTAAAAGACTGATGTTCACATTGATTAAAAATATAAATTGTATCCAAATATTAGGATGGGATCATGATATTTGCAATTCGCATAAGGAACGGTCATTGATCCATCAGACATCTATATTCTACCGAATTTGAGCATGGCTATGTTATTATTCGACATAATTGATCCATAGAGTCAGTATTTTAAACTCCAAACAATGCATGCTTTAGCAATTCGAATATAAACGTGAGTATAGTTCATGTTGTGTGTGTAAAGCACATTATACATACAAAAGTTACACAATGAACATTATAAATAGCTAGCTATGAACTAGCATATATTTGAATTCAACTTAAGGTGGTTTAAAAAATTTGAATTCAACATGAAGTCCATTCAATTATTTGAATTCGAGATCATGATATTTGTAAATCATACCTAAATTTTGGGGGCACCAATCTTTGCTCTGCTTTTGTACATAATAGCATATATAGTCGTGTACAAAATAGATTCAAATTTACCTCCTCCATTCCAAAATAATCATAGTTATAGGATTTTCAAGTGTCAAAATTTCAAAAAGAAGCGCATAATTTAATGAGGTTTTCAAACATACAAGGTCAAATTTAACGTTGTCTATTTAGGTTAATCCTCAAAGTTCAAGAGTACTCTAAACGTGAATGCTTCTATTTCAAAATTTTGAACGAAGCACCAAAAGAGCCTCTACTCGCCCAAAACCGCGTGAGACCAATGTTTGGTAGAAGGAAATTACTTTTCTAACTCCGACCCATGAAACCTACCGGCCTGACTTCCAAAGGTCTAAACCGGGGTAGGTTTGTAACTTCATCTAGACACCACACAACCGCCTCCGAAAAACATTCATACACCATGGCCGCCTAAACACACATGTGCTCGGTCGAAATCGCTCCCGTCCACTATTTGGGACACCTGGGATTACCGTCCTACCCCCGACCCACAGTAGGTCCAAAATTTAAGAGGGGGGCAAAGTTTGTACTTTCCCCAAATTTCAAACAAGCGCGTCCCATCTGTTCAAAAAAACAAAAACAAGTGCGTCCCAGACCAAAACATGGTTCCCCCTTAGCTCCCCCCGCCCCCTGTCCGATTCCCCATTCGTACTCTGTGGGTGCCAAAACTACCTCTCCACCAGCCGGGAAACCCGGCATCCTCCGTCCGCCACCCCATCCCACCCATCAACCACCGCCCTCCTCCATCACGCCGAAGCCGATACCCCGACGTCGTCGTCCACCGCAACCGTAACGCTCTCCACGGCTAGTAGTTGAAGCCGAGGTCGAGCTGCCTCCAGGATGCCGACGTGCGCCGTACCCGAGCCAGTTCAACCACGCCGTCCTACGCCTCACCGGTGCCGCTCCAACTTCACCACCGTCCACCGCACCGGAGCTGTTCCCGCTACGCCGTCCTTCGCCGCCTCGGATCTGCTTCCCCTCCGCCGACAGATGGCCACCACAACACAGTCAACAATTTGGCCATGGGTTCGTCCAAGGCTCCACCCTCCTCCAAAACATCGGTTCCCCCAGTAAAAAGAAGAACATCGCCGTGAAATAAGGATGGTACAGCACTGGCAACCGGAACTGGTACTCCTCTTCCCTTATTCATGCAAATCTTACTTGTCTGCTTGCATGGAATTCATCCCACAGAAGACACTAGTTGATCGCTTCTTCCTACACCTTCTTCCTGATACTAGATGTTCCTAGTAACTCATGATGCACAAGGTTTCTCCTCATATACTATTTCACCTTAGCTAGAGATCTGTCGCCCCCTGGATTTCAATTCCTGGTCAGTTGATTCCCAATTAAAGGAAGCATTCCCCGGTGTAACAGGCGCTAGTCCTCCTATTACGCCGGGGAAGCAGCGCCTCGGTGTTTATCTTAGCGGTGTGTGGGGCCTAGGAGCTGCTGGCGCCCGATTTGGAGGTCGGCTGGGCTTAAAGGGATGGCCGGGGGGCGCTGCCAAGCACGGCGGTGGTGTGAGGTCGAGAGGAGGGCAGGACGGCGGAGGCAGGGGTCTGGGCCGGTGGTCACTGGCGGTTCGAGAAAGATTGTCAATAGTGACTGGCGGGAGGTAGACGAAGGCCATCTGCCCGTTCCTTGTAGATTAGACGGTTCATAAAAAAATCAACTGACCTATTTATTTTCAGTCGACTGTTATTTTGATAGGACCACATGTGGTGGTGTGCTGGAGGAGTACATGCATTTCCCAGCCATACCTGTGCTCATATATTACAAAATCATATGGAGTAGAATCTAATTTTGTTTGCCATGCAATGTTGTAGAGCTATCATATGTCTCCTGTTATTTATTTTTCATCCACCTGCTATCTGCTACTTTTACAGTGCACTAGTTCTGCACACACTTCACCCATACTCTCACTATTGTTTTTCTATGCATGGGTATTTCAGCCTCTGCCAACCGGTTGATAGAAGCACGAAATAAAAGAGAGAAGTCGCTCCAGCTTTCTTCGTGCTTAGGCAAGACACGTTTTGGCGCTATAAAGGGTGCAGTGTCAGCAGATGGAGACGGTAAACATAGCTCTGGAGTTGATGATCTCGCTCGCCATGAACCACCATCCCAGGTGCTTGCTTTAACTTCGCGGTGTCATATGTGGTTGCATGTTGCATATGGTGTCTAGCTTGTATTCGAAAGGCCGAAGTCGGTCTTTATTAAGATAAGGAAAGATATTTTTTACATGAACCACCATCCCGGGAGCACCAGAAGCCAAATGGCTAGTCAGGGCACTGGCCGAGCCAGTGACAAGCCCAGCACAGACATGCATCACTTGCAAGCCAACTAAAAAGCCATGGTGGTGGCGAAGCAGCCCGCCTCCCACCAGGCTCTCAGGTCCTCGATGATCATGCTCACCACTCCAGCCAGGTGTCTAGCTTGTATTGCTTCCAATTTGGTTAAAGTGCATCTACTTAGCTTACACATTATACCTTTGAATATGACATGCCATCCTGTTTTTGGTACATACTACTACATCTGTCTATTAACCATGTTCTTACATCAAACTAATGTCCTTGTGTATCCCTCATCAATCACTTATGATGAGACAGTCAGGCTCGTGGACTACTGTAAGAAAAGATCTTCTTTTAAAGAATGCAGTGTCAGCCTCCCCACATGATTCTCAAGAAACAACAATGCTAGATGAAGATAGTCAATGTAGCTCTGTAGATGATGACCGCATTTCCCCTACACCACCTTCGCAGGTGCTTGCTCTAACTTGGCAGCGTGATATGTGGTTGCATGTTGCATATAGTGTCTAGATTGTAATTCTTCCAATCTGGTTAAATTTCATGTGCTATTCTACTTAGTTTATACATTATACCTGTTAATATGACATGCCTTCCTGTTTTTGGTACATAGTACATCTGTCTATTAAGCATGTCCTTACATAAAACTACTGTTTTTTGTATCCCGCATCAATCAATTATGACGAGACACCTTTAGTATATGCAGAGTGATATTGGTTGCATCTTTCATATGATTTATAGCATGCATTGCTTCTAATTTGTTGAAACGCCATTTATGATGGGACGCTTTTAACTTGGTAGAGTCATATTGCTTACATCTTTCATGTGGTGTCTAGCTTGCAGTGCTTCTAATTTGTTGAAATGGCTTCTGCTTAGTTTACACAAATAGTTGCGAATATGCCATGCCGTCCTGTTTTTCGTATTCCATCCTTGTATCATGTGTTTGCCTTACATGAAAGTAGTGATTGTCAGTATCATGCATGAATGAGTTATGAAGAGTGAATTTTATTGCTTTTCTTGTCGGTTTTACTTGACAATGCAGAATCAATAAAGCGGAAGGAAATTAGCAAGGCAGTGGATAAAGGTGCTCCTTCCAAACAACTGAAACAGAGGGCCTCTACAGATTCTACTCTGCCATACCCCCAAGAAGATTTGCAAGAAAACACATGCATAGACACGCAACATAGCTGTGTTGATGATGAGCACGTCTCCCCTAGTCCACCATCATAGGTGCTCCCTCTAACTTGGCACTGTTATATGTGGTTGCATGTTATGTATGATGTCTAGCTTGTATTGCTTCTAATTTTTCTGAATTCCATCTGCTTACTTTACACATTATACTTGTGAATAAGACACGTGTTCTTGTTTCTAGAACAAACAATATATGTCTATCATACCATGTTCTTACATCAAAGTACTACTATTGTGTAACCTGCAATAATCACTTATCATAAGACACGTTTAACTTGGGAGTGTGATATAGGTTACATCTCGCATTCTTTTCTAGCTTGTACTACTTCTAATTTGTTGAAATGGCACTTATGACGAGACAGTTTTAACTTGGTAGAGTGATATTCATTGCATCTTTCATATGGTGTCTAGCTTTCATTGCTTCTAATTTGTTGAAATGCCTTCTACTTAGTTTACACATCATAGCTGTGAATATGCAATGTTGTCCTTTTTTCTTACACATTCAATCATCCTATCATGCGGCCGCCTTACATTAAAGTAGTGCTCGTTAGCATCCTGCATCAATGAGTTCTGAAAAGCAAATTTTTATTCATTTTTATTGTGGGTTTGACTTGACAAAGCAATAGAATTAATTAAGAGGAAGGAAAAAATTAAGGCAGGGACTGATGGCGGTCTTCCGGCGAAACCGGCATCCCAGGTGCTTTCTCTAGCTTGGCAGTGTGATATTGTCTTGCATGTTGCATACGGTGTCTAGCTTGTAATTTGATTAAATTACTTCTGCTTAGTTTACACAAATAATTGTGAATATGCCATGCCGTCCTGTTTTTCGTACATATTCCATCCTCGTATCATGTGTTTGCCTTATATCAAGGTAGTGATTGTCAGTATCATGCATGAATGAGTTCTAAAGAGTGAATTTTATTGCTTTTTCTTGTCGATTTTACTTGACAATGCAAAATCAATAAAGTAGAAGGAAATTAGCAAGGCATTGGATAAAGGTGCTCCTTCCAAACAACTGAAACGGAGGGCCTCTACACATTCTACTCCGCCTCCCCCCAACAAGATTTGGAAGACAACACATGCATAGACACTCAACATAGCTTTGTTGATGATGAACACGTCTCCCCTTGTCCACCATCACAGGAGCTCCCTCTAACATGGCACTGTTATATGTGGTTGCATGTTATGTACGATGTCTAGCTTGTATAGCTTCTAATTTTGTTGAATTCCATCTGCTTACTTTACACATTATACTTGTGAATAAGACACGTGTTCATGTTTCTAGAACATACAATATCTGTCTATCACACCTTGTTCTTACATCAAAGTACTACTGTTGTGTAACCTGCAACAATCACTTTTCACAAGACATGTTTAACTTGGGAGTCTGATATAGTGTACATCTCGCATTATTTTCTAGCTTGTACTACTAATTTGTTGAAATGGCACTAATGACTAGACAATTTTAACTTGGTAGAGTGATATTCATTGCGTCTTACATATGGTGTCTAGCTTTCATTGCTTCTAATTTGTTGAAATGCCTTCTACTTAGTTTACACATCATAGCTGTGAATATGCAATGCTGTGAATATGCAATGGCACTAATGACGAGAGACCTTTAACTCGGTAGTGTGATGTTGTTTGCATCTTGCATATGATTTATTTCTTGTACTGCTTCACATTTGTTTGAATGCCAGTTATGACGAGACACTGTTAACTTGGCAGAGCGATATTTGTAGCATCTTTCATATGGTGTCTACCTTCCATTGCATTGCTTCTAATTTATTGACATGCCTTCTGCTTAGTTTGCACATCATAGTTCTGATTATCTCATGCCGTCCTATTTTTCCTACATATTACACCCTCCTATCATGCGGTTGTCTAACATCAAAGTTCAGTTCATCTGTATCACGCATAAATTTGTTCTGAAGAACTAAATTTTTATTCCTTTTTCTTGTCGGTTTGACTTGACATGGCACAGAGAAAGAGGAAGGAACACAGAATGGCGGGGGATGGTGTTAGTACTCAGGACGCACTGAAACAGAAGCGTAAGAATTATGCAGATTCTGCTGGTACTGATGGTGCAATAGAAGGTAAAAGTCCACCGGAAAATTGTACAAACACAGTATCCCGTGCTACACCAGCTGCAAAACAATCCAAATAGGAACTAATAGCTGCCACCAAACAAGCAGCAACAGCCCTAGTTGTTGCAACACCTTCCACAGTACCAATAGCTGCACGAGTTACTCCTTTGTCAACTCAGCTAGCGGCAAGTTCCCAAGCTCCCTTCCCACCTGACACTACATCCGAAGCACTCTTGACACAAGGCGAGTTGGCAAGATCAGATGAACCTTGTGAGCTTCAACAGCAAGAAGGTAGTTGTTGGAGTCAAGTTACATTTGCATGCTTCTTTATATGTAGTCTCATAGTTTGATGCACACTAACACTTCGTATGTTCATTGTTGGACTAGCACCTAGGCGCAAGAGGAAACAGACATCAGGGATAATGCTCGATAGGTTAACTAAATCTAGAGGAGGAAGAATGGAGATCCGTTTTGAGGCAGGTTTAAAAAGGCCACGTGATGCTACAGAGTCAGCCAAGTTAGTATCAGAGGCAGTGGTTGCCATTAGGTGTCATGCATGTATCCTCCCAACATGGATTCAGTACAGGAATGACAAAGACAAAACCCAGTTCAACACCTTCCTCGACCATTTATCTGTAAGTATGGTTATGTATGGAAATTAGTAATATCGTCTTGCTCTGTCCCATACTTTCTAGGTTGCTGGTAATGAGACTCCCATAATTTTCAACAGATGAGGTTCAAGTTGGATAGCCAAGATGATGCAACCATACAAGCATGCACCCATGTTTTCAAGTCTGCTCTGCGACAGTATCGGTATAACTTGAGGAAAACTCACTTTGAAGGCAAGGCTAACAATGAACTTGCCCAAACATCTCCAGTGGAAAATATATCGGATGAAGACTGGAGAGGCCCCGTTAAACATTGGTATGATCCAAAGTATCAAGTACGTTATATATGTGTGATCAGATCACATGTTGAACTCCTATTTACGCATGTGCCTCACAAATCTATCTTCTTGTAGGTGAACTGTTCAAAGAACAAGGCCAACCATACTAAAGTGAAATTCCAACAGACGACATGATCTCGTAGCTATATTGCACACTGCGAGGCTCTTGTAATTAGCTGCTGTTTCACTCTTTTTGCCGTGCCATATTATCAGACCTATATTGACTTGTTCCAAATGCAGAGGAAAGCCCGCAAGGATCAAAAAGTATCTGAACTAAATGTTGTGGAAATCTTCAAGGACTATCACACCAGCAAGACGAAGGGCATGACTACACTAGTCAAAGCCGCTGTTGTAAGTCCTTAATCCTCATGCCTTTTAACTACTACTTATTCTGACTTGTGCATTGAACTGCATGGTTTGCAGCCAATGTCTATTACTCTTTTCAATTTTATACACAATTGTCTTAGCGTATCATTGCACCTTACAAGGTTTAAAAGAGAGGAGTGATGTTCCTTTGATCTTGATCTGTAATCTAGTTTCGTGCTGGACTTGTCTACACAACGTTACAATTGCCTATTTGTCTGTTCTCAGTTGTTTTGTGATTTGAATGATGTCATACTATGCTTACCGTATTATAAACCTTGTCTCTTTATCCTTAGCTGTCAATACAATGTGAAGAAATAGACAATACATTAGCCATGGTACATGGTCATATGTTTGGAACCTGGTTTTATTATGTACTTTGCAGTAAAATACAACTAATATTTTACACAGGTCCACCAGAATAAGTTCTGTATATAGACCAAAGCTATTTTGTTTGGTTTTGCTGCCTCCTTAATATCTTCTATTCTGGTACTACTAATGTAAAAACTCAACTTTTCGAAAAGCTATGGAACAAATGGTGGAACCACCACCTTCTGAAGGTGACGAGGCAACTATAACCGCAATGTCACCTCTTGCTGCAGTGGGCCAGTACCTGTCCTCTAATAGTGCCAAAAGCACCTTCCTGCGTAATACTCGGTTGGTTATTAAGGCAATCTCGTCCAAACTGCCTCATGATCAAGATATGCAAGCTCAAAACAATGTTATATCTACACTCCAGACACAAGCCCATTCCCTAACAGAGACCCTTTGTGAAACAAGGACATCCATTGTTTGATGTCGTCAAGATATGCATGGTTTTGAAACCAGACTATCAGACATTTTCTATGTTGTTCAGGAGCCTAGGAGAAATGAAGGCGAAGGTTATGGTGCTCCATCAGACAGTACAACATGAAAATGTAACAGTCAGGTCAAATGAACTGAGCTTCTGAACTTCTGGTGGTGCATTTATCTGCTGGACTGTTAACTTTTATGCCAACCTTCCTTTTGTTTTATGGTTTTAATTTGTTTTGTTGCAATACAAAATTTGTTCTTAACATGCAGCGACCGGCTCAAGAAAAAAGCAAGCCATTTTTGTATAGTGTAGGGTGTTCCCTATATTTGCATTGGTGGCGAACTTTGATGCCCAGTGGATGTAATCTGTGCAATTGCCTTATTATCCTAGCATTAGTTTCTGGCTTATTTATTTCCCTAGTCTTCTTTTGCCTTGGTTTGCTGTGGCCGCAACAAACATGGGCCATATACGGACCGTGGTAACCTTGAGCCTACTACGGGTCGTAGGATCCATGGGCCTCCTACGGGCCGTCGGATAAATGGGCCTCCAACGGGCCGTAGAATCAGTGGGCCTCGGGCCATCGGATAAATGGGCCCACATGGGCCGTAAACGAGCGTAATTGGTATCAGGCCAATATGGTAACAGGCCATTAACAGGCCGGAAGACAGCAAATGCTTAATTCTGTCACATGCATAACGGGTCGTTAATGGACCAGAATATAGGACGGGCTGGAAACGGCGCAACGGGTTAACATGCCACAAACGGGCTGATTCTAACCACATGCCGAATTTGGCCCATTAGGGGAATAGGCCAATAACGGGCGAGAAGTAACCGAGGGCCGGAAAGGAGCCCAAGAATGTATTGGCCGTCAGTAGGCCGAAAGCTAACACGGGCTGAAAATGGCCCATGTGAATCATGGGCCGTTACTGGGCATAAAGAAATTTACTATCTATTATGGGCCAGATTCAGCGCGGCCCATTAAAGGGCCCAAAGATATGACAGGCCTCGTATGGGCCGAAAGACGTCGTGGGCCATACAGGGGCCGAAAATGAAATGGGCTGGTATTATACTGGACGGCCCACATGACACTGTTGGGTCGATTTCGGGAACGCCATCACGGGCCGTGAGTTACCGAGCCGTAAAATGGGCTATATGCGAACAGACTGTTAATAGGCTTTTCATGGGCCGGCCCGCTAGCTTTTGACCAAGTCAAACGGGTCGGCCTTTCTAAGCTAAATGGGCCAGTGTTGGGCCATCGCACGTGTCGACATATCATAGGCGCCTATCTGACCCAATGACGAGCTGACATGTGTTTCCTCCGGCCAATGAGAATTTTACTCCTGGAAAATCGCCATTGGTCGTTGCTGTTAACGGGTTATCGGATCCAAAACTGGACCCGATAGCTTAATGGCGACCCGTTACGGTGGATGCCACTTGTCGATTACCCTTGATGAAAGCACTTCCATGACGCGTCATTTATCGTCATGGAAGTGAACACTTCCATGATGATAATTTTGGTATTGTCATGAAACACTTCTACGACAGCACAGGTATGACTATCTTGATTCTGTTATAAAATTGTCATGGATGTACATGCATGACAGAAAATGTGACCTACTGTGACAAACACGTATCATCACGGAAGTGTATTTTTTTTGTAGTGAAGAGATGTGGCATGTTTCATTATGTGGTGTCATTTTGTTATAAACTCATGCTTTGGTGTTGTTCAGAGACTGGAAAGTATGCATATTTATCTTCCATGTAAGGAGACCAGTAACTAGTTTGTGTCACCTTGCAGAGGGGGTGCAATGAAGCAAAGATCCAGGATTTCCAAGTATAAGATGTTAAGAAGGAGCCTTGCAAGAGAAGGAGGAGCAGTGCTGAGCCTGTACAACTAGTTACGGTAAGTCACTGTATTACAGTTACCAGGACATCCTATTTGTCTGACACTGTGCTTGCGTAGGGCACTTCAAACAACCACTGTAGTTATCATGTACATGCACCATTGTTAGTTTTGCATTCAAATTCATTAGTCTTGGATGATTTAAGGTTCTATTATGAAGTAATATATGTAATATTCATATATGAATTCAACGGGTATGCAATTTATGAAATGGAGGCCATGTAATCATATGAGGTAACACTTTTAAGTAGCGGACTAAAATATCCATTTCTTTTTGTGCATCTATATTATCTATTTGTTACTGTGCAATGTAATTAAAATTAACACGTCAATGCATTGTGTTTAAAATAAATAACCAATGGCACTAAATTATATATTTACACGAGAAATACATAGGCTGAGCGTTTGATCCGTTTTTTTGTGAACGCGCCTCTACACCCGTACGATTGGCCGCGCCCACATGAATGTCCAAGTTATCGGTGCATCATCCTAAGTTATTGTCTTTTTTTTGGGGTGGACTTCATACCAGTTATTAACTGCTGACGTGTGCCCCGTGTACACAGTCTCGCATGACCTTCCCGCTAGCACTGTCCAAAATTAGTTGAAACTGGATACGAACGATCCCGCGGGCGGCAAAATCTCCCGCCTCCTTCTAAAATTTCCGCCACCTAGTCTTTAGCATGTGAAATTCCCCTTTTGTCCTTGGTGCACGGAGAACAATAGTTACAATACGGCCCTTATTTACATAATAAGTCGGGGTTGCTTTGGTGACTTCTGGTCCCCCCCCCCCCGCACGACACCCCCATTTCCTCTCCCCTCCTGCAAAAATGACTACTACACAGCACCAGAGCATCTTACATCACGCCGTCCGTACTTCATCGGCCTTTCTACCCCTTCCCTCTCGAAACCCTAGACTGCCCATCCACTGGCGTACCAGAGCCCATTCACTGCTAGCGTTGTCCACCTCGCCGGATCTGCTTCTGCGGCTGCATCTACTCCTCCCACCTCCCCTAGAAACAAGTTGACTGCTCATCCACCACTGTACCACAGCCCATTCAGTGCCGGCCTTGTCCATGGTGCCAGATCTGCTTTGCTGGTACTCTCGTCAACTGTAGCGCATCTGCAGTGTCTCCTTCGTACTCCCCATCGGAGATGCTTCGTCCACACCCCCGGAGCCGCCCCACCGACGCCCCCGTCGACGGCCTCTGATCCTCTTTGCCGACACCTTCCTCAACCATACCCGAGCCACTTCGCCGACACCATCCTCAACCCTACCGGAATAGCTTCGCCTATACCATTCTCAACCCTAACGGGGCCGCTTTGCCAACACCCAAGTCCACGGCCTCAGATCCGCTTCATCACACCCTCGTCCAACCTACCAGAGCAGCTTCTGACGCCCCATCCACGGTCGCAGATCCGCATAATCGACACCATCCTGAACCCAACCACCGGAGTAGCTTCACCGACGTCCTCGTCAACGGCCTCAGATCCTCTTCGCCCACACCGTAGTCCACCCTTTCCAGAGCCACTCCACAAACACCCTACTCCATGGTTCTAGATCTCCTTACCGGACCCCGACAGCTAGCGCAGCGTCATCACCCTTGACGTTTCTAACTTGATTCCCACCGTCTGGCAAGATGCCAAGCACCCGCCGCGGCCTAGGTACTTGTCACCTTTAAACCCGTCCAGCATCACCAGCCCGATGTATTTCAAATATACTAACAGGTCACTATTACATGTTATGCAGCTGGCAAGAACTACAAGGACGATGTTTCTTCTGGATCTAACAGCTTGACCAACGAAGATCCTGGACTGAGGCATTGCTATGATCTTGTAAGCGCGTCTCTCTCTTGTATTGTTGTGTGCCTGCCAGTGTGCTTTGCTAGGATTTTCGACCAGTAATCACGTTGTGCAGATAATGATTTCCACTACTGGCTGCTAAATTAGAGATGTAGATGTCATACATGATACACATTACACAAAATCGTAGGCGGCATGTAGGAATTCCAGTGCACTACATTAGGCTCCCTTAGAGTGCCTGCTACTCCAGTACACAGAGTCATGGCTAGTTTATGCCACGCACACAATCGTTAATTGGTGGTTTAAATATGCGAGGGATATGCAATGTATTATCATGTAGAGATATCTCAAATTAGCCGTGTCAACTTGCAGATGGGGTGCCACAATGAAAAAGTACAAGATTTCTTAGTACAAGATGTATGTGGCAATTTCATGGAACATCACAAAAAAAGGAGAGGCAACGGTGAGCCTATACAGTGTGCTATGGTAGGTCACTCAATTCCAATCATCGTGACATGTTATTTGTATGTTGATACGTCTTCAACGTATCTATAATTTTTAGTTGTTCCATGATGTTATATTATCATTCTTGGATGTTTTATATTCATTTTATAGCAACTTTATATCTTTTTTGGGACTAACCTATTGACATAGTGCCCAGTGCCATTTGTTGTTTTTTGCTTGTTTTTTACTTCATAGAATATCCATATCAAACGGAGTCCAAACGCAGCGAAACTTTTTGGAGATTTTTTCTGGACCAGAAGACACCTTGAGGACCAAGAAAGCACCTGGGGGGAGGCCCGTGGGGACCACAACCCACCTGGGCGCGCCCCTGGGCGGTTGTGGGGCCCATGAGGGTCTCCTCCACCGCCTCTTCACCCTATAAATTCCCAAATATTCCAGAAACCCTAGGGGAGTCGACGAAACACAATTCCAGCAGCCGCAAGTTCCAGAACCACGAGATCCAATCTAACACCATCACGGAGGGGTTCATCATCCTTATTGGTGCCTCTCTGATGATGCGTGATTAGTCCACCATAGACCTACGGGTCCGTAGGCAGTAGCTAGATGGCTTCCTCTCTCTCTTTTGATTCTCAATACAATGCTCTCTTGGAGATCTATTTCATGTAACTCTTTTTGCGGTGTGTTTGTTGGGATCTAATGAACTTTGAGTTTATGATCAGATCTATATCCATGAATATTATTTGAGTCTTCTTTGATCTCTTATATGCATGATCATTTATAGCCTCGTATTTCTTCTTCGAATCTTTGGTTTAGTTAGGCCAACTAGATCGATTTTTCTTGCCATGGGAAGAAGTGCTTTGTGATGGGTTCGATCTTGCGGTGTTCTTTCCCAGTGACAGAAGGGGCAGTAAGAGACGCATGTATCATTGCTATTAATGATAACAAGATGGGGGCTATTCCTACATGAATAGATCTCATCTACATCCTTTCATCGTTCTTATTGCATTACTCCATTTCTCCATGAACTTAATACACTAGATGCATGCTGGATAGCGGTCGATGTGTGGAGTAATAGTAGTAGATGCAGGCAGGAGTCGGTCTACTAATTTTGGATGTGATGCCTATATATTGATCATTGCCTTGGATATCGTCATAATTATTTGATCTTCTATCAATTGCCCAACAGTAATTTGTTTACCCACCGTGTGCTGTTTCTCGAGTGAAGCCACTAGTGAAATCTACGGCCCCCGGGTCTATCTTTTATCATATTTGCTTTGAGATCTATTTTATTCGCTTTTATTTTCAGATCTATTATTCCAAAAAACCAAAAATACCTTGCTGCACTTTTTTATTACTTATTTTATTTCGTGTTTTATTGAGAGCTATTTATCCAATCTACCACAAATTTATCTATCTTTTTACCGTGGAGGGATTGACAACCCCTCTTATGTCGGGTTGCAAGTATTTGTTTTTTGTGTGCAGGTACCGTTTACATAGTGTTGCTTGGTTCTCCTACTGGATTGATGCCTTGGTCTCACAACTAAGGGAAATACCTACCATAGCTGTACTGCATCATCCCTTCCTCTTTGGGGAAATACCGACGCAGTTTCAAGCGACATCATATGTCAGTGCTGTTGGCCAGGGTTCTTAGGGACAGTTATTTCGAGTTATCCTAAGAAAATAAGCCCATTTAAATATAAACTCTAGAATATAAGCCAACCAGTTCTTTTCATTGCCTGCTTTTTCAGCTTATCTATGGTATGATCAGTGAAAAGTCTAGATTGCATTATATTTTGTCATTTTGCTGCCGATATGAAAATTAATTTGACTTGCAAACATCACAAATTGAACCCAGTGCAGTAATTAATATGATAGGAAAACAAACCATCAATATTTGTTCAAAATGCAAATACAAAGATACCACCTACTTGGCACAATCTACTTTGGTCAATGTCTTCCATAGAGAGCCCATTGCCTAATTTAAATGAAGAACGCATTGCCTAAATTTAAATGAAGAACCATTATTTATCAAAATTCGATGGTCCAAGTGGCTGGTTATTATCATATAGCGGCACCACCTGAAAGCAGCATATAGCAGCAGCAGCTCATAGTAGCTCATCATACAGCACCAGCAGCTAGCATTTCATCATATACCAGCAGCAGCTCATAGCAATTCATCATATAGCAGCAGGAGCAACTCATAGCAATTCATCATATAGCAGCAGCAGGAGCAGCTTATAGCAACTCATCATATAGCAGCAGTAGCTCATAGCAATTCATCATATAGCAGCAATAGGTCATAGCAATTCATCATATAGTAGCAGCAGGAGAAGTTCATAGCAATGCATCATATAGCAGCAGCAGCTCATAGCAATTCATCGTATAGCGGATCAGAATGAAAATTTGGCAAAAAATCAGAGGAGATCCTCACCTTGTTGGATGAGCTCATCCTTCAACAGCACCTCAAGGCCATGCCCTGGGAGGAGGGGAGGGGGAACGAGGTGCCTTCTGCCGGAGTGGGGCATCGGTCGTAGTTGTGCAGCGACCGCCAGAGTAGTGCGTTGGACGGACCATAGCAGAGTAGCTACTGGAGACCATGAGAATGAGGGGCAGCGCCAGAGGGAGGAGCAGCCAGGGAGATTGGGCCCTACCCGCTGGCCATGTAGCCTAGCTGGACATAGCATCATCGAGGAGCAGGCTAGATGGGACCTGTGGTGGCGGCTCGCTGGAGGAACCCTAGCGCTGTAGGCAAGGGATCGAGGTAGAGGGAAAGGGGAGAGGAGATGCAAGCGGCAGGGCAATGAACGCTTGCGTGTTTGTTTTTACTTGAGGGTCAGGTGTGACGCGGGCATGAGCAGTGGCATTTTGAGTGTAATATAGGCAGACAATAGAGTCATTTTGCTATTCCCATTCCCTTCAATTTTTAGTGAGCTTCTACGCGAAGCACCCCCCCCCCCAAGCAAAATAAGTTAAGCCCAAGCCCATAACTCAAAAATGAGTTCTTTACATCTTTTATGGCTTATTTTGACAATAAGCTCTGAAAAGGCGGAATAGAACTGGCCCTTAACTGCAATTCAATTGTGCGTGTAGTGATGAATCACTCCTGCCTGCTATAGTGTACATTTAGGCATCATACATGGCATAACCTAATACATGTGCATTTCATTATAGAATCTGAAATATGCAATGTTTATGTTAGTTCATATGTTGCACATGATGTTTAAATGCCCCTTAAGTCTGGTCAGTCAAGTGATGGTCTTGAAGCCTGCTTCTATGCTTCTTTTCTTGATATGTAATTCAGTGTTGTGCAAGATTTGCTCACACATCTGTTCAATTGCTGGTTTGTGTCAGCCAGCCATACTAGGACTGTTTGCTTTGATTACTTGCTGTTCTTGACCTAACAGAGCTTGTCAACGATTTAAACACTAAGGGCTGCTGTAGTGGGGGCTTGTATAACTCATAGGTGACATAAAGGTTTGGCTGTACACTAAACTAGGATCTCCAAGAGTACCTGGAGGTCCAGTTCGAAGGTATGCCTAGTTTTTACACAACGCACACATAGTAAATGCTCATTTCATTGTGTGCAAGAGATGTGGCATGTTTCATTATGTGGTGTTGTTTTGTTATAAACTCATCCTTTGGTGTTGTTCACAGACTGGAAAGTATGCATATTTATCTTCTAAGGAGACCAGTACATAGTTTGTGTCACCTTGCAGAGGGGGTGCAATGAAGATAGGATTGAGGATTTCCAAGTACAAGATGTTAGGAAGGAGCCTTGCGAGAGAAGGAGGAGTAGCGCTGAGCCTGTTCAACCAGTTATGGTAAGTCATTGTATTACAATTACGAGGACATCCTATTTGTCTGACATTGTGCTTGCGTAGGTTTCTTCACCTGTAACCTAGTCATTGGGCCACTGATTAATACTCCCTCCACTCACTACTATAAGATCTTCTAACTTTTTTGTAAATCAGATGTATATAGACACATTATAATGTGTCTGTTCACTCATTTCAGTATGGATGTAGTCTACATTTAAATATCTAAAACATCTTATATTAGTGAACAGTGAGAAACTCTTTACTGTTATGGTAGAGTTCTCGATGTCAGAAATGTCATAACCAAACGCATGTTCACATCATTAGCCTCCCTATCATTACTAGGATCTTGTACATACTAGTCGAGATACTTCATAGGGGGCAAACAATGTTACATTACTTGTTCCATTATATAGATGATACATCAGTTGATTCAAATGTAGCTAGTCCAAGGATGTTATTGAGGCGTGCATGTATGCATGCTGCCAACTCAAAAGTTCAATTGCTTGTTTGCTTCACGCATAGTTAAATAGCTCTTTTCAATTGCTTTATTTGTCCTCAGTTAATGAGATGCCCAAAAAATGATGCCTGATGTAGGGTTATAACTATTAGTTAACATATTTAAATGCGTTACCATTTCATTACTCTGGCGAAGTGTGCCTGAAGCTTTTGAAGTCTATTAACCAACTATTATTGCATGAGGCTTACAATCTAGTTTATACGAGGCTAATGATTGCATAGTTTTGCTTGTTATAGTTGGTTTGTATGAATCCCTCTGCAGTTCATTATGCTCCCTAAGACTCTTTTGGAACATGGCACACAATGGTCCAACTAGTTACACGAGCTACAAAATGGCTAACTGCTTGCTTAACAGAAGATATATATAAATTTGTGATTTGTCTGTGTTTTGGATGTGGCCCCAACATCATGCTCCATTGGTGAGCTACGAGGAGATCTTTGTATGCGGGCTGCACAGACAACCATTTTTATAATTTTTAAAATATCACCTGCTTATGCTTCATGACGTGTACATTATTGTTAGTCCTATTTTGCCATGTACAAGATAGTCTGTCTTGCTCGCTTCACTATTGTAACTATATTTTTTCCCTAGTCATGTGTACTTACAGAAACATTTCAGGATGAAGTGACATCAACACAACAATCTCAGAGCAGTGCAGCATGGCCGTTACCAAATGATTATGGATTGGAATTGGAATGTGCTGATGTTCTAGAGCATCAACTAGAGGTGGCAAGACAACGTTCATATGAGTCTCAACATGTAATCAACAAGTTCAATCTGGAGGTGCAGATATCAGATGCACGAGTCAAAAAAATGAAACCAGACATTGAGGTAACCACAAAGGAGTTGGAGATTTTGCAGACTGAAATTTGTGCTATCTGAATCCGGCTAATCATATTTTATGAAGAGACTATAGCTCAAATGGTAAGTTCTGTTGATGCGCGTCCATGATGTATGAGCTTTATTGCCCAGTGTATGTAATTTGCTGTTTGTGTACGCTTTAGTATCACTGGTGGCGAACTACGATGCCCAGTGGATGTAATATGCTGTAATTTTTTTATTGTATAGTGTAGGATTATTCTTCGTTTCTATGCTTTAATCTCTTTATTGTATAGTGTAGGTTTTTTAGAGGGTATAGTGTAGAGTAGGATAATTCTTTGTATATGATATCATTGAAACGGTGGCCAACACACCCAAACATTACCTGGACGCCATCCGAAAGAACAAACATGGCTAGTCGAAGCGGGCCTTAAATGGGCTTGTCAACTAAATAGTTAATGCATCCTAATCTATGCGGGCCGAGATGGCCCAATCAACTCGGCCCATTAGAAATAGTGGATTTCGTCTTTGAATGTGGGCCCACCATAAAAAGGGCTCTTACCAGTCCGTTAATAGGCCGAAAGCTCGATATGGCTTTAGTAATGGAGATGGCTTGCGGGCCTTTAGCAGGCCAAAATAAGCGTCATTTTTGTCTCGGCCCATTTCCATGTCGGGCCATAAAGAGGCCTAAAGTGTTTTGTGCCAAAAGTGGCCCAATGTACAACATAGGCTTTTAACAGGCCGAAAGTCAGGTCGGGCTAGAATTGTGCCATGGAGAATGGGCCGCTAATGGACTGAAAGTTAGGTGGGACTGTCAAAGGCCCAACTATTGTGCGGGCTGTTAACAGGCCGAAAGGCAAAATGGGCTAGAAATTGGCCCAAGTATCGAATGGGCCGACAAAAGGCCGAAAGATGTACCTGTGGGGATATTGGCCCATCTCTTTAATGGGCTGCTAACAGGCCAAAAGAAACTCGGGCCGCAATTGAGCACAAAGACATAGCGGGCTGTTAATGGGCTGGATCTGACGATGGCCCGGGATGGTGTCAAATCTATAATGGGCCTTTGACGGGCCAATTTTTCGTAACTTGTATGGGTCGTGGTTGTGAATGGGCCAGACGCAAGCAGGACGGTAATGGGTCAGCCCGCTTATTTTGACAGGCCCAACCTTCTAACCTAAATGGGCCAATTTTGGGCCTTGCATGTGTTGACGTATCATAGGCGCCTCCTGTGCATTGGACAGCTGACATCTGTCGCGCCGAGGAGCTGACGAGTGGTTCCTTCGTCCAATGAAATTTTACACATGGAAAATCGTCATTGGTCCGGGCTGTTAACATGTTATCGGATCCAAAACCGGACCCGATAGCTTAACGGCGACCCATTACGGTGGATGCCACGTGTTGGTTACCCTTGACGAAACCACTTCCATGACGCGCCGATTATCATCATGGAAGTGGACCTTCCATGATGATAATTTGAGTATTGTCATGCAACACTTCTACGATAGCACATGTATGACTATCTTGATTCTGTCAAAAAATCGTCATGGATGTACATGCACGACAGAAAACGTGACCTACTGTGACAAACATGTATCATCACGGAAGTTGTTTTTTTTTGTAGTGCCACCACCACCACTTTCTAGTAGTCTATAGGATCATATTCTTGTGTGTTTCTATTGCTGCTAACCATGGCAGGATCACAAGCCGACAAGATTGACTGGGAGAACATGACGAAGACGGAACTTCATGATAAATTTCAGCAAATGTTGGGTCAATAGGTGGAAGACGTGCGACCGGTTTTGGCAAGGCACTAGAGAGGATAGATGACATCGAGAAGACAATTGACACCAAGTTGGATGCCAAGTTCGCTGAAGTGCTCGCGCGTCTACCTCCACCTGCTGCCTCTGCTGCAACAACAACAACAACCTCCATGTCATGATCCAGCCCTCCACCGAGCGAGGCGTGTTCCTCTTGAGGAAGGACAAAATTCTGGAGCCGCTGCGGCTGCTCCTACTACCGAGGCGGAGTAAGATTACGAGGATGAGGTTGATCAAAATCAGAACTACGTGCAACCACCAGTACCACCACCAGGTCGTCCACATGCAAATAATCGCAACGTTAGGGCTGCACCACCACCTGAGGTACGCAATCATGACCATGTTCCTAAATTAAAATTGAATATTCTGCCATTTGAGGGTAGATACATTCTTGATATATATCTTTCTTGGGAATTAGAAACTGAACAACATTTTACATGCTTACAATATCCTGAGGATAGACGTGTTGCTGCTGCTATTTGTGCTTTCACTAGTTTTGCTTGTGTATGGTGGTCTGAACATTGTAGATTATATCATATTCCAGCTACTTGGATTGCTTTGAAAACTACTATGCATACTCGTTGGGTTCCACCATATTATCATCGTGAATTACTTCAAAAATTGCAGCGTTTAAGACAAGGAAAAAATTCTATAGAGGAATATTATCAGGATTTATAAACTTGCATGATTAGATGTGGTATTGTTGAGGATAACAAAACTATTCTTGCACGTTTTATGGGTGGATTAAATAGAGAGATTCAGACAATGTTAGAGTATAAGAAGTATAATAATATCACTCATTTATTCCATCTTGCTTGCAAAGCTGAATGTGAAGTGCAGGATCGATAGGCATTGGCGCAAACTATTTTTTCTGTAGGTCGACCATCATCTTGGACACCACGTGCATCCTCTACTTCCACACGTTCTGCTATAGCACCGCCTACTTCATCCGCCAACTCCAACCGAGATACGAGAAAACAGGCACCACCACCACCATCTGCTAAGAGCACACCTTCTGGTCCCGCACAGATCTTATCTTCATCCATGGCATCAACGGGGCAAACACATGATGTTATATGTCGTCATTGCAAGGGTGGAGGTCACTATGCGAGCAAATGTCCATCCCCGCGTGTGATGATTGTTACTAAGGATGGTGGGTATGAGTCCACTAGTGACTATGATGAGGAGACTTTGGCTCTTATTGCTAGTGAAGAGCAGGGTGGACATGATTCTGAACAAGAGACACAATACATGGCTGCTGAAGAAGCTGACAGGTATGAGAGTTTAGTTGCTCAACGTGTTCTAAGTATGCAGGTAACACAAGATGAGCAAAATCAGAGGCACAATTTGTTCCATACAAAGGGAGTGGTGAAGGAACGTTCTATCCGCGTCATTATTGATGGAGGGAGTTGCAGCAACTTGGCTAGTATGGAGATGGTAGAGAAGCTGTCTCTGAACACCAGACCACATCCGCATCCTTACTACATCTAATTGTTCAACAACAGCGGCAAGGTTAAGGTAACACTACTGTTCATGTGCATTTCAGTATCGCTACATGTGCTGAATCTGTTGATTGTGATGTGGTACCCATGCAAGCATGTTCCTTATTACTTGGTAGACCATGGCAATTCGATAAAAAATCTGTACACCATGGTAGACACAATTAGTATACTCTTGTTCATAAGGATAAACATATTACTTTGCTTCCTATGTCTCCTGAACACGTTTTGAAAGATGATCTTACTAGAGCTAGTAAAGTAAAACAAGAGCAAAATAAGAGTGAAAATCAGATTGTGGCAAAAGAATTTGACCAACACAATAAGCATAACAAACCATTATCTAGTGTTGTTCCTGAAATGAAATTGAAAAGTGGATGTTTACTTGCTACCAAATCTGATATTGATGAGCTAGATTTTAGCAAATCTGTTTGCTATGCTTTTGTGTGCAAAGAGGCAATATTTTCATTTGAGGATGTGCCTTCTTCTTTGCCTCCTGCTGTCCCTGACATTTTGCAGGAGTTCACTGGCGTCTTTCCACAAGACGTGCCACCGGGATTACCACCTATTCGAGGGATTGAGTATCAAATTGACTTAATTTCCAGTGCATCACTACCCAACCGTGTGCCATAAGGTACCAATCCAGAGGAGACGAAGGAGATTATCCGTCAAGTACAAGAGCTGCTCGACAAAGGTTATATACGCGAATCTCTTAGTCCTTGTGATGTTCCTATTATATTAGTGCCGAAAAAGAATAGTACATCGCGTATGTGTGTTGATTGTAGAGGCATTAATAATATTACTATTCGTTATCGTCATCCTATTCCTAGGCTAGATGATATGCTTGAAGAATTAAGTGGCTCTACAATTTTCTCCAAAGTTGATTTGCGTAGTGGATACCATCAAATTCGTATGAAATTGAGACATGAATGGAAAACAACATTTAAAACTAAGTTTAGATTATATGAGTGGTTGGTCATGCCTTTTGGGTTAACTAATGCACCTAGTACTTTCATGCGATTAATGAACGAAGTTTTATGTGCTTTCATTGGACGATTTGTGGTAGTTTACTTTGATGATATACTAATTTATAGCAGATCTTTGGAGGAACATTTGGAACATTTACGTGCTGTTTTTGTTGCTCTACGTGATGCACATTTGTTTGGTAACCTTGGGAAGTGCACCTTTTGCACCGATCGAGTATTTTTCTTGGCTATGTTGTTACTCCACAGGGAATTGAAGTTGATAAAGACAAGATTGAAGCTATTGTGAGTTGGCCGCAGCCCAAAACGGTCACACAAGTGAGGAGTTTTCTTGGCCTCGCTGGTTTCTATAGGTGTTTTGTGAGGGATTTTAGCACCATTGCTGCACCTCTCAATGAGCTTACAAAGAAGGATGTTCCTTTTGTTTGGGGTACCGCACAGGAAGGAAGCTTCACGGTATTGAAAGATAAGTTAACACATGCTCCATTACTCCAACTTCCTGATTTTAATAAGGCTTTTGAGCTTGAATGTGATGCTAGTGGAATTGGATTAGGAGGTGTGTTATTACAAGATGGTAAACCTGTTGCATACTTTTCTGAAAAATTGAGTGGGCCTAGTCTGAACTATTCTACTTATGATAAGGAATTATATGCTCTTGTTCGGACTTTAGAAACATGACAACATTATTTATGGCCAAAAGAATTTGTTATACATTCTGATCATGAATCTTTGAAACATTTAAAAGTCAAGCCAATTGAGTCATAGACATGCTAAATGGGTTGAATTCATTGAGACTTTCCCTTATGTCATTAAACACAAGAAGGGTAAAGAAAATGTTATTGCTCATGCATTCTCTCGTTGCTATACTATGCTTTCACAACTTGACTTTAAAATATTTGGTTTGGAGACCATCAAAGATCAATATGTGCATGATGTTGATTTTAGAGATGTAATGCAGAATTGTATAGAAGGAAGAACATGGAACAAGTTCGTCGTTAATGATGGATTTGTGTTCCGTGCTAACAAGCTATGCATTCCAGCTAGCTCCGTTCATCTTTTGTTGTTGCAGGAGGCGCATGGAGGAGGATTATTGGGACACTTTGGCGTGAAGAAGATGGAGGATGTACTTGCTACACATTTCTTTTGGCCAAAGATGAGACCGGATGTTGAGCGTTTTGTTGCTCGTTGCACTACATCTCAAAAAGCTAAGTCACGACTCAAACCTCATGGTTTATATATGCCTTTGCCTGTACCTAGTGTTCCTTGGGAAGATATATCTATGGACTTTGTTTTAGGTTTACTTTGAACAAAGAAGGGGAGGGATAGCATATTGTTGTCGTGGATAGATTCTCGAAATGGCACACTTTATACCATGTCATAAAAGCGATGATGCTACAAATGTTGCTGATTTGTTCTTTCGTGAAATTATTCGCTTGCATGGTGTGCCAAATACAATTGTTTTAGATCGTGATACTAAATTTCTTAGTCACTTTTGGAGATGTTTATGGGCTATGTTGGGGACTAAACTGCTTTTTAGTACTACATGTCACCCCCAAATTGATGGACAAACTGAAGTAGCCAATAGAACATTGTCTACTATGCTTAGGGTTGTTTTGAAGAATAACCTTAAAATGTGGGAAGAATGCTTGCCTCATATTGAATTTGCTTATAATCGTTCGCTGCATTCTACTACTAAGATGTGCCCTTTTGAGATTGTGTGTGGTTTCCTACCTCGTGCACCCATTGATTTGTTGCCTCTTCCATCTTCGGAGAAGGTTACTTTTGATGCTAAACAACGTGCTGAAGTGATCTTAAAAATACATGAGTTAACTAAGTACAATATTGAACGCATGCTAAATATAAACTTGCTGGAGATAAGGGTAGAAAATGTGTTGTCTTTGCACATGGGGATCTTGTTTGGTTACATTTGCGTAAGGATAGGTTTCCTGATTTGAGCAAGTCTAAGCTAATGCCACGTGCTGATGGTCCTTTTAAGGTGTTAGAGAAAATAAATGATAATGCATATAAACTTGAGCTACCTCAGATTTTGGGGTTAGTCCCACGTTTAGCATTGCAGATTTGAAGCCTTATTTGGGTGAGGAAAATGAGTTTCCATCGAGGACGACTTCATTTCAAGAAGGGGAGCATGATGAGGACATCAATACCATTGTTACACCCACAACCCCTATTGCTGTAAATACTGGACCAATTACTAGAGCTTGCGCACGTCAATTAAATTATCAGGTACTTTTGTTTCTTGGTAATGATTCTAATGTTCATGAGAATATGATGCTGCCTAAATTGGATACATTTGTTTTGCTTACAAATGAAGGGCCAAGCTTGGACAAGAAGGATGAACATTGGAGCAAGATCAAGGATGCAGATGATGGCATGCACAAGGGGAACAAGAACGGAGTTTCAAGTGTTTATTTCAGGGCGTTGAAGCCACCATAATGAGTGCATGAAGGATTGGACGAAATATACAAGATGGCACTTCACAAATTTCGTCCAGAGGCTATTGTAGGTGCTGCGTTACCCTATTATTGGGCCAGACCCATGTAATTTCGAAATACTTTAGTATAGGCTGTTTTGACAATCCGTATGTGTGGGGAAATCGAGCTAGGGTTGGTTTCTGATACGTCTCCATCGTATATAATTTTCCTAACACTTTTGCTCTTTTTTGGACTCTAATAGGGCATGGTTTGAATGAAACTAACCCAGACTGACGCTGTTTTCAGCAGAACTACCATGGTGTTGTTTTTTTGTGCAGAAATAAAATTCTCGGAATGGGATGAAACTTTTTGGAGATTTATTTCCGAATAAATAAAAAATACTGGAACCAAGAACCACCAGAGGGGGGGCCCTGGCTGCCCACAAGACACCAGGGCGCACCACCCCTTCCAGGCGTGTCCTGGTGGGTTGTGGGGCCCTTTGGGATCCGCTGACCCTAATTCCAGCACTATAAATTCCTATTTTTGGAGAAAAAATAAGGGAGGAAGTTTCATCCTGTTTCATGATACGGAACCGCCGCCACCTCCTGTTCTTCATCGGGAGGCCAGATCTGGAGTCGTTCGGGGCTCCGGAGAGGGGAATCTTTGGTCTTCGCCATCACCAACCCTCCTTCATCAACAATTCCATGATGCTCCCCATTGAGACTGAATAATTCCTTCGTAGGCTCGCTGGTCGGTGTCGGGAGGATGAACCCCGGGCAGGCAAGGGAACCCGGATCCTTTTCAAAAACTTCAGGGCTAGCAACGCCCCTCAATCCGGCTAGCCCTTGGCCGGGTTCCTCAACCCGGCCAAGTTCCGCAACCCGGCCAGACCCGCTGGCGCATGTCGGCCGGACCCGGCAAGTCAAAGACTTCTTCAACAAGCAAGCGCAACCATGGTGCGCCCCTTAACCCGGCCGTGGGTCAGCTCCCCTCCCATCCAAGGCGTACGACGGAACAAATCCCCATGAAGGGATGAGCATGGCCACAGTGGCCCACCAACCCCGCTGACCGGCAGGAGTGTGGCAACAGTGGCCCACCTACTCCGCTGACTGGGGCTGGCATGGCTACATACATCCCTCGTCCTGCTGACACAAGCCGATGGCGACCAGGTGACGCGCCACTGTAGCTGAGCCGGCCCAACCACTCCTGACGCACGACAAGATGGAGAACAGTGCCCTCTGGCATGTGGGGTCCGCGCCCGGAGAACCCGGCATACCCTGGTACCCGGCGAGCCCCAGCACTAGCTTCCCAGACGCTGACATCCCGGCCCCGCGCCCATGTAACTTTACCATTGTAACCCTAGGGGGTTGACCTATAAAACCCCCCAGGAGGCCTCCATGCAGGGGGGTTTGAGGGAGTCCTGGATTAAGGTGTCCTCGGGCGTTCGGGCTACGTAATGTGGGCCGGACTGATGGGCCATGAAGATACAAGACAGAAGACTCTCTCCCGTGTCCGGATGGGACTCTCCTTGGCGTGGACGGTAAGCTTGGCGTTCAGAAATGAAGATTCCTTTCTCTGTAACCGACTTTGTACAACCCTAGCCCCCTCCGGTGTCTATATAAACCGGAGGGTTTAGTCCGTAGAGGCACGGATAATCACAATCATAATCAGACAGGCTAGACTTCTAGGGTTTTAGCCATTATGATCTCGTGGTAGATCAACTCTTGTAATACTCATATTCATCAAGGTCAATCAAGCAGGACATAGGGTATTACCTCCATAGAGAGGGCCCAAACCTGGGTAAACATCGTGTCCCTCGTCTCCTGTTACCATCGACCTTAGACGCACAGTTCGGGACCCCCTACCCGAGATCCGCCGGTTTTGACACCGACATTGGTGCTTTCATTGAGAGTTCCGCTGTGTCGTCGGTAGAAGACTCGATGGCTCCATCAATCATCCACAACGATGCTGCCTTGAGGGAGGTCTTTCTCCCCGGCCAGATCTTCGTATTCGGCGGCTTCATGCTGCGGGCCAACTCGCTCGGTCATCTAGAGTAGATCGACAGCTACGCCCCTGGCCGTCAGGTCAGGTTTGGAAGCTTGAACTATGTTGCCGATATCCGCGGAGACTTGATCTTCGACGGATTCGAGCCCATGGCAGCCGCTCCCTGCCACCGCGATGAACATGACCTAAATCTGTCATCGGACCATACCTGGGAGATAGCTCCCGTAACTGCCCTGGCCCTAGATCCGGAGCAGATTGCGCCATCCGAGGATGGGAAGCTCAACCCCGCCACGGAAGCCGCAGACTCAGCGGCGTTGGAGCCGCACACAGACCCAACTTCGAACGAGATCTGTGTCACCGGAACCTCGGGCTCATCTCCGGCAACAGGTTCTGAACCGCGTGTGTCCGCGCTCGTCGAGCTCAATCAGGAGCCGATCGTCGAGTTCAGCTCTGCGGACATCTTCCGGCACTCACCTTTGGGTGATGTGCTTAACTCATTAAAAACCCTCTCCTTAGCGGGGGACTCGTAGCCGAACTATATCCGGTTTGAACTGGGGGCTGAGGACAGAGAATTTCGCTTCCCACCCACCGCCCACTTCATTGCCACTGTCAAAGATTTAACCGACAAGCTCGATTATGATTCCGAAGACATCGACGATATGGACGCCGATGCCGGAGAGGAGCAGGCCCAAAACCCGCCGTTTACTGGGCGCTGGACAGCCACCTCCTCGTATGATGTGTACATGGTGGATACCCCCAAAGAGAATAACGGTGATAACAAGAAAGATCCAGTCGAGGATACACCTCCTGAGACACGGCCAATGTGCTGACGTCAGCGGCGCCGCTCTAAATCACGCCGTGGAAAGGACAGCAATACCGACACGAGAGAGAACAATACTCCGGATGAGGCCGAAGACAAACAAGATCCCGTCGAGCCGACTTTCGAACAGGACCATAGGGAAGATGGGCAAGCCAGCCCTGATGAACAGGCCATAAACAAAGACTCGGAGGACAGCAACTATCTTCCACCCTCCGAAGATGAGGTGAGCCTTGGCGACGAAGACTTTATCGTGCCTGAGGAACCCGTCGGGCAGGAGCGCTTTAAGCGCCGGCTAATAGCCACTACGAAGAGCCTGAAAAAGAAACAACAGCAGCTTCAAGCTGATCAAGATCTACTCAATGACAGATGGACTGATGTCCAGGCAGCCGAGGAATACGGACTCGAGCGCCCCATTAAAAGCTATCCGAGGCGTAAACTGCTACCGCAATTCAACGACGAGGCACTTAAGCCCTTGCCATCAACACATAATGCGGCTGACCGGCCACCACGTGGCCGGGACAAAGCGGCAACTCAAGCCGAACACCAGCCCATACTACCTCGCCGCAAAAGCAAAGACATAACAGCCCGGGGTCATACATATGACCTGCGGCAGGACCTGGACAATAGAGCAGGTCAGTCCAGATCAACCTACGGATCGCGGGGGCATGCCCTGTTTCGCGACGACAGCTATCAAGCCAGACGTGACAAACATAACCACGCCCAGGCCAAAGACTGCCGATGAACTCAATCCGAGCTACGTCCCGACATGGCCCGATATAGAGGCGCCGCACACCCCCTCTGCTTCACTGTTGAAGTAATGGAGCACGAATTCCCAGAAGGGTTTAAACCCGTAAATATCGAATCATATGATGGAACAACAGATCCGGCGGTATGGATTGAGGATTTTCTTCTCCATATTCATATGACCCACGGTGATGACCTTCACGCCATCAAATACCGCCCATTAAAACTCAAGGGGCTAGCTCGGCACTGGTTAAACAGTCTGCCTGAAAAATCTATTGGCAGCTGGGAGAACTTGGAAGACGCCTTCCGCGACAAGTTCCAAGGCACATATGTACGATCTCCGGATGCCGATGACTTAAGTCACATAGTTCAACAGCCTGGAGAGTCGGCCAGGAAATTCTGGACTAGGTTCCTAACTAAAAAGAACCAGATCATCGACTGCCCGGATGCCGAAGCCCTAGCGGCCTTTAAGCATAGCATTCGCGACGAATGGCTCGCTCGTCACCTCAGCCAAGAAAAACCGAAGTCCATGGCAGCCCTCACGGCACTCATGACCCGCTTTTGTGCGGGCGAGGATAGTTGGCTAGCTTGTAGCAATAACACTGCAAGCGATGCCGGTACCTCTGAAGCCAAGAATAGCGATGGCAAGCCCTGACGCAGCAGGCACAAGCGCCGAAGCAATGGTGGCACTGCCGATGACACGGCGGTCAACGCCGGTTTCAGTGGCTCCAAGTCCGGCAAGCGGAAGAAGCCATACAAAAGAAACAATACGGGCTCATCCAGCTTGGACCGCATACTCGATCATCCATGCTAGATCCACGGCACCCCTGATAAACCAGCCAATCATACCAACAGAGACTGTTGGGTTTTTAAATAGGCCGGCAAGTTAAATGCCGACACAAGGAGAAGGGGTCGCAAAGCGAGGACGATGACGAGGAGTCCCGTCCACCGAACACAGGAGGGCAAAAGAAGTTCCCTTACCAGGTTAAAACGGTGAACATGATATACGCCACTCATATCCCCAAAAGGGAGCGCAAACGAGCGCTCAGGGACATCTACGCGATGGAGCCAGTCGCCCCAAAGTTCAACCCATGGTCTTCCTGCCCGATCACCTTCGATCGCAGGGACCATCCGACCAGTATTCGTCATGGCGGTTCAGCCGCACTGGTCCTCGATCCAATTGTTGATGGATTCCATCTCACGCTCGTCCTCATGGACGGCGGCAGCAGCCTGAACCTGCTCTATCAGGATACAGTGCGCAAAATGGGCATCGATCCCTCAAGGATCAAACTCACAAAAACTACCTTTAAAGGAGTCATCCCAGGTGTAGAGGCTCGCTGTACGGGCTCAATCACACTGGAGGTTGTCTTCGGATCCCCGGACAACTTTAGAAGCGAAGAGTTGATCTTCGATATCGTCCCCTTCCGCAGCGGCTATCATGCACTGCTCGGACCAACCGCATTTGCTCGATTCAATGCGGTGCCACACTATGCTTATCTCAAGCTCAAGATGCCGGGTCCACGCGGTGTCATAACAGTTAATGGAAACACGGAGCACTCCCTCCGTACTGAGGAGCACACCGCGGCCTTGGCAGCGGAAGTACAGAGTGGCCTCGCCAAGCAGAATCTTAATTCAGCGGCAAAACTCCCGGACACTGTCAAGCGGATCCGGACTACTCCGCAGCATAACAGTCCGGCTCATCAGGAGTTAGACTAGCAATCTGGCTTCCGTCTCCGTCCCGGCCAAATGGCGGCATACGTACCACGCGTACATAACTACGCACTTAAAATACCATGGGCATAGACGGAGGCATAACTATATTGTGGTCCATAATACGGCTCGACCTCCCCTGGATACATGTACTCTCACTCTTTCTTTTTCATCCTTTTCAGGTTTTCCACAGGCCCCTCAAGACGGCCTGATCATCGGTCCTTTCGAAGGATAGATACACCAAGATAGCAAGAAGCATTGCAGTTTGTGGGAATCTCTAGGAAGTCTTTTTGACGGTCACTCTACCTGTTCTCAGGACCCTCACGCAGCTCTCCCTTGGTCATGGCATGTAAAATAGCCCTGTTGCTTATCGCACTACTTATACGCTTTTACTTATCCATAAATTTGTAATGGAAACAGTTCGCGGCCCAACTTCTGCGGCACTAGCTTACTACTTTTTTTTTCTTGATAATCTTATCCATTGCACCCGTACACTTTGGTACGGCCTAAATTTGCCAGGGGCTTTATTGCGCCCCATAATACAGCAACAAAGTCCGAACACTTTTTATAGTATAGTTTGGCACCCCGAATTTAGCATTATATGCATTGGCTCCGAATCATGTCTTTGGTCAATAGTTGGGTTGCCCGGCTCCTGTGCTTACTACCTTACGTTCTGCTATATCGGCTAGGGTAGTAAAGGGAGAACTACTGCGGTTGTGCCCTGGTTCGTCCGGATGAGCACCTCAGTAGAGAAAGCCGAAAACTGACTGTCATGATGCAGCGTGAGCCGGTCAGCTCTTCGGAGGTTACAAATCTTTTGCGATTTTTTCCGCATTATGCGACGAATCGGTCTTTACCCGATCCGGTGTTTACAACACCCTAGTTCGGATTCACTAATACTAGGGGCTGCGCCTAAATTTCTATAAAACTCCTATGGCTAAGTGAGGGTGATAAAGCCACATAGTCTGGTTGCCTGGTTCATTGCGCTAAACACCTCCTTCAAGGACCAAACTTTGGATAAAGAGTGTTTAGATTTTATCCCGAACACCACCGTACTACCTACGTGGGGGCTGAAGCCGACGACTGGCCGACTCTCAGATTTAATAAAACGGCCGCACAGGAGGAAAAATCTTGTTATAAACAACTAACATTATATTACATATCAGTTCGTTTTATTGTGCGGGACAGGATAACATATTCATTCGAAGATAATGTCTTTTGCACACTGCTCCGCTACAATGCGGGATCCCTCCAGGACATCATCAAAATATCGCTAGGGCGTGCGGTGCTCCTTGCCCGCGGGCGGTCCCCCGGTCGCGAGCTTGACGGCGTTCATCTTCGCCCACTGTATCTTGACACGGGCGAAGGCCATCCGCGCACCTTCGATGCAGACCGACCGCTTGATGGCATCAAGCCGAGGGCAGGCAACAACCAGTCGCTTCACGAGCCTGAAGTAGCTTTGGGGTATGGCTTTGGCAGGCCATAAGCGGATTATCAAATCCTTCATGGCCAATTCGGCCGCCCTATGCAGTTCGGTCAGCTGTTTCAGCTGATTGCTAAGGGGCACCGGATGCTTTGGCGCAAGGTATTGCGACCAGAACAGCTTCTCCGTGGAGCTCCCCTCTTTGGCTCAGAAGAAATCTGCAGCATCTGCAATGCTGCGTGGTAGATTTGCAAACGCTCCTGGAGAACTCCAAATTCGGGTCAGTAAGAGGTACCTTTTCTTCACAAATTTGCTTTGCATTACAAAGGCCTTACCCGCCGCGATTTTCCTGGCCTCTTGGATTTCCTGGAGGGCGACTTGGGCTTCAACCCGGGCTTCTTGTGTGCTTTGGTGGGCCTTAGCAAGCTCGGACTCTTGATCCATCATGTTGCGCTCCAAGGACTCGCATTTCTTTACAGCGTCCTGGAGCTCTTGTTGGACCTCACTCACCCTGGCCTCGTGCTTTTCGCGGACGGATTGTTCCTCCGCCGCTCTCTTCTGGGCCTCGGCCAGCGCCTTTTTAAGGGCCTCCACCTCAGTCGTCGCTCCAACAAATATCATGGCACTATGGTCAATGCAAATCATCTATCCTTTCTGATATACATAAGGTCATGGCATACCTTGCTTATCCTCCAGCTGCTTTTTCACATAGCCGAGTTCTTCCTCGGCCCGCTCCAGACTCTGCTTCAGTCCGGAGACTTCAGCAGCACGAGAGGTCGCAGCCAGCAGCGACGCCTGGTTTTTCACATAGACATGTATGGTTAGTCTCCTGCGAAAATTGTTTGATCCTCTGTCCGGCTTTTCTTTTCGACCACCGGACAGTGTCTCAAGGGCTACTGTCTATACTGTGATATTCTTTTTACATAATTACATTTCATACCTCAAAACCTGTTAGAAGGCTTGTGCAAGCTTCGGTCAGTCCGCTCTTCGCGGACTGAATCTTCTCAATCACCGTACCCATGAGGGCACGGTGTTCCTCTACAATGGAAGCACTTCGCAACGCTTCCAGTAGGGTGTTCGGTGCCTCTCGTTGGACAGAGGTCACCAGCGAAATGGGCACACCTCCTTCTTTCGAAGGAGGCTGCTTGCCGGATTCTGGAGCCGTATTGGTCTCCGAGATCGTATTCGGCTGGGGGCCGAATTGGACCTGGCCCCCATTGCCAGGCTTCATGGGGATTTGCTCTTCCATGTGTCCGGCGGCCGAGGTTTCACCCTCTGGCGCCGCGCTAACGGCCTCCTGCGTCTCTCCCTGGCCTGGGATCCTTTGGGACAACACCTCGGTGTCATCCATGGCCTTGGGAGAGGAGGCCGCCGGAAGGGACCCGCTGTCCATCACCTTCGGGTCCAATGAATTTCCTGAGGAGGAGTATCGCTCGAGGTCGGAACGAACCGGACTGCAAGTACATGATTCAACATGTTAAAACTATGGAGGCAAGAGGCTGGATATATGAATGCGTGAGGGTCTTTGAGTACTCACGATCCGGCCAAGGGCTTATCTCGGGGGCGCTGCTCTGGGCTGCTGTCGACATCCCACGCGGAGTTATCCGCGAGGGAGACCTTCCCCTTCTTGGACGCCTCCGCCTCTAGATTTATGGAGGCCGCCCTTTTCTTCCTTCCCCCCTCAAGGGGAGAGTTGCTTTCCTCCTCCTCCTTGTCGTCCTCTGTGGCGGAGGAGTGAGTTTTGGCGTCTTCGGACATCATGTTCGAAGTTCCCTTGCGACGGAGGCCACTTCTGGTCTCCTTGGTCTTTTTCTTGGCCTTCTTCTCCAGCGCCTGGTAGGGCGCCGGGACCAGCACCTTCGTCAGAAGCGGGATGGCTGGTTCCTCGGGCAGCGGAGCCGGACACTTGATCCGCTCTGCCTTCTTTGTCCAGACCTGAAAAAATAAATAGGGAGGCTTAGGCATTTTCCCTGAGCAAGCAAGTAAAGGATACACCTTGAAAGCACGAAAAGCTTACCGGACTGGCGGGATGGGCCAGGTCGTGCCCGCGGTCCTCGGTCGTCTCCGGCCATTTCTCGCTGGCCTTAAAAAGCACCTTCCAGATGTCTTCGTGCGTAGTTCCGAAGAACTGTTGCAAGGTCTGGTGCTCGGCCAGATCGAACTCCGACAGATGGCAAGTCCGGTTTTGGCATGGAAGGATCCGCCGAACTAGCATCACCTGGATCACATTGACAAGCTTGATGTTCTTGTCTACCATGCTCTGGATACGCGCCTGCAGCGCTGTCAGCTCGTCCGATGACGACCAATTCAGGCCCTTCTCTAGCCAGGAGGTGAGCCGCATTGCGGCTCCGGACTTGAATTCGGGAGCCGCGGCCCAGGTAGCATCGCGGGGCTCTGTGATATAGAACCACAGTTGTTGCCACCCTTTGACGGTTTCCACAAAGGTACCTTTGGGCCATGTGACGTTGGACATCTTGCTCACCATGGCGCCTCCACACTCTGCGTGTTGACCATCCACCACCTTCGGCTTCACATTGAAGATCTTGAGCCATAGTCCGAAGTGGGGTGGGATGCGGAGGAAAGCCTCGCACACGACAATAAATGCTGATATGTTGAGGAAAGAATTTGGGGCTAGATCATGAAAATCTAGCCCGTAGTAGAACATGAGTCCGCGGACGAAAGGGTGGAGAGGAAACCCTAACCCGCGGACGAAGTGGGGGATGAGCACCACCCTCTCATGAGGCTTGGGGGTGGGGATGATCTGTCCCTTGGCCGGAAGCCGATGGGCGATTTCCTTGGCCAAATGCCCCGCCTCCCGGAGCTTCGTGATGTCCTTCTCCTTGACGGAGGAGGCCATCCACTTGCCTTGCGCTCCAGATCCGGACATGGTCGGTGTGCTTCTTTGAGGCGGAAAAGATGAGAACTTGGGCGCTGGAGCTCGAGAATGGAGAGGCAGAGAAAGAGAAGGCGTGGGTGAAAGGGGTGAATCCTTATCTCCTTATAAAGGCAGTGAATATCAAGCGCTTCCCACTCGCCTTAATACTTGCCTATTCCCAAGGGCCGTGCAGATGGCACGATTGGATTACCCACGCCCGTATTGATGAGAATCCCGTAATAAAGGAACAGGATCTCTGCTGTGACAAGGCGTGCCACTGGAAACCGCATCTTAAAGGAACGTGGTATCACGTTATAAAAAGTTGTCAGCGGATTGGATTCGTGAAATATTATACTCTCTGCGGATGTGTGTGGTACTTGTTTTGCAGAGCCGGACACGTTTTCTGCGCTCGAAGTCTGTTTTGGAGTATTCGGAGGAGGAACCCGCCTTGCAATGCCGAAGACAATCTGCGCGCCGGACACATCGTCATTGAAGCCTGGTTCAGGGGCTACTGAGGGAGTCCTGGATTAAGGGGTCCTCGGGCGTCCGGGCTACGTAATGTGGGCCGGACTGATGGGCCATGAAGATACAAGACAGAAGACTCTCTCCCGTGTCTGGATGGGACTCTCCTTGGCGTGGAGGGCAAGCTTGGCGTTCGGATATGAAGATTCCTTTCTCTGTAACCGACTTTGTACAACCCTAGCCCCCTCTAGTGTCTATATAAACCGGAGGGTTTAGTCCGTAGAGGCAAGGATAATCATAATCATAATCAGACAGGCTAGACTTCTAGGGTTTTAGCCATTACGATCTCGTGGTAGATCAACTCTTGTAATACTCATATTCATCAAGATCAATCAAGAAAGACGTAGGGTAT
Organism: Thinopyrum elongatum; assembly: GCA_011799875.1. NCBI lineage: Eukaryota > Viridiplantae > Streptophyta > Magnoliopsida > Poales > Poaceae > Thinopyrum > Thinopyrum elongatum. The sequence goes on from CM022298.1 coordinate 386,617,786, forward strand.
TACCTCCATAGAGAGGGCCCGAACCTGGGTAAACATCGTGTCCCCCGTCTCCTGTTACCATCGACCTTAGACGCACAGTTCGGGACCCCCTACCCGAGATCCGCCGGTTTTGACACCGACAGGGTTCACAATCGATCAGACGCTCAGTAGAATACACACGCATACTAGGAGAGGGAACAACCTATGCTCTGGCCTGTCTTCCTCCCTCCACAACTCAGCTCTAGGAGCAAGCTTGTACCACCCACATATAAACCACACTTGGCAGGACTAGGAGTGTTATCTCTCCGGAGAGCCCCGAACCTGGGTATGTCATGCGTCCCTCGCTCGCTCATACCGACCTCGCCTCTGGAGCCAACCGGTGCCCTCGAGCCTGTCCCTCTCTTTAGCCATCCTTTCGCATCTGTCGTGCGCCCAACACGACAGTTGGCGCCCACCGTGGGGCTGCTCGAGGTCCCGGCCGAAGACATGTTCCAGACGGGGCCCTTCATCGACTCCGGTGAGCCCATCGCGCACTGCACATTCCCCGCACCCGGTGCGCCGATGGCCGACGTCATCGACCTGCTCACCGCCTCCTTTTCCGCGCTGCGCATCTCAGACATGTCCACGGCTGATGAGTACCCCAGCGGGGTTCACAACGTCACCGACTCGCCCGTTCCCCTCGGCGACGACATCTCCGTCGGGGTGGCGGATCTCTGCACCGGGGCAGAGGTGCTCATCACCGGCTCTGACTCCAGCTCATCCAGGGCCGCGCGGAAGGCTGCCCATGACGCAGCTGCTCGCGCCGGCGGGTCTGACCCGCTGCGCAACATGGTGCAGAACCTCAGCGTCCCCATCGCCACCTACATCAACGCCGCCAACGCCGCAGAGGCGCAGGCCCGGCTCAAGGAGGAATGCAAGCACCTGCTGGATAAGGCCGCGGCGATCGCTGCTATGCAGCACCGGTTGGAGTCCGCCCAGCAGGAGCACGAGGCCGCGTACGGCTTCACGCCAGCCACGGCTGAACCCAGCCGAGTTGCCGAAGTGCGGAACCGTGGCGCCGCCATCGGACGCGCGCTGTGGGCGGTCCCACCTGTCTACGACACTCCCGTCAAGAACATGCGCACCACGCAGGCGGCCACCGTCGGCATGGAGCAACTGCAGGACGAGGAGCTACAGGAGCGCCTGCAGCGCATGACCGAGCTTCTCGAAACTGCGAATGCGCAGCAAGACCGCCTCGACCTCCCCGCCGTGTCCGGCTCGCGCCACTCCAAGGACCCCGAGCAGTGGAACACGGCGTCTTCCTCGCGCCCGACCGAGGCCCACTCCGGCCAGACAAGAACCCAGCGCAACTGCGCCGCGAAGGCCGGTGACGGCTTGGGCGACGAGCCGGCTGCCGGAGACCGGTACAAGCAAGACCCTACCCCGCCATCTGGCCGGCGTGGCAACCCGGCTTCGGCCAACCCGGCCCCCCACGGCCCAGTCGCAGGCCGGGTGGGTCAGCGTGCCATTGACGATGCCGATGCTCGCCACCATCTCGATTAGCTCGCCCTCTCCCTCGAGCTGGAGGAAGACAACGCTGCCGGGTCGGCTTGCTTCGGGCCACGCATCCGGGATGAGCCCTTCCACAAAGGGTTCATGCTCTCCCGCGACACCCCCAAGTACAACGGCACCGTCAAGCCAGAGGACTGGCTCATTTACTACAGCACCGCCATCGGCATTGCAGGCGGCAATCGCCACCTTGCCGTGCGCTACGCCCCGCTCATGTTCCTAGGTTCGGCCCGGACGTGGCTCAACAGCCTGCCAGCCGGCAGCATCAACGCGTGGGTTGACTTCGAGCAGGCCTTCGTGCAAAACTTCACCGGCACCTACAAGTGTGCCGGCTGTCCCAGCTAGCTCACCATGTGCATGCAGGGGCCGGTTGAAACCGGCCGCGAGTACCTCGCACGCTGGACTGAGCTCCGGAACAGCTGCGAGGGCGTCCATGAGGTCCAGGCCATTCATTACTTCGTGAGCGGCTGCCGGGATGGCACCCTCCTCAAGCACAAGCTCCTGCGCTCCAAGCCAACCACCATGGCCGCACTCATGGTCATCGCGGACAAGTATGCAAACGCAGACACCGCCATGAAGATCCACGTGGTGCTTGATGAAGTCGGCAAAGCATTGCCAGCGCCACCCGCCAAGCCGGCTGGCGAGAGTAGCCGCCAGCAGAACAACCAGTAGAACAACAAGCGCAAGGCCGATCAGCAGGCCCCACGCTGCGACAACCGCCTCGTCGCGGCCGCCGAGCAGCCGCCCGCGGCCAAGCCGGCCGGCAAGCGCCGGCAAGCAGGCAAGACGGCGTGGCAACCCGCCATGAGCTTCGAGGAGATGCTCGATGCTCCCTACAAGCACCACAGTGGCGCGAGGCTGTCCACGCACACGCTCCGGTAGTGCGTCATCACCAAGCGCATTATGAGGGGCGACATCCCGCCACCTCCGGCTCCGGCTCCGGGTGCGGGGCAGCCGCCTCCGCCTCCTCCCCCTCCCCCGGCAAATGGCATGATGCGGGATGATGTCTTCCCCAACCAGAACGCGAGCTACGTAGTCTTCACCAGTCTCGATGACGACAAGCGTAGCGAGCGCCTGCTCCGGTAGGAAGTGAACACCGTTGTCCCGGCCGTGCCGGAATACATGCACTGGTCGGAGCGCCCGATCAGCTGGACCCGAGAGGACCACTCGGCCATCATGCCCAACCCGGGTGGCTAAGCCCTCGACCTCGACACTACCATAGTCGCTGCCAGGCGCACCTACAAGTTCTCGCGAGTCCTCATTAACGGCGGCAGCAGCATCAACATCCTCTACCGCGACACCATGACCAGGCTCGACCTCGAGGCCAAGGACCTAGAGCCATCCCGGACGGTGTTCCACGACATCGTGCCAGGTCTCTCCTTCTCCCCCATCAGCTAGATTCGGCTTGACGTCCTCTTCAACACGAGCGATCATTTCCGGCGCGAGCCGATCTGGTTCGAGGTGGTGGACCTGTCCAGCGCATACCACGTGCTACTGGGCCGGCCTGTGCTGGCCAAATTCATGGCGGCCCCCACTACGCCTACCTGAAGATGAAGCTGCCGGGACCCAAGGGCCTCATCACCGTCGTCGACGACTACCAAAAATCCCTAGAGTGCGCTCAAGCCGGCGCCAGATTGGCCGAGTCGCTGGTCATAGCCAAGGAGCGGCACCAGCTCGACCGGATCGTCATGCTAGCCAACGAGACGCCGGATGTGCCGGCTTCAGCCAAGGAGGCGGCTGGCGAGGCCTCGTTCCAACCGTCCAAGGAGACCAAGAATGTCAAGCTGAACCCGGAAGACCCCAGCTGCAGCAAGTACGTCGTCGTGGGCACCCGCCTCGACAGCAAATAGGAAGGCGAGCTCGTCGACTTCCTCCGTGAGAATCGGGATATCTTTGCATGGACCCCAAAGGACATGCCGGGAATTCCGATGAAGTACGCCGAGCACAAACTACATGTTCGCAAGGACGCCAAGCCTGTCCTTCAACCCTTACATCGCTTTTCTGAAGAGAAGAGAAGAACCATCGGTGAAGAGGTCGCCAAGCTACTCACGGCCGGCTTCATCATGGAGGTGTTTCACCCCGAGTGGCTGGCCAACCCGGTCCTCGTCCTGAAGAAGAACAACACCTGGCGCATGTGTATAGACTACACCAGCCTGAACAAGGCCTACCCCAAGGATCCTTTCGCTCTCCCTCGGATAGATCAAGTGATCGACTCCACCGCCGGCTGTGAGCTCCTGTCCTTCCTGGATGCTTACTCCGGCTATCATCAGATCAAGCTGGACCCAGCCGACGCCCTGAAGACATCCTTCATCATGCCCTTCGGGGCGTACTGCTACATCACCATGTCGTTCGGCTTAAAGAATGCCGGCGCCACCTTCCAGCGCTGCATGCAGAAATGCTTGCTGACGCAACTCGGCTGCAACATCCATGTCTACGTCGACGACATCGTGGTGAAGACCAAGTAGCACCTCATGCTCCTCGACGACCTGAAGGAGACCTTTGCCAATCTGCGTGAGTACCAGATCAAGCTCAACCCGGAGAAGTGCACCTTCGGCGTGCCGGCCCGGAAGCTGCTCGGCTTCCTCGTCTCAGAGTGCGGCATTGAGGCTTACCCGGAGAAGATCAAGGCCATCGAGCGCATGCGCAAGCCAACCCGGTGGCGAGATGTCCAGAAGTTCACCGGCTGCTTGGCCTCGGTCAGCCGGTTTCTCAGCCGGCTGGGCGAGAGGGCCTTGCCCCTATATCAGCTGACGAAGAAGACGTCGCCGTTCGAGTGGAACGACCAGGCGGACGAAGCATTTCGGGATCTCAAGCGCATGCTCTCCACCGCGCCCATCCTGGCCACGCTGGCTGACAAGGAGCCGCTGTTGCTATACATAGCCGCCACCTCATGGTCGGTCAGCACGGTGCTGGTGGTCGATCGACCAGAGAAGGGCAAGATCTAGTCTGTCCAGCGCCCGGTCTACTACCTAAGCAAGGTGCTTTCCGCCTCCAAGCAGAACTCCCCGCACTACCAGAACATGTGTTACGGTGTGTACTTCACCGCCAAGAAGCTGAAGCAGTACTTTCAAGAGCATGTCATCATCTTGGTCAGCACCGCCCCCATCAGCGAGATCATGGGCTGCCGGGATGCCTCTGGCTGGGTTGCCAAGTGGGCCATCGAGCTGGCCGGCCACACCATCCTGTACGAGCCCTGTACCACGATCAAGTCCCAGGCCCTGGCCGACTTCCTCGTCGACTGGGCAGAGACCCAGTACCTGCCACCGCCACCGGATTCAACGCATTGGCACATGCACTTTGACGGCTCCAAGATGCGCTCCGGCTTGGGAGCCGGCATCGTGTTGTCTTCCCCAAAGGGCGACCGGCTGCGGTACACTCTCCAGATCCACTTTGCCGCCTCCAACAACGTCGCAGAGTATGAATCCCTTGTGCACAACCTCTGGCTTGCCAAGGAACTCGGCGTCCAGCGCATCTTATGCTATGGCGACTCGGATCTAGTGGTGCAGCTGTGTTCCGGCGAGTGGGACGCCCGGGATGCCAACATGGCCAGCTACTGTTTCCTGGTCCAGCAGCTCTCTGGCACCTTTGGCGACTGCGAGTTCCTCCACATCCCGCGCGCAGAAAACGAAGCCGCCGACACGCTAGCCAAGATTGGCTCATCCCAGCAGGACATACCATCTGGCGTCTCCCTTGAGCACTTGCGCAAGCCATCCGTCAAGCTGTCTCTGGATTCCGAGTCCATCTTCATCCCGAATAACCCTGCAGCGCCCCTCCCCAACCCGGACCCGGGGGCTGCCGGTCCCGGCTCGGGGGCTGCCGTCTCCAACCCGGTCCCGGGGGCTGCGGAACTCGGCCCGGGGACTGTCGATCCCGGCCCGGGGGCTGCTAAACCGGCCTGGGGACTGCCATGCTCAACCCGGCCACCATTATCCCTAACCTGGGGGCTGCCGCCTCCAGCTTGGGGGCTGCCGCCCCAGAACCCGTCTTGGTGGCCGTCTTCACCGTGGTAACGGCTCCGTCTTGGGCCTAGCCGATCTTAGCGTTTCTGGAGAGCGGAGTACTCCCCATGGACGAGACCGAGGCCCGGCAAGTGCAACGCCGGGCGTCCGCCTACAGCATCATCAACAACGAGCTCGTCAAGTGCAGCGCGACAGGCATCTTCCAGCGCTGCGTCGAGCAAGACAAGGGCATAGAGGTCCTCCTCGATATACATCAGGGCGAGTGCGGGCACCACGCCGCCTCCAGGTCCCTGGTGGCCAAGGCCTTTCGCCATGGTATCTACTGGCCCACGGCCCTCAAAGACGCCGAGTCACTCGTCCTCAAGTGCGAGGGTTGCCTATGCTTCAGCAAGCGTAGCCACCAGCCGGCTTCGACCCTGCAGACCATCCCGATCACCTGGCCCTTCGCGGTCTGGGGGCTCGACATGGTAGGCCCCTTCAAGACCGCTCGGGGTGGCATGCAGCATTTGCTGGTGGCTGTCGACAAGTTCACCAAGTGGATCAAGGCGCGGCCGGTCAAGAAGCTGGACGGGCTAACGGCCCTCCGGTTCATCAAAGACATCGCGGTACGCTACGGCGTCCCGCACAGCATCATCACCGATAACGGCACCAACTTTGCCAAGGGCGCTCTGGCGCAATACTTCTCCGTCTCCGGCATCCGGCTTGACCTGGCCTCTGTGGCTCATCCTCAATCCAACGGCCAGGTCGAGCGGGCCAACAGCCTCATCTTATCCGGCATCAAGCCATGGCTCGTTGAGCCCCTCATCCGTTCACCCGGTAGCTGGCTTGACGAGCTGCCGGCCGTCCTCTGGAGTCTCTGGACAACGCCGAACCGGTCGACCGGGTTCAACCTGTTCTTCCTCGTCAACGGAGCAGAAGCAGTCATCCTGACTAACGTCGAGTTCGACTCGCCACGAGTCATGATGTACACAGAAGCTCAAGCCAAGGAAGCCCGCGAAGACGGCGTCGACTTACTTGAAGAAGCGCGCCTCTTGGCCCTTAGCCGATCCACCATCTACCAGCAAGGCCTGAGGCATTACCACGGCAAGAAAATCAAGCCCCTTGCATTCCACGAGGGAGACCTCGTCCTCCGGCTTGTCCAGCAGCAAGCCAGACAGCACAAGTTGGCCTCCCCATGGGAGGGCCCCTTCATCGTAAGCAAAGCCATGTGTGACCACAACGCCTACTACCTCATCGATGCCCGCAAGCCGAACAAGCGCAAGAGAGAAACCGCCGGCAAAGAGACAAGCCGACCCTGGAATGCAGAGCTCCTCCGCCCATTTTACAGTTAGCTGTATGCACGTATGTATCGCTACCTTTTGTAATTTTATGAAAGACAATGGGACCCCCGAACGACACTCGGGGGCTACCCTTTCCTATCAAGTTATTGTGTTTCACACACCCCTGTAAATTTTCTTAAAACATCCACTATCGGGTTGGTGCGATCAACTCGGGGGCTGGCTGGCTTGGCCACAACCCGCCATCCTCCTTAGCACATCCCGGCGTGTTCGGGTAGCCAAGGCCCTCCACTTCGCCCTATGCCACAGTCCGGCTTCGGCTGTTGGCCGGCAAGAACTATGGGCCAAAGCACCTACACGCCGCGAAACACTAAGTTGGATCTGCCGAATTGGCCATCCTGGCCTCACCGCAATAAGTTGCCGCACGACCGGCTGCTCGCCAGCTGGCTTCGCCGGCTGCCGCTAGCCGGCCCAGTGGGTGTTTCGCTCACGCTCAATGTTCGAAGGGACTAAGTACTGTGCGCTCTTTCCAAGGACCGAACTCCTTGTCACAGAACGGAACCCGGCTGTTCGACTCACGGGGGGGCAGGGAGGGTGGGGAGGCCCAAATAAGGAGCAAGCAAGGAAAAAGGCTTAGAAAACAAAAAGCAAACGCGCAAACATTCGCGAAAATATTTACATTATAGTAATATGGGCCCAAGGCCAGAGTTCATTACATTCTCCAACGCACCCCAGTGGGTGGGTGGACCTGCTACCTAACAAAAGTACGAAAAAGATGAGCAGGACGGCCTCGGCTTCAGACGGCTCCCGCGTCGGGTTGCATAACCGCCGGCTCCTCCTCCGTGGCGTTCGGGTCCATCGAGGTGCCGGTATCGGCCAACCCGGCGTCGTCATCCGCATAGGGGCCTGACTCCTCGGAGCTGCCAGACGGGTCATCAAGCAGCAAGCCGAAGCTGTCAAGCGGCACCACCTCATTGTCTTCGGTCTGCTCTACCTGGAACTCGTCATGCAATGCAAACGAGGCCAGGTAGCTGGCCCGAGCGGCGATCCGGCCCGCCTCCGCCTGCAGCTAGGGTTCCGCGCCGGCTCGCTGGGCCGCCAGCCGGTCCAGCGCCAGATCTGGATACCAGGACATGACAAACCTCAGCGCCAAGTCGGTGCCGGCACGGGTGGCAGAGACGCGCCACACGTGAAGCCATGCCGGTCCGGCTTCCAGCCACCACGCCAGCCGCATGAAGCTGTTGGGCTCAACGGCGCCGGGCCAGAGGGCTGCCGTCATCCCCACTCCGGCCTCGGAAAGCCTCACCGTCTGCTCATCCAAGGCGTGCAGGCGGACCTCTGCCGCTTGCATGATCTCCGAGAAAGACCAGGCGGTGTGCGGATCGTTTGCGGCGCCCGCGTCTGCCTGGGTCAACCGGTGGTCCCGCACGGCCTGTTCCGCCCTCCCCTGCATTTCCGGAAAGTATTCTGTCGAACAAAAAAGCAAGACAGTTAGCAACGAAAGAGCAAAGCCGGCTTCACAACTCGACGAAGTCAACGAAGAAACACTTACTGGCAAAGGCCTCATCCAGGTGCTGTGCTTCGAGCAACGTACCATGCCGCTCCAAGTCCCAAGCACGGTTGCGCGCTTCGAGCGCCTTCTCCAGCACGACGCACTTGTGGACGGCCGCCTTCAGCTCGACGTCCTTAGCGGCACCCGCCTTCTCGTGTTCCTCCATGAGGCGGAGGAGCTCCGCCTGGTGGGCCTCCACCAAATTGACGGCCTCCGCCTTCAGGCACTCCACCTTAGCCTGGAGCTGGCTCTTGTCACCAGCCAGCTGGTCGCGCTGCTGGCCGGCTTTGGTGAGTCCCTGCTGGGCCTCCGCCGCCTTGGCCACCTCCACCTTCAGGCGCTCCACTTCGGCCTGGAGCTGGCTCTTGTCGCCGGCTAGCTGGTCACGTTGCTGGCCGGCTTCGGCAAGCGCCTGCTGGGCCTCCGCGACCTTGGCGGCTTCCGCCCTCAGCTGCTCCACCTCGGTCCAGAGCTGGCTGGCGTCGGCAGCCGCCTAGTCACGTTGTTGACCGGCTTCAACCAGTCTGGTTCGCAGGTCCGGCACCTCGGCCGCGGCGGCCGCACGACAAAGATTCAAAGTCAAGACAACTAAACAAAGGACAAGAACACTTTAAGATTCGACCCAACTACTACGAAGTTGACCCGAATCTCGGGGGCTACACTCAGTGGGTGCGCTAGCGCACCCCCACTAAGAGCACACGAAACGTACCTTCAGCGAAGCGGAGCGCCTCCTCCTTGGCAGCAAGCTGCGCCATGACCTGTTTATGCTTCTCCAGAAGCCGGTTATAGATGCCGACTCGGAGAGCATCCAGGTGCTGCAGAGAAACAAGAGTTAGCACGAGAAGCTCTTTAAGATTCGACCCAACTACTACGTAGTTGGCCCGAATCTCGGGGGCTACACCGAGTGGGTGCGCTGGCGTGCCCCCACTAAGAGCTACAGAGGAAAAAATTAAAGAAAGAAGCCTTACGAAGACGGAGCGCTCCAGCTCCCGCGCCCGCTCTGTCCCGGATTGGGCGAAGGTTGGAACCCAGTCCGTGCGCCCGCGGAGATGCCGGCGCACGGCGTCCATCGACGCCTACTCCTGCGTCAGCGGCCCGAAGACGGCTCGCCTAGACCCGGTGGCAGGACGGCTTCCCGGCGCCACTGGCGGCTACCTGATCACTAAGGAATGCTCACCCCCACCGTCTCCTCCGCGGCGGGCCTCGATTCCAGCACGCCGACCGGCATCGCCTGCGGCACCACGTCCGGCATCACCTGCGGCGCCCCTTCCTGGGCGGATCCCCCGCCACCTCCTTCGACCTCCACCCGCTCGACCACGTCATCCCGGGGCGGGGTGTCGTCGTCAATTTCCATGACCTCCCGGTCGCCCACCGTCACCTCCACCCGGCCATCCGGGTTGCGCCCCTCCTCCGTCGGTGGCACGAAAACCGTCCCCGCCGGCTCCAAGCCCGCCGGTAACTCCGGCCAAGTCGGCTCCCCGATGGCCTGCTCCCTCGCCTCCGTGGCCCTGACCCAGGCTTAGGTCGATGCCGCCTCCATCTCCTGCACGGCCCTGTTCCGGTCCTGCCAGGCCAAGGTCCTCCTCGGGCGCCTCCTCATCCCGTTCGACGGCGCTGCTCCGGGTCCGCCGGAACGAGAAGCTGCCCCCAGACGCCGCGTCTGTCGCCGCCAGTGCCAGCGCCAACGGTGACCTGGATCACAACAAGAATAGCATGAGAAAAGAACGGCTCGGTGGTTCGCCGGGGTCAGCAAGAAAGCATACCCGATCGCCGTCGGGATGGTCGGTCTTGCCAGCGCTGCCAGGATAGCGTGGCGCCTCTTCTTGGCGACCGGCTTGCCGCCTGCGGCCGGGTCTGCTGAGTGCTTCGCGGCCGACTTCCTTGGCACCACGTCTGCCTTCCCGTGCGGCCGGCTAGCCGCGGCCGGTACGCGGGACGACCCGGCCTCGGCCGTGTTCTTCGGCTGGCTTGGGGGGGCGACGTTGTCGTCTCCGCCCCTCGATGGCGCTGCACCACCAGCTTGCATCAGAATCTCCACGTCGTGGTCATCCGACTAGTCTCGCAAGAGATCTGGGCGCGAAAACTTAACCGCTCGACGGTTCGCGTTGGCCGCAGCGTCGGCCGGCTCCGGGTTCTCGGCGTAGGGCTCTTCTCCCTTCGATCGGGCCCGCTCGATGGCAAGTACCTGCGCCCTCGTCCAGTCACGCGTTGGCAGGATTGCGTTCAGCAGCACCTCCCGCGTTGCATCCGGACGAAGAAGGAGATGGCACATAGCAAAATATGGGGACCAAGGACTCACCGCGGGCGCCGGGTACTCGGCGTTGTAGGGCGCCTTGCCGAAGCGCCAATCCGGAGCCAGCCCAGCCTTGGAGATGGCATTCACGCGCTCGGCGACCTGCTCCGGGTTCAGCCTACCGGACGACATTCGGGTAGGGTCCCGGCGGTCACCCATCATGCCGATGATGTGCGCCCGGTGCTGCAGCGGCAGAACCCGGCGCGCGACAAAGGCGGCGACAAGGTGTGTCCCCTTGAGGCCCTCCTGCGCCGTCATCTCCCGAATCCGGTCGCACAGATTCAGCATCCCCTGCGGCGGGTTCTTGGGCATGTAGCCCCAGTTCATCTTGGCGAGCGGCTGCTCGTTGATGAACGGGGGCAAGTTGATGGCATCGGCTCCTCTGCCGACGCAGCAAACATAGAAAAAGGTATTCTGCCACTTCTTGGCAGAATCCTCGATGGACATCTTGGGGAACACCCCGTTCGGCCGGACCGAGACGACGGCAGCCCCGCAGTCCAACATAACCCCGGCATCTGGTCCCTCCTGCTTGAGGAAGAAGAGGCGGCTCCAGAGCTCCACATCCGGCTCCACCCCTAGATACCCCTCGCAATGGGTGACGAAGCCCGAGAGCTGCATCACGGCGTTGGCACCTAGGTGGTGCGGCTGCAGCCCAAAGAAGGAGAGAAAGGCACGGAAGAAGGCGCTCGCAGGGAGGCCGAGCCCGCGCTTGAAATGTCTATAGAAGACCAGGCGCTCACCGTCCTGCGGCTGCGGCTCCACCTCCCCTACGGGCGCGCGTGCGGCCACCTTTGCCGCCGGCGGCAGGCGATGGGTGTCGCGAAGATACTGGATATCGTCATCAGTGACGTTGGATCCCTCCCACGAGCCTTTTGGCGGTGCCATCTGTGGTGCTCGGCATGGGTGCGAGGCGCGTTGGCAAGAAGGAGCTAGCGCGGCAGGCGGGCGACTCGAGCGGCGCCTAGTTCTCCGGTGGGCGGTGAGCTTAGGAACTGGGCGAAGGAAGAAGAAGGAGGTGGGGGGCGCGTGCGTGAATGATTCCGCCACCCCCTCCCCCCGATTTATAACCACGGGCAGAACATGGGGAAGTGGGATCGGTTGCGCCCACCCCTCCCACTTCCCCGCATTGAGTGGGCACGGTCTGTGCGCGAATTAACTGCATCGAGAAGGGCAACCTTCCGCGGCCGCCACATTAATTCCCCGCGCGGGCGCCGAGGGCGCGGAGTGGCGGGCTCCAGCCCGCTGTCGTGTCCCGTCACGCACGTGGCCTGTCAGGGCCTCTTCAGCTACTATTCGCCATGTGGCGCCCACGCCGAAACCAAGGGGTCGCATCCCTTCCCCTCCAAGATTCGGTGGACTCTTCGGTTTCCCGCCCATGCCGGGATGCCTCGATCCGGCTTCCGGAAGCCGACACATAGTGGGTGTTGCCGGACCCGGCGGTCACAACCTTCATCAACATCAGCCGCCTCCTCAGGGGGTGAAACTGCGAAGGCCCCCCTGCTCGAAGCCGGAGAGCCTTCATAGCTTCGGGGAATACTGTCGGGGGGATGAACCCCGGGAAGGCAACGGAACCCGGATCCTTTTCAAAAACTTCAGGGCCAACAACACCCCTCAATCCGGCTTCCCCTTGGCCGGGTTCCTCAACCCGGACAAGTCCCGGAACCCGGCCAGACCCGCTGGCGCATGCCGGCCGGACCCGGCAAGTCAAAGACTTCTTCAACAAGCAAGCGCAACCACGGTGCGCCCCTCAACCCGGCCGCGGGTCAGCTCCCGTCCCATCCAGGGCGTACGACGGAACAAGTCCCCATGAAGGGATGAGCATGGCCACAGTGGCCCACCAAACCCGCTGACCGGCAGGAGCGTGGCAACAGTGGCCCACCTACTCCGCTGACTAGGGCCGGCATGGCTACAATACATCCCTCGTCCTGCTGACGCAAGCCGATGGCGACCAGGCGACGTGCCACTGTAGCCAAGCCAACCCAACCACTCCATGATGCATGACAAGATGGAGAACAGTGCCCTCTAGCGCGTGGGGTCTGCACCCGAAGAACCCGGCGTACCCTAGTACCCGGTGGGTCCCAGCACCGGCTTCCCAGACGCTGACATCCCGGCCCTGCGCCCATGTAACTTTACCATTGTAACCCTAGAGGGTTGACCTATAAAACCCCCTAGGAGGCCTCCATGTAGGGGGGTTCACAATCGATCAGACCCTCAGTAGAATACACACACATACTAGGAGAGGGAACAACCTATGATCTGGCCTGTCTTCCTCCCTCCCCAACACAGCTCTAGGAGCAAGCTTGTACCACCTACATATAAACCACACTCGGCAGGACTAGGGGTGTTATCTCTCCGAAGAGCCCCGAACCTGGGTATGTCTTGCGTCCCTCGCTCGCCCATACCGACCTCGCCTCTGGAGCCCACAGGTGCCCTCGAGCATGTCCCTCTCTTTAGCCATCCTTTGGCATCGGCCGTGTGCCCACCACGACAGTCGGTGAGGAGTTGGATGAGATTCATCATGTAATCGAGTTAATTTTGTTAGGGCTTGATCCCTAGTATCCACTATGTTCTGAGATTGATGTTGCTATGACTTTGCTATGCTTAATGCTTGTCACTAGGGCCCGAGTGCCATGATGTCAGATCTGAACCATTTATGTTTTCACCATTATATCTATGTTCTAGATCTGATCTTGCAAGTCAGATGCACCTATTACGTGTTATGATCCATAAACCCTAGGGTGACAGTAATTGGGATACTTTCCGGTGATGACCGTAGTTTGAGGAGTTCATGTATTCACTATGTGTTAATGCTTTGTTCTGGTTCTCTATTAAAAGGTGGCCTTAATATCCCTTAGTTTCCTTATGGACCCCGCTGCCATGGAAGGGTAGGACAAAAGATGCCATGCAAGTTCTTTTCCGTAAGCACGTATGACTATTTACGGAATACATGCCTACATTATATTTATGAACTGGAGCTAGTTCTGTGTCGCCCTAGGTTATGACTGTTATATGATGAATATCATCCAACAAATTCACCGGTCCAATACCTACGAGTTTTCCACATATTGTTCTTGCTAAGTTACTATTGTTGTTGCTACTGTCACAACTGCTACAAACTATTACTGCAGTTACCGCTACCATTGTTACTGTTACCAATGCTATCAAACTATCATATTACTGTGCTACTGATCACTTTGCTACACATGTTTAATCTCCAGGTGTGGTTGAATTGACAACTCAGCTGCTAATACCTACAAATATTCTTTGGCTCCCCTTGTGTCAAATCTATAAATTTGGGTTGAAAACTCTACCTCGAAAACTGTTGCGATCCCCTATACTTGTGGGTTATCAAGACCTTTTTCTGGCGCCGTTGCTAGGGAGCATAGCTATATTTGTTGAGTCACTTGGGATTATTATCTATTTATCATTATGAAGAGTCTGAAAGATCCAAGAAGTTAGATCGTTCCCTCTAAGACAAGGGGAGGTAAGGAACTGCCATCTAGCTCTGCACTTGATTCACCTTCTATTTTGAATTGACTTGCAACACCACCACATGCTATTAATCCTGATATGTCGCAAGTTGTTGATGATGCTACTTTTGCTATGAATGATAATTATGATGATGCTAGTACCTTGCTTGATGATAATGTGCCACTGGGTGAATTTCTTGAAGAACAAATTACTAGAGCTAAAGATATTGAGAACACTGATACTGATGAAATTACTGAAACTGATGAAGTCTTTGAAGCTAAGAATTATGAAACACCTATTATACCTAGTTCTCCTAGATATGAATTGCCTAAGATACCTGAAGGTTATGTTATGGATGAGGAGATAGCTAGAGACTTTCTTGCTTGCAATGATAGGGATGATCTTAAGAAATTATTGTGCAAACTGAAAGAAAAATCTTTGAATGCTAGAATGAAATGTGATCCTAAGTTTGCTGCTTCACCTATATTTGTTACTGATAAGGATTATGAATTCTCTTTCGACCCAGAGTTAATTACTTTGGTTGAATCTGATCCTTTCCATGGCTATGAAACTGAAACTGTTGTGGCACATCTTACTAAACTATATGATATAGCCACAATATTTCCTCATGATGAGAAAATTCGCTACTATTATATTCTCAAGTTATTTCCATTCTCATTAAAGGGTGATGCTAAGATATGGTACAATACTCTTGCCCCTAGTTGTGTCCATAGTCCCCAGGATATGATTTATTACTTCTCTAAAAAATATTTTCGTGCTCATAAGAAACAAGCTACCTTACAGGAAATATTTAACTTTGTGCAAATTGAAGAAGAGAGTCTCCCACAAGATTGGGGGAGGCTTCTCCAATTGCTTAATGCTTTTCCTAATCATCCTCTTAGAAAAGATGAAATACTTGATATCTTCTATAATGGACTAACCGATGCTTCTAGGGACTTCCTAGATAGTTGTGCTGGTTGTGTTTTCAGGGAACGAACTATTGAACAAGCTGAGGAATTATTGAATAATATATTGAAAAATTATGATGATTGGACTCTTCCTGAACCACCACATAAACCCACTCCAAAGAAGAGGGGTATCTTATTTCTCAGTCCTGAAGATATGCAAGAGGCAAAGAAATGTATGAAGGAAAAGGGTATTAAAGCCAAAGATGTTAAGAATTTACCACCTATTGAAGAAATACATGGACTTGACACACCACCACCATGGGTGGTAGAGGTAAATTCTTTATTAATTTTTGATGAAGGTGACATCCCTTACAATAAACATCCTAGCCAATGCTTATATGAATTTGATAACTACATTAGGAAACAAGATCACTTCAATGCAAATGTTATGAAACAATTGAAATAAAATTCTGATATGATTGCTCGCTTGAGTGACTTGTTATTTAGAATCACTAATGATGTTAGAGGTGTAGGAAAACATGCCTCGATGGTTCAAACTCAGCTAGAACAAGTTGCTCAATCTCAAAGAGAACTACTTAGTGAAATGAACAATAATATGAATGATTATGCTGTAAGAGTAGCAACTAGAGGAGGCAAAATGACTCAGGAACCACTTTATCCTGAGGGACACCCTAAAAGAATTGAATAAGACTCTCAAAGAATTAACACTGATGCACCTAGTCCTTCTAAAAAGGAAAAGAAAAAGAAAAATGATAGGACTTTGCATACCTCTAGTGAACCTGAGAAAAAAAAACATTCTGAAGATAATAATGATGTCTCTATCTCTGATGCTGAAACTCAATCTGGTAATGAACATTCTCCTAGTGATAATGAAAATGATAATGATGATGTTGATGTAGACACTCAACTAGACAATGATAAAGAACCAGATAATGATGTTGAGATAGAACCTGCTCTTGATCTTGATAACCCACAACCTAAAAATAAATGGTATGATAAGAGAGACTTTGTTGCTAGAAAGCATGGTAAAGAAAGAGAACCATGGGTTCAGAAACCCATTCCCTTTCCACCTAAATCATCTAAGAAAAAAGATGATGGAGAATTTGAATGCTTTGCTGAAATGCTTAGGCCAGTCTTTTTGCGCACTCGCTTGACTGATATTTTAAAGATGGCCCCTTATGCTAAATACTTGAAAGAGATTATCACTAATAAAAGAAAGATACCTGAAGCTGAAATCTCCACTATGCTTGTTAACTATTATTTTAAGGATGGAGTACCTAAAAAACTTGGAGACCCGGGGATACCAACTATACCTTGCTCCATCAAAATAAATTATGTCAAAACTACTTTGTGTGATTTAGGGGCTGGTGTTAGTGTTATGCCTCTCTCTTAATATAGAAGACTTGATTTGAATAAACTCACACCTACTGAAATATCATTGCAAATGGCTGACAAATCAACTGCCATACCTATCGGTATTTCTGAGGATGTGCCCGTTGTTGTTGCAAATGTTACTATCTTAACAGACTTTGTTATACTTGAGATGCCCGAGGACGACAACATGTCGATTACCCTTGGTAGAACCTTTTTGAATATTGCAAGGGCTGTTATTGGTTGCAATAAAAGCAAGGTCAGTTTTCATATCAATGGCAATGAGCATACGGTGCACTTTTCGAAGAAACAATTCCAAGTGAATGGTATTTATGTTATTGAAAAATCTTTGACAATCACTATTGGAAGTTTTCAACTTCATCTACCTACTACCAAAAAGAAATATGACATACTTGTTGTTGGGGATATGCATATCCCCGTTGAGGTAACTTAGTGTTTTATGAAAGTTCTTCGGTTTCATGCTAATCGAAAGTGGTTGTGAATAAAACTTGATCAACCTTATCAATGGATCATTTTTTAGAGGTATGAAGTTGATGAATTTAGTAGGCACAACCTTCTGCTCCCACCTTTTGTTTTCTGTTTTTCTTAGTTAAATAAAATAAAATGCCATGTTTAGTCTATTTTCTGTATTTTCCGTGCAAGAAAAAAGTGGTCAAAAATAAAAGTGCTCAGAATGCCCTGAAATTTTAATATGATTTTTTTCTGAATATTTCTGAATTTCTGGTACAAATAACATTACAGGGGCTTGCCCCTGGTGCCCATAAGACACCAGGGCGCGCCAGTAACCCCAGGCGTGCCCTGGTGGGTTGTGGGCTCCACGTGGGTCCACTCACTTATCTCTTTAGCCCATGTCATCTCCTACCTCCAGAAAAAAAATCACCATAGCTCTCTCTCTCTCTCTCTCTCTCTCTCGTGTTCTTGCTCTCAAACCCACGGATTTCGATCTCTTTGCTCGAAGCTCCGTTTCTGAAACTGTTTTGGGGGATTGCTACTTGGTATGTGACTCCTCCATTGCTCCAATTAGTTTTTACTTTAGTGGTTTATATTTTGAATAATTAGCTACTCTTGGTGTCGCTGTAATTGGGCTTGCTGAATGCTTAATATGGCCTCTAGGCATCCTTATGAGTAGTTGCTATCAATCTTGTGAAGTTTTATTGACAAAAAAATTGTGTCCCGAAATTTATCAGAAATTATTCGCCAATAAAAATGCAATTCTTTAGGAGTTCTTCAAGGCGGAGGTCCTCGGAGGCATCATCAAGCGGAAGCTCGATTCGACAATCTTATGTTGAACCAAGTGCAAGCTCGACGCAGGACGCGGACACCAAATCATGCCTTTGGCCGTGTAATACGTTTATGGTTGGTGCAGGTATCAAGGAAGAATTTTAGCAGTATGTTTCACAACACCGAGCTCGCTCCCTTCATCTAAGATAAGTGCATCCAACATCTCAACCTCACAGAGACATTTACTAACAAATTCATATTTAATCCTCGTGAGTCTAGAGTTTCATTTAACCTCTATAATAATGCTTATACCGTGCCTCTAGAATCCTTCTGTGTTGCATGTAAGATTCCATACTGGGGTTCGCTAGACGAACCACCAAAGTCTGAGTACGAGTCATTTTTGACTAGTCTTTGTTACGGTGAGGATAGAGGAGTGGCACAAGGAAGAATAAAAAGTATTCATTTTCCATCAATTCATTACTTTGCACTCTTTAATGGCAAATGCATCGTGGGCAAGCAATATTGTAGTACACTTTGTGCCCCGGATTTGAGTCTCATACACACTACTCTAACAGGAATTAAATGTTATAATCTTGGAGTAATTGTTGCATGGAGATTGCAACACAACGCTGTTAGTGGTCACTTTTATGGTGGGATTTATGCTTCCCATGTAGCTAAAGAGCTAGGTGTATCACCTTGGCCTAACGATCCCATCCTACCTACCCAGTACTTAGACTTTGAGGCCATGAAGCGTCATAAGTTCCTTAAGGGCACAATCACTAATTATACTTACAACTTGATGTTCAATAAAGAATCCATTGTACCTGTTGTTTTTTCGGCACCTGCTCTCTTTTATTATCATAGCAAATAAAGATATTACGTTCTTGAGAGCGAGGCCCGCGAGTACAACACGGCGGTCGAGGCTACTCGATGGGCTGAGGAGGCCGCACCAAGGGCATCCGTGAGCTATCACTCTGACTACTACCCAGGCTACGGATGGTGATTACCAAGCTAGGCCAAAAGCCTAAGCTTGGGGGAGTACGTATTTCCACCGACATTATATTCATGTTCACACATTTCATTCCAGCTGTCGGTGTTCACACTTTTTCATTGTATTATCCATGCTAGATTTATTTTCTCGCTTTCTTCTTGTGTGTTTGGAAAACTTTGAGAAAACCCAAAAATATTTCTTGCTTCTTTTCAGTTTTTCTTTCTAGTTTAAATTAGTTGTAGTATTAAAAGAAAACCCAAAAAGATTTCTTGATTCTTCTTTTGCTTGTTGGGAGCTTTCCCGTGTAAATAGTTTTTCTCATTTTTGTTTTTCTTTCTTTAATTTTCTTTCTTCAAGAAAAACTAAAAACACCAAAAATATTTCAGTGTGTTTCTCTGAAATTCTTTTCTTTTTATTGAGTCGTACCAAGGAGAAGACCATGATGAAAATGGTGAGTGGCTCTCATATGCATTACTGTTGATCTAAAAGAGCCCAAATTACCTTGTCTTCTCCTTTTAAATAAATTGTCTGCAAATTCCAGCTTAGTCGACGACACTCTTGCACTATTATTATTCTCATATCATGCGGTCATGCAAGTGGAAGGCAATAATGATGATATTTGATGAATTGACGATGGCAGACAGAAGCGGGTATGAACTCAACTTGTTTTTGGTTTTGTACATATGTTTAACTCGGTATCCATGATTCAGCATATTATGATCAAACATGTTTGCAATGACAGTTAGAGATTATAGTTGCTCATGCCATGATTAAGTAGCTAGGAGTGGATAATGATTTATCTTGGTTGTCAACATGCATTAAAATGATTATGATGTTGTATGATGATATGGTATCCTCCTCTGAATGTTTCAAGTGGCTAGACTTGGCACATGTTCACTCATGTAGTTGAATCAAAACCAACATAGCCTCCACGATATTTATGTTCATGGTGTTTTTATCCTACTCATGCTAGTATTCAATGTTGATTATTCATAAAGCATGTTCATGACCGTTTTCGCTCTCTAGCTGGCCGCTTCTCAATATATTTGCTAGCCTTCGCCTGTAGTAAGCAGAATTACTGCTTGTGCATCAAAATCCTTAAACCAAAGTTATTCCAGATGAGTCCACTATATCTACCTATATGCGATATTACCCTGCCATTCCAAGTAAATTTGCATGTGCCACCTCTAAAATTTCAAATGAACATATGTTTTGTGTGCCTGGACCGCTCATGGAGCGACAGGGGGTGGCCAGTATCTTCCATGCTAAGCGGGTTATTCTCATGATGAGTGTTTATTCACTCGTCCTAGCATGAGAAGGGCCGATAATAGGGATGCTAAGTCCTGAAATCAAAAATTGCAAATAATTAAACAAAAGTTCCCTAGGATTGTTGTTGGTATGGACGGTACCCGTGGATTCGGCTAGCCTTGGAGTGTGTTTGTTGGTGGAGGGGGAGTAAACCTTTACTTTTACCGCTCGGGAACCTCCGCTAATTTGTTTAGCATGGAAGATATTGAAAACTCTTGGTTGTAACGTTGACAGGAAGGGTGCACCTCCCAAAATTATATTTATCTCTATTTTAAGCTTTGAGCTCTAGCACATCTGCAAATCCTGCTTCTCTCTGCTAAGGGTCTATCTATTTACTTTTATGTTGAGTCATCACCTTCTCAAACAAGCGCCAGACCTGAGAGCACCATTGTCATCCTCATGCATTATGTTTAGTTAATGTTGAATGCATCATGACTGGATCTCTTCTACCATGAATTACAATGTTTAGTCATTGCTTGAACTTTGCAGGTGCTCTGCATTTATGTTTTGCGGTCTCAGAAAGGGCTAGCGAGATACTACTATTGTCATATTATATCATGTTTGTTTTGACAAAGTGTTGACATTTGATATATTTTATTGTTGCTCGCTAGTTCATTATGCTATTGATATGAGTTAATATAATTTTTAAGAGTTATTGTTTACATGGTTGGTCATGATCTTTGCTGAAAACCTGGGTGCTATTAAAGCATATATATGTAAACAAGAACAAAAGAGTTCGTAAAAGTTTTTCTTTATCACTTTCAGTTTGTGAACTGAATTGCTTGAGGACAAGCAATGAGCAAAGCTTGGGGGAGTTGATACGTCTCCATCGTATCCACTTTTCCTAACTCTTTTGCTCTTGTTTTGGACTCTAATTTGCATGATTTGAATGAAACTAACCCGGACTGACGTTGTTTTCAGTAGAAGTACCATGGTGTTGTTTTTTTGTACAGAAATAAAAGTTCTCGGAATTGGACAAAACTTTTTGGAGATTTATTTCAGAATAAATAAAAAAATACTGGAACCAAGAATCACCGGAGGGGGGGCCCTGGCTGCCCACAAGACACCAGGGTGCGCCACCCCCTCCAGTCGCGCCCTGGGGGGTTGTGGGGCCCTCGGGGCTTCGCTGACCCTAATTCCAACACTATAAATTCCTATTTTTGGAGAAAAAAATAAGGGAGGAAGTTTCATCGTGTTTCATGATACGAAGCCGCCGCCACCTCCTGTTCTTCATCGGGAGGCCAGATCTGGAGCCCGTTCGGGGCTCCGAAGAGAGGAATCCTCGGTCTTCGTCATCACCAACCCGCCTTCATCACCAATTCCATGATGCTCCCCATCGGGAGTGAGTAATTCATTCGTAGGCTGGCTGGTCGGTGAGGAATTGGATGAGATTCATCATGTAATCGAGTTAGTTTTGTTAGGGCTTGATCCCTAGTATCCACTATGTTCTGAGATTGGTGTTGCTATGACTTTGCTATGCTTAATGCTTGTCACTAGGGCCCGAGTGCCATGATTTCAGATCTGAACTGTTTATGTTTTCACCATTATATCTATGTTCTAGATCCGATCTTGCATGTCATATGCACCTATTATGTGTTATGATCCATAAACCCCAGGGTGACAGTAATTGGGATACTTTTCGGTGATGACCGTAGTTTAAGGAGTTCATGTATTCACTATGTGTTAATGCTTTGTTCCGGTTCTCTATTAAAAGGAGGCCTTAATATCCCTTAGTTTCCTTATGGACCCCACTGCCACAGGAGGGTAGGACAAAAGATGTCATGCAAGTTCTTTTCCATAAGCACATATGACTATTTAGGGAATACATGCCTACATTATATTTATGAACTGGAGCTAGTTCTGTGTCACCCTAGGTTATGACTGTTATATGATGAATATCATCCAATGAATTCACCGATCCAATGCCTATGAGTTTTTCACATGTTGTTCTTGCTAAGTTACTATTGCTAGTGCTATTGCTACTATCACAATTGCTACAAAACTATTACTGCTGTTACCGTTACCACTGTTATTGTTACCACTGCCATCAAACTATCATATTACTGTGCTACTGATCACTTTGCTGCAGATATTTAATCTCTAGGTGTGGTTGAATTGACAACTCAGCAGCTAATACCTACAAATATTCTTTGGCTCCCCTTGTGTCGAATCTATAAATTTGGGTTCAATACTCTACCCTCGAAAACTGTTGCGATCCCCTATACTTGTGAGTTATCAGTTTCAGACCCCTCCTCTAAGGGGTCACAAAATTCCCCCCTATTCCTCCATATATACAGCCCTTAGGGCGTCGTTTAGACTTTGGGTTTTGTTTAGATTTAAAGTTCGCCATAGCTGCAACTTCGCGTACTTCGTTTGTGTTGAACGACCAGACCAAGACGTCGCAGTACCCCACCTTCATTAATAAATCTTTCCTCTTATATTCGCAATATCCAGATTGCAATTTTAGTTTCTTGCTTGTTCTTCATTTGCGTGTAGGAAACAGACCCTCGTGGTCAGGTTGATCGTGCTCCGGCGAGGTCAATAACCTCTCGTAGTTGGTTTAGCGATTGCTAAGGCGCGACGTCCTCGCACGTTCATAGTCGGATCGTCAAAGTCTACTCCACCGAAAACGATAGCCACCATCTCATCGAAAGATGGGACACCATTGCCTCTATCAGCCAGGAAGAAGACGGTGTTGACGAGGCGTCACACTAGGTTTGCCAAACCCGGGGACACGTCATAGATGAAGGCACGCGTCGGTGTTGCCAGCTCGGGGCATGCGTAGACGGGGACCTGCACAAGCTATACGCAATGTCGGAGAAGTCGGAGTGGCCAGCAGAGAAGAACTCGACGACGGTTGCAGCGCCAAGCAGCAGGGGGCCGATGGCTCTAAAGATGGTCGAAGTAGACGAAGTGGTTGGGGAAGATGACGGCGACGCTGGCGACGAGCTGGTGCTGGACGAAGATCGAGGGGGTGGACCGGCGATGCGGCTTGGGTGAGCGAGATGTAGCGGTGCCGAAGAAGAGCGGCGGCCGCGACCTGATGGCAGTGGCGGCTGCTTGCTTAGGAGCGTGGCGCCGATGCTCAAAGTAGGCGAGGAGAACCCAACAGCGTGACGAAGACTGGCACAGACAGTGACGTTCCCGCACCACGGGAGGTGGCCTTGCACATACCACGTGAAGTCGGTGCGCGGGGACTACGCAGCGGACCGCGGGCCACGGCGCTACGGCCCGAAGGGGCGATGCAGCGGCAATAGGCGGGTTGGGGCAACGGCGGGAAGACCCCGGTGCGGCGGTAGGGACCGCTGTCCGTGGCGCTACGGCCTGAAGGGGCAGCGCAGCGGCGGAGCGTGGGTCGGTGCAACCTTGGGGACGGCCTCGGGGCGGCGGTGGGGACCGTGTATAGCGACACAACGGCCTGAAGGGGCGACGCAGCGGTGATGCGCGAGTCGATGCAGCCACGAGGAGAACCACGGGGCTGCGGTGCTACGGCCCGATGGGGTGATGCAGCGGTAGCCCGTTGCTCGATCGGTGGAGGGGCACGCTAAACTCAGGAACGATCTTCACGGGACCTGCGGAGGCGCGCGCACCCGATGGGCGGGTGATCAATCCGATCAAGCGCGAGGTCAGGGACGCCGCTCGGTGGAGGCGGGATGGAGGCGGAGTCCAAGTAGAAGCAGGCGACAACGGCCGGTGTGGGATGACATGCAGTCGAGCGCAGCCGGCCTGAGGCAGCCGGCGACGGGGCCGGCGTGGCAGATAACAGGGCGGCCGTACATGCATGGCGAAGGCAGGATGGTGATGCAGGAGTCCCGGTCAGAGCAGGGCGGCGACGGCCGGCGCACGGCGACGGGAGGGTAGACACGCAGACGACGGCAATGAGGGGCCGCTAGTAGCGCGACGCCGCCGGGTCGGTGAAGAAGCCAACCGGTCGTGCCGGTGTTGGAGTAGAGATGCACGGGGGTCGACGGCGGTGCCGGGCCACACAATCCGATCTTAGATCGAAAAAACCAAAAAGAAAACACCGATCAAAGCGATCGACGGGAGAGAGAGAAAACCTAGATCAAAAGATCGGGAAAAGGACTCTCTAGGGCAGCCGATCAACATGATCGGCAGACGAACCCTAGGTACAGGCGGTGAGGCCCCCGGCGGCGGTCATGGAGGCTGACCGCCCTTGGGGCAGCACGAAGCGGAAGCGGCGAGTGGCGGCTAGGGTTGGATCGGTTAGGCTGATACCATGTTAGAAGGATAGTGAGGTATTGGTGGAATTATTGATGGATGTTTTATGACCCTCGAGGGCGAGTCTATATTGAGTACAAGACTTGGAGGGCAAGACGCCTCCTAGAGATAAGACGAAAACTATTCCTATCTAATCCCGGCCAATCTCTACGTACTAAATATATGTCTAACAGTGGGTCCACATATGCTCTACAAGATCACTGAGTAGCTGCACGTGCACCTCATGATTTCAAAGATTTTGATGCATTTCAAGAAAGTTCATAAGCGGATTTGCATCTTGATCTTCAGGGAATTGAACTTGTTCTCCAGACGCTTCAAAATCATTGGTTTGGGCAACACCATCACCCTCATCGTCGACAATCATATTGCGCAAAATAACACAACATGTCATCAGTTGCCACAAAGTTTCCAATTCCCATATCATTGCAGGTCCACGAACAATTCCCGAACAAGG
The DNA here is from genome assembly GCA_011799875.1 of Thinopyrum elongatum. Taxonomy (NCBI): domain Eukaryota; kingdom Viridiplantae; phylum Streptophyta; class Magnoliopsida; order Poales; family Poaceae; genus Thinopyrum; species Thinopyrum elongatum. The sequence continues at coordinate 386,642,399 of CM022298.1, forward strand.
TTGAAGCATTCCGAATGCCCTCTACACATCCTTCATAGTTGTTTTTTTGCATAGTTGCAAAGTGGCTTTGTTTGTTGCCGTGTGGTTTGGATATGGTCTTCACAAATGCCGCCCACTAAGTATAGATGACATAGGCAAGATAGTATCCCATGTTGTAGTCATTGTCATTGATATTGTAGTTGCACGACGGAGATTCCCCATTACAAAGCCTCCCAAAAATGTAAGATCATTGAAACACGTTGATGTCCTTGTGAGAACCCAGCATTTCAAAAAAAGCATGCCAAATCCATAAGTCATGTGATGCCACTACTTCCAGTATGATGGTGGCCTCTTTGGTGTGGCCTTGATACATTTCTCGCAAACCTTTGGCGCAGTTCTTCCATTGCCAATGCATGCAATCAATTGATCTGAGCATTCCTGAAAACCCTCTGGCCTCTCCAATAGCTAACAACTTTTCTGCATCCGCACATTTGGTTCTATCAGATAATCTGCCCCAAACACGTGCACCACGACACAGGCAAACTTGACAGTAATCTTCAGGCATGCGCTCTCCCCCATCCGGACTGACCAATGACATCCGCGGTAGTACCAAGTGCAAGCATCATCAGAGCAGTCGTGCATTTCTGCTTAGCAGAGAAATAAAGTTGGCTGAAGCAATCCCTTCTGAGCTTGAAGTAGTCAACATCTGCCTCCACTCCCTCCACAATGTGCAAAATCGATGGTTTCCGCAAGCGAAAATGGCAATGAAACCATGGATCATCAGGAAAAGTTGGGTCCAGAGCAAAGTAGTCCTTGTGCAGTAGCCATGCTCCAGAGACCCTATCCCGATTGATCATTCTTCTCCCTTTGATTGAGCCCTTGAAGTTGAGAATATGCTCCACCTACCGATCCATTTTCTCTTGCATGCTCATGAGCATGATCATATCACTTCTTCGTTTGAATCCGACGAATCAAAGAAATCAGCTTCAATCATTTTATCAAGCTTCGTCGGTCCATACTCCTTGTTCGACGAAGCATTGAAATTCATGGCTTTCCCTATATAAATCACAATAAACCGGGTCGGACATTCCGTCGAACACATAGAGCATAAGGGGTAGCCCGAGAGATGCCGGACGTACTGCGGGTGGCGTCCAGGCCGGCGATGATGTTCGTGGTGGCGAGTACGGGACAGCAGACTGTTGTGCCGGTCCTGGCAGTGCTAAGGCTCGGAATGGCTGCAGAGCAAGGGTGGCGGCAAAGCTGCGAAACGTCCGGTGTGGAGGAGGAAAAACATAGGAGAAAGCAATCCGGTAGGTCGAGGGGGTGGATTTGGTGCGATTTGTGGTGGGGTAGGCCTGGCGGGTCTGACATGTCGGACTCGCCCGGGCATCCCCATATCTGCTACATATTTGGGTTGGATATGAGGGGTGTCGGTCAGCCCGGGCATTTGAGACCTTTTTGAGGCGCTCGCCTGGGTCGCTTTTTTTTTGACCGGGTCATATGCCCGGTGTGCCTGTCCTAGCGGCGCTGAGGCTCGGAACGGCTGCAGACCAAGGGTGGCCGCGGAGCTACAAGACGTTCAGCGTGGAGGAGGAAGAACATAGGAGAGAGCAATCTGGTAGGTCGAGGGGGTGGATTTGTTGTTGGGTAGGCCTGGTGGGTCCGACGTGGTGGACTCGCCCGGGCATCCCCATATCCTCTACATATTTGGGCTGGATATGAGGGATGTCGGTCAACCCGGGCGTTTGAGACCTGTTTGAGGCGCCCGTCTGGGTCGCTTTTTTTTACCGGGTCGTACGCCCGGGCGTTTGAGACGGGTTTGGGGCACCCGGTTGTAGATGCTATTAGTTCTCTAGGATATGCCCCCCCCCCCCAGCGAACACCCGTCGATATAGGTCAGCCCTCGCTTTTACGATACATTTTACTGGTCCTCCAGCAGTCCAGTCCAATTGCCATTGCCCAACATTTTTCTTTGCCAAAACTATTGTTAAAATAAATAAATAGTGAATTTTCTTTTAATTTACCTATATGTTGTATGGGGATTTTTTTTCCATGGTTTAGCAAATTTCCAATTGTATGATCAAGAAATTTCTAATAAATTTACCATGGGTTATTCAATAAATTTTCAATGACGTGCACAATAAAATTGCCATGGTCCAACCAAATAATTTTACTAAAAAAGGAATTTATCATGGTATGATACAAACTAAAAAAGATGAGCTATGTACATAAATAATTTTGCCATGTTACCAAAATATAATTTGCCATGTTACAAGAAATAAAATTGCCATGCTACTATAATAAAATTGCCATCATGAAAAGTAAGAATAGGAAGAATTTGCCATGGTCCAATAGTATAATTTGCCATGTTACAAAGAATAAAATTGCCATGGTAATAATATAAATTTTCCATCATGGAAAATTAAGAAAAGGAAGAATTTGCCACGCTCTAAAAATATAATTTGCAATGGCACAAAAATAAAATTTCCATGGTACAAAATAATATTTTGCCAGCATGAAAAATAAGAAAATAAAAAGAATTTTCCACGTAACAGCAAATAATTTTTTATTTTACTTGAGGAAAAATCTTAAAAAATTGCCATGTGGGTTTGCGAAATTTGTCATGTCGCTTTACAAAAACTAACAAGTTTGGTGTGAAAGCATTTTCTCTTTATTTTGCCATGTACTCCCTCCGTTCCTAAATATAAGTCTTTCTAGAGGTTTCAATATGAACTACATACAAATGTATATAGGCGTAGTTTAGAGTGTAGATTCACTCATTTTGCTCTGTATGTAGTCCATATTGGAATCTCTAGAAAGACTTATATTTACGAACAGAGGAAGTACAATTAATAATAAGTTAAATAAAAATTGCCATGTTTTATAGAATAACATGGCAAAACATTTTACAACAAATAAAAAAACATATACAATGTGCACATGGTTTGCCAAGATTGAAAAAAAACCTGCAAATTTCCATGGCAATTTTTTGAATACGTAAAGGTGACATGGCAACTTACGAATTTTGTTCTTTTGGAGAAGATGGCAACTTAGGGATTTTTTTCTTTGAAAAATATGGAAATTTTAGGAATTTGCAAAGGGTACATGAAAAATTTAAGGAAATTCTTCTAATAAACACATGGCAACTTTTTGGGAAATTTTAAAAATAGGATATGACAAAATATAGGGATTGTGTTATTTGAAAAGTGTTCAAAATTTAGGAATTGTAATACACGCATGGCTAGTTTTAGGAATTTTGTTCTCTAAAAAGGACATGGCAAGCCTTGGAAAATTGTAAATGAGCCCATGGACAAATTTAGAAAAATTGCCATGGGTACATGGCAAATTTAGAAATTTGTTCTCTAAAGAACATTGCTACTTTTGGAAAATTGCCATGGGTACATGCCATGTCACATGTAGGATTTTTGTTATTTTTAAATAATGGAAAGTTTAAAAATTTGCCATGATAAGTTCAATAAAATTGCCATAATATATAGACTATATTTTCCATGGACACTTGGAAAATTTGGCATGGTACATAGACAAATCAGAATTCCCATGTTATGTTAGAGAAAACTTGCCATAGTACATATAATGCCATGACTAATGAAACAAATTTCACAAAAATTGTCGTCTGAATAAACAAAAACTATGAAGTTGTTGAAATGTATTTGGACATCATAATGTGATGAAATGGTACATGCATATTATACATGCTATTTTAGCTAAAACGTGTGTTATTATCACTAGATCATTTTTTGGGTATATCCGATTTGCCATGAGTACTTAGCGCAAAATATCACCCACTCTGTTGAAATAGGGGGTGGTGGTGGTGCGAGCATCTTGGCGGCGCTCTGGTGAAATAGCTCGGGGGGGGGGGGTTGTAGAGAGGGGTCCAGGGTATTTATAGGATAGGTCCACGTTGTCATGCGCATTGCTTGCCTCTTGTAAGAGTGGTTGGGTAATCCCCAAGTATAAGGGTGAAGTAACCTATCAATAAATATTTCCCTCAGTAGAGAAACCAAGGTATATCGAACCAGAAGAAGTTATTCTAGCAAACAAAGTCACGGGTACATGCACGCAAAACACAATACAAACTTGTCTCCAACACGTCAAGAAGGTTGTCAAGCTTCTTGTCCTGCTAGTTACAAGATAAAATTGCACCGTATGGTGGGAATTGATAGATAGGTAAAATAAATAAGACGATATAGGAAGGTAAATTTTTTGTGATGTTTTCAGTAAAGTAAAGCAGACGCCCAAGGCCATACGTTCACTAGTGGCATCTACATGCAGACAAGTGTGGTGTGGTGAACAAATTACAGTTGGAGAGCAATTAAATTACAATATTTATATTTATGAGTATGATCATTCATGCTATAATATCATATAGGGATTATGTCTATGATATGTTGAACATTATCCAACTACATCTACAACTAATACTCCAACCCAAGACCGCTATCTAGCATGCATCTTGAAGTACTAAGTTTATGACACAGAATATTGCAGTAAGCAAGATGACATAATGTATACGGTAAAATTATCATCTTAGTGTGATAAAGAAACCATCATTTTATCCTTAGTGGCAACAATACAATACGTGTTCGTTCCCTTTCTATCACTGGGATGAATCACCGTATGGTTGAAGCCATTACTCTGCACCACTCCCTTTGAAGAACTACACATCAAACTTGGCCGAAGTAGAGAAATAGAACGGAGAGGATACAAAGCTACTTAATTATACAACAAAGGAACTTCAAAATATTTAATATATTCCAATGAACAATCTGATTATAATGTGACAATTCATCATATCCCAACAAAAACACCACCGATTACATCATATGGATCCCCATCATGTGAAGCAGCTCATGGGAACTTGGTATTGAATCACAAGGGAGAGATGATGCCATCTAGCTACTGTTATAGACCCTAAGGTCCTAAGGGAACTACTCACACATGATCATGGAGGCAACAAGGTTGATGATGAAGCCTTTGGAGATATATTCCCCCTCAGTCATGGTGCCAGAACAGGCCTCTAGATTGGATCTCCTCGGAACAGGGACTTGTGGCGGTGGAAAAAATAGAGAAAATTGGTACCCAGGGTTTCTGGATTTATGGAATTTATAGGCGAAAGAATGGGCGAAAGGTGGTGCATAGGGGCCCATGTGGCATAGTGGCGCGGGTCAGCCCCTGGTCGCACCACCTGGCCTCATGGGGCCCGCTGGCTGGCCCGCTGGCTGGTAGGAGCATGTTCTGGAATCCTTGTGACGTGAAAAATTTGTATTAAATCCTTAGGGTTTTTTTTACCTCCGTAGATATGGATTTGCTAAAAAGTAAAAAACATGCAAAAAACAACACCTGGCTCTGGGGACTGGATTAATAGGTTAGTCCATAAAAATAATATAATTTTCTATAAAAAGTATTCAAAGTGATAATATAATAGCATTAAACAATAAAATTTATAGATACATTTTGAGACGTATCAGCACCCCCAAGCTTAATCCCTGCTTGTCCTCGAGTAGGTAGATGGTAAAACAAAGATAATTTATGATGTGGAATGCTACCTAGCATAATCTTGATCAAATGATGTAAAGTGTTTGTGAACTCAAGATAAAAGTGATTCAAGGAAATATTCTATCAATTTGACATTGAACAAACATAGACGAGCATATAAATAAACAATCATTACCTTTCAGGAATAAATATGCTAAAGGACATGACTCCGGACCTAATTAGATAGGTGTATCATGGCGAGCATAGAACGCTAAGTCCTCCTCGTATAAAGGCAGTCAAATCATGAGCTAACCCATGTGCATGACCGAGCACTTAAGCTACGCTCACTTAGAACCAACTACTAAACCCCAACGTAATACTTGAGCATGAGCCGGAACCCTTTAACACTTTGGATGGCAAACTAGAATGATGGTAAAAGTGTAAAAGAAGACAAAAATTAAGAAAGTCTCACACTAAAGAAGCTGGCCGTTAGGCAATGGAGAGACATTGCAGTTTATATTAATGTGAGGAGTAAGGATTGCCATGCAACAAATACACTAGAGCTATAAGTTTATGAAAGCTCTCAAAGTGTACTAGTGGAGTGTGCATCCAACTTGCTTACTCATGAACACCTCGAACATTTTTAGAAAGATTGTCATTGGAATATGCAAGCCTAGTTCTACGATGTAAATGATCCCACTAGTGTAACAATGAAACATCTGAAAAGTCTCTATATGAAGTACATGGTGTTATTTTGAAGCAGAAGTGTGTATAAAGGATAGTACTGTGACCCCTCTCTCTTTTTTCTCTCTATATGGTGTGCATGGTGCTACTTTGAAGCACATGTAGGGGCACACTCAATATGACATCACACTTTTATTTAATCATAACTCATGAAATATGATGACTACAAATGAATGCCTCTAGCAGTGTACCAGGATGTGTAATGATCTAGCGTAACATGTAAGTAATGATGAATGGTGGCCTTGCCACAATTATCATGTCAGCTCTATACGATCATGCTAAGCAAAATAATGATGAAACTCAAGTCATGTAATGTAAAAATGGAAGTTGCATGGCAATATATCTTAGAATGGCTATGAAAATGCCATGATAGGTAGGTATGGTCGTTGTTTTGAGGAGATATATGTTTTATGTGTAGGAGAACAGGGTTCTCCCACGGGGTTTGGATGCACCAGTGCAGTATGCACCATGTCTCATGGTGAGAGTGGGAAATGCACGGTACCGAGGAGGCTAGCAAAATACGGATAGGTGGAAGTGCGTAAAAGGCCAAAATCTCACATTAGTCATAAAGAAATCAAATACTTACAAGAGCCTAATAACAGACCCGAAGAAAATGCACCCCATGTGCCCCTAGGAGGAGAGCTTGGGAGAATTTAATCACCGCGCGCTCCTTGATCAGTACACAACATGAGTGTCACTTTAAGATGCCTTTAACTCCGACCTCACCGCTAATACCAGTGACTTCCACTTTTAATTAGGTTAATGAATCTACGACCCCATGAACCTTAACACCGATATTCAATACTCAACGTTGAGCATTTAGCCACACAATCATATATAGCCCCCTCAATATCGCAAAACTATTGCAAGGATTCAAGACTATTAACTTCAATGATCTACAAGTTCATGCAAGTTTTTAATTATACCACCAATGTATACCTATCATTTTTGGTACCAACATACACTGGTACAGCGAGGTGCTATACAAACGGTTTTTAACCCCTTTCCGTGAAGGCGTTATGAACCGTCGCCGAGTGAGTGTGTGCGATAGGGGGGGTCCTTCCCACAAGACATAGAAACCGTCGGGGATAGGCCCTCCTGGCACACACGCTCGGAAAAATGAGGTCCTGTGCGACGGGCTAGCGATCAAATACGATTATACATACAGTTGTGCTAAAAAAATACAATTATACAAGCCAAATCGTTGCCGGTCATAAGTACATCCCACACAGTCAGTCCCGGCTAAAGGTTTCCGTTCGTATGTACATTCCACACAGTCAATCCAAGGAATACATTTCTGTTAGTATGTACATCCCACACAGTTAATCCAAGAAGTACGTTTCCGTTTGTATATACATCCCACACAGTCACTCCAAGGAAAATGCTTCCATTCGCAGGAACATCACAGACAATTTTCCCCATTAAATTGTTTGTGATAGCGTTGCCATTGCGGACCATATTAACAATTTTATCGTTTGCGTTATTGAATGCATTACACACGGTGCGTAGAAGAAATTGTGTGGCATAGGCTATCCATCACACACACTTTTTATGTGGTAAACATTTGCGCAAGGTGGCCTAACGAAAACAGTTTTCAAGAGAGATGTTGTGTGTGATTGTTCATTGATCCAGCACGATTTATTCCTAGAAATAGTGTGCGTTGCCTAAGGTCATCGCCCACGGTGTTTTCTCAATAACCGTTTGCAATAGAAAAACCCAATTGAGAAGCTTCGTTCGATTTGTGCGATGACCGCCACGAGCTAGGCGTGGGCGGCCTCGACATGGTCGTGGGCGGCCTCCACCAGGGCTAAGGCCGCCGCTGCGGAACGGACAGCTGCTGTGTCGCTCTCGCCAGTTGCTAACCCCGAGGCAGATGTTCATGCCGCCACGTGAGAAGCAACATCGGCCGTTTAGGCTACCTTGGCCGCCCGGTCGCAGATTGCGGCCGCGCTCACGAAGCTTGTTAGCACGCGCATGGCGGCTCAGGCCGCACTCTCACCGGAGTGGGCCGCCGAAGTTGCCCTCACAAAGTGGGTCCACGTCCCCATCTTTCACCGGCGACGATTGAACAGTGAAATGTTATTTGGGGATCGAGCTAGTGTGCTTGACACGCCGGCTGTGGACTATAGCCGATGCAGCTTCTCGCGTAAGCCATATGCGTACTATACTCCGACGGTGCTCCAAGATATTTTGTGCTGCATCTCACATGGTTAGTGATAATAAATTATGTACGATCTACTTGATTTTTTGTCTTGATTTGAATTACATAATGGAATCACAGCGGCAAAGGAGGGTGTTTGAATTGCTAGAACTTTTATCTGCAATGAACATGCAACTATAGGTGTGTCGTCAAAATAATTGGAATTATTTAGGGTTTGTTTGGACATTTTTATACATTAACTTGGTTTTCTAGGCATTTCAGGTGCATAATTCAAAATTAAACTACATGCACATGCTCCGGTGCACCAAAATGGATTGTAAAATCATATATGTGTCCATGGGTTGATGCTTATGTCTCATGCAACAGGAGTGTCGTGTTAAATTTTGGAATTTTTCGGGGTTCATTTGGACATTTTTATACGTTAACTTAGTTTTCAAGGCATTTATGTGCATAATTCAAAATTGAACTACATGCACATGCTCCAGTGCATAAAAACGGGTTGAAAAATCAAATGTGTGTCCTTGGTTGCAAGCTTAGGTCACATGCAAGAAATGAGAATGAATGTCAAACACCTTGACACTGTCGCTTGGCCGCTAACATTGAGATACATGGTTTTAAAATTCTACTAAATCGAAAACTCGTCTGAAATCCATGAAACTTGACATGATATTACGGAACGGCATCAACATGCCGTGGTAAAAATATTGTCCCATTTGGGGCAGGTTTGGGTATAAGGTTCTCGCAAACCAGAGCTTCTCACAACAAGCCTGATGGTTTCGGTAGGGAACATGCCACCTTTGTGGACGAAATGATATCCGTTGCCTCTTCTTGCTTTCAAATTTTTTCTAGTGTCATAATTGAACAACATGAGTGTTGTGTCAATTTTTGGGATTTTTTGGGGTTTGCTTGGACATTTTTATACATTAACTGAGTTTTCTATGCATTTATGTGCATAATTCAAATTTGAACTACATGCACATGCTCCAGTGCATATAAATGGGTTCAAAATTCAAATGTGTGTCCTTAGTTGCAAGCTTAGGTCACATGCAAGAAATGAGAATGAATGTCAAACACCTTGACACTGTCGCTTGGCCGCTAACATTGAGATACATGGTTTTAAAATTCTAGTAAATCGAAAACTCATCTGAAATTCATGAAACTTGACATGATATCATGGAACGAAATCATACTGCCGTGGTAAACATATTATCCCATTTGGGGCATGTTTGGGGTATAAGCTTCTCGCAAACTAGAGCTTCTCACAACAAGCCTCATGGTTTCGGTAGGGAACGTTTCACCTTTCTGGACGAAACAATATCCGTTGCCACTTCTTGATATCAAATTTTTTTCTAGTGTCAACATAGAACAACAGGAGTGTTGTGTTAAATTTTGGAATTTTTGCATAATTCAAATTTGAACTACTGGCACATGCTCCAGTGCATATAAATGGGTTCAAAATTCAAATGTGTGTCCTTGGTTGCATGCTTAAGTCCCATGCAAGAAATGGGAATGAATGGCAAACACCTTGCCACTGTCACTCGGCCGCTAACATTGAGATACATGGTTTTTAAATTCTAGTAAATCGAAAACGCTTCTGAAATTTATGAAACTTGACATGCTATCATGGAACGGCATCAACATGTCGTGGTAAAAATATTATCCCATTTGGGTCAGGTTGGGGTATAAGCTTCTCACAAACCAGAGCTTCTCACAAGCCTCATGGTTACAGTAGGGAACATTTCACCTTTCTGGATGAAACGATATTCGTTGCCTCTTCCTGATTTCAATTTTTTTTCTAGTGTCAACATAGAACAACAGGAGTGTTGTGTTAAATTTTGGAATTTTTTGGGGTTTGTTTGGACATTTTTATACATTAACTGAGTTTTCTATGCATTTATGTGCATAATTCAAATTTGAACTACAGGCACATGCTCCAGTGCATATAAATTTGTTAAAAAATCAAATATGTGTCCTTGGTTGCATGCTTAGGTCCCATGCAAGAAATGGGAATGAATGTCAAACACCTTGCCACCGTCGCTCGGCCGCAAACATTGAGATACATGGTTTCAAATTCTAGTAAATCCAAAACTTGTTTGAAATTCATGAAACTTGGCATGCTATCATGGAACGGCATCAACATGCTATGATAAAAAAATTGTCCCATTTGGGGCAGGTTTGGGTATAAGCTTCTCACATACCGGAGCTTTTGACAAGCCTCATGGTTCTGGTAGGGAATGTGCCTCCTTGGTGGATGAAACAATATTCGTTGCCTCTTCCTGTTTTCAAATTTTTTTCCTAGTGACAACATAGAGCAACAGAAGTGTCGTGTTAAAATTTGCAATTTTGGGTTTTGTTTGGACATTTTTATACATTAACTGAGTTTTCTAGGCATTTTATGTGCATAATTCAAATTCGAACTACATGCACATGCTCCTGTGCAGAAAAATGGGTTGACATATGAAATGTGTGTCCTTGGGTGCATGCTTAGGTCCCATGCAAGAAATGGGAATGAATTTCAAACACCAGGGCACTGTTGATTGCCGGCAAAACGTTGAGATACTTTGTTTTTAAATTCTAGTAAATCCAAAAACTCATCTGACATTCTTGAAACTTGGCATGCTATCATGGAATGGCACCCGACATGCTATGGTATTTTTCGTGTCCATTTTGAGAGAAGGCGCACTCGAATAACAGCCAACAAAGGCATTTTGAAACAAATAGCTGCCACTTTAACATCTCAAATGTTTTGTATAATTTAAATCATGTGCGTTCTGTTAACCATTCACGTGACGCCATGCGTCACTCTTTTAATGGCTAAGAGGTGCCGTGCGGACAGCTGCTAGACTGAACAGGAGGCATGCGAGCGCAGGCTCACTGGGAAGCGTGCGAGCTGTACGCCGCGCATGCTCACTGGGAAGCGAGCCCTTTGACTTCCATGGCCGCCCGCCTTGCTCGCATCCTCTCCATTAATGGCGCCCGAGCCACAGTTTAATACGGGCGGCCTTACTGTTTGCCTCCCAGTCCCCTCCCGCAGACCTCCACCAACGCCATGGCGCAGAAAGATCATTTGCCACTAGTCTTCTAGTTTGGTGAAGTCGACTCCGACCCGGTGGAGATAGAAAATAAGGAGGAATGGGGCCTCATGGACATGGCCCTGAACGAGCTGGCCACGACGGTTGCTGCCCCCGCGCCCGCCCCAGCTCCCATCCCCGCGCCGCGCCAGTGACCATCCCCATAGCATTAAACGGCCTGGTCGCCGAGCACTATAGCAGAGCTAGAAGCCGCGGGCATCAACGAGGTCTCCGCGGACCCGTGCAAGCTCGTGTACATGCTAGTGCCAGCGCCCGTGCCCGTGTGCGCCCCTGTACCCACCGCGGTGCCGGTCCCCGTGCATTTGCCTGCACCCGCCGCGCCCGCGCCCAGGCGTGCGCCCCCTCAACGGCATGAGACGCTGCCATCGACCGCTACCTTGCAGCGCCACGAGTTGCCGTCCTCCCGCGCCCCGCCCGTCGATCGTGCGACGACATGATGTTTGATTTCCATGTTAAGAACATTCTGTGCTGCCTTGAAGACTTCAACAACGGCATCCCGGAGGACAACAACGACAACGCCGGCACGGCACGCCGCCTCCGCCGCCGCCGGAATTAGTTTTTTTGGGTTTAATACTCTATCTCGATCATATGAATATAAATTCGCAGTGTGACTGAATGAAAGATTTGGTTTGAAAGAACTTGCATTTTTCTCTCTGAATGTACAGACTTATCAAATGATTTTCTTAAAAAATCATCTATGGTTTTTAAATATAAAACACTCATCGCAAACATTTTAGATAGAACACCCGTATGCAAACTAACAGCTTCCCCAGGAAGCCAAGGGAAAATGTGCCGAGCAGGATTTGTGCAGCTCTTGATCGCAAATGTTTTAGATAGAACACCCGTATGCAAACCGACAGCTTCCCCAGTAAGCCCAGAGAAAATGAGCCAAGCAGGATTTGTGCAGCTCTTCATCGCAAACGTTTTAGATAGAACACTCGTATGCAAAGTGAGAGCTATGTGCTTCCCAAGTAAGCCAAGGGAAAATTCACCGCCTAGGATTTGTGCATCTCTTCAACGCAAATGGTTCAGATTGAATACGGTATTCAAAGCGAGACTTCGGCGCTAAGCCAAGAGAAAATCTGGCACGCATGATTTGTGCATCCCTTCAACGCAAACGGTTTTTTCGGATGACCCGTGTGCGACAACGTACAGACAATTTGGTAAGATTTGCATCTATCATATTGGGTATATTGCCATTTGTCAAACTGGAAAGATTGACATTTGTTGATCTAGTAACATTGCCCTTTGTCAACCTTGTAACACTGCCGTTTCTCAAAATATGCAGCTAAAAATCACTAGCACTATCTAATTTTTGCAACAAAAATTCAGTAATTAAGCATAGATTTCATTCATAGATTAAGCCATCGTTCTTTATACAAACAGTTCAACTCGACAGCTGAACCGACCAAACTTTTCCCCAATTTGCCAACCACGTACTGAAATAGCTAGTTCAACTACATATACTCGCTAATTTTAAGTACGTTGTAATGTTCCACCACATCAATAGTCAGATGAACTGAACAAAATAGCCCCTAAATACTACTACTACGGAGGGGCTTTGTACTACTTCCGGCAGCCTCTCCTCTGTCGAGCATGCTCAGTAAGAGGCAGAGGAGGAGGAGCCAACCAACGAACTGGACAACTGCAATACGGTGTCTGCCACTGCTGCACCTTCACCGACGCTCACCTCGAACGCCCTCTGCCGCTCCAGACGACCCCTCTCGAAGTGGCAGGACTCCTTGTAGATCTCCTGATTGCTCGCCTCCACGGCGGCGTGTGCTGCGGCCACGGCAATGATATGGCTCTTTGCGTGCTCGACGAGGAGCTCCTCCTCCTCGCGTAGGAACTCGATGTAGCACGCAAGGTTGTTGACGCACGTGCGGTCCTCCACCTCCGCCTCCCGCCTTCGGGCGGCGGTGGCGGAGCGGGTGATGACCTCGGTGGTCGACGATGGGCTGGCGGCCATGGCAGCCGACGATGGGGCGGCGGCCACGCCCACCACCTCCCGCCTTAGGGCCGCGGTGGCGGAGCGGCTGATGGCCACGGTGGCTGGCAGTGGGGTGGTCACCACGACGGCCACCTCCCGCCTTCGGGCCGCGACGGCGGAGCGGGCGATGGCCCTGGCTTTCGACGGTGGTGTGGTGGCCACGGCGGCAGATGGTGGGGTGGCGGCAACGGTGGCTGGCAATAGCTGCCGACGGGCAGCGGCGGCGGAGTGTGTGGTGGGTGTTCCGCTAATGCCCAACAGGGACGCCACACGCACTACACTACGCCGGGGACTGCGTCGCCGCCGCGGTGTAGGCTCCCAGCTGGAGCTATCCTCTGATGACAGTGGAGTGGCTGAGCGACGACGACGGACCGGTGCCATTGGCGATTGTGGGAGAAGCAGATGAGATAAGCTACAGGGAGGGAGGGGAAAATGCGACACAGGACTCGCCGGCCATGAGGGTTTAGATAGCAGGCCAGTAAGCATTGGGATTTTGAGGGATTTCACCGAGTCGGGCGGGAAGCTTGTGCGGGAACCTGCGCAGTTGCACAGGAACGGGCTCACCCACTTGGAGCCACCGTTTGATCAAAAGAATGCCCCCTCGCACTGCTCAAGCTTGCATTGTAAGCCGTCTGCGGCTGCGGGGTGACAAGACGTGCGAGAGGAGAACGAAAGGACACGTACACGTACGGTTAATAAAAAAATGTTTGCGATTTAATTACCTACTACCCCCGTCCTGGTTTATAAGCCGTCTATGTATTTTTATGCCAAATTTTGACTAGAGATTTAACTAATAAAATACGAATGCATGTTGCCAAAGATTATATCATTGGATTCGTATTTGAACATAGTTTTCCATTATATAATTTTTATAACATGCATTAACATTTTGTTGGTTAAATTTAAGGTCAACATATGGCACAGAATATAAAGGGGACTAATAGACCAAGACGGAGGTAGTAGCACACGGCCGCTCTCTATGCATCGTCGCAACTGCCGGCCGGCTTGTAGACGACCATTCCCAGTGTGTTCAACTGCTCTATGCGTGTGGTTGCTCGCGGTTGAGGCGGCCGCAGCATGCTCTGCTCGCGTCCCGCCGCGCGCGCTCTGCTCTCGCGTCCCTCCGGGCGCTCTGCCCTCGTCCCTCCACGCATGCTACCAGTGTTTGGGGCCGGCGCATGATCACATACGTTCGTGCTGCCATTATGCATGCAGTTGCACCGGGCGCGGCGCCACAATGCAGTTACCCGCTGCAAAAACTGCCATGTGGACGCGCTGAGAATCCAGGCCGCCCGGCCCCCATTTATTCCTGCAGCCATTTACCTTCATCTCTCGCGCCACACGACACAATAAGCACACCCACGAGGACACATACAGAGAGGACATCCAGCGGTTCCAATGGCGCTCCCCGTGGCTCCAATGGCGCTCCCAGCGGCCGACGACGACAACGGGGGGCGGTTCACCATGCATCATGTAGTGGACACCCACGTGAGGGGGAAGGCACTCTCGGTGGTGTACATGAATGAGCCGGTCTCGGTGGAGAGCTCCATCCAAACTATGAAGCAGTTGCTTGCTGAGGACAAGTACCAAGTGGTCGGCTTCGACCTCGAGTTCACCAGCGGTCATGCCGGGCACGATCAGAAGGTTGCCGTCGCCCAGTTGTGCGTGCAGCATGACATCCTCGTCTACCACCTGGCCACAAGGCCTTGCGAGTGTTTCTCCAGGTTTATCAACATCTCCGACTACAGTTTCGCTACGGTGGACACTACCAACGATCTAAAAGCGCTCAAGGTTTCGGGCTTGAAATGCCAGAATCTTGTCAACATCCAGGACCACTACAAGGTCTGGGGCAGCGACAACAACAAACAGAACTCCCTGGTTGACCTCGCCTCGGCCATCATCGACCCCTACTACATGAAGATGAAAAATGAGAGCAAGAAGGACAAGAATGCCTGACACAGTGTCTAGCATCAGAGACTGGATGAACAACACGTCAAGTACGCGGCCAAGGACGCGTACACAAGCTACGAGATGTACAGGCAGATCATTGACATGAGGAAGTGTCTTCTTCCTGCCCCAGACGAGGGATCGAGCCACAGAGCAATGGCGGGAGCGTCACAAGAAGTAGATGACTAGACGATCGTTTCTCCTAGTTTAGAATGCATGCAATTGTTTATTGAGATGTGTGCAAATGATCTGTATAGTCACTTATGCAATTGGATGTTTATTTCAGTTATATACATGTACGTGTATATATATATATATATATATCTATATATATATATGTTATTCTTCTGTAGACAGAGCAAATCACACGGCTTATTAGCAGCAATCGTCTGTGTTATTATTGGTCTTCGTACACATTTCTGATTACGGACCAGTTTGCCGTGTATCACACACTTCTTGTTCAGGCGAACTATTTTTGCTGTCTTGGCTCATCGCAAACAGTTCATCCAAGTGAACTGTATGCCCTCCATCACACACACCTTGATCTGGCTGACCGTTTCTATTGTGTTGCCTAATCACACACAGTTCATCCTAGTGAACTGTATGCCGTATATCGCACACACCCTCATCTGGCTGCCCGTTTCTGTTGTTCTGTCTATCGCAAATAGTTCTGCTGGATTAACCGTTTGCCACACATCACACACGCAACTCTAATCTGAACCGTGTTTGATGTCAATGCCATTGCAAATGTTTTGTATCTTTTTTGATGGTTTTATTACTTCATCGTTTGTGATTAATGCGTCGCACACAGTTTTGTCGAAGGGTCTCTGATTGGACTGTCGCGTTTGGACCAACCTGCAATAGTGATATAGTTCATGCAAACAACCAATTGCTATTCAACTCTCTAAAAAGGTATAAGTGAAGCCAGAGAGTCCTAATATTTTCTAAAAAAGCATGTTTCTCTGTCGTGCTCTAACATATGTAAGTGAAGTGCAAGATTAATTCTATAATTTACATCAACTTAAAATATATAAGTGAAGCGTATTCTAAAATTTTATGACCAATGTGTATCTCTCTTGAAGTGTATGACCAGAACATGTTGATTATACTGACCAGCTGATAGAACAAACTAAAAAGCAAATGATGTTCCAAGCATAGCAGATATCATGTGAACAAATTAAAACATAGGTCCAACCGAGACAAACTGATAGTTGTTGATGAAGAAAGAGGGGATGCCTTCTAGGGCATACCCAAGCTTAGACGGGTAAGTCTCCTTGGATATTTCCTTGGGGTGCCTTGGGCATCCCCAATCTTGAAATCTTGTCTCTCCTTATTCTTCTCATATCGATGTCTCCCCTCAATCTTAAAAACTTCATTCACACAAATCTTCGCAAAACTTATTAGAGGGGTTAGTACACATAAATATAAATCACCTAGCATGTACTACCAAGAAAAGATACATAATATTTCAAACATTAGCTATTGTACGCTTACATTTCCACAATTTATATCCGACAATATAAGCCATGAACACTCAAGTATAAGTAGATAACAAAACTATAACAACAATCTCTCAAAACAAGAACAACATGTAGTAATCTAATTAATAAGAGTACTTCTAAAACTCTAAACATTCTGAAAAATTCGTAAGTAACCGAGAATTTATGTAGCAGTACTGTGTAAAAAATTCAGCATTTTATGACGTTCTAGTACAAAGAATTAATTCAAATACTGGAGGTAAAAGTTTTTGTTTCTGCACAGAACATAACAAACTTGCAATTGCAACATCCTGAAGGCTATTCTTGGCACATTATTAAAAGCAAAGATACAATATGATCACTACAGCAGCAATAACCATATTGACACACAAGAAAATCAAGAATATAAATATTGGGTTGCCTTCCAACAAGCGCTTTTCTTTATTGTCGTTTAGCTAGGCATGATACTATGATTAAGTTTTGCATCAATTAAAGATAAATCATAAGTAGCTCTGGTAATGGATTCATATGGCAATTTAGATCTCTTCCTAGGGAAGTGTTCCATACCTTTTTTAGTGGAAATTGAAATCTTATATTGCCTTCTTTCATATCAGTCACTACACCCACAGTTCTAAAAAAGGGTCTACCAAGTATAATAGGGCATGCAGGATTGCACTCAATATCCAAAGCA
This sequence comes from Thinopyrum elongatum, assembly GCA_011799875.1. Lineage (NCBI taxonomy): Eukaryota > Viridiplantae > Streptophyta > Magnoliopsida > Poales > Poaceae > Thinopyrum > Thinopyrum elongatum. The sequence goes on from CM022298.1 coordinate 386,659,977, forward strand.
ATAAAAACAATCAGAACATAATTCATATTAGCTAAAATAAGAACATTATCAACTCTTTCCAAAGGTTTCTTGATAGTTCAATCAGCAAGATGTAAATTCAGAGAGCATTTAGTCACCGAATCAAAACCAATCATATAAGGATTTTTGGTATAGTGAAAACACTAGCGCCCAAGCCACAAGGTGTGTTGCATTCAAAATTATTGTCTTAAATTTTATTGTATGTTCCCAACCATTATCTAATTTTCTAGGAATAGAAACTTCTAATTCCAACCTTTCTTCATTAGCCTTAACAAGTGCTTCTACAATATGTTTATTAAAGGCTTATATTGTGATCATAAGCATTGGATGAATTCATCATTGATTGCAAAAGAGTAATAAATTAAGCAATAGAACAATTATCATAATTAAATTCCTTAAAATAATTCAAAACAGTGGGAGGAATACTACCTAAAGTTTTAACCTCTCCAAGCCCACTTTTATCAATTTCAGCGCAATGTTTATCACCCACCGAACTTATGGGATGCACTACAAAAAAACACATATGTGATGATACGCGTTTGTCACAGTAGGTCACGTTTTTTGTCATGCATGTACATCCATGATGATTTTATGATAGAAGGAAGATAGTCATACATGTACTGTCATGGAAGTGTTCCATGACAATAATCCATTTATCACCACGGAAGTGTCCACTTCGGTGATGATAAATGTCACATCATGGAAGTGTTTTTGTTAAGGGTAACTGGCACATGGCAGACACCGTAATGGGTTGCTGTTATGCTATCGGGTTCATGTTTTCGATCCAATACCCACTAAGAGCCCCGACCAATGATGTTTTTCCACGTGTCAAATTCTCATTCTCCAATGGAACCACGTGTCAGTTCTCCGTTGTGACAGGTTTCACCTATCCAATGGATGAGATGTGCCTACAAAATGTTGACACGTGATATAGCCCAAAAGTTGCCCACTTAGGTTTAACAGGCTGGTACAGTCAAAATCCTGCTTAAGGCCCAATTGACTTGGTCAAAACTTAGCAGACCGCTCCATTGGAAGCCTGTTAATGACCTGTTTCCATATAGAACATTTATGGCCCATGTACGTACAACCTGCTATGGCTTCTCTGAATTCAGCTTATTAGGATCATGTGGGCCAACCAATATGGTTCCAGCCTATTGATACTTTTGGCCCATATGTGGCTCGGGACGTCTTTCGCCCCATATATGCCCTTTTGTATCTCTTGGCCCTTTAACGACCTGTGGTTCTGCCCCCTCAAGAATAGTAAATGACTTCCAACCCATTAACGGTCCCTGCTCCGGTTGGGCGGTTTCTAGCATGTACTATCTTTGGGCCTATTAATGGCCCATAACTTCTTGGGCTCATTTCCGACCCTTGATTACTTTCGTTCCGTTAGCGGCATGTTCTGCTACTAGGCCAAATTCAGCCCGTGGTTACAATCAGGCCATTAATGGCCCGTTATACTTTGGGCCATTTCTCAACCATCGTGCATTTCGGCCCATTAATGGCTTGTTATACCAGGGGATAGTATTAAGCCTGTGATGTCATTCGTCCTATTAATGGCCCGTTTTGTTCTGGGCCCGTAAACAGGATGTTCTACTTTTAGACCATTTATGGCCCATCTTGTGTTTCGACCAGTTTGTAGGCCATAGTTATTACAACCCGTATGTGGCCCATGAATAGTACGACCCATATGTGTCCCACAAATAATATGCACCCTATGCGTCCCATGGTTCTTATGACTCGTAGGAGGCCGATGGATTCTACGGCCCGTACAAGGCCCATCGTTACCGCGATACGTATGTGGCCCATGGTTATCACAACCCATTAGCAGACCACAAAAATAAAACCATAGTGACTAATAGCAAATAAATAAGCAAGCAACTTACGTTAGTCTATTACGGCTATTACATAGATTACATCCATTAGGCATCAAACTTAGCCACCAGTGCAAATAAAGGCAACAACAAAGCAACATATTACATAATTGAGCATCAATGTTGGCCACCAGTGCAAATAAACTCGACAACAAAACAAGTCCAGAGCTGAAACCACTTCAGAAGAGCTCAAGAATTGTTATCCTAGGTATCCACCATGTTGGCAAGAAGCTTAGCATGTTTATTAGCTTTCTCTTGTTTGGCACTAAAATCATCCAATGCTTGCTACTGCACCAGAAAGTATGCATCTAGATTCTGCAGGGACTTTCTCAGTCTGTCGGCCTCTTTTCACAGCTCAAATGATCGATGTCTTTCATCTTATAGTTGAGACTCGAGAAGCCGAACTAATTCAGGCAGTGAGTTCGAAGAGCTTGTGGTTGTCTTTGGGGTTGTCTCACTGTCTTCAAGATAGTTCTCCTTATCTGCTATACCAGCTTTGTTGGAGACCAACAGGGTTGTCTCACTATCTTGAACCTTATTTGTATTACTTCCTTTACCATTGCATAATGGGTACTCTTCTCCAATATTCTCTCAACATTCTAAAAGAGGAACAAACAGACACATAACATGTTTAGCATGTAGTATATAAAACACATTTTGATAAACCTGTTTAGTTGTAAGGTGGACAGGATTATACTAACATGTCTTTTACTGCAAAGTGGTACTTCCTTCGACCGGAAATAACTATCATGGTTTTAGTTCAAATTTGAATTAAAACCATGCCACTTATTTCCGATCAGAGGGAGTACATAATAACAAAACGAAACAAACATATATCCATGTACTATGGTCACTGTGTTGTCTATTCTATCCCATTATTTGTTGCTAAATTAAGATAGAGACATAGTTCAAATCATATCTGTTTAAAAAAAAGTAGCAGTGACAGAATATAAGTGTGGAAAACTACACAACACTATAATATTACAAATGGATAGCACGGGTATACATGCATGACTATCAACATTGTTGGCTCTGTTTTGATCCTAGTAATGTGCATGATATGAGAACACATCTATTTATATAATTAAAACTGTAACCAACATAGACTAAGAATTTACAACTGTATGTTATTGAGATATTTATAAGCATATCTTCCTCTCTCATAATAATTTTCAGTAGCATCATGAACAAATTCAACAATATAACTATCACATAAAACATTCTTTTCATGATCCACATGCATAGAAATTTTATTACTCTCCACATAAGCAAATTTATTGTCATGATGAAATTCAACAAAATAACTATCATGTGATACTTGATTGACATAACCCAATTGAACATTAAAATCATGATGACAAGTTTCATGGTTATCATTACTCTTTATAGCATACATGTCACCAGAATAATCATCATATATAGCAACTTTGTTCTCATAATAATCAACTGACACATCTTCCAAAATAGTGGAATCAAAATTATCTAAAGTCATGCCTCTCCAAATCCACTTTAACCATCATTGTAATCATCATAAATAGGAGGCATGTTCTCATCATAATAATTTTTCTCATCAAAAGTAGGGGGACTAAAAATATCATCTTCATCAAACATAGAATCCCCAAGCTTATGGCTTTGCATATCATTAGCATCATCAATATTCAAAGAATTCATAATAATATCATTGCAATTACGCTTAACATTCAAGGAACTAAGACCAAACATTGTATTAAATTATTTTTTAACACTTCATAGCATTTATTGGATTCCATGTTTCTAAGCAAAACTTTATAAGATAAAGAATTCGACACAACTTCACTCCATTCGTATTTGTAGTTTTCTTTAATAAACTGAACTAGTGAATAAAACAAGAAACTAAAAGATTATAGCGAGATCTAAAGAAGATACCTTCAAGCATTCACCTCTCGAGGAATGGGGGCCAAAAATAGCTTGATGTCTACTATGCAGCTTTATTCTTGTAGACTTGGTTGGGCCTTGCTACTTCTTGAGCTTGCGTTGGTTTTTCCCTTGAAGAGGAAAGGGTGATGCAGCAAAGTAGAGATAAGTATTTCCCTCAGTTTGAGAACCAAGGTATCAATCCAGTAGGAGACAACGCACAAATCACCGAATAGCTGCACAAACATTCAAACAACTTGCACCCAACACGATAAAGGGGTTGTCAATCCCTTCACAGTTATTTGCAAAAGTGAGATCTGATAGAGATAGGTAAAACTAAACAAAAGATAAAGTAAATATTTTTGGGTTTTTTGGTTTATAGATCTGAAAATAAAAGATTGCAAAATAGTAGATCGGAAAGTAATATGATGGAAAATAGACCCGGGGGCCATAGGTTTCACTAGAGGCTTCTCTCAAGATAGAAAATATTATGGTGGGTGAACAAATTACTGCCGAGCAATTGATAGAAAAGCACAAAGTTATGACGATATCTAAGGCAATGATCATGAATATAGGCATCACGTCCGTGTCAAGTAGACCGAAACGATTCTGCATCTACTACTATTACTCCACACATCGACCGCTATTCAGCATGCATCTAGAGTATTAAGTTCATAAAGAACGGAGTAACGCATTAGGCAAGATGACATGATGTAGAGGAATTAACTCAAACAATATGATGAAAACCCCATCTTTTTATCCTCGATGGCAACAATACAATACGTGCCTTGCTGCCCCTACTGTCACTGGGAAAGGACACCGCAAGATTGAACCCAAAGCTAAGCACTTCTCCCATTGCAAGAAAAACTAATCTAGTTGGCCAAACCAAACCGATAGTTCGAAGAGAATTACAAATATATCAAATCATGCATAAAAGAATTCAGAGAAGATTCAAATAATATTCATAGATAAGCTGATCATAAATCCACAATTCATCGGATCTCGGCAAACACACCGCAAAAAAGTATTACATCGAATAGATCTCCAAGAACATCGAGGAGAACATGGTACTGAGAATCAAAGAGAGAGAAGAAGCCATCTAGCTACTAGCTATGGACCCGTAGGTCTGAGGTAAACTACTCACGCTTCATCGGAAGGGCAATGGTGTTGATGTAGAAGCCCTCCATGATCGAATCCCCCTCCGGCAAGACGCCGGAAAAGGCCCCTAGATGGGATCTCATGGGTACAGAAGGTTGCGGCGGTGGAAAAGTATTTTCGTGGATGCCTCTGGTGGTTTGGGCATATAAGAGTATATATAGGCGAAAGAATTAGGTCAGGAGGTGCACGAGGGGCCCACAAGGGTGGGGGTCGCGCCCTAACCCCCTGGGCGCGCCCTCCATCCTTGTGGCCTCCTCGTGGCTCCTCCGACTTCATCTCCAAGTCTCCTGGTTTCCTTTTGGTCCAAGAAAGATCATTGCGAAAGTTTTATTCCGTTTGGACTCCGTTTGGTATTCCTTTTCTGCGAAACTCAAAAACAAGGAAAAAACAGAAACTGGCACTGGGCTCTAGGTTAATAGGTTAGTCCCAAAAATAATATAAAATTGCATATTAATGCATATAAAACATCCAAAACAGATAATATAATAGCATGGAACAATCAAAAAATATAGATACGTTGGAGACGTATCAAGCATCCCCAAGCTTAATTCCTGCTCGTCCTCGAATAGGTAAATGATAAAAACAGAATTTTTGATGTGGAATGCTACCTAACATATTTATCCATGTAATTTCTTTATTGTGGCATGAATGTTCAGATCCGTATGATTCAAAACAAAAGTTTAATATTGACATAAAAACAATAATACTTCAAGCATACTAACAAGATAATTATGTCTTCTCAAAATAACATGGCCAAAGAAAGCTTATCCCTACAAAATCATATAGTCTGGCTATGCTCCATCTTCATCACACAAAATATTCAAATCATGCACAACCCCGATGACAAGCCAACAATTGTTTCATACTTTTGACGTTCTCAAACTTTTTCAACTTTCACGCCATACATGAGCGTGAGCCATGGACATAGCACTATAGGTGGAATAGAATGTGGTTGTGGAGAAGACAAAAGGAGGGAGATAGTCTCACATCAACTAGGCGTATCAACGGGCTATGGAGATGCCCATCAATAGATATCAATGTGAGTGAGTAGGGATTGCCATGCAATGGATGCACTAGAGCTATAAGTGTATGAAAGCTCAAAAAGAAAACTAAGTGGGTGTGCATCCAACTTGCTTGCTCATGAAGACCTAGGGTAATTTCAGGAAGCCCATCGTTGGAATATACAAGCCAAGTTCTATAATGAAAAATTCCCACTAGTATATGAAAGTGACAACATAGGAGACTCTCTATCATGAAGATCATGGTGCTACTTTGAAGCACAAGTATGGAAAAAGGATAGTAGCATTGCCCCTTCTCTCTTTTTCTCTCATTTTTCTTTTTTTTCTCTTTTTTTTCTTTGGCTTCTTTGGCCTCTTTTTTTTATTTCCTCACATGGGAAAATGCTCTAATAATGAAGATCATCATAGTTCTATTTACTTACAACTCAAAAAATTACAACTCGATACTAGAACAAAATATGACTCTATATGAATGCCTCCAGCGGTGTACCGGGATGTGCAATGAATCAAGAGTGACATGTATGAAAGAATTATGAACGGTGGCTTTGCCACAAATATGATGTCAACTACATGATCATGCAAAGCAATATGACAATGATGATGCATGTCATAGTAAACGGAACAGTGGAAAGTTGCATGGCAATATATCTCGGAATGGCTATGGAAATGCCATAATAGGTAGGTATGGTGGCTGTTTTGAGGAAGGTATATGGTGGGTGTATGGTACCGGTGAAAGTTGCGCGGTACAAGAGAGGCTAGCAATGGTGGAAGGGTGAGAGTGCATATAATCCATGGACTCAACATTAGTCATAAAGAACTCGCATACTTATTGCAAAAATCTATTAGTCATCGAAACAAAGTACTACGTGCATGCTCCTAGGGGGATAGATTGTTAGGAAAAGACCATCGCTCGTCCCCGACCGCCACACATAAGGAAGACAATCAAAAAATATCTCATGCTCCAACTTCGTTACATAACGGTTCACCATACGTGCATGCTACGGGACTCACAAACCTTAACACCAGTATTTCTCAAATTCACAATTACTCACTAGCATGACTCTAATATCACCATCTTCATATCTCAAAACAATCATTAGGAATCAAACTTCTCATAGTATTCAATGCACTTTATATGAAAGTTTTTATTATATCCCTCTTGGATGCCTATCATATTAGGACTAAATTTATAACCAAAGCAAATTACCATGCTATTTAAAGACTCTCAAAATTATATAAGTGAATCATGAGAGTTCAATAATTTCTATAAAATAAAACCACCGCCGTGCTCTAAAAAGATATAAGTGAAGCACTAGAGCAAAATTGCCTAACTCAAAAGATATAAGTGAAGCACATAGAGTATTCTAATAAATCACGATTCATGCATGTCCCTCTCAATAGATGTGTACAGCAAGGATGATTGTGGCAAACTAAAAATCAAAGACTCAAATTATACAAGACGCTCCAAGCAAAACACATATCATGTGGTGAATAAAAATATAGCCTCAAGTAAAGTTACCGATAGACCAAGACGAAAGAGGGGATGCCTTCCGGGGCATCCCCAAGCATAGGCTATGGTTGTCCTGGAATATTACCTTGGGGTGCCTTGGGAATCCCCAAGCTTAGGCTATTGCCACTCCTTATTCCATAGTCCATCAAATCCTTACCCAAAACTTGAAAACTTCACAACACAAAACTCAACAGAAAATCTCATAAGCTCCGTTAGTATAAGAAAATAAATCACCACTTTGGTACTGTTGTGAACTCATTCTCTATTTATATTGGTGTAATATCTACTGAATTCCAACTTTTCCATGGTTCATACCCCCCGATACTACCCATAGATTCATCAAAATAAGCAAACAACTCAAAGAAAACAGAATCTGTCAAAAATAGAACAGTCTGCGAAGATCCGAATTGTTCTAATACTTATATAACTCCAAAAATTCTGAAAAATTAGTAAAACATAGGAAATGTGTACGTAAATCTCTTATAAAAAATTCAGGGTTTTTCAGCAAGATCAAATCAACTATCACCATAAGCCATCCCAAAGGTTTTACTTGGCACAAACACTAATTAAAACATAAAACCATATCTAACCAGAGGCTAGATGAATTATTTAGTGCAAAACATAACCAAAAAGCAAAGAACAAAAATAAAATTTGGTTGCCTCCCAACAAGCGCTATTGTTTAACGCCCTTAGCTAGGCATAAAAACACGAATTGATCTAGGTATTGTCATCTTTGGTATGCAATCCATAAGTAGCTCTCATAATAGATTCATATGGCAATTTAATTTTATTTCTAGGAAAGTGTTCCATGCCCTTCCTTAACGGAAATTAAAATCTAATGTTTCCTTCTTTCATATCAATAATTGCACCAATCGTTCTAAGGAAAGGTCTACCAAGAATAATAGGACATGTAGGATTGCAATCTATATCAAGAAAAATGAAATCTACGAGCACATAATTCCTATTCACAACAATAGGAACATCATTAATCCTTCCCATAGGTTTCTTAATAGTGGAATCCGCAAGATGCAAATTTAGAGAACAATCATGAAATTCACGGAAACCTAACACATCACATAAAGTTTTTGGAATCGTGGAAACACTAGCACTCAAATCACACAAAGCATGGCACTCATAATCTTTAATCTTAATCTTAATAGTAGGTTCCCACTCATCATAAAGTTTTCTAGGGACAGAAACTTCCAATTTAAGCTTTTCTTCAAAAGATTGCATCATAGCATCAACGATATGTTTAGTAAAAGCTTTGTTTTGTTTATAAGCATGAGGAGAATTCAACATGGATTGCAACAAGGAAATACAATCTATTAAAGAACAATTATCATAATTAAATTCCTTAAAATCCAAAAGAATGGGTTCATTGCTACTTAAAGTTTTGACCTCTCCAATCCCACTTTATCAATTTTTGCATCAAGATCTAAAAACTCCGAATCATTGGGATGCCTTTTAACTAAAGTTGACTCATCTACAGTCCCATCTTTATCAAGATTTATATTGGAAAACAAAGATTCAATAGGAGTCACGTCAATCACTTTAAGATGTTCATCATTATTTAAAGCCTCCCATTTAGCGGCCATCTTATTTACCAAGGTAGCTTGTTTATCAGAGATTTGGCCTACTAAATTTTCAAGATGAGCAAACTGAGATTTCAAACCATAAAATTCCTTAGACATATCATCAAGCTCTTTATTCATGTACTCCATAAAACTTTTCTGCTCCTTAAGCTCATTTCTAAAGAAACTATTATGCTCAAATTGTAAAGACATGAAGCTCCTAACATTATTCTCAATTTCTTCAAACCTCCTAAAGTGAGGATAAGCGTTCTTTGGTTGGGCCATTAAGGCAAACAGACACACGGGCACGCAAAAAGCAAACGAAAAAGATGAATCTAAGAAGGGCGAAGAAAAAGCAAAGGGAGGGGTGAAAAAAAGGCAAATCTTTTCGAAAATCGTTTTAGAAGTGGGGAAGAGGAAAACGAGAGGCGAATGGCGAATAATGTAATGCGAGAGATGAGAGTTTATGATGGGTACTTGGTATGTCTTGACTTGGTGTAGATCTCCCTGGCAACGGCGCCAGAAATTCTTCCTGCTACTTCTTGAGCTTGCGTTGGTTTTTCCCTTGAAGAGGAAAGGGTGATGTAGCAAAGTAGAGATAAGTATTTCCCTTAGTTTGAGAACCAAGGTATCAATCCAGTAGGAGACAACGCACAAATCATCGAATACCTGCACAAATAATCAAACAACTTGCACCCAACGCGATAAAGGGGTTGTCAATCCCTTCACGGTTATTTGCAAAAGTGAGATCTGATAGAGATAGGTAAAACTAAACAAAAGATAAAGTAAATATTTTTGGGTTTTTTGGTTTATAGATCTGAAATAAAAGATTGCAAAATAGTAGATCGGAAAGTAATATGATGGAAAATAGACCCGGGGGCCATAGGTTTCAGTAGAGGCTTCTCTCAAGATAGAAAATATTACGGTGGGTGAACAAATTACTGCCGAGCAATTGATAGAAAAGCGCAAAGTTATGACGATATCTAAGGCAATGATCATGAATATAGGCATCACGTCCGTGTCAAGTAGACCGAAATGATTCTACATCTACTACTATTACTCCACACATCGACCGCTATCCAGCATGCATCTAGAGTATTAAGTTCATAAAGAACGGAGTAACGCATTAAGCAAGATGACATGATGTAGAGGAATTAACTCAAACAATATGATGAAAACCCCATCTTTTTATCCTCGATGGCAACAATACAATACGTGCCTTGCTGCCCCTACTGTCACTGGGAAAGGACACCGCAAGATTGAACCCAAAGCTAAGCAATTCTCCCATTGCAAGAAAAACCAATCTAGTTGGCCAAACCAAACCGATAGTTCGAAGAGAATTACAAATATATCAAATCATGCATAAAAGAATTCAGAGAAGATTCAAATAATATTCATAGATAAGCTGATCATAAATCCACAATTCATCGGATCTCAGCAAACACACCGCAAAAAAGTATTACATCGAATAGATCTCCAAGAACATCGAGGAGAACATGGTATTCAGAATCAAAGAGAGAGAAGAAGCCATCTAGCTACTAGCTATGGACCCGTAGGTCTGAGGTAAACTACTCACGCTTCATCGAAAGGGCAATGGTGTTGATGTAGAAGCCCTCCGTGATCGAATCCCCCTCCGGCAGGACGCCGGAAAAGGCCCCTAGATGGGATCTCACGGGTACAGAAGGTTGCGGCGGTGGAAAAGTATTTTTGTGGATACATCTGGTGGTTTGGGCATATAAGAGTATATATAGGCAAAAGAATTAGGTCAGGAGGTGCACGAGGGGCCCACAAGGGTGGGGGGTGCCCTACCCCCTGGGCGCGCCCTCCGTCCTTGTGGCCGCCTCGTGGCTCCTCCAACTTCATCTCAAAGTCTCCTGGTTTCCTTTTGGTCCAAGAAAGATCATCGCGAAAGTTTTATTCCGTTTGGTATTCCTTTTCTGCGAAACTCAAAAACATGGAAAAAACAGAAATTGGCACTGGGCTCTAGGTTAATAGGTTAGTCCCAAAAATAATATAAAATAGCATATTAATGCATATAAAACATCCAAAACAGATAATATAATAGCATGGAACAATCAAAAATTATAGATACGTTGGAGACGTATCAGGCCTCCAAGCACAGAGTTTTGTCGGACAGTAGCATATTTCCTTCAAGTGGATGTCCTAAGGTTTATTAGTTTGTGGGAGGTGTAGGACGATGATGGTTCTCTCTTGTGTCCCCAACACACCCAATACAATTGTCAGTTGTATAGGTGCACTAGTTCAGAGAAGAGATGATGATAGGTGTGTAATATAGATTGTAGAAATAGGTTTCTGTAATTTGAACAAATGAAAAACAAGAAGGTAGCAAGTAACAAAAGTGAGCAAAAACGGTGTCTCAATGCTTGGAAACAAGGCCTATGGTTCATACTTCCGCTAGTGTCAACTCTCAACATCATTAACATAATTGAACCACATGATAATCCCTCAAAGTGCAGCAAAGAATCACTACAAAGTTTCTATTTCTATCGGAGAAAGTAGGATGAAATTGCGTAGGTAACAAATGACCTCAAAGTTGTGTTCCCAATCAATCTATTGAACCACCCCCAAAGTGTCACAAATAGCCCTAGAGATCGTACAACGACAACACCATATGATACATATCATTCAACCTTTATGCCTAGAGTACCCCAATGTCACCACGGGTATCCGCAAGTTAATTACTAGATATGGATCAAGTGATCTCAAATCCCAAGTATTCAATCCAACATAAAGAAACTTCAAAGAGCAAGACTCAATTCACCATGAAAATAAGAGAGGGAGAAGAACATCATATGATCCAGCTTTATTATAAAGCTCATGATACTATCAAGATCATATCCATCAAGAACATGATAGAGATATATTGAACACATACCTACTAGTACATATCCTCAACCTCGAGGATGAACTACTCACTGATACGTCCATTTTGCATCATGATTTCTTACTATTATTTATAATGTTTTGACTCAATATTTCACATAATAATGCAATTCTAATTCTTTTTCTCTCTTATTATGCAAGATTTATATGAAGAGGGAAATTGCCGACAACTGGAATTCTGGACCTAAAAAGAGCTACAGCAGATATAGCTATTCTCCGGAGCCCCAATGACCTTAAAATTTACGGAGATTTATTTTGGAATTAATAAAAAATATTGGAAGAAGAAATACCAAGGTGGACCCACCAGTGAGTGATACGTCTCCAACGTATATATAATTTTTGATTGTTCCATGCTATTATATTATCAACCTTGGATGTTTTATATGCATTATTATGTTATTTTATATCATATTTTGGGACTAACCTATTAACCTAGTGCCTAGTGCCAGTTGCTGTTTTTTTCCTTGTTTTTGTCTTTACAGAAAATCAATACCAAACAGAGTCCAAACGGAACGAAACTTTTTGACGATTTTTCTTGGACCACAAGATACCCTGGAAGCTTCGGGAGGAGGCCAGAAGAGCCATGAGTGCATGACAAGCTCATAGGGCACGTCCTAGGGGGGCGCCCTGCAAGCTTGTGCCCCCCCCCCCCCGTGACTCCTCTAACCCTAATTCTTCTTCTATAAATACCCAAATATTCCCCATAGACCAGAGGATACACCAAAAATACTTTTCCGCCGCCGCAAGTTTCTGTCTTCGTGAGATCCCATCTGGGGAACTTTTTCGGTACTCGGCCGGAGGGGGATTCGACCACGGAGTGCTTCTACATCAACCTTGCTGCCCTTCCGATGATGTGTGAGTAGTTTACGACAGACCTACGGGTCCATAGCTAGTTGCTAGATGGCTTCTTCTCTCTCTTTGATCTTCAATACAATGTTCTCCTCGATGTTCTTGGAGATCTTTTCGATGTAATCTTCTTTTGTGGTGCTTTTGTTGAGATCCGATGAATTGCGGATTTATGATTAGATTATCTATGAATATTATTTGAGTCTTATCTAAACTCTTTTAACCATGATTAATATAGCTTTGTATTTCTCTCCGATCTATTGATTTGGTTTGGCCAACTAGATTGATTTTTCTTGCAATGGGAGGGGTGCTTTGTAGTTGGTTCAATCTTGCGGTGCTTAATCCCAGTGACAGAAAGGGACATGACACGTATTTGTATTGTTGCCACTAAGGATAAAAAGGTGGGTTTATTTCATATTGATTGGATCTATCCCTCTACATCATGTCATCTTGCTTAAAGCGTTACTCCATTCTTGTTAACTTAATACACTAGATGCATGCTGGATAGCGGTCGATGTGTGGAGTAATAGTAGTAGATGCAGGCAGGAGTCGGTCTACTTGTCACGGACATGATGCCTATATTCATGATCATTGCCTTACATATTGTCATAACTTTGCGCTTTTCTATCAATTGCTCAACAGTAATTTGTCTACCCATCGTATGCGTTCTGTCAAGAGAGAAGCCTCTAGTGAAAACTATGGCCCCCGGGTCTATCTTTTATCATATTATTTTTAGATCTACAAAACCAAAAACCCAAAAATACCTTGCTGTAATTTATTTACCTTTATTTTATTTATCAATTTTATTTATCTTTTATCCCTATCTCTATCAGATCTCATCCTTGCAAGTAACCATGAAGGGATTGACAACCCCTTTTTCACGTTGGGTGCAAGTATTTGTTTGTTTGTGTAGGTGCAATTATTCGAGACTTGTGTGTTCCTCCTACTGGATTGATACCTTGGTTCTTAACTGAGGGAAATACTTATCTCTACTTTGCTGCATCACCCTTTCCTATTCAAAGGAAAAACCAACGCAAGGTCAAGAAGTAGCAGGAAGAATTTCTGGCGCCGTTGCCGGGGAGGATCTACATCAAGCCTACCAAGTACCCATCATAAACTCTCTTCTCTTGCACTTACATTATTCGCCATTTATCTCTCCTTTTCCTCTCCCCCACTTCTAAAACATTTTCAGAAAAACACAAAAATATTTGCCTTTTTATTTTCCTTCTTTTCGTTTGCTTTTTGTTTGCTTGTGTGCTAGATTACTTGCTTCGTTACGATGTCTCAAGAAAATACTAAGTTGTGTGATTTTTCCAGCACTAATAATAATGATTTAATTAGTACTCCGATTGCTCCCACCACTAGTGCAGAATCTTGTGAAATTAATTCTGCTTTGTTGAATCTTGTTATGAAAGAACAATTTTCTGGTAGTCCTAATGAAGACGCTGCATCTCATCTTAATACTTTCGTTAAATTGTGTGATATGCAAAAGAAAAAAGATGTGGATAATGATATTGTTAAATTGAAGCTATTTCCGTTCTCACTACGAGATCATGCTAAAACTTGGTTTTCATCCTTGCCTAAAAATAGTATTGATTCCTGGAATAAGTGTAAGGATGCTTTTATTTCCAAGTATTTTCCTCCCGCTAAGATCATCTCTCTTAGGAATGATATAATGAATTTTAAGCAACTTGATCATGAACATGTTGCACAATCATGGAAGAGGATGAAATTGATGATAAGAAATTGCACTATTCATATGGTTTAAGTTTATGGATGATCATACAAATTTTTTATGCTGGATTGAATTTTGCATCTAGAAATCTTTTAGATTCCGCCACGGGTGGTACTTTTATGGAAATCACATTAGGAGGAGCTACTAAACTCCTACATAATATTATGGCAAATTACTCTAAATGGCATACCGAAAGATCTTCTACTAGTAAAAAAGTGCATGCTATTGAAGAAATTAATACTTTGAGTGGAAAGATGGATGAACTTATGAAATTGATTGCTAGAAAGAGTGATCCTATTGATACTAATGATATTCCTTTGTCTACTTTAATTAAGAATAATAATGAATCTATGGATGTGAATTTTGTTGGTAGGAACAGTTTTGGTAATAACGCGTATAGAGGCAATTTTAATCCTAGGCCGTTTCCTAGTAATTCCTCTAATAATTATGGTAATTCCTACAACAATTATTATGGAAATTATAATAAGATAACCTATGATCTTGAGAATAATATTAAAGATTTTATTAACTCTCAAAAGATTTTCAATGCTATGGTAGAAGAAAAATTGCTTAAGATTGATGATGTTGCTAGAAACGTTGATAGAATTTCTCATGAGATTGATTCTTTTAAGATGAGATCTATGCCATCCAAGCTTGATATTAATGAGTCTCTGAAATCCATTCAAATTTCTATTAATGAAAGTAGGGAGAGAATCGCTAGGAGGCGAGCTAAGAGAGAATGGCTAGAAAAAAGTATGTTCTTCTAGTTTTTGCGATAATCATGATGAAGATCTTAAAGTGATTGGTGTGACTCCTATTGAATCTTTGTTTGCTAATATAAAACTTGATAAAGAGGGTACTGGAGAATATTCAACTTTAGCTAGAAGGCGTCCCAATAATTTGGAGGGTGAAGATCTTAATAAAAAAATTGATAAAAGTGGGTTTCGCGAGGTCAAAACTTTAACTAGTGATGAGCTCACTCTTTTGGATTTCAAGGATTTTAATTATGATAATTGTTCTTTGATTGATTGTATTTCCTTGTTACATTCTATGCTTAATTCACCTCATGCTTATAATCAAAATAAGGCTTTTACTGAACATATCGTTGATGTTATGACGAAATCTTTTGAAGAAAAAGTTGAGTTGAAAGTTTCAATCGCTAGAAAGCTTGATGATGAATGGGACCCTAATATTAAGATTAATATTAAAGATTATGAGTGCAATGCTTTCTGTGATTTGGGTGCTAGCATTTCCACTATTCAAAAACTTTATGTGATGTGCTAGGTTTCCATAAAATTGATGATTGTTCTTTAAATTTGCACTTAGCGGATTCCACTATTAAAAAAACTATAGGAAGAATTAATGATGTTCTTATTGCTGCAAATAGGAATTATGTGCCCGTAGATTTTATTGTGCTTGATATAGATTCAAATCCTACATGCCCCATTATTCTTGGTATACCTTTCCTTAGAACGATTGGTGCAATTATTGATATGAAAGAAAGAAATATTAGATTTAATTTTCATTAAGGAAGGGCATGGAACACTTTCCAAGAAATAAAATTAAGTTGCCATATGAATCTATTATGAGGGCCACTTATGGATTGAAACCAAAGATGACAATACCTAGATCTATGCAATATGCCTAGCTAGGGCATAAAACGATAGCGCTTGTTGGGTGGCAACCAATTTTATTTTATGTTTTTGCGTTTTGCTTCTGTTTTTCAATAAATATGCAACTATACTTATGTTATGATTGTGTTTAGTATTTTAATTAGTGTTTGTGCCAAGTAAGACCTTTGGGATGATTTGGAAGATTGTTGATTTGATTCTGAGAAAAAACAGAAACTTTTGCGTCCAGTAGCAGAATTGTTAAAATTTTATGGACCGTGGAAAAATGCTGAATGTTTTACACAAGATTTATATATAGATTTCCTACGTTTTCCTAATTTTTCAGAATTTTTGGAGTTACATAAGTATGATCTTAATTCGGGTCTTTACAGATTGTTCTGTTCTGGACATATTCTGTTTTCATTGTGTTGTTCGCTTGTTTTGATGGATCTATGGGTAGTATCGGGGGGTATGAGCCATGGTGAAGTTAGAATACAGTAGATATACAGCAAATATAAAATTTGCTTGAGTTTACAACAGTACCTAAAAGTGGAGATTTGTTTTATTATACTAACGGATGTCATGAGTTTTGTGTTGAGTTTTGTGTTGTGAAGTTTTCAAGTTTTGGGTAAAGTTTTGATGGAGTACGGAATAAGGAGTGGAAAGAGCCTTAGCTTGGGGATGCCCAAGGCACCCCAAGTTAATATTCAAGGACAACCAAGTGTCTAAGCTTGGTGATGCCCCGGATGGCATTCCCTCTTTTGTCTTCAATCTATCAGTAAATTACTTGAGGCTATATTTTTATTCACCACATGATATGTGTTTTGCTTGGAGCGTCTTGTATTATATGGGTCTTTGATTTTTAGTTTGCCACAATAATCCTTTCTGCACACACATTTTGAGAGGGACACACATTAATCGTGAATTTATTAGAATACTCTATGTGCTTCACTTATATTTTTTTGAGCTAGGTAGTTGCCCTAGTGCTTCACTTATATCTTTTAGAACACGGCGGTGGTTATATTTTGAAGAAATTGATGAACTCTCATGCTTCACTTATATTATTTTGAGAGTCTTATAAATATTATGGCAATTTTCTTAGGTTATGAATTTAGTCCTAATATGATAAGGTATTGAAGAGGGATATAATAAAAACTTTCATGAAGATCATTGAATATATGAGAAGTTTGATTCCTTGCATTTGTTTTGAGATATAAAGATGGTGATATAAGAGTCATGCTAGTGAGTAACTGTGGTTTAGTAAGAATATTGTGTTAAGGTTTGTGATTCCCGAAGCATGCACGTATGGTCTGTCCTTATGCGATGAAATTGGAGCGTGATTTATTTTTGATTGTCTTCCTTATGAGTGGCGGTCGGGGACGAGCGATGGTCTTTTCCTACCAATCTATCCCACTAGGAGCATGCGTAGTAGTACTTTGCTTCGAGGGCTAATAAACTTTTTCAATAAGTATATGAGTTCTTTATGACTAATGTTGAGTCCATGGATTATACACACTCTCACCCTTCCGCATTTTGCTAGCCTCTTCGGTACCGTGCATTGCCCTTTCTCAGCTTGAGTTGTGGAGCAAACTTCGCCGGTGCATCCAAACCCCGTGATATGATATGCTCTTTCACACATAAACCTCCTTATATCTTCCTCAAAACAGCGACCATACCTACCTATTATGGTATTTCCATAGCCATTCCGAGATATATTGCCATGCAACTTCCACCGTTCCGTTTTATTATGACACATATCATCATTGTCATATTGCTTTGCATGATCATATAGTTGACATAGTATTTGTGGCTTGGCCACCATTCATATTTTTTATACATCTCACGCTAGATCATTGCACATCCCAGTACACCGCCAGAGGCATTCATATAAAGTCATATTTTTGTTCTAGTATCGAGTTCTAATTCTTGAGTTGTAAGTAAATAAATGTGTGGTGATCATCATTATTAGAGCATTTTCCCATGTGAGGAAAGGATGATGGAGACTATGATTCCCCCACTAGTCGGGATGAGACTCCAGACTAAAAAAAGAAAAAACAGGCCAAAGAGCCCAAAATAAAAAAAGACGCCAAAGATTCCAATGAAAAAAGAAAAAAAAAGAGAGAAAAAGAGAGAAGGGACAATGTTACTATCCTTTTCCACACTTGTGCTTCAAAGTAGCACCATGTTCTTCATGATAGAGAGTCTCCTATTTGGTCACTTTCATATATTACTAGTGGGAATTTTTCATTATAGAACTTGGCTTGTATATTCAAATGATGGGCTTCCTCAAATGCCCTAGGTTTCATGAAAGCAAGTTGGATGCACACCCACTTAGTTTTAGTTTTTGAGCTTTCATACACTTATAGCTCTAGTGCATCCGTTGCATGGCAATCCCTACTCCTTGCATTGACATCAATTGATGGGCATCTCCATAGCCCGTTGATTAGCCTCGTCAATGTGAGACTTTCTCCTTTTTTGTCTTCTCCACACAACCTGCAACATCATATTCTATTCCACCCATAGTGCTATATCCATGGCTCACGCTCATGTATTGCGTGAGAGTTGAAAAAGCTGAAGCGTGTTAAAAAGTATGAACCAATTGCTTGGCTTGTCATCGGGGTTGTGCATGATAAATACTTTGTGTTAAGAAGATAGAGCATGACAAGATTATATGATTTTGTAGGGATAACTTTCTTTAGCCATGATATTTTGAGAAGACATGATTGCTTTTTAATATGCTTGAAGTATTATTGTTTTTATGTCAATATTAAACTTTTCTTTTGAATCTTATGGATCAGAATATTCATGCCACATTAAGAAAGATTACATGATAAACATATTAGGTAGCATTCCACATCAAAAATTCTGTTTTTATCATTTACCTACTCGAGGACGAGCAGGAATTAAGCTTGGGGATGCTTGGATGTCTCCAACGTATCTATAATTTTTTATTGTTCCATGCTATTATATTATCAACCTTGGATGTTTTATATGCATTATTATGCTATTTTATATCATTTTTTTGGGACTAACCTATTAACCTAGTGCCCAGTGCCAGTTGCTGTTTTTTCCTTGTTTTTGTCTTTACAGAAAATCAATACCAAACGGAGTCCAAACAGAACAAAACTTTTGACGATTTTTCTTGGACCACAAGACACCCTGGAAGCTTCGGAAGTAGGCCAGAAGAGCCATTAGTGCACTACAAGCTCATAGGGCGCGCCCTAGGGGGCGCCCTGCAAGCTTGTGGGCCCCCCATGACTCCTCTAACCCTAATTCTTCTTCTATAAATACCCAAATATTCCCTGTAGACCAGAGGGCACACCAAAAATAATTTTCCGCCGCCGCAAGTTTCTGTCTTCGTGAGATCCCATCTGGGGACCTTTTCTGGTACTCTGCTGGAGGGGGATTCGACAATGGAGCGCTTCTACAGCAACATTGCTGCCCTTCCGATGATGTGTGAGTAGTTTACCACAGATCTACGGGTCCATAGCTAGTAGCTAGATGGCTTCTTCTCTCTCTTTGATCTTCAATACAATGTTCTCCACGATGTTCTTAGAGATCAATTCGATGTAATCTTCTTTTGCTGTGCGTTTGTTGAGATCCGATGAATTGTGGTTTTATGATCAGATTATCTATGGATAATTGAATCTTCTCTGAAATATTTTATGCATGATTAAGATAGCTTTGTATTTCTATCTGATCTATTGATTTGGTTTGGCCAACTAGATTGATTTTTCTTGCAATGGGAGAGGTGCTTTGTAGTGGGTTTAATCTTGCGGTGCTCAATCCCAGTGACAGAAAGGGACATGACACGTATTTGTATTGTTGCCACTAAGGATAAAAAGGTGGGTTTATTTCATATTGATTGGATCTATCCCTCTACATCATGTCATCTTGCTTAAAGCGTTACTCCGTTCTTGTTAACTAAATACACTAGATGCATGCTGTATAGCGGTCGATGTGTGGAGTAATAGTAGTAGATGCAGGCAGGAGTCGGTCTACTTGTCACGGACATGATGCCTATATTCATATTCATTGCCTTAGATATCGTCATAACTTTGCGCTTTTCTATCAATTGCTCAACAGTAATTTGTCTACCCATCGTATGCATTCTTTCAAGAGAGAAGCCTCTAGTGAAAACTATGGCCCCCGGGTCTATATTTTATCATATTATTTTCAGATCTACAAAACCAAAAACCCAAAAATAGCTTGATGTAATTTATTTAAATTTATTTTATTTTGCTCTTTTATTTATCTTTTATACCTATCTCTATCAGATCTCATCCTTGCAAGTAACCGTGAAGGGATTCACAACCCCTTTTTCGTGTTGGGTGCAAGTATTTGTTTGTTTGTGTAGGTGCAATTATTGGAGACTTGTGTGTTCCTCCTACTGGTTTGATACCATGGTTCTTAACTAAGGGAAGTACTTATCTCTACTTTGCTGCATCACCCTTTCCTCTTCAAGGGAAAAACCAGCTCAAGCTCAAGAAGTAGAAGTGAGCCACAAGCTCACCTGGGGCGCCCCCAGGTGGCGCGCCCCCCTGGGGCGCGCTAGTTGAGCTTGTGGGCTCACCAACAGGCCTCCAGGTGAGCTTGTGGGCCCACCACCAGGTGAGCACTTTTCCTCTTTGGTGGAGCGATTCTGTCAGGGATACTTCCGTCTGGGAGGGGAAATCGAAGACATCGACATCACCAACGTTCCTCTCATCGTGGGAGGACTCATCTCCATCATCATCTTCACCGGACCATCTCATATCAAGCCCTAGTTCATCTCTTGTATTCAATTTTTGTCTCAAAACCTCATATTGGTAGATGTGGGTTGCTAGTAGTGTTGATTACATCTTGTAGTTGATGCTAATTGTTTAATTTGGTGAAAGTTCGTATGTTCATATCCTTAAACATATATTATACTCCTATAATCTTGAACATGAATATGATTTTTGAGTAGTTCTGTTTGTTCTTCAGTACATGGGAGAAGTCTTGTTACAAGTAATAATGTGAAGTTGGTAATCATTTAATATTTTGATGATGTGTATGTTGTTCTTCCTGTAGTGGTGTCATGTGAACGTCGACTACATGACACTTCACCATGTTTGGGCCTAGGGGAAGGCATTGGGTAGTAGTAAGTATATGATGGGTTGCGAGAGTGAAAAAAGCTTAAACACTGGTTTATGCATTATTCCGTCAGGGGGCTGATTTGGATCCACAAGTTTCATGCCATGGTTAAATTTATCTTAATTCTTCTTTTGTAGCTGCGGATACTTGCGAGAGGGGGTAATCATAAGAGGATTGCTTGTTCAAGTAAGAACAACACCCTAGCACCAGTCCACCAACATATCAAATTATCAAAGTAGTGAACGCGAATCAACTAAAACATGATGAAAGTTAACTAAACAATATTCGCATGTGTCCTCAAGAATGTTTTGCTCATTATAAGAAAAACTTTCGGCTTGCACTTTGCTATAAAAAGGATTGTTCCACCTTGTTGCACCTTTGTTACTTTTGTTACTTGCTACATGTTACGAATTACCGTACTATCAAACTATGAGTTACTACTATTTCCAGCAGTTGCACATAGTACCTTGGTGAAAACTGCTTGTCAATTCCTTTTGCTCCTCATTGGGTTTGACACTCTTACTTATCAAAAGAAATACGATTGATCCTCTATACTTGTGGTTCATCACTCACACATCACCATAAGAATGGACAACTTGGTGGTGATGGTGATGTAGAAGATACCCCCGGCGGTGTCCCGGTGCCACGAGAGGAGAGGCGGAAGGCCCCCCTCCTTCTTATTCTTCATTGGCCCTTCGAGAAGAGAAGGAGATCTCCCTAGATTGGTTCTCTCTCTTTTCTTCTCAATTTCACATATGTTCTTTGGCCGAAATCTATTTCTTTTATAGCCGGAGATCCATAACTCCGACCGGGTTGAAATTTTGAGGGGATTTTTCTCAGGAAATTAGCTTTCTTGCGGTAAGAAAAGGGATCCAACTGACTAAAGGGCTACCACAAGCCTGCCTGGCGTGCCCTAGGTGGTAGGATGCGCCCCCATGGCTTGTGGGGCCCTCAGGCACCATCTTGTGTTGATTATTTTTCACCAAAATCACATTTGTTCCATACAAAATCATCATAAATTTTCATTGTGTTTGGACCTTCGTAGGTTTCGATGTCCCACGAAACCAAAAACATGCAAAATACAGGCACTGACACTGGGCACTAGATTAATAAGTTAGTCCACAAAAATAATATAAAAGTGCACCAAAACCATATATAAATGATGTAAATATAGCATGAATACTTCATAAACTATAGATACGTTGGAGACGTATCATGCCGCACCTTACTTTTATTTCTTCGCCCAAAATTCTAATAATTCTCATAAAAACTTCGCAAAAAAATATACGGCATTCCGGCTCCTTGAAATGTTCACCTAAAAACCAAAAAATAATAGAAAAAATGAAATGGCTTTTGGCACTGGGTTAATAGGTTAGTCCAAATTAAAATAATATAAATTGACGCCAAAAATATGTAAAAGTGGTATGATAATATCCTGAAATAATAAAAAGTTTTAGATACGTCGGAGACGTATCTGCCCCCTGACAGGTGCCGGCACTTTCTTTTGCTTGTGATGCAAAAAAATCATATTAAATCCTCAGGAATTTTTGACCACTGTAGATATGGATTTTTTGAAAATTCAAGAGCATGCAGAAAACAACAGCTTGATCAGAGCACTTGATTAATAGATTAGTCCGGAAAATTAATATAAATTTCTATAAGAAGTATTCAAAAGTGAAATATAATAGCATGGAACAATCAATTATTATAGATACATTTGAGATGTATCACGCGTCGTCGAGCTGCACGAACACGAGATCATGGCGACTGGGGAGCTCGGTCATGGGCGAATGGGCTTCGGGCAGAGGTTGACAATGATGAAGACGACAAGTGGGTCCCGCCCATAGTGTGTGAGAGAGAGAGAGCGTGCGGGCGAGGTGGCTACTGTCAGATCTCACGCGGACGACTCGGATTACATCCCGGCGTGTCGCTTCATTTTTTTCTTTTGCTTGCGTGCACGTGTGTGTTGGGATGGCTACCTGGGCCGGCCTGTTGGGTTGGCCTAGATGGCCATCCAGTTTAGGACTTTTTCTTTCTTTCTTTCTTTAATTTTATTTTCTATATTCTTTCCCCCTTTTTCTTTTAAACCTTGGATTTACTTATTGTTTGAATTTACCAAATTTGAAATACTTTTAATCCTTTGAACACACATATAAAATAGGGAAAATATAAATCTGTGAAAGTTACTTGCTTCCCTTACACAATTTTGAAAAAAGTTTTATGCATGAAGGAAAATCATTATGGTCTCTAATTAAACTCTAAATTATTTCAGGGTTTAAGAATTGGCCAATTTGATTTTGCTAACACCAAATATACAATGAAATTATGAAATGCAGTTCTTCCAAATGCACATCCTAAATGGGGAAAAATTTGGGATATGACAACCTCTCTTGATAGTATAATTGTTCTTAAACTCAGTTGAAATATTGGATTCGCCCAAAGCTGATAATATTCTTAGAGCTTGAGGAAGGCAAGCACTTGTGGAACTAAAAGCATGGGTCACCATTGAAGCTTCCGCTCATACATAATTAAGAATTTCCAGAAATAACCAGATAAAATGTTAGTTGTCTCAATTTCCTTGTCATTAACCACCGTTACCTAATAGGGGTATATAAGATGCACTTTTGTTCCTCCACTCCGGACTATGATTTGGCACATCTTGGCTATTGTGCACAAGTAAGAATGCAATGTCCTCAACCCTAATGGCTTGGACACAGTGGCAGTGCCAAGAATCCAATCATGTGTAGTCAACTAAATATTGTGTAGTCAGATGTATGAATTTATAAGATTTTTTGCATGATTTCTACTTGATGTATGTTGTTTTTGCAAAAAGCTGTGTAGTCAATTGGCTACCCAGCTCAAGTGTGGCTTCACCACTTCTTGGACATGAAGTTCCAAATTTCATTTAGTTCGCTTTGGCCACTATAATGGGAAGTGCAAAACATTATCACCAAACTTGAACATTGGAACTTCCAAAAATATAGAGACAATGAACATTTGTATAAACCGGGAAGAAATTGAGACATATTAATAAAAATGCACCCCACAAGAATTTGGTTGAACACCTTAGAGGTGAGATTGGCCTTGTTAGACTTGGAAACATTGGTGGTGGATGCTTGCGGAGGATGGGAAGGTGGTGGGGTTGTGGGTGTGGCCCGCACCAACAAACGCGCGGAGGGGGCAAAAACAATGTGACCTTCTTTCGAGGTGGCGCCTCATTGTAGGATTAAAAGGGTAGGTTTAGAGGGGGCAGGGGTGAATAGACACTAACAAGGAAAAATGTGCAATTTTAATTTCCATGGTACTTAGGCAGATTTTAGCACAAGTTAAGTGACGAGCAACACAATCTACACATGCATATCTAGAGTATGGGCAGCGGAAAGTAAATGACATGCAAGTGCAAGAAAGTAAAGGGGTAGAGTTTTAAGAAGATAAAACGAATGAAGACACAACGATTTTTGGCGTGGTTCCGATAGGTGGTGCTATCGTACATCCACGTTGATGGAGACTTCAACCCAAAGAGGGTAATGGCTGCGCGAGTCCACGGAGGCCTCCACCCACAAAGGGTCCATGAAGAAGCACTACAAAAAAAGACACATCCGTGACATTATGGGCCGGACGAATTTTTTTCTGTCATGCATATGACACTTCTATGACGATAATTGTGACAAAACCACGTATCATCATAGATGTGTTGGGCTCCTACTTCTATGACATAAAATGGGCTTTTCATCCTGGGCGGGCCGGAGACGCACCTGTGTGACATTCTTTGGGCCGTCCATGATGGAAAAAATCATGGTAGAAGCGAGGGCGAGGAAAATATCGGGGAGTTCCCGGTTACGGTGGGTGGTCGGGGCCGAGCGATGCACTGTGGTTTGCGTGTTTCTCTCTCGTACGCGCATGTGTGCGAGGCGTTGAGTCTAACTGAACCTGAGCGATCGCACTAGCTACGTTACTGAACCCGAGCGATCGATCCCTTGGCTGTTAACTGAACCCGAGCGATTCCTTCGCTGCTTACTGAACCCGAGCGATTCCTTCACTGCTGCTGCTAACTGAACCCGAGTGATCGATTGCTGCTGCTGCTTACTGAAGCCGATGGAGCCCCCATGCGAGATGTAACCAGCCGGTGTATTGGGTTGCATTTCGATGAACAATGACCGTTGCTACTGTGCACGCGGTACGTAGAACGAGTCGAGACGTGGTGAGTCGAGCCGGTTGGCTGTGGGGGTTGGATGAACAGGACCCCGTGGTAGTAGGCAGTTGCTGCTGGATGAACAGGACCCCGAGGAGGCCTCCACACCCCAGCTAGTTGGGGTAGATGAACAACACCCCATGGAGGCTGGATGAACAGTAGCCCCGTGGATGAACAATAGATGGTGGAGGCAGGAGGAAGATGTGGTGGATGAACAGTAGTAGGTGGAGGCTGGAGGAAGTCGACGATGGATGAACAGTAGCTCATGGAGGCTGGAGGGAGGCAGTAGACGGTGGATGAACAGTAGCTCGTGGAGTCCCGTTTTGCAGTACGCCACACCCCTCCTGATGAACAGGACCCCATTTCGACCGTAGGCGCTCTAACAGAAGTCCGTTTCCTCCGTTTTGCTGTACGCCACACCCCTCTTGATGAACAGGACCCCGTTTCGACCGTAGGCGGTCGAACAGAAGGTTGTTTCCTCCGTTCTACGGTACGCTAGGCCTCGTTTCATGTGTCCAAGCCGGTTGGCTCCCGATGAACATGACGCATTCCGTTGCCTCCCGATGAACACGATGCAGTTTCTCCGTTACAGCCCAGTCGGTTGGCTGCCAATGAACAGGACGCCGCTGCTGCCATCCGTTGCCTCTCCATGTACACGAGCCCTAGCCGTACAAATGTGCGAGTACGCATTCGATACCCCCGCCCGTCTGTACGTAAGTGACCGTATTTTTTGCCCTGTGCCTGTACGTACGTGTACATGGTTTAGACGGGACTGCCTGAACTGCTACACCGGGGGTTTTACTACAACACGTGCCGCTGCTTGCTCGGCCACGGTTGATCGTTGCAGAGAGACCGTTCGACCAGTATGTACATACACGTTCGCAACCAGACAGACAACGCTATGTATGCTTCGTCCGGGTGGGTCCGAGTTGTCAAGGAGGATAAGGAGGCACTTCTTTGCGTGCGAAGATATAGCTGGTGGGTCCCAGCTGTCAGCGTCACCGCGTACAGTCGTCTTCCGAAGGTTGTCATTCATTGACCACGTTGACCCAACCGCGCGGAGAGCACCAAGGTGGTTGACGATGGCGAGGCCTAGGAAGGGAATGTCGTGGAGCCGGGGAAGACGCATAAATGGATGCCCACGCGGTGGGGAGTACGAGGGTTGATTGCTTCGGCCGTGGGGTGAGGTTGCCGTCGCCGGAGAATAATAGGAGGTGTGGGTGAGTAGAGGGATGGCATGGCCAGCGGTGGAGAACATAGGCTAGGCTGTGCTTATTTTAGGATCTTGTGTACAATTGTCGGCCCAGTTGTATTGCTTATGTTCAACTAAAAAGGCCTGGGTAGTAGTACAGTACAACTTTATATAGCTACTCTACCCACATTCAACGACGCCTGAAAAGGCCCAAACAAGACTTGTGTACAACTTTTTGAAGTCACTGAGCTCAATTTATAACTTAAAAAAAAGT
This sequence comes from Thinopyrum elongatum, assembly GCA_011799875.1. Classification (NCBI taxonomy): domain Eukaryota; kingdom Viridiplantae; phylum Streptophyta; class Magnoliopsida; order Poales; family Poaceae; genus Thinopyrum; species Thinopyrum elongatum. The sequence goes on from CM022298.1 coordinate 386,686,888, forward strand.
TAGAGTACAGTGGAACCTAATTAAAAGCTGCCACGAGCGAAGAAATAATTCAACGGGTTCCACTTGTGTGTGTGTGCGCGCGCATGCGTGCGCGTGTGTTTGTGTGTGTGAGAGAGAGAGAGAGGGAGAGAGAGAGACCCATCGGTCGATGCTCGTGAATACATCTTTCAGCCATATGCCTTGCTGATGCTTAGTAAAAACTTATATAGTTGACACAATCATATACAACATCATAGCACATTGAACCTGCATACAAAAATTTCACTCAGGCGGCACAATCAGGGTGGAAGCAGTGGATCGCTACGGGTAGGGCTATGTTGAAACCAACAAACTCGTACATAACCATTCATTGTCTTTATCAATGACGGGGAAATATCTTGAATGCTATGCAAAGAAAACAAACAGACAACACAATAAGTTCTGCTAGCACATTAAGTTGACGTACACCCCTTTCTAAAAAAAGTTCAGGTACAAAAATATAACAAGTCACAATCAAATGTACTGGCACATTAGTGGTTCACACCGATAGCTCGGATTTAACTAGTATCTGAGAAGATACAGTTATTACCTCAAATTAGAGCACATCCAGGCAGCCAACCCTGCCTCTTCTCCCAAAGAAGTAGTGGCCTCCGCCGCGCGGTGGAGTAGGCACTGTGCCATCCATCGTTCCTAGCAATAGGGGGAAAGTCTGACGTTGACTCCTGTAATGGACGTCGTTGACGGACCCTGGCACCAGTGGCGGTGGCAGGACTTCGATTGATGGATCGACCACTTCTTCGACATGCATGAACACTCGATACAGGTACATCCCTAATGTGGTCCGCGACGGCATTGGTGGTGATGAATAGTACAACCCTGGTTCCTGCACCGGTATCTCAACACCAAGCACCTTCGGTATGGTGGGCGGCTTCTTCACCCATGCCATAACCGTTAGATACCAGCTATCTGGAGGAACAAACATACTTACGAGCTCACCTCCTAGGTCGTTGTTAAGCTCATTCATGGACTCGCTGTTCCAAGCACATCGAGGCATGCCATGGAAGGTATGCTTTGTTAAAAACTCAAGCTCAGAGGGCACCGAGCCCCATCCTGGATGCCATCGATCAAAGCTCACCAGCGCGCCATCACGGAACAAACGCTGGGAAGATTCGAACACACGACTGCAGTCAAAAGTTATCCGGAACCCGGCGAAGAAATCAGCCGGTGGCGGACAGACTTCGATGAGCAAGTCGCTTATTTGGATGCCGTGCGCAATGCCAAAAGCTTGGACAAGGTCGTCCGGCAAGACGGGAGGACGGTCACCGTTGATGGTTACCATCAGCACTTTGCCGGCGAACAGGTCATCAAGCGCCGCCATTCCACTGTTGAGCGACAGCACGCAGCGCCCGAAGGCAGGACGGACCTCAGGATCTCCGGCTCAGAGATCCGCGTTGACCGTCGACATGATAGTGCGCTTGAGTACAGGGAGTACAGGAGGGGGATTTGGGGGAACTGGACACTGGAGTACAAATCAAGATTCCAGAGGTGGGGGAGGGGCGGGAGATTGGGTATGAAAAGGTAGCACGAATTTCGAACACGCGCCAATACGCTCTCGGCGTGCAAGCGCACCGGTGGAGCCCACATGTCAGCCTAAGAGTCCTTTTTCTTTCTTTTTTTGAGCGCCCAACCTGAGAGTCATAATTGACCTGTTTGGCTTTGCGTTACTACTCGGCCCATATTCAACGACACCTCACATTGGCCCAAACAAGTGTACATCATCGAAAAGACACTGAGCACAAATTATAACTTGAAAAAAGGATATATACACTGAACACTGGAGAATGGTGATGTCCTCATTTAGCCCACCAGTAGTTCGAGACAATAAATAGTTTTAAACAATGATATATACAACATTCAAATGCTGACTAGTGACTACTACTGACATAAACAGCAAGACATGATAGTTCATAAGAAGTCTTGCTACACCACCAAAACGCACCCATCTGCAGTGCTCAGACTCTCGTGATCCAGATGAGAATGACATTCTAAAGAGAGACAACTATTACATAGTAAGAGTGACATAGACGAGGATGACCAAATGACAAGGAGTCTGCATAACAAAAGAGAGAACTACCAATCCAGAACAAGCAGCAAAGACAACAAGTCATTCAAAGAGGGATCATCCAACACCATCATAATTTGCAGCCCCGCTTCAACCACTGGTGATTCGGAGATACCAGGACTCCACCCTTTCAATTTAATAGCCCAATTACCTGTCAACCTGAAGGCTTGAACCACATCACTGCATGTCGGAGTTGAGACATCCAAGGGTCAAAGTTAATCGAGATGCTTTTGTCATTCTCACCTTCTTTTGGCTGCTGGCTGTATCATTGACAATCAGGGGAGTTTGCTCTCGAAGTCCTAGGGCTCGCCGTGTTGACATAGTTTTCCCTAGCAAACAGAGCCTCTCTGCCATCAAGGTCCTTGCCAATGGTAATCTCCTGGTTAATTGGATAATTGAGTCCGAGAAATAGAGAGTGTGAACCAAGGCTGTTTACCCGCTTCCAACTCAAAAATCCTGAAGGCCCCAACAAGCTGGTATCCTGCTCATAGACGTAGCAGCCACTCTCCAGATACTCACGTATTTCACGGTGCTTGTACACAGTGGGGGGTTTTTTTGCAATATAACTTTGCCGGCTCATGTGTGCGAATGACCATCAGTCTTTTGCCGTCGTCTGATTGAGCGAGGAACCAGTTGTGCTTCCCTATTTTTGGCAAAGGTGGTGTGATTACAAAGGGAAGTAACTGTAGGGACATTGCATCATATCAAAAAGGATAGGCATTCACTACTGCAGGATGCTGCTAACGCGACACTACAATCAGAGACCCTTCGACGAAACTGTGTGCGATGCAATAATCGCAAACAGTGATGTAAAAAAACCATTAAAAAAGATGCAAAACATTTGCGATGGCGGATACATCAAACACGGTTCAGAATTTAGTTGCATGTGTGATGCGGGGCATACGGTTCAGTTCAATGAACTGTTTGAGATGAGGCAGAAGAACATAAACGGGCAGCCAGATGAATGTGTGTGCGATATACGACATACGGTTCACTCGGATGAACTGGTTGTGATTAGGCGGAACAAAAGAAACAGTCAGCCATATCAAGGTGTGTGCGATAGAGGGCAAACAGTTCACTCGGATGAACTATTTGCGTTGAGCCAAGAGAACAGAAATGGTTCAATTTAACAAGATGTGTGTGATACGCGGCAAACAGGCCTGTAATCAGAAATGTGTGCGAAGACCGATAATAACACAGACGATTGCTGCTAATAAGACGTGTGTGTTGTGCATTGGGATTGCATATAGAACAACAACATATGTATATATATATACACACACACTTATAAGGACATGGTTGCATAACCAAATTAAACATCCAATTACATAGGTGGCTACTACACACATGAGATTTGCACACACCAAAGTAAACTATTACATGCATAATTACATAGGTGGCTACTACACACATGACATTTCCTCACACCAAAGTCAACTATATTACAGGCATAATTAACTAGGATAAACGATCATCTGATCATCATCTACTTCTTGAGACGCTTGCCGCTACTGCTCTGCTTGTGGCTCGATCCGGCCTCGTCGATTTCGGTAACGAGGCAGTTCCTCATGTCAACGATCCGCCTGTGCATCTCATAGCATGTGTACACGCTCTTGGCCGCGAACCTGAGGTGAGGTTCATCCAGTTGCCGTGTCCAGCCCCCTACCAGGATACTGGATTTGTTCTCTTGGCATCCTGCTTCATCTTTTTGTAGTAGGGGTCCATGATGGCCGAGGCAAGTTCAACCATGGAGTCCTTCGTGCTGCCCTAGACCCTGTAGTGCTCACGGATTTCGACAAGGTTCTTGCAGGCCAAGCCCGTAACCTTGAGCGCCTTTACATTGTTGCGGGTTTCCACCGTAGCGAACTTGTAGTCGGTGCTGTTGACAAACCTGGCGAAATGGTCGCAAGGCTCTATGGCCATGCAGTAGTGGAATATGAGGACATGATGGCGCACCACAACTGGGCGACGGCAACCTTCTGATCTTTGCCGGGCTGACCGTCTGTGTAATGAAGGTCGATGCCGACCACCTTGTACTTGTCTCGAGCAAGCAACTGCTCCTCGGTGTTGATGTAGTCGTCCACCACGACCGGGTCTTTGGTGTCCACCACCGAGAGATCCGTCTCCCTCGCGTGGGTCTCCACTTTATGCTCGCCGAACTCCATTACAGCGCCGCTAGATATCCTCTCTATATTTGTCATCGTGGGTGTGCTTGTTGTGTTGTGGGGTGAGATCGAGAGGTTGAAGAGACTAAGGTTCTAATGGCCGGAGGAATTAATGGGGAAGCCGGACGGACTGGAATATCGGCACGCCCGGATGGCAGTTCTAATTTGCAGCGCGTAACTCCATCATGCCGCACGTAACTGCATCGTGGCGACACATGCATATGGGCCCCCAACATGATCGTGCGCAGGCCCCAACTGCTGGAAGAGCGCGCGTGCACGGACGCGAGCAGAACGCTCCGCGGCGCCTCAACGGCGAGCAACCATATATATGCATATAGCAGTTGAACACGCAGGAAAAGCTATCCACAAGCCGAGCGCGTGGAGGTACGTGAGCAGAGCGCGCCGATGGACGCAAGCAGAGCGCACCGCGGCACCTAACGGCGAGCACAGCATGCTGCAGCACCTAACGGCGAGCAGAGCATGCCGAGGGACGCGAGCAGAGGCCGGCACAGTGATATGTGACAAATAAGACGAACTGTGCGAGCGATGGCGGAGACATCAAGCACGAATCAGATTAGAGTTGCGTGTGCGATACATGGCATACAGTTGATCCATCCGAGTTGTTTGTGATGGAATAAGCCGTGTGTGTTGTGGGCAAATGCTTGTTGGTATATAACCGTTTGTGATTGATGAATTCAACACCGACGGGTTACCTAGTGTGGTCCGTGTGTGATGTGATATGCTCTGTCTTCAGAACATCTATGCTCTCTGTACAGAAGAACAACATATATATACTTGTAATAGGACATGATTGCAAGACCAAATTAAACATCCAATTACGTTATATAACAAATACCATAAATATTGCAAGGTTCAAATTCCAGCATGACAAGGCCCAAATTCAAAGATTACAAGGTTCAAACTATTCAGACACATAAAATTCATCTTCTTCAAAATCTTTTTCATGCATTATTTTTGCGAAAGGATCAGCCACCGAGAAGTCATATAGCGGCTCGATATAGTAACTTCCGAATGATCTGTCATATGAAGTTACAAACTGAAATTCAGCTTGTGTAGAGCTTTTTCCATTCTGCTGTAGACGCCTGCGCTCTTTAGCAATCCATTCACTTCTGCGCAGTAAATATAGGGCAAACCTCATTACCTTGAGCAACCTTGCTTTCTCAACAAAGAGCCTGGCGAATTTAATTTCTGGTGTGGTGCCTCGGTACTCGTTAAAAGTAATTTCTGTGAGATGAAGATGAAGGCATTCAATGGGATTGCTATATTCCCCAACATTTTCTACTTTCGGGCCTGCTAGTATCTGCAAATGAAGACAACATATTAGTGCATAGCTGCAGATTTGAACACTTCGGGCCTCTTGGATTTGCAGGATTTCTAAAATACACGAAAAGAGTGAAATGCCACCTTCAATCTTTCATGATAAACTTTTATCATGAAAGCATGTCGGGCGAAGGAATAAAACGCATACAACACTAGCATCTCAGAAAATATATGTATTGAAATCCTCTAGATTTCCTTTAGAAATCACTCTACATTTGTCATTGTAATCATGGGTAAAGTAACAAAAAATTGAGCTCCGTTGTGGTTAACAATTAACACGAAAGGAGCATCACCTTGATGTATAGCTTCTCCGTGCAAGGAAAGCATCTAAGGAATCTAACAACTTCATCCAGATCGGGGCCGACAGATTGTAGTGCCAAGATCTTCACTGTGCACAGAGGCCAGGCCAAGCTTGTGGGAATCATTTTTTGGATGGCAGGCGAACATATAGATCAACAACAATTAGATAAAATGTGTTGTCCAATAATATATAAGTAGGAGAAGAAGAAGAAGACTGTTGTACCTGAACGGATAATGATCCAGTAACAAGTTCGTTGAATTCAGCACACGAATAGCCCAACACTGTCAATTTCGGTGCGTGAATGACCTTGATGCTTGCTGGACCTAATTTATCAAGTACATACAATCTCTCAAGGAAAGGCGCACTCTCAATGACAATATCGTGAAACACCTCAACTGACAGCCTTGGGTGGCGCCAGCAATGCACATAAATCGCACGGACATTCGTCGAGGTGATGTGGAGGCTACTGAACCCATCCATCGCATGAAGACGAAGGTACTCGAGCGCTGTACAGCCGACGAGCAGGCGCTCCAAATCCTCCTTCGAGATACGAACGACAATGAGCTCGAGGTGCTTAATTTTAGGGAGATGAAGAGTGCGTGCGGCATTGATCCGGGGGAAAATGCACCGCCTGAATGTAGCGCGGCACAGCGTGGGCGCGAGGCTGAGCACGAACGACGGTAGTGAGCAAGGACGTCTAGCATGAAGGCTGAGCTCCTCGAGCCGATCCAAGGCTGGGGATAGGAACCAGTAGTGCAACCTGGGTTCGGTCTTGTTGTGGGGATTGAGCCTGCCGATAGCAAGGTGTCTGACCGGCCCAGGGTCCGTGGCGAGGATGTGGGACAATGCGTCAAGGCATTGCTGCTCCTCGCTGCAGAACTCGTGGTCGACGATGATGTCCAGGGGGGTGGTATGCCAGAGGGGGCACCACCGACATGAGAGGACAGTGGTCCGCATGCCATATTTGATGGGGAGGTGGGATATGATGGTTACCAACATCTAGTCGGGGAGGCTGCTGATGAAGTCCATGTTCGCCGGAGGCTCTTGCGGTTCTGGCTCGACCCGCCCCTGCTTGTTGGCCGACTCATCCTCCATCTCGCAGCAGGCGGCGATCCTCGGCGGCGGTGCTTGTAGATGAGAATGGAGGACTGTTCTACATACCTTCCCGAGGCGGCCGAAACAGAAGTCCAAAACCAGCAATAAATTGCAGCGCTCGCGGCGTGCGCGGTGGACTGCTCATAGTCGTCCCGTCTAATCAAATAGATGCCCGCGGTAGTAAATGGTTAGTTGAACACCCACTATTGAACTAATACGACCGTTTGCGATAATAACATGGTGGCCATTTGTTAAAAATGCCTAGGAAAATCAATGTATAAAAAGGCGAAACGAACCCTGAATAATTTCATATGTTTAGCACAGTTGCATGTTGCCTCTGTAAAATAAATCAAGGCCGGAAGATACAGCGTATGTCATTTCGCACACAGATCATGTGACCAAGTTCCCTCTCGGAACCATGAGGCTTCTTGATAGAAGCTCCGGTTTGAATGAAAGAAAATATGGGTCAAAGCGTAGTTGAAAAGGGCAGCAATATCTAACCCCAGCTTACAGAAGGTACAAAAGCATGATGATTAATTGTTCATTAGGTTTACACAAAATCCAGATTGAACAGGACAATAACAACTAACTCAACCAAAGTTTTCGGCAGTCACAATCAAATGGATCGGTCTGATCCATAAAATCAAGATCCCGGACCAGAAAATCTACTGGTACATGAAGACAAGTTGTTGTAAATAGAAGCCGAGCATGTTCAGAAGCCCTTTTGTCCACTTGAAACTTCTTTTTATGATGTTCAACGTGTCCATCCGTGAGAAAGTTTTTGTTAAAAAACTTAATCCTCATGGATAATAGTACTCTCGCATTCAACAGGAAGAATGTGACAAAGCTAGTGTTTGCATGGTTGGATGCATATCCTTCCAGCGTTATTGTCCTCAAACAAATGTCATGAGAACTTAGAAAATCCTGGTGCTTCTTATGCCACCGATTGGTTATACCTTTTTGTCCATGTCCTTTAGCCTAAATAGACATGAAGACTGAAAACAGTTAATGTCCAAAAAAAATAGTATAGCTGAAAGGTTAGTTCTAGTAAAGTATATCAATGTGCTTGATATCATCACCTCTATATACAAATTCTCCAGACATGGAAAGCATCACAGCAAGCCGATAATCATGTTCAGATCAAAACACCATGTACTGATATGTAAGGTCTTGACAGAATCTAGCACCATTGATAGGGTACCCATGGACAAACTCTTCATTGAGCATAGAACATAATATTAGTACCAAACACGTACTCCAAGATTATATAAAGATTATGCGCACAAATGAAAAATGTAGCTTATGATTACAAAAGTGTTGATGATATAAAACTTACGCACACAAATGAAAAATGCAGCTTATGATTACAAAAGTGTTGATGATAATATACAGTACCTGAATAAGTGTGGAGCCAACCACCATCTTGTAACCTTCAAACGGATCAGGAATTACACCCAAGGTCTCTAGTTTAGGCGCAGAGACCACAGTTATTTGCGAAGGTGCATAACGATAATCAAGGAGCAGCCTTTGGAGTGAAGGGGCGTCTTTGATGATGAGCTCCTCTCCTTTAAAGCAAATTCCAATGCTTACAAGGTGAGGCGACTTTATTTGGAGACAACGGATACGGATTTCTTTTCCAAAAACAAGCAGCAAGCGCTTCAGGGCAGGGCAGCAGGAGTGGATGATGCTGTGCAGTGAGGCCTCCGACAGATCGACCACCACAAGCGCGAGTTTTTTTAGCAGTGGGAGTCGAAGCATTTGTACCAGATTGTCTGGTAGATGACACCGGGCCAGGGTGGTGGTCTAGAGAGAGGAGGAAAACCATGAGATGGACACTGGTGGTGAGGGCACAGCTACAATGCTTGGTGGACAACTATTTGCATAGTAATGGTAGAACTCAAGATGTTGGAGTTTTTCGAATTGACGGGATGTCAGCCAGGCGTTCACCGTGCAGGGTATGTGCAGCAGGCAGCATGCCGGGATGCATAGGCGTTGAACGGAGCCCTGGTGGGACGATATGATGGCTCCGTGTAGTTCAAAATCATGAACGACAGATAGCCGGCGACAGTCGAGATTAAGAGGTGTGCCGCGCCACAGAGTGCGCCACCGAGATGCGAGGACCTGTGTGCGGCAGCCATCCTTGGTGGGGAGAAGGAAGATTATCTCCCCAAGGATGGCGTTCGGGAGATCGCTGATGCGCTCCACCCGATATTCTACGGGTTCCTCAGATCCAGGGGCGTGGCCGCTTCTGCCAGTGCTGCCGGGTGCAGGATCTACAGCCGGTGGCGCCGCTGGCCGGAGCCTCATCTGTGTACATAGCAATCTGGAAGAAAAAAAGGCAGAAACATACATGTAGGACATTCAAAATCAATTCTCAAGATCAGGAAGAAAAAAGGGCATAAACATATATGTAGGACATTCAAAATCAATTCTCAAGATCTGGCTACGAATTATTAGCACGCACGCTAACCCTAGTCAGATTATTATAAAAAAAATCTTTTGCACAGAACAAACAATTAATCACTAACCATAGATACCATTCAAACAATCAATACACTACACGGATCTAATGAATCTTACTCTGATTGCATGGACTGAGTGAACATAACCAAGGGTTTCTGTTCCCAACAAAGGGGGGGGGGACTAACCGGTTTTCCGTCGGAGTCGGAGTCATTGCTGGAGTAGCTGTGGACCTCTGGCTCCGGCTGGGGAGGCACGACGACGGCGACAAAGTCAAGGTCATGCTGCTGCTCATGCGAGACCTCGTCGGCGGTGACAGCAACCTCTGCGCCCAGCTTCATGCGTTGCACGGGTGCTTCACCAGCCCCGGCATCGCCACTCCCACAGATGGTGTGCTTCGGCAAAATCCTAATACACTCCATGCGGCGGTGACAACTGTGGACGGGGTGTGCGGCCGCCTATTATGACCAGCGGATCAGGCGCGCCATTAATATGGAACAGTGGGAGCAAGGTGGGCGGCGGTCAAAGGGCTGGCTCGCCTCCCGGTGAGCCTGTGCAGTGGACTACTGGCATGCCTATCGTCATTTCACACAGCTACTAGCACGCCCCACGGTGAGTGCATAGCGAACACGCGCATGCCTCGGCCTCCCGGTCTGCCTGCTAGCATGTGTCTCGTCAACTCACGCATGCTCGTACGGCACACGGGACGCGTGCACGGCACGTATTATAATGATTTTTCCTTTTTGATGATTAATTCTGCCGCTTTATTGCTTAACCGAAGCACGACACTTACATTGTTGGTCTAACTCACACGGTTCGAACAAAGAGTTCGTTTGCGATATTGGTTGATAATTATTTAAAATTTCCTGTATATAAGAAGATTATATCAAAACTTGTCTCAAATTTGAAAAAAAAATATCACAGTCTATTGTTGTCCATATGACACCACGATAAGTTTCATGAATTTCAACTTAGTTTTGTATTTATTGGATTTTAAAATCAAGATTCTCGATGTTATAAATTTCTTGCAAGGGGACTAAACATGCACCCAGGGACACGTACACATATGATTTTGCAATCCATTTTCGTGCACTATCACGGGTCTCATGTAGATCAAATTTGATTTTTGCACATTTAAATCCCTAGGAAATCAATCAATGTATAAAAAAGGGACAAATTTTATCTATTTTTTAAATTTTCAACACTAAACTCCTTTGGTCGCATGTTCGCTACAGAAAAAGTTTGACATGCATCTTTGGGCCACATGCACGCGGTGGTCCTAGGACACTCACTCGCGTGGGCTCGCGAGGTCGCCGTCCAGCATTATGACATGTGATGAGAGAGGTTAATTTGACCAACAAGGATGGTCATATTTTGGTTTTTGTTATACGTATGGTAGGAGTATATATATAGTACGCATTGAAGAGGGTGGCCGGGGGCAATACTACGCGTCATATAGGACACTCACTCGCGTGCGATGTTTCCATCCGTGGGCCCGCGAGGTTGTCCTCCATCACTTTGACCCAGCAAGGAGGTTTCTTTTTGGGTTGTGTTGCGGTAGGAGTATATAGTACGCGTCGAAGAGGGGAGGAGGGGGCCGGGGCAGCACAAACTACACACACGTCATGAATCGATCTCGCTCCATGTGGGGACTTTTCAGTTTCCGAGGCAGGTGCCATAAAGAAGTTGTGCATATTGGGTATTAAAAACATCACCAACACATTGGGCCACGTGCAGACGATGGTTGTCACTCATTCGCCTGCGACTCTTCCCTCCATGGGCCCGCGAGGTCGGCGTCCATCTAATATATGACACAACGAGAAAGGTAATTTGACGAACACAGAGCATTATTTTCGGGTTGTGTTACGGTACGTAGGACTATATATTACGCATCAAAGAGGGGAGGGGGCAACATATATATACTAAGTGTCATGAACCTCGGTTCGTGTGGGGGATTTAAAGGTTTCCGAGGCAGGTGCCATATCAAAGTTCTGCATATATATTAGGTATTCAAACATCACAACCACACATCTCCATACATGTGTTTGGCCCACAAGCAAGCGATGGCGGTTGTCCTCTGGCACTCACTGACGGGGTTATCGGTGAGATGCTTCGTCCATCGTCTCTGTGTGCCCGCTTGGTCAATCACTTCGACCGACAGCGATAGAGGTTAATTTGTCTTATGATTAGGAGGGGATTAAATTTTGGTTCGTCCTATACGGTTCAGTACATGCAACTATACTTCACGCGCATGTGTACGCACGAATCCCTCCCACAAGGCCGAAGTGGGGGGGGGGGGGAGAGCACGCGACGCGTCATGAACCAGATCTATGTTGGACTATGCGATTTTCGACGCATGCATGCGCCACATCAAAATGTTGTGCTTTTGGTATTCAACATATATGCATGCATGACATCTGTCCATACATATGTTTGGGGCACATACATGCAGTGGTTGTCTTGGACACTCCCCCTCGCTTGGTTATCTTCGAGCGCCTATATATTCGTGGGCCCGGGTGGACGTCCATCCCTCCACTAACAACGCGAGAGAGGTTACCAGGGTGGATTCTTCTTCTCTTTGGTTCGCGTTACCGTATAGTCATCGTCGATCATGGTGAGATTCGAGACCTAAGTTCAAGGGCTCGCATACACATGAACCCTATATATATATATATATTATATATATATAGTATATAGTATACTACGCATCATGAACCCTCGCTCCGTGTGGGTACTTTCCGGTTCCAAAAGCACGCTGCCACATCAAACTTGTGCATAGGGTATATTCAACACCCACTGACCCTTCATACATATGTTTGGGCCACATGCACGCAGTGGTTGTCTTCAGGCACTCCCTCGCGTGGTTATCGGCGACAGCTAGCCTATTTTGTGGGGCCACGTGTGGAACGTCAATGCATGACTTTGACCAACAAGACAAGAGAGCTTATACGACCAAGGTGGTGATTCTTCTTGGTCAGTCTTACAATACGCCTTGGTGAGATGCCCCTCCCACCGACTCAAAGTGTGTGTGTGTGTGGGGGGGGGGGGGCACAGTACTACTTCGTACTAGATGAACCTCCGTGGGGTCGGGGATGTCCAGTTAATTTGCGATGCACATGTGCCACATCAAATTTGTGATTTGGTTATTTAAATATCATACCACATTGTTTTCACACACACACACACACACATTGGGCCACCCGCAGGTGTGGTTCGTATGTGGTCTCACCCATCTAACGCCAGAAGAACACATATGTGGACCCGCACACGGTCCACATTTGATCGGAAGCAAAGGGGGGAGGGGGTTGACCATTATTTACTTCCTTCTGTTTTTTTACGTTAGTGTGAGCTGTCAGCCTATCTATTTGTGTTCAGTCTTCAATTAGTATTCCCCTCCCCTCAACACCTTTTTTTTTTGTTTCCGCGCGGTGTCAGATCAGCACAGGGGACCACGGCTGAGGAGTCGCTGGACGCGACGGCACAGGAGGCACCACGGGTCCCCCCCACACACACCCCCCCCGACCCTTGACAGCACGATACACCTTTGTGGAACAGGTGCCACATCAAAGTTGTGGCTTCGGATTTGAACATCAAACCACACTTTTCATACATATATTTGGTCCACATGCAAGTGTGCATGTGTTCTGACCCTTTCCCGCGTTTTTTGGGCCAAATTTATAAACAGCAGACGAGTCGGACGCAGCAATTGTCTGTGATCGGGTATGAAACAGACACGGTTCCCTAGGACTACCCGTGTGCCGCGCCCCTGCCCCTGTCACCCACATGATCACAGTAGATTTGGCTCCACAAGGCTTCCCTCCCCCTCTCGAAAATATCTAACCCCTCGCAATCTCGAAAATATCTACCCGCGTAGATGGTTTTTCTGTTTGATAGCACACGATTAGTACGTCTGGACCGTGTGCGATGTCTGTTACTCCCGCTCTGCTTCAATCAGTAGATCCAAATTTTCAGTAGCCCCGGCATTTTACTCCCGCCTGCATCCCTCGCAATCTCAAAAATATCTGCTCGGCTGAAGTGTTTTTCTGTTTGATAGGACACGATTATTATGTTTTAACCGTGTGTGATGTTCGTTACTCCCGCCCCGCTCTGCTTCAATCCCTTGATCCAAATTTTTGGTAGCTCCGCCATTTTACTCCCGCCTAGTAAAATTTTCAGTACCTGCAGCATTTCCTCAAACACCACCTTGGACCCCCTCCACACACACACACCAAATCCTTCGCTCACCCCAAATCCCCCGCTCACACACATACACACCACCCCTCCCTCACTCGAAACCTAGCTAGGTTGCCACCGCCGCCTCCATCGTAAACCTCTGCCGGTCTGCCCGTGCAGTTTAACCACCGATATACATACCCTCGCCGCCCTGAGTTTCTTAGATGACGCCTGCGAAACACCCCCTTTGCCACATATCCCCATCCCCACCCCCCTCCCCCTCTCCAGAGCATGGCAGCCTAAGCCCGGCTATGCTTCCCGGGAAGCTCGAGGAGCGAATGGCCCAAAAGAGCTTTACCGCGGCCTCTTCGCCCGACGTCGGCCAGGTGGCCGCTGAGGAAGCTGACGACGATGACTGGACCTGGATGGAGCCTTTCAATCAGCAGGCTAAAGTATTCTGGCATGTCGCGGTCGCCAGCTTAGACATCGAGGTCGTCGACACCGATGGCTTGACGTGGGTTATGTCACAGGTTAAGTTGCCCAGCCCCAACCCTTTGGGTTCGACAGCCGTTGATCTCATCGATGGCCCTGCTGCTGATCTCCTGCGGCTCGTTATGAACAATTTTCCATCCTTCATCGCCATGGAACCCCTTTTGTCATTTCTGAAGGACACGTTCTGCGATGCTAGCTTGGGATCCTCAGATGGCAAGTCAGACCTCATCGACGGCGACCACGAGGAGGAGCTAATCTGTGACAAGTGAGGAAACCCATGATTTGTTTTCTCGAACCCCTTTTGTAGTGAGAACCTGTCCAGTATTTATTGCTATATTTGGTTGTTTGCATTACGCCTTGTTTATTTCTACGGTTTATGGTTGTTCGGTTGTTTGTAGTTAGCATATGTCCAGTTTCAATTGCCATCTTTGGTTGTTCATAGTATGCCTTGTTTATTTCAGCTATTAACAGTGTGATGTTCTATATGTGCTAGTATGAACTGTACAGTTCAATTTCATCAATACCAAATTTAACAATAGCTCTATGAATGACTATATTTGGTTGTTGTTAAGCATGTTGTACTCCCTTCGAATCTTTTTAGTTCGCAAATAAGATTTGTCTAAAGTCAAGCCTCGTAAAGTTTGACCAACTTTATAGAACAAAATACCAACATTCACAATATGAAATAAATTTCAGTACATGTGTCATGACTTAAATTTTCATACTGTATAACTTTAGCATTGTAGATGTTGATGTTTTTTCATATAAATATGGTCAAACTTTATGAAGTTTGACTTCAGACAATTCTTATATGTAGAGTAAAAATGACCGGAGGGAGTATTTAACATGCCTTTCCATTTGATTTAACAATGGCACTGTTTGGATACTCTAACTTAGATAGAGGTTAGAGTTAGTTTCTAGCTCATGACATTAAAAGGGAGAGAGAGAGAGATTGGTGGAATAGTTGATTGTATTGCTTGAGCCTCGTGGGCATTAATATAGGAGTTCATGGTCATCTTGGAGTACAAGTTAAGGTTGAATAAATCCTACACTATCCTATGTTTCCTAAATAACAATGATACTCAACAATAACTAACCCTGAACTAACTCTAGCCAAAGAGGTGTTTGGATGACAGTGTTAGATTGACAATAAATGCACTAGGAGAACTAGCCCCAATCAGCACCTCTTGGGTGGGATAGTTGTTTTGGGTGGGTTTGACGCAACTAGCTCAAACTAGCCCTCATGTTTGGATACTTTAGGGCTATTTGAGCCCAAACTAGCTCAAACTAACTCTAACCCATGGATCTAAACAGGGCCAATAACTAGTGTACTTAGACCTGCACAATACAAGTTTGAATGACTATGTCTGCTTGTTTTTAAATATTAGGCATGTTGCAGTTCATAACACACCTTTCCACTTCTTGTTTTTAAATATTAGGTTTTTAACAATTTGGTCTTGCACATGTAGGTCCTGCTGTCAGAGGTTTTGACCCACTATTTGACCCTTTTTGCATATGTGGAAATGAGTTGTCCATGAATATCAGTCAAGTCAAGAAACTCAGAAAGATTGTTACGATAAAGAAATTAGCGACAAAAAACAACAAGATCTTTGTCTGCACAATGAAGAAGACATCAATTAACTACAGGATGGTACTAACTTCTATACCTTGTCTTTTTAATTCCTTTGCGCCATGTCAAATCTAGAGAAGATATTTATGCATATCCTTGTTTTCAGGCCTTTCCAAAGCAGTTCACTGATGATTACCTCTCAAACCACCTGTATGGCCAGGAGGTGAGGAAGATATTCATACAACACCCACGGTTCAATATTGAAGTGTTCATGAAGAGGACGAAGGATGGACAGGCACTGGCCTAAAGTTGCAAAGACCTTCAACATCAATGAAGGCTCAATATTCGCCTTCCGCTTCAGCAGTTTTCTAGATGAGATCCATCTGTCTATGTACCGTCTATGATGCTAATTTCGAAAGGTTATAGATGTTGCATGTGAAACTTGGTGCTAGTGCAGTTATGTAATGGGGTAGCTGAGTGCTGAAGCTATATGATGTTGTACTCTGATGTATTTCAATTATAAAATCCTCCTTCCTTAATATGAAAATGAAATATATTGTGTGCTTAATATGAAATGTCAATTAGATTAATAAATGGATTATTAATAATAGGGCCATTAGCTTGCTAATGGCCAATTAGCCTGCTAATTGGGTTTTCTATTGCAAACGGTTATTGAGAAAACACCGTGGGCGATGACCTCAGGCAACACACACAGTTTCTAGGAATAAACCATGTTGGATCAATGAACAACCACACACGACATCCTCTTGAAAACTGTTTGCGTTAGGCCACCTTGCGCAAACGTTTACCACATAAAAAGTGTGTGTGATGGACAACCTTTGCCACACAGTTTCTTCTATGCACAGTGTGTGATGCATTCAATAATGCAAACAATAAAATTGTTAATATCATGTGCAATGGCAACGCTATCACAAACGATTTAATGGGGAAAATTGTGTGTGATGTACCTGCGAACGGAAACGTTTTCCTTGGAGTGACTATGTGGGATGTATATACGAACGGAAACATACTTCTTGGATTAACTGTGTGGGATGTACATACTAACGAAAACGTATTCCTTGGATTGACTGTGTGGAATGTACATACGAACGAAAACATTTAGCCGGGACTGACTGTGTGGGATGTACTTATGACCGGAAATGATTTGGCATGTATAATTGTATTTTTTTTTAGCAGTACTGTATGTATAACCATATTTGATCGCTCGCCCATTGCACACGACCACATTTTGCCGAGTGTGTGTACCAGGAGGGCCTATCCTCGATGATTTCTGGGTCGTGTGGGAAGGGCCCCCCTATCGCAGTCACTCACTAGGTGACGGTTCAAAACGCCGTTGCGGAAAGGGGTTAAAAACCGTTTGTATAGCACCTTGTTGTACCAGTGATTGTTAATGTAAGATCAACATTGTTCAGAGTATGAGTAGGATAATGCAAGAAACAACATTGATCTGTCCCTGTTGGAACTGAGAGGAAAATACAGGGAAATGTATACTGGGTTCGAAAATACAGAAGTGTCATGCATGGTTATACTCATGTGATCTCGCAATCGATTCTTCACAGGAAACTACCATGCCATGCATGTTACATAATCATGTTCTGTCCTCACAGATAAATTCTTCAAGGAAACTAACACACCATACATTGTTATATACTCAAGTTCTGTGGGAAAAATTCTTGTGAGGATATTATTCTAGCCATTGATTGCTGAAGGGCGATATAGGTATGTACACATGGTAAGCATTACAGGATTTCACTACTTCCACATATAGAGTTCTCCGTATACACATTTACTTCCCTAATGTATGGTTAGATGAAACCAACAGTGTGATGCATGTTTCTACATGATGAAAATGAGGAAACCTACATGGCTACTGATACACACTCATAATTAGTGGTATATAGATTACTATAAAGTAAGGAGAGTATCCATATCTTCCTAACCGTTTGATTATTCAAGGGTACAAATTGGCTGTAATGACATGGTTACAATCGCATGAATTAAATCATTCCAAATATAGCTGATTTACGGCGTCTCTAATACATTGCCATAGTTCTACTTAAATTCTGCTCAAACAGGGATATGACAATCATCACAAAAAGTTCGAACAGTGTCATGGCATTATCATTAAAATCAGATGAAAACAACTTACACGTGCCGTCCCAGCAATATGTGGTGCCATCTGCTTTGACGATCACGTAGATGATACCATTGTGTTCAATAGCGTCACAGAAGTGTGTATCAGCTTTGACAATCCACTGCGAGGTGAGTTGTCTCCAGCTAAAGAAGGGACCGGCGGAAAGATAGGCGAGTCCGCGGTCGAACAAGGCAATTAGCTTGAAGTCTGCGTAATCCGCATATCGTGTGGGCACTTGGCATATTACAATCTTCTGCAAAACAAGGTCCGTCCAACTGACGTGGTAATCTAGATGACTTGGACCGTGACGGTAAAACCCTACATATTCCAATGGAGGAAGGATAATCTCATGGGGGGTGTGGAAGTTCACGAGCACCAACTTTTTCTGGTCTTCTCTGACGGCAGCCATCCAGTGGGAGTTCATGCCGACCCGGTACGTACCTGCCAAGAAGTTTCGGGCGATGGTGATCGGATCAAAGTCAAGGGGCATGATGTACGGCGACCCAGCACATACCTGCAAAGAAGTTTCGGCTAATGGAGGTCAGAATGAAGTCAAGGGCCATCATATACGCCTCTGTATCATGGTGAGTGCATCTCGCAAGAGCAGATAGCAGCAAGCAGGCTGTCTTGAAAAGCTCAGGTCTCGCTTCGACGATGGTCGTGTGCATGTCCCTCGACCATGCAGCCAGCCGCATGACGCTCAACATATCCATACGCGAACAACAGAGGTCGAGGATGTCACTGGGGAGATCGCTCCAGTCGCTGCTCATATGGATGCTGCGTGGTTCGCCTTCGACCATGGTGGAGTTTGGAAGGTGGGGTTTTTGGGGCTTGATTTACGGGGGAGAAGGCTCTCGGTGCTGGAGCGGCTAGCGAGGGAATAGTGGTACTGGAGGAGGCGATCGAGGTGAGGGTACGCGGGGGCACAGTGAGATGATGAAGAGTGACCTCAGGATCTCCAGCGAGATGGAGATGGAGATAGAGTGGTGCTAGGGGAGAGGCAGACGACGCGAGGCATTCTATACAGCCGCGGTGACAGTGACTGCACAGTGCACAAGGTGAGGCTGAGTTTGGTAACCCGAACACGCCACCTGGACTAGTGTCACCTCGGGCGCAGGGTCTTGTCACTTCACTGTGAGGATCGGATGAATAATATTTTGACCATCAAGTGTACTATAGTTGTACTACTAGTAGTAGTAACATACGGAGTAGTGCTGTATAGCGGAAAGAGGTCTCCCGTGCTAGCATGCCTTTGGGTTCACTTCATCCTCCAGGTAGCATCCATATTGCGAGCAGAACCAAATTCTCGTGCATGCGAAAGCACGAAGAAGGGCTTTTTCTTTTTTTAGGATAACCACATATTCCTTACCCAGAAAAGGTTGTGTCTCGCAGGCACGCGCCAATATCCATCCGAACCAGCTATGACACATTTTTTTTGTGCAAAGAGATGGATGTGTTTGTATATTTGTTCGTCCACCCAAATGGGTTTTGCGTAGGTCCCACCTGTCAGGAGGGGTGAAGAAATAAAAAGGAATCATAAAATGTTTTGCCACGGTGATTCGAAAGAGTGACCTCAACTAACCAGTGGCACATGTAGCGATAGAAGGATGGGCAAGTACACGGACACGTACCACTCCTCACTACGCTACCCGCATAGCCTTTTCGTTTTGCAGGTTGGTCTACCCAGCCATCTAATCACTTGCCTGCATGCCGCTTCTCCCATTTACTTCTCCATCGGGAACCAATTTTCCTCCGCTTCTTCACCTCTCCTTCATTTGCATTCAAACCCCACTGGATTCACATTGTTTTAACCTCTTCAGATACTCCTAGAGTAATTTTGAAGCCCCTCTAAATAATCATCTTCTTCAGTTAGACTAGCCATCTTAATCCTAATTCTCCAAACCATAGCCCTCCGGTCCAGCGGTTCCAAATGGCAAAAGAGATCCCTATGCAGGTCTTTCGCGTCAAACATGTCCTCGTCGAAGACTCGTTGAGCATAGTTGCCACCGTCATCGACAACCCGAGGGTTGTTCGGGAGTGGATCAACAATGTATCCAACTCCCTCGAAAAGGTGGAGATGAAGGTCATCGGTCTCGACGCAGAGTACACAGAGCGTGCCACTAGGATGATCCAACGCGTCGTCGTCCTTCAGCTCTGCCTCAAAGATGAAGTTTTGCTGTATCACATCATACATGTGCCCTCCATACCAGGTGAGCTCCATGATTTCATGTCTTGGGAGGACATATACTTCTGTGGGGCAGCCATCGAAGGGGACAAACAGAAGCTCACGCCGTACAACCTTGACTTGAAAAACATTGCTGACCTACAAACCAGAATTCCTGTGGACGATTGAGATAAAGAAAAACCATCCCTATTCGACGTAGCAAATTCTATGCTCGAAACAAATCTTGAGAAGGGTGACGAGATGCTGGGATTAAGGTCGTCTAAATGGGAGAATTATCCCTTGACCTATGAGCAGATAAAATATGCTGCCCTCGATGCCCGTGTGAGTTCGAGATAGCTGCAAGGTCGAAAGAGCTTGTTGCGAAGCCGTCTCCCACAGAAAATGAGAAGAAGAAGAAGAAGAAGAAGAAGAAGAAGAAGAAGAAGAAGAAGAAGAAGAAGAAGAAGAAGAAGAAGTTGCACCAGCAGCAGGGCATTATAGATGGATGAACTATTTCCTCTCTTGTAAAAAAAATTCATCTCTATGTACATTGATATAGATGAACTATTTCACTGGTGTGCATGTCTTTGGAACAAGTGTAGTAGCATAGGTCCGCTTGGCTATAATTAGCTATTTATTAGCTTAGTTTTATCTACTACTCCTTGCAGTGATCAGTATGCAATGCATGTGTCAGTAGACATGATAGCTTGTCCATGGAAGTTGAACTACGGCGACGATCACGTTACTACCACTGCCACACGTGATTCCCACGACGCCGCTCCAACCCATGGCACCACGTCCCCTGTTGTGCGCCTCACCCCTCTCGGTCCCACCGCTCCTCTACCTTTGTGTGCATGACATGTGGGCCAGCTGAACTGCGACGACCATCAAGTTTCTACCACAGCCACACGCGATTCCCACGACGCTGCTCGAACCCATGACACCACATGTCCCCCGACCTGCGCCTCACCCCTCTCGGTCCCACCGCCCCTCTGCCTTTGTGAGAATGACATGTGGGCCTGCCACATGTAGGGTCCACATGTCATTGACTCAAAGGCAGGTGCACTAAGCCACTGAAGCTCGGTCTCGTGGGCCCCGAGAGGGAAATGTAACTCCTGCGCCATGCCTTGTGGTGCTCCCATCATATGAACTCGTGCCAAACTCAAAATTTATTTCTTACTACTACCAATGTGCTGGACCGTGCATTGCAATGGATCCAAAGTAGTAGAATAATACTTGTTCACAGACTTGAAATATAAACACTCTAGTTTTGATATACATATATCAGTAAAAATAAATTATGCTTCACTCAAGACATATTCCTCGGGTAGTTTTGATGAGGTGAGGGGCGGGTGTGGCTAGTTTCAAGATAATAATAGATTTTTAAAACATTGTAGCAGATTTTTTTTCTAACACTTTGTAGCATGGCACGACATCCGGTGCACCTAATAGTCTGGAAAAAAAGTTGAGTGCACTCTAAAGATATTTACATGCTCCCATTTAGTGGAGTGCACTCTAAACACATTATCTATTTATTTTTCTCTAGCCTTTCCTAGCCATGCAACCAAACCACATAAGCTAGTCATGCATGCAATCCATAAATTGCAATATACTTGCGTTACTCTCCAGCATGCAATGCCGCCACATCATCTATTTATGCTTGGTAGTCATAGGTTGGTTTTTGCATTAGTCTTGATCCTTCATACTTTGGTAGAGGAATGATTAATCCAAATATTAACGTTCCATAAAACTAAACTCCAAAGGTCCGCCGAAGCTGAGGCAGAGGACATACGACGGGGCGGTGGAGGTGTCTTTGTAAGAGGAGGAGAGCTTGAAGGATAATTTTGCACGTCCGCCGCCACCTGCATATCGGCGCGGGACTCCTCAAGCGCCCACTGGAGCTCGCGCTCCTCCAGGGAGCGGCGGAGTCACGGGATTTTCCTAAACCACGATGGGCACCATGCAGTACTCCTCGTAGACGGGGGCACGGTGCTAGCGTCCCGACTCCTGGGGTACTGTCTGGAGCACGCGCTCAAGCACCTCATGAGCCATGAGGATGCCATGCTCGCGGCCGTGCTATTGGAGCACACGCTCCTGCGCCTGTGCGAAGAGGATGCGATGTTCGCGGGCATGCTGCCGGAGCACGCGCTCGTCCACGTCGAGGGCGGCGACGATGCGATGTTCGCGGATGTGGTCTCGTCCATGTCGAGATGGGTGATGAGCGGCGAGGATGCGATGTTCGCGGGCATGCTGCTGGAGCACGTGCTCGTCCATGTCGAGAGAGGCGATGATGCGATGTTCGCAGGCGTGCTCTCGTCCACGTCGAGAGTGGCGATGATGCGATGCTCGCGGGCATGTTGCTAGAGAACGCGCTCGTCCACATTGTGAGCGGCGAGGACGCGATGCACCTCCTCGTGACTGACTAGGGCGTGCTGCTGGAGCACAGCTACCCCTCGTGGCCAACAAGGGAGAGCCGCTATATCACACTGTCCTCCTTGTGTCCAGTCAGTGCGCGCTACTCGCGACCGTCGAGGGCGTGCTCCACCTCGGCGATGTCAGAGACCCCATCTTCTTCCCAGGCCATGGCGCCGTCCACTTCAGCAACGCTGCATGCTCTGGTGGGTGTTGTGTCCATATGGGAGCTTCGAGTTGCAGTACCAGTGGGGACGGGGGTGACCTTTTTGTGGTTTCACATGGTCTGAGGAGAAAAATAGAATCTCAAGTAGAAAAAATGTTGGAACGTGTCGGAGGAAGGCTGGCAGGAGTAGTACAACAAACATCACATGCACACCATATTTTGAGAAGGGTTTAATGTAATTTGTGTGAAACGGGTCTGTGTGGATGTATGAGTAGTACATCCATATCACTGACATTGATGCACGCAACAAACATTTGTGTGCATGATTTCACCCTATTTTCATATTCTATTTGGGAGTGGATTTGATTTTTGTAATCGGAGCTTATTTTTGTAGTTGGTTTCAATTTAGACTATGCATGTATTATTGCGAGAGATAGATATAGAGACAATATTTGTGTGTCAAAGAGGGGGGGGCAGCGATTCCTAATGAGAGAGGGGCATATGTGTGTTCGAAAGACTGTGTGTGTCGTAGAGAGAGGAGTGTCTGAAAGGGAGAGAGAGGGTGTGTGCGTGTGCGTGTGTGTTAGAGAGAGAGAGAGAGAGAGAGAGAGAGAGGTGCGTGTAACATCAGGATCAACAAGGTTAAGAGGTTGGGGATATGGGAGAGCGATAGTGTGTGTGCGATGAAGGGACCCACAAACAACATCAATTTGCATGTGAGAGAGCTGGATAGACCTCGACAGCATGGCTTGCTAGGGGGTGGAAGGTTATGTGCACTGTTCAAGATATCTTCCGATATTCCAATAAATCGTCTGATTTATCGCTTATGAGTGTCTGACCGATAAGATAAATCGGCCGATAAATCAACCGATATGGCGATAAATCGGCCGATATGTCGATAAACTAGCCGATTTACCCCTTATCATGGGTTGACCGATAAGTTCCCGATAAGCGATATCCACAACATTGGTTATGTGTGGTAGAAAGAGATGGTAAAGAGAGAGATGAATACTTGTTTGTTGCAAGGAGACCTAACTACATAGACGGGGGTAGCAAGAAGAAGAGAATGGCGGTGTGCCTTTTTTTCATGGGATGTGAGAGAGACCAAGAGACACGCATCGTGTGGAGAGGTGTGTGTGTTGAGAGAGAGAGAGAGAGGGAGGCATGGACCTGGATAATGAGATGGGTGCTCATGTGTATGTTAGAGGGAAGGAATTGTCTAGGTGTTTGTCTTATGATGGTGACTCAATCTTTCAATGATAGTCCGGATAAGTATCGATTTGGTGGATTTTGACATTGACGATACCGCTATATCGTACCCGGTGATACAAATCGACAATCATTACTAAACCAATCTTTGATGGTTGATGATCTTGTCGTATGCACAAAATCAACCTGAATAACGACATGGAATTCCTCCAAGCAACCAAACAACCGACTAGAACTAAGATAATGCAATCTTAATTGCCAATATGAATTAATTAAGGATAATGGTGGGGTTGCTGGTATAGGATCTGAACAAGGCGGTAGTCCTACACACCCCGCAAATTTAAATTATAGCGAAGCAAAACAATGTGTACACAACAACGCGAGTTCTAACCTAGAAAAAAAGTAGTAGCCTTATCTATATATATAGACTATATTACTATATTTTTTATATGTATAGTTATAACTATATCTATTCCACCTCCTCCGATTGTAATTTACTCCGCACATAGCTTTGACTGCAGGCAAATTTTATAAAGCTTGACCAAATTTGGTGAAAACAATATGAACATTTACACTAGCAAATTTACATGATGTGGAAATAAAAGCAATGATGAATCAAATGATATATATTTGGTGGTGTATATGTTAATTCTTTTTTCCAACAAACTTGTTGAAAGTATACAAAGTTTGACTTTAGAGAAATCCAATATGCAGTATTACGCATTATATATTATATATTCATTATTTTGCTGCAGTCAATGCGTGTATTTGCACGTACACGATATAAACCGTTGATTGACGTTGATCCAATGGTCCAAGTGGCTGCAATTCGGATCTACTATAACCTAATTATACCCATACACGTTCTTCTCGAACGAGCAGCACGACAGTGTGATCGATCCACACAAGAAGCTCTCAATAAGACATCCAAATGTGCCACGTGGCTTCATGGGTGCCCCCCACATCATATTATTCAGACTACATTGACTGAAAAACGAGATAAATCAACCAAAACAACATCTTCCTGTTTTTTGTTCCTACGATGCTATGTCGTGCACATACCTAGTTGTATAGTGGTGGTAGTAGTAGTACATACTTCATAGTAGGAGTAGTACGGAGTGCTCCTACTCTATCAACGAGTCCCATCTAACAACAAATTTCTTGGCTTCCGTGCTATAGCTAGATTTCCCCCACCTTGTTTCTGTTTTCCAACGCGGCGGGTGGGGTGCGGTTTGCCGATAGTCGGTTTGCTCAACTGCGGTCCCACATGGAAGTGAAAATGCTAGGCAACACGCCTTCCATACCTATGTGGCGTGCCAGACAGATCGTGGAGTACTCCCGATTCCCGGGCGTGTGGGGGTGCGACGCGAACACGGTAGGCCTTCTCCTTTTAAACATGTATAAATTGTATCATTTGGTTCTGCTCCTTGGCGTGATAGATAGATAGAAATAATGATTTGAAATGCTAGGGCGGGCTTTTCCCACCCGATAAGCAGGATACAGTAGTAGTAGTAGCTAGGTTGGCGCATCGTCGGTTTGGTCACATGCGGTCCCACATGTTGTAGTGATATAAAGCCTAGCCAATGCACGTTGATCGGGGGGCCGGAACGACAGTGTGCTATGAGACGGGGAAAGGACATGCTTCATGTACGTGTTCTAGTTTCTCGTTTTGAACTTGCGAATGTGACAGGCGTGCTGCACGAGTAGTTTTGAATTTACAAGTTCGGTCTCAGTTTTTGAATTTACGAGTAGAGCGTAGGTCGGGTCAAGCATTGTACTTAAATTACGAAGTTAATGCAAAAGGTAAGCACAACTTATAAATTGACGGAGGGAGTACTAGTTACAGTGATGCATAGAATTGACGCCAAATGTGAGCAAAGGCATCACACATGTCTTTATCGACTGTAATGGCAATGCAATAGTACTAAGAATTAAGGCAACGACGACGCGATCACAGTGTTTATTACAGGAGGCAAGAAGAAATATGCATCCATAAATGACCTCCTCCTCCTCCTCGACTCAGTGCGCCGGGCCACCGACCGGCGTCTGAGGAGCGGCGGCTTTTGTGGCGAGGTCAAGGTGCTTCTCAACAAAGGCGTCCAAGGCTTCCAGCCGGTTGATGAAGGCCAACATCGTAGCGTCCTCACCGGCCTTGTATATGCCTATGTACACGACTTCCTCATACATGTGGATGTGTAGGTTGATGAATTCTTGTAGGGCGAGGCGCCTAGCGGCGAGCGTGACCTCGAGGTGGACATTCTTCGTAGTGTCGGCGGACAATCGCAGGGCCACCAGTGCTTGAAAGAGTTTCTCTCCGTGGAGGCCGATTAGGGTGGCAGGCAATGAGGAGACTAGGCACGCAGGCTGGAGGAGGACGGCGATGTCGTCCGCAAGCTTCTTCACGACGGTGAACTTTGTTGATGGTGGCAATGATCATCTTATCCAACTGAGAGTCGTAGCTGGCGTCGACCATGGCCATGAACCAGCAGGTCGCCAACACCCTTTGGAGACGATCCTCAGTGCCATGCTGCAGGCCGGCGTCGTGGACCATCTAGCACAGCCGCTAGCCGGTCGATCGCATTGCCACCATGGGTCTGAAGTGAGCACTGTTGTGCTTAGTCTAGGTGCGTAGGTGCATACAATGTGGTGGATGCATTGGAATGGAGGGGCGCCTTTATATGAGTGCAAACTACATTGTATTCACATTGTGATGCCTCCTTTCTGCGTCCTCCTCCCTACTTCCCTAAGCATGCTACTAATTGAAGGAGGATGCATTCCGTTCAACATTTCAGGAACCGCTACCCTCTCCCTCGTCTGCATTAAAGCCGTATCGGGAATTGTCCTGGTTTAATACTTGTTTACCGTCCATTTCTCAATTTATTTTTATCGTCCTATTTTACTAGTAGCTGTCAAATCAAATAGTACTGCGCCGCCCGCTGCATGCCCGGCTGAACACACCTCCTCGCCTCCATCAAACGCCTCCATTAAACCCGCATGCAAACGGAGAAACCTACTCCGGCCACTCGTCCGTTCATGAGCGGGCCGGAATTAGACGCAACGCCAGCTGAGCTCCTCCCGTCCGCCCTCAGTTTAAATGAGGCCAGACGCCGGCCAAGCTCGTATTGTCCGCCCTCTATTTAAACGAGGCCAGACGGCGAGCAAGAATCGCACGCTTCGCTGCTCCCCCATCTCCTCCTTCACCATTTTCTCCACTCTTCCGATAGCTTCCGAGGAGCCGTTCTCCGGCATAATAGCCAGCTAGGTGGCCCGCCGAGCCCTCCAGATACTAGCGAGGCCGCTTGGTGCTTCACCTACCTCGTCTGGCCCGACGGAGCCAGTTGCCGCCCCAAGCCGGCGCGTGGTTCAGCAACTCGCCGCTCTAGTTCAGCTCGATGAGGAGTGCCGAATTGCTCCACGCTGGCACGGCGGCGAGCACGGTGGCATGGGCATCATCACTGCCACGTTGTACCGTGCCTCCCATGTCTGTGGTGGCTGCGCCTCCTGTGTCTGCGGTGGCTGTGCCTCCCATGTCTATGGTTGCGCCTCCCGTGCTTGCGGCAGCGCCATGCAGGCAGAGACAGAAGCCAGGTGCGCGGAGAGCGATGAGTCGGTGGCCAGCTTCTCCGTGTCCGCCACCATCATCGAGGAGAAGTAGAACACGGGAGGCCGCCGCTGCTTGGGTCCCATGAAGGCCACTGCCGAGGCGACGACTGCGTATACAGGTGGTCTCTTGGCTGCTTCATCTCTTGCGAGGACCTTCGTCGACCCCGCAAGTGTCTACCGGACATGAGGAAGACAAAGGGATCCGCGGGCGGCTATTTAGATTAGGTATTAATTATACCATGGGAGCCGGATTAGCACCTGGCTTTTTTATACGAAATCCTTAATGCTTATATGAAATCAGTCTGTGTTTGCACGAATTTCCTCTGGTTGGTTAGAGTTGTGAAAATGTATGCTGCTGGCATTGGATGTCGTCCTCCGTGGACGAAAGTGGGAGGAAATTTTACGGTTGCCATTGGAGATGCTCTTATGTTCGAAATAATAGAGTCACATCCAATCCGTTTGAGTTAATTGCGTGTATGATTATCAAAGATAAAAAGTTAATTGCATGTACAATGTACATGACTTGCAGGGTGGCTACAGATTCGTACAGCAAGTTAAAAAGAAACAAATCAATCCTTAATCTTGTATTCTAAGTACTCTTCGGGTTCCACTGCATGTACAGTAGCGAAAAAAGTATATATTAAAAAAAATCTAAAGTTTAAGACAGATTTCAAATTCAGGTCATCGCGTTGCGAGCATCCGGCGCTAACCAGTCCACCAGATGTCCTTTGTGGATGATGCAAGAGATATATTTCTTTTTAAATAGTTATTACGATAATTGGTTTGAAGTGATATATTTTATGTCTACCCCGAATGATCTCAAATTCACTACTCCCTCCTTCCATCTATATAGGGCCTAACGCATTTTTCAATACCGCCTTTGACTATTGCTAAGATTAATAGTACATCTCTACTCCTATAAAAGACTCAGTTGGTGATGATGGTGTGTCTGCCATCCGTCATTTCTGACCATTAGATCTGCATCTAATGACTGTGATGTAAGTTGTGGCCTTTTTGCAACTATATCCCACTTCTCTGCTCCAATTTACAGAAAGCCCCTTAGTATCTTGAAACCAACCACATTCCTCCCTTACCTCATCAAAACAGAACAAGGAATATATTTTGAGTGAAAGATAAGATATTTTTTGTGATATATATATATATATATATATCAAAACTAGACCATTTTCTTTCAAATTTGTGAATACGTATTATTCTACTTTGGATCCATTGCAACGCACGGGCACATTCGTAGTGAGAAGTATAATGTGAAAATTATATCATTGGAAGCTCCTTCCACGTACGAATTTGATGGTATGCTTTGTGTAACTTGCATGTCATGTATTATTGCTCTAACATTTGGTCAAAGTTAGCCTCGATAAATGTATTAGGCCCTATATATATAGATGGAAGGAGGTAGTAACAAAGAAAAGGCTGCCTTGTTAATTAACAGAAAACAGGGCGAAAACTATCACATGAGGCCGGTAAAAACAAGGCACACTGGGTTCAGCGTCATCGTCACTATAACTGTGCACGAGTGAGAAATCTACATATCGAGTGGGGCTACGGAGAGAAAGATGTATCGAGTGTGTGTGAGCGAGGCATAGAGACACAACTAGCGAGTGTGTGTGTGTGTTTGAGAGAGAAGCCAATGGATAGATTAAGATCAAGATCGAGGTGTCACCCTTCTGTTGTCATTGTTGTTGCGGGGTGAGGGGGGAGGGAGAGAAAGACGTATCGAGAGTGTGCACACGATAGGCATAGAGGCACATCTAGCGAGTGTGTGTATGTGTGTGTTTGAGAGAGAAGCCATTAGATAGATTAATATCAAGATCAAGGTGCCACCCTACTCCTTCGGTGCCGGGAAGTGTGTGTGTGGGGAGGGGGTGTGTGCCAGTGACACTTAGAGATAGGGAGAAGGAGTTTGTGTGTTACATATCTATATTAAGGGATATGTATATAGCATGTGTGTGAGTCATACTTAAAGCATCACGGAGATAAACAAGCGGTGTGCATGCAAGTGTCGGAGAAAAATGAAGAGAGAAACAATGTGTGTGTGAGTGAGTGTGCGTGTGAGAGCGAAATCTCAAAACAAAAGGTGCTCTGCTGGAAACCCATTGTATGTATTCATATGGTTCCCGGACTCGAGTTAACCTTACGGATATATATGCGAGACATAGTTATACTTTGAGACATGAGTGGCGGTGGGTGGGCGGAATTAAAGGGGCGGACGTGTTCGACAGAGAGAGCATGTGTGCTTTTGTGTGAGAGACTTGTAGGACGGGCTAGAAAGACAAATTCTAACCTTGATGGACGGAGAGAAATACACGAAGTGCGCATGTGTGCTTCAGATGCCCATGGAGAAATGAGATATGTATGCGTGTGAGAGAGATTGCACAATTCATTCACGTGTCAGTATCTAGCGATCGTGGTCGTGCATTGATAACCCACAAGTATAGGGGATCGCAACAGTTTTCGAGGGTAGAGTATTCAACCCAAATTTATTGATTCGACATAAGGGGAGCCTAAGAATATTCACGAGTATTAGTAGTTGAGTTGTCAATTCAACCACACCTGAAAGACTTAATATCTGCAGCAAAGTATTTAGTAGCAAAGTAGTATGGAAGTAACGGTAACGGTGGCAAAAGTAACAGTAGCAGTTTTGGAGTGATTGTAACAGCACCAGCAACGAAAGTAACTTAGCAAAGATCAATATGTGAAAAGCTCGTAGGCATTGGATCAGCAATGATAATTGTGTTGGATAATATTCATCATGTAACAGTCATAACCTAGGGTGACACAGAACTAGCTCCAATTCATCAATATAATGTAAGCATGTATTCCGTATATAGTCAGACGTTCTTATGGAAAAGAACTTGCATGCCATCTTATGTCCTACCCTCCCATGGCAGCGGGGTCCTAATGGAAACAAAGGGATATTAAGGCCTCCTTTTAATAGAGAACTGGACCAAAGCATTAGCACTTAGTGAATACATGAACTCCTCAAACTACGGTAATCACCGGAAAGAATCCCAATTATTGTCACCTTGGGGTATGCGGATCATAACTCGTAATAGGTGTCTACAACTTGCAAGATAGGATCAAGAACTCACATATATTCATGAAAATATAATAGGTTTAGATGTGAAATCATGGCACTCGGGCCCTAGTGACAAGCATTAAGCATAGCAAAGTCATAGCAACATCAATCTCAGAACATAGTGGATACTAGGGATCAAACCCTAACAAAACTAACTCGATTACATGATAAATCCTATCCAACCCATCACCGTCCAGCAAGCCTACGATGGAATTACTCACTCATGGCAGTGAGCATCATGCAATTGGTGATGGAGGAAGGTTGATGATGATGATGGCGACGAATCCCCCTCTCCGGAGCCCCGAACAGACTCCGGATCAGCCCTCCCGATGAAGAACAGGAGGCGGCGGCGGCTCCGTATCATAAAACGCGATGAATCCTTCTCTTTGATTTTTTTCTCCCCAAATTGGTACTTATAGAGTTGGAATTAGGGTCGGAGGTGGTCCAGGGGGCCCACAGGCCTACAGGGCGCCCCAGGGGGGTTGGCGCACCCCCGGGGCTTGTGGCCTCTGGGTTGCCCCGCTCTGGTTACTTCTTACGCCAGTATTTTTTATATATTCCACAAAAATTCTCCATAAATTTTCAGGTCATTCCGAGAACTTTGATTTCTGCACAAACATAACACCATGGCAATTCTGCTGAAAACATCGTCAGTCCGGGTTAGTTCCATTCAAATCATGCAAATTAGAGTCCAAAACAAGGGCAAAAGAGTTTGGAAAATTAGATAAGATGGAGACGTATCAACTCCCCCAAGCTTAACCCATTGCTTGTCCTCAAGCAATTCAGTTGACTACTGAAAGTGACAAAGAAAAACTTTTACAAACTCTGTTTGATCTTGTTGTTGCAAATATGTCTAGCCAATATTCAGGTTTTCAGCAAAGGTTATGAACTAACCATATTCACAATAACATTTAGGTCTCACATTTACTCATATCAATGGCATAATCAACTAGCGAGCAATAATAATAAATCTCGGATGACAACACTTTTTCAAAACAATCATGATATAATATAACAAAATGGTATCTCGCTAGCCCTTTCTGAGACCGCAAAACATAAATGCAGAGCACCCCTGAAGATCAAGGACTAACTAGACATTGTAATTCATGGCAAAAGAGATCCCATCACAGTCATACTCAACATCAATTAATAACAGAGCATATAAATGACAGTGGTGCTCTCTAACTGGTGCTTTTTATAAGAGAAGATGATGACTCAACAATAAAAGTAAATAGATATGCCCTTCGCAGAGGGAAGCAGGGATTTGCAGAGGTGCCAGAGCTCGGAGCTTTTAAAATAGAGATGAATATAAATTTGAGCGGTATGCTTTCATTGTCAACATAACAACCAAGAGATCTCACTATCTTCCATGCTAGATACATTATAGGCGGTTCCCAAACATAATGGTAAAGTTTTTACTCCCGCTTCCGCCAACAATCACACTCCATAGCTAGCCGAATCCACGGGTACCGTCCATACCAACAACAGTCCTGGGGGAGTTTTGTTCCATTGTTATATTTTGATTTGATTTTGAGCATGGAACTTGGCATCCCGATTACCAGCCACTTTCTCGTGAATGACAAGTGAATAAACACTCATCGTGAGAATAACCCACCTAGCATGGAAGATACTGACAGCCCCCAGTCGCTAAATGAGCGATTCGGGCATACAAAACAGATTATTATTTGAAGTTTAGCGTTTGGCACATGCAAATTTACTTGGAACGGCAGGTAAATACCGCATATAGGTAGGTATGGTGGACTCATATGGAACAACTTTGGGTTTAAGGAAGTGGATGCACAAGCAGTATTCCCGCTTAGTACAAGTGAAGGCTAGCAAAAGATTGAGGAGCGACCAACTAGAGAGCGACAACGGTCATAAACATGCATTGAGATTAACCAACATTGAATGCAAGCATGAGTAGGATATAAATCACCATGAACATAAATATCATGGAGGCTATGTTGTTTTTGATTCAACTACATGCGTGAACATGTGCCAAGTCAAGCCACCTGAATCATTCAAAGGAGGATACCATCCTATCATACTACATCACAACCATTTTAAATTGCATGTTGGCACACAAGACAAACCATTATCCACTCCTAGCTAATTAAGCATGGCATGAGTAACTATAATCTCTAATTGTTATTGCAAACATGTTTCATTCATAATGGGCTGAATCAGGAACGATGAGATAATCATATTTACCAAAACAAAATAGGTCGAGTTCATACTAGCTTTTCTTCATCTCAATCATTTCATTATATATCATGATTATTTCCTTTCACTTGCATGAACGAACGATGTGAATAATAATAAGAGTGCACGTGCATTGGACTAAGCTGGAATCTGCAAACATTTATTCAAAGGAGAAGACAAGGTAATATGGGCTCTTTGTTAGATCAACAATAATGCATATGAGAGCCACTCAACATTTTCATCGTGGTCTTCTCCTTACGACCCAAAGAAAAGGAAAAAGAATTTCAAAGAAACACACTGAAATATTTTTGGAGTTTTTATTTTTCTGAAGAAAGTAAAACGAAAACGAGAAAAACTATTTACACGGGAAAGCTCGCAACAAGTAAAAGAAGAACGAGAAATCTTTTTGGGTTTCCTTTTAATACTACTTACTAAATAAACTAGAAAGAAACACTGAAAAGAAGCAAGAACTATTTTTTTTTTTGAATTTTCTCAAAGTTTTTCAAACACACAAGAAGAAAGCAAGAAAAATAAACTAACCTGGGTAATACAATGAAAGAGGATGAACAACGACAATTGGAATGAGTGTGTGAACATGAATGTAATGTCGGTGAGAAATATGTACTCCCCCAAGCTTAGGCTTTTGGCCAAAGTTTGTATATGGCCACGGCTGGCCTGGTGGATATCCAAAATCGTAGTTGGGGTTGTACTGAGTTGTGGCCGCTACCGCTTGGAGGGCTGCCGCGTGGAGGCGAGCGGCCTCCCCTGGTCTCTCATACTCATCCGCCTCCTCTCTGGTTATGAAGTATCTTCGTTTTACCTGAAAGTCAAAGAAGGCAGGAGCGTGAAGAATAATATAGAAGACGCGCTCCCTGTCAAAGATTAGTCGGTACTGGAGGGGCTGTTCGCTCCTCTCAAGAAACTGGTAACGCTCCATAGCACTATAATCAAGGAAAGCAAGTGGCAACTGAGCATCATTTACTCTTATGGGGACACCAAGATAAGTAGCTAAACGGGTGGCATAAATTCCACCGAAGAAATCCCCATCTTTAGCGTTATTACATAATCGACGTGCAATGATAGCCCCCAAGTTAAATTGTTTATCATTCATTACCACGCTCTTGAGGACACTCAAATCAGAGGCGCAAAGGTGGCTATGGTCATGTTTACCATTAATGCATCTACCCACAAAGAGAGCAAAATAATGTAATGCAGGAAAGTGAATGCTCCCTATAGTAGCTTGTGTTATGGTCCTGGTTTCACCTACGGTAATGCTAGCAAGGAATCGAGCGCAATCAGCTTTACGAGGTTCAGTACATGTACCCCATTGCGGAATTTTGCATGCATCGTTAAATTCTTCAAGGTCCATAGTGAATGATTTATCATAAAGATCAAATAAAATAGAATGTGTATTGCGATGGACCGAATACTTAAATCTCCGCACAAAGGAATCAGTAAGGTTGTAGTACTGTAAACACTTATCTGACACGAAGTTTGTCAGGTCGGCATTGCGTACATACATATCAAATTCTTCCTTGAAACCTGCACGAGTCATGAAGTGATCCGACGTCCATTCGCAAGGTTGCACTTGAGCTTCCCACGCTGGTTAAAGGTCTGGCTCCCGTATAGCGGGCCTTGCGGATTTCTTCTTTGAGGAACTACCTTGGAATATTTTCCTAAACATTTTCTTCCTCTGAAAAATTTCTGAAATTTTTAGTGACTCAAAATAAAAGTGAACCAAACTCAACAAAATTGATAGCAACTACTCCCACAAGTGTCTAGAGGCTATATCATCCAACAAAACTACTTTGGACCATATAAATTTGACATGCAAGCTCAAGAACAAGGTCACCACAGCAGCAAAAATTTGCAATATATAAAGCACTATAGCAAAAACTAATTGGACAAACAGAGGAGTCACATACCGATGAACAATCCCCCGAAACAGTTTCAGAAATGGAGTTCCGAGCAAGGAGATCGAAAATGCCAGCAAAATGAGCAAGAACACGGGTTTGAGCAATGGTGTGATTTTTTCTGGAGGAAGACGAAGTGGATGGGTGGCTGGAGTAAGTGAGGGGACCCACGTGGGACCCACAAGCCCTCTGGGCGCGCCCTGGGGGTGGGCGCACCCTGTGGGCTTGTGGCCCACTGGTGCACCCCCCCTGAGGTGTGTTCAGTGCCAAAAATTCTTAAATATTATGGAAAAAATCATACTAAATTTTCAGGGCATTTGGAGAACTTTTATTTTCTGGTCATTTTTTTATTGCACGGATAATTCAGAAAACAGAAAAGAAAATAGTATTTTTTTTCTTTATTAAATCTAAATAACAGAAAGTAAAAAGTGGGTACAGAAAGTTGTTTTTACTAAATTCATCCATCTCATGCCCGTCAAAAGGAATCCATTAACAAGGTTGATTAAGTCTTATTAATAAACTTCTTCCGAATGACATGAAATCGGAGAATCTTTGTATAACACTAAGTTACCTCAACGGGGATATGCATGTCCCCAACAATAAGAATATCATATTTCTTTTTGACAGTAGGAATAGGGAATTCAAAACCTCTAATAGTAATGGTTGAAAATTTTCCAATAGAATTGATACTATTCACTCGAGGTTGTTTCTTCGGAAAGTATACCGTATGCTCATTACCATTAACATGAAAAGTGACATTGCCTTTATTGCAATCAATAACAGCCCATGCAGTATTCAAAAAGGGTCTACCAAGGATGATCGACGTACTGTCGTCCTCGGGTATATCAAGAATAACAAAGTTCGTTAAGATAGTAACATTTGCAACTACGACAGGCACATCCTCACAAATACCGATGGGTATAGCAGTTGATTTATCAGTCATTTGCATTGAGATTTCAGTTGGTGTCAACTTATTCAAATCAAGTCTACGATATAAAGAGAAAGGCATAATACTAACACTGGCTCCTAAATCACATAAAGCAGTTTTAACATAGTTTCTTTTAATGGAGCATGGTATAGTTGGTATTCCTGGATCTCCTAGTTTCTTTGGTATTCCCCCGTTAAATGTGTAATTAGCAAGCATAGTGGAAATTTCAGCTTCCGGTATCTTTCTCTTATTGGTAACAATATCTTTCATATACTTAGGATAAGGAGACATTTTTAGAATATCAGTCAAACGCATACGCAAAAAGACAGGTCTAAGCATTTCAACAAAGCACTCAAAGTCTTCATCATCCTTTTTCTTGGATGGTTTAGGAGGAAAGGGAATGGGTTTCTGAACCCATGGTTCTCTTTCTTTACCATGTTTCCTAGCAATGAAGTCTCTCTTATCATATCTTTTATTCTTAGGTTGTGGGTTATCAAGATCAACAGCAGGTTCTATCTCCATATCATTATCATTACTAGGTTGAGCATCAACATGAACATCATCATGATCATTATTACTAGGTTCATGTTCATCACCAGATTGTGTTTCAGCGTCAGAAATAGAAATATCATTTGGATTCTCAGGTGTGTCTATAACAAGTTCACTGGAAGCATGCAAAGTCCTATCATCATTCCTTTTCTTTTTATTAGAAGGACTAGGTGCATCAGTATTAATTCTCTGAGAGTCTTGTTCAACTCTCTTAGGATGGCCCTCAGGGTACAAAGGTTCCTGAGTATTTTACCACCTCTAGTCATAACTCTAACAACATTATCATTCATCTTATTATTCATTTCATTAAGCAAATCATTTTGTGCCATGAGAACTTGTTCTACTTGAGTTTTTACCATGGAAGCATGTTTACTAACAAACTTGAGATCATTAACAGTTCTACACATATAGTCACTCAAGTGCTCAAGCATATAAGCATTTCTTTTCAATTGTCTACTAACATATGCATTGAAATTTTCTTGTTTAACAATAAAGTTATCAAATTCATCCAAGCATTGACTAGCAGATTTATTATAAGGAATATCACCTTCATCAAATCTATAGAGAGAATTTACCTCTACTACCTGTGTCAGAGTATTGATACCATGTGTTTCTTCAATAGGTGGTAAATCCTTAACATCTTCAGCTTTAATACCTTTTTCTTTCATAGATTTCTTTGCCTCTTGCATATCATCGGGACTGAGAAATAGAATACCTCTCTTCTTCGGAGTTGGTTTAGGCGGTGGTTCGGGAAGAGTCCAATCATTATCATTGCTCAACATATTATTCAATAGCACTTCAGCTTGTTCAACAGTTCGTTCCCTGAAAACACAACCAGCACGGCTATCTAGGTGGTCCCTAGAAGCATCGGTTAGTCCATTATCAAAGATATGAAGTATTTCATTTTTCTTGAGAGGATGATCAGGCAAAGCATTAAGTAATTGGAGAAGCCTCCCCCAAGCTTGTGGGAGACTCTCTTCTTCAGTTTGCACAAAGTTAAATATTTCATGTAGAGCAGCTTGTTTCTTATGAGCAGGAAAATATTTTTCAGAGAAGTAATAAATCGTATCCTGGGGACTATGCACACAACTAGGAGCAAGAGAATTAAACCATATCTTAGCATCACCCTTTAACGAGAAAGGAAACAACTTAAGAATATAGTAATAGCGAATTTTTTTCCTCATGAGTAAATAGGGTGGCTATATCATTCAATTTAGTAAGATGTGCCACAACAGTTTCAGATTCATAACCATGGAAAGGATCAGATTCAACCAAACTAATTAACTTAGGATCGACAAAGATTTCATAATCCTTATCAGTATCAAAGATAGGTGAAGTAGCAAACTTAGGATCATATTGCATTCTAGCATTCAAAGATTTTTCTTTCCACGTGCATAGTAATTTCTTAAGGTCATCTCTATCCTTACAAGCAAGAAAGTCCCTAGCTACCTCTCCATCCATAACATAACCCTCAGGTATAACAGGCAATTCATATCTAGGAGAGCTAGGTCTAATGGGTGTTTCAAAATTTTCAGTTTCAATAATTTCATCAGTTTAAGAAATATCATCAGTTTCAGCATTCTCAATATCTTTAGCTCTAGCAAGTTGTTCAGCATTCTCAGTATAGGGGATCACAATAGTTTTTGAGGGTAGAGTATTCAACCCAAATTTATTGATTCGACACAAGGGGAGCCAAAGAATATTCACGAGTATTAGCAGTTGAGTTGTCAATTCAACCACACCGGAAAGACTTAATATCTGCAACAAAGATTTAGTAGCAAAGTAGTATGGAAGTAACGGTAACGGTGGCAAAAGTAACAGTAGCAGTTTTGTAGTGATTGTAACAGCAGCAACAACAAAAGTAACTTAGCAAAGACCAATATGTGAAAAGCTCGTAGGCATTGGATCGACAATGATAATTGTGTTGGATAATATTCATCATGTAGCAGTCATAACCTAGGGTGACACAGAACTAGCTCCAATTCATCAAAATAATGTAGGCATGTATTTCGTATATAATCATACATGCTTATGGAAAAGAACTTGCATGACATCTTTTGTCCTACCCTCCCGTGGCAGCGAGGTTCTAATGGAAACTAAGGGATATTAAGGCCTCTTTTTAATAGAGAACCGGACCAAAGCTTTAGCACTTAGTGAATACATGAACTCCTCAAACTACGGTAATCACCGGAAAGAATTCCAATTATTGTCACCTTGGGGTATGCGGATCATAACTCGTAATAGGTGTCTACAACTTGCAAGATAGGATCAAGAACTCACATATATTCATGAAAACATAATAGGTTCAGATCTGAAATCTTGGCACTCGGGCCCTAGTGACAAGCATTAAGCATAACAAAGTCATAGCAACATCAATCTCAGAACATAGTGGATAGTAGGGATCAAACCCTAACAAAACTAACTCGATTACATGATGAATCCTATCCAACCCATCACAGTCTAGCTAGCCTACGATGGAATTACTCACGCACGGAGGTGAGCATCATGAAATTGGTGATGGAGGAAGGTTAATGATGATGATGGTGACTCCGGAGCCCCGAACGGACTCCAGGTTAGCCCTCCCGATGAAGAACAGGAGGCGGTGGCGGCTCCGTATCGTAAAACGCGATGAATCCTTCTCTCTGATTTTTTCTCCCTGAATAGGTACTTATAGAGTTGGAATTAGGGTCAGAGGCGGTCCAGGGGGCCCACAAGCCTGCAGGGCACACCCCCAGGGCCTGTGGCCTCTGGGTGGCGCCCCTCTGGTTACTTCTTGCGCCAGTATTTTTTTATATATTCAACAAAAAATCTCCGTAAATTTTCAGGTCAATCCGAGAACTTTGATTTCTACACACAAAAATAACACCATGGCAATTCTGCTGAAAACAGCGTCAGTCCGGGTTAGTTCCATTCAGATCATGCAAATTAGAGTCCAAAACAAGGGCAAAAGAGTTTGGAAAAGTAGATACAATGGAGACGTATCATGCATCGTTTGAACATAATCAATTTCTACTTCGTATCGTGGCCGAAGATACAATATCGATTCAACGCTATAAAGATTGTACACTCACATATCACATTTTTTTCAAATGGTTTTTTTCAATCGTGCGTGCCAAGTTATAGTGATATTTCTTCAAACAACCACTGTAGTTATCATGTACATGCACCATTGTTAGTTTCGCATTCAAATTCATTTGTCTTGGATAATTTAAGGTTCTATTATGAAGTAATATATGTAATATTCATATATGAATTCAACGGGTACCGCAATTTATGAAATGGAGGCCACGTAATCATATGAGTAACACTTTTAAGTTGTGGACTACAATATCCATTTCTTTTGTGCATCTATATTATCCATTTGTTACTGTGTAATATAATTAAAATTAACACGTCAATGCATTGTGTTTAAAATAAATAATCAATGGCACTAAATTATATATTTACACAAGAAATACTTAGGCTGAGCATTTGATCCATTTTTTTGTGAACGCGCCTCTACACCCGTACGATTGGCCGCGCCCGTGTGATCGTAAAAAGTTATCGGTGCATCATCCCGAGTTATTGTATTTTTTTCTTGGGTGGACTTCATACCAGTTATTAACTGCTAACGTGTGCCCAATGTACACAGTCTCGCATGACCTTCCCGCTAGCACTGTCCAAAATTAGTTGAAACTGGATACGAATGATCCCGTGGGCGGCAAAATCTCCCGCCTCCTTCTAAAATTTCCACAACCAAGTCTGTAGCTTGCGAATTTCCCCTTTTGTCCTTGGTGCACGGAGAACAATACGGCCCTCATTAACATAATAGGTCGGGGTTGCTTTGGTAACTTCCGGTTCCCCCGACCACACGGCACCCCCATTTCCACTCCCCTCCCGCAAAAATGACTACTCCGCAGCACCAGAGCATCTTACGTCACGCCGTCCGTACTTCATCGGCCATTCTACCCTTCCTTCTCGAAACCATAGACTGCTCATCCATCGACGTACAAGAGCCCATTCACTGCTGGTGTCATCCACCTCACCAGATCTGCTTCTGCGGCCGCATCTACCCCTCCCACTTCCCCTAGAAACAGTAGACTGCTCATCCACCATTGTTCCATAGCCCATTCAGTGTCGGCCTTGTCCACGGCGCCAGATCTGCATCGCCGGTCCTCTCATCAACCGCAGCGCATCTGCAGTGGCTCCTTTGTATACCGGAGCTACTTCGTCCACACCCCCGGAGCCGCCCCATCGACACACCCGTCGACGGCCTCTGATCCTCTTCGTCGACACTGTCCTCAACCCTACCGGAGCCGCTTCGCCGACACCATCCTCAACCCTACCGGAGCAGCTTCGCCGATACCATTCTCAACCCTACCGGAGCCGCTCTGCCAACGCCCAAGTCCACGGCCTCAGATCCGCTTTGTCGACACCCTCGTCCAACCTACCGGAGCAGCTTCTAACGCCCTCATCCACGGCTGCAGATCTGCATCGTCGACAACATCCTCAACACAACCACCGAAGCAACTTCACCGACGCCCTCGTCCATGGCCTCAGATCCAATTCGTCCACTCCGTATTCCACCCTACCAGAGCTGCTTCACAAACACCCTCCTCCACGGTCCTAGATCTCCTTACCGGACCCAGACAGCCAGCGCAGCGTCATCACCCTTGAGGTTTCTAACCTGATTCCCACCGTCTGCCATGATGCCGAGCACCCGCCGTGGCCGAGGTACTGTCACCTTTAAACCCGTCCAGCATCACCTGCCAGATGTACTTCAAATATACTAAAAGGTTGTTGTTACATGTTATGGAACTGGCAAGAGCTACAAGGATGATCTTTCTTCTGGATCTAACACCTTGGCCAACCAAGATCCTGTACTGAGGCATTGCTATGATCTTGTAAGTGCGTCTCACTCTTGTTTTGTTGTGTGCGTGCCAGTGTGCTTTGCTAGGATATGCATGTATTATCATTTAGAGATATCTCTAATTAGCCGTGTCAACTTGCAGATTGGGTGCCACAATGAAAAAGTACAAGATGTAACACCCCATGTCATTAGCCATAGTAATCACTTTTGATAATGACAAGTCAGCATGTTTAACAGTGCATAATCATCATTAGCATCATATTGCATTTCAACTCCTAACTCAAATTCAAATTTAAATGAAAGTGGAAAATAAAAGTTATCCAACATAGAAACTAAAATGTTCGATAAATAACAAATATTACAAAGACCATTCTAAAATTGTAACCAACAATTTATAAATTTGATAGGTGGCTCTAACTTTACCAAAACAGTAAGGATTAATGCATTTTATTTATTATAAAATTTATGTGAGGTCCAGTTGACTCCAAACTAATTTTTGGCAGTGGTAGAGGATGCCTAGTATTTATGGGAACAATTCCCATGTTTTACAAAAATCAATTTGAGGCCTAACTATTTACTAAACAGGAGTTATGAAAAAATAAAAAGAAAAAGACAAAACAAAACAAAACAGAAAAAAAATAAAAAAGAGAAAATTCCCCCCCGGCCCAATTGGGCCACGGCCACCAGGCCGGCCCAGCTCCCCCCCCACCTATATGGCCTCCCCCAGG
Source organism: Thinopyrum elongatum (assembly GCA_011799875.1). NCBI lineage: Eukaryota > Viridiplantae > Streptophyta > Magnoliopsida > Poales > Poaceae > Thinopyrum > Thinopyrum elongatum. The sequence goes on from CM022298.1 coordinate 386,728,564, forward strand.
CCGAACCCTAATCCCCACCGACACTCCCCCCCCCCTCGTTCCCCCCCCGATCTGGATCGGGCCAGCGCCCGCGCGCTCGCCCCGCACCGCGCCCGACGCGCTCGACCCCGCGCCCGACGCCGCTCGTCGTCGGGCCTCGCCTCACCGTCCACCTCGCCGGACACGCCGCCTCGCCTCTCCCTCATCGGACGCCGTCGCCACTTGCCTCCTCGTCCCCCTGCCCCGAACCGCTGCCCAGTCCCTACAGCTCGCGGTGAGCACCGCGCCGCTCGCGCCCCTCCTCTCCCCTCGGTCGCCGCTGCTTCGCGCCTGCGCTCGGCCCCGCACCGCGCCCGCACCTCGCTCACCACCGCTCGCTCGTGCCCTCTATCGCTGGACCGCGCCCGTCCCCGGCGCCTGCTCGCGCCGCCCCGCACCCGCGAGCGCCCGCCCGCCGCTCGCGCCACTGCTCCTGCCGCTGCTGCCGACCGCCCGCGCGCCGCCCCGCTCCGGCCTGCCGTGTGCCTGCCACGCCCCTGCCGCGCACGCACATGCGCGCACGAGCACGCGCCCGCGCACCCGCGCCGCGCCCGTTGCCCGCTATGGCCCTCGTGCCACTGACCGGTGGGGCCCAGTGCCCCAGTGCCACTGACCGCACGGGCCCACGCCCTGAAAATGGAAATAAAAATATAAAATAAAAATAAAAATTATTAAAATTAATAATTAATTAATTAATTAGTAATTAATTAGTTTAATTAGTCCTAATTAGATTAACCTAATCACTAGTTAAGTTAATTAAACCCTGATTCGCCTAACAATCTATGACAGGTGGGACCCACGTGTCAGATGACTGCTGATGTCAGCATGATGTCATGCTAATGTCATCAACTACTGTTTCGGATATTGTTTAATTTAAATAAATAATTAAATTCCAGAAATTAATAAAAACTTTAGAAAATCATATTAAATAATCCGTAACTCCGATGAAAATACTTTATACATGAATCTTGCTCAGAATTCCGATACGAACCCGAATACGCCCTCTGTATTCCCGTCAGATGCCTCTAGCTATAAGAACATTGAACTTTTAGACCGATTTTGATAAATGAATAGTGCCCAACTTTAATTAAATAAATCCGAATAAATTCCTAAATTAACTAAATCATTTAGTTAGGCAGTAGAACACCCCGGCATATCGTTTAGGCATGTCATACATATTGTTTGCATTATTGCCGTGAATTTATTGTTTATCTCCCCCCTCCTTCTCTCTCGATAGACGCCGAGACCGACGACGCTGCACCTGGGTACGACTACACTACCGACGAGCAGCCCGTTGACGACCCCTCTCTCTTGCCAGAGCAACCAGGCAAGCCCCCCCTTGAGCATCCAGATATCGCCCATTCTATTCTCCTGCTTGCATTAGATTTTGCTACTGTTAATGTATGCTCCTATTCTGATGCATAGCCTGCTTTTGTAACCTGTTCATTGTTACCTTACCTGCCTATGATAAACTGTTTAGTATAGGTTCGTAGTGAACCATCAGTGACCCCACCACCTTATCCTTGTTGCCCCTGCTTGATCATCGATGACTCGATCAACGTGATCGTCGACCAGAGACCGACACCTCACTTCACACCCCCTTAGTTGTATGACTCTGCATAGTTACTATCGAGTGCCGAGGGTGATACCTCGTAACGCACTCCCGATGAATACTCTATAGTGTAGCTGTTCGATCATGGTCATCGAGGGTGATTCCTCCTTCTCCACTTCTGATACGACTCTGTCGTGCAACCCCTCAGTGTGAACCTCGAGGGTGATGCCTCATATGTTCACCCTGATGATTTCATCCAGTGGAATCCGCCGAGGGTGATTCCTCGGGTTTCCCCCTTGATGTTATGACCACACGGTTACTTGACCTTTGTTATAGGCGGGTCCACCCTGGTGGGTACCCGCTGGGGATCTATGATGTCGGGTGTGCCGGAAGGGCACTCGAGTGTGATATTGTGGCGGAGCATCAGAGACTCTGATTGTCTCCGCGAGATACTAATTGAGCCTATTGGATTTGGGTGTGTGATCTGAGTGGGTCAACGTGCCCTATACGCACTACCACCACGCGGGATAATGGTTATGGGAACCTCTGCGAAGTACGTTTCTCCCTAAAGCTCGTCTGACGTCACGATTCACCGTGCGGGCTGATTGTCGGGATTGGGCTGGATACTTCACTAACGAGCTCAGTGTCGCGCCTGCCCCCCGGCCAGTCTCGCAACGCGCAGGGTGCCCACGGCGATGGCCCAAGACCTCTGGGTGCATAGGTTAGTCCGGCGTGCTGACCTCTCTGCTGAGCCTAGGTAGGGCGTTGCTTCGTGTTGATCTTCCGAGGACGGGCATTACCCAGCAAGTGTGTCCGGCCAGAGTTGATCGAGCGTGTTGGGTAACAGTAGTGCACCCCTGCAGGGATGAATCATCTATCGATAGCCGGTCCTACGGTAAAGGACGCTCAGTTTGTGTATCCCGATCTACTACTTGAACTGGATACTTGTTACTTAATTGAAGCTTCGGGATCGCTTTCTCACTTGGGAGTCGAGGAAGGATCTTTAAGCTGTACTTCAACATGTTTGCTAAATAAAATGCTATTCTACTCTCTTCTACTGCTGCAAGATGATGGCCTTGTGAAGATGTTTGAAGATGCTAGTCTTCGATAGGACTAGGCCTTCTCTCTATTCTGGCATTTCTGCAGCCCAGTCCACTTATACAGCCTTTCTCCGTTGATAATGTTGCATATGTAGTATAGATCCTTGCTTGCTGAGTACTTCGGATGAGTAATCATGGTTGCTTTACTTTCTCTTTTCCCCATACCCCACCTTGATGATACATCAGACGATGGAGTCCAGGAGCCAGATGCCACCACCGGAGCTTACTACCAGGAGGGTCCAGAGGGTACTTACTACTGGATCGAGCCAGCCGACCAGGAGTAGGATCAGAGGCTCCCAGGCAGGAGGCCAACGCCTTTCGATCTAGTGTCGCTGTTTGTGCTAGCCTTCTTAAGGCAAAACTTGTCTAACTATGTCTGTACTCAGATGATATTTGTATGACTGACTTATGTATTTCGATCTTCGGATCCCTGGTCTGTAATATTGTGGACCTCCGTTTAAATTGTGTTAGAGTTGTGTTGTGATATCTTCCCGTGAGTCCCTGTGCTTGATCGTACACGTTTGCGTGTATGATTAGTGTACGATTGAGTCGGGGGCACCACACAAGATTTCTTAGTACAAGATGTATGTGGCATTTTCATGGAACATCACAAAAAAAGGAGGGGCAACGGTGAGCCTATACAACATGGTATGGTATGTCACTCCATTGCAATCATCATGACATGTTATTTGTACGTCAGTGCTGTTGGCCAGGGTTCTTCGGGACATTATTTGTAGTTATCCTAAGAAAATAAGCTCCTTTGAATATAAGCTCCAGATAATAAGCCAACCAGTTCTTTTCATTGCCTGCTTTTTTAGCTTATCTGTGCTATCATCAGTGAAAAGTCTAGATTGAATTATATTTTGTCATTTTGATGCCCATATAGAAATTAATTTGACTTGTAAACATCATGAATTGAACCCATTGCAGTAATTAATATGATAGGAAAACAGACGATCATTATTTGTTCAAAATGCAAATACAAAGATACCATCTACTTGGCACAATCTATTTTGGTCAATGTCTTCCAAACAGAGCCCATTGCCTAAATTTAAATGAAGAACCCATTGCCTAAATTTAAATGAAGAACCATGATTTAACAAAATTCCATGGTCCAAGTAAGTGGTTATTATCATATAGCAGCACCACCTGAAAGCCTCACATAGCAGCGGCAGCAGCTGCAGCTCATCGCAATTCATCATACAGCAGCAGCAGCTCATAGCAATTCATCATATAGCAGCAGCAGCAGCTCATAGCAATCCATCATATAGCAGCAGCAGCTCATAGCAATTCAGCATACAGCAGCAGCTCATACCAATTCATCATATAGCAGCAGCAGCACCTCATAGCAATTCATCATATAGCAGAGCAGAAAGAAAATTTAGCAAAAAATTAGAGGAGATCCTCACCTTGTTGGATGAGCTCATCCCGCAATAGCACCTCAAGACCACGACCTAAGAGGAGGGGAGGCGGAATGAGGTGCCTTCTGCGAGAGTAGGGCGTCGGCCGTAGTTGTGCGGCGACCGCCAGAGTAGAGCGTTGGACGGACCACAGTGGAGCAGTTGCTAGAGACGATGAGAGTGAGGGGTGGCGACGGTGGGAGGAGCAGCCGGGGAGATGGGGCCCTACCCGCCGGCCATGTAGCTAGGAGTAGATCTCTGTACGCAGGCTGCACAGACAACCATTTTTATAATTTTTAAAATATCACCTGCTTATGCTTCAGGACGTGTACATTATTGTTAGTCCTATTTTGCCATGTACAAGATAGTCTGTCTTGCTCGCTTCACTGTTGTAACTATATTTTTGCCCTAGTCATGTGTACTTACAGAAACATTTCTGGATGAAGTGACATCAACACAATGATCTCAGAGCAGTGCAACATGGCCGTTACCAAATGATTATGGATTGGAATTGGAATGTGCTGATGTTCTAGAGCATCAACTAGAGGTGGCAAGACAACGTTCATATGAGTCTCAACATGTAATCAACAAGTTCAAACTGGAGGTGCAGATATCAGATGCACAAGTCAAACAAAATGAAACAAGACATTGAGGTAACCACAAAGGAGTTGGAGATTTTGTAGACTGAAATTTGTGCTCTCTGAATCTAGCCAATCATATTTTCTGAAGAGACTATAGTTCAAATGGTAAGTTCTGTTGATGCGCGTCCTTGATGTATGAGCTTTATTTTCCCAATGTATATAATTTGCTATTTGTGTACGCTTTATTATCACTGGTGGCGAACTACGATGCCCAATGGATGTAATATGTTGTAATGTCTTTATTGTATAGTGTAGGATTATTCTTCGTTTCTATGCTTTAATCTCTTTTTGTATAGTGTAGGTTTTTGAGAGGGTATAGTGTAGAGTAGGATAATTCTTTGTATATGCTATCGTTGAAACGGTGGCCAACACGCCCAAACATTACCTGGACGCCATCCGAAAGAACAAACGTGGGTAGTCGAAGCGGGCCTTAAATGGGCTTGTCAACTAATTAGTTAATGCATCCTAATCTATGCGGGCCCAAATGGCCCATTCAACTCGGCCCGTTAGAAATAGTGGATTTCGTCTTCGAATGTGGGCCCACCGTAAAAAGGACTCTTACCAGGTCATTAACAGTCCTAAAGCTCGATAGGGCCTTAGTAATGGAGACGGCCCACGGGCCTTTAGCAGGCCAAAATAAGAGTCATTTTTGTCTCAGCCCATTTCCATCTCGGGCCATAAAGAGGCCTAAAGCGTTTTAGGCCAATAGTGGCCCAATGTACAACATAGGCTTTTAACAGGCCGAAACTTGGGTCGGGCTGGAATTTTGCCATGGAGAATGGGCCGCTAATGGACCGAAAGTCAGTTGGGACTATCAAAGGCCCAACTGTTGTGCGGGCTGTTAACAGGTCGAAAGGCAAAACGGGCTAGAAATTGGCCCAAGTACCGAATGGGCCGACAAAAGGCCGAAAGACGTACCTGTGGGTATATTGGACCATCTCTTTAATGGGCTGCTAACAGGCCGAAAGAAACTCGGGCCGCAATTGAGCCCAAAGACATAGCGGGCTGTTAACGGGCTGGATATGACGATGGCCCGGAATGGTGTCAAATCTATAATGGGCCTTTGACGGGCCGATTTTGCGTAACTTGTATGGGCCGTGGTTGTGAATGGGCCAGACGCAAGTAGGCCGGTAATGGGCCGGCCCGCTTATTTTGACAGGCCCGACCTTTTAACCTAAATGGGCCACTTTTGGGCCTTGCATGTGTCGACGTATCATAGGCGACTCCTGTGCATTGGACAGCTGACATCTGTCGTGCCGAGGAGCTGACATGTGTTTCTTCGTCCAATGAGAATTTTACACGTGGAAAATCGCCATTTGTCCGGGCAGTTAACGGGTTATCGGATCCAAAACCGGACCCGATAGCTTAACGGCGACCCGTTACGGTGGATGCCGTGTGTCGGTTACCCTTGATGAAACCATTTCCATGACGCGCCGATTAACGTCATGGAAGTGGACACTTCCGTGATGATAATTTGAGTATTGTCATGGAACACTTCTACAACAACACATGTATGACTATCTTGATTCTGTCATAAAACCATCATGGATGTACATGCATGACAGAAAACATGACCTACTATGACAAACACGTATCATCACGGAAGAGTATTTTTTTTGTAGTGAAGCATCCTTGTCTATGCCCTCATAGCTTATGCCCACGAAGGACTAGCCTCACTTGGGGTAGATCGCCACAAAGTAGGTGATTTCCTTGCCCTTACAAACTCCTTCATTCAACCACACGTGCTCGGAGGCTCCCAAGTGACACCTAACCAATCTAGGAGACATCACTCTCCAAGAGGTAATAGATGTTGTTGTTGATGATGAACTCCTTGATCTTGTGCTTCAAAATATAGTCTCCTCAACACTCAAACACTCTCTCATAGATTTAGCTATGTGGTAGGAGAGGGATTGGAGTGGAAAGCAACTTGAGGGGGCTAGAAATCAAGTATTAAAGGTTGGAATGGAATCCCCTTGATTTCAACACAGGTGTAGGTGGTTCTCTCTCTCTAAAAAAAATGGATATGGGAAGTTGTGGTCTCTTCCTGGTTGCTCTCTGAGAGTTGGTGGAATGGGTGGGGGTATATATAGTCAAAACCAAAAATCTAACCGTTACACACCTTTATGCACTACTCGGTGGGACTGGGTAAAAACACTCGGTGAGATCGATTGTTGCAAAAGGTTTGAACTTTAGGCTTTTTGGTGAGACCAATGAAACAGCTCAGTGACACCGATGGGTGATGACCTAATCACTTTCCACACTTTGTTGAGATTGATCAAAACCACTCAAATTTTTTGAAGTGAAATCAATAGGCAATAGAAGGTTGGCGAGTGCTCTTTAGTGGGACCAAAGGGTCATCTCGGTGGGAGTGAGTTGCTAGGGTTTAGGTAGTGGCTATGCCAAGTGTTTCTCGGTGGGTCTGGATAGGAGTGGTTCGATGGGACCGAGATAGACTTTAGAATTTCGGACATAGATGAATGTGAGATTGTGGCTGAGGGTTTTGGAGCAATATCTCTAAGCACTTGAGTAGTTTTTCCATGATCAAAACCTCATCCCCTTTTAATAGTATTGGCTTTCCTATGGACTCAATGTGATCTTGGATCACTTAACCATAAATGTAGAGTCTTGAAACTTTTCCAACACATGTCCTTAGTTGTTTGAGGGGTCCACATCTCCATACATGTACTTGCCTAAGCTGAACTCTTCCTGGAATATACTCAAGGGAAACATTAGTCCAACAACATGTATGTTGACATGAATTACCAAAACCACCAAGGGAGAAAATGTGCTTCCACTCATCCTTTGCCCTCAGAGGGCTATTCCATCCATTTCATGTGGTTTCCTGGAGGCATACTAGGCACAATAGAGGGCACAAGGAGGGACTAGGCTACAACTATGAGCAAGGGATGCGAAGGGTAGCTTGATATAGCTCTACAAGCACCGTCGTGGGGCATGTAGCAGATTTTTGCCTCGTTGGTGGAGCCATGAGAGCTAGCAGAGCGTGGCACGAAACTCATAGGGGGTTCACAGATCCATTTTCGTGGTGCAGGGGCGGTACAGGTTGCAAAGGCACGATTACACGATGATTGGGCTCACAAAATTCTTCCTGCCAAAAAATGTATTACCAAAAGAAGTATAGGGTGTCCACATTTCCCCACATTCTATAATAAATGGGTTTCTTATTGTGACATGTCTTTATTTTTTATGGATTTAACAAAATTTAGGGAAGAGTTACATGGTTGATATGTCTCAAATGTATCTATAATTTTTTATTGTTAAATGCTATTAAGTTATAACTTTTATATACTTTTTATAATAATTTTTATTATTTTTCTAGACTAACCTATTAATCTAGTGCTCAATGCCAATTCCTTTTTTTTGCTTGTTTTTGGTTTTACAGGAAATCAATGCCTACGAAGGTACAAACACGATGAAAAATTTTAACATTTTTTTATGGATGAGAAGGAACACTGGAAGCTTCGGGAGACGTCGAGAGGAGTCATGAGGGCCCCACAATGGCAGGTGGCGTGACGTACCCCTTGGCTGCGCCACCCAGGCTTGTGGCCCCTGAGCCACGTCTTGACCTAATTCCACCATGTTGGTGCAATGATAGGCCCCTTATGTTCTGGAGTTTGTTGACATAAACAGTATGGGACTTATGTGTTTGCTAGTGCACACAGAGTAACAGGTCGCTGAGATCACGAGGAGTTTGAGCTAAGAGATGAAGGTAATCTCCCTGCGCTGTAGTGAAGGTTATCACCGAAGATTATGATAACAAGAGTGACCCCTAAAAAATTGCTGAAGTGAAGCAATTGATTCGGTGCCTGTCCGAGGAAATTGACTGCGTCCAAGGAGATTGAAGACGAAATGAAGACGTAGCATTTATTTCGTAGTTCTTCTTCTCTTTCTTGAGTCATAGGACCACCATACTATTAAGAGGGGTGTAGCATTCGAAACGTTGATTCTCTTATGCTAAACCCAAATCCTATGAAAGTTGCGAGAGAAATCTCTTTGTGTTCCGAGCAAATACTTGCCAGCAAGAGACTGTGATCTTCTTCGCTGCGAGAGATTTGTCTCAGACCGAGGAGTTAGCATTACTTGTTCCTTAAGTAATGTTACCGTTGCTCCAAAATCTGGCCGTTGTAAACGTGTCAGTTGGCCATTGGCTGGACCGCGTGTCCAAAATGGTCATTTCCCACCAGGGAAGGCTGCGGCTATAAATAGCCACCCCGCACCGGCTTTGTCAGGTGGCTGCTCCGTTTGATTCTGAGAAGATTTTTGAGCAACCTCCTCTCTGAGTGATTTGAGTTTAAAATCCACCGATAGAAAACCCCTAGAGCCAAAGAATTAGATAGTGGTTCAGCATCACTCGAATCTAAGTCCAGTACGCTCTGCCTATTACTCTTGAGAGCTGTAAACTCTGTAGACGGTTAGGTATCAATTTATTTAGAGACCAAGAGTGATTGTGGTTCTTAAAGAAGAAGTCTATAAAGGTTTGGATATCACCTCAAGTATGTACCACGAGTGATCAGCATTGGTTGACGAACCAATTGTCGAGGAGAATAGGGTGAAGAGAGTTTATCTTCCGTGTTAAGTCACAGCCCCTCCAACCAGACGTAGTCCTTGTGCAGAAGGATGAACTGGTCGAAGAAATACCCTATCGCCATCGAGCATCACTGGTTACCTCTGCCACCCTTGTTTATATTTCGATATGTTTTCCAATGTGTGATTTGTCTCAATGCATGTTGTAGTTTCCATTCGGTACTTAGTTTTAGCTCGCTGTAGTTTGTTTTTCATTCGCTCTGCTGCTTGGTTCCAAGAGTTTTGAGATTTCTGAAGAAATTTTAAAACTCCCATTCACCCCCCTCTGGTTGACATACTTTGTTCCTACAATTGGTATCAGAGCAAGGTACTCCTTGACTCTGCTCATTTTGGTCTAACAACCTTGGAGTTTAAGTATGTCTTCAGTGAGCTACAAGTCGCATCTCAAGATTCCCATATTCGATGGGAGGGACTATCCCTTCTGGAAGGAGAAGATGAAGATCCATCTCTGAGCCATTGACGATGACATGTGGAACATGGTGCAGTTCAGATTGACGATTGAAATGCCTCAAGCCCCCAGTGATGCCGAGAAGAAACTCATTCAGATGGATGCTCAAGCTAAAGATGAAATTGGTGGCCATCTCTCTCGTGCTCAATTTCTTCGCTATCGACAGTGTGAAACTGCGAAGTAATTGTGGGACATTCTCAAGAAGATAAACGAGGGAGTTTCAACTCAGAAAGAAGCTCGCATTGATACTCTCCAAGCAAAGTTCAATCAGTTCAGGCGCATTGGAAATGAAAGCTGCCAGCAAACCTTCGATCGCCTCAGTGCTATCACAAATGAGTAACAAGGCCTCGGCGCCAAAGACATCACTGACCATGAAGTTATGAAGAAGCTGCTTCGATCACTTGATAGTTCATTCGACACACTTGTTCTGATGATCAGAGAATGAGCTGATTTTAAAGATCTCGACTCTGCTGATATCATGGAGAGGCTAAACACCCATGAGGAACAAGAAGAAGAAAAGAGAGATCTATATGGTTCAAACCATCGCAAAAGCCATGCTCTCAAGGCTATGGCTGATTCTTCCTCTGAAGAAAATGCTAATGACCCTGAAGGATCAGTAAAGATCTCGCACTGATCACGAAAAGATTCCAGTGCTTTCACAAGAAGAGTCAACTTCAGAAGAAAAGTTCAAACAACTTTGGCGGTTCAAAATCTTCATCAAAACCTACTGGAGAATACACCTGCTTCAAGTGCAAAAAACCTGGACACTTCATTTCGGACTGCCCTCTCTGGGAAGCTGAAATTCGTGCTAGTGGAAGATATGATTCTGGCAACTATCAAGGCAAAAGCAAGAGCAAGAAATACGACTCCGATAATGAGAAGAAAATGAAGAAGTTCTTCAAGAAGAAGGACAACTCCTCCTCAAAATCTTCATCAAAATCTTCCTCAAGGAATCCTTCCAAGTCCTCCTCCAACCACAAGAATAACTCTCGCAAGGCCAAGGCATACATCGGCAAGGAAATGGATTCGGATGAAGAAGAATCGTCAGCCTCCGAAGAAGTCGATGAATCCGATGAGGATTCTGACTCTGGCATGGCTGGCATTGCTTATGCTTCGTCCCCTGAAACAAACTTCTTCGGGAATCCTTCAAGCGATGATGAATCTCCTTCCTACTGCTTCATGGCCAAAGCTTCGAAAGAAAAGGTATCCTCCAAAAATCACAAAGTTCACTCCAGTGATCAATATTCTTCTGATGAGGATGACCATGCTAAATTGATCAAAATTGCTAATATTCAACAAAACTCTCTTGAGAAAATTGAGAAAACCCTCAAGAAATCTGAAGGGTTGTTTGTTGAGGAGATGGAGAAAAATCTGTCATTGGCCAAAGAGTATTCCACTCTCAAGTCACGAATGGAAGAATTGTCAAATCGTCATGATTTTCTCTCAACTGACCATGAAAGATTGACCTATGATTACCTGAAAAGGAAAAAGGAACTCGAGGCGCTGAGAGAGGCTCATGAGGATTTGATCAAAGAACATTCTCTTCTCACCCAACATCTTAAAGAGAAACCTGAAGTATTTTTTCCACCTTGCATAAAATGCCTTGAACGAACCAATGCTGAATCTAATGCTGAATCATCTGTGAATGCTAACCCCTCTGTCAAGGAAAATGGTTCTGTTTCTGATGAAAATGCTATGTTGAAGGATCTTCTTCAGACATGAATGTTCAAATCTCTCAAAGGGCATCAAACCCTTCGTGATGTTTTGAAGAAATCAATTCTTCACAAAAATCCCAGGAAAGAAGGCATCGGTTTCGAAAGGAAACTAAATGAAAATAGCTCCTACTGGGAACCTGATCAATATCCTCGCACTGTATGGGTGCCTACCAAAAGCAAAATGCCTGATCTAGCTTTGCTTTTGGGATATAACTCTCCCATCCCTGAATATCCTGATGATGATTCTCTGGACAACTACAAGTTGTTCAAAAACCAATATGGTGAGGCTGTTGCTCGCTATGTTGGACCAAACAGCAGGAATGACCCCCCAAAGAAAGCTATAAGGGTGCCTAAGAAAACCATTGAAGCATTGCCTATTACAACATTACTAACCATGCAGGCTCAAAATGCTCGTTACTTCCTTGAAAAAGTTTGACAGAATGAGTACATGCATACCTCATTCAATCACTATACTCATTCGTCTGGAAAGAATCTCAATGCTTATTCCTTTGATTATGCTCGCACCTCATCGAGTAACAACTATGGTTACCGAAAGAAATCATATCATGCTCGCTCATTTGTTTCGAAGACACCTGCAAAGATGTGGGTGGTTAAGAAAGCCTAATTCTTCTGCAGGACTATATCTCCGGGTGTACATAATGGATAATGGATAGTGGATGCAGTAGTCATAAGACCGGAGACAAGTCGTTGTTTGTCGACCCCAACTTAACGACTTCACCTCTGAAGTATATCACTTTTGGCGACAACAACAAAGGAAAGGTAATTGGGCTAGGTAAAATTGCTATATCCAATGACAAGTCCATTGATGATGTTTTACTTGTTCAGTCTCTTGGATTCAATCTTATGTCAGTTGGCAAGCTATGTGATCTAGGCATGCTAGTTCTATTTTCCATATCCAAATGCATTGTCTTTATGGCCTCTGACAATTCCTTCATCTTCGAGGGAATTAGAAAAGGTGATCTATATATTGTGGATTTCTCTAAGGGTCCCTCGGTCCAAACGTGTTTGCTTGCAAAAGCAACCGAAGGTTGGCTATGGCACCGTAGGCATGGTCATGCAGGTATGAGAAACTTGCATACTCTGGTGAAGAAAAATCATCTCCGTGGCATTCCTGGTGTAAAATTCGACAAGGATCGTCTTTGTGCTACTTGCGAGGCTGGTAAATTGGCCAAGAAGCATCATTCTTCAAAGACTGTTATGACCACGACAAGACGTCTTGAAATTCTTCATATGGATTTATTTGGTCCTCAAAACTATGCTAGTTTCGGTGGCAGTCATTATGGCCTGGTCATTGTTGATGATTTCTCTTGTTACACTTGGGTATTCTTTCTCGAAGACAAAACTTGCACCCAAGATATCTTCAAAAGCTTCGCCAAGAAGGCCCAGAATGAATATGATGTGCGAATTAAGCATGTCAGAAGTGACAATGGGATTGAGTTCAAAAATACTCATATCGGTGATTTTCTTGACGAAAATGGCATTACTCATGAGTTCTCTACCGCATACTCTCCCCAACCGAAAGGAGTTGTTGAACGAAAGAAGAGAACTCTCATCGAAATGGCGAGAACAATGCTCAGTGAGTATAAAACTCCTATTCACTTCTGGGCTGATGCTATTAATACTGCTTGTCATGTTATCAATCGTGTTTATCTTTACAAGTTCCTTAAGAAAACTTCATATGAGCTTATCACTGGCAAGAGACAAAATGTTTCTTATTTGCGTGTTTTTGGTGCACCTTGTTACATTCGTGATATGAATCATTCTTCCAAGTTTGCACCTAAGGCACATGAAGGATTTCTTCTTGGTTATGGCTCAAACTCGCATACTTATCGTGTCTAAAACTCTCACCACGGGAAAGTTATGGAAACGGTAAATGTGCGGTTTGATGAATCTAATGGCTCCCAAAAGGAGCACCTGCCAAATGTGATAGATGAATCACCGATCTCAGATGCTATTTGGCAAATGGCCATTGGGAGCGTCCAGCCAGTTAAAGAAAATGCACCTGATTCTTCCGATGATGATGCTCCTATGACTCGTAGCAGAACTCGTCAAGCCACTACCGAAGAAAATGCCACTCCAATAACTAATAGCAACCCGAATCCAAATGCCGAGCAAAATGGCAATCCTGAAGGGAATGGCGATACAAATGCTGATACTGATGAAAATGATAATGATCATCAAGATGAAAATCCTCATCCTTGAGTGGCTAATCAAGTTGATCCTTCATTAATTCTCGATGAACTCGAGAATCCAGGTTATCGACCCACAACTCGTTCACGCACTCATTTGCTAACTACTGTGGCAGCTTCTCCTTTGTTTCATTGGCAGAACCTACCAAGTGTGAGGAAGACATGGATGATCCAGATTGGATGAATGTAATGCAAGAGGAGTTGGTGCAATTTGAACTGAATGATGTTTGGGAATTGGCTGACAAGCCGAATCCTAAGAAGCATAATATCATCGGCACAAAATGGATATTCCAGAACAAGCAAGATGAAAATGGCATTGTTGTGAGAAACAAAGCACGTCTTGTCGCTCAAGGGTATACACAGGTAGAAGGTATTGATTTCAATGAAACTTATGCTCCTGTTGCTCGCCTTGAGGCAACTCGTATTCTTCTCGCTTATGCAAATTACAATGATATCTTGCTTTATCAAATGGATGTGAAAAGTGCTTTCCTAAATGGTGAAATTGATGAGGAAGTTTATGTTAGACAGCCACCTGGCTTTGAACACCCTGAGTTTCCTAACAAAGTTTTCAGGTTGAAAAAGGCTCTATATGGGCTGAAGCAAGCCCCTCGAGCTTGGTATGACACCTTGAAGAAGTTTCTGCTCGATAAAGGTTTCAAGCCAGGATCTACTGATCCCACAATTTTCACTCGTGCTGTTGATGATGATCTATTCGTATGTCAAATTTATGTGGATGACATTATCTTCGGCTGTACTAATAATGCTTGCAGCTTAAAGTTTGGGAAAATGATGTCCGAGAAATATCATGTGTCTATGATGGGTGAACTTAAGTTCTTTCTCGGACTGCAAATACGTCAACGGGCAAATGGAATATTCATATCTCAGGAGAAATATCTGAGAGAGTTTCTGAAGAAGTTCAAAATGCAAGATTCCAAAATGAAGGGCTATAAAACTCATATGCCCACGAATGGTAAGCTAGACGCAGATGTGTACGGTAAGGATTACGATCAGAAGGCTTATCGTTCAATGATTGGTTCTCTTCTTTACCTATGTGCTTCCAAACCTGATATTATGTTGAGTGTTTGCATGTGTGCCCGCTATCAAGCTGCACCGAAAGAATCGCATCACCAAGCGGTCAAGCGTATTCTGAGATATTTGGCTCACACCCCACCTTAGGTTTATTGTATCCTAAGGGAGCACAGTTTGATCTTGTTGGATATTCAGACTCAGATTACGCAGGTGACTTGGTTGACAGGAAATCTACTTCAGGGACATGTCATTTCCTCGGTAGATCATTGGTCTGTTGGTCATCAAGAAAGCAGAATTGTGTATCTCTCTCTACGGCTGAGGCCGAATATATTGCTGCTGGCGCTGGTTGCACTCAGTTATTGTGGATGAAGCAGACTCTGAAGGATTATGGCATCAAGGTCAAGAAGATTCCTTTATACTGTGATAATGAGAGTGCTATCAAAATTGCACATAATCCAGTGCAGCATTCGCGCACCAAGCACATTGCCATCAGACATCATTTCATTTGCGATCATGTTGCTCGAGAGAATATTGTCATCAATCATGTCAAGACCGAAGACAATCTCACTGATATTTTCACCAAGCCTCTCGATGAGAAAATATTCTATGTGTTACGATGTGAGCTAAATATCCTGGACTCCGCAAATGTGCAATAAGCTGGACTCGGCACCCGTGCCAACACTTCCACATCTTAGAAGGAATGGGTGCACAACACTCGAAGAGTTTGAAAATTATGACAAAGTGAAATTTTCTTTCTGAGAGTGAATACATTAACGAAGAACTAGACTAACCGGGTGCCACGATAATTATGAGACGGTCGGGGTCATACAGTTCTTATACAGTGGGTCACACCACCACAATTTTCTTTCGTTGAGTTCTGTTCGATCGAAAGATTTTTGTTTGTCCAAATGCATTTCGCTCATAGCTATTCTTTCGGTGTTTGTGTTTCGTTGTCTAGGTGAAATGCCTAGAACCCTGTTTTCCCTCTGTTCTATATCTTCCAGTCTATGTTGTTCCATTATGAATGCTCAATTTCATCTGGTACCGAAACTTTATCTGGTGTCCTTGACCACGATAAAGATTAGGTCTGAATATTAATCTGTTTTGGTGAAAGCTGTCCAAACTTTTATGACGGTTGCCACGTGCAATCCATCAACTGCCACCCCATCCAGTCCGTTGAATTGCAATAGTCTCTCGATTGTGGCCGTTCGATCGGATTCACTTGCCATGGTTATTTTCCCTCGCATATAAATACCGCGGCACCACCGCTCCCTCATCCATTTCTCTTCATCCTCACCTATGTCTCCTCCGAAACCCTCGCCACAGTGCTCCACCTTGAGCCCGACGCCAACGACCCCTTCACCGCTTCACTGCCGGAAAGCAGTCACCGGAGTCCTTCCTCGCCGCCGCGGGACATATTCTTGCCCGCGCCGCCGTAACTGCTGCACATCACCAAGCTAGGGTATGTGTAGCGTGAACTCGATTATCCGTTCTTCTCGTTCGAGTTCATCTGCATTTATTATTTTCTGATTTTACCGCATATCTTAGATCTTTACTGCTTAGGTAACTAGTGCGGATGTAGTTTGTAGTTGTCCCTCGCATCCAAAATATTTCAGATCTAGGGTTTGTGTTATGTCTCGTACGAATGGAATGCATAGCACGCTGACTAGTATATTCTTCAGACACACTAGTTCGTCCTATACATTTCTTTCATTCGAAACATTTCTCAAAGTCTGCATCTAATCCTTCATCAAAAACGTTTTTATTCGAAAAATCTTCCCTGTGAGCATTTGTAACCCTGTCCCCATTTTCCCTCGCATCTATTCTTTTTCACAGGTGTACGCAGTCTGTTGAGGATTCTGCTCGACCAATGAGCATGGCTGATAGAGAGGATATCCTTTTGGGTACAGTAGATGAGTCAAAAGCACCGAATGCAAAGGGCCCAACGGTAGGCCCAACAGTTGGCAAGAGAAAGAGAAAAGAGAAAAGTGCTGACGAGCAAGAAGAAGATGCTCCGAAGAAAAACAAGGGTGGCAGGTAACCATACGCAAATTCAGCTGAATATATCTCTCATGATAATTATAACACTGCTCCAGGAGAATCAAAATGAGAAAGAGACAAGCGTTTGCAAAGTATTCGATGCCACTGGGTGAACAAGTGGTCCAACTATGAAATGATTCATCTTCGGTTTGCGAAGAACTTTGCCTTTCATCCTCCATGGGTGACTGCCATGAAATTGGCCTCATTCGTGCAAGTGATCCCTAGGAGAGACTGTGGCCACCACCAAATGCTGACAATTCTTCCTTTCGCACCCCCGAATCCTATCCTGATGAACTGGCTAAACATCAGAAGACTGCTAAAAAGAGAGCCAAGAAGGTAGAAAAAGAAAGAGCTCATGAAGAAGAAAATCGTCGCCTTCTCAAATATGAAGTTGAGAAGAAGAAGGCTGATGGAAAAGCAGAAGGTTGCTCCAAACGCAAACATGATCCCAGTGCAAAGAAAAAGAGTGCACCGAAGAAGAGGCCGTCTGAACCAGTCGACAGAAATGTCAAAAGCAATTCTTCCGATCAAGATGATCAACCACAAACAAGAGAGGAAGTTGATGCTACTCTCAGTGAACAAGTCAACATCACAACTTCTACAGTGCTACCTGATCTTCGGGCTCGTGCAGTTCCAATAGCACCTCCGAAGACAATCACTTTGAAAAGAAAGAATCCACCTACGACTATTACCATGAAGGATTTTGTGGATACAACTCCTCATCCTGAAGCAATAAACATGCAGGATTTGGTAGTTGATGCTCCTGTTTGCACTGCCAAGCCAGGTGAACCAATTCCTAAGCCAAATGTGAAGAAAATCAAGGCACCAACCACCAAGCAAACTGCTCCTCGAGATGCTGCACCGAAGGAAAAGGCTGCCAAGTTTGCTCCCACTTTGACACAACCATTGGCTTCTATGCCTCCATCCGAGCAAGTTCCAGTGCAAACTGCTCTGGTTGCACAGACTGATGTTAAATCTGATGCTCCACATTATTACAATCATGTCTTCATCATGGAGCAGCTTGACAAGTTCGTTGAAAATCCATTCGATGGTGAAGTGGCACCTTTGCCAATTCCGTCTGAAGTTATTTCAAAAGCATCTGATGTTGTTCGAGACATGAGAGAAGATTTTGTTGAGCTCCACAACCTCACTGCCGAACTCAATGACCTTGATGGTCGAATGAAAACTGCACCTTCCAAGCTTGTCATCAAACAACTTGAAGAATCTTACATGGATATCAATCGGGCTTTGAATATCCTCCACATCAGAAGATTAGGTTTTCAATCAAATTTGGATGATATTGTTCGCAAGATCTGTAATGAGCATCAAGCACAAGCAACTGGCTATAATGATCTTGTTAAGGGACATATTGATAAAACTGCTCAGTAGGCTCAAAAGAGGCGAAAGAATAATGCGAAGAAAAATGATCCTATTGCTCCGACAGAAATGTCTCATGATCACGCTAAAGCTCAGCCTCAGAAGGAAAAATCTTCTGAGCCAGCAATTCCTTCGCAACCCACTGCTCAAGTCACTGATGCACTTCCCTCACCAAGGCCAACTGAACTAGTGCCTGTGGCCTCCCCTGTTAGAACTGAAATTTCTCATCAGCAAGTTGTTTCTGAAGAAGGTGAAATCCCTCGCTCCGAACCCCAAGCTTCTCCCTCTCATGAAGCATCGAATGTTTCGGCTCCTCCCACTGTTCAGCAACAACAGATTCCCAAAGATCAAATGCAACCACCTCCAGTGCCAACCGAAAAGGAATTTTCCCAGTTGCCCACTGTTTCTGCACCTCCAACCTGTGTGCCATCTGCTCCATTCCAACTGCATTTATCAATCGACACAGCATAAAGAATCTCAGATGTTGGTCCATCTGCAGTCAGATCTGCTTCTGCTCGTCATACAGACTCCGTAGTTTATGGAGATGAAGTGATTTCAGTTGAAGATGAACTTAAATATCCATATCCTCATGAACAACTGCCTTTGTTCTCGACTGGTGTTGGCGTCAAAGGGACACTTTTCAATTGGAACACTCGTCCCCAATTCTTTCGAGAAAGTCCGTATAAAGGGCCAGGCACCTCTGAATCACCTCGTTTTTGGACTCAAGAACAGGCTATCTTTTATTCTCGGATTCTCTATGACAGCCGAAAGATATTTCCTCGTGAGTTCCCGGACATCTCAACTGTGAAGAGTATTGGTTGTTTTACTCAGTTACTGCAAGATCTAGAAGATTTTAGCCTCATAAATGTCTTTGCATTCGGGCATCCATCGAACAGAGAAATCATACTTTAGTTCTATGCAACCTTGTACATATCTGGTGATGAATCTGATAGCTCAAAGTGGATCATGGAATGGATGACCGAAGGGAAATGCATAAAATGCACTTCAACAGATTTTGTCTCACATTTTCATTTCCCTCGGTTCGAGCATGGCAAAACTGAGATTAGAGTGCATGACATTGATGTCATTTCAGATGAAATCTTTCGATGCACCATGGACAAAGAAAAGATTCGTGACTACAATGGTCCTCCCTTGCCCGAGCATTTGACATTCGAACATCAGACTCTATACTATTTGCTCACCTACACCATCTGCCCTCTGGCCGGGATGAACAGTGATAATGTCATCTATGATGTTCTTCGAAATGCCATCTATGCAATCTCCGAGCGATATATCTTTGATGTCGAGGACATGTTTTTGCCTATCTTGAAGGATTCTGCTCAGCATCCAAAATGCCTCAAAGTATATGCGCCATGGATCCAGAAAGTGATTGATCATACTATGTGCACAGAATATGTGGCAAAAGTTAGTCATAAAAGCTTCATTCCTCTAGTGCGTGATACACTGCAAGTTATGGAGTCTTCGGGTAAAGTTCCCGTGTCTAGCTCTCAATATTATCACAATACATTCAATGGGCCACGGCTGCCTCACCATGATCGACAAATATCTCATCAACCTCCATCACACCTTGAAGTGAGTCTGCGCACACAACAGCTGCTGTTGTAGCACATGGCTGAGGATCACCAAGAGAAAGAACATCTGGCTGCCGAGCTAAATGCAATGAACAACCAAACTAAAGTAGTGCATATCCTTGCGGCTGAGAATAAGAAACATCTCTGGAAATTGCTTCGCAAGTTCTTCACCAAAAAATAACTTCTGCATGTCAATCTCAAAGAACTCTATGAGTATCTTGACAAAGGTTTTTTTGTTGAAGATTATCAAGATAGCATTACTCTTCCTCTGCCTACTCGTGAGCCAACAACTGATCTACTCCATTTTAAGCTATGAAAATTGCTCGAAGAATCTGAAGCTACCCCACCGACAGAGAAACCAGCCAAAGGAAATGTGTTATCTCATGTTACTCCTGTGGCTAATCCCAATGTGCCTTCATCATCAAAGCCTTGAACTGCTATTCCTGAAGAAAAACCTGATGCCGTTGAAGATGAAGATACTCCAGTTACTTCTGAATCAGAAGTCTCCTCGGACAGTTCTTCTGGAGATGCCACTGAGTGAATCAAGTTCATAGCTTTTGCACTCATGTTCTTCGTCACCTTTTTGACACTAGTTGGAAAAAAGGGGGAGAATTACATCGAGTTTCAATAGATTTGCTTTTGGAGTTTCGTTGGTTTGGTTTCGTGTGAGATTTGAACTTATGCTTAAAGACTATTTGCTCTCTGATGTAAAACTTCTGTGCTGTAATGTTAATAACCCCGCCTACTGCACTATTTCTCTCAAAGCAGTTGTTTTGCAGGTGGAATTATTATCAGAAGTTATGAATGATTGCACTACGATCTCGATGGATTATATATTATCAGTGCAAATCATAATCTCAAATGATTGAAATTTCCTCTATATACTTCAATGAACTGCAGGAGAATTTTATCTCATATCTGAAACCCTGCATACATCTTGGGGGAGTCTATTTCATCATCGAGTCAAGTAACACAAATTCACTCTTGTTCAATGTACTTTTCACTTATCTATCTTCACTTCGATGATTATTTGTTTTGTCAACAACCGTCCAAAAAGGGGGAGATTGTTGGTGCAATGATAGGCCCCTTATGTTTTGGAGTTTGTTGACATAAACAGTATGGCACTTATGTGTTTGCTAGTGCACAAAGAGTAAGAGGTCCCTGAGATCACGAGGAGTTTGAGCTAAACGACGAAGGTAATCTCCCTGCGCTGTAGTGAAGGTTATCACCGAAGATTATGATAACAAGAGTGACCCCACAAAAATTGCTGAAGTGAAGCAATTGGTTCAGTGCCTGTCCTATGAAATTGACTGCGTCCGAGGAGATTGAAGACGAAATGAAGACGTATCATTTATTTCATAGTTCTTCTTCTCTTTATTGAGTCATAGGACCGTTGTACTATTAAGAGGGCTGTAGCATTCGAAACTTTGATTCTCTGATGCTAAACCCAAATCCTATGAAAGTTGCGAGAGAAATCTCTTTCTGTTCCGAGCAAATACTTGCTAGCAAGAGATTGTGATCTTCTTCGCTGCGAGAGATTTGTCTCAGACCGAGGAGTTAGCATTACTTGTTCCTCAAGTAATGTTACCGTCGCTCCAAAATTCGACCGTTGTAAATGTGTTGGTTGGCCATTGGCTGGACCACGTGTCCAAAATGGTCATTTCCCACCATGGAAGCCTGCGGCTATAAATAGCAACCCGCACCGGCTTTGTCCGGTGGCTGCTCCATTTGATTCTGAGAAGATTGTTGAGCAACTCCCTCTCTGAGCGATTTGAGTATAAAATCCACTGAGAGAAAACCCCTAGAGCCGAAGAATTAGATAGTGGTTCAGCATCACTCGAATCTAAGTCCAGTACGCTCCGCCTATTACTCTTGAGAGCTGGAAACTCTCTAGACGGTTAGGTGTCAATTTCTTCAGAGACCAAGAGTGATTGTGGTTCTCGGAGAAGAAGTGTGTAAAGGTTTGGAGATCGTCTCAAGTATCTACCACGAGTGATCGGCATTGGTTGACGAACCAATTGTCGAGGAGAATAGGGTGAAGAGAGTTTATCTTCCGTGTTAAGTCACAGCCCCTCCTACCAGACGTAGTCCTTGTGCAGAAGGACGAACTGGTCGAACAAATAGCCTGTCGCCATCGAGCATCACTGGTTACCTTTTCCACCCTTGTTTACATTCGATATATTTTCCAACATGTGATTTGTCTCGATGCATGTTGTAGTTTCCATTCGGTACTTAGTTTTAACTCAGTGTACTTTGTTTTTCATTCGCTCCGCTGCTGGGTTCCGAGAGTTTTGAGATTTCCTAAGAAATTTTAAAACTCCCATTCACCCCCCCTCTGGTAGACATACTTCGATCCTACACACCACCATAAATTCCTATAAATACCGAACCACCAGTCGT
This sequence comes from Thinopyrum elongatum, assembly GCA_011799875.1. Taxonomy (NCBI): domain Eukaryota; kingdom Viridiplantae; phylum Streptophyta; class Magnoliopsida; order Poales; family Poaceae; genus Thinopyrum; species Thinopyrum elongatum. The sequence continues at coordinate 386,750,688 of CM022298.1, forward strand.
TCCTTCAGAAGAAAGAAATAATGTCGCCGCAAGTCTCTATTCCAAAGAGATCCCATCGGGAGCCCTGTTCCGGAGTTCTACCAGAGTGGGGAGCCATTGGAGGAGGCATATTCATCATCTTGGTTGCATCCGTGACCATGTGTGAGTAGTTTCTTTAGGGCCTATGGGTCCTTAGTAGTATCTAGATGGTTCTCTCTCTCTCTTTGGATCTTCAATACCATGTTTCCCTTCTTCCTTGTATGATTGGGATCAATCTGATGTAATTTTGCGTTGTGTTTGTTGGGACATGATGAATTATGATTTTATGATCCAATTGTTCATTGAATCTATTTGAACTTTTGATATTTATTCGCAGTATAATTAAGTAGCTATGTATGCTTTCTGATATTTTCGTCTTCTCTGGCCAAGATTGATTAGTAGATCTTTAGAGGGAGTGGTGCATAGTAGTGGGTTCAATCTTGTAGTAGTTATGTATCCCAGTGATTGAATGGGGAAAATACACATATTGTATTGTTGCCACTAAGGAGAAAATGACGGGGTTTTATCTTATTGCTGGGGTTCTTCCTGTCGACATTAGGTCATCTTTCTTAAAGCGTTACTATGTTTTTTATGAACTTAATAGTTTGAGATGCATGCGACATAGCGGTTTTGAAGTGGAGTAATAGTTGTAGTTGCAGTTGGATTAACGGTCTACTTGTCATGGACGTAATGCCTATATGAGATTATGCCATGAATAATCATAGTCATACTCGTTGATGATCTTGTCAATTGCCCAATAGTAATTTGTTACCATGCTTTTTGTCTTATTTTCGAGAGAGATATCTCTAGTGAACCTATGGCCCCCAGGTCTATTCTTCCATTAATACAAGCTCCTACAAAATTGCTCCCTCATATTTGCTTTTACTATTGCTGCACTATGATCTATGTATTTGTGTAGCGACCCGACCCGAAATCGGTCAGGCCTCTATGTATCTGTACCATCCCAAGATCATGTTGGCACACACAGTACATTGATGAAAATATTCAAAGTTCAATCACACCTGAATTTATTACACGATTCTCATATCGAGTCTTTATTACATCATAATAAATTCGGCCGAAGGCCAACTCATGAGAAAAACTAAATGCTGCGGAAGCGTAGACGATAAGCGAGTCCATCTGACTCCATAGGGCAACCACTGAGCGTAGATCGTAGCCTCACTCCTGGTCGGAAAACTCCTCTGCAACATGAGACGTTGCAGCCGTGTAGGTCAGCATTTTGAATATGCCGGCAAGTCATAGAGAAAACAATAATAATGCTAACACTATATGCAATTTGGCTGTGGGGCTCTAAGTTTAAGTTTTTGCGAAAAAGCCAACTTTTTTCCTACAACAAAAGGACTTGCTTGCAAATACTACGAAATGTTGGTTGTTAATGAGATGGTTCCGCCAACCAGTGTCTCATACCCGAAATCATTAATAACCCATCAATTAATTAATTATGTTTGGTGTTAAGATTTCCGAAATACTCCAATTCCAGAGGCTCAGTTGTCCGCAACCGGGGACACGGCTAATCGATTAGGTTTCTACTCTACAGAGTCTTGTGCACTTTACCCGCAAGAATCATTCCCTCCTTTTATGTCCCCGCACTGCCGGGTGTTTGAAGACGGGACGAATGAAACAGGGTCTTCCGTAGAGTTCCTTTGGGCCACTGTCGGTGCCCATCCAATCCTACCGTTCTTCTACATCTCATAGCACCGTACGGCCAGAGTCACGCCTAGGGTCGACCAAGCCAGAGCCCATAATGGCTTGCGGCTGCATAGGTAAGCTTCCGGTCAAGGTGTATCCATCCGTCTCTTCGTGGCTGGGTGAAGCTTTCCGCAAGATGTCATGGCGCTTCTCCATGCATCCCGGCCATCCGCTGGTTGCTCCAGGGTGCCCATCAAATCCGTCCTCCACCCAGTAGTGAATTTGAAGTCCATCTTGAGTATCTTGAAGTCATGGGGTTGTCATCATCTTGACTCTCACATCTCCCTTATGAATCGCTCAACCAACCCCGTCTACAAGCATAGCAAAATAAACTACATCGTCCCGGGCAATGGTAACATAGGGATTTTGGGTGAACCTACCACATGATACTACTCAAGACTTGATTAAATTTTCTCCTATTGCATGCATGGTGGGGAGGAAATACTACTAATGCAATAAAACATAGGTAAATAATTTCAGGATCAAGACTTGCCTGGCTGACGGTCTTCGAACGCTAGTGACTCGTGATAGCAAGCTTCGCACTCCGGGAATTCTATTCGAATCAAACAATAATCACATAAGTATACAGACAAACAATAATAATAACATAACAGCAAGCTAAAGTAAATCACACGTAAGCAATCAAACCAAAACCAAAGAAAAATCGCAGAACTCAAAACAAGGTTTTCATTACTTCAAGCAAACAACTAGAAAATAGTTTTATCCTACTAAAAGTTTCTTTAATAGAACCAAAACAAAAGTTTTGTTAACTAACAGAAAGGAAAACATTATAAAAATTTTGTGCCAAAAGAAACACATTAAAAGCTACTTTAAAACTCTAATTATGATTAAAACAAAACTAGTAAGAAAATAAAATAAAACATTTTCTTTTTCTGTAAATAAAAGTTCACCTTCTAAAACTACAGGAACAAAACTGAAATAAAATACAGCAGAGGTGGAAATGAATTTTAAAGTAATTAAAACAATAGAAAAGAGCGACAAAGTGAAATAAACTAAAACAGGGTTGTTTTCGTGTAAAATAAAGCAGTGGCAAAAAGAATCACTAAAAAAAATTAATCATAGCTCATTTTATAGCAGAAATACTAATCTGACTAAAACTCATATAAAACAATTTTTTAAAAGCTAAAACATGGCCAAAACTATTTTATACAGAAACTTTAGGAAATTTGCAGACTAGAGCAAAAAGAATCAATCAAAAACTCTAAATAACCTAAGAGATATAGAGTTTACAAAACTGAAACTTTTCTGTTTTGAAAACAGAAACGAAAAAAAACTAAAAAAAAACAGACGACGTTAAAGGCCTAGGAGGTGGGCGGTCTGAAACTAAACAGCGCTCGGGCGTTAAATAACTAAACGGGTGCATTTAATAAAATAAAACCTACCGGTTCGATCTAATCTAACTAAACCGAATAAACGGTAAACTAAACCGGAGAAGAAAAAAAACCGATCTATTAAAAATAAACCTAACCTTTCGCGGATCTAATCTAACACGTTGACTCGCGATCCAATGGCGGAGAGGGAGTGGCGGCTTATAGGGGCGGAGATCGATGGCGAACAGGGGACGGCGGCGGTCGGCGTCGAGCGGGGTAGGGTCTGCGGCGGTCTTCGGCGTCGGTGAGGTTGTCGGGGAGGCGCGTCTCGCCGAGGGCGACTCGGAGGTGGTGTTGGTGGAGCTCCGGAGCAGCTGAGGCGAGCGGGACGTCGACGGCACGGCTCGGGTGCCCGCGGCTCCGGTGGCGATGCTCAGGACGATGGCTTCGGCGATTCCTGGGCGAAGAAAAGGTGTCAACGGGGTGCGCCTGGTCGAGGGCGATGCGTGGATAGAAAGGGGGGTCGAGGTGGTGCTCACCGGCGTCGCAAATGGCGTCGGACGGCGGCGGCGGTGACGAGATCGGTTCGGAGGTGGTGGTGGCTGTGGTGGGTTTTTGGAGGAGGGTTTTAGGGGGTGCGAGGGAGGAGAGCGAGGGGAATATATAGGGCATAGACTTGCGGGAGGGGGCGGCTTCGGAGCGTGATCCCGGAAAGATCGCGGCAACGGGCGCGCTCCGGTCGTGCTCCGGCATGGCAAGGCGTGGAAGAGGGGAAAGAAAGGAGCGGGCCCCGCGGGTCAGTGGGAGAGAGAGGGGAGAGGATCGATCAGGCGACCGAGAGGGAGCGGCTCGGTCGGCTGGCGCGCTAGGGCAGGCCGCGGTGCGGTCGGCTGGCTGGGCCGGCTGGCTGCTAGGCGCTGGGCGCTGCTGGCTGGGCCGGTTGGCCTGGCCAGCTCGGGGGGTTTTCTTTTCCTTTTTTTTTGAAATAGACAGAGAAGGAAATAAATAGAGAAAAAAATATATATACTTTTGTATAGTACATATATATATCAAAATGACCAGAAAAATAAATCCTACAAGATGAACTATTTTTCAGGGGCAAAATAAAAACTTTATAAAAAACATTTTTTTGAAAATTCCAAATAAAACTCAAATTTGAATTCAAAACTTTTGGCATTAATTTCTTCTGACATTTTTGGAGTGTCATTTTAGCTGCTCTCATACTTTTGAACAAGTATTTGTCTGGGATTTTTTTTTGAAATGAAATTCAAATGCCAAGTTGAATCCAAATTCAAATAAAACCCAAATGCCTCTGAAATTTCCAAATGCCACTCAATTCAAACAAAATGCATAGAAGCTTAGCTAATAATTGTAAAACATTCCAAATTGAAAATTTGGGATGTTACAAACCTACCCACCTTAAGATGAATCTCGCCCTCGAGATTCGGGTTGGCTAGCAAATATGTGCGGGTGGTCTCGACGGAGATCTTCTTCTCGCTCCCAGGTGGCTTCCTCCTCGGAATGGTGGCTCCACAGAACCTTGCAGAACTTGATGATCTTGCTGCGGGTAACTCTGTTCGCAGTCTCAAGAATTCTGACGGGTTTCTCCTCATAAGTCAGATCACTGTCAAGTTGTATGGCCTCAAGGGGCACTGTATCTCTCAAAGGAATATCGGCCATCTCAGCATGGCATTTCTTCAGCTGGGAAACATGAAAGACATCGTGAACTCCTGACAATCCTTTCGGCAATTCCAGCTTGTATGCAACTTCTCCTCTACGTTTAAGAATTTTGTATGGGCCTATGAATCGGGGTGCTAACTTTCATTTAACACCGAACCTCTTGATTCCTCGAAGTGGAGACACACGGAGATATGCTCGGTCTCCAACTTCGTACGTTATCTCCTTGTGTTTACTGTCGGCATAACTCTTCTGTCTCGACTGAGCTCTCTTAAGTCTGTCTCGAATCAGCTTGACCTTCTCTTCGGAGTCTCTGATAAGGTCGGGACCAAAAAGTTTTCGGTCTCCAACACCATCCCACAGCAATGGTGTTCTGCACCTCCTTCCGTATAGAGCTTCGAAAGGGGCCATCTTCAGACTGGTCTGATAGCTGTTGTTGTACGAGAACTCTGCGTATGGCAGATTGTCATCCCAGCTAGATCCATAGTCTAGCGCACAGGCTCTCAACATGTCCTCCAGAATCTGATTGACTCTCTCGGTCTGTCCATCTGTCTGCGGATGAAAAGTTGTACTGAACTCTAGCCTCGTACCCAAAGTTTCATGCAACTGATTCCAAAACTTTGAGGTAAATTGTGTTCCTCTATCTGAGACGATACTCCAGGGAACTCCATGCAGACATACGATCCTGGTCATGTATATCTTGGCTAACTTAGCGCTGGTGTATGTGGTCTTCACGGGAATGAAATGAGCTACATTGGTCAAGCGATCAACCACTACCCAGCTAGAATCATAACCTGAACGAGTCCTGGGTAATCTTGTGATAAAATCGATTCCAAGTTTTTCCCATTTCCACTCGGGTATCGGCAGAGGTTGAAGTAACCCTGCCGGCTTCTGATGTTCCCCCTTTACTCACTGACAAACATCGCATACTGCTACGTACTCGGCAATATCCTTCTTCATACCTGTCCACAAGAAACTTTCCTTCAAGTCCAGATACATCTTGGTGTTGCCTGGGTGAATCGAGTACGGTGAATCATGGGCCTCCTGAAGAATTAACTTCCTGACCTCTGGGTCATTGGGCACATAGATACGATCCTCAAACCATAAAGTTCCATGCTCATCCTCACGAAAACCTTTAGCCTTTCCGTTACTCATCCTTTCCTTTATCTCTGCAATTTCCTTGTCCGTCTTTTGGGCTTCTCGAATTCTTTCGGTCAAAGTAGACTGAATATCCAAGGTGACGACAAATCCTCTCGGTACTATCTCCAGTCGGAGCTCTCTGAGGTTGTCGGCTAACTCCTGTGGTAATCCTCCAGCTATGAGGGTGTTCACATAGCAGTTACGGCTCAAGGCATCTGCTACAACATTGGCCTTCCCTGGGTGGTAATGCAATCTTATGTCATAGTCCTTGATCAACTCCAGCCATCTCCTCTGCCTGAGGTTCAACTCCTTCTATGTAAAAATGTATTTCAAGCACTTATGATCCGTGTAAACATCACAACTGTTTCCAACAAGGAAATGTCTCCAGGTCTTGAGTGCGTGCACTACGACTCATAACTCCAAATCGTGTGTGGCATAATTCATCTCGTGAGGTCGTAGCTGTCTGGAGGTATAAGCTACAACTTTTCCTTCCTGCATGAGCACTCCTCCGAGTCCTTGACGAGAAGCGTCACAATACACCTGGTAATCCTTGTGTATGTCCAGCAAAATTAGCACTGGGGCTGTAACCAAACATTTCTTCAACTCCTGAAAACTGGCTTCACAATCCTCGGTCCAAATGTACTTGGTTTCCTTCTTCAATAGCTCAGTCATGGGTTTAGCAATCTTGGAGAAATTCTCAATAAATCTCCGGTAATATCCTGCAAGTCTGAGAAAGCTGCGGATCTCCTTGACTGAGGTGGGGGACTGCCATTTGGTGACTGATTCAACCTTGGTGGGGTTGACTGCTATTCCTTCTCCTGAAATAACATGTCCGAGGAATCCGACTTCCTTCAACCAAAATTCACATTTGCTGAACTTGGCATATAACTGATGTTCTCGGAGTTTCTCCAGAACTAGACGCAAATGTTCCTTATGCTCTTCCTCGCTCTTGGAGAAAACCAATATGTCATCGATGAACACCATGAAAAATTTGTCCAGATATTCCATAAATACCTTGTTCATCATGCTCATGAAATACGCAGGGGCATTAGTCAATCCGAATGACATGACGGTATACTCATATAAACCATACCTGGTGGTGAAAGCTGTTTTGGGTATATCCTGTTCATGAATCTTCAACTGATGATACCCTGATCGAAGATTGATCTTGGAGAATACCTTGGCTCCAACTAGCTGATCAAATAAATCATTAATCATCAGCAGAGGGTACTTGTTCTTGATGGTCACGTCGTTCAACGAACGATAATCCACAACCATTCTCAGGGTTCCATCCTTCTTCTCTACCAAAAGAACCGGGGCTCCCCAAGGTGACGAGCTTGGCCGAATATATACCTTCTCCAATAGCTCATTAATTTGCTTCTTGATCTCTTCCAAATCATTCGGGGGCATCCGATAAGGTCTCTTGGATATTGGGGTTGTGCCGGGCAATAACTCAATCAAAAACTCAATGTCTTTGTCCGGTGGCATTCCTGGTAATTCCTCCGGAAATACATCGGGAAAATCTTGCACTACTGGCACTTCCTCCTGTACAACTCCCGTGAGGGAATTCACCTGATTATTCATCGGCGTGCGTCTGGATACATACTTGATCCTCCTCTGCTCCGGGGTGGTGAGCAAAATCGTCTTGCGGGCACAGTCGATGTTTCCTTCAAACTTCGTCAACCAGTCCATGCATAAGATCACGTCCAATCCCTTGGATTCCAATACTATGAGGTCTGCGGGAAAATCATGATTTCCGATGCTGAGGGTCGAATGACAGCCTAAGCCTGCTTTCATCTCTCCTCCTGGGGAAGTGACCTGAAGAGGGCTTCTAAGGGTTCTAGTGGGCAACCCGTACTTTTCCACAACTACCCTTGATATGAATGAATGCGTTGCACCAGAATCAAACAGTACCAATACCGGACGTGAATTTAATAAAAACTTACCAACCACAGTGTCTGGCTGATCATAGACGTCCTCCACGTCGATGTGGTTCACCTGGGCACGAGGAAAAGGATTGGGCTTCTTGGTTGATGAGCTTCCATTGCCGTTGCCGTTTCCATTTCTTTGCTTGGCCTCCAGACAATCGGTGGCATAGTGTCCCGTCTTCTGGCACTTGAAACAGGTGATATGACTTAGATCCTTCTGAGCCGGAGCAGGACGGTGCTGGTTGCCATTGCCTCCATTGCCAGACTTGAAGTTGGTGTTGTTGTTGTGATTGTTCCCATTCCCTCCATGGTTATGTCCTCCAGGGGTGTGATGGGTGTGACCTCCCGGGTATGGGGTGTAGCGAGGCTTCTGCTGAGCTCCCGAGTTGTACTTCCCCTGACTATACTTCCGCTTGCGGCTATCAATCTGCTGTTGCTTTCCTTCAAGGATGATGGCCTTGTCTACCAGCTCCTGGTAGTTATTGAAGGTAGCCACCATCAGCTGCATTCCCAGCTCATCATTGAGTCCTTCGAGGAACTTCTCCTGCTTTGCGGCATCTGTGGCCACATCACCCGGGGCATAGCGAGCTAACTGGCTGAACTCATCCACGTACTACCCCACAGTACGATTCCCCTAGCGTAAGTTGCGAAACTCATGCTTCTTCAGACTCATGGCTCCAGCTGAGACATGAGCGGTGCGGAAAGCCTGCTGGAACTGATCCCACATGATAGTGGCGATGGGATAGGTGGTGGTGTAGTTCTCCCACCAAGAGGCTGCGGGTCCATCCAGTTGATGTGCGGCAAAACGCACCTTCTCGGCATCTGTGCATCCAGCAGTTGCTAGCTCCCTTTCGATCTTGCGGAGCCAATCATCAGCTACAATCGGCTCGGTGCTGTTCGAGAACACCGGCGGATTCAGCCTTAGGAAACGGGTCAGGTTGTCGACAGGGGGTGGTGGTGGTGGATTGTTGTTGTTGTTGTTGTTGTTGCCTTGGTTCTGGATGAGCATCTGCATCAAGGCATTCTGCTGCTGGATCAACTGGGTGAGCTCCGGCGGGAAAGTGAAACCGGGGTCACGTCTCGGAGGCATCTGGTGTTTTGGAGTGGATGAGAAATTAGAATAGAACAAGGGTCTAAAGAGAAAATAGCACTACCCAAATGAATGCACAAACATTATCACACCATCATTTATTCATTCATCTCCAACAAAGTTCAATCTTGGATTACAAAATCTCATGACTAATCGAAAGTAACGGCCTAATTGATCGACCAAAAATAAAAATAAACATGGTGGTCGACTAAATGTTCTCCTTAGATATCCTTGCGTCCTCCAGCGGTGCGGCGTCCTCTGGCGGTGCATCTCCTCTTGTTGCGTCCTTCAGTGGAGCTCTCGTAATCCTTATCATTGCTCACGAGGGGTCCATCGTCTCCACTCGGAAAGAGGTCTTCTCCCTGGTCCATCTTCTCCTCCAATGCGGCAACATAAATCTTCAGGTTATCGACTCTCTCCATGAAATCCTTGACTTCATCCTCATGCTCATAGTGGGCTTCACGTGCTTCATCCTCCAGTTGAATTTCACGAAGCTGCAACTTATGGACCGTCTTCAAGCTCCTGCACATCTGAATCTCTAGAGTCCTGATGTGTGCCTCCAAGTCTTGGACATATGAGTGAACGGAGTCGTCATCTATGGTGCGGATGATCTCTCCATCTGCAGTCCTGCGAGAAATCATGGTGTGGTCTGATCCAATGAGCTCAGCCCTGTATTCCTCCTGGATGCGTCCAAGTGCACTATGAACTGCTATGTCTCTCCCGAGGATCCAAGTGGGAGCAGTGAACCTGAAGTCAATGGGTGCCGAGAAGCTTCCGAAGGTCCTCCCTGGTATGTTGACCTTAATCCTATAGCGACGGTCTCCTGGAAATGCCATGATAGGGGTCCCGGTGATAGAAGGCAGAGCAATCTTCAATTCCTTGGTGATCTGGACCAGCTTCTTGCCGAAAAGCATCGTCTCATCTGGCTGGCAAAACTCCGAGAGCAGAACTGGGATGAACTTGACGGCCATCTAGAATGTTGAAATCGGAGGAAAGTCAGAAATGAACAGGGGAGAATTACGGAATAATAAAGACATAAAATAAAATAGTTTCTTCCTATGGCTTTCCGATCCTAGGGGCTACGTCCTATGGTCAGCGTGTGCTCTGATACCATCTCTGTAGCGACTCGACCCGAAATCGGTCAAGTCTCTGTGTATCTGTACCATCCCAAGATCATGCTGGCACACACAGTACATTGATGAAAAGATTCAAAGTTCAATCACACCTGAATTTATTACACGATTTTCATATCGAGTCTTTATTACATCATAATAAATTCGGCCGAAGGCCAACTCATGAGAAAAACTAAATGCTGCGGAAGCGTAGACGATAAGCGAGTCCATCCGACTCCATAGGGCAACCACTGAGCGTAGATCGTAGCCTCACTCCTGGTCGGAAAACTCCTCTGCAACATGAGACGTTGCAACTGTGTAGGTCAGCATTTTGAATATGCCGGCAAGTCATAGAGAAAACAATAATAATGCTAACACTATATGCAATTTGGTTGTGGGGCTCTAAGTTTAAGTTTTTGCGAAAAAATCAACTTTTTCCCTACAACAAAAGGACTTGCTTGCAATTACTACGAAATGTTGGTTGTTAATGAGATGGTTCCGCCAACCAGTGTCTCATACCCGAAATCATTAATAACCCATCAATTAATTAATTATGTTCGGTGTTGAGATTTCCGAAATACTCCAATTCCAGAGGCTCAGTTGTCCGTAACCGGGGACACGGCTAATCGATTAGGTTTCTACTGTACAGAGTCTTGTGCACTTTACCCGCAAGAATCATTCCCTCCTTTTATGTCCTCGCACTGCCGGGTGTTTGAAGACGGGACGAACGAAACAGGGTCTTCCGTAGAGTTCCTCTGGGCCACTGCCGGTGCCCATCCAATCCTACCGTTCTTCTACATCTCGTAGCACCGTCCGGCCAGAGTCACGCCTAGGGTCGACCAAGCCAGAGCCCATAATGGCTTGCGGCTGCACAGGTAAGCTTCTGGTCAAGGTGTATCCATCCGTCTCTTCGTGGCTGGGTGAAGCTTTCCGCAAGATGTCATGGCGCTTCTCCATGCATCCCGGCCATCCGCTGGTTGCTCCAGGGTGCCCATCAAATCCGTCCTCCACCCAGTAGTGAATTTGAAGTCCATCTTGAGTATCTTGAAGTCATGGGGTTTTCATCATCTTGACTCTCACATCTCCCTTTTGAATCGCTCAACCAACCCCGTCTACGAGCATAGCAAAATAAACTACATCGTCCCGGGCAATGGTAACATAGGGATTTTGGGTGAACCTACCACATGATACTACTCAAGACTTGATTCAATTTTCTCCTACTGCATGCATGGTGGGGAAGAAATACAACTAATGCAATAAAACATAGGTAAATAATTTCAAGATCAAGACTTGCCTGGCTGACGGTCTTCGAACGCTAGTGACTCGTGATAGCAAGCTTCGCACTCCGGGAATTCTATTCGAATCAAACAATAATCACATAAGTATACAAACATACAATAATAATAACATAACAGCAAGCTAAAGTAAATCACACGTAAGCAATCAAACCAAAATCAAAGAAAAATCGAAGAACTCAAAACAAGGTTTTCATTACTTCAAGCAAACAACTAGAAAATAGTTTTATCCTACTAAAAGTTTCTTTAATAGAACCAAAACAAAAGTTTTGTTAACTAACAGAAAGGAAAACATTATAAAAACTTTGTGCAAAAAGAAACACATTAAAAGCTACTTTAAAACTCTAATTATGATTAAAACAAAACTAGTAAGAAAATAAAATAAAACATTTTCTTTTTCTGTAAATAAAAGTTCACCTTCTAAAACTAAAGGAACAAAACTGAAATAAAATACAGCAGAGGTGGAAATAAATTTTAAAGTAATTAAAACAACAGAAAAGAGCGACAAAGTGAAATAAACTAAAACAGGGTTGTTTTCGTGTAAAACAAATTTTAATAAAATCTATAAATACCCAAGTTAATCCTACTGCTAGGCAAGGTCAAACAAAGCAGTGGCAAAAAGAACCATTAAAAAAAATTAATCGTAGCTCATTTTATAGCAGAAATACTAATCTGACTAAAACTCATATAAAACAATTATTTAAAAGCTAAAACATGGCCAAAACTATTTTATACAGAAACTTTAGGAAATTTGCAGACTAGAGCAAAAGAATCAATCAAAAACTCTAAATAACCTAAGAGATATAGAGTTTACAAAACTGAAACTTTTCTGTTTTAAAAACAGAAACGAAAAAAAACAAAAAAAAAACAGACGACGTTAAACGCCGAGGAGGTGGGCGGTCTGAAACTAAACAGCGCTCGGGCGTTAAATAACTAAACGTGTGCGTTTAATAAAATGAAACCTACCGGTTTGATCTAATCTAACTAAACCAAATAAACCGTAAACTAAACCGGAGAAGAAAAAAAACCGATCTATTAAAAATAAACCTAACCTTTCGCGGATCTAATCTAACGCGTTGACTCGCGATCCAATGGTGGAGAGGGGGTGGCGGCTTACAGGGGCGGTGATCGACGGCGAACAGGGGACGGTGGCGGTCGGCGTCGAGCGGGGCGGGGTCTGCGGCGGTCTCCGGCGTCGGTGAGGATGTCGGGGAGGCGCGTCTCGGCGAGGGCGACTCGGAGGTGGTGTTGGTGGAGCTCCGGAGCAGCTGAGGCGAGCGGGACGTCGACGCCGCGGCTCGGGTGCCCGCGGCTCCGGTGGCGATGCTCGGGACGACGACTTCGGGCGCGCTCCGGTCATGCTCCGGCTTGGCAAGGCGTGGAAGAGGGGAAATAAAGGAGCAGGCCCCGCGGGTCAGTGGGAGAGAGAGGGGAGGGGATCGATCGGGCGACCGAGAGGGAGCGGCTCGGTCGGCTGGCGCGCTAGGGCAGGCCGCGGTGCGGTCGGCTGGCTGCTGGGCGCTGGGCGCTGCTGGCTGGGCCGGTTGGCCTGGCCAGCTCGGGGGGTTTTCTTTTCCTTTTTTTTTGAAATAGACAGAGAAGGAAATATATAGATAAAAAAAATATATATATATATACTTTTGTATAGTACATATATATATCAAAATGACCAGAAAAATAAATCCTACAAGATGAACTATTTTTCAGGGGCAAAATAAAAACTTTATAATTTTTTTTTGAAAATTCCAAATAAAACTCAAATTTGAATTCAAAACTTGTGGCATTAATTTCTTCTGACATTTTTGGAGTGTCATTTTAGCTCCTCTTATACTTTTGAACAAGTATTTTTCAGGGATTTTTTTTTTGAAATGAAATTCAAATGCCAAGTTGAATCCAAATTCAAATAAATCCCAAATGCCTCTTAAATTTCCAAATGCCACTCAATTCAAACAAAATGCATAGATGCTTAGCTAATAATTGTAAAACATTCCAAATTGAAAATTTGGGATGTTACAATTTGCTTTTAATCTTGTAACAAGCAAGACAAGTGACTTGACAACCCCCTCGGCAAGTTGGGTGCAAGTATTGTTTCTGTTTGTGTGCAGGCACTATTGACCTCGTTAGCTTGGTGATTTCTACTGGTTCGATTAAGCGTCGGTTCTCAACTGAGGGAAATACTTTGCTTTTGTGCTATATCACCCTTCCTCTTTAGGGAAAACCCAACTACTCCTACGGGAGTAGCAATGGTTAGACTAGCCATAGTGGGAGTATCATAACTAGTAACATGCATCTTCATCGAATGCCAACTAGAGATATTAGTGACATGACATGTATTAAATGAGCAAAGAGATATTATGTTCGAGCAAGTACAATAAGGTGATGTAAGAAGGCTGTAAAGATTAAAGTATTATATTTTTGCTGAGTTGATTGAGAGAGAAGGAAAGCGGGCTATAGATTAACAGCCCGCTGCTGCACATACTAAAAGAAACATTGTGAGAGTGTATGGTGGATCATGTATTGATAAAGTAGTACTTCTTAGTAACTTACTATACATGTTGACTATTCAGTTGGCTATAGGTGAACAATGCGGAAGAAAGCGAAAGTTTCATAACTATGAGAGGATTACGTTAGGGAGACCCCTTATCTTCTTACCTGTTTCTATTATGTACGGAGGATCTAACTGCTCCATTGATGCATGTGGAGGAGAATGGAAACATTTAGGGGGGGGGGGGGGGTTAAAGTATAAAGAGATGCCCCACCGATCACCAATCTTCTCTTTGCTGATGATTCTTTGATCCTCATGAGGGATAATTTGCAAAATGTTAGGACTTTGAAGTCAATTTTGGATTTGTATTGTGCCGCTTCGAGGCAAATGGTGAGTATCGAAAAGTCTAGTATCTTTTTTACCCCTATCTTTAGCGTGGAGGTTTGAGAGCAACTATGTACCACTCTGGATATTTTGACTGAGGTCTTCAGTGATAAATATTTGGGTTTACCAGCTAATGTGGGCTTGGATAAAACTGATTATTTCAAATATTTGATTGACTGTATTATTATGAAAATCAGTGGTTGGAAGGAAAAATTATTATCCATTGGAGGGAAGGAAATTCTTCTCAAATCTATTGTTCAATCCATACCCACCTATGCAATGTCAATATTTAAAATTCCTAAAAGACATGCAAAGGAATTATTGATGTGATGTCACATTTTTGGTGGGGAGACAAGGACAATCGGAGGAGGATGCATTGGATGGCTTGGTGGAAAATGTGTGTCCCAAAGAATCAAGGGAGGATGCTTTTTTGTGATATTCATTGTTTCAACTTGGCGATGTTGGCAAAACAAGCTTGACAGCTAATCGAGAACCCAGACTCCCTATGTGCTACTATTTTGGGAGCAAAGTATTTCCCTAACTGTAATTTACTAAACACAAAGTTGAAAAAGGGATCCTCGTTCACCTGGAAGAGTACCATGGAGGGAGTGAATTCTTTGAAACATGGCTATATATGGAGAGTCAGAAATGGTCAGAATATCGATATCTGGGAGGACACTTGGATGCCAAATTATGCGGATAGAAAAGTCATCACTCCTAAAGGGAATCATCTAATTTCTTGGGTTACAGATTTGATTGATCCCATTTCTAATAACCGGGATGAGGACCCGGTTAGAGAAACTTTACGGCCTATTGACGCACATTTAATCCTTGCTATCCCTCTTTCTCATCATTATATGCGGGATTTTATTGCATGGAGTTATACGAAAAATCGTATGTTCTCAGCTCGGTTAGCATATTTTGTGGAGTGGGATCATCAACATGGTGCGAAACTACGACATACAAATGGAATGGGAAGAACAATGACTAATTCTATTTGGCAGAAGATTTGGAAGCTTTCATGACCGGCAAAGGTGAAATTTTTTATTTGGCATATGTTGCATGTTACACTCCTATGTCGGATTATGCTTGCCAACATACATATGAAAGTCTCGCCTCAATGTCCTGCTTGCTCGTCTAATCGAGAAGATACAGAGCATGTGTTATTTCTCTGCCACAAAGCAAGAGAGGTTTGGAGAAGGCTGGATTTCGATGAAATTAACACGATTGCCTGTGAAATTGATCATGCTGATGTGGCAGTTCTGGAGTTCTTACTTCTTATGCATGACTAGGATTTTTCCTCTGTGATGATTCCGAATGCTCGAGAGGTGATCGCCATTTGGTACCTTTGGTGGGAAAGATGTAAACTGGTCCATGAGGAAACAACCCAGAGCGCCTCTCAAATTTCTATGGGGATCCACGCGCTTACAACAAATTTTCTTACTCGTTCCTCCCTAAGAGCGACCATAAAAGAGGATGTTGGCCTCGGCCCCCTCGGAGCTTTGTAAAACTTAATGTTGATACTTCTTTTGACCATGATTAGCCTAGGGGCACTATTGGGTGGTCCTCAGGGATGATAGAGGAAATTTCATTGCAAGGGGAATGGGAGGATAGACTGGTGCGCAGACGTCCTGGCAGTGGAAGCCTTGGAGATCCGATACAGGTTGCCCCTTGCGCTATGGATGGGGTGCAATTGTCTCGTTATTAAATCTGACAATCAGGGGTCATTGATACCATGAACAGTGGAGGATGCTCTGCGGGTGCAGCGGCGATGATTTTCAGCGACTGTTATCATCTTGCTTGTGATTTTCCTACTTATAGGTTTGAACATTGTAATAGAGAAGCAAACAAGGTCGCTCATGAACTAGCTAGTTTAGCTAAAATTTCTATGACTTTTGATTGGCTTGAGGAACCGCCAAACGAAATTGTAACCCTCCTCACAGACTGTGTATCTATTTATCTATTGAATAAAGTGGGTGAAGTTTTTTTAAGGTTGGCTATAAGTGATGTGACAACTCATATAACTGGTTGTTGGCTACAAGCTAATAAATGAACCAATATATGATACTATTTATATTACACTTTGCACCATGAATATGGTAAAATAGACTAGTGTCGTATGCATGACACTAGTCTAAATTACTTTCCACTATGATCAGCCGTACACTACCTAAAATTTCAGTTGTTAGGCTTAGGGAATTATAACTGATTTTAGAAGAAGGGCTAGAGATGTTCCAACATCAAAAGAAACCAAGAGAACCAACTTGTGGTTGGATGGTTAGATGGACAGTGGTATTCTTAGCTCACCAGGGTTCAAGTCCTAGTGCGCTCATTTATCCTGAATTTATTTTAGGATTTTTTGGTGATGCGCGTTCAGTGGGCGCTTGCGTCTGTACTGTGTTAAAAAAAACCACGTCGCATGCAAAGGTAAGTCATTTAAACTAAATACAACCTTACTTTTTTCCCGCAAAAAATAAAATAAATACAACCCTTTTCCCTACATGTTCACTACTTATTTGAACATTCTTTTTGCAGTAATACTTTTGTCTAACATCTAAACTATGCTAGTTTTACATTCATCGAACAACCATCCCTAATGCTAAGTTTGCCTCTATTTTTGCATATGCAGACAATGGCATCAACTAGCAGAAAACTGTAATAAAAGAGTGCAGCGATTTGGTGCCCGGGATCATCTGCAGCCGATCAGAAAAAAATCAAAATAAATACTAGAAAAATTCAAAAAATTCTAATTTTTTTTCCATGGTAGACAATTAATTGCGTAAGATACGCTCCAAATTTTAGCTCATTTTAACATCTGAGTAGCTCTCAGCAAAAAAGACAAATCGGGTCAAAACAAGTACATGAACAGTAAACTATTTTACAAACCCTGAATTTGTCTTTTTTGCTGAGAGTTGCTCAGTTGTCCAAATGATTTGAAAATTGGTGCGGAGCTCACGCATCAAATTGTCTACCATGGGGAAAAAAATAGAATTTTTTGATTTTTTCTACTATTTGTTTTGATTTTTTTATTCAACATGGGTGCAGATGAGCCTGGGCTAAGAAAAGGATTTTCGGTAATAAAATATAAAAAGAAAGTACCTATTGTTTAGCGCACGGATGTCTTTCTAGCAGAAAACTGTGTGGTTGAAAGGCTTATTCTGGTGGTTAAGTCACCCGTTGCCTTTTTTCTCCGCGCTCCCTTCCCAAAGAGAAGCACTAAAGTATTCTTTTTTTCCACCGTAGCAGCAGCGCAGCGTCGTGCTGCCGTCCCTTTATCCCCTTCACTTTGGTGTGGGTGCACATGCATAATGACCATGTAAAGACTCAATTAATCATGATGAGCCGGCACTTGGTTTAATAAAAGTGTGTTACAGAGGCAAAGAGGTTTTCCAGGTAGTAAGGCCTAGTGCGCAGCCTGCGTTCGTCTATGGCAAAATACGATCGTGCGCGAACGCACATCTTCTATTTTTCAATGGTTATAAATAGTGATGTGTCTAGAGCACATCTAGATATGACATATTTAAGTCACATCTTAGTTTAGTTTGTGGCCTCTTTGTTTGTTTTATCTGTTGTTGTATTTATGTTTATATACTTTGCTTGCGAGATCTGCTGGTTGATGCAGCTGTCGTCATTTTCCTGTACCCTCTTCTCAACAGTAGTGGAGCGGAGGAGTATACAATCCCGTAGCATAGTAGTACTAACTACAGAACCAGAAAAACAATATGAGAAAGGACATGGACTATTTGCTCCCGAGCTTAAATGCTCCCTGGTGAACAGTATTTTTAAACAAATTCAAAAAATTCTGATTTTTTATGGTAAACTTTGACAAATATTTTGTGTACTTGCAAAGTTTCAGCACTAAATGACATTCGTGGAAGTCGTGAAAAAACGATGTCCCAAAAATGCTAGTTTTGAAAACATTATCGAGTGCTGATATTTTTTTGCCACGGCCTACACGAATGTCATTTCGTGCTGAAAATTTGCAAGAATACAAAACATTTGTCAAAGTTTACCACAAAAAAAAATTCAGAAATTTTTGAATTTTTTTGATTTACTGTTCATCAGGGAGCATTTGAGTTCGGGTGCAGAATAGGACTTTCGTATAAGAAAAGGTTTTTGATCTATTACTAGTTTGCAAGATGACCAACTGTCGTAGTATAATGTCGCTCGTATGGAACACGTATGTGTGCTAGAAGAAGAAGAAGAAGAACAAACAAGGGGGGAATAACCAAAGCATGCCACCATGGATTGCCTTCTGTTTGTTTTCCTCAATGAGAGAGCCATGATAATCTCTATCATGGCTGCACAAAAAATCATTTTATTTTCCAGCATTTTGTACCCATGGTTGTCTTGGGAGAGAAATCTAAAAAAATAATGGGTGAATTTAATATGGGGATAAAAAGAGCTACGATTCCATACTATTTTCGTAATATATGATGACCATTTTTAATTACACGGTTAACATTTTTTATATATGGTGAATATTTTTTTCATAACACGGTGAACAATTTCTCAAACAAAATGAACATTTAAAAATAATGTTTATTTATGTTGGTTTAATTTTTTTGGTGGAATGAAAATTGTTTGCAAAATTTAAAAAAAATCATGAATTAGAAAGGAAATAGCAAATTTAAAAAATGTTCACGAATTCAAAAAGTCACCGAATAGAAAAAATGTTCATGAGATATAAAAAATTCCACGAATTTGGAAAAAGGTCATGATTTTTTAAAAAGGTTGAAAACATGAATTTGCAAAAAAAAATTCATGATTACTTAAAAAGTTCATATTTCTAAGAAAATGCTATGACTTTTTTATAAAAAAGATGGAAATGAAAAACAAAAATCATGAATATTTTTTTAAATGCGGAGATGCAAGAGGTCGGCAACCCGTGTTCAGCGTGACTCTAGTCCGACTTTGTGTAATAACTCGAGAGGTGTAGGATAGGTGGGAACCCTCACGGGCACAAGTGAAATATCACTAC
The DNA here is from genome assembly GCA_011799875.1 of Thinopyrum elongatum. Classification (NCBI taxonomy): domain Eukaryota; kingdom Viridiplantae; phylum Streptophyta; class Magnoliopsida; order Poales; family Poaceae; genus Thinopyrum; species Thinopyrum elongatum. Next base: position 386,769,839 of record CM022298.1, read on the forward strand.
TTTAGCATTATTTTACTTGTTCCGTGTTTCGGAAGCGAGGCACCATCCTCCTGTCCTAATTGTAATCTTGTTGCGGCCATGCAATTGCATGTTGAGGGTAGACTTGCAACTAGGATAAAATGGGTCCGTCCCAATTGCGTGTCAGGGGTGGACATGGAATTGGGATAAGAATGGGTCGGGCCTAATTGCGCATCGTGCAACTGGGAATAAATTAGCCGGGGCCCAGTTGCGTATCGAGGGTGCACTCCCCTTAAAAAAACTGGGACAAGAAAGGCGCTCCCAATTGCATGCTAGGGGTGTACTTGGACTTGCAACTAGGACAAACATGGGTTAGGTCCCAGTTGTAGGTTCAGGGTGGACTTGCAACCGAGAGAAGTGAAAAGGCGGGTCCACAATTGCATGTCGAGGGTGAAGTTTCAACTGGGACAAACATGGTCGGGCCCCCAGTTGCATGTTGAGGGTGGCTTTGATGGGAATCGTTGCATGGAAAACAATTTTTTTTCTAAGAATTCACCCAAGATCCAATCTACTAGATGCTAGCAACGAGTGGGGAAAGTCTACATACCCTTGTAGACCGAAAGCAGAAACGTTCTAATGAACGTGGTTGGCGTAGTCGTACTTTCTTCGTGATCCAATCCGATCCAGCACTGCACGAACGACACCTCCGAGATATGCACACGTACAACTCGGTGACGTCTCCTTCTTCTTGATCCAGCAAGGGAGAGGGAGAGGTAGATGTGATCTAGGCCAGCATGAAAGCGTGGTGGTGGAGTTTATGGTGGAGCTCCGGCAGGGCTTCACCAAGTGTCTGTGCAGGAGGAGGGAGGAGTAGCAGGGAGGGGAGGCGCCATGGGATGGATGGGCTGCTGACCCCTGTGCCTCCCCTATTTATATAGGCATGGGAAGGGGGCTTGGCCCCTCCTCCAAGCCTCGAGGGACGGCGGCCAATGGGGGTGGGTGGGAGGAAATCCCCTCCTTTCCTCCCCACCGACCGTGATCCCGCCTTTTTACGGATCTTGATCTTATCCCTTCGGGATATGATCCTATTCCTTTTAGGGGGGATCTTGGTGTGCCTGGAGCAGGTGTGTGGGTCCTTGACCCACTATCCACGTCTATGTGGGTCCCTCGATGCAGGCGGGCCCCACTCTAGAACCTTCTCGATACAATACCGAAGAATCCCAAACATTTCCAGAACCCTGAAAACCACTTATCTTATATGACACTTTATCTCCGGACCATTCTGAAGCTCCTCTTGATATCTGGATCCCATCCGAGACACCAAATTATCGTCGGTCTCACCATTATGAATATCCCATTACTACCCTAGAGTTAAGTGTGTGACCCTACGGGTTCAAGAACATGCGGACATGATCGGGACAACTACTCCGATCAATAATCAATAGCAGGACCTAGATTCCCTAATGACTCCCACACGTTCAACAAAGATCTTTATCGGTTCGAACCATAGTGTCGAGGATTGAAACAATCATGTATTCCATTCCCTCTGTCTCGTGATATTTTACTTGCCCGAGATTCGATCGTCAATATCACCATACCTAGTTCAATCTTGTTACATGGCAAATTCTCTTTACTCGTTCCATTATACAATATCCCCATGACTATACAAATTAGTCATATGCTTGCAAGCTACTTTGGATGTTGTATTACCAAGAGGGCCCAGAGATATCTGTGTGTCAGATGGAGTGACAAATCCTAGTCTTGATGCATGCAACCTATTTAGTACCTTCCGAAATACCTGAAGATCACCTTTATGATCACCTTGTTATGAAGTGACGGTTGATACCTACAAAGCATTCTTCCGGTATTAAGGAGTGGCATGATCTCATAGTCTAAGGAAAAGATACTTGACATTAAGAAAGCAATAGCAATTTGAACTCAGTGACACGATCAGATGCTAAGCTTACGATTGGGTCTGTCCAGCACATCATTCTCCTAATGATGTGATCTTGTTATTAAATGACAACTCATGTCTATGGTTAGGAAACCTTAACCATCTTTAATCAACGAGCCAATCTAGTAGAGGCTCACTAGGGACACAATGTTTGTTTATGTATCCACGCATATATTTGAGTTTCCGATTAATATAATTATGGCATGGAGAATAAACACTTACCAAGAACCAGGATATACTATAATAACAACTTTATTATTGCCTCTAGAGCATATTTCTAATAGTCTCCCACTTGCACTAGAGTCAATAATTTAGTTTACATTGTAATTAATCTAACACCCATGGAGCTCTGGTGATGATCATGTTTTGCTCGTGGAAGAGGTTTAGTCATTGGGTCTGCAACATTCATGTTCATATGAACTTCGGAAATCTCTATGTCTCCTTCCTTGATGTAGTCATGGATGGAGTTGAAGCGACGTTTGATATGCTTAGTTTTCTTGTGAAGCCTTGGCTCCTTGGCAATGGGAATGGCACTAGTGTTGTCATAATAGATAGTCATGGTATCCTATGCACTAGGAATCATACCTAGTTCGGATATGAACTACTTCATCCAGACTGCGTCTTGCGCCGCTTCCGAAGTAGCTATATATTCCGCTTCAGTTGTTGCTGCTACAATGCTCTGCTTGGAGCTACTCCAGCTGACTGTGCCACAATTCAAAATAAATACGTATCCAGATTGAGACTTTGAGTCATGCGGATCAATGTCAAAGCTAGCACCATTGTAACCCTTCAGGACGAGATATTTATCACCTCCATAAACGAGAAATATTTCCTTAGTCCTCTTTAGGTACTTAAGGATATCTTTTACCGCTGTCCAGTGTTCCACTCCTGGATCATTATGGTTTCTTCTTAAAGATCCATTTGTTCTCAATGGCCTTTCGGTCATCGGGTAAGTCCACCAAAGTCCATACTTAGTTTTCGTACATGGATCCTGATATGTGTCCAACGTATCTATAATTTTTAATTATTTCATGCTATTATATTATCAATCTTGGATATTTTATATGCTTTATTATGCAATTTTATATCATTTTTTAGGACTAACCTATTAACCAGTGCATAGTGCTAGTTATTGTTTTCTGCTTGTTTTTTGGATTTCCAGGAAATCTATACCAAACGGAGTCCAAACGCGACGAAACTTTTTGATGATTTTTTTGACAAAAGATACCCTTGAAGCTTCTGGAGGAGACCTGACGACATACGAGGAGACGACAAGGCTAAAGGGTGCGCCATGGGGGGTTGGTAGGTGCTCCCTGTTACCTTGTGGGACCCACGTGGCTCCGTCTGATCTAATTCCACTTCTATAAATTCTCAAATATTGGGAAACCTCCAGAGATCCACCCAAAACAATTTTTCTGCCGCCGCAAGTCTTTGTTCTTCCATGATCCCAGCTGGAGGCCTTTTCCGGTATTCTGCCGGAGGGGGAATCGATTAAGAAGGGCTTCTACATCAACCTTACTACCTTACCGATGATGTGTGAGTAGTTTACCACAGACCTACGGGTCCTTAGCTAGTAGCTAGATGGCTTCTTCTCTATCTTTGATCTTCAATACAATGTTCTCCTCGATCTTCTTGGAGTTCCATCCGATGTAATCTTCTTTTGTGGTGTGTTTGTTGGGATCCGATGAATTGTGGGTTTATGATCAGATTATTCATTGAAAGTAATTGAGTCTTTTCTAAACTTTATTATGCATGCTTATTATAGCTTTGTATTTCTCTCCGATCTATCCGTTTGGTTTGGCCAACTAGATTTATTTATCTTCAATGAGAGAGGTGCTTTGTAGTGGGTTTAATCTTGCGGTGTCCTCACCTCGTGACAGAAGGGGTAGCGAGGCACGTATTTGTATTATTGCCACTAAGGGTAAAACGATGGGGTTTAATCATATTGGTTGAGTTTACTTTGTCTACGTCATGTCATCTTGCTTAAAGCGTTACTCTGTTTGTGATGAACTTAATACCAAGATGCATGCTAGATAGCAGTCAATTGGTGGAGTAATCATAGTAGATGCAGGCAGGAGTCAGTCTACGCCTCATGGATGCGATGCCTATATATGTGATCATTGCCATGAATAACATCATAACTATGCGCTTTTCTATCAATTTAGTTTGATAACCTTGGTTCTCACTGAGGGAAATATTTATCAGCTACTATATTGCTTCACCCTTCCTCTTCGGGGAAAATCCCAACGTAGCTCACAAGTAGCAGAAAGAATTTTTTGGCGCCGTTGTCGAGGAGACATCATGAAATACCTACTAGGTTCCTTCACACAAATTATCAATTACTTTCCCTACTTTTTATTGGCCTCTCTTTTTCATCTCCCTCCACCTCTCTAAAAAAATCAAACAACACAAAAATATTTTTATTTTGTTTGTTTGTTTGCTTGCTAGCAATAATCATGTCATCTCACTAAAAGAGAAATAAAGACATTTGGATCCTCATCGACTTGCTAATATTTTCTAAAAATCGAATTATGATGAAAGAATTGATAGTGAGTTGAGTGCAATGATGTTACTATAAATTCTATTAATGTCAATTGGGGTAATGATATGCAAAGCTACAAGCTTGGGGATGATGATTTTGTTATGTCCACTACTTATTGCAATGATCATGATTGGGGTGATAATGATTCTTATGATCTTGAAAATTTATTTAATCCTCATGATGGATATGTTATTGATAATAATGTTTGCAATATTATTAAATGTGGGTTTGGAAGAGTGTCAACTTTAGGTAAAAATAATCGCACATATTCGGAGAGTGTTCAATCTTATGATTTTTTTTATAAAAGTGGGTTTGGAGAGGTCATGACTTTAGCTAATGTCAATCCGACTATCTTGGAAGATTATAAAACCTTTATGCATGTGGATCACGAAGAGAATATTTTATATGATAGCTATATTATTGAATTCTTTTATGATCCAAAATGTAAGTATTATGAGATAGGCAAATATAGTTATAGGAGTTTTCATGTTCAATTACCTCTCTTGAAGTTCAAATTGTTAGTGTTGTGTTCTTCTTCCATGCATGTGCTATATATTTCTTGTCTTAATAATTTGTTTGCTTATAAAATGCCTATGATAGGAAGTATGTTAGACTTAAATGTGTTTGTCACATGTTTTATGATTCTCTCTTTGTGTCTCAATTATTATCGTTAATGTGAGCATCGATAAAATCTCAAGCCTATCTTAATGGCTATAAAGAAAGAGCTTGTTGGGAGACAAGCCAATAGTTATCATTCTGTTTTTTTGTAAACATGATTATTGCTACTGTAATGATTGTTTTTTATGTTTTAATTAGAGTTTGTGCCAAGTAAAGCCTTTGGGATGATTTGGATAATAGTTGACTTGATTCTGTGAAAAAACAGAAATCTTTACTCTCAGTCCAGGAATTTCAATAATTCATTGGAATGTGCTTTCGATCTGAAATTTTTACCCCTGATTTATATACAAATTCCCATGTTTTCCTAATTTTTCAGAATTTTTGGAGTTACATAAGTATTATTTGTATTCAGATCATTACAGACTGTTCTGTTTTAGACACATTCTGTTTTTATTGCATAGTGTTCTTGTTTTAATGATGCTATGGATTATATCGGGGCATATAAGTCATGGAGAAATTAGAATATAGTAGGTATTATTCAAAAATAAATAGTACCTAAAGTTTATGATTTATCTATTATACTAATGGATCTCACGAGGTTTCTGTTTTGTTCTGTGTGCTGAAGTTTTCACGTTTTGGGTGAGATCACATTGGATGAAGTAATAAGGAGCGGTAAGACCCTAAGATTGGGGATAACCAAGGCACCCCAAGGTAATATGCAAGGAAGACCCAAGCGTCTAAGCTATCCGGGGCATCCCCTCTTTCGTCTACAATCTATCTGTATATTACTTGGAGCTATATTTTTATTCATCACATGATATGAGTTTTACTTAGAGCGTCTTGTGCCATACTTTTCTTTTGCTTTATTTTATTTTTATTTTGCCACAATCATGGTTTTCTAGACACAACTTTTGAGAGGGACACACATTTATCCTGATTTGTTAGAATATTCCATGTGCTTCACTTATATCTTTTGAGCTAGGCAGTTGCTCTTGTGCTTCACTTATACTTGTTAGAGCACGGCGGTGGCTATATTTTATAGAAATGATTGCACTCTCATGCTTCACTTAACTCTTTTTGAGGGTCTATTAATTATTAGTTGGCAATATGCACGTGCTATAAGACTAGTCCGAAAAGGATAGGTATTCAAGGGGGATATAATAAGAGCTTTCATGTAGACCACGAAATATGAATCATATGGTTTAATTATATTGATGTCGTAATATGAAAGGATATTTGTTCATGTTCATTGGTTAGTAGAAATATTGGAATTAAATATTGTTATTAACTTCTCATCTTAGTGTTGGTCATGGCATGGTGGGGAGGTTTGAGCATTTTTATGTCTGATTGAAATCCTTGAGTGCTATCATAATCAGGGGCGCGTGCTACTTGTAAGCTACGTTGGGATTTCCCCCGAAGAGGAGCGGAGATGCAGTACAGTAGAGATAAGTATTTCCCTCAGTGAGGACCAAGGTTTATCGAACCAATAGGAGAATCACTCAAAGCGTCGTGAACAACACTTGCACACACAAAAGCAAATACTTGCACCCAACACGGGCAAGAGGGTTGTCAATCCCCTTGAACTCGTTACTTGCAAGGATTAAATCTTGTATAGTGATACGTCCATTTTGCATCATGTTTTCCTTCTGTTATTTATAGTGTTTTTATCCAATATAACACTTTGTGGAGTAATTCTAATGCCTTTTCTCTCATAATATGCAAGGTTTACACAAAGAGGGAGAATACCGGCAGCTGGAATTCTGGACCTGAAAAAGCTATGTCAGAGATACCTATTCTGCACATCTCCAAATGAGCTGAAATTTTACGAAGAATTATTTTGGAATATATAAAAAATATTGGAGAAAAGAAATACCAGAGGGGGCCACCCAGGTGCCCACTAGGCACCAGGGCGCGCCACCCCCTCCAGGCGCGCCCTGGTGGGTAGTGGGCTCCCTGGCCCACCTTCGGTACCCATCTTCTGGTACATAAGGTCTCTTGACCTAGAAAAAATAAGGGGAGGACTTTCAGGACGGAGTGCCGTCGTCTCGAGGCAGAACTTGGGCAGGAGCACTTTTGCTCTCCGGCGGAACAATACCGCAGGGGTCACTTCCCTCCGGGAGGGGGAAATCGAAGCCACCGTCATCATCAACAACCCTCTCACCTTGGGAGGATCTATCTTCATCAACATCTTCACCAGCACCATCTCATCTCAAAACCCTAGTTCATCTCTTGTGTTCAATCTTGTGCCAAAACCTCAGATTGGTACCTGTTTGTGACTAGTATAGTGTTGATTACATCTTGTAGTTGATTCTAGTTGGTTTATTTGGTGGAAGATTATATGTTCAGATCCATTATGATATTTTTTACTCCTATGATCTTGAGCATGAATATTATTTGTGAGTAGTTGCTTTTGTTCTTGAGGACACGGGAAAAGTCATGTTGCAAGTAATCATGTGAATTTGATATTTGTTCAATATTTTGATGATATGTATGTTGTGATTCCCTTAGTGGTGTTATGTGAACGTCGACTACATGACACTTCACCATCTTTGGGCCTAAGGGAATGCATTGTGGATTAGTTATTAGATGATGGGTTGCTAGAGTGGCAGAAGATTAAACCCTAGTTTATGCGCTATTCCGTAAGAGGCTGATTTGGATCCACATGTTTAATGCTATGGTTAGATTTTATTTTAATTCTTCTTTCGTAGTTGCGGATGCTTGCGAGAGGGGTTAATCATAAGTGGGAGGCTTGTTCAAGTAAGAACAACACCCAAGCATCGGTCCACCCACATATCAAATTATCAAAGTAGCGAACGCGAATCAAACAAACATGATGAAAGTGGCTAGATGAAATTCCCGTGTGTCCTCGATAACGTTTTACTTATTATCAGACACCGTTCCGGCATGTCCTTTGCCACAAAAGGATTGGGCTACCTTGCTGCACTTATTGTTACTATTGTTACTTGTTACAAATTATCTTGCTATCAAACTACCTGTTACCGACAATTTCAGTGCTTGCAGAAATTACCTTGTTGAAAACCGCTTGTCATTTCCTTCTGCTCCTCGTTGGGTTCGACACTCTTACTCATCGAAAGGACTACGATTGATCCCCTATACTTGTGGGTCATCATATAGGTAGATAGATAAATTGCAAAACAAAATAGAAGTAAATAAATTGCAGTTTTGGATTTTATAATATGATAAAATTAGACCCGGGGGCCATAGTTTCACTTGAGGCTTCTCTCTTGAACACATAACATACGATGGGTGAACAAATTACTGTTGGGAAATTGATAGAAAAGCGCATAGTTATGACGTATTCACGGCTATGATCATGTATATAGGCATCACGTCCGAGACAAGTAGACTGACTCATGCTAGCATCTACTACTATTACTCCACCAATCGACCGCTATCCAGCATGCATCTATGGTACTAAGTTCATGACAAACAGAGTAACGCCTTAAGCAAGATGACATGATGTAGACAAAGTAAACCCAATCAATATGAATAAACATCATTGTTTTACCCTTAATAGCAATAATACTATACGTGTCTTGTCTCCTATTATGTCACTGGGATATAGAGCACTGCAGGATTGAACCCATTACAAAGCACTTCTCCACTGAACATAAATCATTCTAGTTGGCCCAACCAAACGGATAGATCAGAGAGAAATGCAAAGCTATAACAATCATCCATAATAAAGTTCTGACAAGACTCAATTACTTTCAATGAATACTCTGATCATAAACCCACAATTCATCAGATCCCAACACACCGCAAAAGAAGATTACATCGAATAGAACTCCAAGAAGGTCGAAAAAATTGTATTGAATATCAAAGACAGAGAAGAGCCATCTAGATACTAGCTATATGGACCCGTAGGTCTGTGTTGAACTACTCACACATCATTGGAAGGAAGCAAGGATGATGTAGAAGCCCTCCGTGATTGATTCCCCCTCCGGCAGAGCACCGAAAACGGCCTCAAGATGGGATCGCGGAAGAACAGAAGCTTGCGGCAGCGGAAAAAGTGTTTCGGGTGGCTCAATGTTGGTTTGGGAACATTTGGGATTTTATAGAGGTGGAATTAGGTCAAACGAAGTTGCTTGGGAGTAATGAGCTCAGGGGGCACTATCGGCGTTCTGGGATCGGGGGTACCCAGACTTGCGTGCCTGCGGCCCAACACGTGAACTCATCGACGGCCGGTACGGCCTGGCTACAACACCCCCAGGACAAGACCTGGGGCCTCGTGAGGCGAACGACGCCAAGACCTCCAGAGGAGCGACCTCCCCAGGCTGCCTCCCGAGGGGCGGAGATCTCAATGCAAGCCTCCTGCCTCGTGAGGCCGCGATGACGTGAGTTGTGATGACAAAGGCCAGGTGGGCGTCAACGGGCGCAGAGGGGACAATTACCACTTCGGTGCTAAGGGAGCAAGGGTAGGCGCAGGTTCCCGAGGAAGGCCCCAAAGCTTTCCTTTCTGGTGCAACGAGACCAAGACCACGAGCTCGGCAGGACGGATGTCATCGCCAAGCCCACCACCGCGTCATGGCCAGAAGCTTTGCAGGCGAAGACCACCTTTCGTCAGGATAAGATGTACTCCTTGTCCCCTTTGAAAATTGGCCGTAGTGGGATCTCTTCCCGCCTAAGCTATGAGGGAAGAGGACCAAGGCCACTATAAATATTGGCTAGCCATCACCGTAGAAGGGATCCCCGACCCCGATCTAGACCGATCCATTCTCGCCACCTGGGCCCTCGCGAGGCGTCTCATCCACTATACTAGTTCATCCTCTACCTCCTCGTGAGGCCAATCCACCGAAAGAAATAGTAGGGTTTTACACCGCAAGGTGGCCCGAACCTGGGTAAATTTTTGTGTCCATTCCTTCCGCATGATCCAGCGTACTTGGCGAGATCAGGTCATGGGTATGGCGAGCTAGTGTCGTTGTGAAGCGAGATCCTTCATTCACGCCCCTGAGTTCGAACCTTTTTTGGTCTGCAGAGCCCTGAATCCGACATTTGGCGCGCCAGGTAGGGGCGTGTCGAAGCATCGCCGCTTCACCGACCATGCTCCGCCCCCGCTTCGTCGTCCCCATGGCAGGCGCCGCCCTGCAGGAGTGGCCGCCCGAAGCCTATGGGAGCGTTGCGGGCTGCCCGGCCTTCACCCCTAGCCTGCGCCGGGTGCGGTGGCCCGTGAGGTTCAGGCCAGCGCTGTCCCCGTGGTACGACGGTCCTGCGAACCCCGAGGAGTTCCTCTAGCTGTACGCGCAGGCCATCCAAGCGGCGGGTGGTGACGACAAGGGCATGGTGAACTGGCTCCCCCTGGCCCTCACGGAGACCCCTCGATCTTGGCTTCACGGCCTCCGAGACGCCTCGATATCCTCTTGGAAGGAGCTCCGCGACCAGTTCGTCGCGCGCTTCACGGCGCCGACGCCCCACGCAGTCGCATGCCTCATCGGCGGGTCGCAGGCACCTGCCTTTGGCCGCCAAGTCAAGAAGTTTTTCCGTCGGGCAATCACTACTCGGCCGCAGCATGAGGATTTGCGAGGCCACGCAAGGCCTGAGGCCGACATCACCTTCGACTTCAGGGATCATCCCAAGACTGTGGTCGCTGCGGGTGCAGTCCCCATGCTGTGCACGCCCGCCATCAACAATGTCGCAGTCACCAAGACCCTCATTGATGGTGGCGCTGGCCTCAACATCCTCGCCATGGAGGTCTTCGACATGCTCCAGGTGCCTTACGACCAGCTCGCACCCACCAAGCCGTTCTCGGGGGTGACCAAGGGCTCTGCCTCCCCCTTGGGGCAGGTGCGCCTCCCCGTCACCTTCGGCAAGCGCGACAATTATCGCACTGAGCTAATCGACTTCGACGTGGCCCGCATCAGCCTCCCGTACAATGCCATCCTGGTGTATCCGGCCCTCGCCAAATTCATGGCAGCGACCAATCCGGGCTACAACGTCATCAAGATGCCGGGCAGCAGTGGCTTCATCACGGTGGCCGGAGACATAAAGGACGCGGTCCGGGCCCTCAAGCTCGTCTACAGGGCCACGGCGGCCTCTCGCCCCGACGCCGGGGATGCCCCGGAGGCTATGGAGGCCGCGCCCGCAAAGAAAAAGCAGTTGTTCTCTCAGGACCAGGCCGAGACGAAGCAGGTGCCTATCGACAGTGGGGGCTCAGGCCCCACCTTCACCATAGGCGCCGGCCTTCCCCCAGAGCAGGAGGAGGCATTGATTGGCTTCCTCCGGGCGAACAAGGATGTGTTTGCGTGAGAAGTGTCGGACTTGGTCGGCGTCCCGAGGGAGCTGATCGAGCACTACTTGATGGTATGCTCCAGTGCACGCCCGGTGAAGCAAAAGGCACGAGTCAGGCACAAGAGAAGCAAGCGTTCATTGTCCAAGAGGTCCGCAAGTTGCAAGAAGCCGGTGTTATTCGAGAAGTGTGGCACCCGGATTGGCTAGCCAACCCAGTGATTGTCCCCAAAAAGGGGAGGGGGGAAGGAGCGCATGTGCGTCGACTTTACGAGCCTCAACAAGGCCTGCCCTCAGGACCCCTTGCCGCTCCCGCGCATTGACCAGATCGTGGACTCCAGCGCCGAGTGCGATCTGTGCTTTTTGGATGCTTTCTCTGGATATCATCAAATCAAGTTGGTGATAGAGGACGTCGAGGAAACAACCTTCATCTCCCCGTGTGGCGTGTATTGCTACACCTGCATGCCCTTCGGGCTGCGGAACGCTGGTGCAACCATCCAGCGGCTGATGCACATCGCGTTGGGGCTGCAGCTAGGGAGAAATGCGGAGGCATACATCGACGACATCGTGGTCAAGTCGCGGGAGGCAAGGACCCTAATCGAAGACCTGGAAGAGACGTTCGCCAACCTGCGCCAAGTGAACCTGAAGCTCAACCCAGAAAAGTGCATGTTCGGGGTCCCATCCAGCAAGCTGCTGGGTTTCCTTGTATCACATCGAGGGATCGAGGCTAATCCCGAGAAGATCAAGGCAATTGAAAATGTGTGCCCGCCTCAGACCCTCAAGGAAATGCAAAAGCTCGCGGGCTGTGTGACCTCCCTGGGGCGCTTCATCTCCAAGCTCGGTGAGCGCGCCCTCCCTTTCTTCAAGATGATGAAGAGGAAGAGCCCTTTCGAGAGGACTCCGAAAGCTGAGGCGGCCTTCGACGACCTCAAGAGATACCTCACAAGCCCACCTGTTATGGTGGCGCCTCGTCCTCGCGAGCCCCTGGTGCTCTACTTGGTGGCCACCCCCCACTCGGCCAGCGCAATGGTCGTGGCGGTCCGGGAGGAATGCGCCAGCACAGGCGCGAAGCAAGGCGACCCGCGAGGGGTCGTGCAATGTTCGCGACCTCACGACGGCGCCCCTGAGGCCCGCGTAACTTTAGCAGCCAACGGGGCTCCTGAGTCCCTCGCGCCCTACACGGAGCAGGGCGCCATCAACACCTCGCCCCTCGTCGAGCATCCGGTGTACTTCATGAGCACCGTGCTGCGGGATGCACGCGCGCTACCCTATGCAGTAGAAGCTCCTGCTCGCACTCCTCGTCGCCTCAAGGAAGCTGCGTCATTATTTCCAGGGCCACCCCATCAAGGTCGTCTCTGCATACCCCCTAGAGAAAGTGCTGTGCAGCCCCAACGCTGCTGGGAGGGTTGTAGAGTGGGACATCGAGCTGCAGGACTTCCAGCTAGAGTTCAGCACAACCAGGGTCATCAAGGGTGCGGCCCTCGCTGATTTCATGGCGGAGTGGACGGACGCTCGCGGCCGGGGGCTGGACGAGGGCCACTCCCTCACGCCTGGCGACGAGGCACCCGATGGCTGGGTCATGCACTTCGACGATGCCTTTGCGCGGCGGGGCGTGGGGGCTGGAGTCGTACTCATCTCACTGACCAAGGACAAGCTCTACTATGCCATGCAGCTTCGCTTCCAGCATGGCGAGAAGGTCTCCAACAACATTGCAGAATACGAGGGCTTAATCAATGGTCTCAGGGCCGCGGCTGCCCTGTGGGTCAAGCGCCTCACCATCAAGGGAAACTCCCAGCTCCTCGTCAACTTTTCCAACAAGGAGTACAAACCGAAGGACGAGCACATGGAAGCAAACCTGGAAGAGGTACGTAAAATTGAAAACGCGCTTCTTGGGCTTGGAATTGCAGCATGTCCCGCGCGGCGCGAACAAGGAAGCAAACGACATCGCCAAGAGGGCATCTCGCTGCGAGCCTCAAAAGCTCGGCGTCTTCGAGGAAAGGCTCTTTAGGCCATCGGCAGCGCCCCCGGCCTCAGGCCCGACGCTGCTCCGGCAGGAGCCACCACCGGCCCCGTCCTCAGGCGCCCCAGCCTGTGGTCTGACCTTGGGAGCCCGCCTACTCCTAGCATTGGAACCTCAGGCAGGCTGCTGGACCAAGGAGTTCAAGGCGTACTTACTCTGCGGCACCTTATCAGAGAAGGAGGAGGACGCAGAACGGGTGGCTCGCCAGGCCACTGCTTATTGCTTGCAGGACAGCGAGCTGTACCGAAGACGCCCCAACGATGTCTCGATGCAATGCACATCTAAGGAGCAGGGGCGCGAGCTGTTGGCCGACATCCACGGTGGAGACTGCGGACACCACTCCTCGTCACGCACCCTCGTGGGAAATGTGTTCCGCATCGGGTTCTACTGGCCTACGGTGCTCTACGACGCTACCGAGCTGGTACGATCCTGCGAGGCCTGTCAGTTCCACGCCAAGCAGATTCATCAGCCCGTGCAAGGTCTCCAGACTATCCCGCTCTCATGGCCCTTCGTGGTCTGGGGGCTGGATATCCTGGGCCCCTTCCCTTGGGCGGCGGCGGTTACCTCTACCTCTACATCGCCATCGACAAGTTCACCAAGTGGGCGGAGGTGGAGCCCATGCGCACCATCCCCGCCGGCTTAGCCGTCAAGTTCATCATGGGCCTTGTGAGCTGTTTCGGTGTCCCCAACCGTATCATTACTTACAATGTCTCCCAATTCACAAGCAACTTCTTCAGGACATATTGTGCTAACCTTGGAATGCAGATATGCTACGGTTCGGTGGCCCACCCACAAAGCAATGGCCAGGCTGAGCGCGCCAACGCGGAGGTCCTGAGGGTTCTCAAGACGAGGAGCTTCAAGAAGAAGCTTGAGGCCTGCGGCAAGGGTTGGTCGGTGAGCTTCAGTCCGTGTTGTGGTCCATCCGCACCACCGCGACTAAGCCCACCGGCGAGACCCCGTTCTTCCTCGTCTACGGGGCTGAGGCAGTCCTCCTGCACGAGGTCAAGCATCGCTCCCCATGAGTCTTGGCATTCGACGAGGCGCGTCAGGATGCCTCGCGGGGAACATATCTCGTGCTCGGGGAGGAGGCCCATCGCCAAGCCTCACTCCCGCAAGGTACCAGCAGGCGCTGCGGCGCTACCATTGCCGCAACATCCGCCCTCGGACTCTTGAAGTCGGAGACCTCGTCCTCAGGCGGGTCCTCTCCAGGGAGGGTCTTCACAAGCTCTCGCCCATGTGGGAGGGCCCGTTTAGGGTCGCCTGTGTCTCCAGACCCTGCGCCGCACGCCTGGAGACGCAGGACGGGGTCCCTTTCTAGAATGCTTGGAACATCCAGCATCTCCGCAAATTCTACCCGTGACACTCTCACGTAATAATGGGTGGGGCTGTACACGCCCCGGAGTCCCCCGGTGCGCCGCCCCTCTGCCCCGCGGGAGCTCCCACCCACGCCCAAGTGGAAGCCCCATGCTCCGCGCTGGCGGACGACACAGTCGAACAACGACTTTGCCCACGCCAAGTGGAGGCCCCATGCTCCGCACCGGTGGGAATACTAGCATAGGTGCCGGACGCGGCTTTTTCTTTCGCTTGCTCTTGTAACCAATTTGCCACTTTTTGGAATGAAGTTTGAAGTTCTCCCATCTTTATTCGAAAAGGGGTGGGACTTTCTTTTTCCTCCTTGGAGTGTTTTTTCCTCCTCGAATCTCGTTTTTAGAGGAAGTGGCACTTGCCCGTTCCTCCCTCCCGCGCATCCCGCGAGTGGGGGCTGGGCACGGTGTTATGCTCGGGCTAACCCCGGCGACGTTGGTGTCCCAGGCCACAACGGCCGTGGGTCTGCCCGCTTGCACACCTCGCCAAGGCCTTGGCATTCGAATCCTTGTGCGACGCTCTTGAGTGAGCCAATAGGCACGTATCTCTTTCGGCCACTGGCCTCAGGAGTGTTTATCTCCTGGCCTTGCCGGGCATTGCGACCTGGCACACCAGCAATGATCGCCCCTCGCTTGGGGGCTCTGGATGCAAGATGAGCGCCAAGGAAGGGTGGCTGGAGAAAAAGCTGCCACGGTCTCGCTCATTATTGAGGAATCCTACTTCAAGTGCTTTTTACATCTCCGCGAGGTCCGACGCCTGGCGGAGGCGTCGCCGGAGGCCCTGTAATCTCGCGAGTCCCCCAGGGACCTTGCGGGCCATGAGCCCCTCGAGACCCCAGAGCGATCCGGTCCATAAGGATGGAGCCTCCTCGGGACCCCAGGGGTATACCTAGGATCAAGGCTCCGGAGGAGCGCGCCCCCACGACGCAGGAGCCCACCAAGGGTCACAAGCCCATCAAGCTAAGTTATCCTAATCGCGCCAGGCGGGAACCTTTCAATTAGTATCAATGTAAATGCTAGACTATGAGTGGGAAACACTGATATAAAGGCACGAGCACCGCAGTTCATTACACGCCCCATGGGGCTCTTCATGACTCTTGATGCAAGAAACAAAAAAAAACAAAAGGAGCAGCCTCTCGAGGGCCGCTGTTCCTGAAGCCCGGCTCCGGCGCCGCCCGCGCTCAGTCGGAGTCCTCCTCCTCCTTGACGGGGGCATGGCAGTGTGGTGCCTCATCCTCCTCCTTGGTCCGGGCGCGACGACATGGCGGCTCGTCGTAGTCGTCGTCGCTCGTGCTCCCCTCACGGGAGGCGCCGCTGCTGCCGGTGGTATCGCGGCCATCGCCAAGGGCAAGTTCACCGCGGAGGACGCCGTCGCCGCAATAGCCGACGTCGTCGGAGAGGTGGTCGCTGTCACTGCCGTCGACCTCTGGGCAGCACCCCAAGTGCCTGTCGTCTTCCCCGAAGACCTTGACGACGAGCGTCGCCGCCCCGTCATACTTGAAGTGGAGGGTACGCCTCCCGTGCAGGCCGCGGCCGCGGGCGAATGTCTGCCACCCGCGGTTCAGGAACACATTGCCTACGGGGGTAACCTCAACCTCCACCCACGAGGCCTTGTTGCACCAGTCGTCGGCCTGCAGCCATAGGCCGGCGGGCCCTCCGGCCAGCAACTCCTCCGCGAAGAAGCGCGGAAGCTGGAGCCAGGTGCCGGCCGGCCTCCCCGCCCACACCACAAACTCTCGGGCCACGTCGTCCAAGTGGGATCGCGGGTGCGGTGGCCGGGTGGCCACCGTGAGCCTTCCACCTCGACCACGGATGCTACGGCTTCCGCGGCCGTTTCCGCGTTAGAGACACTTCCCACGCCCGCCGGAGGCGATGCGGACCCCCGTGGGGTGCGCTCGCGCCCCAAGAGAACCGCTGCCGGTGTTGCGGTGGACTTGCGGGGGCGGCCGCGCCCCCTCTTGAGCGGCGGAGAACCTGGTCCCTCCTGGGGGGCTTTCCCCTTTTCGGCGGCAGAGAACCTCCTCACTGGCTCCATGGCAGTCGAGGCGGCAGCTTGGAGTGGGGAAGTAAGAAGATGAGGATAGGCCGGGGGCTCCGCCCCCCTCGCCCTCTTATAGGCAAATGGAGGTTAACCCGCGCCCCTACGCATTCCGAGCAATGATGGCCCTACAACATGCGTCAGGCCATTGTCAAATCGGGGCAGTTGCCGAGGCGACGTGGGGACACTAGTGGAAAAAGTGCTAGCCACAACTTTCATTGGTGGCGCGCCATTTACAGCCAACGCCACCACTATTTTTTCAAATAGTTGTGGCGTTGGCTTATTTGGTACAACATTAGTAGGGGCATAGTGGGGGCGTTGGAAAACAGGGTAGCGTCAGAAGTTTATGGGATCAACAATTTGTACCAGACGTAATATAGTGCTGTCGTGGAATAGCATAGAACACGAGTACTATTATATTTAGTTGTGGCGTGTTGTTGGTTCTAACGCCAACACTTTAATTTGTCTTTTTCCTTTTTAGTTTATGACTTGAAATCTATAATTTTGAGACTTCAAATATGTAGTTTGACACTTCCAAATTTTTTCTTTTTAGTTTTTTATGTACTGGTGATCTTTTTTATAGTATATTATAGTTTACTTTTATTAAATTTCTATTATTTTTAAATGGAAATAATGACATTTTTTAAATATGTACTTTGCGACTTTAAATTTACTTTTTTTAAATATAGCATTGGGCCAAGCCCAAGTATTAGGAGGCCGTGGGGGTCAAAACCAGGGCAACGACACCCTCACCCCACTCGCTCTCTCTTGTTCCCCTTCCTCTCCCTCCCTCTCCCCTCGTCGTCGCCGCTCTCCCTCTCTCGCCGCTCTCTCCCTCTCTCGCCGGCGGCTAGGTAATCTTCTGCTCGCTCCCCCTCTCTCCCTCTCTCACCGCTCGTTGCCCTCCAATTTGATTGGAGTTCATTTCATTTTGAGCTAGGGTTTCTTCGACGGAGGTGGCGGAAGCGACGGCGGCGGCGGAAGCGACGAACTGCTAGGGTTTATTGCCTCCATCTTCGTCCCTCGCTGAGTTCATCGCCTCCATCTTCGCCTCCTGTAGTGTTCCTAATTAATGTAGTGTTCCTAATACTAAATTGTAGTGTTCCTAATACTAAATTGTAGTGTTAAATTGTTAAATTGTAGTGTTCCTAAAGTAGTGTTCCTAATGCTAAATTGTAGGGTCTTTGGTAAAGGAAGAGCGTAAAACAAACTGAAATTAATGTAGTGTTCATAATGCTAAAAGGACTTGCTAGTTATCACTGCCAGTATTTGTAGTATATACAATTTCTTTTCTTGTTTATCACTTTCTAGCTTTCTACAACATAACTAAAATGAAACAGAACTAAGGATAAATGAAGATAGCAGGTGGTATCATTATCGAGGCCTTTTAGTTGTATGGTAACATGAATGAACATATGACAGTGGCAGTGGCATTTTATATCTGCATTTTGCATCAATGATCATCATGTGGATGTTTAGATTAGGGTTCCATTGTTTACTCCCATAAAAGAACATAATTTCCTTTGTTTACTTGACAAGTTGACATGCCTCTGTATAGATCAGTTAGGTTGTAGAATTTGTGTAAGTGTATTAGGTCACTTGCCATACTTTGATTGGCATTATTATCAACTTACTTATTATTATTGTTATGATTGGCATTAAATCACTTGCCATAGTTGCCATACTTTGATTGGCATTATTATCAACTTACTTGTTATTCTTGTTTGATCAGCAAGGCAATATTATCAGCTTACAAATCATTTTCCAACTTGCAACACATAGCAAAGATGGGCATGGATGCAACTTACTTGTAACTTACTTGTTATTCTTGTTTGACATGTGTGTTTGGTTCTTGTCAGAACTAAGGAAATATTTTGTTAGCACTAAGGAAATTCTTGTTTGACATTGTGATGCTATATATATATATATTTTTGTAGTGATTGGCATTGCATCACATGCCTTGTGTGTTTGGTTCTTGTCATAATAACCTATACTTGTCATTATTTTGAAGTTTCAGCCATGACTAGCTGGAACACCCACTACCAGTCCTCGTGCAACTTCGCGGCCTATGATGAAGTTGGCAAAGGCAAAACGAGCACCAACCAGGTAAGATTACAAAAACATCCATGAGCATTGCAAACACATGCATATATACATATATCATCTAACTATTCTTTATTGATGATTTCAAATATTTGACTTGCCGGGCATATGTACGAGACCCATCTCCAGAACTGATCCAGCAGCAGCTACCGGTACATGACATGGACATGCTCAGCCGTGAGCTTGTCGCGTCAAAGGAGAGTACAATGAAGGCACTTAAGGAGTTGAATTACTCCCTGAAGAAAGAGATGGACGATATGATCGACGAGATCTCCGATCTCTGCGATAAGAAATAGAAGCTCATCGACCAGAAGCAGCTACTGGTCACCAAGATCGAGTCTATGAAGAAGGAGATACGGCTCCTGAAGGCCAAGAGGGAGGAGCTGAAGACCCGCAAAGTCTATTTTAGAAAGGAGGGAGAGAGCAACAGGAACAAGTTGCGTGAGATGAGGATCATTCTTCATCGTAGCTAGTTAGCGCGCGGATAACAAGTTGCGTCAGATCGATGACGATACTTTTGCTTATATAGAGCTAGCCACCGGATAACTTTTGCTTGTAGGTAGTAGAGAGCTAGTTACTGAAAACTGTAGTAATAGCTGGGTATATTTTGTGCATTTGAGACTTACCACTAGAAGTTTAAATGGCTGCACATATACTAATCGTTGGGTATATTTTTTTATTGCTAAAAAATACAAATTGCTGGCATTGCCTCACAATAAACGCCATAGATAACACAATATATTGCTGGCGTTATCTAGGTGGCACGCCATCAGTACTAAAATATTGCTGACGTGTCTGCCAACGCCACCACTAAACTGTTTTCACTGGCGCCATATTGGTGGCGTTGGGTCTCTATGCCAGAAAGGCACTTTTTGCCACGCCATAGCTAGGCTTTTTTCCACTAGTGGGAAGTGGAGGCATCCGTGCCCCGTCATGCGCCACGCATCGAGCCTGGCATGCAGGCGGATGGGGCCCGCGGTGTTTCACCCTTCGCTCCTTGCCTTCGCCTCAAAGCCAGGCCGGGCACGCCTTGGGCCCAAGGGCTACTGTCGGCGTTTTGGGATCGGGCGTACCCAGACTTGCCTGCCTGCGGCCCAACACATGGGCTCATCGACAGCCCAGTACGGCCCGGCTACAACACCCCCAGGAGAAGACCCTCGCAAGGACCCAGGCCTCACGAGGCGAACGACGCCAAGACCTCCAGAGGAGTGGCCTCCCCAGGCTGCCTCCCAAGGGGCGGAGATATCAATGCAAGCCTCCCGCCTCGTGATGCCGCGATGACGTGAGCTATGACGACCAAGGCCAAGCGGGCGTCAGCGGGCGCAGAGGGGACAGTTACCTCTTCGGTGCTAAAGGAGCAAGGGCAAGCGCATGTC
This sequence comes from Thinopyrum elongatum, assembly GCA_011799875.1. NCBI lineage: Eukaryota > Viridiplantae > Streptophyta > Magnoliopsida > Poales > Poaceae > Thinopyrum > Thinopyrum elongatum. The sequence continues at coordinate 386,790,058 of CM022298.1, forward strand.
CCCCTTGAAGGCCCCAAAGCTTTCCTTTCTGGTGCAGCGAGACCAAGACCACGAGCTCGGCAAGACGGATGTCATCGCCGAGCCCACCGCTGCGTCATGGCCAGAAGCTTTGCAGGCGAAGACCACCATTCATCAGGATAAGATGTACTCCTTGTCCCATTTCAAAATTGGCTGTTGTGGAATCCCTTCCTGCCTAAGCTATGAGGGAAGAGGACCAAGGCCACTATAAATATGGGCTAGCCATCAACGTAGAAGGGATCCCCGACCCCGATCCAGACCGATCCATTCTCGCCACCTAAGCCCTCGCGAGGCGGCTCATCCACTATACTAGTTCATCCTCTACCTCCTCGTGAGGCCAATCCACCAAAAGTAGGAGTAGGGTTTTACACCGCAAGGTGGCCCAAACCTGGGTAAATCTCTGTGTCCATTCCTTCTGCACGATCCAGCGTACTTGGCAAGATTAGGCCATGGGTATGGCGATCTAGCGTCATTGTGAAGCGATGTCCTTCGTTCACGCCCCTGAGTTCGAACCTTCTTGGGTCTGTGGAGCCCTGAATCCGACAGGCATGCCTACCCCCTGGGGCAGGCCCTGTTAGCTTGTGGCTCTCCCGTCCGTCTTCTGGCCTCCTCCCGAACCTTCTAGGGTCCCTTTTGGTCCAGAAAAAATCATCATAAAATTTCATTGCGTTTGGACTTCGTTTGGTACTGTTTTTATAAAAATCCAAAACAAGCAGAAAAACAGGAACTGGCACTAGGCACTAGAGTAATAGGTTAGTCCCAAAAAAATGATATAAAATAGCATATAAAGCATCCAAGATTAGTAATACAATAGCATGAAACAATGAAAAATTATAGATATGTTGGAGACGTATCAGCGCGCGATGGTTAACTCCTACCAACCTCCTCCCTAAGGGAATGCAAGTAGTACTTTGCTTTGAGGGCTAATAGGCTTTCACAATAAGTATATGACTTCTTTATGACTAATGTGAGTCCATAGATTATACACACTCCTACCTTTTTGCAATTTGCTAGCCTCTCCGGTGTCGTGCATTGCCCTTCCTCACCTTGAGAGTTGGTGCAAACTTCGCCAGTGCATCCAAACCCCATGATATGATACATTCTATCACACATAAGCCTCCTTATAGCTTCCTCAAAATAGCCACCATACCTACCTATATGGCATTTCCATAGCCATCCCAAGATATATTTCCGTGCGATTTCCACCGTTTCGTCACATGACTTGTGTGTTCATCATCATATTGCGTTGCATGATCATATAGAGCTGACATGATATTTGTGGCACAGCCACCGTTCATCATTGTTATACATGTTACACTAGATCATTGCACATCCTAGTACACTACCAGAGGCATTCATATAGAGTCACCTTGTGTAGTTTTATTGAGTTGTAAGTAAATAAAAGTGTGATGCTCATCATTATTAGAGCATTGTCCATGAACTGGTATAGCGAGGTGCTATACAAATGGTTTTTAACCCCTTTCCGCGATGGCATTTGGAACCGTTGCCAAGTGAGTGACTACGATAGGGGGGGTCCTTCCCACACGACCCAGAAACCATCGGGGATATGGAGCCATGATCCAGAGGCCTGGCAAAATGTAATCGTGTGCGATGCAGCACACACTAAATTCTTTCGCACGTGTGGGATCGGTGATTAAATGTTTCTAATGACGCAGTGAAACCAAATGGTGTGTAGTAATGAACCGTTTGGGAAACAGTATGTAAGGCACACGGGCCAACATATGAACTGTGTGCGATATGTGCCCCATCGCACACAAGTTTTCTGCGGAACCCGTCTGCCATGCAAGACTCCATCGCACACGTTTCCCAACAATTACCGTGTGCAATAATGTTCTATCACAAATGGTTGAGGAGCCCCTTCGCACACATACAAGTGCTGCAGACCGTTTGTGATTTGTTGTGTATCACCGACGGTTGCGGCAAGAGTGACGTTGCTTTTCGTTTGGGATCCCACACGTTCCCTGAAAAATTTATGACTGGGATTGTATTTTACATTTGGCATGATTTACTCCGAGCTCTCGTGTGCGATTGCGTGGTATCACAAACGGTTCCGGAGCCTCTATGCACACGTAGTAGTGCTGCAAATCGTTTTAGATCCGCTGTGTATCACCGATGGTTCCACTACGATTGTCTTATGCTTTCCGATGTGGATCGCACACACTCATTTAGTTGAACCGTGTACGGAGCAATTGCTAGGTTAAAACAAAAATATCCCATTTTGAATCGGCATGCAAAAAGCAAATTCGCTACAATATTCAATTGAACAAATAGTGTCCATAGGAAGAACATTCATTAGATTTCGCAACAATTGCAATTGAACATATGGTAGCTAAATTCCAATGATTTGTCGACACATATATGCATTACATAATTAATCATAGTATACGAAATATGAAGACCTCATCAGATGGAAAACAATGGATCCATGCGTATATGTTTGGCGGCTAACTCTTACTCAATGTTTCAGGAGAAGGCATGCTGAAATCTTCATTATCACCAGTGGGATTGATGTAGTGATCCAGGAAGAAGTCGCTGATAAATCTCCGAACCATCAGCAATTCACCAGCGAGGAGCAGTTCAGGGGTTCTCGGTTCTAAGATGAGCTGCAGTATTTTTAAGATCAGAATGTGCCATATGAGTGGAGTAGAAGATATTAATTAAGATAGACTTACTGGTACTAATTCGTGAGCATCTTCACAACTATCAGCAGATTTGTAGATGGAGATCATGTGTCTACAAACATAGTATCCACAAAGGTTGGTCCCTGCTTGTTGCTGAGGACACTGAAATTTTTTGTACAGAATTAGTTATGTATTTGTCCTGTTAGGAACAACCTAACCGGTGTTAGATGTATTTTTTTCTTTGGACAGAAATAGAAAGAGGCTTATTTAGAAGCTTGAACATTTGACTAGCGTAAGAAAAGTTATTTGCAGACTATTGGATATATTTTCTGAAAATAACAGATTTTGGTGTGTTAACGGAGAAACGATCTCGTGCTGCAAAGGTAGTTCCCTCTTGAACAAGTTCCCTGGTTTAGTTTTCCACCATGCGAGCACACTACAAATGAAGATGAATTTTGACAACATCAATTATTGAGCCAGATATGAATGGAAATTAACTTCAACATCATAGAATTCAATACCTATCCATGAATTGCTGAAGATGAGTCAGATCCTGAGCATTTGTTGACTCTCTGAGAGAATCCATGTAGTAAACTGTGTTCTTGTTTGGAACAATGAATACCAATATCCAGTGATTGCTACATATTAAGAAAGCCATGAACTTATGAATTATGTCGAAATTTGAAAGACAATCAGTGTATGCGTGGTTGTTTACTTGACTTACCGTTCATGATATGGCCAGAGAAATGATTCTACATGGGACGTGTTTTCGAAGATACGGACGACCGTGTTAATGGTCCAGTCCCGTAGGTCCTTACCATCTAATGTTGTGCCATTTGCTAATGCAGGATCTATGAAATACACACTCTCCCTTTTTCTTCTCTACACGTTCAATCCCCTGAGAGGAATAAAATGCAGTTAGCTGTTTATCATTTACAGCCTTGTATGGAGAAGTTGATCAGAGTTTGCTAAGTACTTACAAAATCAGGCATCTAACAAGAGTGGCATCGAGCTCGTTGAAGTTGAAGAAGAGATGTAAGTCCTCGAAACTCAGATTGATGGAACCAGCATCGTGTCGGAACTAATCTCTGTTGTAGTGGACTAGCAGAACATGATGACCTGCTGACATTTGATCCATGCAATATTTATGTAACTCGCGCCAACTGGAGCTGCACTCATCAAAGTATTCGCCAACAAGAAATGGCCGGCCATGGATGTAATTGCGTGCTTCAAGTACGTCTGCTTTATTTTTAGCAAGCTGCAAAGCTATTTCTTCATCATCCATGCCGTCAGAAATAATATTACTCCCCGATTTGAACAACCTGCTGTTAATTTGGTTCTGGGCGATGAGTGCTTTAAGTAAGAGGCAATCGTTCTCTTTCCTCTTCACTCTCCCGGCGCGCTTCCTCGCGGGTGCAGCCTTTTTGGCCGCTTCCTTCTTGGTACTTGAAGCATTTCTGGAAGAACGTCTGGTTGGCTGAAAGGTAGACTGCCGACTAGACGGTGAAGCTTCGACGGACTGCTTAACAAACGGTTTAGCTATGCCAGACCGCTGAGCTGGTGGTGCTGCTGTGACGGACTGCTGGGCTGTAGGAGCAGAGGCACCAGACTGCTGACCATGTGTTGAAGCTATGTCGGGTTTCTGCGCAGGTGGTGCCAACTTGTCAGTGTGCTGAGGAGGCCATGCCAACGCGTTGGTTTGCTGAGTAGGAAGTGCTGAAGCATTGGTATGCTGATCACGCGACTGCGGACCGATGGACTAATAAGCAGTCGGTTCTAGACCTACAGACTGCTTAACAGGCAGTTCCTAAGCATCAGACTACTTAGTAGTCCATTCCACCAGGTTGGTCTGCTGAGCATCTGATGTAGCTGGGTCTCCCCCCGCTGCTTCAGTGGCCGGCATCTGAACCGGTGGTGCGTCTTCAGCAGTTGTAGGCCTTGCCACTGGCTGCTCTGGGGCAGACGATGACATGGCCTGTACGATAGAAAGTCGGGCCGGCTGATCACAGGTTGATGCATCAGCCGTCGGATTACGAGTATTAGGTTCTTTGGGGGAAGCATGCGAGAACTGTTGTGGCAAGGAGAGCATCACCGGTTGAGGGGCGACATTGGTTGCTCTTGGCGGGGCTTCAGGGATCTCATCCATGAACTCTATTTCCTTTCGTGGCCACTGGATGTGATGTAACAGTGTTTCTCCCTAGGTCCTTTGCTCATCAAAGTCTCCTAGGACATTCTTCAGTGCAAATTCATTGAATCCAGGCTTTACTTCAGTCACGTAGCACTTCACACAGCCCGGCTTCGATGGCACATTGTCCAGCAAGAGGCCCTCTTCCAAGAAGGGTGGGCAAACCCAGGCTGTTGCACATTTTAATGTACCTTCATAATGTGTAAGCACGCCCTTCAGTCTGTCTTTCATTCCAGATAGATCAGATATAGCATCATCATGAGCAGCTGCAGTCTCAGTGTCGCTGGGTTCAGCTGATGCACATCTACTCTTGTGCAGTGTTGTCGCGCAATAACTAGCATCCTCCATGCCCGCCTCCCCTCCCATCTGCTGGCTATCTGTCAGTGTTAGAGTCTTCTGCATCATCATTGACTCCTCAATATCCTTTCGAAGAGCCAGATACATGTCCTTCCTCAACCTTTCATACAATTCATTCTGCTTCATTTCACTCCTCGCTTTTTTCATGCTGAGCCTCTCTTCTTTACTGAGTGTGAAGGCCCTCTTGTGCGGGACATTAACACCTATACCCCTTGTACTGCCAGGGGGCTCTCTTGTTTCCAGAGCATCGGACAGAATGTCACATGGCCCTAAGTTCCTGTAGAACCTTCCAGGGATCTTGGAAGCCTTTAACATCACGCGATACAGTTCTTTGTCATGTCAGTTTTCAAAGTAATAAGTTCCGTCATCACGCCTCCTTGCACATGCCTGCAAGAAGTCTCTAGCGCGTTCGCCCCTGATTTCACTAAAGGTCGGTATCCCACCCGCCGCTACTGCTTCTTTGTCCTCCTGGTCCCATATCGGTTTCATGCCATAGTATCCTGCCACACCCATACGGTGGGGGTGTGTGTTCCTCTTCTGAAGTTCTGATTGCTTGGCACTCTTCTCAGCAAACTCTGTAGTTGCCCTGACCCTTTTGAATTCTGCCTAGTCTGGCTTTGTAATTTGGGGGTATGTGGGGATTGGGTCCTTGCCTTCACTCAAGTACTTCTTGTACAGCATGTCCTTCCAGTTTCTCCAAGCATCCCTAGCCTTCTTCAGTGCAGCGTGTTCCACCTGCATTCTCCATTGCTCTGGAACATTGAAGTGATCCATGATCTCTCAGACTATCCTTTGCCGTGTTTCTGTGTCAGCCTTCTGAAACCCCAGCAGATTAATGTTGAGGCTTGCCCTGCTAACAAATCCACACACACTCCTGAACCTCGTGCGTGCTTTATTTGGTTTAGTTGGAGCCCAAGACTTTAAATCGATCTGGGTTACTTCATATACACCTTTAGGCTGGTGTGTGGGCTTCCTTGGAGCGTTCCTCCGTGTCCTGACCATCTGCTGAAGCTCGTGCAGCTCTATCCCGTTCAAGATTACTTGATCCCTCACCATCTGCTGAAGACCTAGGGTTGTCGGAATCAGATGAAGATACATCAACTGAAGCATGAGTGCTGTCGCTGCTACTCGGCATCTACAGAGAACACATGCGAAACTCAAGAAAGGAGGATAAGTATAAAACTAGCAACTTGGTATCAAGCTGTCTAAACATGTCATGCAATAATTTAGAAAATGTACGGCTTATTTGTTAAGTTTGTGTGACTCGGGTGCCCGCAATCAGTAAATCGGCAGTAACTTATTGGAACAAATACAACTTATATGTACTAGTTAGGAAGGTAGATAATGAACATATATACGCTCTCCGTTATTTTATACCCAATTTGGGAACATACGGAACGAAATAGGAAGAGGGATTGCAAGGAAATATGCCTCACCGCGATGGAGAGCAGTAACTAACAGGTTTCTTAATGCAAACCTGGCCGGACCACAGGAGAGGCAAGGGTTATAGGATCGATATGCTCGAGGGTGGCTGGCGAGCAAACGAAGACGGCGAGGCGCGGGCAGCCGCGTGTTGGGAATGACAGTGGAGGTAGGATTGATGCCGAAGAGCGGGCACACGGCCGGGGTGAGCACGCCGGCGCCGGAGAGGGTTCTGCTGTGGATCTGGGGGAGGGGGGAGCTGGCGATGGAGATTGGGTGGAGTAGTTGAGTGAAATGCGGGAGGGCGGTGGGGGGGTGTTGGCGGCCTAGGTGAAAAGGGTGGAAAAATATCCCCGGTCGCCGCGCAGAAAGGCCTATGCAAACGGTTGCCTCTAAGCGCTCGTGTGCACAAAGAGAATAATTTCGTTTGAAATGAAGACGTGCTATTTTGAAATGAAGACGTGAGTTCATCGTTTCGCCTCTAAATTTTTCCCACGTTAAGCAATCACCATTATACCACGGGTTTGATTTGTGGCGCATTTCAGGTCTCGTGTGCTATATTTAAGACATTTTTTGGCATTTACCATGCATTTTGGCATATAAATCAAATCCTAGCCGGACTGCATTTTCTGTCGAAAGGGATGAGGATTTCCGTTTGATCTGGGAGCATCCAACGGTGCAGACGTATGATCCGTGGGGTTTGGGTTCTGGCCAATCAGAATGCACAACTCAGATTGCGCACACAGCAAGGGGGGGCATCGGCCACGGTTTGGTAGGCACACGGCTTTCGTGACTGAACAGTGTGCTATTTGAAAACACTTACATGAACTAACAGCATATTTTCGTTTGAATGAAAACAAGAGTTCATCGTTTCGCCTCCAAATTGTTTTCCACTGTAAGAAATCACCATTGTACCCTATGGTTCGATTTTTTGGTGCATTTGAGGTATCCTTTGCTATATTTGAGATGTTTGCTATAGTCGCAACTACACGTGGGTGCTAGCTAGCAAGATCATTTGTGTGTCGCTTTGGGAGTTTTCATTCATTGTTCGAGAAACGGGAAAAAATTCAAACAGTTCGGCCGCAGGGTGCGGCTAGAGGCGTAGGCCTTGTTGGTATTCTAATTACAGGAAATGCATATAGAGTCCGGAAATAACGAAAATCGGTGTGTCACCATGGCGTGCTCTCAGGATCCCATGGAAAAAATTTGGTAAAGTTTTGCACTAGTTTTGATGCTCACACCTTCCAAATCAGAGCATCTCACAAGAAAGATCATAGTTTCCAAAAGGAGACACGGCACTTCGGACTCCAATCGTCAGTGACTACATCATTCCGCCTCGAATTCTTTTCACGGTAAACAAACAGGTATATACCCTAGGTTTGATTTCTGGCCCATTTCAGGTCTCGTCTGCTATATTTAAGTCATTTTTTTGCACTTACCTTGCATTTAGTGCATATAAATTGAAAACCGTTCTACAACTACATTTGGGTGTTAGTTAGCAAAGAAGGTATACAAATCATTTGTGTGTCGCTTTGCGAGTATTCATCCATTGTCCGAGAAACGGGGAGAAGTTTCAAACATTTCGGCCGCGAGGTGCGGGCATCGGCGTAGGCCTAGTTGGTGTTTTAATTATAGGGAATTCAGATGGAGTCCAAACATCATCAAAATCGGTGTGTGCCTGTGGCGTGCTCTCACGACCCCGGGGAAAATTTTTGGTAAAGTTTAGCACAAGTTTTGATGATTGCTCCTTCCAAACCGGAGCATCTCACATGAAGGACCATGGTTTCCAAAAGGAGACGTGTCAATTCAAACTCCAGTGCCGGTGACTTCATCATTTGGCCTCATAAAAATTTCCACTGTACGCAATCACCATTATACCACGGGTTTGATTTTCTAACGCATTTCAGGTATCGTTTGGTATATTTAAGACATTTTTTGAATTTAACGTGCAATTTGTGGATATAAATAAAATCATAACCAGAACTGCATGTGCTGTCGAAAGGGATGAGGATTGTCGTTCGATCAAGGAGAATCTAACGATGCAGACGTACGATCCGCGGGGTTTGGGTTCTGGCCAATCAGAACGCACGACTTAGATCGCGCGTGTGGTAGGGGGGGCATCGGCCACGGTTTAGTAGGCACACGGCTTTCGTGGGTGAACCGTGTTCTATTTGAAAACATTTACATGAATTAAGAGCATATTTTCGTTTGAATGAAAACATGAGTTCATCGTTTCACCTCCAATTTTTTTTCACGGTAATAAATCACGATTGTACCCTATGATTCGATTTTCTGGTGCCCTTGAGATCTCGTTTGCTATATTTGAGTCATTTGAGATCTCGCAACTACACATGGGTGTTAGCAAGATCATGTGTGTGTCTCTTTGCGAGTTTTCATTCATTGTCTGAGAAACGGGAAACAAATTCAAATAGTTCGGCCACAGGCGTAGGCCTTGTTGGTTTTTTAATTACAGGAAATGCATATAGAGTCCGGAAATAACGAAAATCATTGTGTCACTGTGGCGTGCTCTCACGATAGCATGGAAAAAAATTGGTAAAGTTTGGCACAAGTTTTGGTGCTCGCACCTTCCATACCAGAGCATCTCACAAGAAGGATCATATATAGTTTCCAAAAGGAGACGCGACACTTCGGAATCCAAATCGTCAGTGACTACATCGTTCCGCCTCGAAAAAAATCATGGTAAACAATCACGGATATACCCTTGGTTTGATTTTCTGGCCCATTTCAGGTCTCGTCTTCTATGTTTAAGTCATTTTTTGCACTTACCTTGCATTTAGTGCATATAAAGTCAAAACCCTACTACAACTACATGTGGGTGTTTTAGTTAGGCTATACTTAGGCTACTCATAGTGGAGAGTATCATATACTAGTATCATGCATATGATACTAGTGTATGATACTACCTTTAATTATAGTGCATAGTATAATAGAGTAGTATCATAGATGATCATATTTATGGCCATGCATGACACAAATTAGCATCGCATTTAACATGATACGATATCTACCTATATGTTACTCTAACCCTCTCTATCTTCTTTAATTCTTTGCCACATCAGCATACTTGCTATTTCCGAGTGCATGATACCGGCTATGATACCACCACTATGGCCAGCCTTATAGTGGGGAGTATCATATACTAGTATCATGCATATGATACTAGTGTATGATACTATGTACCTTCATAGTGCATAGTATCATAGAGTAGTATCATAGATGACCGTATTTATGGCCATGCATGACACAAAGTAGTATAGCATTTATTATGTTACGGTATCTACCTATGTTACTCTAACCCACTCTCCCTTCTTTAATTCCTTGCCACATCATCATATTTGCTATTCCCGAGTGCATGATACCGACTATGATACCCCCACTATGGCCAGCCTTAGCAAAGAAGGTCTACAAATCATTTGTGCGTCGCTTTGCGAGTTTTCATCCATTTATCCAAGAAGCGGGGAGAAGTTTCAAACATTTCGGCCGCGAGGTGCGGCCACTAGCGTAGGCCTAGTTGGTATTTTAATTACAGGATATTCAGATGGAGTCCGGACATCATCAAAATTGATGTGTGCCCGTGGCGTGCTCTCACGACCCTGTGGAAAAAAATTGGTAAAGTTTGGCACAAGTTTTGATGATTGCTCCTTCCAAACCGGAGCATCTCACATGAAGGATCATGGTTTCCAAAAGGAGACGTGTCAATTCAAACTCCAGTGGCCGGTGACTTCATCGTTTGGCCTCATAAAAATTTCCACGGTACGCAATCACCATTATACCACAGGTTTGATTTTCTAGCCCATTTCAGGTATCGTTAGCTATATTTAAGACATTTTTTGAGTTTAATGTGCATTTTGTGCATAAAAATAAAATTACAACCGGAACTGTATTTGTTGTCGAAAGGGATGAGGATTGCCGTTCGATCTGGGAGCATCCAACGGTGCAGACGTATGATCCGTGGGGTTGGGTTTTGGCCAATCAGAAAGCACGACTCAGATCGCGCGCAGGGTTTAGTCGGCAGACGGCTTTCATGAACGAACCATGTGCTATTCGCATACCAGATTGCATATCTTTTGTTCACACATACTGGAGTGAGATCAATTGAGTGTGCTACCTCTATGATATAATAATAATAATAAACAGTTCATATTCATTGCCTGAGCTGACAGCATATCAAGGTCAACATATTAACGGTTCTTGCATCAACAGAGAACCAAGCATAACTCACAAATTCAGTACACGCGATAGTTCTAAATTGAACGAATTAAGTTGCAGGGTAGGCATAAATACTAGTATTACGGCTTAATTCCCATGTACATGGTGAACTGGGATCATTACGTTAACCCCGAATGAACTTGGGTTTTCTGATGATTTTACGCTTCTCTGTTACATGGGTGCGTGATCCCTTGGCTGGCAACTCAGCAAATTCATCGTAGTTGTCCTCATCGGCAACATCCTCGACACCCAGTACCCTCCTCTTCCCATGCATCACTACATGGCAGTTCTTATGCAAGGGGTCTTCCGCATACAAAATCTGGGTAGCATCGCTGGCAAGAATGAACAGGTCCGCGTGATATGCCATCGTTGTCCTGTTAACACAGGTCTTCATGTAATCATCAACCTTTACATGACCAAGAGGGATCCATGCGCACGTGAATAATACCACCTTAACTTTCACATAGTTAAGCTCCAAAATCTCTTTGATGATTCCATAGTATACCCTTTTATCAGCTTCATCTACAGTCATGCATTCTATTCGAACAGAGCTGTTCTGATATGAGGTCTTCTCATCACGTTCCTCAGTGTAGAACGTGTATCCATTTATGTCATATGCTTGGTACGTCAACACCGTAGTTGATGGCTTTTGTGCCAACCACGTAGCAATGTCATTGATGGATCCTTGTGCCAAATGATTCTTTAGCCATTCGGCGTAGTTCTTAGTGTGCTCCTTCATCTCCACATCTGATGAAGGCACCATTGGTAAGAAGCTTTGGCGTATCTCCGCCAAGGGTTCTTCGGCATAAGCATTGAGAACTGGGCTGTTAAGCAGTACCGTCAAATGGGCTTTCTCTGCCAATTCTCCGGGTGCAGCCATTTGCGTGCTAGCAAGGACCGGCTTACCTTTCAGCCTTCCCTCGTGGCGAGAGAGAGGCAAACCTATAGGTCCTTGTTTCATGTATTCGGTGCAAAACTCAACCACCTCCTCCGCGGTATAACCTTGTAGGATGCTTGCCTCTGGATGGTTTCGGTTCCGACAATAGCGCTTCAGTATTCCCATGAACCGCTCAAAGGGATACATGTTGCGAAGAAACACAGGATCACAATACTTTATCTCGTCGACAAGGTGCACAGTGAGATGGACCATGACATCAGAGAATGACGGTGGAAAAAACAACTCTAGGTTGGACAATATTCTTGCAATATCATCTTGCATATGATCTAACTCTTCAGGATCTACAACTTTCTGCCATAGTTGGTTGAAGAAATCACAGAGCTCAATGAGTGTGTTTCTTATATATTTGTCCATCAGATTCCCGATGGCCACCGGGAGGATTTGTGTCAACATTACATGGCAATCATGTGACTTCATGTGTCCCAACTTCATTTTACCTGAGCTCACATCCACGAGACTTCTGATGTTTGCGGAGTAGGAAGAGGGTGTCTTAACTGACAACAAATAGGTGAAGAACTGTGTTGCTTCTTTTGTACTGAAATTGTAACTCTGGCGAGCTATGATGAATTTGTCATCATCTTCTGCTTCACTCTTGCGTCTTGATTGATCAGCAAGCATATCGAGCCGTGCACCATCACCATCCTTTGTTTTACCTTTAATCTTGAGCAGAGTACCAAGAATGCTTTCACATACGTTCTTCTCTATGTGCATGACATCGATGCAGTGACGTACACGTAGAATCTCCCAGTAAGGTAATTTCTAGAACATCAATTTCTTCTTAAACACTTGACCCTTGGGTGTTTGTTTCACTGTCAAAGCGTGCTTCTTGCCAAGCACAACATTAATTTGTTTAGCCATGTTGTGGACCACCTCCCCATCATAGGGTCTTGGGCCCACATCTACCTCTGCCGTACCATCAAATTCAGCTTTCATCTTTCGTTATGGGTGATTTCTTCGTAAGAACCTACGATGACGCAAATACATGGTTTTGTGTGAGTTGGGAAGAAATCTGCTAGCTGTCCTATCGATGCATGTGGCACACCCTACATCTCCCTTTGTTTTCTGCCCCGATGTGTTGCCTAATGCCGGCATATCTTGAATGGTGTGCACCAGCATCGCATGTAGATCGAAAATCTCCTTTTTGTAAGCATCATAACATTTTACAGCAGGCGCATCTATGCACATTGTCAGCAGTTCTTCTACCGGTAGCTGAAAGTAAATGTCGATGTCATTTCAAGGTTGCTTCGGGCCTTGGATAATCATTGACATCATAATGTATTTTTTTCTTCATACACAACCAAGGAGCTAGGTTATATATGCACAGAAGCACCGGCCATGTGTTGTGATTGGTGCTCATATCGCCAAAAGGATTCATCCCATCAGTACACTCCCCGAGCCTTATACTTCTAGGATCCTTGGCAAAGTCTTGAAACTTGTTGTCGATTAATTCCCACTGAGCCCCATCTCTCAGGTGCCTCATATATTTATCGGCAGTTCGCTCATCATGATGCCACCGCAACCTCTTTGCCTCTGTAGGGTTTGCAAACAAATGCCTCAACCTTGGAATTAAAGGCAAGTACCAAACAACCTTGAATGGGATTCCTGTCTTGATCTCGTCGTCCAATTTGTACTTGTCCTTTGCTCTCCTGCGCTTGTATTGTGCATGCTTGCATATGGAACATGCACGCAAATCTTTGTACTCACCACGGTATAATATACAATCATTCACACAAGCGTGTATCTTCTGTACTTCAAGTTCCAATGGGCAAACAATTTTCTTCGCTTCGTTCGTGCTTCTGGGGAGCACATTATCTTCCGGAAGAATTTCTTTGAAAAGACCTAACATCTCTATGGAACCCTTGTTTGATAGACCGTTTGCTGCTTTAAATCTGAGAAGCACCAGGGTGGCACTCAACTTGGAATATTTCTTTCTGCAACCTGGATACAATTCTTTCTTGGAGTCCGCATCAATGGTTGGCAGATCCTTGTACCCAATCTTATCCTTTTTTGGGCCCTTGAAATCTGCAATCATAGCAGCAAAATCTGGTGTATTAAGATCGTCGTCATCTGCGTCGACGTCTTGGTTTTCCAGTGGGCGTTTCGGCTTTCTGGTGTTCCATTGGTAGCTTGTCGCCTCTGCCCCGATGTTAGATTCAACATCCATGTGACACTGATTGGGGTTTGGCATCTCGCAGCCCTGGGTATATTCATCCATTACCTGCTCTTCACCGTGTCTGGTCCAACGTGTATATCCATCCATGAATCCCCGAGAGACTAAGTGCCACTGGACATCTGCAACTTCACGTGACTCTGTATTGGCACAATGAGTACATGGACACATGATGTAATCCGCATCACCAATTCTCCTCTTTGTACTTTCAGCCAAATTCATGAACTCTCTCACACCACTGATAAAATCTGCGGTTCTCCAATTCTTCATCCATTCAGATCGTTCCATCTGCACCACACGAATGGTAATTAAAAAAAACAACAACATTAATACACGGATTAACTGATGCCCAAAGATGCGTGCATAAATCACAAGGTTTTATTTTCATAATTACTGAGGGCGCTCGGCAATGACAAAAATTAATGGCCAGTCAATTTACACGTAGAGTACTACAACACTACCCTTAGGAACAGAATACCTTAATTAAGCCACTCACGAAAAGAATACCTTAATTAATTAGCCACGCGGTGACCTCCTCCTAGCAGACAGAGAAGCGCGATGCGGCAGCACACGAGACAGTAGGGTCGAGGAGCAAAGCTTAGTGCAGCTGCCGCCTGAAGTTCGACCTCCACTAACCCGCCATCTACCGCGATGGATGTGCTCCAATCATGCCGCCGCCGACCTCGATGGTTGAGCTCCTCCTATCTCCCACCGCAGACCGAGGATTGACCTCCTATGACGCCGCCACCGCCCACAGACCGAGGATTGACCTCTTCTCCGGTAGCCGCTGCCGCCATCTCTATCTGCAGAGCGGTTGTTTTATTTTTTGACGGATATCCGCAGAGCGGCTGTTTACACGGTATCACTGTAACTCAATTATATGTATAGGGTAGTACATCACATAAGGTTATGTAACAGCAGCCGTGTCTCACCTACGCTGTCTTCTCACACGGTTTGGTGCGGAAATCGTGTGTGAAGTTGTAATACCTAACACAAACGACATGTATAAACAGTGTGCCGTATACAACATATAGTGCCATAAGTAGTTCCCGACCGTTAGCTTATTCCCACAGTTTCCCCATTTCCCCCAAATCCCTAGATAGCCTCCAAATTCCCTCGTGTGGCGCTGACATTGGGGGAATGCGGACGAGTGGTGCTGATGGTTTCGGTGCGGCTGCTCCTGCCCGTATCGCCGCTCTCGGCAGCGCCGCCATGATGGTGGTCGCCGCCGAGCACTTGCCTAAGGTCATCAGAAGGCAGGTGTACTACAGATCCAAATCGTCCTATCAGGTTCCAATCTATCCTGATCTTTTTTAGCATGTCCAAAGTAGCTCCTTGCTGAATCTGTCCTGAATGACCCCGTCCCCACCAGGAAAGCGATCTGCCGCTGGATCCGGAGCATGACTCCAGACTCCCGCAACATGAGTTTGACTCCGAGTTTTGCGCCACCGAGAAGTACCAAAAGCTGCATTGTGTGCACGGGCACACTCCCGCTTGACGTGTATGCACGGAGGGATTCGACATTGGCAGGCGGTTTCTCAGTTGCCCCTTAGAGGTTAGTGCTAAGTTCATCATTTTATTTGAGTTAATGCCACCGCTCATCCTGAATACTATTTAACATTGGCAGGGAGCTTGTGCCTTTGTTAGCTGGTTGGATGAAGAATGGCATGGCAGGGTTCGGAGTGTTATCACCAAGCTCGCAGAAGATAACGTAAAGCTGAAGAAGAAACTGGCTGATCTGGAATGTACAATCAGTACGATGAAGCAAGAAAGAATCAACCACAGGCAACAGATGAAAGCAAGAGACAAGAAGGAACTAGCATGTGTAGTTGTGGTTGTTGCATTAGCCATGTTCTATGCGATGTTTGCAATGATGATTAGGGGTTTTGTTTGACAGTATTGCTAAAGCACATCTAGATGTGCTCTAAGTAATGCACATCTAGGTCCTATGCCATTGATGTTACACGAAGATTCGTGCAGATATTTTCCTTTGTCTTTTTTCTTTTCCTTTGTAGTTTGATTATTACTGGCTTCATCAATAAGAAGAGCTCAATGTATTGCTTGCCAACTGTCCTACTCCGTTCGTACCGGTACCGGTGCATAATCCCAAAACTCGTTCCTTGTTTTTGTCCTGAAAAAAGAAATCAGCCAATAGGAGTCCTGCGCAACCCCGGGAATTTGGAGCGACTGGGTACAAATAATTGCGGTTGATTATATCAACGGTTAGATAATACGTCAACCCCCGCTTCAATTGGCATTTCCTCTTCTCTGCATACCCCGCTTAAGTGTCCACCATCTTCATCGTCCCCGGCAGGCCGCGCTACACACTTGCACACACTCTGCAATCTCGCGGTTTTTATACGACCGCAGCCATGTCAAGCGACAGCGAGGACGACAGTTCGGCCAGCAGTCTGGCGCCCGATGATAGGTCAGCATCGGAATCATCCCGCTCGTCTTCCATGAGTCAGGCGTCGAGCCCAGACCTCGATTATATCCGGATCATGGAAGGGACGCCGCCTCCAGAGTCGTCAGACGACAACCAGACGGACAAGGAGCCGTCGGAGGACGAAGAAGAGGATGACGATGATGATGAGGACGAATGGTCGAATGAGGAGGAGGACGACGACGATAGCAACGACGATGACGATGGCGGCGGCGATGAAAAGCCAACGGTTAGCGGCAAGAAGCGTCCTCGCCAAGACGATGTCGCGGGGCCATCCAACAAGAAGAAGAAGGACTAAATTAAGCAGACTGTATATATCTATGTTTCCATTAGCTCATATTAATTTGTTATCTCTGTTTATCCTGTCAATCTCATCGCAGACGGTTAGTAATACGTATTCGACAGAGATCTTCTACATTATCGCCCATAGGTTGGTTTGTTGAACTGTGTGCCCTAACAAGCACACAATTCACAAAAAAAGACCGTATGGGCTGTCTATAATGATCGCACACAATTCTGATTACCGACCTGTTTGCCGGATATCACACACATCTTGTTACGCCGAATCGTTTGTGTTCACCTCGATCATCGCAAACGGTTCATCGAAGCGAACTGTATGCCGTATATCGCACACACCTTGATCTGGCTGCCCGTTTCTGTTGTTCTGTCTCATCGCAAACAGTTTGTATGGATCAACCGTATGCCCCGCATCGCACACACAACTAAAATCTGAACCATGTTTGATGTATCATTCATCGCAAACGTTTTGCATCTTTTTGACAGTTTTTTTACATCACTGTTTGCGATTAATGCATCGCACACAGTTTCGTCAAAGGGTCTCTGATCGTACGGTCGCGTTAGCAGCATCCTGCAGTAGTGATGTGAGGAACGGATGATGGATACCATGATTCCCCCACATGCCGGGATGAGACTCCGGATGAAAAATAGAAAAAGAAAAAGAAAAAAGAGAGGGCAAAAAGAGGCCAACAAGGAAAATGAGAGAAAAAAGAGAAGGGGCAATGTTACTATCCTTTTACCACACTTGTGCTTCAAAGTAGGATGTTCTTCATATAGAGAGTCTCTTGAGTTATCACTTTCATATACAAGTGGGAATTTTTCATTATAGAACTTGGCTTGTATATTCCGATGATGGGCTTCCTCAAATGCATGAGGTCTTCATGAGCAAGCAAGTTGGATGCACACCCACTTAGTTTCCATTGAACTTTCATACACTTATATATCTTAGTGTATCGGTTGCATAGCAATCCCTACTCCTCGCATTGATATCGATTGATGGGCCTCTCCATTGCCCGTTGATCCGTCGAGTTGATGCGAGACTTTCTTCCTTTTTGACTTCTCCTATTGATCTCTACCACTGCATTCTATTCCACATATAGTGCTATATCCATGGCTCATGCTCATGTATTGCATGGAGTTGAAAATGCTGAAGCACATTAGAAGTATGATCCAATTGCCTGGTTTGACACCGGGGTGCTCATGATTTATATTTATGCGGTGAAGGCGGAGTCATGCCATGCTAACATGATAAAATGAGTGGGGATAACATTCGTTAAGGATCGCATATTTTGAAAAAGTAATGATTATGTTTCTTATATTCATGGATATTATTATGTTTATATTATTACTTCATTGTTTCTCATCATTTATACCATAAAGAGATTACATGATAAACGTGCTAGGTAGCATTCAACATCAAAAATACTGTTTTATCATTTACCTACTCGAGGATGAGCAGGAATTAAGCTTGGCGGTAATGATAAGTCTCCAACGTATCTATAATTTTTAATTGTTTTATGCTATTATATTACCAATCTTGGATATTTTATATGCTTTATTATGTAATTTTATATCATTTTTGGGGAAGAACCTATTAACCCAGTGCCTAGTGCCAGTTGGTGTTTTCTGCTTGTTTTTGGTTCTCTCAGAAATCTGTTCCAAACGGACTCCAAATGCTACAAAACTTTCTGACAATTTTTCAGGACAAAAGAGACCCTGGAAGCTTCAGGAGGACACCAGACGACAAGGCAACAGGGCGCGCCCTGGGGGGTGTAGGTGTGCCCTATTACCTTGTGGGCCCCACATGGCTCCGTCTGACCTGATTCCACTTCTATAAACTCTCAAATGTTGGGAAACCCCCAGAGAGCCAACCAAACAATTTTGCTACCGCTGCAAGACTTAGTTCTTCGGTGATCCCATCTGGAGGCCTTTTCCGGTACTCTGCCGAGGGGGAATCGATCATGGAGGGCTTCTACATAACCCATGTTGCCTTATGGGTTATGTGTGAGTAGTTCACCACAGGCCTACGGGTCAATAGCTAGTAGCTAGATGGTTCTTCTCTCTCTTTGGTCTTCAATACAATGTTCTCCTCCATCTTCTTGGAGTTCTATCCGATGTAATCTTCTTTTGCGGCGTGTTTGTTGGGCTCAGATGAATTGTGGGTTTATGATCAGATTATTCATTGAAAGAAATTGAGTCTTTTCTAAACTTTATTATGCATGATTATGATAGCTTTTTATTTCTCTCTGATCTATCCATTTGGTTTGGCCAAGTAGATTGATTTATATATCATCAGCGGGAGAGGTGCTTTGTAGTGGGTTCAATCTTGCGGTGTCCTCACCTCATGACAGAAGGGGTAGCTTGTATTGTTTCCACTAAGGGTAAAACAACAAGGTTTAATCATATTGCATGAGTTTATTTTGTCTACATCATGTCATCTTGCTTAAAGCATTACTCTGTTTGTCATCAACTCAATACCATAGATGCATGCTGGATAGCGGTCGATTGGTGGAGTAATCATAGTAGATGCAGTCAGGAGTCGGTCTACTTGTCACGAATGTGATGCCTATATATGTGATCATTGCCATGAATAACATCATAACTATGCGCTTTTCTATCAATTGCCCAACAATAATTTGTCTACCCACCGTATGCTATTGTATCAAGAGAAAAGCCTCTAGTGAAAACTATGGCTCCCGGGTCTATCTTAATCATATTACAAAAACCAAAAATACCTTGCTGCAATTTATTTACTTTTCTTTTTTATCTATCTACCACTACCAGATTTAATCCTTGCAAGTAACGAGTTCAAGCGGATTGACAACCCTCTTGCCCGCGTTGGATGCAAGTATTTGCTCTTGTGTGTACAAGTACTATTCACTATGATTTGCGTGGTTCTCCTATTGTTTGATAACCTTTGTTCTCACTGAGGGAAATACTTATCAGCTACTATATTGCTTCACCCTTCCTCTTCGAGGAAAATCCCATCGCAACTCACAAGTAGCAGATCCAATCCTAGATTTCATGGCCTCTAGCCATTCTTCGGAATTTGATCTCATCATCGCTTCCTCATAGTTTGTATGTTCATCGTTGTCTAACAACATGACGTCCAAGACAGGATGACCGTAGCATTCAGGGGCATTATGTGTGTTGGTCGACCTACAAAGTTCAGTAGTAGCATGATTCAAAGTTTCATGATCATCATCATTAGCTTCCTCTCTAGCTGGTGTAGGCACCATAGGAACATCTTTCTATCATGCGCTATTCCCCAATTCGAGATAAGGTCCGATAACCTCATCAAGCTCTATCTTCCTCCCACTCACTTCCTTTGAGAGAAACTACTTCTCGAGAAAGGTCCATTCTTGGCAACAAAGATCTTGCCCTCGGATCTGTGTAGAAGGTATACCCAATTTTCTCTTTAGGGTTTCCTATGAAAACACATTTTTCCACTTTGGGTTCGAGCTTATCAGGCTATAGCCTCTTGACATAAGGGCCGCATCCCCAAACTTTAAGAAACAATAGCTTAGGTTTCTTGCAAAACCATAATTCATACGGTGTCGTTTCAACGGATTTAGATGGTACCCTGTTTAAAGTGAATCAGTACAAAAAAATACACTTCCGTGATGATACATGTTTGTCACAGTAGGTCACGTTTTCTTTCATGCATGTACATCCATGACAATTTTATGACAGAATCAAGATAGTCATACCTGTGTTGTCGTAGAAGTGTTTCATGACAATACCAAAATTATCATCACGGAAGTATCCACTTCCATGACGATAAATGGCGCGTCATGGAAGTGTTTTCGTCAAGGGTAACCGACACGTGGCATCCACCGTAATGGGTCGTCGTTAAGCTATCGGGTTCCGGTTTGGATTCGATAACCCGTTAACAGCCCTGACCAATGGGGATTTTCCACGTGTAAAATTCTTATTCGCCGGAGGATCCACGTGTCAGTTCCTCGTTGGGACAGATGTCAACCGTCCACTGGACAGGAGTCACCAATGAAACATTGACACGTGGGACGGCCCAATAGAGGCTCATATAGGTTTAAAAGCCGGCCCAGGAAAAGGCCCACAAGATTTCTTCAGATCTAATGAGCCGGCCCATTCATTTTCTGGACCAAATTATGGCCCACATCACATACGGCCCGTTAAAAGCCTGCAATATTCTAGGCCAGTTTATGACCCATATTAGCTCTGACCCGTTAACAGCCTGCTGTAGTTTGGGACAAATTACGGCCCATATCTGATCCGGTCCGTTAACTGACTTTCATATCTTGGGCCAAATTACGGCCCATAACAGATACGGCCCTTTAACAGCTACTGTGCCTTTGGGCCCATTGGGGGGCTGCTTTGCTCTTCGGCCTCTTAATGGCCCGTTTAACAATTCAGCCTGATATTAGTTTCGGCCTGTCAGCCGCCCTGTGTACATATGGGCCTCTTTCGGCCCGGTTTCACTTTCAGCCATTTAAAGGCCCAAGCTGCATCTGAGCCTAATTCTGGTCTGTAGAGACTTTTGGCCTCTTAACGACCCGTAGTCTCGTGGGTATATTTTAGCCCAAACTACCTATCAGCCTGTTAAAGGCCCTTGCTAGTGTTGGGCCTAATTTTGGCCGGTTATGCATCCAGCCTGGTTCCAGGCCGTCATGTTCTTGGGCCCACCAAGGCCTAAAAACATTTCGGCCTGTTAGTGGCCCGTCATATCATTAGGCCAATAATGGGCCGATGTAAATTCCAGACTGCTATCGGCCCATGATTTGTTCGCCCAAATTCAGGCTCAATCTACATCTCAGCCTGTTAAAAGCCCATTTTATTTTCTGGCCCAATTAAGGCAAGCGGTCTACTCGGCCTTTTAAAGCCCAAAACTAATAGTGGGCCAGATTAAGTCTAGGCCTACTAATGGCCCAAGATGATTGTAGGCCCACGGTTCGGCCCATTCATAGCGATTGGTGGCCGGCCAGTTTTAGTACCAATTTTTTAATATAAACCTAACATATTGGCTAATTGTTCCCCGCTTGATGATTACGACCTTTTCTCAGAGCGACGACATCATATACGGCAAATAAATTACATCATCGTGACGAAGAATAAACCTAGACTATACAACAAAGAAATTACAGCATATTACATCCCCTGGGCATCAAAGTTCGGTGCCAGTGATAATAAAGGGCAACCAGACATCATATTCCATACATTGGGCAGGTCGCCACCAGTGGAAGTAAACATGCCGACAAAATAATAGACAGAATCGACAACACTTCAACACAATTCAAGAAAGGTTAGCCCTGCCCAGGAGCTGCAGCGCAAGTATGTTAGCAACCTGATGAGACTGTGCTTGTTTGACGCTTATATCCACCAACTCAAGCTGCATAGCATCAATAGACGTCCTGTACTTATTGTTAATCTTGCATAGAGATTGGAGTTCCAGTCGTATTTGAGCGGAAGCATGTCTTTCGACTTGAATTTCAGACTGAAGAAGTCGAACAGATTCAGGCGGCGACTTCATCGAGCTTGTGTCACTACTATTAGCGAGTAAGTTCGACACTACATCCAGACATGACTTTGGGGTTGTATCGCTTTTCTTAAGATGTGTTGCCTTCTTTTCTGGAACATATGTTGGAGGGACAAGCAATGGGTTCGTCTCACTATCATTATGGCGGTTCTTCCTAGCATCAGTGATGTCACCCTGAAAGAGAAACAAGTAGGTATATAGCAGGTTTTGCATGTGTAAGCATCAATGTTGTTAATTCATCTCATTTCTTAGTCAGAAATAAACAGACACGGTTTAAAATAGCATTAACATAATAGGCATTGTTCATAGTTAAGACGGCAGGAAATGGCATTGTGTAGGAGCGGCCAGGTTCACCACACCACTGGATTACAGATCAAGAACACAAGCATACATGTAGTGCTAAACAGCATATAAGCATGAATGGTGAGTGTACTGTCAATTTATACCATTTCAGATTAGTAAATAAAGAGACATGATTTAAGTAACATTAATATAATATGGCATTGTTCATAGTTAAGACATAGCAGGATATGACATTGTGCTGGAGTTGGTAGTTTCACCACACCACTGGATTACAGATCAAGAACACAAGCATACATGCAGTGCTAAAGAAGATAACTTGCTATGTTTAGTTTAATTTACATGGTATGAATAAGGAACTAGGTTGTGCAACTAAAAACTGAAATTGAGAAGGACAAACTTATATTTATGTACTTCGTAATAAACTTTGAACATGCATACGACAGAAATAAACAAGATTTGCAGTCATAGCTATCCCAATATACACAACAAAGTTTGAAGGCTCGAGGACAAACTGACGTTAGTAGTGTAGACCGGCTCTATAAATCCCTTGTCCATATTGATGGGGGGCAATTCAAGAACTTTACCACAGACTCTTCTTCAAGAGCATTGCCTTTATTCTACATTTTGTTAAGAGTAAATATAGATGTGATAATATAGGAACAAATGGCAATTATTAAAGCTAAGATGTAGACTATAAATGTAAGTATAGCATACATGCAAAAGGCACTGACAAGAGCAATGCAGAGCTAAACTTCTTCAGTAGCATTGGTTTTATTCAATATTTTGGCAATAGTAAATATAGATGTGATGTGTACAAAATGGAGGGCAAGGGAATAAGCTGCAAAGTGTACATGAACAACTAGTTGACAATATAAGTACAGAGATGAAGGACAACAGATACTTACAAGAACAATGCAGAGCTTAACTTCTTCATAAGCATTGGGTTTATTCTACATTAATGTAAGCATTAATATAGATCTGATAATTTGGAGCGAACAGTGGATAAGCAAGCTATAATGCACAATGATGTCACATAATCCACCAGGTATGAATGTAAGTACAGTGATAGGACAACAGGTACTAACAAGAGCAAAGCAGCGAGCAGCATAGTTGCGATATCCTAGGTTTTGCAGTGCTGGTTCTATCGCCAATATAAGTGGGGTGCCATCTGATTTCTTCGGTACCACCACCTTTTTCAAGGACTTTGCTTGTACTCCTTCAAGATCTGCAATCACCCTCTTCCTTTTGGATGTCTGAAACACAAGAACATCATTTGAATGGAAAAACATGGTATGACGACAAATGGAATAGGTATTGATAATGGATGGGCATGGCATCTTCACATATATCATGAGTAAACTAAGTAGATGGTGGTGCAATGAAACAGAAGAAATGCAAGACACCTTATGCAAGATACGTGCAACCAATAAAACCTTACCAAATTAGAATAGGCACCTTATTGGGTGAACAGGATAGGCCATATGCCTTTGACTCCTTGAGCTCAGAATAGTCATTAGAATCAAATGCTGAATACGAATCTGTAGGTCGGGAGCATGTGGGTTTCATTGCATCCAGAATGGACCTCAATACCTTGATGCCAAGTTTGTTACCCATTGAACTGTTCCGCAATACTCTTCTGATGTGCGCATTCTTATATTCATTGTGATTACGTACAATATCTGAGAAGCATGAAAACATAAATAGTAGTGAGATTATCTTTGTAATGCAGAAGATATTCTAATATATTAGGGGCTCCCTTTACATCCTTGTGTGCTATCACTGGATTCTGATGAGAGAGCCCATGTGTGTTGTAATATGGTGCGTGGATAAATATAATCTGGCACAACTACACAAAAAATAGGCTCCCTATTGGGAGCTCCAGATGTAAGGATAGTTGGCAGATGATAGGTTCATAATATACTGTATAGAAAGTTTATTGCCAAACCATGATAACGAGAGCGCACAGCCAATAGGCAGATCATAGTGTAGATAAAAGGGGTACACCATAACAATAATAAATATATCAGGAAAAGTGGAACTGGCTGGAAAATACGGGGTTGTATTGCCGCTACTAACCAAAAGCCTATCGATCAACTACAAGCCAGCTCTATTCACGTGAAGGCGCACTACCGTTAATATTGGTCTAGTCTCTCAAAGGCCGCATAGCTCCCAGCATTTCCTTGATATTATGGCAGACCAACTCGAATTGCTGAAAGCAACTTGTAGAAGCGGCCAAATAGACATGTCGAATGCAGATGTCCCTGCTTGTCTTCTTGACGAGGAACATACTATATTTATTAAAGAAGAATAGAAGAGGAACATGTTAAAGAATAGAAGAGGAAGCATATTATGGAGATTCCATTTCTTTCTATACAATGTTGGTTGCCCTGATGAATTAGAGCATCCAAAGAAATGCAATTCCATGCTGTCTCTCTCTATGTGGCCACAGGCATTTGGAAACTCAAGTGGGAGCATTAGCTGACCAATTAAATGTATGTCTGTTAACTATTACGAATATCATGTCACATTCGTATTGGAACAACTAAGCTTTGGAATTATGATTGGTGTGTTATTTAGCTTTAAAGGGTGGAGTGCTGCTAGTAGGACACAAAGCACCCACGCAGATCATAGTGTAGATATAATGGGAAAACCCTAAGCATCACGAGTAAAATCAGGAAAGTGGAACTTGCTGGAAAATATGTGCTAGTATTGCCGGTACGGCTAGAAAGGCTTCGAATACCAGCTCTCTACAACTGAAGGTGCAGTACTATTACTACCAGTCTAACTCTCAAAGGTGACACATACGACCGAATACGAAGTGTTGAAAGCGTCCATGACAAGTGACATGAAGACCAACACGAAGAGTTGAAAGCGTCCATGACAAGCGGCCGAATAGACCTGTACACTGCAAATGTCCCTGCTCCTCTTCACTACAAGGCACATATTGTACTACTATTATACTCCCTTTGTTCCTAAATACAAGTCTTTGTAGAGATTCCACTATGGATCACATGCGGATGTATATAGATACATTTTAGAGTGTAGATTCACTCATTTTGTTCCGTATGTAGTCCATGGAGGAATCTCTACAAAGACTTATATTTGGGAACAGAGAGAGTACTTATTAAAGAAGAATAGAAGAAGAGCATGCTAAAGAAGAGGAAGCAGATTTTGGATAATAAAATGTTCGTTGCCCACACATGATGAACCAGAGCGCATAAAGAATGCAACTCCCTACTGTCCCTGAATATGTGGCGCACGTGCTTTTCGAAAGTAAAGTAGGAACATTAGCTGACCAATTAAACATTCTCTGTTTTAGTACAACATGTCAGCATCATATCATATTTGTATTTGAGCAACTAAGTTTGGAATTATGAGTGGCATGTTGTTTAGCTTGATGGGTTGAGGAGTACTGCTTGCACATCTCGAAGCACCTACGATGATGGTACTGAATATATGGGAATGTCTACATGCAAGTCACCTGACTTTCGTAAGTTGGGCCAGTCGACCATTTCAGGCGGTTGGATGAAGATCCTACGTCTCCTAACCCTTCTTCTTCCTCGCCTCTTATTCTTCCCCTACAGACCACCACACGGGCCGCCTACCGAACCACCAGCCCCCGCCCTCCTCTGAACCGCCCAACACCTCCAGTCTTCCGCTGCCCCCGTCCATCCCTGTAGCCAACACCACCCCCACCCCCACCCGCGTCGAGTTTTGCCTCCGGCGAGGCCCCACCATAGCCCGACAACCGCCCCCCCACAACCAATGTCCCCACCCAAAACCCTAAGATAGATAAAGCGGCAGAGCCCCTTCCTTCACTCCGGCGAACTCTTAAAAATGGACTGACCCCAAATTGAAATTCAGTCGACTATCATTTAAGCTAATGTGGAATATAAAAGGGGAAAACTATAAACATTGCGAGTATAGTGGTGAGCGTGCCATGGCGGATCTGAAGGTGCAAACCGGACAAAGGCAACTTTTGCAACCAATGTTTGCTTTCAACTAACAAGTATGATTCAAAGTGATGGACAAGTAATCACAATAAAGCAGTGGCGATCTATTTTCTTGCTGAGATAAATAACTTGAGCAGATACGAAAGAGTACCGCCTCTGGTGTGGCGCCGTGTAAGCATCTGCTAAGGCGTTGAGGGTGTTGTGGTAGCGATGGCTGTCGGCGGCGTGGAAGCAAATCTAGGAGGGCAGATGGTGGCGGCGAGGGAAATATCCCGGCGCGGTGGACGAGACGATCGTAGGAGCGGCCTCGACAAGGTGGACGACGGCGCGGATGAAGCGAGAGGACACGATGCAAGGATCCTGGTCCGAAGCCAGGGATGTGAGAGGTCGATCTCTTGTAATGGATGACGGCAACGGGGTATCAGCTCCGGCATGGTGGAGGAGGACGACAGTGGATGGGTTGGCGGACGGAGGAGACTGGGGTGGAGAGGGTGTTTTTCCTCCCATGGAGTACGAATGGGGAAATGGAGGGAGAGAGGTAGGGGGAACCATGTCTTCAGGATGCGCTTGTCTCAAATGCGAGGAAATTTACAAATTTAGACCCCGTTTAAAATTTCCTACATCACGGCAATATTTGTCGGTTGGGGATAGGACAGTAATCTCGCATACACCGAATATTTGCCGACGGAGATTTCGGCCGAGGAGAGTTTGTTTTGGCGCCCACCGTGTATGAATCCGGGGGAGGTGAGAGGCGATTTCGGCCGAGGAGAAACTGTGTTTTGGCGCCCATCGTGTATGAATCCGGGGAGGTGAGAGGCGGAGGCGGTTGTGTCACGTTTGAGTGAAATTACAAGCCTACCCCTATCGAAACCTATAGATATCGAGCCGATAGGCTTTGCGTGTCACGGATAGGCAGTAATTTCCATCTGACGGATTTTGGTTCTGGGCGGTTACTGCGATTTTCCCCGCTTTGTTTGAATTTTTGCAGAAAAAGATTACACATTTACCGTGCCAACTCAATTCCAATCCATTTTGTATTCTTTTTTTTCGGACAGGATCCATTTTGTATTTGAATACAAATCTATATACATCATTTTTTTATATCTACTTTCAAAAGCACAACTCCCTTTATACATAAATACGGTTTACAAATGGCATGATCTCAGATCCATAAGGCTGAATCCATCTTAATTTGAATTTTCAAATATTTGAAACCTCTTTATGTTGAAATCCAATGTATGCATTCCTCGCTAACTGTCTCCAATTAATGTGTGTTTCCTGCGGGTTTTTTTAGTTCTCAAACACGTATAATGCGGTTGACACACGCAACATATAGTGTAATCCCTTTAGACATTAATTGCATATAAACCATGCATTGTCTCTAATTAAAAAATGTATGGATCACTAATATTGATAAACTAAATAACATTACACGTGTCCCCAAATTCAAATGAATATGCATGTGTGATAGGACAATTTTCCTTATGATATTATTGATATCATGATCTCTAGTTTAAATATTTGAATACCCTTTAATCTAGATATTCGTCTCATATAGATATCACTCATGCTTATATCTCTCTCTAGACCTATACGCCTTCACCGTCTTTCGGGTATCTCTCGTGCTACTTGTATGTCAACAATAGTCTTTTATCTTCCTAACACACTGACGGCACTGTCTCCCTCAACCTTCACTCTATCTCTCTCTAAGTATACCTCGCTCCCTGCTATGTGTCTCTTACTATGATTCTCCCTGTGAAATCTCTTTCTCTTACACAAACACAAAGTTTGTCTCCCAGGGTCTCATTTCTCTCTACTATTCCCATGTATGACGCTCACACACACCCTCACACACAGAGATGTCTCGTGCTCCCTATGTCTCAGTAGCTATGACTCTCCCTCTTAGATATCTCTCACACTTAAACACAAACTTCGTCTCCCAGGGTCTCATATATCTCCACCATTCCCATCTATGCCGCTCACACAAACCCTCTCTCCCTAGGGATATCTCGCGTTCCCTAATATGTCTCTCTAGCTATGACTCTCCTTGTGAAATATCTTTCTCTCTCGCAAACACAAAACTCCGTCTCTCGGGATCTCATTTCTCTCTAATATTTGTTTGTATGTCACTCACATGCACCATCTCTCTGTCTCTCTCACACCCACACACATAACTCAGCCTTCTGATCCATTCGACTCTTATCTCTAACACACGCACTAGCCGATCTCCCTCTAGCTAGCAACTCTATCTTTCTATTTCTCTATTTCTCCATCAACCTTCTTTCTCGCCCGCACTCTTGCTTCCTATCACGCACAATATATATGTTTCCCTGTATATGCAGTCATGCACCCTCTTTTTATCTTTCTCTCACACACACATAACTCACCCCTCTGAACCACTCGATTGTTATCTCTAACACACAAACTAGCTGATGTCCCTCTAGCTAGCATATCTATCTCTCTATCTATCTATTTCTCCATCAACCTTTCTTTCTCGCACGCACTCTTGCTTCCTATCACGCACACTATATCTGTTTCTCTATACATGCATCTATAGGTCGATTTCTTTTGCACACACGTTGTGTCTCGCTCTCTCTGCTCGCCATAGATGCATGCTCCAGCCCACGCCACTCTCTCTTAAGGACAAAATGACATGCTCGATCATCGGGCCTTCTTCCCTCCACTCTCACTTGCATGCATGCTGTCATACCAATCCATCTCTCCCATCCCGTTGATCTTATGACTTATGCCTCCTTTCTTTTATCTGGATGATGCGCGCACGCACACACATCCACGTATACATGTATACCTCTCGCACATGCATGTTTAAGGTCTCATATTTCTCCATACGTAGTTAATTACCCTCAACCCTCACCCCACATCGAATCTTTCTCTTCTTGTCTGCACATGACTTCCGTCTGGATGGGTCTCTTCGCTAAAACACACACTCACACTTAACTATCTCCTTCTAGCTACCCCCTCTCTCACTCCTTCCCTCTATCCCTGAAACCAATAAGACTATCCCTTCGTTTAATTCCCGCCTACATGTAGCATCGATGGTAGTCTTCCTCGGTGTCTCTCGAACAAACACGTTATCTCGATGTCCACTCTTCTCATGCGCACACGCCTTCTCTTCCCTATTTACGAGCCTCTTCTCTCTCGCACCCTCCCCCTTGTTGGAGGCCTCTACCATACACATCACCTCTCTACGATGAAGCCACACACACTTAATTACTTTCCCTATCGAAGACTCCATTTCACACACACACAACACACACCACACACACACACACACACACACACACACACACACACACACACACACACACACACACACACACACACACGTACGCGCGCGCGCACTCTAAGACTCCATTTCACACACAGATGATCTAGGTGGAGCATTTGTTCCGACCACCCTTCGTCCAACCTTACCCGTATGATAATCAATCACCTTAATTTACTTATATAACATGAAAAAATTCCACTTTATTTTAGTAGTAGTTAGAAAACTTCTCATAATTATATAACGCAAATCACAAGCAGGAAGTGACATTTTTTTACACAACCACATTAATATGGCCACGTAAATCACAAGATAAAGTGTACTACCATTATACTTATATCCCGATACAAAAGGTGGAGTACATGTCCGAAGAGCAGAGGTGCACACACACACACTCTGTCTCTCTCTCACACACATAGCAGTTACGTGATGCCCCCTAAACAGACCCGTACGTGTACAATTTGTGCACGCACGGGTACACGTGATGGAGCGCATTTATTTAAGCCGGATGGTGAACCCAAACAGTAGCCGCATTCATTCCCCTCCCACCGCCTCTTCTGCGGTCGCCGTTACCCGATAGCCATGGCCCGGCCGAAGGTAACGACATACGCCATGCTCCCGCCGGAGTGTCGCTTTGAGCTGCTTCTGGAGATCTGGAGGTGGCGTGAAGCCCGGATCGCAGCCACCCTGCCTCTAGAGTCCGGACTAGCCGGAGCCGGACGAGGAGGCATTGGAGGTGGAGCAGCACGTGGAGCCGGAGGAGGAGAACGATGATGTGGATGAAGCGGAGCCGAAGGAGGAGGACGACGACGCGGGCGAGGCAGAGCCGGCACCACCGGCTGCATGCTTCGCCATGGCGGAGTTGACCCAAGCGGAGGGGGCGGCGGAACAACAGGCCATCCTCGAGTCCATCCAGTCAAAGGTTGAGGTGGAGGCTAACCACCGCTTCCACCGCCAGCGGGAGTGGGGGATCAACGAGATGTTCGCCAAATTGGAGGAGGAGCTGGAGTTGCAGCATGCGGCCGCCTACCCATCTCCGATGACGAGTAGTGTGGTCTAGCTTAGGTTATGTACTTACTACTAGTTACTACTATTGCATGGTATGTATGGATTTGAGATATCTAGTACTATTCCTCAATGTAAACTGCTTTTAAGATGAATGAGTGAAAGCTTGGCGAGCGCCTTTTGTTTGTTTAAAACAACATACTTCTAATACTCCCTCCTTTCTTATTTAAAGGGCTCATATAAAAAAATAGATTTCCTTTAGACTCAGACTTAAAGGGCTTTGAGTCTCACGCCACATTTACGTATTTCATAGAGATAAGAGAAAGGAAATTTTAGTGGTCGTGCATGCATCTTTTTGTGCTAGTACTATATTAGGGTTGACCGGTCGCTTCCCGCGGACGTGGCTGGGTGGTGGAAGAGGAAGGAGAAGGGAAGCGTGCTGTGGAGTACGCTAGTTGCAGCACCAGCTCCAAGGAACGTTCGTGCCAAATAATGCACCATGGAGTATGAATTGGCCTTTAGGTTGCGTGTGGATGACATGGCTACAACATGCAGGCTGTAATTCGACAGCCTACCACTCTGCCTCACACGGTTTAGTCATGCAAGATTTGCATGCATGCATGTCACGCAGGTAGTTGTCGAAGTCGTGCTCGAAAAAGGGCGACGAGGTCCGCTAGTCCATGTTGGTCCATGCGCCTGGAAAACAAACTAATGCCAGTCGATGTAAATGTCGTGCGTGCTTTAATTCCGGGCTAGTGGATGGATGCGAACGTGCTGTACAATGAACCGCCCGCCAGTTCCCTAATAATCTCAAATATAAACTGCACTAGTGTGCGCCCGCAGAACATCCTTTCGAAGGGACGAAGGTAGTTCGTTGCCATCACCATTACCATCTCCTCTCGTGTAAACCAGCTCCCCAAGGGACAATGCAGTTCGTCGCCATTGCCATGGATTCGCAAGCGGTGGTGCTTCTCGTCCTCGTCGAGGTTGGGAGACCTTGGACGATGATCCTTTGGGAGAAATCCTAAGTCGCTCTGACTTCCTCACATCCGCAAGACTCAGCAGTACTTGCACCAAATATTTTAAGAGGGTGCATAAATATGCGTGGGAGAAGGCCATGCTAGTTGGTCTGCCATGCGTCCTCGAGGACGAGGATGTTTCCTGGGGGGTCTCTCCAACGCGGCGTGGCCATAGTTGCAAGTTGATGGCCCTTGAGATGCCAACGTTGAGAGGCACTCGGATTTTGTCCGATGAGCAGGTAAGTGATGAGTTTCATCACGTAGTAAATGCATTCTAAAGACCACTTCCATGTCCATTTCATAATTCCCCCGCTGCCCACTGTTTCACAGGTTAGGCTTGGTGCCAATGGAGATTGGCTTGCATATTGGACGCTCGAAAGTAGGTCTAGAGGGGGGGGTGATTAGACTACTTGACCAAATAAAAATCTAACCTTTTCCCAATTTTAGTTATTGTTAGATTTTAGCAACTAGTACAAGTCAAGCAATCAACCTACGCATGCAATACTAAGAGTGTAGCAGCGAAAAGTAAAACATTGCATATGAAGGTAAAGGGAAGGGTTTGGAGAGTGCAAACATAATGATTCCGATAGGTGGTGCTATCGTACATCCACATTGATGGAGACTTCAACCCACGAAGGGTAACGGTTGCGCGAGTCCACGGAGGGCTCCACCCACGAAGGGTCCACGAAGAAGCAACCTTGTCTATCCCACCATGGCCATCGCCCACGAAGGACTTGCCTCACTCGGGTAAATCTTCACGAAGTAGGTGACCTCCTTGCCCTTACAAACTTCTTGGTTCAACTCCACAATCTTGTCGGAGGCTCCCAAGCGACACCTAACCAATCTAGGAGACACCACTCTCCAAAAGGTAATAGATGGTGTGTTGATGATGAACTCCTTGCTCTTGTGCTTCAAATGATAGTCTCCCCAACACTCAACTCTCTCTCACAGATTTGGCTATGGTTGTAAGATGATTTGAGTGGAAAGCAACTTGGGGAAGGCTAGAGATCAATAATCTTTTGGTAGGATTGGAATATCTTGGTATCGACACATGAGTAGGTGGTTCTCTCTCAGAAAATGAGTAGTGGAAGTGTAGGCACGTTCTGATGGCTCTCTCTCATATGGAGAAGGGGGTGGAGGGGTATATATAGCCTCCACACAAAATCCAACCATTACACACATTTGACCCAACTCGGTTAGACCGAATAGAAGAACTCGGTGAGACCGATTCAGTTCAAAATGTGAACGTTAGGAATCTCGGTGGGACCGACTGGAACAACTCGGTGGGACCGATGTGCTAGGGCTAGGGCAAAACCACATCTCGGTGAAGCCGATTGCTTGAAATCGGTGAGACTGATTTCAGCAAAGAGCAAACAGAGAGGTGGTCAAGCAAACTCGGTGTGACCGATCACTCATTTCGGTGAAACCAAAATGTTACAAAGGGAAACAAAGAGTTTGCAAGGCCATCTCGGTGAGACCGAGATCCGTATCGGTGTGAACGAAGTGTTAGGGTTTCTGGCAGTGGCTATGTCAATTGAACTCGGTGGCGCCGGATGGATAATTTCGGTGGGGTCGAGTTTGAATTTGAGTTTTGGACATATTTGGAAGAGAAAGAGGTTGAGGGTTTTGGAGCAATATCACTAAGCACTTTGAGCAAGTAGACCATTAAGCAACACCTCATCCCCTTTTAATAGTATTGGCTTTCCTATGGACTCAATATGATCGTGGATCACTAAAATATAAATGAAGAGTATTGAGCTTTTGCCAATATGTGTCCTTACCATTTTGAGGGGTCCACATCTCTAGTCCATGCGATGCCTATCATTGAACTTTCGGAAATATTAAACTTGAAAGGATATTAGTTCAATGAGCTATATGTTGTTATGAATTACCAAAACTACCCGGGGATTAGTTGCACTTTCAATCTCCCCCTTTTTGGTAATTGATAACAACATATAGAGCAAAGCTTCAACAAATAATAATATGAATGAAATACATCATCGCTTTGGGAGGTATGTGATAAGGAAGACCTCCCTCTAAATTTGTGCATTATTTAAAATTTGCTTTTGAATGCAAATGCACAATTGATTAGGATCATGGGTCACTCTTCCATGTCACATACATCTTGGTGGAGCGCTAAAAAAGATAAGAGTTAAATAACATGCACTCATCACCAAGGATACAAGAGATTGATCATACATAAGCATAACATAGATATAACCATGCAAGCACACATTTAAGCATCATATGATCAAACACATGATCACATTAGTATCTCACGAGCATAACACAAATTGTAGCATAGGAATCAAACAACCAAACGATCAAAGTAGCAAGAGAAGCAAATGAAAGCAAGACACTCTCTCTCTTGAAGCCTATGATCTATACACATTCTCCCCCTTTGGCAACAGGTTACCAAAAAAGTTTGAAAACATATAGTGCTATCCGGCACTCTAGGCATGATCTCCAGGAGCTCCTGAAGGGGTCTTCTGGCTTGTCACTTCGGTGTGCGTAGATGGCGTGGAGTTGAGGGCATCTGCAAAAGCTTCGGCAGAAGTTTGTGGAGCTGGAGGGGTTGACACTGGAGGTACAACCGTGGCAGTTGCTGCAGATGCTGAAGTGGTAGTCCTGGAGTCTCTGACAACTGGCACAACTGATGACCTTTGTGCCCTTGGCACTCTCTGGAAAGTATCTGTAGTGGGTCTATTATCCCTGTCCTCAGCATCCTCTTGGAGCTTCTCCACAATGGTCTGAATCTCAGTGACCTTCACATCTAGGTCATGGAATTTAGTTTCAATGATCCTCTCAAGACTTTCCTGATTTTGAGTCAAGGTGGCCAAGCTCTTCTCAATTCTCACGGTAGCCTCAAGCAGATAACTGATTTGATCTTGTTTGGTCTTGAGTAGCACTGTGGAGGCATCTGGTGCACTTGTTGCCTTTGCTGCTTTGGCAGCCTTTGCTCTCTCTATCTTCTCCTGGGCTTTAGCACAAGTAGGATGGGAAGCATCCATGACAACCTCGTTGTCCTCAAAGTCTGGCCTCAGGGGTAGATGCTCACTGTCTAGTAGATATGTCCCAGTTCCCATCTTGGAGTTGATCAAGGTCTGAATGTGAGGGGCATATCCACAAGATCTTTTCTGACCTGCAGCTGTTCTCTTCACAGTTTCTACAATCAGGCTCATCACCTTGAACTTCTGTGGAACATCAAACAAGTGAAGCAGGTTGATGGAGTGACCACAGATCATTCTATGATCTCCTGACTTGGCCAAAAGAGTATGCCTCAATATAGTGTTTATTGTGGTCAAGCCAGCAAGCAGGTAGTATATAGATCCAAACTTGTGAGTGTCCAAGGCTTTATCAAGAATTGGCTTGTACATGTTAACCATGGAGTTGTGATCCTTCCTAGGCTTAGCATACACATCAATATCATTCTCCTCTTCCTCGGGGGCATTGATCAACTTGGCCCATTCTGAGATTGTTGACTGATATCTTGTTCCTTCTGTCATCCACACAATCTTTCCATCGGGGTAGAAGTGAGCAGTGGAATAGAATTGCATGATCATCTCATCGTTCCATTTTGTCAGCTTCTGACCGATAAACTTGTCAACACCATTCATTCTGAAGCTCTCATGCACACTTGGGAAATAGTCTTCATTGTCATCAATCTATTTCCAGTTTACCCATTTCATATCACAAACAATGGGCTTCTTGTCCAATAGAACAGTCTCATAGAAATCATGTTGTTCCTTGGTGTGAAAGCGATAGTCCACAACAGTCCTTCTCCTGGTGGCATAAGGATCTGTTTGTCTCCACAGTCTCAGACCATGATCCTTTCTCAACTTCATGTTCTCTGCCACAGGATGTGCATTATTGTGATCTGGAATCTTGGGCTTGAGCCTTCTGAGCACTAGTGGCTCTTCCTCTTCTTGAGCTTCAGGCACTGGGGCCTTGTTCTTTTCAGTAGCAGAGATATTCCTTGTTGATCTCTTTGGTGCAGATGGTTTGGGAGCTTGAGCTTGAGCTGAAGGCTTGGGGGCAGACTTGGGCTTAGATGGAGCAGCCCCAGTCCCGATGGCATCCCACATCAGCTTCTGAGTCTTTGCAGGAGGTGCAGCAGGCTCTTCCTCCTCTTCTTCTTCATTAGAAGAATGCTTTTCAAACTCAGCCATTGGATCTACAAGTTTGCACCATCTTCCTCTTTTCCTTTCTTTCTTCTCTTTTCCAGCACCACTTCCTGGCTGTGCTTGCTCTTGAGCAACAGTGGATTGCCTAGCTTTAGACATTGGAGCTCTTTTGCAGGAGCTTTCTTCTGCATTCCAGGCTTGGTGGCAGCGGCAGCAGCATACTCCTTCTTGAGTACTTTCTTCTTGGAGGTTACCTCCTCCTCAACTACAAAATATTCATCCTCAGATTCAGATGTTCTTTTCTTCTTTTGCCTAGTAGCTGCCTTAGGCAAATTGCTGGGAGTGCTCCTACTCCCCTCATCATAGCTGCTAGAGGGACTAGTGCCCTCAGTGAGGTTGAGCTGCTCTTCAGACTTGTTTTGACTATCACTGCCCTCTGACATAGTTGCAACTAACCCTGTGAATAGTTGGGTGTAGATAGAGTAGATGAGCATCACAAAGTGCAGCTTATTTTGCAAAATATTGAGACAAAAACTTAACTTTAGTTTTCTGCAGAAAGCATTTCAGAGCTACCGATTTGACAAACTCGGTGACACCGAAGCACTAACAGAGTCTAAACACACAGTTTTGGTCAGACCGAAACGCAGTTCGGTGACTCCAAGATGCTAGGGTTTCATAGAGAAAGTGATTTCAGTCTCACCAATCAGTACACTTTGGTCGGACCGAGTTGTACTTGTGCAATGGCCAGGGCCAATCGGTGTGACCGAGATCCTTAGATCGGTCAGTCCGAGATGGGTTCGGCGGAAATCTAACCCTAAGTTTTTGCATCAAATCTATTCTATGGACTTTGTTTGGTGGATAGATTGATCTCATACATGGGAAGAACATAGGCATTCTAATTTTTGCAAGAATCGGAGTAATGGAAAGCACAAAGGGTCAAATCCATACCCTAACTTGGCGGCGGATTTGCTACGGCAGCAACGGCAGTGAAGATTCCATTGTCGGCGGCGGAGACCAGCGGTAGAAGGTCACTGGCGAAGACGGCGATGATCCGGAGACCACGAGTGGCAGTGCTGGGGCGCGGGCTCGTGAGGTTTGAAGTGATTTTCAACCATACGGGTACGCAGGGAATATATACCCAGGCGCTATCGGTGTGACCGAGTGGAACGACTCGGTGGCACCGAGATGCGAAACTGCTTGCAGTTGTTGCAACTCGGTGTGACCGAATAGTTCTAATCGGTTGAACCGAGATAAAACCTAGATCAACTTAATGATTTCGATGAGACCGAGTAGGAATGAGTTGGTCTGACCGAAAGGCATTAAGAGGTTTTGGAAGTTAAGCC
Organism: Thinopyrum elongatum; assembly: GCA_011799875.1. Taxonomy (NCBI): domain Eukaryota; kingdom Viridiplantae; phylum Streptophyta; class Magnoliopsida; order Poales; family Poaceae; genus Thinopyrum; species Thinopyrum elongatum. The sequence continues at coordinate 386,827,328 of CM022298.1, forward strand.
CTTGACGGATCGGTGGCTCCGAGTGCTCCTCACCCAGAGGGTCTGAAAGTGATTTGTTCAAACTTTGTGATGTAGCATGAATAGAGTTTGAGATGAGAAAACGCATAGATAGCTAGAGGGAGTACTTAGGCATTCTTGTCCATCCATTTGGCAAAAAGAAAAGCAATCAAAGCAACAAATGGATGTCCTCGAATGAAGAAAAATATGCAACCAACATGCTCACGCAATAAGATGGCAAATAAAACATGTGGCAAAGCATGCACAAACACACTAGCATCTACCAAGCAATTGGCGATGACTAGGTCATCTATATATGAGTATATTGACTTAGGAGTCAAATGAGAACATTTGATCATAGGTCATACTCATCGTTTAAGCACAAGTGGGGTTACCACTTTTACATAAAGCATTGTTGTGTTCACATCATTTGAGTTGCTTTAGCTCAATTTTCTTAGAGCAAAGCTCCCCCTAGATGTGATATCCCCCCTAGGAGGGATGAACTAACCTTGGGTTTGGTCGATGATGACTATGTAGGTGTTGAAGATGTGGATGCTCAATGTTGATGTAGATCATTTGGAGCAATCCATTGGAGTGAGTTGCACTTTCAATACCTACATGGGTTGGTCCCATAAGGAACATACAAGAATATCCATAGACATAGAGTGAAACACACATATGATGATGTCCATGAAAGCATTAGATTACCTTGTCCCTTGTCTTACCAATAAGAGGGTTTGTGACTCCTTGAACTAGTGCAAGATATGGAAATTGGTTGCACTTGTCCTTGCCAAAGGAATGTGAGTGAAGTATGTTGGCGGAGTCACCCTCGAGAACTCTCTAGTTCTTCTTCTTTGGGATCCACATCAACTTGATGGGAATCCTCAGAGTTGTAGTCGTACTTGATGTAGTCTTGGGAACCCACTTGACCATGGTCTTAGGAGCTTCTTCAAATGAATCAATTTCTTCTTGAAGCTTGTCCTTGCCTTTTAGCTTGTGGTCTTGTGGTGGAAGATCATCTTGAGCTTGTGTTCCTTTGAAAGAGGTGGGGTCGTACTTCTCTTATTGAGGAACAAACTTTGTCTTGGGATATTGATCTTCTTCCCACTCAACTCCATTGGCATTGAACTTTCGTTCAAAACCAACACCTTGATTCTTCCGGTGCCTTCCTTGCTTCCGTACAATTTCCTCAAATTGCTTACTTCCGGCAAGGCTCTTGTAAACACCTTTCTCTATAATTCCCTTCAATAAGCTATTTTCTTGCTCAAGTGTGACTTGGCTAAGAGAATCATTAGTGGAATCAAGAGAACTACTAGAAGCAACAATATTGGATTTAACATTGTTATTGTTACTACTAGAAGAAGAATCTTTCTTGCTCTTGTTGCTAGATTTTACTTGTGGCATATAAGTAGACAAGAGTAAACACTTGGCAATATAAGAAGAACTCTTCTTTCAAAGATCATCATTGATTGCTTTTAGGAACCCATGCTCTTGCTCTAAATTTAGCTTCTCGAAGCGTAGCTTCTCATGAGTTCTTAGAAGCTCAATATGATCCTCTAGAGTTGTTTCATGAGCTAACTTAAGAGTGTTTAGTTCTTTAGTTAGACGCTCAATCTCCTTCTTATCATTGTCATTCGTTTTATCTTGATTAGCATGATTAATAGCAATTTCATCATAGTTTTCATCACTAGTGTTGTCAACAAGTAAATCATCATCACCTAGCAAATCATCTTCATCACTATTGAAATCAACATACTCGGGGTGTGATACCTTAGGGCCTTTAGCCATGAAGCATCTTCCAATTCCTTCATTTGGTGAGTCAAATATGTCGTAGGAGTTGGATGACAAAAGTGCAAGACCGGCAACACCTTCATCTTGAGTATATTTGGAGTCGGAGTCATAACTTCTCTCGGAGTAGTTGTCGGAGTCGGAACCGGATACCCATTCACCAACATGAGCTTGATGTCTTTGTCTTGTGTAGATCTTTGATGACTTGTCCTTCCTTTCCGAATCCTTGCTTCTATGAGAGGGTCTTCGTTCATAATTATCATCTCTACTCCTTCTCTCTCTTGGTGGTGATTCATCTCGTTTACTTCTCCTCTTAGGTGAATCTTCTCTTTTCTTGTAGGAAGACGTACACTCATTGGAGTAGTGTCCGGGTCTTCCACGATTGTAGCAATTGCGATCACGACTAGAAGATCTTTTGCCATTGTAGGATCTTGACTTGGAACTTCTTTCTTTGCTTCTATTCTTGTAGAATTTGTTGAAGTTCTTCACCGTTAAGCTCAATTCTTCATTGAAGACTTGTTTCTCACTTGATGTTGTAGGAGCATCACATGAAGCTTTATAAGCACCACTAGACTTGTTGTGGAGCTCTTCCTTATCCTTGAGTGACATCTCATGAGCAAAAATTCTACCAATGAATTCCGTTGGCTTGAGATCTTTGTAGTTGGGCATCATTTGGATCAAGGTGTACACGGTATCATATTTTCCATCCAAGGCTCTTAGGATCTTCTTGATGATGAATTTGTCGGTCATCTCTTCGCTTCCTAAGCTTCCAATCTCATTTGTGATGAGAGCAAGCCTATAGTACATCTCAGTGACTCCTTCACCATCCTTCATTTTGAACTTGTCAAGTTGACTTTGAAGCACATCCAATTTGGATTCCTTGACGGACTCGGTACCTTCGTGCATATCAACCAAAGTATCCCAGATTTCCTTTGCATTCTCAAGGCGGCTGATTTTGTTGAATTCTTAGGGGCACAATCCGTTGAAGAGAATATCGCAAGCTTGAGCATTGTATTGCAACATCTTCATTTCTTCCGTGGACGCTTCACGATCTGGTTCTTTTCCATCCTTGAAGAAATCACCTTGCAAGCCAATGCGCACAATAGCCCAAACAGCAGGGTTATGAACAAGAATATGCATTTTCATCTTATGCTTCCAACTAGCAAAATTAGTACCATCAAAGTAAGGACCTCTATAGTGGTAATTTCCCTCGCTAGACGCCATACTCTCCTAGGTTGTGAAACCAAGGCTATGATCACCAAAGCTATGGAAATCAAGGCAAATGGAGACCAAAGCTCTGATAACACTTGTAGGATCGAAAGTAGGTCTAGAAGGGGGTGATTAGACTACTTGACCAAATAAAAAGCTAACCTTTTCCCAATTTTAGTTGTTGGCAGATTTTAGCAACTAGTACAAGTCAAGCAATCAACCTACACATGCCATACTAAGAGTGTAGCAGCGGAAAGTAAAACATTGCATATGAAGGTAAAGGAAAGGGTTTGGAGAGTGCAAATGCAATGATGACATGGAGATTTTTTGCGTGGTTCCGATAGGTGGTGCTATCATACATCCACGTTGATGGAGACTTCAACCCACGAAGGGTAACGGTTGCGCGAGTCCACGGAGGGCTCCACCCACGAAGGGTCCACGAAGAAGCAACCTTGTCTATCCCACCATGGTAATCAGCCACGAAGGACTTGCCTCACTCGGGTAGATCTTCACAAAGTAGGCGATCTCCTTGCCCTTAAAAACTTCTTGGTTCAACTCCACAATCTTGTCGGAGGCTCCCAAGCGACACCTAACCAATCTAGGAGACACCACTCTCCAAAAGGTAATAGATGGTGTGTTGATGATGAACTCCTTGCTCTTGTGCTTCAAATGATAGTCTCCCCAACACTCAACTCTCTCTCACAGATTTGGCTATGGTGGAAAGATGATTTGAGTGGAAAGCAACTTGGGGAAGGCTAGAGATCAAGAATCTTGTGGTAGGATTGGAATATTTTGGTCTCAACACATGAGTAGGTGGTTCTCTCTCAGAAAATGAGTAGTGGAAGTGTAGGCACGTTCTGATGGCTCTCTCTCATATGGAGAAGGGGCTAGAGGGGTATATATAGCCTCCATACAAAATCCAACCGTTACACACATTTGACCCAACTCGGTCAGACTGAATAGAAGAACTCGGTGAGACCGATTCAGTTCAAAATGTGAACGTTAGGAATCTCGGTGGGACCGACTGGAACAACTTGGTGGGACCGATGTGCTAGGGCTAGGGCAAAACCACATCTCGGTGAAGCCGATTGCTTGAAATCGGTGAGACCGATTTCAGCAAACAGCAAACAGAGAGGTGGTCAAGAAAACTTGGTGTGACCGATCGCTCATTTCGGTGAAACCGAAATGTTACAAAGGGAAACAGAGAGTTTGCAAGGCCATCTCGGTGAGACCGAGATCCGTATCGGTGTGACCGAAGTGTTAGGGTTTCTGGCAGTGGCTATGTCAATTGAAGTCGGTGGCGCCGGATGGATAATTTCGGTGGGGTCGAGTTTGAATTTGAGTTTTGGACATATTTGGAAGAGAAAGAGGTTGAGGGTTTTGGAGAAATATCACTAAGCACTTTGAGCAAGTAGACCATTAAGCAACACCTCATCCCCTTTTAATAGTATTGGCTTTCCTATGGACTCAATGTGATCGTGGATCACTAAAATATAAATGAAGAGTATTGAGCTTTTGCCAATATGTGTCCCTACCATTTTGAGGGGTCCACATCTCTAGTCCATGCGATGCCTATCATTGAACTTTCGGAAATATTAAAATTGAAAGGATATTAGTTCAATGAGCTATATGTTGTTATGAATTACCAAAACCACCCGGGGATTAGTTGCACTTTCACATATGTACGGGAGGGTACCAACATCAATTTTCACAACATCTACAATAGTGGCACCGTTCCCATAGAACCTTTGTCCAACATTGGTATCGGCCATGCAATGGGACATTGCCTGAATTGCTACGATGGAACCACGGTGAGATTGAAGAAGATAGCAATCCCGGAAGCCCCGATAAGGTCATGCGCCAACCAAAATTATAGTCTCATCACGGTGTTTGACATCGCGATTGCTTTCATGAACCCTGCACGTGGCGGTCAAAGGTGGACCATGTTGTCTGCGGCCGATTTGTTGCTGTACGAGTACGAAGACGTTGTGCTCCTTCTTAACCGCATCTTCGCGGTGACAAACCATGGGACTTGTTTTGTATGGGACACATCCTACGATTTACTCCCTCTCTTCTAGTTTATTTGTTTTGTTTTTCCGTTTTATAAGTTTCAAAATCAAATTTAGAGCCCTCCATCACATGTTGAGATTACAATGTGCATTAAATCGTTGCATGCATGTAGTAGTTTTTTATTGGTCACGCATGCACGCATTGCAATTAACGTTTTTTACCACAATTTTTTTGGAAACTGAGTGCAATAATTGATGCCTCCTTTGGTTTGTAGGAATTTCATAGGATTACTATAGGATAGGATTTACAAAGGAAAATTTCCTTTGAAGCCCTTTGGTTTGTAGGAATAGATTCCTATTCCTATGTAGGATAGGATTCAATCCTTCACATTTTGGAGGAAAAAAACATTAGCTAAGAGTCAATGGAAAAATTCCTATCCTATGCATCAAATGACATCTATTTCTCTATAAGAATTGAGATGCATGTCATCTCACTTCCTATGATTTTCCTATTCCTATAACATTCCTACCCTATGAACCAAAGGAGGCCTGAGTAGTTTTGCAAACTACCAGTACTATGCCTGAAATGGTACAAAATCAATACCACCACCACGCCCGCGTCTGACCTCCCTGGCCCACCCAAACCCCCTCCCTTGCCGGCGCGCGCTTCCCGCCTGAAATGGTCAGCACCGCCCCAGAGCGTCAATGCCGCATTAATGCCCGGCCATAGCGGAGGCGACCTCTCACCAGCGCCGGCTTTGAAGCAGCGTGACGGCCGAGAGAGCGCCACTTCCCGATGCACCCGACTGCTCCGCATTGAAATGACACCACGGCCGGCCATTAATCCATGTGCCACCCACATTAATGACATGTAGTTGCCGAGGAACCTACTCTGACGTCACCCGTTCGTCCACATACCGCCGCTCATCGCCATTCGCCGGCTATATAGACTTCAGCGCCGGCCATGGCCGCACTCATTGTCCTATGGCCCCTTTCTCTTCTCGGCACCACTCCCGTCATGGCCTTCCCGCGCTCCAAAGCTCTCTGGGACGCACTGTCGCCGGGGCAGAAGAAGGGCATTGCCGGCTCCACCCCGTCCGCGCTCCACCTCCCCGATTACGAAGCCGACACGTCTACGCGAGCGCCGCCGGCAGCGAGGAAGAGTAGTGCATGGTAGGTCGCCACCGCTCGGGTCCCAAGAAGACCACCGCTTCTCCCCTCCCGTCAAATCTAAGCTCGTTGGGCACAACATCTAGGGCCGATTATCCGATTGGCGGCGATGTGGAGGTGGAAATCTTCACTTCCTGGAGCTTCGGAGGAGAAGGCTACACTACTAGGGAAAACCTTATACACAGAATCTTACCAGCAGCGCGGTTTAAAATAAGGTGCTACTGCTACTTAACAGTAGCGAGTGGAAACAGACCGCATTACTGCTACCCACATAGCAGTAGCGCGTTAGCAAAACACCGTGCTACTACTACAATTGCCACGACGTTGCCGCCAGACTAGGTATAGTAGTAGCGCCGGTTTTGTAAACGCGCTACTGCTATTGAACTTAGCAGCAGCGCTTTTCGCCAACCCACGCTGCTGCTAAGTTTAGTCCACTCGTTGCAAATAAGTTTAGTCCCACCTCGCTTCGCGAACAGGGTGTTTACCACCTTAAATATGTTACTTCTCTAACCATCACAACCACTTGGTCTTCATTGAACTCTATGTGTAGGATCTGTGGCCGCAATAGGAATCTTCGCCGGTTCTTAAACCGGGGAAGATTCCTATTGACAATTTAGATTCTACACAAAAAGATCATTGATGGCCAATGTATTTTTTTACATGCTTAGCCTTAGCAGTAGCGCGTTTTGCTGAAGGCGCTACTGCTACAGGCATAGTAGTAGCACTTCTCGTGTTAAAAGCGCTACCGTTATGGAGTTTAGCAGTAGCGCTTTATCCTAACGCGCGCTACTGCTAAGTTCAATACTATCTTCCCCAACCGGCCGCCCCCACTCTCCCTCTCCACTCTCACTCTCGCTCCCCCGCACCCCCCCATCGTCCGCCGCCGCCGCCGTTCGCCGACCACCATCGTCGCCCACCGGCGTCGACGCTCCTGCTCCTCCTCCACTGAGGTAGTCCCTCCATCCCTCCTCCTCCCTCCTCCTCCTCTCTCCTCCCTCCTCCTCCTCCCTCCTCCCTACTGTGCCCCTCCCTCCTCCTCCGGCCGCCCCCTCCTCCTCTGGCCAAGCCCTCCGCCGATAGCCCTCCTCCTCTCTCGTCCCTCCTCCCACCCCCTCCTCCCTCCTCCTCCTCCCTCCTCCCTCCTCCTCCCACCCCCTCCTCCCTCCATCTCTCCTTAAACCCTAAACTGTTTTTTACTGTTCTTTGTATATGTAGTTTTTTTTACTGTTTTTTAGTAAGAAAATTAATTATTTTTATTATAGTAAGTGCTTAGTTGAACTAGTTGAATTAATAGAACTAGTTTATTTTTAGTAAGAAAATTTAGGTATATGAGATTTGATGATCTAATTAAAATTTTACTATAGAACTAGTTTATTTTTAGTAAGAAAATTAATAGAACTAGTTTATTTTTAGTAAGTGCTTAGTTGAACTAGTTGAATTAATAGAACTAGTTGAATTTATGCCATTATCACTTTGTCATCAAAGAATGCTATATGAGATTTGATGATCTAATTAAAATTTTATTCGGTGGAATATGCAGGCTTTGTAGAGTCGTGTCTCCTTGGAGTGATCGTCATCCGAGCTACCTCTACTTCCTCTACACCCGAGTCCGTGAGCTAAAAGTCCACCTCCTCCTTCTCCACTCCTCGGTGTTGAATAGAGTAGAACTAGGGTATTTAGTTATGCTTCTAAACCAAATGAAATGTTCGGGTTATAAGATATATTGAAATGTTTTTGTCAATATTGAACCATTGAAATGCAATGAGCACCAGTTTATGCTCATGTGCGAAGTGTTGATTCATTTCCAAGTGGCCTATGTTTTGCCGGAGTGTTGATTCATTTCCGTTCTGGCAAATTTCAGGCGCTCAATATGTCCTATTTTAGCAAAGGTCATGCTAGATTTTTCCGTGAATTTAAGCATGACTTGTGCTAGAATATGTAGGAAATATCGAGTGCCCCGGATTTGCTAGAAAGAGAATTAAACGACATTTCGAGTTGACTTTAAGTCTGTTGGGGCTCCATACATGACAGTCAAAAAATCAGTGAGGGAGAGTCTCCACCATATATGAGAGAAGAAGAATGCTGACTGTTGTCGTGGGGGTCGCTTCTCCATCTTTTCCTTGTGCTAGATATTTGTAATGCACTAGGGAAAGGAGGAGTAGCGACCATCACCGATGGTCGCAATATCAGAGAGGGAGTGCCCACCATATACGTGAGATGAGAGTTTAGGAAGGAAGACTCGACAGACATAAAGTCAACCCGTTGCATATTGAGTAATAGTGATCTGTGTGTTGAGTTTCCTGGTAGTTGCCTTAGATCGATTTTCAATTAATGTCTTAGGAAATGTCTGACAATGAAAGGGAATTCGTTATGTGCGAATACTGCGAAGACGAGCGTGGCCTGTGCTACAGGCCTCACCTAGTTGGTGGTAGGCGCTTCAGCATCGTGCTGGATGAGAACTTCGAAGTGGATACAGTAAGTCACAACAATAAGTCTTTTTTCGTAATTAAGCATGACTTCTACATCTTTTTCTTCAACTTATAATTTTAATTTTTTACTATTCTACTAGTGTATCCCCTGTCATGCAAGAATTTATGTCTTGGATAAGATTGGTTTCAGTACTATGGAAAGTATGGAGGTAAAGAGAGTTCACTTGAGGACCGAGCATGGTTATACTTTTACCGTAAAATTATACAATGCTGACACCTACTCCTATTTTGAATGCAAAAATTGGAGAGTACTATGCAAGGCTTATGCATTTGAGCCTAATATGCTTATCACCTTTGATATTCGTCCGGAAGATGAAATTGAAGGTAATATCGACATCTGGGTCGATGTGCAGATGCCTCCAGTTCTACCATTATGTGAGTTTCTCAACCATATTTATTAAGTAATTTATATTGTTTATTTAAAAATAGTTGACAACTAATTTTTATTTACAGCTTATTTCCATTCAAGCAAACATGTCCAGCGCTTGGTAGACAGCACCTACTACTGTCCCGGGGCTGAACTAAACTGCGAGGAGATAGGTCATTATGTTTCATGGCTTGAGGATCTTGATACTGTCAAGACAGATTATTTTCCTGGACTTCGAGATATTAGTACTCAAAACGTGTGACCACTAGTGTGCATATTGAACTACGGCCACATCTATTTAGGAAAGATGGTAAGATTTTTACTATTTGTCCTCAGTGCATCTTTTGCATACATTATTTTTTAAGCTAAACTTCATTGCTAAGTATGTTACTACGATGTTCTTCAAAAGGGACTCCCGATGAGTGTTGTGCCTCGTTGGATCGAGCCTAAAGGTCGCATGACAATGGTTAGCTTACGGCCAAGATATCCTGCATTGCACATGAGTGCATTCATCATTTCTCGAAGCGAGCAAGTCTTAATAGTCAAAGACTGGAGCAAAATTATGAAGGATCACAGCAGAGAAGTACTAGGGGGCAGTAATCAGAAGCGCAACCCACAATTAGGAGACAGGTTCATCTACATTCTCCAATATGATGAAGCAGGAGTGCTACACATGTTTTATGCTATTTTACCTGAGAGAGAGCAGCAGGAGTGATTAGCTAGCTAGAATGAGTTTGAAGATGATGATGTGCTACACTATGACTATGATGATTAAATAGCTAGTGTTGGTGGTAATGACTATGATGATTATTATTAGCTAGTGCTGGTGGTGATTAGATAGCTACACTATGACTATGATGATTAAATAGTATTGGTGGTAATGACTATGATGATTATTAGCTAGTGTTGATATGATGCAAGAGTTTTTATATTAATATGATGATGATGTTGATCATGATTATCATGATGATTTGTTATTATGATCATGATTAGTTATTATATCATTGGTGGAAGGAACGCGGATTAGATTCATGTGGATGGATCAAAAGTGACCAAAAGTCGTCCTAATTCAACTTTTGATTCATCCAAATGAATCTAATCCATGTTTCTTCCTCACAATGATATATTAATTCATCATGGACATAATGATATAACAACCTCTTAATTGGTATTGTATCAAAATTTGTATAACGGCGTATAAATAAACTAAAAATAAAAAAATGAAAAACAGAATACTAGTAGCGCTGGACAGGAAGCACGCTACTACTAGTTAGATTAGCTGTAGCGCTGGAAACAATACACGCTACGGCTATATGTCTTAGCAGTAGCGTGTGTTACATGCGCTACTGATAACGAATAGCTGTAGCGCCTTACTAGAAGCGCGTGGCCCCGCGCTACTAGTAGTCACTAAACCCGCGCTACTACTAGGCTTTTCCCTAGTAGTGCTACGGAGGCGGAGCTCGAGAGCACCGAGTCGGAACAGGAAAAGGCGAAGGCAATAGCCGGAGCTTCAGTTCTCGGGGCTCATGGCCGGACATGGGGGACGGACACCGGTGATCATTTAGGATATGTTTAGAGTAGGTTTTACTCCGGTTTGTATGAAAATTGTATTGTATTTCGTCTGATTTATATGAAAAGTTTTTGAAATGTAATGATTTTCGTCCGGTTTCTATGAATTCCGCCTTGTTTGCACGATTATGCAGGGCAAAGTCATCCCCCGATCAAAATCAGATCGCCAATCGTGGATGTGCATGGGGCATTTGGTCTAACTTGGAACCTTGTAGCTGACGACACCCAGTTGGGACGTACTATCTTAGCAGTCGTTACACATGGTACCATTGAAGGGCAACAAGGTGCCACGATCGGACCCTGATCATGTACCCAGGTAATCTATTCTCTCTGGTCTAAGAGTAGTAGAGTCGGGAGCTATCGTATATTTTATTGCCATGTCATCTTATAACATTTCAGTACATGTCTCTTTATACTCCAGGAGCAGGAGTTGTTCTTTCCTCTTTTTTTTGATTGGGATAGTCATCTACGCAACTTTATAATGCCAGTTGTAGTAAACTATATAGGACTTAACAATTTCAATTCCGTGTAGTACTAGCTAGGTAGCCATAATCCCGTCAAACAAAACTACTCCTAATTTAATTAATGTACATGGCCCAGGTAACACTCTCAAATTGTTTGTCGTCGCCCGTGCCGCAGCTGGTCTATACATTGCTTCCCTTCCCTCTCATAGAAATAAGCAATATAAAGTATTTTATTTTAATCCATATCCTCTGCTTACGTCACCTTATTATACTGCATGTACCATAACCATGCACGTCACCATGTATCCAAGTTTGAGATGCCAGCTGTACCAGATGGACGACGGCATGTTCGACCCCCGTGATGCTACCTGGGTGCAGATGAACACACTTGGAGAGTACTCGGTTTTCATTGGGGACAGCTACCCCATAGTGAAAATGATGCCACCTTCCGTGCACGACGCCGATGGCCTGCCTTTCATGAAGAACAGGTGCATTTTCAATGCGCACCGATGGATTCATATCTTGAATGTCCCTATCCCTAATCTATGCCGCTTCAGTTTGGATGAGTCTCGATCGTGGGGAGCCACACTAAGAAGCTGCAATGATATGGACTCCCGTTGCCCACCGTTATGGATCATGCCATCTATGAAGAACACGTGGGACTAGAACTACGAGACAGACATGTACCCAGGGATGTATGAACCTGAGTAATGTAGCGCAGTAAGTGAAGTAGCCAGGCACAAATAGTATGAACCTGCGTGGCATATAGGCATTTGTCTTACTACCACTAAATGTTGTACGTGCAATCCACAGTGATATTATGATGTACTCCTACGTGCCTAAGTACTCTACGATATTAATTGCAGGCACATATTAGGTTGGATATTTGTTTACGTGTATGGTCTGAGACCTTCCAACTAGACGCGTCTGTCTCTCCGGGTCGCACTTTTGTATCGTTATATACTACGTGTGGTCTCCGACCTAGAAGTGGAAGAAGTGGAGACGCTCTACCACGTTGTTCATGTCCCACTCCTTTGGTTGATGTGTGGGACATCCAACACGTGCCGTGTTTCGCACTCCTCTGTCGTAAGAGTTGAAACGCTATCTTTCATCAAAAAGAAAAAATAAATATAAATAAGCAGTGATACTACTATACCACGCGGTTTCCTTGCTCCTCCTCGATATCATCAGAAAGAATACATTCGTTCGCCGATATGTGGGGCATCGACCATCCTGGTCAACTACAGTAGTAACTAGTAGATGCTCGTAATTAATTAAACAAACATACGGGCGACACAGACAAACACACTAACTACTAGTACTCTTTGTCATTCTTGTCGGCGGCACCCCACCGTGGTTGGATATCTGCCCATCTCTCCTCAGCGTCACGGTAGGTACCGCCGCAATCCCGGCAGGTGGAGGCATCAGGGCATGCTGGCCAGACGCCATCATTCTCCTTCCTGGCGTTGCTGGCGACACCCCACCGTGCTTGGAACTCCGCCGAGCTCTCCTCCGCAGCGCGTGGGTCCTCTTCTTTCTTGCGGCGGCGGGACTCTCTTTTCATGAGTGCTTTCTTCTTTTTTCCACTCCCTCTATGAGGCTTTGGCCGCCTCTTGCTCTACTGTCCATTCGGCCTTGGCAGCTTCAAAGTCCGCCCACGTAGGTGTGAGGTCGCGAGCGGCGATGAACTCGGCACGGCGGGATACCATCGCTTCCTTACCATTTTGTGTGTGGTCGTGGGCGGCGAGGAACTCGGCGCGGCGGGATGCCATCGCTTCCTTACCATTGGTTTGTCAAGAGCTCAAGGACAGACAGCGGAGGAAATTTGGATTCCCCTTCAATCCTGTACATTTATTACTGCACACGGTTAATTTCCGTAGCCTCTGGAAACTATGTGTGCTGACCCTATTGTGGTTTGCTTTCTGATTGGCCGCCGCCCAACCACGCGGATCGCGCACGTGCATCATGATCAAATGGCATTCCACGTCCCTATCATCACACCTGTGTAGCTATAGCTGGGATTTGATGTTTCTGCACTACTACCTCCTTCCTGGTTTATTAGTCCCTTCACATTTTGTGCTAAATTTTGACTTTAGATTTATCTAAAAAAATGTTGATGCATGTAACTACAAATAATATCACTAGAAACTATGTTTAAATACGAATCCAATGATATAATTTTTGGTGACATGCATTATTATTTTCTTAGTTCAATCTATGGTCAAAGTTTGGCACAAAATACTAAGGGGGTCAATAAATAAGGATGATGGTAGTAAATTTCTACAAAATGCACATAATGGCCTAAATATGCTAAATGAACCCAGAAAAGTGCCAAAATCTTCAAGTCATCAAGTCAGGAAACAAAAATCTTCAAGTCATCAAGTCAAGTTAACAAAATCTTCAAGTCGTCGGACTAAGGAACCATCATGACTACGTTGAATCCGCTTCTTCAAGAAAACTTACTGTACCAGCAATACTTCTACCACACGCGAAGACTGGACGGCACTGTAGCATGTCATATCACTCAAACCCACTAGGCCAACTAGCCTGCCTAACACGCGGAAAGCCCCGCCCTCGTCATTTTGTTCTGGATTTCTATCGATCGATCGCACGAATAAGCGAAAGAAAAGAGTAGAAAATGTTACACTTTGCAAGTTGAAAAAGGAAAAGACGGCACACTTAAAGCACAACTGTCGTGTTCGCGTTGCACCACAGTCGGTCTGGCACGCCACTCACCAAAGGGGACACGCGTTGTCTTGCATTTTCACTGACATGTGGGACTGCAATTGAATAAACCGACGATAGCCGAAATCTGATCGCCCACCGGGAAGTTCAACAATTCGTACTCCCATGAACCTTGCACTTGGCTCTTCACCACTTCGGAAGGTCCAACAATGTCAATACAATATGCTTCTGGCAATCTGACACTGAATGAACTGTTGCACGTCCACCGCGAGGGCGAGGGTGAGGGAGAGGGAGAGGGTGCTGTATCCAAAACCCTCTCCATGTCCTGCGAGCCACCGCACGCGTGGGCGAGGGAGAGGGCATAGGCGTACATAGTAAGCAAGCTTCTCCTCGTCTTATGAGCCATCGCGTGTGGGCGAGGGAGAGGGCATAGTAAGCAAGCTTCTCCTCATTCTGCGAGTTGATGGGACACATCAAAGTAGTAGTCCATACTGCGTCCTTTCCGGTTAATATTATGGCTTAATTTGAAATGAGAAAAATACACTGGTGGTCAACATATGTAACAACACACTCATTATAGTCACTATATAGTTTTGCAGTGATTATATGGTCACTAGCTCACCGTAGATCACCGTATTGCACCCTACTGACCGGCCACATAGTCGACGTGGCACTTTTTTGACTGGCTAAATTGACACCTGGTTTCTGGGTCCCACCTGTCAGTTGGCAGAGCAAAGAAATCAGTTAAGCAAAACTTTACGCAGGCATGACAGGAGTCCAACCCTTGCACACGAACCACCCTGGCTGTGTATGCGAGTGCATGCACGTGTACTCCCTCGATCCGTGAAAAACTATACATCTAGCATTAGAAAATTTTCCAACAAAGTGTGTACATCTACACTTCCAATGCGCTTAGCTTTTAATCTAATCGGTATTGATTGACTAATGTACCAACTTGTGCTCTAGCTATAGGCTGCATGTCTATCCTTAGTTACAGCATGCAACAACCTTCATTTAATATTCTTCTCTCAATGGTCGCATGCACACATAAGTCTGCTACTTTTGGGCGTTAATTATGCCATGGAGTTCCGGTTCCTCTTGGTCAATGTGTAAATCTCTGTATGTACAGTCTTTCACAGACGGAGGGAGTTGTGCACATGGAGGCCAAGTTCACTGGGCTGCCGTGTTTCACACTCCTCCTCAATCATGGAGACAATAGCTTTCATAAAAAATAAACAATGAATACTAGTATAAAAGAGCACTGACATTATACCACCCGGTTTCCTTGCTCGTCCACGATATCGGAACGAATAGTTTCATTCGCCGACATGTGGGACGTCGACCATCCTGGTCCACTTGCCATGCACCAAAATTAGAGTGCATCACACAGTACTGTAGGGGACACTCACCCCGGTCGTAGCGCCTCAGTAATAAATGACTAATGAGCCGTCAAATAGCAGGCCCAACCTTTCCCACTGTAAGTTGCTCAGACGAAGGAACCATCATGACTTCGTTCAATCCGCTTCTTCAAGAAAACTTACTGTACCAGCAATACTGCTACCACACACGAAGACTGTATGCCACTGTAGCACATCATATCACTCAAACCCACTAGGCCAAACTAGCCCGCCTAAATCTAGGATTTGTACGTCTCTGTACAGCAATGATTTTGTAGACGACTAGAAAGAAATGGAGGGCCTTTCTCTCTCTCTCTAGATCTCTCTCCATTCCACAACCCCTTTCTAGCACACGTACACACTCTCTGTAGCCACTCCGAAAGTACGACATCACTACACATTCACGCGTCCAGGAAAAAATTACACATTCACGCATGTTACAAATACGTGCCAATTTTGTTTCGAATGCTGGCTATTAATGTGAATGTATGTGTGCACCAACTCTTTGAGTTTCATGTGAATTAATGTATACTTGTGGACTATTGTCTGATCGAATTTTAGGAGCTTGGCTATTGGCCGATCGACGACCAGACCTATAAGTGTACCACGAGCTCATCAGCCCCAACGTTTCTCTTCGGTGAGTGTTTGCAAGTACTATAGCTCACCGAGTACCTAGCCTACTAACATAGCGCGGAATCAATCGAGGTTTGACACCAAGAATCGTCAAACCATTTTTTCATCAAAAAGTCCTGCTTATATGATGAACAGTTCAAACTTACGTCTAACAACTCATGCCATATATTACATCAAAAGCTGGTGAGGATACATCTGTTTCCATTACTCAAAGAGGGTTCACTTGATTCACTATCAAACAAAAGAAGCAAGTACCGCCAACACAAGATAGTGCACTAACCCTAAGATGTTTTGATAACATGCATTGTTCTGGCAATTAAACACAATGCAAACTACGTTGAAAGATTAGCGCGACCAACTATTTCTTGTCATCAATCTCTGGGGCAATGTCCACAGGACGGAGAGTGGCATGGGAATCGATCTCTAGGGCGATATCCACAGGACGGAGAGCGGCATGGGAATCGATCTCTGGGGCGATGTCCAAAGGACGAAGAGCGGCACGGGAATCGATCTATGGGGCGATGTCCACAGGACGGACAGCGGCATGGGAATCGATATCTGGGGCGATGTCCACAGGACAGACCGTGACATCGGAATCATCAAGGACGTCCACCGGCACCTGCACAACCCTAACATATTCGCAAGCACATAGCAAATAATCAAAAACCACAACTATGGTAAGCCATTTTTTTACCCTCTGCAGCTCACCAGGGGATCCCATCCCTCCGGGGGCCATCTCCTCGAAGGGGGCCATCACCTTGCCAGGGAAATACTACTTCTCAACGGCGACTATCTCCTCAAACCCGGCCTTGAGCCTCTCATAGGTGGCCATTAGAGTTTCTGGGGTAGGCACGGTGGGGCCCTTGCTGTTCTTCCGGCTTCCTTTGTTCAGGAGTTCGTCCACCAACATCATCAACTCTTTGGCCAGTGCTTGTTTCTTGGAGTTCATTGTCTCCATGGGTTGGCGCACCAACATGGCCAACTCATTGGCCGGTGCTCGCTTCCTGGAGATCTCTGTCTCGAGTGGGTTTTCCGCCGGCAACTCTTTGCCTAGTACTCCAGGATCCATCGATAAACTGACAAACAAAAAGCAATCGAAAGGAAACCACAATCCCAATTAAAACGGGAAAAGAATAGGCGGTGAGAATCGGTCGGTGCTTCGCAAAAAGAAAACTCTTGGAATGAAAATAGAGTAGCATCACTGATTCACCCACCTTTCCTTAGTTGGTACAGAAGAAAAATGGCAGAAGTGGGTAGCCTGGAGTGAGGTTTTCCTCAAGATAGGGGAGAAAGGGCTTCAACGAGCGTTCAGGTGAAATGATGGTTGCTTCATCCCATCCAACTTCGAGGCTACTTTAACACTGCTGGTAAAGGTGTGGGTTTTGTGATATGACGGGTCATGACGGCCACACCGGGGTGACTAGTGAGTCTCGACTGCAGCACTTCGCTGTGATTGGGTGGATGACACGCGGGCCCGGATGCTTGATGTCCTGCAGGTCCGTGAAACAATGTAAGAGCTAGTATAATAGAGCCTAGTCAGGTGGCTATAAGCCATTCCACATCATCAAAATCCCATCTGGAAGAGAGAGAAGGCTGGAGAGAGAGTGAAGCTGGTGCTTCACTTATCGCCGGGCTGTAGCGCACAGCACGAGAGAAAAAGAGCTGCATGCAGTCCTTAAAAGAAATGTTGCCTTCTCCCTCCAATCAGGTGCACTCCCCTCCTTCCCCATGAATGTAAATATTGATTACTATAGTTAGCTTAGCAGCTCCTCTGCAGTCTACCTTATTTTTGTGTGAAGACTACAAATGACATGACACCAGTATAGACCCGTGGGCTTGTTTGCAAATTTTACGAGCCGTTAGTTGTTCAATTAATAAAGGGTCTATTACCAAATGTGAACGATACAAAGTGCGGCCTAGCACACCATTAGGGCTGAACCAAAAGCTCATAGCTCATGATCTTAATGAGCCCTCAATAATTCGGTTTGTTATGCTCGTGGGTCGCTTCTTAGTGAACAAAGCCAATCATCAGTTTCTTAACGAGCTTAACGAATGAGCTAACAAGTTTCACGCTAACTTTGTTAGTAACAACACAACACAACACATGTTTCATCTTACGTGACAAAATTGTTAACGAGCGGTCACTGGCTTAATGAGCTTCAAACGAATCGAGCCGCGTAGGGTTTTTTGCTCATTAATCTTTCCGAGCTTAACGAGTCGAGCCTTAACAAGCACGAGCTTAACGAGCCGAGCAGCTCGTTAATCCACCCCTGCATACCGCTTGGAATAAGCGGGTAGCTATCTCAAAAAACAATGAACAAGTAAAAAAAACGGTGACCTGGCACGTACACAATTTTAAACGATTGTTTTGATGGAGTGAAAATAGAAAACTACCCCACTATACGTATATATATATAGGCAGGAGCCTCCGTGCTTGCTTGCTAGAGTTGCTCTATTCACACACTCTCATCCTCTCCAGATCTAAACAAGATAGCGGTGGTAACACTGCCTTTATATCCTCACCACTGGTTATAGATCCGGATGTATCCCCTCCACCGGTGAAGGGGAGGAGGGGCAGCATTTAGGCCGTCGTCGATGGCGAGGGAGGAGACCCACTGCCGGCCGCACCGTTATCTCTGGTCGAGCGCCGGCGCGGGCGGTCCTCTGATCCCTTCGTCGCTGCCCTAGTGTGGGCGGATCCGGCCTCCCGCCGCCCACCTATCCACACCCTGACGACCTTCAGGTATATCTTCCTTCGAAACCGGCCTAGCTCTACTTCCCCAGCTTGCTACGTTGCTGCATGTGCATCATTTTCTACCTCTCAGCCCCCCCCCCCTCGTAGCTAGGCTCGATCGGATGGTCCAACGCCACCTAATTTTTTTTCTATTGTTAGAGGTAAAGCTACTTCATGGAGTCGAATCTTGTACTTGGTTCAAACAGGAAATAAAGTGGGAAAAGTTAGTATGTACATCAGACTTGGTACAAACAGGAAAGAAAGGGGGTGAAAATAGTACGGACTAGCCATCCAACCGGTCTCTTGGTCGAAAAGGGAAATATAGGGGAAACGTTGTACACAGTGGTATGACCAGGACTAGATTTGCTATCCACACATACGAATAGGTGGCTAAAGTGAACAAAAATGGGACCAACCCAGATATGTTGCTTGCATGTTTGTTTCTCGGGGCAACAAACTCTCAATAACCACTTTATGCCCCGGTTTAGGTACATGGTGTTGGACTGCTGGTGCACCCACTGTCCCATGCCCGTATAGCAAATATTTAGCTGTTCTTAATCTAATACCCCTGGTAAAATGAAGCCATGCCACTGTTATAAGTCATGACAAGTTTAACCAATTATTTTTGCCAGTAATTGTTTGAGACTCTGACTGTTTCCTCTGTAGCTTTTTGTGCAAATAGGGATATCTATTTCACCTCGTTGCTATTGCGACCTTTTGGTGCACTGCACAAAACACTTCTTAAAAGAAGTGATTTTTGTGCATTTTAACTGGAATGTCACACTGGATCCGTTGGTTCATTTTGGTGGAACTGCATAAAGGGAGATCTGTGTTCCAATCTTCATCCTCCATATTGGCACCATAACCTTCCTTTAGGTAAGAATGATATTAATGCATGTGTTCACCTCTATTTTGCAACTGCCATGAGAAAATAATGCTATTGTTTACTAGTACACTTGTACTCCCTCACTGACAAAACCAAATCTGACAGAGAAGGCCAATCATGTACTTGGTTTCACCAATTGGTGAGGAGAAAGAGAAACATAGCAAGAAGAGGAAGACGAAGAAGAAGAAGAAGAAGAAGAAGAAGAAGAAGAAGAAGAAGAAGAAGAAGGAAATGAAGAAGATCACACGATGGTACAATCCTATGTTATCCTGACATCTTGCTAGTGGTATTGTATTGCTGTGTTGCTACTAGTATTAATTTACTTGAAGAAATGCACTTGTAGTATGTAGCAGAGTAGTACTTGGCATGATGACACATTATACTAATTAAATGGATTCTTGATGCATGTGTGACCCAGCTCTACACGATCAACAGTGCAAAGGTGATCTTCCTGAAGCCGAGGCATCAGTCGAGGCCATTCAAGGGCTCCGGCAACGTCTCCCTTACATGTGAGACAATCCTCCAGGAGCCCTTCCACTTCTGTTGTCTCTCCTGCAAGGTCACTTAATCAATTAGGAGTACTTAAGCAGCACTAATTAATCGCTTCCTAATTTTCCCGTCAGAGTTAAACAAATCTTTAGTAGCACCCTATGCTGAATCATGTACGTGTGTATGTGTGTCTGTGGAGGTGGACCATGTGGTGGAGCAGGGAGGGGATCTTGGTAGTGTCATGAGATAATAATACTATTGTTTTGCATGTCAATTTATTGCCACTGGTTCAATGAGGCAATGTTTTGCTACTGTATTGTCATCATGAATTTGATGCTACTGTTAAAGTAATATGCTAATGTCTTTCTATCCTTTCCCACTAAGTTAATGAAGGTTTCACCTTGCTCCTACTTGTGCAAACAGGGATCATGTTGTGCCAATCTTACATTTTCGTGGAACTGCACAAGAGAATACGATGAACTATATCCTAGCCAGTGCTTTAACTCTGCTAGAAGTTCTTGATAATCTTTCGATATAATCTCACCACTAGTAAACAAGAGTGATGTCAACCATACATTTGAAGTGCAAAAAAATATATACTATTGAATGATTCCAGTGAGTGATTTATCATCTCTTTTGGGACTACTTGAATAAGCTTCTTACTCAGGTTGGTACCGGCCTAAGGCCTTCATCCATATTAGTTTGCTGTCATCTCTATTTGTATCGTGCTACTGTGTTGTACTATCATGAGAAACTCCTTTATCTTTGCACGTTAGATTTTTGCAACCAATGATACATGGCAATGCTTTGAGTGTTGAGCTAATTGGCACTGATTAAATAAACTAATACCTCTCTTTAAGCAAGACTACTATGTTGCTAACTTTACCCATTAAGATAATGAGGGTGCTTCTATTTGTTAGTGTATGTTTCATCAACTAGTCCCACTATTATAGTAATCTCACTCTCTCAATATATGTGCCGACAGGGATGCTCGATTTTGGTGGAACTGCACAAAAACTTTGGGTGCTTCATTGCCTCGACTGCATCCTTCCTTTCCTGTCAGTCGCTTATCTCAGCTTCCAGTCAAAGGAAATACTAATTGATATGTTTCCTCACACAGGTTGGTACCGGTCTTTATCCTGATTATTGTGCTTGTCATATGTATTGGTAATTTGGTATTGTGCTACAGTTGGCCGATTTCATAAAGGAGTAACTTGGAGCCTAAACTCGCAGGAAAATCATTACATTGGGCGATTTCACTAGAACTGCACAAAAGGATCAGATGGACAGATACATATGCTGCTGATATGTACTCTAAAGTTCACTCAGACAAGCATCGATGTTGACAAGAAGAACTGCCAGAGTGAACGCCAACAATATTGCTTGGCGCATAGCCCAGAAAAACGCAGTCCAGTCTTTGGTCCCAACTTGTGCCTTTTGGTTATCGCCACGTATGCTGATAGCGAGCTGTATAGCATGGAGTCTAAAGATTCCAGAAAAGTTGGTTGACGTGTATATTTATCTGGCACTTAATCAGTCTGCACGCCAGGGATGCTCCATTTCAGTTGAACTGCACAAAAAATTTGGGTGGTTCATTTTATCGACCGCCTCCTTTCTTGTCTGCAATGTAGAATTTTGGCGAGCTACAGGACTAAGATGAGCCAGTAAACTAGTTGGATGAAAGAAGTGGCCAAGTTGCTCAAAGCTCCCTCGGTATCGAGGCCACTATCTCGAGGATAAACCTACAAGCAAAGTTTAGATTGTCTGTGCTGCCTCTTATGCACTCAAAAGTTTGCTCGTACAAGCATTAATTTTAGCAAGAAGTACCACCGAGTGAACACCATTTACCAGTCTGTACCCTAGGTAATTAAAGTTTGTGCATGGATGATATTGGTTGTGATCTCTCAATCATTTGGATGCATAAACATGCTGAACATGTGTATATCTGTATCTTTTTGTGAATGTTAGCTATGAATATTGTCTTGTGATCTATCAATCATTTGGATGCATAGACATGCTGAACTTGTGTATATATGAATCTTTTGAGTTGTTGATTGTGAATGTTGGCTATGAATATGAACGTGTCCCGTGAACCTGAGTTTGATACGAATCACTACTGGAATCAGCTGCTTTGCCGTCTGCCAAAGCAGACGGCAAAGGCACTGTTGGCGGACGGCAAAGGCTTTGCCGTCCGCCAGCAGACGGCAAACACTCCGGCAAAGCCGATGCCGGTAAAGGCCGCTTTGCCGTCTGCTGGCGGACGGCAAAGAAGGAAAGTTCTTTGCCGTCTGCTAGCAGACGGCAAAGCTTGTGGACGGCACAAAAAAGGTGACAGCCCCGTTAGGGGGCTAACGGCGCTCTTTGCCGTTTGCCAGCAGACGGCAAAGAGCTTTCCTTCTTTGCCGTCTGCTGGCAGACGGCAAAGAGCCTGCTCCTTTGCCGTCTGCCGGCAGATGGCAAAGACCCTGATCCTTTGCCGTCTGCTGGCAGACGGCAAAGAGGCCAAATAGGCCAGACCAGGTGAACAGCGTGCTGCCACGTGGCCGATTTGCCGTCTGCTAGCAGACGGCAAATTGGCTATATAGCCCCTGTTTTTTCTTAAATTCAATCAATTTCACAGATATATATATATATATATATATATATATATTTATATATTCATTTCAAAATATTTCAACAAGTACATATAGCCAACATATCCCTGCCATATGGATCATCCAACATATCCAACACATATATCATCATCCAACACATATATACACCAAATGAAAAGTCCAACATATCCAACAATTAAGCAAAAGGTCCATATACAATATAGCCACCATCCATCCATACATATATACGTAGCAAGTTTCAAATTGTTCATCCTACAAAATCAAAACAAAAAGGAAGGACAACGAGAAGAGTAGACTCCAACGCAAGCTTCCGTGATCTGAAGCAAATCTGCAAAATGGGAAAGAAGAAAGTTAGAAGAACAAGAAGAAGAAGACTAGAAGAAGAAAAAGAAGCATAATTTTTCTTCTCTTTCCTTTTCTTCTTCTTATTGCTTACTTGTGTCATTTTAGATCTAACCTAGTTAAATAGGCCATTTTTGACCTAAATAGGCTAAGTATGTCATAAATGAACTAAATAAGCTAAGTAGAGGTCATTTTGGAGAATATTAAGTCATTTTTGAGCTAAATAAGTCATTTTGGAGCTAAATAGGTCATTTTGGAGCTAAATATCATTGAAGGCCTTTGCAGATTCCTCCATCTCATCGTCTGAATCCCGAGCATCATCAAAGTCTTCCACCATGTCTTCCATCCCGGTACCATGCTCGTCGGTGCGACGACGGCCCTCCTCAGCTCTGGCATGTTGGGCAGACTCACCATGAAATGTCCAGACTGTATAATTAGGCGTGAAACCCAACTTCTGCAGGTCTTTGATCATTTCAAACTCTGACTTCTTATGAAAGTTGTCGCACTTGAGACAGGGGCACCAGGTTGTTTTATGTCCATTTGCAAATGCGGCTCTCACAAACCCATTGGTTTTTCTCATCCATTCACGGGTCATGTCTTTCTGACTAGTGTGACCGGTGTACATCCACGCACGATCACTCATCTTGCCTAGCTACTGGACACACAAGAAATACATACATAATTCAGCAAACCATATTCATCAGTTAATAGAGTTTGTCAATTTTATTACGTCCATGCAACCTAGACGCTAGTAGGTAAAGATAGGTCCTAATCCCACCCGAGTATGTGTAGATTGGGTTCGTTTTCCCATGCTCTGCTCTGGATCCGATGCAAAATTTTGGCAGCACCTCCCCGCTATTCTCCTGATACACGTCTCGGCAATAAGCAGAGAGGATGTGTACCCGGAGAACAACAGGGAGGCACTGACGAAATTCTGCATCGGATCCGGAGTAGAGCATATGGGAAAATGAACCCAATCTACACATACTCGGGCTGTCCATGGATAACGTTGGACAATTCGAAAGAATCACGGTTATAAATATGCAAATGAATGCATATTTATAGATGTAACCCTTTCGAACGGGAGACGCATAGTGGTCACGCATACTGATGATTGACACCTACAGCTAGCAAGTTTCATCGGCACGAAGACCGAAACAGAGCAAATGAAGGGGGGAGGAGGAGATGTCATTTGTGCTCACCCACGAACGCAGAGGCGGAGCTCGTCGAACGCACGGGGAGGTCGTCGAACACCAGACCCTCGCAGCAACGAAAGAACTGCACATTTAAATCAGAAAATATATGACCTAACTCATAATTCACAAATATATGACGGGGTGTCGGGGGGGGTTGTCGGGTTGATTTCATTCCGTCGATGCTCCCTTCAACAACTCTCCACCTCTCAAGTGGTGGTATATATGTATGGTGGGGCACTCCTTGCCTGTTTATTTTGACCGTCGGTGACGGTCGTTACTCCCATCCCTTGCTGCATTACCAAGGTCTCACAGCAAGAGATGAGGAGCAACGACCACCTACGACAACAGCCGGTGTCTTTCCTCTTATAACATCTCTCATCTCTCAATTTTATTTCGACCGTCGGTGACGGTCGGCGGTCTTTTCGTCCTCCCCCTGCTTTACGAAGGTCACAGAGGGGAGAGACGAAAAGACCGACCACCTACGACAAGCCGGTATCCTTCCTTCAGAGCATCTATCTCTCACTCTCATCTCTTCAAAAGGAACAGCCCATCAGAATGAAAGTCATCCCTCGACCACTCGACCCCTCGACCCCTCGACGACCCTCGACCCTCGACCCCTCGGAGATTCTTTTCCTTATTTTCTCTCCTCGACGACCCATGAACGACTGCACCGCACTGAACTCCAGCCATCGACACAACGACCGGAACAGAGCAAATAGGGGAAGGTCAGGGAGGAGATGACAGTCGAGCTCACCCTTAGACCGTAGAGGCGGTAGTCGAACGACGATGACAACGGCAACGGGACGACAGTGCTCCTGGAGGTGAAGAGAAGATCCCTGCACATGAAAACAATCAACATAAGCACGCGAAACAATATAATCAACAACATCTAACCTAACGGAAAAAAAGACACTATTTTTTTTAAATGAAAATCCATACATAAATCCACCCATACATCTATATAGCATTCATCCATCTTTCCATCCATACATCTACACGCATACATCCATCTAGCAATCCATATAACAACTACAAATTGTTCAAAATCACATATACATACATCCATCCACAGATTGCTGGCACCGCCCCTGTATACATACATCCATCATTCATCCATCCTTACATCAATCTATCATCCATCCACAGATCCATCAACTCCTAAATCCATACATGCAAAAAAAATAAGAACAAAGAGGGACCGATGCTCACCGTGGGCTGGGCAGAGGGGCAGAGGGCAAGGAGGAGCTGGTCGGCGGTGGTGGAGGAGGGGGCGGGGAGGACAGGGGTGGAGGAGGGGGAGGAGGACGAGGGGGGCAGCGCGGGCGAGTGGGAGGGAGGAGGAGGATGCAGGGCGGGAGGAGTCCCCGGGACCGGGGGCAGAGGAGGGGAGGAGGGGATGAAGGAGGGAGAGGCGCGACGGGGGAGAGGGGAGGGGGAAAAAGGGCGGCGGTGGAGGGAGGGGAACGCGCATGGGGGGAGGAGGGGAGAGGGAAGGGGGGAGGGGAGGAGGGGGGGGGCAGGGGGGAACGGGGAGGGAGGGAGGGTGGGAGGAGGTGGGGAGGGGGGAGGGGGGACGGAGGCGGGGAGGGGAGGGGGGAAGGAGGAGGGGGGCGGTGGAGGGGAAGGCGGGTGTGGAGGAGGGGGTGGGAGGGGGAGGGAGGAGGGGGGGGCGGGGAGGGGCGATGTGGGGAGGGCGGAGGCGGCGGCGGCCGGGTGGCGAGGTGGGGCGGCGGGCGGCGGCCTGCGCGGGAGGCAGAGGGTGGGGAGGCGGGAGAAAGAGAAGAAGAGATGTGGAGGAGGGGCGCGCGGGGGGCCAAATTAACCCCCGCATTGCCGTCTGTTTTTTTGTTTTTTTTCTCTTGTCGTCTGTGGCAGACGGCAAAGAATTCTTTGTCGTCCGCCAGCAGACGGCAAAGAGGATGACCGTTAGACCGCCACCGCCGTGAAACTGTGGGCCCCTCTTACCTCTTTGCCGTCTGCCAGCAGACGGCAAAGAAATCTTTGCCGTCTGCCAGCAGACGGCAAAGAAGTGGCCCGTGTGACCTACCCAGTGCAGTACCCCCGTGGGGTCCACTTTGGACTTTGCCGTCTTCTGGCAGATGGCAAAGAACTCTTTGCCGTCTGCTGGCAGACGACAAAGAGCTGGCAGATGGCAAAGACCCTGTTTGCCATCAGCTGGTTCTTTGCCGTCTGCTTTGAGAAGACAGACGGCAAAGAGCCTCTTTGCCATCAGCTGGCAGACGGCAAAGAGCTGGCAGATGGCAAAGACCCAGATTCCAGTAGTGAATGTTTACCTTTTCTGTTGTACTTGTGTGTGAACTTGTTAGAATGTCTACCGTGGGATTGCGACGTGTGAGTGTCAACGGCACACCTTCTTCCTGAGAAGAATTGCACCTGCTTGTTAGGGTAGCAACGGCGCATCAGCACTTTTTTTTATCTTTTTTGCTCTGTCTTCCCCCCTCCCCCGCTCAACCGCTGCCGTAATGTTTTCGGCCTCAAAGCAAACATAGTACTGCGTTGTTTTTGGGCCTTGCTGAAAAATCAAGTGCTGCTTTCTGTCGGTTGGCTCACCCAGCAAATGGGCTACTGGTCCACCACAGACTGGGAGGCTAAAAATACAAATTGTATGGTGCAGAGGCAAGTAAAAAAATGCCATCGAGAGCCATCCACTGGGAAAAAAATCACGTCTGATGTGCTTCTTCAGTCGCGCTGCCGGCCCCCTCTTTAATCTAGTTCGCTCCATTCCCCAACTGCCAGCACGGGATGGAAGTTTATTTCCCCCTCGCGCTGCCGGGGGATTGAAGAAGTGTGGCATCGAATCCAACACCAGTGATGGCTGCTTTTCCAAGTGATTTTCATATAAGAAACTGCATGTTTCAGAGGCAGAGCATTTAAATCAACAAACACTTTTCAAACATGGATAACAGAATGTTGGAAGTACAACTTTTGGGTGAGAGGGCTGCAGCCACCGGGCTACTGTGGTATGTTCGAAAGAATGAATGCGTCTTCCCTGGCTCCGGTTCTTTCCCGTTCGTGTGCGCTCGCCGTGGCGCCATCGTATGCCGTTGTCAACATGCTCAACAAACGAGAGGAATCCGGAGAGGACTGTACGCCGAGAGGCTGACAGTGGGGACCCACCATGTCCAAGGCCGTACGCAAGCAAGTGCCTCATTGAAAAAAAAGCTTCCTCCTAATTGTATATTGACGTTGGGGCCCACGGGTTTGTCAACCTAGTCAATAAAAGAAATAAATTTCCAACGATGACTGTCATCAGGGAGCTTTTTTTGGGGTATCGGGGAACTAGCTGGTATCATTTTTTCAGAGGGCGAACAAGTATCAGCTAGGCCTAGGTTTTTTTAACATGCGTAGCCCATGACATACCGACATAGTGGTTTCAACTTATTTTTTTTAGGTCCATCATGTACGTACCGGCCTATGGGCCTCCCAGCGTAGGTTTTACTTTTTTCTTAAACATCGGCATCCCAATGTATTTTTTAATAAAACGCAGATCTCTGTTATATTTATCTATATATAAGAATAATAATGCACTGTCCAATTTATGTTTTCCCTTCTAACCACATTATATATATTTATATTATTACTATTATCGTATATTTAATAGAAACATATATATACAAATAAAAACATCCCACGTCTTATTAACTTATAAAAATTAATGTTTAATAGAAGTTGGCAACGAAAATCCTGGTTGTTTTTGACTCTCAGGCAAGGAAAATCCTGGTGATTGCGTACAAAAGCTTGAGAAGATTTTAAGGACCAATGTAATAGTAACACGCTCGTTTTTTTAGCAATAACTCGCTAATTTGTTAATTTTATATATAATAAAATGTGTATCTCCGGTTTATTTTTTGATATTAATTGCTTCTTTTAACCTAACATTAAATATACAATAAGCCCAGCTAATTCGTGTATTTCAAGAAAGTGCAAATGGGCTGTGATTTTTTAGAAAAAAAATTAAATGGGCCGCATTGACGCTAAATTATTTGTTCACCCAGCCCGGCAAATGGACTGTTAATTCTAGAAAATATGGGTTAAATATATGCCACATTTTTGCAGTTGACATGTGGGCCAATAGGTCGAACCCTACGCAAGGCATTGTCAACTTAGTCAACAAATGATTCTGACATCCACAACCATTGGATTTATATCCAACGGCCGACATGCACATTCAATCTCTCGTCTTCTTCCTCCAACATCGCAGGGACCGCCTGCTCCGGCCTCCGGCGGCTAGCGGCTCTGCTTAGCATGCATCGCTGCGAAGCGCTACCCTTCCACACCTCCTGTTATACTCCACCGACTACGGCCCCACGCCGCACCAGAACCAGTTATAACCCTCGTACTCCTCTCTGTGTGCGACTCCACTGTCGCGTCTTCCCATCTCCGGGTCGTTCCCATCCGGGGCCTCGCCGTCATCCACCGCCTTGCTGAGCTCGGCGCGGCGTGGTCAACAAACGAGAGTCATCGGAAGAGGACTGTACGTGGGGGGGCTGACAGCTGGGTCCACGGCCGTAGAAAGGAAGTGCCTCCTTATTACGCGCAAAATAATGATTCCTCCACTTAACAACGGGGACCCACCGAAAAGGCCTCTGTATTTAGCGAAAAAAAACATTTCCCCCTGGTAGCTGGGACCCACCAGCTATATCTTCGGACACAAGGAAGTGCCTCCATATTAGGCGCGAAAAAAAATGATTCTTCCCCCTGACAGCTGGGACCCACCAGCCATATCTTCACACGCAAGGAAGTGCGTCCTTATCCTCCCTGACAGCTGGGACCCACCCGATCGAAGCGTATGTAGTGTTGTCTGTCTGGTCGCGAATGTGTACGTACATACTGATCGATCGGTCTCTCTGCAACGATGAACCGTGGCCGAGCAAGCAGCGGCACATGTCATAGTAGAGCCCCCGACGTAGCAGTTCAGGCTGTCCCGTCTAAACCGTGTACACGTACATACAACCACATGCCAAAAAATACGGCCACGTACGTACATACGGGCAGGGTCTCGAAACACGTACTCGTGCATACGGAATGCCAGGGCTCGTGTACATGGAGAGGCAACTGACAGCAGCGACGTCATCCTGTTCATCAGCAGCTAACCGACTGGGTTGGAACAGAGGAAACAACTCGTGTTCACTGGGAGCCAAGTGACTGGGTCGGAACGCATCCTGTTCATCGGGAGCGAAGCCACTGGGTCGGAACGCGTCATGTTCATCGGGAGCCAACCGTCTTGGACGGAACAGCCAGAACGGGGTCTGGCGTACTGCAAAACGGAGGAAAATGGCCTTCTGTTCGACCGCGTACGGTCGAAACGGGGTCCTGTTCATCGGGAAGGGTCTGGCGTACCACAAAATGGAGGAAATAGACTTCTGTTCAAGTGCCTACGGTCGAAACGGGGTCCTGTTGATCGGGAGGGGTGTGGCGTACTGCAAAACAGAGGAAACAGACTTGTG
Source organism: Thinopyrum elongatum (assembly GCA_011799875.1). NCBI lineage: Eukaryota > Viridiplantae > Streptophyta > Magnoliopsida > Poales > Poaceae > Thinopyrum > Thinopyrum elongatum. The sequence continues at coordinate 386,856,835 of CM022298.1, forward strand.
TTGGAGCGCCTACGGTCGAAACAAGGTCCTGTTCATTGGGAGGGGTGTGGCGTACCGCAAAACGGGACTCCACGAGCTACTGTTCATCCACCATCTACCTCCTCGCTCCAGCCTCCACGGGCTATTGTTCATCCACTGTCGACTTCCTCCAGGCTCCACCTACTACTTTTCATCCACCACGTCTTCCTCCTGCCTCCACGAGCTACTGTTCATCCACGGGCTACTGTTCATCTAGCCTCCACCGGCTACTATTCAACCAGCCCTCCATGGGGTCCTGTTCATCCACCTCCAACCGGCTCGGCTGTGGTGGTCTCCTCGATCGGGTCCTGTTCATCCAGCGGCAAGGGCCTACTACCACGGGGTCCTGTTCATCCAACCTCCATCGGGAACTGTTCATCCAACCCCCAACAACGGTCACTGTTCATCAAGAGGCAGGTTCGATCGGCTTCAGTTAGCAGCAGTAGCGAAGGAATCGCTCGGGTTCAATTAACAGCCAAGGGATCGATTGCTCGGGTTCAGTAACGTAGCTAGTGCAATCGCTCGAGTTTAGTAAGCGAATGCCTCGCCCGGGTTCAGTTAGAGCCCAACGCCTCACACACACGCATGTACGTGTACGAGAGAAACGCGCATACCTCCGTGTGCACCGCTCGGCCTCGACCACTCATCGTAACTGGGAACTCCCCGAAATTTTCCTCGCCCTCGCTTCTACCACAATTTTTTCCATCATGGACGGCCCAAAGAATGTCATGCAGGTGCGTGCCCGGCCCGCCCAGGACGAAATGCCCATTTGCTACCATGATTTTTTGTCATAGAAGTAGGAGCCCACCACATCTATGATGATACGTGGTTTTGTCACAATTATCGTCATAGAAGTGTCATAAGCATGACATAATTTTTTTTCGTTCGGGCCACAATGTCACGGATGTGTCTTTTTTTGTAGTGATTGCATGGACTAAATCTAATATTGATAGATATGAAAATAAAATAAATAAAAATAATGAGAAATTTTAGATTTTTACTAATATTGGAGAATGGACCGGGGGGCATAGGTTCACTAGAGGCATCTCTCTCATAAGCATAGTATAAATGGGTAAACAAATTACTGCTGGGCAATTGATAGAATAGTGCATAATTATGATTATGATTCTTCATGGCATGATTCACATAGGCATTATGTCCGTGACAAGTAGACCATTAATCCAACTGCATTTACTAGTATTACTCCACCCCAAGACCGCTATCCAGCATGCATCTCAAAATATTAAGTTCATCACAAATAGTGTAACGCTTTAAGCAAGATGACATAATGTCTCCAAGTGGGATCGCAGAACAATAGTGGCTTGCGGCGGTGTAAGAATTGTTCTGGGTCTTGCTCTGGGGTTTCCTAATATTTTTTAATTTATAGACTTGGAATTAAGGCAAACAGAGCCACGGTGTGCCCACAAGCTAACATGGCGCCCCCTGGGGGTGCGCCACCTAAGCTTGTGGCCCCCTCGGTCATCGTCTGGTGCCTCCCCAAAGCTTTTAGGGTCTCTCTTGGTCTAGAAAAAATCACCTTAAAGTTTCATCGTGTTTGGACTTCGTTTAGTATGGTTTTTCCGCGAAACAAAGAAATAGGCAAAAAACAGGAACTGTCACTGGGCACTAAGTTAATAGGCTAGTCCACCAAATTAATATAAAATGGCATAAAAAGCTTACAAGAATGATAATATAACAGAATGAAACAATAAATAATTATAGAAAAGTTGGAGATGTTTCAGCATCCCCAAGCTTAATTCCCACTCGTCCTCGAGTAGGTAAATGAGAAAAACAGAATTTTTGATGTTGAATGCTACCTAGCATGTCTTATCATGTAATCCTTTGATGTATGAATATTGGGAAGCCATAGAATTAAAGCACTATTTCATTGATTTGATACCAAAATGATAATATGCAAGAATACTAGAAACTAATCATCGCCTTTCAAAATAAAGAATGCCAAATAACGCTATTCCTAAACATTTAATTATGTAAGCATGGAATAGCTCAGTCTTCCTAACATAAAGTATAAATCATAAACACCCCGGTGCCAAACCAAGCAATTGGATCATACTTTTTCTCCCTTCAGCTTTTTCAACTACACTCAATAAATGAGTGTGAGCCATGGACTTAACACTTTTGATGGCAAAGAGAATGATGATTGCGGTTTACAAGGAAAGACAAAAGGTATAAGAAAGTCTCGCATCAACTAGGCGGATCGTTAGGCAATGCAGAGGCCTTACAATCGATATCAATGTGAGGAGTAGGGATTGCCATGCGACGGATGCACTAGAGCTATAAGTGTATGAAAGCTCTCTATATAAAACTAAGTGGGTGTGCATTCAACTTGCTTGCTTACGGAGACCTCGAGTATTTGAAGATGCTCGTCATCGAAATATACAAGCCAAGCTCTATAATGTAAAAATCCCACTAGTATATGAAAGTGAAAAATCGTGGAGACTCCCTATATGAGGTACATGGTGCTACTTTGAAGCACAAGTGTGGAAAAAAGATAGTACTGCTACCTCCTCTCTCTTTTTCTCTCATTTTTTCTTTTCATTTTGTAAGAACAGTCTCATGGACTTCATCCCCACTTTTTTGATCACTCATTAGTCTCCACCATTATTTTCCTCACTGGTAGGGGCATCACTGTAATAATGATGATCATCGCACTTTTATTTACTTACAAGTGAATAAACTGAATGATATGACTACATATGAATGCCTCTGGCAGTGTATCGGGATCTACAATGATCTAGCATAACATGTATAACAATGATGAATGGTAGCTTTGCCACAAAATATCATCTCAGCTCCATATGATCTTGCAAAGCAATATGACAATGAATGCTCAAGTCATGTAAATAGTAATGGTGGAATTTGCATGGCAATATATCTCGGAATGGCTATGGAAATGTAATAATAGGTAGGTACGGTGGCTATTTTGAGGAAGGATATAATAAAGCTTATGTGTTAAGGAGTGAATCATTTCACGAGATTTGGATGCACTGGTTTGCACCAAGTCTCGAGGTAAGAACAGGCATTACACGGTACCGAAGAGGCAAGCAAAATATGGATAGGTGGAAGTGCTTATAGTCCAAAAACTCACATTAGTCATAAATAACTCAAGTATTTATTGTAAAATCCTAGAAGCACTCGAAGCAAAGTATTACTCGCATGCACCTAGGATGGAGGTTGGGAGAAGTTAACCATCATGCGCCCCCGGTCCGGACAACACAAGGGATATCAATCAATGATAAGTTACGATCCAACTTCCTAGCCATGCCATACCAACACTTTAATGAGTGGGAAATCAAAAACATTAACATCAATATTTTTACTAGTCCAAGATTATTAACTAGTAAACCTTCATATTATAACCTCAATATCATTTATCAAATGCAACATTTTCGGTGATCAACATGCAAGTTTTTATTATACCACCCTTGTATACCTATCATTTTTGGACAAAACATATAACTCATGCAAATTACCACTACCTATTTAACTCTCAAAAGGATATAAGTGAAGCAAGAGAGCGCAAATGATTTCTATAAAATATATGTATTTTCGTGCTCAAAAGATATAAGTGAAGAACATGAGCAATTGCCTCAACTCAAAAGATATAAGTGAGGTTCAATAAGCATTCTATAAATTGTGGTGAATATGTGTCTCTCATAATTGGTGTGATCAGGAAATGATTGTAGGAAAAAAGAAAAGAAATAAAACAAAAGCACACGACGCTCCTAGCAAAGCACATATCATGTGACAAATACAAATATAGCTTCAAGTGATATTACCGATAGATCGAAGACGAAAGAGGGGATTCCCAAGCTTAGATGCTTGAGTGTTCCTTGAATATTACCTTGGGGTGCCTTGGGAATCCCCAATCTTAGGGTCTTGCCGCTCCTTATTCTTTCTTCCGTCGTTCTGTCACCCAAAACTTGAAAACTTCAGCCACACAAAACTTGAAAACTTCACCTCGTAAGTTCCATTAGTAAAATAAAATACGGTATTGTCAAAGATAGATTTATAATTGTTATTACATAATACATATTGTATTCTATCATCTCCATGACTTATACCCCGATACAATCCATATGAACTTTAAAATAAGCACACTATGAAATAAAAACAGAATCTATCTTAAACAGACAGTATGTAATAATGAAATTTTTAGTTATACTTTTGTAACTCCAAAAATTCTGAAAAATAAGGAAAACTTAAAGTCTTTGTAGCCCAATACTGTGTAAATTTTTCAGGAATTGATCGCGCTCTAATACAGAATGAAATTTCATATACTAGACGCAAAACTTTCTGTTTCTGCACAGGATCAAATCAACAAGCATCCAAATCACCCTAAAGGCTTTTCTTGGCACAAAAATCAAAAGAAATAGAGAAGCCAAATACAAGGCAAATGGCAAAGAAAGTAAAAACAAGCAAATGATAAATGTGAGCGAAGGCACCTGGATTGTTTGGTGAAGCCTCCCTGGCAACGGCGCAGAAATTCCTCTGCTACTAGTGATAGTTTTGGGATTCCATGAAGAGGAAGAGTGATGTAGTATAGTAGCAGATAGTATTTCACATAGTTAAAACTAAGGTTTATCGAACCAATAGGTTATGCCACAAAAACAACGTGAATGGTACCTGCACACACACAAAGCAAATGCTTGCACCTGATGAAGGCAAGAGGGTTGCCAATCCCCTTGTTCTCACAGTTTATAAGGATTAAATTTGATAGTGACAGATATGCAAATAACATATAACAAAATAAAATAAAAACAGCGAGCAATTTTAGGTTTTTAGTAATATTGTAGAATGGACCCCGGGGCCATAGGCTCACTAGAGGCATCTCTCTCATAAGCATAGCATCAGTGGGTAAACACATTACTGTTAGGCAATTGATAGAATAGCGCATAATTATGATTATAATTCTTCATGGCATGATTTACATAGGCATTACGTTCATGAGACCGTTAATCTAACTGCATCTACTACTACTCCACCCCAAGAACGCTATCCAGCATGCATCTCAAAGTATTAAGTTCATGACGAACGGAGTAATGCTTTAAGCAAGATGACATAATGTAGAAGGTAAGGCCAAGCAATATGTCTGAACCCCGTCGTTTTATCCTTGGTAGCAACAATACGATATATGCCTTGCAACCCCACCTGTCACAGAGTAAGGACACCGCAGCATTGTACCCACTACAATGCACCACTCCATTTGAAGATCTACTCATCAACTTGGACAAAGAAAACTCACAGACCAGAAAGCATACATAGCTATATCATTAAACATGAATAGATCTAAAAAAGATTCAAATACTTTCAATGAATAATCTGACCATAAACCCACAATTCATCGGAACCCAACAAACACACCCCGAGAATTACATCAAATAGATCTCCGAAGAGATCATTGTATTGAAGATCAAAGAGAGAGAGAGAGAGAAAGTCATCTATCTACTGCTATGGACCCATATGTCCTATAGGAACTACTCACACATCATCATGGAGGCATCAAGGTTGGTGAAGATTGCCTCCCAAATGGTTTCCCCCTTCGGTAGAATACTAGAAAAGGCCTCCAGATGGGATCACGGAAGAACAAATGCTTGCGACGGTGGAAGAATTGTTTCAGGTCTCGCTTTGGGGATTTCTGAATATTTGTGAATATGTAGGCTCGGAATTAGGGCAAACGGAGCCATAGTGGGCCCACAAGCTCACATGGCATGCCCCCAGGGGGCGCGCCACCTGAGCTTATGCCCCCCTCGATCATTGTGTGGTGCCTCCCTGAAGTTTCTAGGATCTCTCCTGGTCCAGAAAAAATTACCATAAAATTTCATCGTGTTTGGACATTGTTTGGCATGGTTTTCTGTGAAACAAAGAAATAGGCAAAAAAACAAGAACTGGCATTCGACACTATGTGAAGAGGTTAGTCCACAAAAATAATATAAAATGACATATAAAGCATACCGGAATGATAATATAATATCATGAAACAATAAAAAAATTATTGATACGTGGGAGACGTATCAATAACAAAGAGCGGACTAGTGCTAGAAGATATGCTCCAAGCATGTGTGCTCACCTTTGGAACCCAATGGGATACCTTAAGCGGAATTTGTTTACAACAGCGATCATGTCCCCAGTGTCAAGACATCACCAATGGAAGCATTACTCACTAAAGACTACCCAGTCCCATGGAAATGGACTCAAGTAAGGGATATTGGTATATTTGGCGCAGCCGCGAGTCCTAGTAGAGAAGTAGAGGTATATGTCATACAATATCACCTCCAAGCAGCCCAACAGCACCAACCAAACGCGAATGCACACCCTTAACGAGAAATGGATTTAAGACAGGAGATCGTGTCCTATTGAGTGTGACCCCAGTGTGGAAGTCAGACAACCGCCCCAGCAGAAAAGGTTGGCCTGTAGGTACGTAGGACCGTTCGAGACAATGGCCTGACATGGCAACAATGTGTATCAACTACAGCTCCTAACAGAAATGGGACACATCCACAACGTGTTCCACTTATCACGACTCAAGAGAAGATCCTACGTACTCGCTTGCAGAAGGAAAGTCGGAAACACATCCGTGGGCCCTGACTTGACCTATATAGAGGAACCTGTGAGAATTCTGGGAGAGAAAGCCAGACCATACCCGAAAGGAGGAAGACTTTGCCGAGTACTATGGACCAACCACACCGCTAATGAAAATACCTGGGAGATTAAATAGTATCTATACAGAAAGAGTACCCATAGTTATTCCCAGACAACGCTAATCTCGAGGACGAGGTTCATCCTAAGGGGTGTAGGTTTGTAACACCGTGACTTTTGACTCTTTTATTTTTATCTGCAGTTGAATTTTAATTTGACTTTCTTCTTTGTCTTTTTCTCGAATTGACTTGCTTGGACTTAGGAAACTAAAAGCACTTAAAATTGGGCTATCAACAAGCCACCACTAGTTCCTAACCCTCTAGCCTTTTCCTCTCATTATGTTTCCCTCATCAAATTTCCCTTTAGTATTTATTATTTTTCAGAAAAGAATAAAAAGAACACTTTGTGTACTTGAGTTGTGAAGCAACCACCCTTCTCCCTTCGCCAAAAATTCTCAAACAATTCTCATAAATTGTTTAGGTCCTAAAACCATTAGAAATGCATCCAACACCCTCTGGAGTTTTTGCATTTGAGCCCCTCTTCTCCAAAGCCATTTCTGACCCAACCTCTAGGTTACAAAACAAGTGCACTTTTTCTTGCTCTCTAATTACTGAAAATTGGTGAAGTTGATCACCTTAGGGACTAACTACACTCACCCAAAAATCAGACCAAAACCGCACTCCCTCTCCTCTCCGCACAACACAAACACTTAGCAACCAAATACTTCTAGAAGGTCCAGTTGGCAACACAGACCCTACTAGCCCTAGCCACAGCCTCACACACGACCAGTGCACTCCCTAGCTAGTGGACAAGGCTGTGCACACTCGTGGCCGACCAGGACACAACTCTCATTGACTAGAGGGTTGGCATGCCAGAGGGCGCACTCTCCACAACGGTGGCCCCTGGCAATGCGACCGAAGCCATAAGCGTGCCCCCGGCGCCCATAGCCACTTGCAATGCTCTCCCTCGCATGCTCAAGCCCCCTGAGGATCCACCCAACGTTGCTCTGGCTTGGCCCCCTTCCTTTGAGTGTGGTCGTGCCACGATCACTGTTTGACCGTGAGCCTACTGCCATCATGATGCGGTAGACCGGCATAGAGGCTTAGTCGCATCCTCCCTGACACCTCTGATCCGAAGCTAGTCGTAGCCCAGCGCAGCCATAGCTGACTACCATCTCCAAATGAAGAGGCGCCATGGTCCCGACACCTCGCCCGGGCCTATAAGAGGCACCCAAGCGCTCACTACTCCTCACACCAGCTCTACTCCCCCCTTGAATCCTCATTTGCGCAAAAGCTCGCCATTGTAGCCCTGGCTAGCAAATCAAGCTGAGCTCCGCCGCTCGGACCTCACCTCCAGTAGCCCCACCCACGACTCCTCAAACCAAGCCACCACCACGAGTAGAACCACCGTGACCCACTGACCACGCCCACATCCTCAGCCAGCCCAATTAGAGCCCTCTCGCCAGATTTCCTCCTCGCCTAAAGACCATCGCCGCCGAAAAATAAGAAGCCGATGTTGTCCGTCCAGCTCTAGGGAAACTACGGGTACAAGTGATGGCTCAAGAATTTATGATGTTTTTCGTAGTGACTTCCATTTGGTTTCATTGGATTTTAGTTATTATTCGGATATTTCTAATGCTAATCCAACAAAAGAGAGGAAAATCTAATTTGTCCTTTGGATGGCAAGAAATATCACATTTGGAAGGAAACCAAAGGAGATTGGTGCAAATCAAGCTAATTGGAGCAACTTTCCTGAAGAGAGCATTGTCAACAGGCGCACCAGAGTGAAAGAAGACATTCCATGTGACCGCACGCGCTTGTTTGTTTGAGTGGTCGTTTGGAGTGCCCACAGCCCCTCCTTGCCTATACAAGCAACTTCCGTGAAGGGACCACGGGGAGAAGAGAACCCTAGCCGCCGCCGCACCATCTAGAACAGGAGAAGAGAGGATCTGAAGAACTGAGGAAGATCATCGTAGTTTTTTAGCCCTTTCATCTCCATCATCATCACCACCTCCTTCACTATTGTAAGAGGGATTGGAAATTGTAATATCTACTCCATCTCATCTGAGATCAAGACTATTTGAGTACCATTAAATCTCATTGTGGATCCCCTTAATATTATCGATATGGTTTTCATGGTTTTTGTCTCTGTTGTGATCAGTTCCCCTCTTATGATGTGTGAGTAACTCCCCTAGGTGTGGGACATGTAGGTGAGTGGTAAGATTGATATGTGCCTATCATATATGTCTTCATTTGAATTCGTAGTGGTATGATCTATTTAGTATGTTGTTATACTGTGGTGAACTCTATGTGTGTTGCCCAATTTAAGGGCCCAGGCAACATGATCTCGAGACCTACACAGGTAACACATATTGTTTAGGAACTCTGTGACCTCTGACGTGACAAGTGGAGATATCTATGAGAACCGAAGATGATATGAGATAACGGTGGCCCATTGAACTTAATGACTGGCTCCGGTCTTATGACGTTAATTGTGGAAACGACCACTCGGTGGCAACAGAGAAGCAAGACCATAGAATGAAATGTAACCCCTAGTGGAGGAGTTTCATGACTCTAGGGAGAACCTCCTAAAGAAAGTTTATATCACATACTATGAATACAATACAAGGTAACTGGTATTACCGTCGCACTGGCACAAATCATATAGGGACAATTGCATTTTTGTCCTTAGTTGGTTCCTACCCACGGGTTTTGCCCTTACTTTTCGGGCTTGCTCAGCTTTGCCCTTACTTTTTCCACATAGGTCGCTCGGATGCCCTTCCACCAAGATTCCATCCAGTCAAAGAAGTTTGACCACTACATTGGACAAAACTACCCCTGACCAAAAACAAATGAAAGAAAAGAAAAATGTTGTGGCAGATGGTTTATGCCACTTACACGCGGGACCTAGTTGTGAAAACAAAAAAAACTCTCACCCGCCAACTCCCTTACCTGTACAAATTGAAATGAATCAAACAGTCAATTACTAAGTAGGTCCCACCCACCAGTGACACACACCCTAACCTGATTAGCCTTGACTAACGGTACCATGTCGGCTCATCGGGGATTAACCGTCGGTGACCTGGAAACGCGGTGGCGTCCGCAAGAGAGGCCACAGTAGCAGTAGATAGAGGTACTGGCGGTAGATCTCATTAGCGCACGTCTTATGGGCCAAGTGGAAATTCAAACGGTTGTCAGAGCTCGACGGGAGCAATCTCATGGCGGCGGCACATGCACGGCTTCGAAGACATCAGTGCTACAGGGCACCTGAGCATGATTTGAGGGGATCTAAGGCCTACTAGGAGCTCACTGAGCATGATAGGCTACTCTACTACGATGAGTGCTAGCTCTAGCGACGACAGCGACATGGCCGACGGAGGAGAGGTCACGGATGTGCGGAGAAGCTAGCTAGGGTGCGTAATTGACGGTGATACTAAGTATATATTGAACAGGGGATCACTGCGAATTTGCAGAGAATCCCAACGGGCTCGGGGACACAAGAATTGGGGCGAATCGACGGTGGTATTTGTACGCTCCCGAGGTTGAAGATGACGGCGATGGCGAGGTTGTAGGGCACCCCGAGTCGATTTATTAGGTATATATGCATAGGAAGAGGATCTGGATCCAATGGGCATGCATTTGAGGTTAGCAGGCGGTTGTGAGCACGACGACGGCGAGTGGCAACGACTGTCTCCTCTCGGGCAAGCTCAAATCCGAGCGAGAACAAAGGGAAAAGAACGAGGCTGAAGGGGGATGGCGGAGGGGTGACATGTCGAGCTTATCCGCCTCCCGGCGATGCGGCAGGCAGGCAGGAGGTGGCACGGAAGCGGCGGCGCCCGACGTCCATGCGCTCTGTCCTTCTCACGCGAGGAAGGAGATGACCAGAGTTGGGCCTGGGCCGTCTGTAGTGTTGGGCCTAAAGCAAGCGCTCTCTCTGCCTGTCTCTCTTTTCCTATTTACTTTTATTTGTTTTTCAGGGGTAGTTTGGTCCAAAGCAGCGGTCAAACGACTTTGACCGGACGGAATTTTGACGGAAGGGCATTCGAGCGACCTCTGCTGAAAAAGTAAGGGCAAAACCAGTGGGTAGGAACCAACTAGGGACAAAAATACAATTGTGCCAATCATATATTCTTACCATGAACTGAAATCTCTCTGCAACTAATCTCTCAATTGCAGGGAACACCATTTACATTCTATGTTCTTGTTATTTACTTTTCTAGTTATTTAGTAGACACCTTTAAATCCTCTTTTTACTAGTATATTTAGTTTATCATTTACCAAGGACAGTAGTAGTATTTGCAGAAGCTCGAGAAGTACTTCACACAAGAACTGTGACACCTTGTGTATGACAGAAACGCCTCCATAAATACTCTTCTTCGCTCTTTGTTGGGATGATTACAAATTGGGATACTTCTGCGAAAGTGCTACACTATCCTGTTTGGTCTGTAGGTACCAACAAGAAGGACCATCGCCACTCCCTCTCTCCAAGAACCCACCCACACAAGCCGACAAGGTCTCCACGACGGAGAACCACAGCCGGTGAACCGCCGTTCCCATCGGTTGGGTTTTTAAAAATAAAACCTAACCGATGGGCCCCACCAGTTAGTGACTCACTTACGTTCCAAAGTGGTATGCTGGGAGAGGCGTAATCAAAAAATATACCTTTGATGTCGCCTGCTCTGGGAATTTCTAAAATCGATTTAAAACTGTTGTTAAATCCTTTGTTTTAATGTTTTTTTCATTTTTTTCTTATTTAATTGCCCTTTTGATCGGGAATAACTATTTTTGCATTTTTTATTTAATTGTCCTTTTGTTGGCAAGGTTGGAGATTTGTTTGGCTTCCCTAGAATTTATGTACAAAGTTTTAATACTTTTCTTTATATTGTAAATGCTTTGAAAATTATTTCCAGAGAGAAATAATTCATGGGTTGAAGACCAGGAGTTTTATGAAACTCCACCTGAGGAAGGAAAGCAACCACATCCATTTTCTTGATGGCAATGCAAGGCCATGGGTTCCAACTTGCATTTTTCTCTTTTACTTTTTTCTATTTTCACTTGGCTTGTTATGCTTGTATTTTTGTTTGTGTAGAGCTTTGTATGGAAGTGTAGTGGTGCACTAGTGTAGTAAAATAGATTTGAGTATGAATGTCTTAGTTGCACTAAAGTAAGCATTTACGATGAAACTGGTAATTTCTTCCAACAACATAAACCCAATTAAAACAAAGGACACCCCTTCGGGGAAAGACTACTTTAGCACTAGTGAAAGACTACTTTAGCACTAATAATTTGAGTATGAATGAATAGGGTTTGTTTTACTTTAAAGTTAAGTAATTATAATCCAACCCCAATGACTGGTCAATTCACGGTGCCACGGAACCGAACTTGATCCGTACGACCACATTTGCCTGGGTGGGAGGGCCTTATTTTATTTGTAGTTATGTCTATTTCGCATGGATCCAAAGAGGTAAACTGGGACGAGTAGACTTCCTTCGCAGGGAAGTTGTCGTTCAGGCAAGAGAGCCTGGGTTGGTAGTTGTGCACAGTAAAGTTGATAGTTTCCCGGTGGGAATAAGTTGTGTCACGGGGTGGCAGGGACCTAGATCCTCTCACCCAGGGCTAGCATGTGGGAGGTCGGAGACACGGTTAGAGTGCCATGCTATAGTAGGATTTGTTAGATTGGGAGTCTATGGTGCAGGTAAAGTGTACATCCTCTACAGAGTGTGCGTTAAATATATTCAAATAGCCGAGTCCCCACAAAGGGACACAGTTCGCGTTACGTCACACTATTTGACCAATCACCCTAATATGTTTAAGTTAAGTGTTGAAAGGTTGTCAAGACAAGTGGAATGATCACATTGGATGATCTGTTGTGAAAAGTCGGATGATTGGGGATCATGCCAGGAAAAGGTCCATGGGACGTTAAATGAGCAGACTAAGTTTTACAGTAGTTTTGTTAGTAGTTATATTTTAAGTCTTTAAGTAGCTGTTGTATTTATTTTACCTTTTTCTTGCTTGCTTGCTTTTGGATTGTTTGTGAGCTTGCGAGTACATTCAAAGTACTCACCTGCCTTATCATGCTAGATGCGAGAGAAGCCCAGTATAAGGACGTTGAGAGTGCGATCTAGATTGTGTCCCAGTAGTGTCCCTCTGGAGGAGCCGCACTGCCTTATCCTTTCCGCTATGTTATACCGCTTCCGTCACTAGTACCCCCGTAGCAACTAGATCGCTGAATAAAAATTTGAACACAATTGCTCCTATTGTACTACCTTGCAGAGGAAGAGTATTGTATCCTAACTCCTCGTACGATTAAGTACTCTATTATATTGTGGTTTATCTGTATCAAGCTATAGTCGTGTTCTAGAAGACATAGATCTCTGGACTGGAATACGAGGCCTCTGGTTCTCTGAATCGGGGTGCCATAATGTAGTTGAGTGCATGGGGTGTGTGGTCGTAAGGATAGTGTCATCAACATAGACCAATAAGTATGCAATGGAGGTGCCATGGTGCATAATGAATAAGGAGGAATCACTCTTGGAGGCATGAAAACCAAGGGATTGGAGGAATGACTGAAGCCGAAGAAACCATGTTCATGGAGCTTGTTTCAAGCCATGGACAAACTTACGTAGTAGGCACACACGTAGTCCGGTCGGGAAGAATCACAAAACCAACCGGTTGAGAGCAGTACACCATTTCCTCGAGGTCACCATGGAGAAATGTGGTTTTTGACGCGATTTGATGTATGGGCCATGATCTTGAGGTAGCAAGGCTCAACGCAACATGAATAGTTGCCGGCTTGACCACATGACTGAAAGTTTCCCCATAATCCACACCCTCTTGTTGAGCGAATCCACGTACAACCTACCATGCTTTGTAGCATGCCAAAGAACCACCCGCATTGAACTTGTGGTGAAATATCAATTTACCCATGACAACATTCACACCTGCAGGCTAAGGCACCAAACACCAAGTAGCATTGTTCATTAAAGCATTAACTCACCTACCATGGCTTGATGCGAATGGCGATCCTTATGAGCTGATTTATATGTGGTCGGTATGGGAGAAATAGGAGAGGACGTGGAATCGGCAATAAATAGCCGCTTTGGCATGAAATAACATGTTTTGGCGTGGGTGGACATTTTATGTGAGTTAAAGGGTGGCTCTAGCAAAATGGCGTGCATGGGTAGACAAGGCGAAGGTGTACTGGGTGGCACGAAAAGTGAGGACGATCTGGTGGGGCTATCGGCCGAAGGAGTAGGACTAGCAGACATGGGATCTGATGAAGATAAGGTGGCAGCAGAATCGAGCGAGCTGGTTGGTGCGCAGCGCGAGGTGGATGGTGGGTTGTGGGGGACAACCGAGTCAGGCGCACCAGTACAGGAAGATCCACCGCAGGATTAGGGTGAGCGGATAGGAGGGGACCGCGTGGCGTGTTGTGGTGTGGAGGGCGGGGAGCTGGCAGGTGGCCCGGCCAGTGCGGCTGATGGGGACATGTGGGACCTGTACAAGATAGGTGGGGGTGGGGGATCTGAGAGAATCCGTCAGATGGGTTGCGATGCATGGGAATTTTCTATGGACGTGGGGATTTTGTGCCAGGAAGTGGTGGGCGTGTATGGAAAAATGGTTTCGTAAAAAATTACATGACGAGAAACGAATGACGTGGCGTGTCTAACTCATAGCACCTATAACCCTTATGTTCTAGCGGATAGCCCAAGAATATGCATCTAGGTGAGCGAGGCGAAAGTTTGTTATCCATGGTGGCATATGTGTCCGGGAAGCAAAGACAACCAAGAACATGAAGATGATCATACTGTGGGTGCATGCCGTAGAGACGGTAGTGAGGTGTATGTTGGCAATGGCACGAGAGGGACGCCGATTTACTAAGTAAGTGGCCATGTGGAGTGCTTTGACTCAAAATGATGGGATGAGGTTGGCTTCTAGGAGGAGGGTTCGAACAACGTGATTGGTGGTCCGAATGAGCCGTTCACCTTTACCGTTTTACGGAGATGTGTGTGGGCACGAGAACCGGTAAGCGACACCGTTAGAAGAGATGAAGGAGCATAGAGAGGACTTGATGAATTCTCCTCCATTGTCACATTCCATGCTCTTAATGATTACACTCAATTGGGTGTGAACAAACGTGAGAAAACGTCGTAAGATGATGGATGTGTCGGATTTTGTGCGCATAGGGAATGACCACGAGTAGTGAGTAAAGTCATCGAAGCACAACTAAATAGTAATGAAATCCAGAGAAGCTTACAACAGGGGAGGTCCATAAATCACAATGGATTAAATCAAAAGGGGCAGAGGTTTTGCTAAAGGAGGAAGAAAAGGGGAGGCATGTTTGGCAACCTAGCTGATATGCACTACATGGTGAATGTCCAGCCTTATTACAATCACTACGGAAATCGTTCCATGGTAGATAGAGTGTGGGCATCAGGATGTCCGAGACGACGACGCCACATATCCCACGAAGAGGTGGTAACAAGGAGAGCGGACGCCCGAGATGGGTTATTGCCAATGGAAGGGTAGAGATCGTCGTTGCTAATGGAGATCATGAGAACTCTTCGAGTGCCAAGATCCTTTACAAGAAAACCACAAGGGTAAAAATCAATACAACAGGAGTTACCCTTAGTAAATTCACCAGCAGAAATATGGCTGGTAACAACCAAGGGGGAAACGGGAACATCGGTGAGATAGAATTCATGAGGTGGGAGGGTGGTAGAGACGGTGTCCATGACAGGAAGGTGATGCACATTACCAACAAGAATCTTTGACATAACATGCTTTAATGAAGAACTAGACTTGCTGAGATTACCTTGGGTGCCAGTCACATGCGAAGAAGCTCCACTGTCGAGATACCATTCGAGCGACGGGTTGGAGGGGAATACGCCTTTGCTGTAGGCGGTGTTGAGCATGGCGAGGTGCTCCCATGACGGCGGCATTAGCGGATAGTATGGAGCGCGAGCGGGAGGGGCCGGCTGGTACATCTGGTACGCCTGCGCATGGGAGCCGGGACGCGGGCCGAGAACACCCGCGGCTTTGGGGGGCACCTTGCCCAAGCGTGGGTATGGCAGTGCCATTCATAAGGAGCGAAATAGCCCGTGAGCAGAGAGAACCGGGGCTGTGAGGGTTGACCGCAACCAGTAGAGTCGCCAAGGCCGCGCCCGCGGCCATGGTCACCACCATCGCCGCTGCGGTCACCATGGATAGGGTGAGTTTGCAGCTGATGCGGGGCCCCTTGGTTGTGATCGGCGCCACGGTCGGAGGAGCGATCCGCACGATCTGCTTGGCCACGATCGTCGGTGCCGGAGATGCTGCCACCCGATGTACCGCCGCCGGAGAGGGTAAACACCGAGGCACTCTCGGTTGCGGTGCGTTGCTCCATGGATTCCTTGGCTAAGACGACACGCGAGAGGACCGTGTCAAATGGCAGCGTGGGTATCATGTCACCCAGAACGACTTGAATGGTGTGAAGATGTTCGTAGAGGCCGTGGAGGAACTGAGTGGTGAGGTCCACCTCGGTGACGGCGTGGTCAATATAGGCGAGGCCATCGGTGAGGAGCTTCATGCGGTGAGCATATTCGACAACCGGGAGATCAATCTGCTTGAGATTGCGGTATTGCCGGTTGAGGATAATGAACCGGGCGGCGCGGTTGGCGAGGAAGAAATCCTTGATCTTCTTCCAGATGGCGTAAGTGGTAGTAGCACCAATGATATGATCAACGAGGGGATCGGCGAGGGTGGCGTAGATCCAGAGGGCAACGTTGGTGTCTAGCTCAAGATATTGGGCGTCGGCGTTAGAGGGTGGAGGGTGCTCGATGAGGTATGTGACGCCGTAGTGGGGGAGCACCATGACGAAGAAGAACTTCCATTTGTGATAGTCGTGATACACGGGATTCAGCAGGAATTTAATTTGATTGGTGATGTGATTGGGAAAGATGGGGTTGTGGGGGGCATGCGCCGGCGGCGCCGACGGAGCAGCAGAGTTGAAGAGCGGGGCAAATTGAGAACCAGATGCGGCGGAGGTACCGCTTAGCAGGGATGGGTTGGTGCCGAAGATGAAGGGCGGCGAGGACGCCACACAGGTGGCCGAGGAGGTGTCAGCGCCAGATGTCGTGGAGGAGAGGGCGCACGGCGATGTTGGCGGCAGGAGGAGGAAGAGTCGTTCTTGGCCATGGTACGTTATCCTGGTGTCTTATACCAAGTTGAAGAGAATGCTTTCGATCCCTTGATTGATTCTGTTTTTTTTTAATTGTTTGGATTGCTTATCACATGTATCACATGGTATTGATTGATTCTGTTACAATGTAGAGATGGAGTGAGAGCCCGAGACTAATACAAGGCATGTACAAGTACAACATAACGTGACAGTGTACAAATTCTCAAAAAGAAAAAAACAATTGATATCTTTTTTTTAGGGGAAACAGTTGATATCTCCTCTCTTGCGCGAATGCTACACTGCTACTATTTGAGCTCGGGCGACGATGAATCTACTAAATCCTATGGCATCTGTCACGCTTTCAATTCCTTGTCCCCCTTTTCTTCCCCTCTTTGCTCGCTTGCTAAGCCTTTTTGACAAGTTTCTTTTCTTGAAAAGAAGTGAAAGTGCGCAAGCATCCAATTTACTTTTCCTTAACCTTTTTTACAAAATTGACCGACGTTGGAACCAGTTGCTTGTAAGGTAGCAGCAGCACGCAAGTGATTGCGAGGAGGTGTCGATTCCATTCGACAGTCTTTTGGCCCGAGCTCAAATAGTAGCAGTGTAGCACTCGCGCAAGAGAGGAGACATCAACCGTCTTCTCTCTAGGCAATAATTATGTTTCTGCTATCCTAGTACCAGCATGAAGTATGAGCCAAGAATAGCGTATCTGACCTAATTGGATGGTTTACCATACGATTCGTCAGCAGCCCTCAACTGAACTAAAGACACTTAGAAGCTTCGGCTTCTTGGTGCATGGCCATGAGCATGAACTCGTGATGAAGCATTGTTGTGGTACGTGTTTCTTGTTGCTGCTGATGGCAAGCGCATATCTTCGGCAAGCCTGGTTGGCTTGCTCGCATTGGAGCTCCGCTGGACCATCAGCTTGGGCACACAACGAGCCGCAGGGTGCCTGTTCGCGGTTGGACGTGCACAGTAAAATACATGAAATTTGAGATCATGAACTGCTCGCTTTTTTCAACCAGATGAACCACTTGTTTGTTTGTTTGTTTTTTGCCGTAGATTTTCTTTTTAGATAGCTTACCAGGTTTGACGTCTCGTTTTTTTTTTGCCGTAGATGGACTGCCTGCCCTTTTTCTTAGGGTAGATGGGCTGCTTGCTTAAATTTTTTTCTGCATGGTAATACATGTTTCATTCATATCATAAAGAACAAAGTACAAGTCACGTAAGGACCGACATGACAAAGCTGAAAAGATAGCAAAAGATCTCTGAGCTTGACACCAACGCCCGTCACCTGTCTCCGGCACCATCACAGTAGCCAACGAAGAAAAGAATGACGGATCACCTCCTCACCCGATCTCGACGCGGCTCCATCGCTGATATGCAGCTTTGCGGATCTTCAAGGTGACTCACCAAAAGTGAAGCCATTGCCGTTGAACGAACAGACCGGGGCAACACCCCAGACACGCCATCGAACTCCAGGTCTGACACCACACGACGATTAAGACGCCGAAGAAGGAAACCATACCTGCCATCCACGAACCACGAACCCAGCACATGTTCCGTCTTCCAGATGTCATCGATGCAGACCACAATCTGCATCCACTCCTGGACTACCTCCCAAGCTCCACGCCGACGCTGGAGCAAACGTCGTCGCAACGGCGGAACCCGAGGACACAGTTCCACCACAAGGATGCCGCCGCCGCCACGCCATCCTTACTTGAACAGACTGGTTTCCAAATTCATCCCCAACCATAGGACCGATGGCCTCGTCAGGGAAGGATCCAAAGAATCTTTATTCAGCGCCATCATCGTCGCCGCCGAAGCCAAGACGATGAACGAGCTAAAAACCTAGACTACAAGGGAGTAAAAACGATCCACGCGCGTGGATCCGGCGACCCTCCTCATCACCGATGACCAAGGTCGCCGGCGGAGGGGAGCCGCCGGAGGACGGCACTGAAAGATGGCCTCTCCTGGCGGCGGCTAGGGTTCCAGGCGCCAGGGACGAGAGAAAACGATCTGTAACATACCTGCTTGCTTAATTTGAGAAGTGATAGCGGAGCATCTCCAACTGTTTGTTTATGTATCCGTATAATATTGGTGCGGTTTAGTTTACGAAATTTCGTATAATATGCCCAACTTCCTCTATATCTAGGGAAAGATGACCCTTCCATAAATCTATCCATAAAACTGCCATGTCAGCGCTTGGCTGTCATATCCATTGTGCCGTCGCGCAGCCTTCATCGTCGTCGACAACCGCCGCCCCCGCCGCTGACCATCGGCGTCGTGCGGTCGCCAACCACTGCCAAAGCCCGTCGTTGCCGACCACCACGGAGCCTGCTGTTGCCGCAGCCAAATACCACTTTTAGGCGAAGTTTGTACGGGAACTGCTAAAGCGCCTTATTTGTGAATCTCCCTTAATTATATCAACACTCTGTAAAACCATTTTTACGTGAACTTTTTTATAAAAAATCATTGGAGATGATATGCTTTTCTAGGCAATCATATAGTGTTAGCTCGCCTTTGTTTTTTGGCTTTTTAGGGAAGCATTTCGTAACTCGTAGACGGACGGTATAATGTTAGGCCTAAAACTGAAATCACATAAGCTAGTTGGCTGTTTCCACAAAAGGCCCATTGACCAAGTTCATGGGCCAGAACACATATTCCCTTTTGCCGTACGTAAGATACGCTGCGCAGAATTTCCCCGCGCGTAAAGCTCCAAACCCCGGGAAATGACATATGTGGATGTCAGTTAGATATTTTCCCGCGGTGTGTAAAGCTCAAAACCTCGGGAAATAAAATGTCTAGTTCACCTCACATGTACGTAAAGCTGGTCACAACGATAATATACCAAGAACTGGCTATATGAAGTTGTCCTGTCACGTATAGTCAATCTAATAGGCAACATATATAGTAGCTAATTGCTAAGCAGTACTACTAGTTTAATGCATGCACTAGTAGCCTACTAGTTTAATGCATGCACTAGTAGAAAACAGGGCTTTGGTCCTGGGCAGATAAGAGCATTAGTCCCGGTCGTGTTACGAACCGGGACCAATGGGAGCATCAATCCCAGTTCGAGAGGCTAGGCCGCCGGCCGGGCCTCGGCAGGCATCAGTCCCGGTTCGGCTGGGACCTTTAGTCCCGGTTCCAGCCACCAACTGGGACCCATTTAGTCCCGGTTGGTGTGTGGAACCGGGACTAAAGGTTAGGCAATTAGTCCCGATTTTAGACACAAACCGGGACTAAAGTTTTGCCTATATATACCCACGCCCCTCTCCCCCTATCTCCTCTGTTTTTTGGTCGTGGAAGGGTGGAGGTGGGGGCTACTCTGTTTTTTGCCTATATATGCACATGAGGTGTTCGATGAAATGCAGGAGCCACACTTAAGCTTTCTCCTCTATTCTTCTCCAAGCTAAACCTCCAAGCTACATTTTCCCCAAGATTTGTCTAGGTTTGGCGGTGCACCAACTTGATGAGGGCACGACCTTGGACGCGCCACTGATTCGCCCTGATCTTTTACGATGCAACGAACTCCTCCAAGATCCATGATAATATCCCCCAATTACGCGAACAGTACACGTAACCTGAAGATGGGGTGATGACCTCCAACGGACAATCCCTCGACACACGAGGAACCTCCCGCCGTAGTAGACGTAACCAGCACGCAACCCGTTGGTGATGACGGACCTCGAGCCAGGTGCAACTTTCGAATAGAAAATTCACACAAAAAATAATATGAACGGCACCCAAAGAGGGTCGCTTAATATCGATACATAATTGTTGTCTAAACTCTAGAAATAGCCTAAATTTTACAAGGATGTGCCCTGGCTTTTATATCAGCCGAACCATCTAACAAAAACTTGATA
The DNA here is from genome assembly GCA_011799875.1 of Thinopyrum elongatum. Classification (NCBI taxonomy): domain Eukaryota; kingdom Viridiplantae; phylum Streptophyta; class Magnoliopsida; order Poales; family Poaceae; genus Thinopyrum; species Thinopyrum elongatum. The sequence continues at coordinate 386,877,537 of CM022298.1, forward strand.
AGCAAGGAAAGGAAAGAAAAATCCTATCTCTACTCGCACATGGCTGAAGATTAAACAAAACGACTGCAAGACTTGTCTAAAGATAATAGGACTCTAAGTCATCTTATGTCACGCCATCTTCCATTGGTGGACCCCAACCGGAAGCCTTCAAGCTTAGCATATTCCATGTACGTGAGCCTCCTAGCAAAATATCTTCTTTGATTGGCAGAAACAAAAACATAAAGTGCAACCTTCTCCTTGTACCATCTCCTACGTATGAATCCAAGTCAAAGCATCCATAATATTTGTACGTGCATGTCTTGTCTTCAAACCTGTACATGTAGAACTTGCTCTTGTCACAAGGATTAGTACTGGCATCTTTATGTCCTATACTTGGTGTCTTCCTCTCATCCACACGCCCCATATTCCGGAGAGCATCAGCATGCATGTCAGTAATAGCAACCAAAGCTTCATCATTTTATAATTATCTCTAAGACTCATTGGTATATTTATCGTATGTACCGGCAAATAATTAGTATTGACTGGAACAGTAGCGGCCATGGTGCTACACAAGGTCATATCATCCTCTCCCCCTTGAAGCAAAACCGTCCTCGGTTTTGAGTCCTCCCCAGCAGCTGCATCAATAGTGATTTTTGAGGGTAAAAATTTAGCAGCCTCGACCTCCCTTTGCTTTTGTTCTAACTCTTTCATCTTCTCTTGGTGTTTCTTTGCATCAATTGCAGCTTGTGCATTGTCTGGCCTCTTACGATCCTCCAAATATTGTTTGGAAGAGTATGCTTCAAAATAAGACCACTGTCCTTGACAAGTAAACTTAAATTTCCTCCAAGAAAAGGTGCCATATTTATCAATCTGCATATCCCTCTTTTTTGTCCAAGGTTGACCGAGTATCAAGGTACACACAGACATATGTTGAGGAAGAACATCACAGAGTACAAGATCTGTATGTCCACAAAATCTGAAACACACCTCTACTTGATCTTTTATAGTCACAAATTTCCTTGCCACGAAAGTCTATATGGTTCTGGTTGTTCGGTCGTTGATAATTGTAGTGCATCAACCAAAGATTTACTCACCAAATTTATTTTTGAAGAACGATCCAACAATGTAGCACAAGTAGTTGGTCCAACCTCCACTCTTGTGTAGATTTGAAACCATGAAAGGGCCCGTGACGGATCCTTCTCACTTTGAGACATCTCACCATCAAAATAGTGTTCCATCAGAATCGCAGTTTTACAATCTGTAAGAACAAATTGTTAAAAAAAATTGCACCGTAATAAACCCAGTAATCTGATACCAACTGATGAGGACACGATCTTGGATGCGCCACTGATTCGCCCCGATCTTTTACGATGCAACGAACTCCTCCAAGATCCACAACAATATCCCCCAATTACGCGAACAGTACACGTAACCTGAAGACGGGGTGACGACCTCCAACGGACAATCCCTCGACACACGAGAAACCTACCGCCGTAGTAGACGTAACCAGCACACAACCCGTCGGTGACGATGGACCTCGAGCCAGGTGCAACTTTCGAATAGAAAATTCACACACAAAAAAATATATGAACGGCACCCAAAGAAGGTCGCTTAATATCGATACATAATTGTTGTCTAAACCCTAGAAATAGCCTAAATTTTACAAGGATGTGACCTGGCTTTTATATCAGCCGAACCATCTAACAAAAACTTGATAAGCAAGGAAAGGAAAGAGAAATCCTATCTCTACTCGCACACGGCTGAAGATTAAATAAAACGGCTGCAAGACTTGTCTAAAGATAATAGGACTCTAAGTCATCTTATGTCACGCCATCTTCCGTTGGTGGACCCCAACCGGAAGCCTTCAAGCTTAGCATATTCCATGTACGTGAGCCTCCTAGCAAAATATCTTCTTTGATTGGCAGAAACAAAAACATAAAGTGCAACCTTCTCCTTGTACCATCTCCTACGTATGAATCCAAGTCAAAGCATCCATAATATTTGTACGTGCATGTCTTGTCTTCAAACCTGTATGTGTAGAACTTGCTCTTGTCACAAGGATTAGTACTGGCATCTTTATGTCCTATACTTGGTGTCTCCCTCTCATCCACACGCCCCATATTCTGGACAGCATGCATGTCAGTAATAGCAACCAAAGTTTCATCATATTTATAATTATGTCTAAGACTCATTGGTATATTTATCGTATGTACCGGCAAATCATTAGTATGGACTGGAACAGTAGCGACCATGGTGCTACACAAGGTCATATCACAACTACACTAGTGTATTAATTTGGTCATTTCTCTATTCATGATGTTCTGTAATGGTTTTTGATACACTTAATTATGTAATGCACGCAGATGAACCGTCAATGGATGTACGGTGACCGACGCACCTCCGAGTACATTATGGGCCTCCATATTTTTCTCGATGTGGATGAGGCAACCAAGCAGAATGGTTTTATGTATTGTCCATGTATTGTCTGTGGGAATATGAAGGGTCACTCTTCCTTGAAAACCCTTCAGATCCACCTGCTTGAGAAGGGTTTCATGCCACACTATAATGTTTGGACGAAGCATGGAGAAAGAGGAGTTATGATGGAAGACAACGAAGAAGAAGAGGATGATGACAACTATCATATGTTCCCTAAATACGGTGATACTGCAACGGAGGAAGCTGAAGATCAAGAGGCACCAGACGATGTGCCCGATGATGATCTTCGCCGGGTCATTGTTGATGCACAGAGAGAATGTGAAAGTGAAAGGGAGAGGTTGAAGTTCGATCGCATGTTAGAGGATCACAAAAAAGGGTTGTACCCAAATTGCGAAGATGGCAACACAAAGCTTGGTACCACACTGGAATTTCTGCAATGGAAGGCAGACAATGGTGTATCTGACAATGGATTTGGGAAGCTACTGAAAATCATGAAGAAGAAGCTTCCAAAGGATAACGAATTGCCTGACAGTACGTATGAAACAAAGAAGGTTCTCTTCTCTCTAGGATTAGAGACGCAGAAGATACATGCAAGCCCTAATGACTGCATCCTCTATCGCGGTGAGGAGTACGAGAATTTGAATGCATGCCCAATATGCGGTGCATTGCGGTATAAGATCAGACGAGATGACCCGGGTGATGTTGAGGGCGAGCGCCCCAGGAAGAGGGTTCCTGCCAAGGTGATGTGGTATGCTCCTATAATACCACGGTTGAAACGTCTGTTCAGAAACAAAGAGCATGCCAAGTTGTTGTGATGGCACAAAGAAGACCGTAAGAAAGACGGGAAGTTGTGAGTACCTGCTAACGGGTCGCAGTGGAGAAAAATCGAGAGAAAGTGGCGGGACTTTGCAGATGACGCAAGGAACGTATGGTTTGGTTTAAGTGCAGATGGCATTAATCCTTTTGGGGAGCAGAGCATCAATCATAGCACCTGGCCCGTGATTCTATGTATCTATATCCTTCCTCCTTGGTTGTGCATGAAGCGGAAGTTCATTATGATGCCAGTGCTCATCCAAGGCCCTAAGCAACCCGGCAACGACATTGATGTGTACCTAAGGCCATTAGTTGAAGAACTTTTATAGCTGTGGGATAAAAAAGGTGTACGTGTGTGGGATGAGCACAAACAGCAGGAATTTGACCTACGAGCGTTGCTGTTTGTAACCATCAATGATTGGCCTACTCTTAGTAACCTTTCAGGACAGACAAACAAGGGATTTAAGGCATGCATGCACTGTTTAGATGAGACTGAAAGTATATATTTGGACAAATGCAGGAAGAATATGTACCTGGGACATCGTCGATTTCTTCCGACCAAGCATGCCTTAAGAAAGAAAGGCAAGCATTTCAAAGGTGAGGCAGATCACCAGAAGAAGCCCGTCCTCCGTACTGGTGCTGATATACTTGATATGGTCAAGGATTTACAAGTAATCTTTGGAAAGGGTCCTGGTGGACAATCTGTTCCGAATGACGCTGAGGGACACGCACCCATGTGGAAGAATAAATCTATATTTTGGGACCTACCCTATTGGAAAGACCTAGAGGTCCACTCTGCAATCAACGTGATGAACGTGACGAAGAATGTTTGTGTGAATCTGCTAGGCTTCTTGGGCGTGTATGGGAAGATAAAAGATACACCGGAGGCATGTGAGGACCAATAACGTGTGAACGAAAAAGACGACATGCATCCAAAGTAGTATCAAGGTCCTGCCAGCTACGCTCTTACCAAAGAAGAGAAGGAAATCTTCTTTGAATGCCTGCTCAGTATCAAGGTCCTATCTGACTTCTCGTCGAATATAAAGGGAATAATAAATATGGCAGAGAAAAAAATTCCCCGCGCCCTCGTCGCCGCCCCCGAGCCCTGCCCCGACGCCGTCCCCGAGCCCGCTCGCTCTTCGTCGCCGGCCGGACCTTCCTGAGCATCGCCGCGCCCCTGTGAGCCAGCCACCCTCGTCGCTGGCTGGGCCTCGTCGCCGGCTGTCCTCGTCTGCTGCTGCTAGTCACTCAACGAGCCTTCATGAGCTCCTCGGTGAGCACTCTTCCCTCCTCAAGTTTCTGTCAAATTTTTGGGTTAGGGAGAGAACAAGTTTCTCTCAAGTTTCTGTGGAAGTAATATGGCAAATTTGATGTGGCAAAATGTATGATGAAATGCCTTCATGAGCTCCTCGGTGAGCACTCTTCCCCCCTCAAGTTAATCTGAAATTTCTGAAATTTCTGAATTTTTTGATAGTGCACATCAAGTGTATGATGAAATTCCAGAGGGCTCTAGGAATTTTTGAGAATTTTTGTGGTGAGGTGTTGATGCACAAAAGGGAGTCTGGCAAAGTTTCAGAATTTTTGGAGCAATTTAAATTGGGCTTTGACCATGGAGTTTGAATCTGGTCCAAATTTGAACTGAATGAAATTTGAACTATGGAACCAAATGTTTTTGATGGAATGGGTTGTGAGTACTGTCAAATAGATGGAGTAATTTTTGTGGGTTCAAAAGAATTGGGGAGAATATAGCTCCTTTGCAAATCAAAGAACAAATTTTATAGATGATATTATTACTTAGTTGTTACTCTTATTTTGTAGATGATATTATCCATGATTATATGGTGTTGGTTTCTTTATGTCATGTTGTAGATTTATATTGCTACATATAGGTTATGCTTGTTGCATATAACCTACTCTATTACTTCTTGTTAATTATTCAAGTTGTTTCATTTACCTAGGATGGTAGCTATGTATACTTAGTTGATTGACATGCCATATTAGTACTTACTCAAATAAAATGCATATTTGGGTATATGCCTACCATGTGTTATATCATTGGTAGTTTGTACCTTATGTTCATACATTTGGTTAGACTTTACTTGGTAGATATACCATAGTAGTTTGTTGATGTTGTACTAAATTGTTCTCTATCAATACTATGTCATGTTATTGCATACTAGGTTGTATAGCATGTGTGTAGCAATTCATGTATTAGATCATGCCTAAGTTGTATATCTATGCACTTGCAAGTGTATGATGTGCTAGATAGGAAATGCATGGAATCATGTTATTCATGCTAGTATAGTACTTAGCTTGAAATGATTGATGCCATGACTTAGATGTTTACTTGCTTAGTATGATTTTCCTTCTGTTTTTAAGTCACAACTAGTATGATAGTGTTGTGTGCTAATGCCATGCTTGATAGTCATGTTAGTTGATATCAACTAAATTATATGTTATATTGGTAGCATAGCGCGCGTGATGTCTCGTGTGATGATCCACCATGCTTTGTCACCCTATATAGTTTATCTAGGTATCTCAATGTTGTCTTCATGACCTTCTTCATATCTAGTTTATCTAGTGGTTGCATTGTTATATGTCTAGGTGTCTTTCATGCAAGTGACCTTTAATGTCTTATTATGTTCCATGAAGTAGGAGCATATTGATGTCATCTTGCTCGATATATGTCCTATTTTAGTTTTTGTAGTACATATATTGAATTTCAGAACTTTAATCTTTGAATTATGAACATAGGAAATGTCTGACGACGACGATAGGATCCAAGAGTGCGAGTACTGCGGCGACGACCGGGGTCTGTGCGATAGGCCTCACCTGGAAGGTGGTCGACGCTTCAGTATTAAGCTCGACGAGACCTTCGATGTTTATACGGTACGCAACAACGACAAGTCTTTTTCCGTAATTAAGCATGACTTATATTTCTTCAACGTGTAATTTCCGCTTTCTACAATTCAACTAGTGCATCCCCTGCCATGCAAGACGTTATGTCTTGGAGAAGCTCAATTTCGAAGATCATGAGAATATGCAGATAAAGAGAGTTCACCTCAGGACCAATCATGGTTATGCTTTTAACGTAAAGCTATACAATGCGGTGACCTACTCCCATTTTGGTTGCTCGAATTGGGCAGCACTATTCAAGGCATATGGTTTTCAGGAGGGTATGTATGTCACCTTCGATCTGGGTGATGATCCTGAAGATGACATGGATGAAGATAATATCGACGAAGATAATATCAACATTTGGTCGATGTTCATACGCTTCCACTTCTACCTCTATGTGAGTTTCTCAAGCATATTCAATAAGTAGTTTATATTGTATTTATAAAAATAGTTGACAGCTTATTTCCATTGACAGCATATTTCCATTCTTCAAGAAATGTACGGAAAGTAGTAGACAAAACCTACTACAGTTATGGGTCTGAGCTAACACTACTAGGAAAAGGGCTATAGCTGATATGGACATTAATGGCGCACCATGTATGTGGTGCGCCACTGCTATATAGCAGTGGCGCACCAGATACAGGTGCGCCATTAATGTCCTCATTACTAATGGCGCACCAGACACACGGTGCGCCATTACTAGCAAATTTTATTTTTTTTTATTTTTCTAAAACTATTAATGGCGCACCAGCGCACAGTGCGCCATTACTAGTTTTAACTATTAATGGCGCACCACACGCTCCGTGCGCCACTACTAACAAATTTTTTTTTACTTTTTTTTCAAAACTAGTAATGGCGCACCTGTGTGAAGTGCGCCATTACTAGTTCAAACTAGTAATGGCGCACCACAACCACGGTGCGCCACTACTAACAATTTTATATATATATATATATATATATATATATATATATATATATATATATTTGCAAAACTAGTAATGGCGCACCCCTAACTGGTGCGCCATTAGTAACCAGGGTTACTAATGGCGCATTTTTAGGTGGTGCACCATTAGTAACCTGAGACCAGCTAGATATTTTGGACATCCACACCTACCACACTCACTTTCCCCACTTCATTCTCTCCACCTCCTCCTCCAAGCTTGTCTCGGCTGCCTCCTCCTCCTCACCTCATTTGCACCATAGATTCACCCAAATTAAGTGGTTAAATTACCTTTTATTGATAGGTAAGTAAGGGGAAAGCTTTCTTTAATTATGTTATAGATCTACTTTTTTCTCCCTCCAACAACGTGCACATGCACTTTTTATGGCCTAGATCTACGTATGTTTGTGGTGTTGCATATGTTTGTGGTGTTGCATATGTTTGTGTTTGCAGGTACCGGTATTTGAAATGCGATAGTTGCCAATATTTTGCCGGAATGTTGATTCATTTCCGTTTCGGCGAGAATTTGGCACTATGCATTCTTTTTGGTCCTATTTTTAGGCAAAGTCATGCCAAATTTTTTCTTGGTTCTAAAATATCGTTTTGCTCTACCCCGCAGGCGACCATGGTCCGCACGATGACCGAAGGCATCGTGAATAGGTTTTTGAGCTCCGCGAAGGCCGAGATGCGTCAAAAGAACGAGACGGAGATAAGACGTCCGTGTCGAAGATGCAAGCTGAAGAGCCTTATTACGGACCCGGATTCTGAACAGGTGCGGGACCACCTGCTCTTGCGTGGTTTCATGGATGGCTATCGGTGGCAAGGTGATGAAGATGACTATGAAGTCGTCCATGGGGGCCGGGCAAGAAATGAGGAAGGGCAGCAAGACAACCACGGCGGCGAGGGCGGGCGAGAAGACGAAGAATCTCCAGGACATGATCATGACGGTGATGCAGTACACAGTCATCATGTAGAAGATGCCGGACATGATGATGAGGAAGATCAAGACGAAGGGCATGATCATGAAGATGCCGGAGCAGACGATGATGGACCATCGATGGGCTGGGTGCAGGACCCTCATATTCAAGAGCTGCTTCTCAAGCAGACGGATAACGCAAGAGCTGCCGCCCGAGAGAAAGCCAAGCTGGATCAACTGGAGATAGACGCGGTTACTCCATTGTATGAAGGATGCAGGCCCGAGGATACCCGCCTGAAAGTAACGCTCATGGCTCTGGAGATGAAGGTAAAACACAAAATGACCGACGCATGCTTCGACGAGAACATGTCATTCTGGCACGAACGTCTTCCCAAGGGGAACAAGTGCCCGACCAGTTTTGAGGAGGCGAAGAAAATCGTGTGTCCTCTGGATTTACCGCACGTGAAATACCATGTGTGCATGAACGATTGCATCATTTATCGGGACGAGCACGGGGAGTCTACCATATGTCCGGTGTGCGGCGTCACTCGTTACAAGAAGAGGAAGAAAGCTCCTCGAAAAGTGGTGTGGTACTTTCCGATCACTCCTCGTCTGCAGCAGTATTTCGCGGACCCTAAGGCAGCAAAGCTCCTGCGTTGGCACGCGGATAGGGAGGAGAAGAAGCGAGAAGATGACGGAAATGATCTGGAGATAAATAAAAAAGACAAGATGCTGAGTCACCCTAAGGATGCGAGCCAGTGGCAAGCGTTGAACTTCGAATACCCAGATTTTGGGGACGATCCAAGGAACATCGTGCTGGGCGCGAGCACCGATGGAGTCAATCCGTTTGGCAGCCAGAGAAGCACACATAGCACCTGGCCTGTGTTTGTGTGGATGTACAACCTTCCCCCCTGGAAGTGCATGAAGAGGAAGTACATTCATATGAGTATGCTAATTGAAGGGCCGAAACAACCAGGGAACGACATCAATTTGTATCTGGGGCTGCTGAAAGAGGAGCTAGACACGCTGTGGAAAACGCCAGCCAATACGTGGGACGCCGCAGAGAAAGAATATTTCCCAATGAGAGCCGCACTGCTCACGACGGTGCAAGACTATCTCGGTTACGGATATGTCGCGGGGCAGGTGGTCCACGGATTTCGTGCATGCGTCAGGTGCATGGATGACACAACGTATCGCTAGCTAGATAGAGATCCCGGGTCTTCGAAAACCGTGTTCATGGGACATCGAAGGTGGCTTCGCGATGATGACTCATGGAGAAAACGCAAGGATCTGTTCGATGGTGAAACCGAACCCCGAAGACGCCCGCGTACGAGGAGCGGCGAGGAAATAGACTAGCTGTTGAAAAATTGGAAAGAGTGCCCACTGCCGGGAAAGAAGCGAAAGGCGCCAGAGCCGCTGCTGAAGGTATGGAAAACAAGGTCGGTTTTCTGGGACTTGCCGTACTGGAAGATCCTCTGTGTGCCTCACAGCCTTGATGTCATGCATATCACGAAGAACGTGTGCGAGAGTCTGCTTGGTACCCTGCTCAACATGCCAGAGAGGACCAAAGATGGGCCGAAAGCAAGGGCAGACTTGAAATCAATGGGCATCAGGGAGGAGCTTCACGCTAATGATGATGAGGCGACGGACACGGAAAGTCGTCGCAAAGGCAAAAAGGCCAAGAAGATCGGAAATGACTGCCCTCCCACGTGCTTCACTCTAAGTCAGGAGGAGATCGAGCAGTTTTTCACCTGCCTCGTAGGAGTAAAACTTCCTTATGGTTACGCGGGGAAGATAAGCAGATACCTAGACTCAGCGAAGCAGAAGTTCAGCGGGATGAAGTCTCACGACTGTCACGTGCTGATGACGCAGATACTTCCAGTTGCAATCCGTGGGATCATGGACGCGCACGTCCGTGAAACGCTATTTGGCCTATGCAACTTTTTCGACGTCATCTCTCGGAAGTCGGTTGGTGTGAGGCAACTCAGAAGGCTACAGGAAGAGATCGTGGTGATACTATGCGAGCTTGAGATGTACTTCCCGCCCGCATTCTTCGATGTTATGGTGCATCTGCTGGTCCATATCGTGGAGGATATCATCCAACTCGGGCCGACGTTCCTGCACAGCATGATGCCGTTCGAAAGGATGAATGGTGTCATCAAAGGATACGTTCGCAACATGTCACGTCCAGAGGGAAGCATAGCCAGGGGCTTTCTGACTGAAGAGTGCATCTCCTACTGCACGAATTATCTAGGCATCGAGAACCCCATTGGTCTGCCCGTCAACAGGCACCTCGGCAGGCTCGCTGGATGGGGTCACCGCGATGGTCGCCGCGAAATGCTTGTCAACTTGGAGGGTCGACTCGCCGACTTTGAAAGAGCAAACCTAGTCGTGCTACAACAGATAGACGTGGTCGATCCTTGGGTGGTAGAGCACAAAACCTTTATTGAGAAGACGTACAATGACCGAGGCCAACAGAGGACGGACGGAGATATAATCAAAGAGCACAACTCATGTTTCACGCGTTGGTTCAAGGAGAAGCTTCTGTTGTACCCTTTACATGAGGATTCTTCCGCGGAAGAAAAACTCATATTCGCCTTGTCACAGGGCGCCGAGCACAACCTGATGACCTATGAGGCGTACGATATCAACGGCTACACATTCTACACCGAGGACAAGGACATGAAGAGCGATGGTTATCAGAACTCCGGGGTAACGATGGAATCCTACACCGGTAACGACAAGGACAGATACTACGGAAGGATCGAGGAGATCTGGGAGCTGAGCTACGCTGGAGAGAAGGTCCCGATGTTCCGTGTCAGATGGGCCAAGAGCGTCCTAAAAGAAGACCGGTATTTCACCACCATGGTTATACCCGAAGCCAAATCCAAGACCGCAGGCGCAAACGTCACCGCGAAAAATGAGCCATGGGTACTGGCTTCCCAAGTGGACCAATGCTTCTTCATTACCGACCCGTCAAAGCCCAGTCGTGTTGTCGTGAGGAGAGGCAAAAGGAAGATCATCGGAATGGATGGAGTTGCCAATGAGCAAGACTTCGACAAGTACGGCGACCCGAAGATGGAACATGACGACGACGATGAAGTGCCATACACCACAAGAAGAAGCAAGACCACCCTACCTAAAGGACGTCCGTTCAACAGAAGAACTCCATTTGCGAAAAAGAAGGGCAAAAAGATTGTGAAAAGATAGCTAGCTAAGATCGATTGTATTTAAATCGTAGTCTTCATTTCTCGATTGTATTTCGGCATATGGAAATGGGCGGCACTTTTTGAATTCATGAATATTTTGAAATCTGATGATATTTTTTCATATTCATAAATGTTTTCTAAAAAATTATTAGATGCAACTAAAAATCCAAAAAAAAAAATCAAATAACAAATTTGATGATATTTTTTCATATTCATATTTTTTCATAAATGTTTTAAAATCTGATGATATTTTTCCACATTCATAAATGTTTTCAAATTTGATCGTCATTTTCTAAAAAATTATTAGATGCAACTAAAAATCCAAAAAAAAACAGTTAGTAATGGCGCACCAGGGAAGGGTGCGCCATTGCTATGAAGGTATTTATGGCGCACCCGAATGAGGTGCGCCATTGATATACAAATTTTTATTTATATTTATTCTTGTATTTTATTTTTCAGTGTTCCTTTTCCTGATTAAATTTCATGGGCACTTTTTGAATTCATGAATATTTTTTCAAATTTGATGATATTTTTTCATATTCATAAATGTTTTACCAATTCACAAATGAATGCAACTAAAAACCCAAAAAAAAAATTACTAATGGCGCACCGCTAGGTGGTGCGCCATTGCTATCCAAAAAAAAAGTTACTTATGGCGCACCGCTAGGTGGTGCGCCATTGCTATCCAAAAAAAAAGTTACTTATGGCGCACCGCTAGGTGGTGCGCCATTACTAACCTTCCCCCCTATAGCTATGTGTATGTGCATTCTGTCCATCTATCGCTCGCCAGATCCCCCTTCCCTCCCTCGCCAGATCCCCGCGCCCGCTCCACCGCCGCCGACGACCCCCCGCACCCGCTCCGACGACCCCCGTGCCCGCTCCGACGACCGCCGCGCCCGCTCCGACGACCGCCGCGCCCGCTCCGACGAGGTGCACTGCCCACTGCTTCTTCCTCCTGGACCACCAGCTGGAGCCGGAAGCTCTCCTCCACCGGATCGCCTCGCTCCACCACCGTCGGCATCGCCGCTGCCGTCGCCTCGACCTGCAACACCGGCGCCCCCCCCGACCTCTCCAAGCACGCCCCGACCTCACTGTGAGCCGCCATTCGTATCCCCACGCTTGATTTTCTGCCGTAGCACCCGGCTCTCTTTTCCCCAGCGACCGGCGACTTCTCGGTGATTTCCTCATGCCGCCCTCCTCATTAGTTATATCCTATTGATAGGTCTGTGTGCAAAACCGCAATAGTGACCATGGTTTTGCATTTGTTATATCCTGCTATTGTCAAAAGGGATGAACCTAAATATATGCTACTGTAGTACAGTTAGCAGTTATGGAAAAGTTCAGTTAGGTATCAGATGTGTGGCCTTAGCTAGGAGATTTCTTTTGCTGCCATGTGCTTGTATGGCTACTCTTGTATTCAGAAGAAAATTATATGTTAACCAACTGATGGTTATACTCTGCTGTAATGAAAAAACTAGATGCTCTTGATCGCTGTATGGTGCAAAAATGAGAATTTTGTACTCCATCAGCTACTCCAATTATCAATTTGCACAGATTCATGCATAATCTACTGCTGTTGTTCTCTGAAATTTCAGTGATAGTTTGACAGGCTCCAATTTTGAAAACTTCAGTAATAATCTTTATTTTTCTGACATGACTCCAATCTGACATGACTCCAACCTTATCTCATTATAACAAGAAGAAAGACTTGATTATTTGGCTCGTTAATAAAACATTGTTGTGACCTCTGTTTCCTTGGATCAACTAAAGAATGGTTTCTTTATGTGCCCTTCATGCTTGATTTGTTAACTTGTGCCATAGAACTTACATATATACTCCCTCTTGTACCACCTGTGTTTGTGTTGGTCTGCTAGATAACTTGTTTCACTTGTTTTTATGCAAGCAAAACTTCTGCTTGACTGTTAAGTTGTACAATCTGTACTTGTACTGTTGGAAGCTGATTAATTTGGCGCAATTTTATTTTTTTTGTCAAGTCTATGCACTGATTGAGTTAGATGAAAATGTTTAGTGGCACCAATTTCTGCAAGTCTGTTCAGTCAGCAGGGCTATCTAGCCTAGTGACTAGCACTATGGTCTTTCTGTTTCGTACAACTGCAATTTCATTTATGTTGTTATAAGTTTGTTGCTGTCAGCATGAGTTAACTTGGTATGCAGTAGGCACTGGTCTCATTCTTAGACCGACACACCCGCAGCGCGCATTCAGGCATCATTTGGTTGTTAGACTGTTCAGCATGTCGATAATGATTTTGGCAGCAGTGTGAGGCAGCAGTGTGCGGCGCAATTCCTTCATTGGATAATGATTTTGCAGGTACCCCGAGAGGCCCTTGAGTTTGCCGGAATGTCGATTAACTTCCGTTCCGGCAAATTCGGGTACTCCATATGTCCTATTTTCAGCAAAGGTCATGCTGAAATTTTCCGTGAATTTTAGCATGACTTTGCTAAAAATAGGACATATGGGGTACTTGCGACTAATGCATGGGCCGGGGTATCTTAGTACTTAATTTAGCATTTAGGGTGCATCGGCGACGTGTAGTACCTGTAATATTCAGATTTGATAAGATCTTGCAACCTGACAATTGTTCAGCTTCGTACTTATAAATATTGTATCACAGATTGTGTGTTCTCACTAGTTCAAGTGTTCTTTCTGTGTATTTGTGGTCTATCTGTCACCATATATGTGTATCCAACCTTGTGAACTTGTTTCATTTTGTAGTCTGTGTTAACTCAAGTATGTGTGATATATATACATATGTGTGTGCCTGTGATATAATACGTTTATGTTCTGTCCTGCAACCTTGTTTTTTTTTCCTGCTAAATGTTAGATAGTTATATATATGATCAGATCTTTTTAATTCCCTAGCCGTTTAACGATTACTTAGTGTTGAGTGTTGAGTCTAAGGTTCCAACATAAGAGCATATATGCTTTTATAGTCATGCTCAACTATTTCTAGCCGGCTGGAGTGAGATCGAACCCGAACAGATAGTAGTAGTTACTAACATACCAACTCAATATTGCAAAGATTTACTCATACCTTAACTCATGCTTGAGAAACCTAGCTGGGGTCTTTGGATGTAGTAGGACATTTAGAGTACCCATATATATCAGTCAACCTAGGGTGCCTCGGCATCGATAAACCCTAAATGATGAAAACTTAACTTAGCATTTAGGGTGCCTCAGCGTCGACAAACCCTAAATGATAAAACCTTGGCTTTTAGGGTGCCTCGGTGTCGATAAAAACCTAAATGATGAAAGCTTAGGATTTTAGGGTGCCTCGGCGTCGACAAACCCTAAATGATAAAAGCTTAGCTTTTAGGATGCCTCGGTGTCGACAAACCCTAAATGATGAGACCATGATCTTGTTCCTTGACAATAACCAACTTTTTGACCAAACTTTTTTCCTATTTAGAGCGAACATGGCCCACAACGATGAGGCCGGCGGTTCGGGCGGCAAGGCATTCTGGGAGCTATCCCAGGAGATGGAGGAAGAACCTCAACGCTATGAGGACGCCGCGGAAGACACCGATCCTGACTACACAACCCCTAGTGGCGTCGGGGATGACACCACTGATGGTGCCGCCGAGGATGCCACCACTGATGATGGCAGCTCACGCACAGATGGCAGCCAACCAAAGAGGCAACGGAAGGACTGGCGCCCGAACGTGCTCGGCACCGTCAAGGAGGAATTTACTGAAGTGTCCTCCGAGGGGCATCCAACGGCGCCCAAAGAAATAGTCAAGGGGTACGCGGGACAGCTCGGGTGCATTCTCCGGAGCACCGTCTCGATCAACACCGAGAACCTAAGGCATCATGACCGAGGAAATTTGCGCAACCTCCTCTTCACGAAGCTGCACGAACGATACAAGTTCCCCGGTGACTTCGCAAACACACGCCTCTCAGGGAATAAAGTGAACAGTGCCGCCCTCACGAAGATGAGCAAGGCCCTGGCTACTTGGAGAGGCGCGGTGAAGAGCATGATTGAAAAAGGTGATAGTTATGAGAAGATCAAGGAGAAAAATCCTTCGATCAGCGAAGATGACTACCGGGAGTTCAGGATCAAGTGCAAGAGCAACGCATCCGAGGAATCAAGTCAGTGGGGGAAAGATATGCGGGACTTGAACTTAGGGGTCCACAAACTCGGTCCCGGCGGTTACAGAGTGGCGGAACCTATATGGGACAAGGAGGACGCGGAGCGTGCCGAGCAAGGCCTACCGCCCCGCTTCGAGAAATACCATGACAAGCAGACCAGGAACTATGTCAGGGCCCGGTACAAGATTGACCCGGTAACCAAGGAGCTTACCACAGATCCGAAGACCAAGGCGCTTGAGCGTGTTCTGGTAAGGAATACACCCCCGCGTAATTAGCTCCATATGGTTGCATTCTAATTAATGAAGCCAAATTTCTAAATGGTTCACGTTCCTTCCGCAGGACACTGAAAGCAGTAGCGCGGGGTCGTCTCAGAGCTCCCCTTTCGACACCCCTTTAAATAGGGCGTTGAACATAATGAAAAACAAGGATAAGCTCAGAAAGCCGTCGTCAGCTGGTCGTGTGGCCGGCAAAGGCTTGTCCACGAAATGGTTGGAATACTAGACCGCTGGGCGAAAGGAGAGAAAGACCAGCAGCGCGAGGTTCAACAACTCAAGGCACAAGTGGCGCGGATTCCGGAGATGGTCGAAGAGCAAGTGCGAGACCAACTGGGAGCGACGATCACCGCCATTATACCAACCTTGGTTTCTGGGCTGCAGGCGTGGGTGGCGGGCGGCCAACAGGGGTCGCCCCCGATTCCCAGCTTCATGGGCAGCAACTCACGCAACGCGCCGGCGGTGCATTGGTGTCTCCGGCGGAGGCGGCATTGGTGTCTCCCGCGGCGGCGCCGGCATTGCAGCTTAATGCACCCGGGTGTGGGAAGAATACGCCGGCCGGCACCTCGGCAGCAAGCGGCCCCTCCGTCAATTGCACGCCCGCCGTTGGCGGTGCCTCGACATTAGCCGAGCTCGACGCCATCACGGTAACTAATTAAGCCTCTCGGCCGATGACTTCATCTCCTTGCCTTTGACTGGGCATCCCTGATGCCCTACATGTTTTCGCAGGGCGCTGCCGATGTTCCGTGCACTCTCCTGCACTTCGTGAACGACGAGTTGGTCAATGTCGCCAAGGGCAGAATCGTTCAACCGGGCAGCCGCGTGTTCCACGATAATCAGATGCCACCCACCGTTTATAGGGTTCAACTGGTTCGGGTGCTGCCGGGCTTCGACGACATATTACCTCCGTATCGACCCCATGGGGCCGACGAAGATGATGTGATGACCCTCAGCGCCTGCATAAGCTGGCCCATGCTTTGGCCGAAGAGCAGATTCGTTTGGGGGCGGGGGACACCACCCCACAGACAACACCGCCAGTCGTGCCGGCGCCAAGCCATGGCAAGACCCCCGCAACGCTATCGGACATGCCGGACATGCATATGGCACAGGATCCGGACGATGACGGTACATTTACCAACGTCGATAAGTACTTCAACGAACATGGGTACGGTGACGAATTCTTGGGGCCTCCTTCTCAAGAACCCAACCCTGCAAAAGACGATCTAGCTGGTACCGCGGAGAAACCCAATTGCAACAGGCGTCGTCTGGCGTTCAGTTCTCAGGAGACGCCTCCAGCTGCCGCCTTCACCGAGCCTCAGATAGCCGAGGTGCGAAATATTATCAGCCCCAACACACTCAAGAAGGCGGTCTCTGAGCAGAACTCGATCCCATTACAGCAGAAGAAGAAGGGACGGAAAAGAAAGAGTAACAAGGGTGCGAGCCAGCTGGCACCGAGTACGATCTGTGCTCAGGACGGGCCACCTTCACCTAAGGATATCTCGAGGAGGGTGCATGTGGCGGGTAGGCCGATGCTACCGACTAATCTGCTCAATGCTGCAACCGGTGCTATGCGGAGTCTGCATGACAGTGTTCTTTCTTTGGAGAAGCGGCGTCTCCGAGAGAATGATGTGGCATACCCGGTTTTCGTGGCCAAGGTGCCAGAGGGCAAGGGCTTTGTGGATAGCGCCAGCGAGGGTATGATCGTCCTGTGGTTTGATGACATCTTCGCTATGTTTAACCTTCATCCGCTGCACTACACCTTCGTTCGGCTATTTTCGCTGAGTATGGTGATGCGGATCATTAGAGACAAGACCCCGGACATCGTGATAGTCGACCCCTTCTACATGCGTGCCAACATCTTGGGCAGCACTGGGGACCGGCAAGTCGCGAGTTCATACCTCGAAGGCGTCATTCTGGCAAACCCAGATAAGGATAACTTCCTCGTGCCTTACTTTCCCGAGTAAGTCATCCCCTCACCGCCCCGTAACATATGATTTCTTAGATTTCGATCGTTCTTTTTTTTCTAACATTCCGTGTTTTGTGCAGTGGCACACATTGCACACTCATCCTCTTAAGCCCGAAATATTCCATGGCCACGTATTTCGACTCGGACCTTCAGTCGAAGAAAGACTACACAAATATCAAGAAAGTTCTTGATGATGTTCTCCCCGGCTACGCCAGATCTGGAGGCACCTTCAGCAGGCCAATTCGTAGGTACGGCAAGCACGTGTTCACCCACAATACGACGTTCCCCTGCGTCAAGCAGCCGCCTGGCGGTCAGAAGGATGCCTACTACGCCCTCCATCACATGCGGGCGATCGTACGGGACCATAATCACCTTCTGCTACCAAATAATCTCAAAGATTGGGCCGCACGCTTGTCGGCAATCCAGGACGCGGACATCAGACAAGAATTCTTTCGCATCCAGTCGGAGTTTGCGGAAATCATCCATCAAGATGTCCTTCGTACCTCGGGGCAGTTCTACCTCAGATATCAACCGTCCAACAGTGAGATAGAAACAACGCTACAAATGCAGGCTGACAACGCCCGCGATTTCATGACCATCACGACAGACGGCGGCTTCATCCACGCTCCGGTCCCTGAGTCGAGTCGAAAGTAGTGATGCTATGTAGTTCTGAAATATCGATTAGCTCATGTTGTAATTAAACTTTAATGAACTTGTATGTCTCTTTGGTTTGGACAGTCGTTCAACTTATATGTAATAGATGCTATTTATTAGTAGGACCATGAATCGTGCTATTAATGTCTTGCTTTTCTCTTCCGATCCTTTTGTTGCATACTTATATATTGCTTATGTATTGTCTGTGAATTGCTATTAACGTTTTGTTTGGCTAGTGCATAGAGATGCCGTCGTATGTCGTGTACAAGGGTAAGGTTCCCGGAGTCTACGACGACTGGGAGGAGTGTCAGAGACAGGTTCACCGTTTCAGCGGTAACAGTTACAAAGGGTACACCACTAGGGCGGAGGCGGAAGCTAGATACGCGCGCTATCTAGCGGGAGAGTGGAGGGAGCGGAGGAGGAACCGGATGAAGACCAGTTTCATCGTGATGATGCTCATCGTGATGACCGCAGCTCTCTTCTATGTGATGGTAGTTTAGATGATCGATATCGACTTGTAATGTGAAGACAAACTCGCTACTTGCGGTCTCGAGACTTGTAATGTTCTAACTTTGTTCGGTCTTTTGAATTCGGAGACTAGCTAATATGATGAATTGTATTCGGAGACTAATCTTCTATTGTATTCGATGAATCTGCTGTTTATATGTTTTGCTGTCTATATTCTGTGCAGTAATATATTTTGTAATCTGTGCAAATATCAGAAAAGAAAAAAAATATTCCTAATATTCATACCAGTGGCGCAGCATACAGCACATTAGTGGCGCACTGCTATAAAAAATACTAGTGGCGCATTATCTGTTAGTGCGCCATTAGTAACCCAGAGCACAAGGTAAATATGGCCCCCTGGGAGGCATACTAATGGCGCACCGTGTGACTTACTAATGGCGCACTGCCTGGTGCGCCATTATAGTCTGGTATACTAATGGCGCACTAGGGGTGCGCCATTAGTATATGTTACTAGTGGCGTGATGATAGTGGCGCACCTGTAGTGCGCCATTAATGGCCAAAACAGGTGCGCCACTAATAAGCCTTTTCCTAGTAGTGTAAATTGCGAGGAGATAGATCATTTTGTTTCATGGATTAAAGATGTTGAGACTTTTAAGACGAATTATCATATCTCTCCAAGTTATTCTCAATACGTGCCACTAGTGCACGTGTTGAAATACGGTAACATCCATCGAGATATCATGGTAAGATTTTTCCTATTATGTCATCAGTGCATTTTTTGCATAGATTCTTTTAAGCTAAACTACATTTTGCTAAGTATGTTATTATGATGTTCTTCAACAGAAACTCCCGGCGGATTGTATACCTAGTCTTATGGAAATGAAAGGTGACATGAGAATTGTTAGCTTACGGCCAAGTTGGCCTACGTACCACCGCAGTGCATACACGATTCATCAAAGCGATGACATCCTCACAATCAAAGATTGGAGAAAAGTTCTGAAAGGTCGCAGAGAACTACTTTGAGGCAACATCAAGCGCAACCCACAAATGGGAGATAGGTTCATCTGTATTCTCCATAATGGAGAATCAGGGGTTTACCTGTTTTATGCTATTTTACCTTCGAGAGAGTATGAGGTCTTAGGTATTTATGTGCTACATTGTGCTAGAATGATGAGCTAGTTCTTATATGACTATGATGATGAGTTGTTATCATGATGATGAGTTATGTGCTACCTTTGTGCCAGAATGATGAGCTAGTTCCTATATATGACTATGATGATGAGTTGTTATTATAATGATGATGTATGAGTTCTTATATGAATATGATGATGAGTTATTATGATCATGTTGAGTTAACGATGTATAAATACAAAGGAAAATATGCAGCAGATTTTTTTAGTCATATATGATTTTATGCAGCAGAAAATACCCTCCAAATCCCCTAAACCCCTCCTTAAAAAAAACGCCTGGCAGCTGCTGACGCGTGGCTGCCTTTTAGTCCCGGTCGGTGTTACCAACCGGGACTAAAGGTCCTCCTACCTGGGCGCCCCACAGCGGCCACGTGGAGCTCCTTTAGTCCCGGTTCGTAACACAACCGGGACTAAAAGTGGTGGGCATTAGTCCCGACCATTTTGTCCCGGTTGCAGAACCAAGACTAAAGGCCCTCTAGAACCGGGACTGATGCCCTGTTTTCTACTAGTGATGGCTCACCATACAATTTTGCAATATTTCTTGGAATCTGTGTTGCAGCCGACTTTTAATCTACAACCCGTTTCCCTACTTCCCTCTTATCTCTCATCCAACTCAGCACAAATATAATTGTTCAATCCGTATAGTCTGCTGACTGTATCTTATTGTACTTGCTCTCATAAGTAATATTATGCATGTCAACTAGACATTTTGCTGAGTTGACATAAAATTAAATTAAAAAAATAGATGATGGACTATCATGATACGATATTGTATCATATTAAATGATGTATTAATATGTTTCACATATGACAATAAATAAGGTCACTATGATATCAAACTATAATACTAACGTGCATTGTGAAGATAATATCATATGTAGTATACTAGTATATGGTATTTTTCATTATGACCAGCCCAAAGTCACGTTAATAAATATATAATGGAAAAAATTGGGAGTTCTGCATAAGTATCAGACCCATCTGGGTTTAACATGGCTCGAAGTCCTACTTAACTTGTGTCTACTTCACTTGTTGTACTCCATCGCTATTCGTATGCTACACATGCTACACGGCACCCTCTCCTTCAACCTCTCAGTTAGGGTTTCCCTGCCTTTTGCCAGCGCCATCGTCGGTCCGCCTCATCACCTATGGTCCTTGGATCATGGAGGCGCGGTGGATCTCGGTCCTTGTCGTTGGGAGGGCTTCGTTTTTAGGTGTTTTTGGAGTTTTGTTAGGGTTTGTGCCATGCTCAGGAAGACGAGATGGAGGCGGCTTCTTGAAGATGGAATAAGATCCTCCCCGCCTAGCCCTCGTCTCGGCAATGTTTCTAGCATTATCGGGGGCCATGTGGAGGTCTGTCTCTGGCGGATCTCGTGGGATCCGTTCGGTGTTCGCCTTTGATGGATCCGGTCTTCGTTCATCTATGTGTCTGCATGTTGAACCCTTTCGATCTAGTCTTCTCTTCATCGGCGGCGGCTGTTGTCCTGGTGCGCTGGTCCTATGGGGCCTTAGCACGACAACTTCCCGATTGTCTACTACAACAATGTTTGACCGGCTCCGATGAGGGAGGGGCGATGACGCCGGCGAGCGTTCGGCTCGCTCTAGTGCTTGTAGTCGTCGCTAGGTAGTCTACGGACCTGGATCTAATCCTTACTTCTGGTGTTCTTTGTACTACCTTGACTATTGATGAATAGATTGAAAGTTTTCTCGCAAAAAAAAACACGGCACCCTCCCCGCTTGGTTTTCTTGGATGGGCGAATCTTTGGTGAATCCGTGGATGCTCCAAGACAGTTGATCGTGAATATGTTCCTGCCTCGTCGTTCCAAATGTACTTGGCGTCTTCTTCTCCAGTCTTTAATTCTCCCTTTTTAAAGAAATATAAGAGCATTTAGATAACTATTTAGTGATCTAAATATTCTTATGTTTCTTCAAAGAGGGAGTACATAGGTTTGTGGTTGACAAAATGTTTATT
Source organism: Thinopyrum elongatum (assembly GCA_011799875.1). Classification (NCBI taxonomy): domain Eukaryota; kingdom Viridiplantae; phylum Streptophyta; class Magnoliopsida; order Poales; family Poaceae; genus Thinopyrum; species Thinopyrum elongatum. Next base: position 386,899,358 of record CM022298.1, read on the forward strand.
TCCCCAAGATGTACGTGGAGAAGAGTAATGACTGACTGATAGCAAATAATATATTGCGCGTGCAAAACACACCTAGAGATATTTGCTACTTGGAAACTAATGCCTGGCTTGTCACAAATAAATCTCTATTTTTAAAGAAGGAATTGGTAACCTGGTATTCTGTTTATTTTTGTCCCTCCTCCCATCACTCTTTCACATTGAATTTTTCTCTCCTATTAAAAAATCTCATTAAAGTGGGAGATCTTGTTTCGTGCTTTCTTTGACTGGTGTTGGTTAAATACAATCACGTAAATAATAGGCAATTAAGAATTCATAAATCACATCATATATATATGTGAGGTTGCATTCCTAAACAACAACATAAGATTTTTCTCGATAACCTTCCAAAACAAAATTAGACATTCCTAAATAATAAATCGCTAATCCCGCCCACTATGCCATTAGTTATTATCATTATCTCTACTATTAATTGACAATCACAAGTTTCTAATACAATAAAAATAACATATTTTTCTTATAGTCTTACGCATCCATGCGCCCCTATAGAGGGATGCCGTGCGCGACAGCATAGAGTACGCCGTGACCGGGCCTGACGCTGGTGCGATGCTCGAGAATGTCAAGGCGTGGATCACGGTTTCGAGGAAAGCCGTGGTAGAAGGCGGGTCGTCGGACCGCCACATACACGCGTTTGTAGACGTGATCATATTATATTTCTTGTCAGTAATACATAGAGCAAGACAAACTACATTCTCAAATCAAGTGTGTCCATTCAAATGTCAAGAAATTCGTTAAGGAAATGTGCCATACAATACTCGATAGTCGTCGTCGTTCGTAGCAACCATTCATGCGAAAATATTTTGGAAATCGAGCGCTGAATCAATTTGGAAATAAAATCATTAATAGAATTAATTAGCTAGACAGTTAATTCCGTATGCAGTTAATTAGGTTCATTTAAATAGAAATTTTTTCGCATCGAACAATTTGGAAACCGAGTCATTAATGTGATTAATTAAATAGGTAGACAGTTAATTATGCCAACAGATAATTAGAAGTAATTTTTTTTCCAAATAGGCAGATGATAAATTAATTTGATTGGCAGTTAATTAGGCATGAAGAGAATTAGGTAGGCCATTAATTATTTCTGTAATTAATTAAGTAAGCAAGAGTCAATCGCCGAATCATTTTGAAAGCGTTCATGGGCAAGGACGATAAACAGGCTCTCAGCGACCTGGCCAAGCACCGCTTGCCAACATGGACAACGGCCACCATGCGCACGCGACATGGGCAACCTAACGTTCACCAAGAGGATAACGACCATGCTCTACAAAACCTCCACACGCTGACGGTTGCTGAGACGTTCGTGGGTGAGGACAACATGACACTACATTGACCACGTGGTTGATGACTGTCGGTGCTAAAACTGACAGATCTCGTGTAGGGGGTCCCAAGCTTGGTGATCTGAGCTAGATGGTAAGAGGAAGAGTAGGGACATGATGTTTTACCCAGGTTCGGGCCCTCTTGATGAGGTAGAACCCTACGTCGTGCTTCTTATATATTGATTGTGATGGGTACAAAGTACAGATTGATCTATCTCTAGATCGTATGAGTTTGTCTAAGTTCTAAACCTTGCGAATGTGAATCTAAGCCTCTACATACTAAACCCCATGGTTTAAATAGGCACGGGGGAATCTAGGGTTTAAAAATACACGGTTACAATCTTAGAGACAAGCATGCCGGTTGAAATACACTTGAAGTATATGCCAAGTCTTGAGGAATTCTTCATCTTGATCGCGCCAAGGGCTAGGGCTAGTATGACCATCTCATCAATCTTAAGTGGATCCTCGGCCCGGCCCATCACTGGCGGCCCGACATGGCAAGTACTCCCTAATCCAGGACACCAACAATGACCCACAAGTATAGGGGATCGCATCAGTATTCGAGGGTAGTTGTTTCACCCAAGTTTATTGATTCGACACAAGGTGAGCCAAAGAATATTTATAATCCTTAGCAGTTGAGATGTCAATTCAACCACACATGAGAAGTTATTTCTCTCAGCAAAATATTAGTAGCGCATCAATATGGTAGTTTTGATGGCAGCAGTAACAATAGCAATAGTAATAGTAATGGTAGCAGTAGTAGTTTCTTAGCAGTTGGAACAGCAGTAGCAATAGTAGTAACATAGCAAAGTCAATATGAGCAAAGCATAGTGATGGTGTCCTTGACTAAGGGATGCCAACCGAGTCGGCCAGTAGTCCTCGGGCTGGGCCTGTGGGCCTCGCTCTCCATCCGATGGACTCCGGAAGCTACACGCATGGACGTGATCAAGACTGCATCTGCCGAAGACTTGACGTATACTCCAAGACATCTCCTACTGCCTCCATGTGATCCCCCGAATACCGACCATCTAACCCCAGATTCCCTACTTGGCGTGTATATAAGGCAAAGGGTTTAGCCCATAGAAGGGACCGAATCACAATTACATTCACCTAGCCCTTGAGTTAGAACAGAACTTACGATCTCGAGGTAGATCAAGCTTGTACTCGATACATCTCCATCAATATAAACAAGAGCAGGATGTAGGGTTTTACCTCCATCAAGAGGGCCTAAACCTGGGTAAACATCATCTCCCATGTTCCTGTTACCACCGATCCGAGATCCACAGCTCGGGACACCCTACCCTGAGGTCTGCCGGTTTTGACACCGACACTGGTGCTTTCATTGAGAGTTCCGTTATGTGATCAACAGAGGGATCGATGGCTCATCTGCAGATTAACTGCGGCACCGGCTACGGGAACGTATACATTCCTGGCCAACTTTGTGTGTTTGGCAGCATGATTTTTTGCGCCAACTCGGTAGGCCATCTAGCCCCCGTCGAGAACTATGCCTCAGATCAGATTGTGACTTTCGGAGGCTTGGAATACACCGTGGATTCTTGCGGCGAGCTCGTCTTGTCAGGCTGGAAGCCCGGCCAGATTAAGGGCCTACCAGACATTGGAGGCTCGACTCTAGAACCGATCTCCTTTGAGGATGTCAGACGAGGCTCCCTGGCATCACTGGAGGAATCAAATACATCGACCCCGGGCGATCTCGTCTCGGCATCAAGCCTTGACGCTAGTCCGGCCCCCACCTTGGACATTACATCGGATTTAGAATCGACTGTTGTGCCAGATCCGGGATTAACTTCAGATCCTCATCACGCTGAAGATGTACCAGGCTATACATCGGGTGTACTTTGAGTTAGCCCTGCCTACAGCCAGGCCATGAACCCCGAGGAACTATCTCAGCTACATGAGATGCTCGACCGCATCCAGAGGTTATCAATCTCGGACGATCAGACCTCGGTTTATGACAAGATTGGACTTAAAGTCGACGATTGGGAAATTTACGTCCCACCCACCACCCACCCAATCGCCACGATCGATTATTTAACCAACGTGCTAGACTATGACGAGGCCACCGACATGGATGAGGATGTTGATGGCCATACAGAAGCCGCTTCGCCGCTGGTAAACACCGGCAAGTGGACTACAACATCTACTTATGATGTATACATGTTTGATACTCCCAAAAACCCTTCCAGACGTCAGCACAGGCGCAGACGGGGCACTAATGGGGACCCCAGTGGGAACAACGCCACCACCGATAACGGTGGCACGGCAGCCGACGATGCTGACAATCTAGGAGAGGATCTTCAAGCATAACCAAAGTGACAGGCCAGCCCCGAAGAGGACCTGGACCCTGATGACCTCTTTGAAGGGGCTGACGATAACTACTTACCTGAATCCGAGGAATACGAGATCCTCGGTACCGAGGACTATATAGTCCTCGATGACCCCTTTGAGCAAGAACGCTTCCGGTGGAGCCTCGTGGCCACCGCCCAAAGTATGAAATGGAAGCAGCAGCAGCTGTAGGCCAAGGAAGATGCACTGAACTACAAGTGGGTCGAAATACTCTTGGCCGAGCAGGATCTCAAAGAGTGACACCGTAGAGTGCCTAAATCTTATCTGCGCAAGCATTTGCTGCCTGAGTTTGATGAAGAACTGACCGACGACGTGCCTTTAACGTGTGGGCGAGCGGATCAACCCGACCAACCCCCTAGAGGGCGCGATTAGACTAGTGCGGGAAAGTTTCCACACCCAACCAGTGACACACTGTCACGACAAGGACCTTGTTGATTACTTAGAGCCTCACGATGTTCAACGCCAGATAGAGGCAAACCGGGCGCTGCCTCGGTCCATTTACGGATCAAGAAGACACACCCGCGGGACTCGACGACTACGAGTCCTGGCTGGACAGGAACAGCCGAGCTCGGGATCAAGCCTACACATGGATATCTCCCGATGTCCGGCGCGACACTGCTCGGACCCGAGGCCTCGCTTACCCGATCTGTTTTATAGACACAATGATGGAACACCAATTCCCGGACGGGTTTAAACCCATTAACACAGAATCGTACGATGGCATCACTGATCCAGCTATATGGATCGAGGATTTCCTCCTCCATATACATATGGCCAATGGAGATGACCTCCATGCGATTAAATATTTGCCGCTCAAGTTAAAGGGGTCGGCAAGGCATTGGTTGAATAGCCTGCCCTCTCATTCCATCGGGAGCTGGGAAGAACTCGAGGATGCCTTTAGGGTAAATTTCCAAGGCACTTATGTGTGACCTCCGGACGATGACCTCAGTCACATCATCCAGCAACCGAGCAAGTCAGCTCAGAAGTTCTATAATCGATTCCTTACCAAAAAGAACCAGATTATCGACTACCCCGACGCCGAGGCCATTGCAGCATTCAAGCAAAACATCCGAGATGAATGGCTCACCCGCCAGCTCGGGCAAGATAAGCCGAGGACCAAGGAGGCCCTCACCTCACTTATGACCCACTTATGCATGGAGAGGACAGTTGGCTCGCCCGCAATACTCACAATGACGAAGCTGGCACCTCGGAGCCCCGCGACGCCAATGGCAAGCCGAGGCGCAACAAAAACAAGCGCATGCATAAAAATGGCGTGAGTGATACTGAGGATGCTGCAGTAAATGCAAGGTTCAACGGACCTAGATCCGGGCAGAAAAAGAAGCCCTTTAAATGGAACAGAGATGGACCCAGCCAGCTCGACAAGATCCTCGATAGGTCGTGCCAAATTCACGATACCTCGGACAAACTAGCAAACCATACCAACCGGAATTGCTGGGTTTTTAAGCAGGCATGCAAATTGCTTTTAATCTCACATCCCAAATTACAAGTCCAAAGTATTCGGCGTCTCGGGCGTTGTGCTATATGAATGAGTTTCAAACCTAGATTTTCGTCATTGCCCGGCTTTTGTGCTTACCCCTTATGTTTCCGATCAATTCGGCTAAGGTGTAAAGGGAGAACCACTGTGATAATGCCGCCAGCTCGAATGGTAGAGCACCTCAGTGGAGAAAGCCAAAAACTGACTGTCTTGGTAAGCGTAAACTGGTGGGCAATTCGATGACTGCATCAAGCAATGTGTCGTTAGAGATCACCCGTGTTAAGTGATACGTCTCCAAGGTATCTATAACTTTTGGGACTAACCTATTAACCTAGAGCCCAGTGCCAGTTCCTGTTTTTTCCCTGTTTTTGAGTTTCGCAGAAAAGGAATACCAAACGGAGTCCAAACGGAATAAAACTTTCGCGATGATCTTTCTTGGACCAAGAGGAAACCAGGAGACTTGGAGATGAAGTCGAAGGAGCCACGAGGCCGCCACAAGGGCGGAGGGCACGCACCCCGCCCTTGTGGGCCCCTCGTGCGTCTCCTGACCTAATTCTTTCGCCTATATATACTCTTATATGCCCAAACCACCAGAGGCATCCACGAAAAGACTTTTCCACCGCCGCAACCTTCTGTACCCGTGAGATCCCATCTAGGGGCCTTTTTCGGCGTCCTGCCGAGGGGGATTCGATGACGGAGGGCTTCTACATCAACACCATTGCCCTTCCGATGAAGCGTGAGTAGTTTACCTCAGACCTACGGGTCCATAGCTAGTAGCTAGATGGCTTTTTCTCTCTCTTAGATTCTCAATACCATGTTCTCCTCGATGTTCTTGGAGATCTATTCGATGTAATACTTTTTTGCGGTGTGTTTGTCGAGATCCGATGAATTGTGGATTTATGATCAGCTTATCTATGAATATTATTTGAATCTTCTCTGAATTCTTTTATGCATGATTTGATATCTTTGCAAGTCTCTTCGAACTATCGATTTGGTTTGGCCAACTAGATTGGTTTTTCTTGCAATGGGAGAAGTGCTTAGCTTTGGGTTCAATCTTGCGGTGTCCTTTCCCAGTGACAGTAGGGGCAGCAAGGCACGTATTGTATTGTTGCCATTGAGGATAAAAAGATGGGGTTTTCATCATATTGCTTGAGTTAATTCCTCTACATCATGTCATCTTTCTTAATGCGTTACTCTGTTCTTCATGAACTTAATACTCTAGATGCAGGCAGGAGTCGGTCGATGTGTGGAGTAATAGTAGTAGATGCAGAATCATTTCGGTCTACTTGACACGGACGTGATGCCTATATTCATGATCATTGCCTTAGATATCATCATAACTTTGCGCTTTTCTATCAATTGCTCGGCAGTAGTATGTTCACCCACCGTATTATTTTCTATCTTGAGAGAAGCCTCTAGTGAAACCTATGACCCCCGGGTCTATTTTCCATCATACAATCTTCTACTTTCCAATCTACAAGTTTCCGATCTACTATTTTGCAATCTTTTACTTTCCAATCTATAAAACAAAAATACCAAAAAAATATTTACTTTACCGTTTATCTATCTCTATCAGATCTCACTTTTGCGAGTAACCGTGAAGGGATTGACAACCCCTTATCGCGTTGGGTGCAAGTTTGGTGTTTGTTTGTGTAGGTATTCGGTGATTTGTGCATTGTCTTCTACTGGATTGATACCTTGGTTCTCAAAACTAAGGGAAATACTTACTCTACTTTGCTACATCACCCTTTCGTCTTCAAGGGAAAAACCAACGCAAGCTCAAGAAGTAGCAGGAAGAATTTCTGGCGCCGTTGCCGGGGAGATGTACGCCAAGTCAAGACATACCAAGTACCCATCATAAACTCTCATCTCTTGCATTACATTATTCGCCATTTGCCTCTCATTTTCCTCTCCCACACTTCTAAAACGATTTTCGAAAAGATTTGCCTTTTTATTCGCCCTTCTTTCCGTTCGATCTTTTGTTTGCTTGTGTTACCATGTGCCTTCTTTTTGCTCGCATCTTCGCTTGCTAAAAGTTTATGGATCCTCATCCACTTGCTAATCTTTTTAAGAGATCCAGTTATGATGAACCAATTTCTAGTGATTTGAGTCCACTAGATTATCTTTATGAAGTTTTGCTTGAAATTCGTGAATCTAAAAATTGTGATGAAGTGTTAAAAGAAGAAATCTATGAAGTGATTCACGATAGCTCCTTGGATGAAAAGCTTGATTGCAATGGTTCTACTATAAATTCTATTAATGTCAGTTGTGCTAATAATATGCAAAACCCTAAGCTTGGGGATGCTAATTTTGCTATGTCCACTACTTGTTGCAATGATCATGATTGGGGTGATTTTTCTTATGATCTTGAAATTTTATTTAAGCCCCATGATGAATATGAGATTGATAATGATGTTTGCAATAATATTGAAAGTGGGTTTGGAAGAGTGTCAACTTTAGATCCCACATATTTGGAGAATATTCAATCTTAAGAAATTTTTGATAAAAGTGGGTTTGGAGAGGTCATGACTTTAGTCAATGTTAATCCCACTATTTTGGAAGAGTGTCAACTTCGCATGCATGTGGATCGTGTTGAGAATATGTTATGTGATAGCTATTTTGTTGAATGTGCTTATGATCCTACAAGTAATTATTACGAGAGAGGAAAATATGGTTGTAGAAATTTTCATGTTACTAAATTACCTCTCTTCATGTTGAGATTACTATCGTCTCTTTCTTCTTCCTTGCATATGCTAGTTTTTGCTTGCCTTGATAATTTGTTTGCTTATAAAATGCCTATGCATAGGAAGTATGTTAGACTTAGATGTGTTTTGTCACGTGTTTTATGATGCTCTCTTTGTGCTTCAATTCTTCTCTTTTATGTGAGCATTACTGAAATTATCAATGCCTAGCTAAAAGGCTTTAAAGAATATCACTTGTTGAGAGTCAACCCAATATTTTTCCTTGCTGTTTTTCAATAAATAATTCATCTATCCTCTGGTTAGATGTGTTTTTGTGTTTTAATTAGTGTTTGTGCCAAGTAAGACCTTTGGGATGGCTTATGGTGATAGTTGATTTGATCTTGCTGAAAAACAGAAACTTTTGTGTCCAGTCTCAGAATTTTAATAATTCACTGGAGCGTTAAAAAACCCTGAATTTTTTATACAAGATTAATATACAATTTTCCTATGTTTTCCTAATTTTTCAAAAAAAAATTGGAGTTACAGAAGTATTAGAACAATTAGGATCTTCGCAGACTGTTCTATTTGTGACAGATTCTATTTTCTTTGTATTGTTTGCTTATTTTGATGAATCTATGGGTAGTATCGGGGGGTATGAACCATGGAAAAGTTGGAATACAGTAGATATTACACCAATATAAATAAATAATGAGTTCACAACAGTACTAAAGTGGTGACTTATTTTCTTATACTAATGGAGCTTATGAGATTTTCTGTTGAGTTTTGTGTTGTGAAGTTTTCAAGTTTTGGGTAAGGATTTGATGGACTATGGAATAAGGAGTGGCAAGAGCCTAATCTTTGGGATTCCCAAGGCACCCCAAGGTAATATTCAAGGACAACCAAGAGCCTAAGCTTGGGGATGCCCCGGAAGGCATCCCGTCTTTCGTCTTCGTCTATCGGTAACTTTGCTTGAGGCTATATTTTTATTCACCACATGATATGTGTTTTACTTGGAGCGTCTTTTATAATTTGAGTCTTTGATTTTTAGTTTGCCACTATGATCCTTTCTGTACACACCTATTGAGAGGGACACACATGAATCGTGATTTATTAGAATACTCTATGTGCTTCACTTATATCTTTTGAGCTAGGCTATTTTGCTCAAGTGCTTCACTTATATCTTTTTAGAGCACGGCGGTGGCTTTATTTTATAGAAATTGTTGAACTCTCATTATTCACATATATTATTTTGAGAGTCTTTAAACAGCATGGTAATTTTCTTTGGTTATAAATTTAGTCCTAATATGATAGGCATCCAAGAGGGATATAATAAAAACTTTCATATAAAGTGCATTGAATACTATGAGAAGTTTGATTCCTTATGATTGTTTTGAGATATGAAGATGGTGATATTAGAGTCATGCTAGTGAGTAGTTGTGAATTTGAGAAATACTTGTGTTAAGGTTTGTGAGTCCCGTAGCATGCACGTATGGTGAACCGTTATGTAACGAAGTTGGAGAATGAGATATTTTTTGATTGTCATCCTTTGTGTGGAAGTCGGGATCGCGCGATGGTTAACTCCTACCAACCCTTCCCCTACGAGCATGCGTCTAGTACTTTGTTTCGATGACTGATAGATTTTTGCAATAAGTATGTGAGTTCTTTATGACTAATGTTGAGTCCATGGATTATACGCACTCTCACCCTTCCACCTTTGCTAGCCTATCTAGTGCCGCGCAATTTTCGCCGGTACCATAAACCCACCATATACCTTCCTCAAAACAGCCACCATACCTACCAATTATGGAATTTCCATAGCCATTCCGAGATATATTGCCATGCAACTTTCGACCGTTCCGTTTATTATGACACGCATCATCATTGTCATATTGCTTTGCATGATCATGTAGTTGACATCGTATTTGTGGCAAAGCCACCGTTCATAATTCTTTCATACATGTCACTCTTGAATCCTTGCACATCCCAGTACACCGCCGGAGGCATTCATATAGAGTCATATTTTGTTCTAGTATCGAGTTGTAATTTTTGAGTTGTACGTAAATAGAAGTATGATGATTTTCATTATTAGAGCATTGTCCCATGTGAGGAAATAAAAAAAAGAGAAAAGAAAGAAAAAAAAGAGAAGAAAGTAAAAAAGAAAAGAGAAAAGAAAAAAAAGAAGAAAGAAAAAGAAAGAAAGAAAGAAAAAATGAGAGAAAAAGAGAGAAGGGGCAATGTTACTATCCTTTTTCCATACTTGCGCTTCAAAGTAGCACCATGATCTTCATGATAGGGAGTCTCCTATGTTGTCACTTTCATATACTAGTGGGAATTTTTCATTATAGAACTTGGCTTGTATATTCCAATGATGGGCTTCCTCAAATTGCCCTAGGTCTTCATGAGCAAGCAAGTTGGATGCACACCCACTTAGTTTTCTTTTTTGAGCTTTCATAAACTTATAGCTCTAGTGCATCCGTTGCATGGCAATCCCTACTCACTCACATTGATATCTATTGATGGGCATCTCCATAGCCCATTGATACACCTAGTTGATGTGAGACTATCTCCCTCTTTTTGTCTTCTTCACAACCACCTTCTATTCCACCTATAGTGCTATGTCCATGGCTCATGCTCATGTATTGCGTGAAAGTTGAAAAAGTTTGAGAATACTAAAGTATGAAACAATTGCTTGGCCAAAACCGGGGTTGTGCATGATTTGAGTATTTTGTGTGATGAAGATGGAGCATAGCCAGACTATATGATTTTGTAGGGATAAGCTTTCTTTGGCCATGTTATTTTGAGAAGACATAATTATCTTGTTAGTATGCTTGAAGTATTATTGTTTTTATGTCAATATTACACTTTTGTTTTGAATCATACGGATCTGAACATTCATGCCACAATAAAGAAATTACATGGATAAATATGTTAGGTAGCATTCCACATCAAAAATTCTGTTTTTATCATTTACCTACTCGAGGACGAGCAGGAATTAAGCTTGGGGATGCTTGATACGTCTCCAACGTATCTATAATTTTTGATTGTTCCATGCTATTATATTATCTGTTTTGGATGTTTTATATGCATTAATATGCTATTTTATATTATTTTTGGGACTAACGTATTAACCTAGAGCCTAGTGCCAGTTCCTGTTTTTTCTCTGTTTTTGAGTTTCGCAGAAAAGGAATACCAAACGGAGTCCAAACGGAATAAAACTTTCGCGATGATCTTTCTTGGACCAAAAGGAAACCAGGAGACTTGGAGATGAAGTCGGAGGTGCCACGAGGCGGCCACAAGGACGGAGGGCGCGCCTAGGGGGGTAGGGCTTGCCCACACCCTTGTGGGCCCCTCGTGCGTCTCCTGACCTAATTCTTTCGCCTATATATACTCTTATATGCCCAAACCACCAGAGGCATCCACGAAAAGACTTTTCCACCGCCGCAACCTTCTGTACCCGTGAGATCCCATCTAGGGGCCTTTTTCGGCGTCTTGCCGGAGGGGGATTCGATCACGGAGGGCTTCTACATCAACACTATTGCCCTTCCGATGAAGCTTGAGTAGTTTACCTCAGACCTACGGGTCCATAGCTAGTAGCTAGATGGCTTTTTCTCTCTCTTTGATTCTCAATACCACGTTCTCCTCGATGTTCTTGGAGATCTATTCGATGTAATACTTTTTTGCGGTGTGTTTGCCGAGTTCCGATGAATTGTGGATTTATGATCAGCTTATCTATGAATATTATTTGAATCTTCTCTGAATTCTTTTATGCATGATTTGATATCTTTGCAAGTCTCTTCGAACTATCGATTTGGTTTGGCCAACTAGATTGGTTTTTCTTGCAATGGGAGAAGTGCTTAGCTTTGGGTTCAATCTTGCGGTGTCCTTTCCCAGTGGCAGTAGGGGCAGCAAGGCACGTATTGTATTGTTGCCATCGAGGATAAAAAGATGGGGTTTTCATCATATTGCTTGAGTTAATTCCTCCACATCATGTCATCTTTCTTAATGCGTTACTCTGTTCTTCATGAACTTAATACTCTAGATGCAGGCAGGAGTCGGTCGATGTGTGGAGTACTAGTAGTAGATGCAGAATCGTTTCGGTCTACTTGACACGGACGTGATGCCTATATTCATGATCATTGCCTTAGATATCGTCATAACTTTACGCTTTTCTATCAATTGCTCGGCAGTAATATGTTCACCCACCGTATTATTTTCTATCTTGAGAGAAGCCTCTAGTGAAACGTATGGCCCCCAGGTCTATTTTCCATCATACAATCTTCTACTTTCCAATCTACGAGTTTTCGATCTACTATTTTGCAATCTTTTACTTTCCAATCTATAAAACAAAAATACCAAAAAAATATTTACTTTACCGTTTATCTATCTCTATCAGATCTCACTTTTGCGAGTAACCGTGAAGGGATTGACAACCCCTTATCGCGTTGGGTGCAAGTTTGGTGTTTGTTTGTGCAGGTATTCGGTGACTTGGGTGTTGTCTCCTACTGGATTGATACCTTGGTTCTCAAAACTGAGAGAAATACTTACTCTACTTTGCTGCATCACCCTTTCCTCTTCAAGGGAAAAACCAAGGCAAGCTCAAGAAGTAGCATTAAGCGAAGGGCTTCTTTCTCAAATAAGACAAAGTGTTCAGTGGCATAAACCCCGGCTACATAGCCGACCAGTCCACACACCGGGGGCTCATCATCGGCCCCCACAGTCAAGCTCCCATGGCTAAGTGAAAGCCATAAAGCCGTTATAGTCTGATTGCCTCGTTCCTACATGCACGGACCGCCTTCGGGGAGACGCCGGCTAAGGGTCACGATTTCCTAAGGAACACCCTTGGTATACTGTACAAATGGGTCGAAGCAGACGACTGGCCACTTTTATTTTAACACGGTAAACAGGAATCAAAAAAAGAAGAAAACAACACAATCACATGATGGAATATAAAGCCGCATTCATTCAAAACAAAAGGAAGTTTTGCATATCCAACCACACTTCGACATTCCGAAGTACTACCTAAAAATACAAAGTGTCCTTGGGACACTTGGCCTCGTTAATCTGGGGCCCTTCCACTACCTCGGCGAGGAACTTCTCCGAGGTCCGATCCTTCCCTTCGGGGGGTCCCGCGGCTATGACCGCTGCTTCGACATGCCGATAATGCGTCTTCACACAAGCGTATGCTCGCTGCGCCCCCTCCAGGCACGCGGAATGCTTCTAGTGAGCCACTTGCAGGACAGCTTCTTGCAGCCGGGCCAGGAGCTCGAAGAAACTCGTCGGCATCACCTCTGCAGGCAATAGGTTGACGCAGAGGTCCTGGAGTGCCGGCCTTGCCATGCGGAGAAGTTCCACCAGCTGCTTCATTCGATGATTCAGCAGCTTCGGATGCGAAGGCACCTGGAATTGTTGCCAACATGCCTTCTCCGCCTCATGGCCCTCCCGCTCGCCGAAATGGCGGCCGGCGTCCAACGCTCTCTTCGGAAGATCCACGAAGACCTCTGTGGAGCGCCATAGCTGGGTGAGCTCGACGAACCCCTTACTGCCAAACACACACTAAAGTAAAAATGGCTTGCCCACGGCGATCTGCTCCACTTGCTAGAGCACAGAGAACCCACAAGTATAGGGGATCAGAACAGTTTTCGAGGGTAGAGTATTCAACCCAAATTTATTGATTCGACACAAGGGGAGCCAAAGAATATTTGCAAGTATTAGCAGTTGAGTTGTCAATTCAACCACACCTAGAGAACTAAATAACTGCAGCAAAGTGATCAGTAGCATAGTAATATGATAGTTTTATAGCAGTGGTAACAGTAGCAATAGCAACGGTAGTAGTAACAGTAGCAGTTTTATAGTGATTGTAACAGCAGCAGCAACGAAAGTAACTTAGCAAAGATCAATATGTGAAAGTCATGGGCATTGGATCAGTGATGGATAATTATGTTGAATGACATTCATCATGTAACAGTCATAACCTAGGGCGACACAGAACTAGCTCCAATTCATCAATGTAATGTAGGCATGTATTCCGTATATAGTCATATGTGCTTATAATAAGAACTTGCATGACATACTTTAACCTACCCTCCCGTGGTAGCATGGTCCATAAGGAAATCTTAGGGATATTAAGGTCTACTTTTAATAGAGAACCAGAACAAAGCATTAGCACATAGTGAATACATGAACTCCTCAAATTACGGTAATCATCGAAAAGAATCCCAATTATTGTCACCTTGGGGTATGCGGATCATAACATGTAATAGGTGCATACAACTTGCAAGATAGGATCAAGAACACAAATATATTCATGAAAACATAAAGGGTTCAGATAAAAAATCATGGCACTCGGCCCCTAGTGACAAGCACTAAGCATAGCAAAGTCATAGCAACATCAATCTCAGAACATAGTGGATACTAGGGAACAAGCCCTAACAAAACTAACTCGATTACATGATAAATATCATCCAAGCCATCACCGTCCAGCAAGCCTACAAAGGAATTACTCACTTCCGGCGGTGACCATCATGAAATTGGTGATGGAGGATGATTGATGATTGTCACGGCTGAGGGAGTCCTAGACTAGGGGGTCCTTGGGCTACCGGCCTATCTCTTATGGGCCGGACAGGTGGGCCGTTGTACGACTACTATAAGGCCGAGCTATAAAGCGACTCCGTGTCCAGACAGGAAACCTTCGGAGCCTTGGTGTGTCCTCCAAGTCAAAGATTAGAGAATCAGCATGTTTATCCCTTCTTTGTAACCGACCATGTGTAACCCTAGTACCCCTGGTGCCTATATAAACCACATGGTTTAGTCTGTAGAGGCTAGAAGAACAACCATCATCCTACTCACCTAGGGTTTAGTTCATCTAATCTTGTGGTAGATCGACTCTGTAATCATCTTATACACTTTAATATAATCAAGCAGGACGTAGGGTTTTACCTCTTCGAGAGGGCCCGAACCTGGGTAAACATCGTATCCTTTGTCCCTTGTTCCCCATCGATCCAAGATCCACAGCTTGGGATGACCTACCCGAGATCCACCGATTTTGACAACAATAATGGTGCTTTCATGGAGAATTCCGCTGTGAGATCACCGAAGGATCGATGGCTCGCCTGACCATCGGAGATGGCATCAACACCGGGGACATCTTTGTCCCCGGAAAGCTTTTTGCATCTGGCGGCATTGTTCTGCACGCTAACTCGACCGGTCATCTCGACTAGGTCGACAGCTTCGCCCCTGAGCACCAGATCAGGTTCGGTAACCTAGAGTACGTCGCTGACACTCGGGGCGATTTGATCTTCACCGGCTTCTTAGCCTTGCCTAAGGTGCCCGAAATCCCTGAAGCTTCGACTTTGGGATCTCCCTCTGACACGAAACCTGGGTCGGCTCTTACCTCGGATCCGGCTTCAAGCCTGGATGTGACATCTTCGTCTGAAGATCGAGAGTCAACCCCGGCCGGACTCACTTCTATTACTTTGGATCCGGCTTCAAGCCTGGATGTGACCTCTGCGTCCGAAGATCGGGAGTCAACCCCGGCCGGACTCACTTCTCTTGCCTCAGATCTGGCTTCAAGCCTGGACGCGTGATGATCCACAAGTATAGGGGATCAATCATAGTCCTTTCAATAATTAAGAGTGTCGAACCCAACAAGGAGCAGAAGGAAATGGCAAGTGGTTTTCAGCAAGGTAATTTCTGCAGGCACTGAAATTGTCGGTAACAGGTAGTTTGATAGCAAGATAATTTGTAGCAAGTAACAAGTAACAATAGTAACAATAAGTGCAACAAGGTAGCCCAATCCTTTTTGTAGCAAAGGATTGGCCAGAACGATCTCAGATAATAAGTAAAACGTTCTTGGGGGCACACGGAATTTCATCTAGTCACTTTCATCATGTTGGTTTGTTCGCGTTCGCTACTTTGATAATTTGATATGTGGGTGGACCGGTGCTTGGGTGATGTTCTTACTTGAACAAGCCTCCCACTTATGATTAACCCCCTCGCAAGCGTCCGCAACTACGAAAGAAGTATTAAGATAAAATCCAACCATATCATTAAACATAAGGATCCAAATGAGCCCCTTACGGAATAGCGCATAAACTAGGGTTTAAGCTTCTGTCACTCTAGCAACCCATCACCTAATAACTACTCCACAATGCATTCCCTTAGGCCCAAAGATGGTGAAGTGTCATGTAGTCGACGTTTACATAACACCACTAAGGGAACAACAACATACATATAATCAAAATATCGAACACATATCAAATTCACATGATTACTTGCAACATGACTTCTCCCGTGGCCTCAAGAACAAAAGTAACTACTCACTCAACATATTCATGCTCAAGATCAGAGGAGTAATAAATATCATAATGGATCTGAACATATAATCTTTCACCAAATAAACCGGCTAGCATCAACTACAAGATGTAATCAACACTACTAGTCACCCATAGGTACCAATCTGAGGATTTGATACGAAGATTGAACACAAGAGATGAACTAGGGTTTAAGATGAGATGGTCATGTTGAAGATGTTGATGAAGACTGGCCTCCCAAAGATGAGAGGGTTGTTGGTGATGACGATGGCTTCGATTTCCCCTCCGGGAGGGAAGTTCCCCTGGCGGAATCGCTCCGTGGAGGGCAAAAGTGCTCCTGCCCAAGTTCCACCTCAAGATGGTGGTGCTCCATCCCGAAAGTCCTCTCCTTATTTTTTCTAGGTCAAAAGACCTTATGTACTGGAAGATGGGCACCGGAGGTGGGCCTGGGCCCCCAGTACCCACCAGGGCGCGACTGGAGGGGGTGGCATGCCCTGGTGCCTTGTGGGCGCCTGGGTGGCCCCTCTGGTAGTTCTTTTCTCCAATGTTTACTATATATTCCAAAATCATTCTCCGTAAAATTTCAGCTCATTTGGAGATGTGTAGAATAGGTATCTCTGACATAGCTTTTTCTGGTCCAGAAGTCCAGCTGCTGGAATCTCCCTCTTTGTGTAAACCTTGCATATTATGAGAGAAAAGGCATTAGAATTACTCCACAAAGTGTTATATTGCATAAAAACACTATAAATAACAGTAGGAAAACATCATGCAAAATTGACGTATCAACTCCCCTAAGTGTAGACCTCGCTTGTCCTCAAGCGAAAGCCGATATCGAAAATCATGTCCACATGTTTAGAGAGAGAGAGAAAGAGGTGTCGATAAATACAAAATACGGACATAGTAGCATCATGCTTATTATTATAACAGCAACAAACTTTATCATAAAACTTTATCATATAGCTTCTCATGAGCAAGTAACAATTCATCACAACATCGAAGTAGACAACATAAACTTTATTGAAAACTAACAAACTATGTTCTCAGTCAACTTTGCAACTACAATTCATCATATTTTCAGGAAGGGTCTCGTATCGGAGCCTTTTGTCAAGTCCACATACTCAACCATCATTTAGTCTTTTATGATTGCTAACACTCACAACATATATATGAGCAAAAATTTCAACCAGACACATAGAAAGGTAGGGGCT
The DNA here is from genome assembly GCA_011799875.1 of Thinopyrum elongatum. Lineage (NCBI taxonomy): Eukaryota > Viridiplantae > Streptophyta > Magnoliopsida > Poales > Poaceae > Thinopyrum > Thinopyrum elongatum. The sequence goes on from CM022298.1 coordinate 386,916,791, forward strand.
TATAGTTTCGCCTCCCAACTTATTCACCTCAAGGGTGATGTCAACAATAATAACTCATGGTCACTCACATCCAACTGGATATATGTGCCTAGATCTTTCCCCACCACATGGTGCTTGCAAAAAGAGAAAATAAAAAGGAATAGAGAAGAATACTTTGACTCTTGCATAAAAAGTAAATACATAAAAGTAAAAGATAGGCCCTTCGCAGAGGGAAGTAGAGGTTGTCATGCGCTTTTTGGTTTTGTATGCACAATCTCTTAATGCAAAAGAACATCACATTATATTGCCCCTTATGATAGCAACCCTTTATTATGTAGTCCGTCGCTTTTATTACTTTGCCATCACAAGTTCGTACAACGCTTATTTTCCCTTACACTAAAAGATCAAACACATTTAGGAGCAATTTTTTATTGCCTTTTTGCACCGATGACAACTTACTTGAAGGATCTTACTCAATCCATAGGTAGGTATGGTGGACTATCAAAACATGAATTTGGGTTTAAGGATTTTGGATGCACAAGTAGTATCTCTACTTAGTGCAGATTTTTGGCTAGCAAAGATATTGAGCACGCACCACATGTTTAAGGATCTATGACAATATAACTTCTATGTCAATACGAACAAACATAAATCATTACGTTGTATTCTGATACGTATCTATTGTATCTATAATTTTTGATGGTTTCATGCCAATATTCTACAACTTTCATATACTTTTGGCAACTTTTTATATTATTTTTGGGACTAACATATTGATCCAGTGCCCAGTGCCAATTCATGTTTGTTGCATGTTTTATGTTTCGCAGAATATCCATACCAAATGAAGTCCAAACGTGATAAACATTTACGGAGATTTATTTTGGAATATATGTGATTTTTGGGAAAAAGAATCAACGCGAGACGATGCCCGAGGGGCCCACAAGCCCTAGGGGCGCACCCCCTACCCTGGGCGCGTCTGGCAGGCTTGTGGCCACTCCGTAAGGCGGTTGGTGCCCTTATTTCGCCGCAAGAAATATAATATCCGGAATAAAATCGTGTTAAAATTTCAGCCCAATCGGAGTTACGGATCTCCGGGAATTTAAGAAACGGTGAAAGGCCAGAAAACAGGAACGCAGAAACAGAAGGAAACAGAGAGAGAGAGATCCAATTTCGGAGGGGCTCCCTCCCCTCCACCGCCATGGAGGCCATGGACCAGAGGGGAAACCCTCCTCCCATCTAGGGGGAGGTCAAGGAAGAATAAGAAGGAGGGGGGCTCTCTCGCCCTCTCTCCCGGTGGCGTCGGAATGCCGACAGGGCCATCATCGTGAAGGCGATCTACACCAACAACTTCGCCGCCGTCATCACCAACTCTCTCCCCCTCTATGTAGCAGTGTAACACCTCTTCTCCCCACTTTAATCTCTACTTAACCATGGTGCTCAATGCTATATATTATTTCCCAATGATGTATGGCTATCCTATGATGTTTGAGTAGATCAATTTTGTCCTATGGGTTGATTGATGATCATGATTGGTTTGAGTTGTATGTTTTATTATTGGTGCTGTCCTATGGTGCTCTCCGTGTCGCACAAGTGTGAGGGATCCCCACTATAGGGTTTGCAATATGTTCATGATTCGCCTATGGTGGGTGGCGTGAGTGACAGAAGCACAGACCCGAGTAAGTAGGTTGTTTGCGTATGGGAGTAAAGAGGACTTGATACTTTAATGCTATGGTTGGGTTTTACCTTAATGATATTTAGTAGTCGTGGATGCTTGCTAGAGTTCCAATCATAAGTGCATATGATCCAATTAGAAAAAGTATGTTAGCTTATGCCTCTCCCTCATATAAAATTGCAATAATGATTACCGGTCTAGTTATCGATTGCCTAGGGACAAATAACTTTCTTGTGACAAAAAGCTCTTTACTAAAACTAACTTAGTTGCTTCTTTATCTAAACAGGCCATAGTTTTTATTTACGTGTTCTTTATTATCTTGTAAACCTATCCTATCACACCTACAAAGTACTTCTAGTTTCATACTTGTTCTAGATAAAGCGAACGTTAAGTGCGTGTAGAGTTGTATCGGTGGTCGATAGAACTTGAAGGGAATATAAATTCTACCTTTAGCTCCTCATTGGGTACGACACTCATACTTCTCGAGAAAGGTTACAATTTATCCCCTATACTTGTGGGTTATCAAGACCTTTTTCTAGCGCCATTGCCGGGGACCAATAGCGTGGGGAGAATATTCTCGTGTGTGCTTGTTTGCTTTATCAATAAGTAGATTTTATTTTTTGTTCTAGGTTGTTCTCTATCTTTAGTTATGGATATGGAACACGAAATACCAAAAAAATTAGGTGTACTTGCTACTCATGGAGATGGGGAACCTCCTAAAACCCTCGATGCTCGTTATGTGAAAAATATTATGCACTACTTTGATAATCCTGAGAAAACCCCATTCAACTTGATAATGGGAGACACGTTGGATCAACATGAGTACTTTAGGGATTATCGCTTGACTCAAAAAGGGAAACTATTATGGGATCACATTGAAATGTTGCATTGGTATGCTTGGAATTTATGCTTGAGATGTGATTATACTTGTTGCTCTAGGATGAAGGCTCCACACCTTCCCTTTTCATGTAAATTTAATGATAATAAAACCTTGGCTTCTTATGCTAATGGTATATATGATTACTATGATTTCAAACAAATAGAAGAATTTGTTGCTTTTAAGGGTGCTTATGAAATTGAATCTTTGTTTGAAAAGTGTGAAAATTATGATGATGCTGTTTACAAACCTGAAAATTTTGCTATACTTTAATATTGCTATGAGAATTATGAATATAATGCCGATATTTATGATTTTATTGAGAAAGTCTCCGCTGTCCAAGAAGAGACTAATATTTTGCAGGAATCTATGGAAGAAGATATTGATGACACTGTGAGCTTATTAGATGAAAAAGATGACGAGGAGAGCGAAGAACAAAAGGAGGAAGAGCGGATTAGCTACCCGTGTCCACCTTCTAATGAAAGTAACTCTTCAACTCATACATTGTTTAATTTCCCTTCGTGCTTACCGAAGGATGAATGCTATGATGATTGCTATGATCCCTTAGATTCGTTTGAAATATCCCTTTGTGATGAAATTGATGCTTACTATGCTTGTGGCCATGATGCCAATATGAATTATGCTTATGGAGATGAACTTGCTATAGTTCCTTATGTTAAGAATGAAATTGTTGCTACTGCACCCACACATGATAGTCCTATTATCTTTTTGAATTCTCCCAACTACACTATATCGGAGAAGTTTGCGCTTATTAAGGATTATATTGATGGGTTGTGTTTTACTACTACACATGATGATTTTGATGAATATAATATACATGTGCTTGATGCTCCTACTTGCAATTATTATGAGAGAGGAACTACATCTCCGCCTCTCTATGTTTCCAATACGATAAAATTGCAAGAAACTGTTTATACTATGCATTGGTCTTTACTTGATGTGCATGAATTGTTCTTTTATGACATTCCGATGCATAGGAAGAGAGTTAGACTTCGCTGTTGCATGATATATATTACTTTGTGCTCACTACTAAATTACAAATCATTGCTAATTAAAATTGGCTTTGATATACCTTGGGATCCGGGTGGATCAATTACTTGAGCACCTTATGCCCAGCTTAATGGCTATAAAGAAAGCGCTGCCAGGGAGACAACCCGGAAGTTTAGAGAGTCATTTTATTTTGTTGTGTGCTTTTATAAAGTTTAAAAACAAAAAAATATAGAGGGGAACCTAAAACTTTTCAAAAAGAAAAGTGAAAGTAAGAAAGACGAGCACCGTTGATGTGGGGGAGCTCCTTGAACTTTGTTCATGCCCATGAAAACTTTGCAAATCTTGAATTACAGAAAGTTTTCAACAAAAATAATTATCCCCTTGTACAAATCCATTGTATTATAAAAATAATGTGCCAAGATTTGCCTTTAGGATGATTAGATTGCTTGTTTGGTATGTGCAGTGCAAAAACAGAAACTTTGGCTGTGGTGCGCGAATTTACATTTTTTACTAGAACGTCAAAATTTTCTGAAATTTTTACACAGTACTGCTATACAAATTTTTTATTTTTTCCTAATGTTTCAGAATTTTTGGAGTTACAGAATTATGGTCAATGTTTAGATTTCTACAGACTGTTCTGTTTTTGACAGATTCTGTTTTTGATGCGTTGTTCTGTGAGTTTTGGTGAATCTATGGATTGTATCGGTGATATAAGCTATGGTGAAGTTAGAGTACAGTAGTTATAATGCAAAAATAAAATATGAATGAGTTTGCAACAGTACTTAAAGTAGTGATTTGCTTTATTATACTAACGGATCTCACGAGGGTTTTGTTAAGTTTTGTGTGATTGAAGTTTTCAAGTTTTGGGTGAGATCATGATGGATGAAGGAATAAGGAGTGGTAAGAGCCTAAGCTTGGGTATGCCCGAGGCACCCCAAGGTAATATTCAAGGACTCCTAAGCAACTAAGCTTGGGGATGCCCCGGAAGGCATCCCTCTTTCTTCAAACGACCATCGGTAATTTTACTTGGAGCTATATTTTTATTCGTCACATGATATGCGCAAATTCTTGGAGCGTCTTTTGTTTTTTTCCTTTTCTTTTATGCACCATGCTGGTATGAGATAGTCCTTGGTTGATTTATAGAATGCTCTATGCACTTTCACTTATATCTTTTGAGTATGGCTTTATAGAATGCTTCACATGCTTCACTTATATCTTTTGAAGTATGGATTGCCTGTTTCTCTACATACAGAAAACCACCATTTGTAGAATGCTCTTTTGCTTCACTTATACTCCCTCCGTCCCAAAATAAGTGACTTAACTATGTACTAAAGCTAGTACAAAGTTGAGTCACTTATTTTGGGACGGAGGGAGTATTTGTTAGAGCGTGGGAAAATCTTTTGTAGAAAGAATTAAACTATCTTGCTTCACTTATATCTATTTAGAGAGTCAACAGGAATTGGTCATTCACATGGTTAGTCATAAAATCCTACATAAAACTTGTAGATCACTGAATATGATATGTTTGATTCCTTGCAATAGTTTTGCGATATAGAGATGGTAATATGTGGGAGGTACTAGTGAATGATTGTAGTTTAGTAAGAATATTGGTGTTAAGGTTTGTGATTCCCGAAGCATGCACGTATAGTCTCTCATTATGCTATGAAATTAGAGCATTATTTATTATTGATTGTCTTCCTTATGAGTGGCGGTCGGGGACGAGCGATGGTATTTGCCTACCAATCTATCCCCCTAGGGGGATGCGTAGTAGTACTTTGCTTCGAGGGCTAATAAACTTTCGCAATAAGTATGTGAGTTCTTTTTGACTAATGTGAGTCCATGGATTATACGCACTCTTACATTTCCGCAAATTGCTAGCCTCTTCGGTACCGTGCATCGCCTTTTCTCACCACGAGAATTGGTGCAAACTTCGCCGGTGCATCGAAACCCCGTGATATGATACGCTCTATCACACATAAGCCTCATTATATCTTCCTCAAAACAGTCACCATACCTACCTATTATGGCATTTCCATAGCCATTCCGAGATATATTTCCACGCAACTTCCATCATCATCATATACATGACTTGAGCATTCATTGTCATATTGTTTTGCATGATCGTAAGATAGCTAGCATGATATTTCCATGGCTTGTCCGTTTTTTGATATCTTTGCTATGCTAGATCATTGCACATCCTGGTACACTGACAGAGGCATTCTTATAGAGTCATCATGTATTAGTTTTATCAAGTTGTAATATCGAGTTATAAGTAAATAAATGTGTGATGATCATCATTATTAGAGCATTGCCCCAGTGAGGAAAGGATGATGGAGACTATGATTCCCCCACAAGTTGGGATAAGACTCCAGACGAAAATAAAAATAAAAATAAAAAAGAGGCCAAAAAGAGCCCAACAAAAAAAGAGAAAAAAAGAACACAAAAGAGAAAACAAAAAAATGAAATGAGAGAAAAAGAGAGAAGGGGCAATGTCACTATCCTTTTCCACACTTGTGCTTCATAGTAGCACCATGTTTTTCATATAGAGATTCTCCTATGTTGTCACTTTCATATACTAGTGGGAATTTTTCATTATAGAACTTGGCTTGTATATTTCGATGATGGGCTTCCTCAAATGCCCGAGGTCTTCATGAGAAAGCAAGTTGGATGCACACCCACTTAGTTTTCAGTTTCAGCTTTCATACACTTATAGCTCTTAGTGCATCCGTTGCATGGCAATCCCTACTCCTTGCATTGACATCAATTGATGGGCATCTCCATAGCCCGTTGATTAGCCGCGTCGATGTGAGACTTTCTCCTTTTTTGTCTTCTCCACACAACCTCCAACATCATATTCTATTCCACCCATAGTGCTGTATCCATGGCTTGCGCTCATGTATTGTGTGGGGGTTGAAAAGGCTGAAGCGCGTTAAAAAGTATGAACCAATTGCTCGGCTTGTCATCGGGGTTGCGCATGTTAAATACTTTGTGTTAAGAAGATGGAGCATGACAAGACTATATGATTTTGTAGGGATAACATTCTTTAGCATTGATATTTTGAAAGACATGATTGTTTGTTGGGATGCCTGAGTATTGATGTCTTTATATCAAATTATAGAGTATTGCTTTGAATCACTCGTGTCTTAATATTCATGCCATGATTAGATTATATGATCAAGATTATGCTAGGTAGCATTCCACATGTGACGCCCAGATAATTCAGCTACTGTAATCCCCCATTAATGGTGCGATGTCATCACATTACTGTTGCTAATCCTCACTTGATCCAAATCATAATTCAAATTCAAATTCAAATTAAAGTCCAAGATTCAAATTTCTCAAACATGAAAACTATTATGTTCAAAGTGTGGCAAATATTCCATAACAAATTATGGTGGTGAACCAACATTTTTAAAAAGTGTTTAAATACCCTAAACTAATCAAAACATTGCCTAAATAATAATTTAAATGATTTTTAATTAATAAAAATACTAATATATTTTATCTAGGTGCTAAACTAATTGTGGCAGTGTCCTATTTTGCTACACTAATTTAGGAGCAAGTTTTATATTTTATAAAACTGTTTTGTATCCAGCCTAGCTCCGCGTCCCTTGTCGTCATCCTTCTACCCCGCCCTGTACCTCCGACCCCCAAGCGAGCAAGGGCATGTCCCCGTCGAACCAGCCTCGCCGGCGCCGCCCCGAGGGGATAATGGCAACGCCTCAGGCTCCCCTTGTCTCCCCTCTCCCACTTGCCCCCTCTCCCCCGTGCCCTCTCCCTCCATCCCCCTCCCCTCGCGAGATCCCTCCTCGCCGAGCGCCACCATGGGCTCGCTCCGGTGAAGCCCACGGCCATCGTGCCCTTCTCGCCACCCCGACGTGCCCATGAGCTACGCCCACATCCGCTACCCCGACTCCGACCACGTGCGCGGGCTGGGAGCCATCGGAACACTCGCCGCCTCCCCTTCTTTAACCTCCAGTCACCATGCTCGCCACCGCCGTCTCGCTCCTCTAGGCCTCCCCCGAGCCTGCTTTAGCATGTCTGCAGGAGCCCGGTGAGCACCCTGTGAGGCCCCTCTCCCCGCTGCCCTCCTCGTAAGCCGTAGCTCGCCCCCGACGCACTCGCGCTCCCGCCGCCGCGGTCGAGCACGGCGGCATGGCCCCTGTGGACGCAGCCCGCGTGCGTGCTCATCACCTCCGGCCGCACCCAACGCACGCGCTCGCTCACTCCCTCATGCCCCGTAGGCCGTTCCTTGTTGTTAGGCGCAGCGTCGTCCGCCCACCTACTGCCGTAGCCGCCACCTGCTGCTGCCCCGTGCACCTGCTCGCGCTCCCGCCGCCCACACACCCGCGTAGCCCGCACCCTTGACACTGGCCCCTCCCATGTCCTGCATCACCAGCTTCGGCCTCACCGCTCTGACCCTCCGCCTCGCTTGACCCCGGTGACATTCCGCTCGTCCCCGTCGCCGGTCGTCGTCACCATCATGTGCGCGACGCCGGGCCGCACCCGTAGGTCCAAACCGCGGGTCCGAAGACCCCCTGTGGCATTTTTCTGGCCATCTCCGGCGAAGGGCCGCTACGGGAGAGGCTCGCCGGAGCCCTCTCCGGGGCCCCGCCTACGTGGCACCACCCTGGGGCCACTCGATGGGTCGCTAATAGGTTGCCCCAGTGGCCCCCACTCGCCCTATTGACCAGGTTGACCCGGTCAACCTCGCTGACTGGGCAACCCCCAGTCACTGACGGTGGGCCCCTGCTAGCTAATTAACTGAATTAGTTAAATTTAAACTGCTAAACTAGTTGTGTCAATGATAGAGGGGTCCCACACATCAGTTTTGATCACTCAACGCACTGTTGACTGCTGAGGCCACCCTGACATCATGCTGACGCAATATTTCCTTTTTTCTGAATTAATTTAAATAATATTAATTCTAGAAAAAGTTTAAATCTTTGAAAATTCATATAAAATAATTCGTAACTCGGATGAAAATAATTTGTATATGAAAATCAATCAAAAAAATATGACGATTCCGAATATGCCCTCCATTCATCTGTCACATGCCCCTAGCATGTTGAACATGGAACCGTCCCCCTCCATTTCATCTGTCTGAAAATACCAAACGCTGGAAAAACATTCCCAGATGTTTTCCCCCTTCGCCGGTATCGTGTAGTGCCGCGTTAGAACACCCCTAGCACCGCGTTTTGTAATGTCATGCTTAGTGATGCATCTGTGTGCTTTGTATTTACTGTTTCTCCCCCCTCTTCTCTCTGGTAGACCCCGAGACTGATGTTGCCCCTGTGATCGACTACGTCACTGACGATCCTTCTTCTCTTTCAACAGAGCTTCCAGGCAAGCAAACCCCCTTGATCATTTCGATATCGCCCAGTTCCTTCTCTCTCTCATGCTTGCATTAGATTTTGCTACTGTACTTGATTGCTCCTATTCTGATGCATAGCCTGCTTTTGTAACCTGCTCATTGTACCTTACCTGATTATCCTAAACTGCTTAGTATAGGTTGGTTAGTGATCCGTCGGTGACCCCTCACCTTGTCCCAGTTGCCCCGGCTTGATGACCGATAACTCAATCAACGTGATCAATGTCCAGAGCCCGACACATCACCTCACCCCCTTTGTTGCTCGACTCTGCAGAGCTACTATCGAGTGCCGAGGGTGATACCTCATAACGCACTCTTGATGATGACTCTGTAGTGTAGCTATTCGGTCATGGTCATCGAGGGTGATTCCTCCTTCACCACTCCCGATACGACTCTGTCGTGCAACACCTCAAGTGTGAACCTCGAGGGTGATTCCTCATATGTTCACCTTGACGATTACATCAATTGGATTCCATCGAGGGTGATTCCTCGAATTCCCCCTTGATGTTATGGACACATGGTTACCTGGACTTTACTTGAGACCTTTGTTAAAGTCGGGTCGGCCCCGAGGGGTACCCGCGAGAGATACCTGTGAAAGTCGGGCGGGCCTGGAGAGCACCCACGAGATAATTATGAAGCACGACCGTGTAGGTAGACCGCTCTAGTGACAGGGTTGGGCCTGCCCTTGCCGTATTTCCTCGAGACGGGGCGACGGGGTCACATGATCGTGAGTCTCTGCTCGTCTCCGCGAGCTCCTAATACACTAAGGGTTTGGGTATTAGATCTGAGTTGGCCACTAGCCTTTACGCACTTACCACCACGCAGGAACAGATATGGGCACTCGGCGTCGTACGTTTCTTCCGAAAGCTTTGCCTGACGTCAAGTTTAGCATTGCAGCATGGCCTGGTCAGCGCCATAGAGGAGTTGGCCTGGATCACCCTGCGCACAACGAATCGGAGTGCAATGGGCGATGGGCCCAAGACCACAGAGCGCTTAGGATGTAGACCGTCGGGGACCTCTATGTGGAGCCTAGGTAGGACTACGACGTGTTGACCTTCCGAGGCCAGGCATGACCCAGGAATGTGTGTCCGGCCAGAGTAATCAAGCGTGTTGGGTAATGTGGTGCACCCCTGGAGGCAAGTTTGTCTATTCGTAGCCGTGTCTACGACAATGGATGCTCGGAGTTGTATCCCGGTCTATTACAACTAGAAATGGATACTTGAGACATGAGATGGATATGTTGGCTCCGGGATTGCTTTCTCGCAGGGAGTCGAGGAAGGATCTCTGGGCGTTAATGCTACAACATGCTTGTTAATTATAAAATGCTATTCTGTACTCTTCTGAATGCTGCAAGATGCTTGAAGATTCTAGTCTTCGATAGGCTAGGCCTTCCCCTCTATTCTGGCATTCTGCACTATAATCGACAGATACATCCCTTCCTTTGATCCTAATGCGTACTTAGTATAGATCTGATGCTTGCGAGTACTTTGGATGAGTACTCACGGTTGCTTGCTACCCTCTTTTCCCCTTCTTTCTTCTTTTCGGTTGTTGCGACCAGATGGTGGATCCCAGGAGCCAGATGCCACCCCCGTCGACTACTACTACTACCCCGAGGTTGCCTACTACTACGTGGAGATCGTCGACGACCAGGAGTAGTTAGGAGGTCCTAGGCAGGAGGCCTTGCCTTTTCGATCTGTATCTTGTTTGTGCTTGCCTTCTTAAGGCAGTCTTGTTTAACTTATGTCTATACTCAGATATTGTTGCTTCCGCTAACTCTCTTGTGTATCGAGCTATGTATTCGAGCCCTCAAGGCCCCTAGCTTGTAATATAAAGCTTGTATTATTTTAATTTGTGTTTAGAGTTGTGTTGTGATATCTTCCCGTGAGTCCCTGATCTTGATCATACACATTTGCGTGTATGATTAGTGTACGGTCGAATCGGGGGCGTCACAAGTTGGTATCAGAGCCGACTGCCTGTAGGAACCCCCTTTCCAACTCCTTGGCCGAAGTTGAGTCTAGTCTTTGAAAAATTGTTTTACTAACATGGCTGTGTGGCTTACGGGCCCACGTCGCCAATGGGTGGTATTAGGATCTTTTACTCCTCGTCTATACTCTGGGACTCTGATCTCTCTTCTATTCGGGTTAAATGATTTTGCTAACTCTAACATTAGCTTCTCGTGATCACATCCACCTAGAGGTTTGTGTTACCCCTTTCTCGAATTGAGGGCCAAGATCTGCTTCACATTGTTCACTGACCGCAGGATCCTCATATCGAGGGCACCTGCGTCGTCACTTGCAAATCCCTCACTCTAGTGGTTTTCTCCGACGCGGATGTACCCTTTGCTATGTCCCGCTGATGGTAGCCCTCCATCACGTGCATGTGTGCCGCCTAGTATGTTTAGGATGTTTCTCTTGTCCGCACACATACTAATAGCGTGTAATTGGCTATGTATATGTATCAGTATGTCTTTAATGACTACTACTTTGTACATACCGCGCCTTTGCTCATTGTTCCAATTACGTCATGAATGACTCCATACACTTGCTCCACCCCTTGCTAAACTACCCCCTGTTGCATTTAAGTAGGATGGTTAGACCCGTTGGTCATGGCCGTGGTGGTGACAATCCACCACCGCCCAAATACATGGCCGAAATGATACAGCAGTTGAGTTGAATCGCCAGTTCATGGGAGGAGTCATGGCTCAGTTCCCGCGTCCCAATATGAATCAGCAGCCAGCCCCAGTAACTCTGCAAGACTTTGCATGTCTCAACCCTGTCATCTACCACAGCTCAACTCAGCCACTTGATGCTGATGACTGGCTCCGTGACATCACCTTCGAGTTGGAGTCTGCTGCTGCAGCCCCTGCCAACTATGTCACCTTCACAGCTTACTACCTGAAAGTTCCCGCTCCTCAATGGTGGGACAGCCACAGACTTTCCTTACATGTTGGAACCACCATCACTTGGCCAGAGTTCCAAGCTGCATTCTGCGGACCATTGTCAAACCACCATGGTTAGCCACAACGTCCCCGTTGAAATTGAAGGGTTGGAATTCCATGTTTCCCTCATTGTTTTGAAGTCTTCCAATATTGACATTATTTTGGGAATGGAATGGTTGAAAACACATACTGCTTCTATCATTTGTGCCACTAAAACCGTCTGTCTACTACATCCTTCAAATGAGATAGTAAGCTACCATGCTCATCTTGTTCGAAATGGCGAAGCACGGATTTATTCCTTGAATGCGTAAGCGCTTCTCTTCTTGTGAGAATTGAAAATGCTCAAGTTGTTTGTGAATTCCAAGATGTCTTTCCAAAAGAACTACCCAGTCCATGTCCTTGAACTTGCTGCAGTTAAATTTGCACTAAAGTTGTGGCGACATTTCCTTTTGGTAATCGTTGCGAGATCTTCACCGATCATCAATGTCTGAAGCATCTGTTACTCAGCTAGATCTGGATCTCTGTCAGCAGCGATGTATGGAAACAATCACAAACTATGACTATGGTATTTCTTATACCCCTGGCAAGGCTAATACCATGGCCGATGCCCTGAGTCGCAAGTATTATTGCAACAACCACATGGCTTATAAAGCTCAAGCCCTGCATGATGATCTCACTTACAGAGAGCATCTGATCCATGTTCTCGATCAAGATAAACGTCGTACCCGTCAGAAGGCTATCAAATTTCTAGAATTCAGTGGTCAAATCATTCTGAAGGTGAAGCCACTTGGGAATGTGAGGATCGTCTTCGTGATGAATACCCCGCTTTGTTTCCATCTACCTCCTAAATCTCGGGACAAGATTTCTTGTAGTGGAGAAGAATTGTGACGCCCGGATAATTAAGCTATAGTAATCCCTCGTTAATGGTGCCATGTCATCACATTACTGTTGCTAATTCTCACTTGATCCAAATCATAATTCAAATTCAAATTCAAATTAAAGTCCAAGATCCAAATTTCTCAAACATGAAAACTAAAATGTTCAAAGTGTGGCAAATATTCCATAACAAATTATGGTGGTGAACCAACATTTTTGCAAAGTGTTTAAATAACCTAAACTAATCAAAACAGTGGGCTAAATAATAATTTAAATGATTTTAATTAATAAAAATACTAATATATTTTATCTAGGTGCAAAATTAATTGTGGCAGTTGTCCTATTTTGTTACACTAATTTAGGAGCAAGTTTTATATTTTATAAAACTATTTTGTATTAAAAGGAATTGGAAAATAGAAAGGAAATAAAAGGAAAGGCAAAAATAAAATAAAAAGGAAAAAGGGAGCCAGGCCAGACTGGGCCTTAGGCCACAGGGGCTGGCCCAGCCCAGCTCCCCATCCCTTGTCGTCTTCCTCCTATCCCGCCCTGTTCCTCCGACCCCCAACCGAACAGGGGCATGTCCCCGTCGAACCAGCCTCGCTGGCACCGCCCCGAGGGGATAAGGGCGACACCTCGGGCTCCCCTCGTCTCCCTTCTCCCACTTGCCCCCTCTACCCCACGCCCTCTCGCTCCATTCCCCCCCCCCCTCGCCAGATCCCTCCTTGCCGAGCGCCGCCATGGGATCGCTCCGGTGAAGCCCGTGGCCACCGTGCCCTTCTCACCGCCAAGACGTGCCCATGAGCTCCGCCCGCGTCCGCTACCCTGACTCCGACCACGTGCGCGGGCTGGGAGCCACCGGAACGCTCGCTGCCTCCCCTTCTTCAACCACCAATCGCCGTGCTCGCCGCCACCGTCTGGCTCCTCCAGGCCTCCCCCGAGCCCGCTTTAGCATGTCTGCAGGAGCCCGATGAGCACCACGTCCGGCTCCTCCCCCCGCTGCCCTCCTCGTAAGCCGTAGCTCGCCCCCGATGCACTCGCGCTCCCGCCGCCGCTGTCGAGCTCGCCGGCATGGCCACTGTGGCCGCAGCCCACACCCGAGCCTGCGTGCGTGCTCAGCACCTCTGTCCGCACCCACCGCACGCGCTCGCTCACTCCCGCATGCCCCGTAGGCCATTCCCCGCCGTCGCGCGCAGCGCCGTCCGCCCGCCTCCTGCCGTAGCCGCCACCCGCTGCTGCCTCGTGCACCTGCTCGCGCTCCCACCGCCCGCACACCCGTGTAGCCCGAGCCCCCGACGACGCCCCCTCCCATGTCCTGCATCATCGCCTTCGGCCTCGTCGCTCTGACCCTCTGCCTCGCTCGACGCCGGTGACATTCCTGTCGTCCCCGTCACCGGCCGTCGTCACCATCGCGTGCGCGACGCCGGGCTGCACCCGTAGGTCCCAACCGCTGGTCCGGAGACCCCCTGTGGCATTTTTCCGGCCGTCTCCGACGAAGGGCCGTCGCGGGAGAGGCTCGTCGGAGCTCTCTCCGGTGCCCCGCCTACATGGCACCACCCCGGGGCCACCCGATGGGTCGCTAACCGGTGGCCCCCTCTCGCCCCCTTAACCAGGTTGACCCGATCAACCTCACTGACTGGGCTACCCCCAGTCACTGATGGTGGGCCCCTGCTAGCTAATTAACTGAATTAGTTAAATTTAAACTGCTAAACTAGCTGTGTCAATGACAGAGCGGTCCCAGACGTCAGTTTTGACCACTCAATGCGCTGTTGACTGCTGACGTCACCCTGACATCATGCTGACGCAATATTTCCTTGTTCTGAATTAATTTAAATAATATTAATTCCAGAAAATGTTTACATCTTTGAAAATTCATATAAAATAATCCGTAACTCAGATGAAAATAATTTATATATGAAAATCGATCAGAAAAATATGACGATTCCGAATATGCCCTCTGTTCATCTGTCACATGCCCCTAGCATGCTGAACATGGAACCGTCCCCCTCCGTTTCATCTGTCCGAAAATACCAAATGCTAGGAAAACATTCCCGGATGTTTTCCCCCTTCGCCGGAAACGTGTAGTGCCGCGTTAGAACACCCCTAGCACCGCGTTTCGTCATGTCATGCTTAGTGATGCATATGTGTGCTTTGTATTTACTGTTTCTCCCCCTCTTTTCTCCAGTAAACCCCGAGACTGATGCTGCCCCTATGATCGACTACGTCACCGACGACCCTTCTTCCCTTTCAGCAGAGCTTCCAGGCAAGCAAACCCCCCTTGATCATTTTGATATCTTCCAGTTCCTTCTCTCTCATGCTTGCATTAGATTTTTCTACTGTACTTGATTGCTCCTATTCTGATGCATAGCGTGCTTTTGTAACCTTCTCATTGTACCTTACCTTCTTATCCTAAACTTCTTAGTATAGGTTGGTTGGTGATCCATCGGTGATCCCTCACCTTGTCCCAGTTGCCCCGGCTTGATGACCGATGACTCAATCAACATGATCGATGTCCAGAGCCCGACACATCACCTCACCCCCTTTGTTGCTCAACTCTACAGACCTACTATCGAGTGCCGAGGGTGATACCTCGTAATGCACTCCTGATGATGACTCCGTAGTGTAGTTATTCGGTCGTGGTCATCGAGGATGATTCCTCGTTCACCACTCCCGATACGACTCTATCGTGCAACACCTCAAATATGAACCTCGAGGGTGATTCCTCTTATGTTCACCTTGATGATTACATCAAGTGGATTCCATCAAGGATGATTCCTCGGACTCGCCCTTGATGTTATGGACACACGGTTACCTCGACTTTACTTGAGACCTTTGTTAAAGTCAAGTCGGCCCCGAGGGGTACCCGCGAGAGATACCTGTGAAAGTTGGGCGGGCCCGGAGAGCACCCGCGAGATAATTACGAGGCATGGTCGGGCAGGTAGACCGCCCTAGTGAGAGGGTTGGGCCTGGCCCTTACCGTATTTCCTCAGGACAGGGCGACTAGGTCACATGATCGTGAGTGTTTGCTCGTCTCCGCGAGCTCCTAATACACTAAGGGTTTGGGTATTTGATCTGAGTTGGCCACTCACCTTTACGCACTAACCACCATGCGGGAACTGATATGGGCACTCGGCGTCATACATTTCTTCTGAAAGCTCTGTCAGACGTCCAGTTCAGCATTGCGGCATGGCACGGCCTGGTCAGCGCCCTAGAGGAGGTGGCCTAGATCGCCCTGCACGCAACGACCAGGAGTGCAATGGGCGATGGTCCCAAGACCACGGAGCACTTAGGATGTAGACCGGCGGGGACCTCTCTTTGGAGCCTAGGTATGACTACAACATGTTGAGCTTTCGAGGCCGGGCATGACCCAGGAAAGTCTGTCCGGCCAGAGTAATCAAGCGTGTTGGGTAATGTGGTGCACCCCCGCAGGGAAGTTTATCTATTCAAATAGCCGTGTCCACGGTAATGGACGCTTGGAGTTGTATCCCGATCTATTACAACTAGAAATGGATACTTGAGACATGAGATGTATATGTTGGCTCCGGGATTGCTTTCTCGTAGGGAGTCGAGGAAGGATCTCTGGGCATTAATGCTACAACATGCTTGTTAATTATAAAATGCTATTCTGCACTCTTCTGAATGCTGCAAGATGCTTGAAGATGCTAGTCTTCGATAGGCTAGGCCTTCCCCTCTATTCTGGTATTCCGCAATATAGTCCACAGATACATCCCTTCCTTTGATACCAATGCATACTTAGTATAGATCTGATGCTTGCGAGTACTTTCGATGAGCAGATACCACCCCATCGACTACTACTACTACCCCGAGGTTGCCTACTACTACATAGAGACTGTCGACGACCAGGAGTAGTTAGGAGGTTCCAGGTAGGAGGCCTTGCCTTTTCGATCTGTATCTTGTTTGTGCTTGCCTTCTTAAGGTAGTCTTGTTTAACTTATGTCTGTCCTCAGATATTGTTGCTTCCGCTGACTTTCTTGTGTATCGTGCTATGTATTCAAGCCCTCGAGGCCCCTGGCTTGTAATATAAAGCTTGTATTATTTTAATTTGTGTATAAAAGTTGTGTTGTGATATCTTCCCGTGAGTCCCAGTTCTTGATCGTACACATTTGCGTGTATGATGAGTGTACGGTCGAATCGGGGGTGTCACAAGTTGCTATCAGAGCCGACTGCCTATAGGAACCCCCTTTCCAACTCCTTGGCTGATTTTTGGCTAGCAAAGATATTGAGCAAGCACCACATGTTGAAGGATCTATGACAATATAACTTCTATTTGAATACGAACAAACACAAATCATTAC
Organism: Thinopyrum elongatum; assembly: GCA_011799875.1. NCBI lineage: Eukaryota > Viridiplantae > Streptophyta > Magnoliopsida > Poales > Poaceae > Thinopyrum > Thinopyrum elongatum. Next base: position 386,933,828 of record CM022298.1, read on the forward strand.
GTTGTCTTCTGATACGTCTCCATCGTATCTATAATTTTTGATTGTTTCATGCCAATATTCTACAACTTTCATATACTTTTGGCAAATTTTATATTATTTTTGGGACTAACATGTTGATCCACTGCCCAGTGCTAGTTCCTGTTTGTTGCATGTTTTTTGTTTCACAGAATATCCATACCAAACGAATTCCAAACGTGATAAACATTTATGGAGATTTATTTTGGAATATATGTAATTTTTGGGAAAAAGAATCAACGCGAGACAATGCCCGAGGGGCCCACGAGCCCTAGGGGCGCGCCCCCCTACCCTGGGTGCACCTGGCAGGCGTGTGGCCACTCCATAAGGCAGTTGGTGCCCTTCTTTCGCCGCAAGAAAGATAATATCCAGAATAAAATCGTGTTAAAATTTCAGCCCAATCGGAGTTACGGATCTCTGGGAATTTAAGAAACGGTGAAAGGCCAGAAAACATGAACGTAGAAATAGAAGGAAACATAGAGAGAGAGAGAGAGAGAGAGAGAGAGAGAGAGAGAGATCCAATCTCGGAGGGGCTCCCGCCCCTCCGCCGCCATGGAGGCCATGGACCATAGGGGAGACCCTCTTCCCATCTAGGGGGAGGTCAAGGAAGAAGAAGAAGGAGGGGGCTCTGTCCCCCTCTCTCCCGGTGGCGCCGGAACGCCGCCGGGGCCATCATCGTGAAGGCGATCTACACCAACAACTTCGTCGTCGTCATCACCAACTCTCTCCCCCTCTATGCAGTGGTGTAACACCTCTTCTCCCCGCTCTAATCTCTAATTAAACATGGTGCTCAACGCTATATATTATTTCCCAATGATGTTTGAGTAGATCCGTTTTGTCCTATGGGTTGATTGATGATCATGATTGGTTTGAGTTGTCTGTCTTACTATTGGTCCTGTCCTATGGTGCTCTGCGTGTCGCACAAGCGTGAGGGATCCCTGCTGTAGGGTTTGCAATATGTTCATGATTCGCTTATGGTGGGTGGCGTGAGTGACAGAAACACAGACCCGAGTAAGTAGGTTGTTTGCGTATGGGAGTAAAGAGGACTTGATACTTTAATGCTATGGTTGGGTTTTACATTAATGATCTTTAGTAGTTGCAGATGCTTGCTATAGTTCCAATCATAAGTGCATATGATCCAAGTAGAGAAAGTATGTTAGCTTATGCCTCTGCCTCATATAAAATTGCAATAATGATTACATGTCTAGTTATCGATAGCCTAGGGACAAATAACTTTCTTGTGAAAAAAAGCTCTCTACTAGAACTAACTTAGTTGCTTCTATATCTAAACAGCCCCTAGTTTTTATTTACGTGTTCTTTATTATCTTGCAAACCTATCCTATCACACCTACAAAGTACTTCTAGTTTCATACTTGTTCTAGGTAAAGCGAACGTTAAGTGCGCGTAGAGTTGTATTGGTGGTCGATAGAACTTGAAGGGATTATAAATTCTACCTTTAGCTCCTCGTTGGGTTCGACACTCTTGCTTATCGAGATAGGCTACAATTGATCCCCTATACTTGTGGGTTATCATCTTCCTTGTCCAACGTTAACAATTTGGCATACGATATTTAATGGGGGCTCACAATCATAAAAGATGTCCAAGATAGTATATTTGCATGTGAATCTTCTCTTCCCTTATTAATTCTTTCATGCATTTCATCATTTACAAATGCTATGTTTGTCAACTTTCAATAAATTTGACCACTTATACTTTTCCTTATGTGATGTCATTGCTTACCATAAGATTAGCATATGATCTTTTCCATTAATTACCTTTATTTTTATTGGAACATAAAAGTAAAGAAGCAAAAACTCAAACTAAACTTTATTATATAACTCTCACTCGATTACATAGATAGATAGATCACGAAACTAGCACTCGAAAATAGATCATACTAAACTTTTATTCAACTAAATCATGAAATAACTAGGGATCGAACTAAGATAGGTAAAGGTAATAAAAGTGATGGTGATATGATAACGGGGCATCTCCCCCAAGCTTGGCGCAAGCCAAGGGGAGTGCCCATACCTGTGTGCTTTAGTCTCCTTCTTTGGTGATGAAGATGATGGTGGTGGTGATGGAGTGGTAGGAACATCACCCTTTAGCCTCGCTAGGTACTCCAATCTACGATTGATGCTCCGGAGGGCGATGTTTTGCTCTTCCAACAAAATAATTTCACGAGTGAGATATTTATTCTGAACAAAAACAGTTTTGAAAGCCCTGAAGGCTTTGATTTCAGTGGGGGTGAGATGATCATAGTAAGGTTGAAGGATATCCTCCTCTTTCTCGGCCTCCCCTGCGAGCATGGCTTGGCCCCCTTCTTGAGCCTGGTCTCCCGCATCTTCCTTCACCTTGTCCTCCTTAGTGGCTTCTTTTGATTCTTCTCCCCTTAGCTCCATCTTCAGCAGCCAAGCATCGCCTTCTACATTATTGGAGGAGGGAGAAGACATGATGCCTGGCTTCATAGATCTGAAAGAAAAACAGCACGGAATAAGAACAGAGGATTTCTCCGTGATACGGTGGTCAATACGTCCGGGGGAGTATATAAAGATTTTTTATCTTGGGAAACAAGTATACTACAGGAAAACAGAGCCGGGAAGGTTCCCGAGGGGCCCACAAGCCACCAGGGCGCGCCAGGTGGGGAGGCACGCCCTGGTGCCTTGTGGGCACCTGGGTTGCCTTCCCGGCTGTTTCTTATTTTTTTTCTAATATTCCAAAACTGACAGAAAATATTTTTCCGGAATTTTTAGAGTTCGTTTACTTACCGTATCACGTACCTCTTCCTGTTCAGGGTTCTCGAGTGTTCTGGAAGGTCTCTTTTATGTATTCTTCCGGTGTCATGGTTTGAATAATATTAGTTTCAACATTAATAGGTGTACCTGAAATATAGTGCTTAATTCTTTGTCCATTGACCACCTTCGGGCTAGTGCCTTCGGCATTATTGATCTTAATAGCTCCAGAGCGATAAACTTCTTCGATAATATATGGCCCTTCCCATTTAGAGAGAAGTTTTCATGCAAAAAATCTGAAATGAGAATTGTACAATAGAACATATTCACCAACTTTGAATTCCCTCTTTTGGATTCTTTTGTCATGCCATCTTTTAACTTTTTCTTTGAATAGTTTGGCATTTTCATAAGCTTGGGTTATCCATTCATCTAGTGAGCTAATATCAAATAACCTCTTTTCACCGGCAAGTTTGAAATCATAGTTGAGTTCTTTAATTGCCCAATATGCTATATGTTCTAACTCAAGAGGCAAATGATAAGCTTTTCCATAAACCATTTTGTACGGAGACATAACCATAGGATTTTTATAAGCTGTTCTATAGGCCCAAAGTGCATCATCAAGTTTCTTGGACCCATTCTTTCTGGACCTATTGACAGTTTTTTGTAATATTAATTTTATTTCTCTATACCTAATTTCAACTTGACCACCAGATTGAGGATGATAGGGTGATGCAATTCTATCGTTGACATCATATTTAGCAAGCATTTTATGGAAAGCACCATGAATAAAGTGTGAACCACCGTCAGTCATTAAATATCTAGGGACTCCAAACCTTGGGAAGACAATTTCTTTAAGAATTTTAATGGAGGTATTATGATCAGCACTGCTAGTTGGAATAGCTTCTACCCACTTAGTGACATAATCAACAGCAACCAAAATATGTGTATACCCATTAGAGGAAGGAAAAGTTCCCATATAGTAAAAGCCCCAAACATCAAATGGTTCAACAACAAGTGAATAATTTGTAGGCATTTCCTGATGCTTACCAATATTACCAATTCTTTGACATTCATCACAAGACAATACAAACTTACGGGCATCTTTGAAAAGAGTAGGCCAATAAAAACCAGATTATAATACCTTGTGCGCAGTTCTATGTCCCACATGATGCCCTCCATAAGCTTCAGAATGACATTTCCGTAGGATTTGTTCCTGTTCATGCTCAGGTATACAATGTCTAATAATACCATCTACTCCTTCTTTATAAAGATGTGGGTCATCCCAAAAGTAATGTCTTAAGTCATAGAAGAATTTTTTTCTTTTGTTGGTAAGTAAAACTAGGTGGTATAAATTTAGCAACGATATAATTAGCATAGTCAGCATACCAAGGAGTATTATGAGAAGCATTTATGATAGCTAGTTGTTCATCAGGAAAGCTATCATCAATAGGTAGTGGGTCATCAAGAATATTTTCTAACCTAGACAACTTATCAGCTACGGGATTCTCAACTCCTTTCCTATCAGTAATATGCAAGTCAAATTCTTGTAGCAAGAGAACCCACCTAATGAGTCTAGGTTTAGCATCTTTCTTTTCCATAAAATATTTAATAGCAGCATGATCGGTGTGAACAATTACTTTAGAATCAACAATGTAAGATCTGAATTTATCACACGCAAACATAACAGCTAAAAATTCTTTTTCAGTAGTAGCATAATGTCTTTGGGCACTGTCTAAAGTTTTAGTAGCATAATTGATAACATTTAATTTCTTATCAACTCTTTGTCCTAGAACAGCACCAACAACATAATCACTAGCATCACACATAATTTCAAAAGGCAAATTCCAATCAGGTGGTTGAACAATAGGTGCAGAAGTTAAGACTTTCTTAAGTGTTTCAAAGGATTCTATACAATCATCATAAAAAACAAAAGGAACATCCTTTTGGAAAAGATTAGTAAGAGGCCTAGAAATTTTAGAGAAGTCTTTAATAAACCTCCTATAGAAACCAGCATGACCAAGGAAACTACGATTACCTTTAATGTTTTAGTATTTCAGTTCTCACCACTTCTTTCATCTTAGGATTTAAACGTCATTGGTGATCAACAACTGGTTTAACATCAGGTTCCATATTAATTTTGTGCTGAGAGAGAGTGGGACTAATGCCCTTAATATCATCAAGAGTATATCCAATAGCAGCACGGTGCTTCTTTATAATTTTCAATAATCTTTCTTCTTCATGTTCTGAAAGGTTATCACTAATAATAATAGGATATATCTTCTTTTCATCAAGATAAGCACATTTCAAAGTGTCAGGAAATTGCTTTAATTCAAACACAGGATCACCTTTAGGTGGAGGAGGACCTCCTAGAGTTTCAATAGGCAAATTGTGTTTAAGCAGAGGTTGTTGTTCAAAGAATATTTTATCTATGTCATTTCTTTCATGCAAGTACATATCATTTTCATGGTCCAGCAAATATTGTTCTAGTGGATCAGTAGGGGGTACGGCAATAGAAGCAAGATCAGTTATTTCATCCTTAGTAGGCAATTCTTTATCATGAGGTTGTCTAAGAAACTTGGAGAAATTAAACTCATGAGACTCATCACCAAAACTAACACTGACAGTTTGTTTATGGCAATCTATCTTAGCATTGACAGTGTTCAAGAAATGTCTACCAAAAATTATGGGACAAAAGTCATCTTTTGGGGACCCAAGGACTAGAAAATCAGTAGGGTATTTTATTTTCCCACACAAGACTTCAAAATCTCTAACAATCCCAAGTGGTGTGATAGTATCTCTATTGGCAAATTCAATAGTGACATCTATGTCTTCTATTTCAGCAGGTGCTATATCATTCATAATTTCTTGGTATAAGGTAAAAGGGATAGCACTCACACTAGCACCCAAATCACATAAACCATGATAACAATGATCTCCCATTTTAACTGAGACAACAGGCATGCCAACAACAGGCTTGTTCTTACCTTTAGTGTCAGATTTGGCAATTCCAGCTGCTTCATCACAGAAATAAATAACATGCCCATTGCTACTTCTTGAGCTTGCGTTGGTTTTTCCCTTGAAGAGGAAAGGTTGATGCAGCAAAGTTGAGATAAGTATTTCCCTCAGTTTGAGAACCAAGGTATCAATCCAGTAGGAGACAACGCACAAATCACCGAATACCTGCACAAACAATCAAACAACTTGCACCCAACGCGATAAAGGGGTTGTCAATCCCTTCACGGTTATTTGCAAAAGTGAGATCTGATAGAGATAGATAAACGATAAAGTAAATATTTTTGGTATTTTTGTTTTATAGATCGGAAAGTAAAAGATTGCGAAATAGTAGACCAGAAACTAATATGATGGAAAATAGAAGATTATATGATGGAAAATAGACCCGGGGGCCATAGATTTCACTAGAGGCTTCTCTCAAGATAGAAAATATTACGGTGGGTGAACAAATTACTGCCGAGCAATTGATAGAAAAGCGCAAAGTTATGATGATATCTAAGGCAATGATCATGAATATAGGCATCACGTCCGTGTCAAGTAGACCGAAATGATTCTGCATCTACTACTATTACTCCACACATCGACCGCTATCCAGCATGCATCTAGAGTATTAAGTTCATAAAGAACAGAGTAACGCATTAAGCAAGATGACATGATGTAGAGGAATTAACTCAAGCAATATGATGAAAACCCCATCTTTTTTATCCTCGATGGCAACAATACAATACGTGCCTTGCTGCCCCTACTGTCACTGGGAAAGGATACCACAAGATTGAACCCAAAGCTAGGCACTTCTCCCATTGCAAGAAAAACCAATCTAGTTGGCCAAACCAAACCGATAGTTCGAAGAGAATTACAAAGATATCAAATCATGCATAAAAGAATTCAGAGAAGATTCAAATAGTATTCATAGACAAGTTGATCATAAATCCACAATTCATCGGATCTCGGCAAACACACCGCAAAAAAAGTATTACATCGAATAGATCTCCAAGAACATCGAGGAGAACGTGGTATTGAGAATCAAAGAGAGAGAAAAAGCCATCTAGCTACTAGCTATGGACCCATAGGTCTGAGGTAAACTACTCACGCTTCATCGAAAGGGCAATGGTGTTGATGTAGAAGCCCTCCATGATCGAATCCACCTCCGGCAGGACGCCGGAAAAGGCCCCTAGATGGGATCTCACGGGTACAGAAGGTTGCGGTGGTGGAAAAGTATTTTCGTGGATGCCTCTGGTGGTTTGGGCATATAAGAGTATATATAGGCGAAAGAATTAGGTCAGGAGATGCACGAGGGGCCCACAAGGGTGGGGGGCACGCCCTTCCCCCTGGGCATGCCCTCCGTCCTTGTGGCTGCCTCGTGGCTCCTCCGACTTCATCTCCAAGTCTCCTGGTTTCCTTCTGGTCCAAGAAAGATCATCGTGAAAGTTTTATTCCGTTTGGACTCCGTTTGGTATTCCTTTTCTGCGAAACTCAAAAACAGGGAAAAACAGGAACCGGTAGGTTAATAGGTTTGTCCCAAAAATAATATAAAATAGCAAATTAATGCATATAAAACATCCAAAACAGATAATATAATAGCATGGAACAATAAAAAATTATAGATACATTGGAGACGTATCAAGCATCCCCAAGCTTAATTCCTGCTCGTCCTCGAGTAGGTAAATGATAAAAACAGAATTTTTTATGTGGAATGCTACCTAACATATTTATCCATGTAATTTCTTTATTGTGGCATGAATGTTCAGGTCCGTATGATTCAAAACAAAAGTTTAATATTGACATAAAAACAATAATACTTCAAGCATACTAACAAGATAATTATGTCTTCTCAAAATAACATGGCCAAAGAAAGCTAATCCCTACAAAATCATATAGTATGGCTATGCTCCATCTTCATCACACAAAGTATTTAAATCATGCACAACCCCGATGACAAGCCAAGCAATTGTTTCATACTTTTGATGTTCTCAAACTTTTTCAACTTTCACGCAATACATGAGCGTGAGCCATGGACATAGCACTATAGGTGGAATAGAAGGTGGTTGTGGAGAAGACAAAAAGAAGGAGATAGTCTCACATCAACTAGGCGTATCAACGGGCTATGGAGATGCCCATCAATAGATATCAATGTGAGTGAGTAGGGATTGACATGCAACGGATGCACTAGAGCTATAAGTTTATGAAAGCTCAAAAAAGAAACTAAGTGGGTGTGCATCCATCTCGCTTGCTCACTAAGACCTAGGGCAATTTGAGGAAGCCCATCATTGGAATATACAAGCCAAGTTCTATAATGAAAATTCCCACTAGTATATGAAAGTGACAACATAGGAGACTCTCTATCATGAAGATCATGGTGCTACTTTGAAGCACAAGTGTGGTAAAAGGATAGTAACATTGCCCCTTCTCTCTTTTCTCTCATTTTTTTTCTTTTTCTTCATTTTTTTATTTTATTTGGGCCTTCTCTCTTTTTTTTTCCTCTTTTTTTTGTCCGGAGTCTCATCCTGACTTGTGGGGGAATCATAGTATCCATCATCCTTCTCCTCACATGGGACAATGCTCTAATAATGAAGATCATCACAGTTTTATTTACTTACAACTCAAGAATTACAACTCAATACTTAGAACAAAATATGACTCTATATGAATGCCTCCGGCGGTGTACCGGGATGTGCAATGAATCAAGAGTGACATGTATGAAAGAATTATGAACGGTGGCTTTGCCACAAATACGATGTCAACTACATGATCATGCAAAGCAATATGACAATGATGGAACGTGTCATAATAAACGGAACGGTGGAAAGTTGCATGGCAATATATCTTGGAATGGCTATGGAAATGCCATAATAGGTAGGTATGGTGGCTGTTTTAAGGAAGGTATAAGGTGGGTTTATGGCACCGGCGAAAGTTGCGCGGTACTAGAGAGGCCAGCAATGGTGGAAGGGTGAGAGTGCGTATAATCCATGGACTCAACATTAGTCATAAAGAACTCACATACTTATTGCAAAAGTCTATTAGTTATCGAAACGAAGTATTATGCGCATGCTCCTAGGGGGATAGATTGGTAGGAAAAGACCATCGCTCGTCCCCGACCGCCACTCATAAGGAAGACAATCAATAAATAAATCATGCTCCGACTTCATCACATAACGGTTCACCATACGTGCATGCTACGGGAATCACAAACCACAACACAAGTATTTATCAAATTCACAACTACTCACTAGCATGACTCTAATATCACCATCTTTATATCTCAAAACAATCATAAGGAATCAAACTTCTCATAGTATTCAATGCACTTTATATGAAAGTTTTTATTATATCCCTCTTGGATGCCTATCATATTAGGACTAAATTTATAACCAAAGCAAATTACCATGATGTTTAAATACTCTCAACATAATATAAGTGAAGCATGAGAGTTCAATAATTTCTATAACATAAAGCCATCGCCATGCTCTAAAAAGATATAAGTGAAGCACTAGAGCAAAATTGCCTAGCTCAAAAGATATAAGTGAAGCACATAGAGTATTCTAATAAATCACGATTCATGCGTGTCCCTCTCAAAAGGTGTGTACAGCAAGGATGATTGTGGCAAACTAAAAAGCAAATACTCAAATCATACAAGACGCTCCAAGCAAAACACATATCATGTGGTGAATAAAAATATAGCCTCAAGTAAAGTTACCGATAGACGAAGACGAAAGAGGGGATGCCTTCCGGGGCATCCCCAAGCTTCGGCTCTTGGTTGTCCTTGAATATTACCTTGGGGTGCCTTGGGCATCCCCAAGCTTAGGCTCTTGCCACTCCTTATTCCATAGTCCATCAAATCCTTACCCAAAACTTGAAAACTTCACAACACAAAACTCAACAGAAAATCTCATAAGCTTCGTTAGTATAAGAAAATAAATCACCACTTTGGTACTGTTGTGAATTCATTCTTTATTTATATTGGTGTAATATCTACTGTATTCCAACTTTTCCATGGTTTATCCCCCCGTTACTACCCATAGATTCATCAAAATAAGCAAACAACAAAAAGAAAATAGAATCTGTCAAAAACAGAACAGTCTGCGAAGATCCGAATTGTTCTAATACTTACATAACTCCAAAAATTCTGAAAAATTAGGAAAACAGGGGAAATTTTTATATAAATCTTTTATAAAAAATTCAGGGTTTTTCAACGCTCCAGTGAATTATTAAAAGTCTGATACTGGATGCAAAAGTTTCTGTTTTTCAGCAAGATCAAATCGACTATCGCCATAAGCCATCCCAAAGGTTTTACTTGGCACGAACACTAATTAAAATATAAAACCACATCTAACCAGAGGCTAGATGAATTATTTATTGCAAAACAGAACCAAAAAGCAAAGAACAAAAATAAAATTGGGTTGCCTCCCAATAAGCGCTATTGTTTAACGCCCTTAGCTAGGCATAAAAACACGAATAGATCTAGGTATTGTCATCTTTGGTATGCAATTCTTTTCTCATCAAATCCTCCAAAACTTGTCTTAACGAATCTATTCTTTCCTTTATTTCCCTCCTAGTAGAAGAACTTAAATCATGAAAAGGACTTTGGTTGGCACTTTTAACATTCATAAACCCATAATCAAGATCGTCACCATATATATCATCATATAAAACACGTAACTCATTTCTAACGGGTTCCTTCAACATTTTATTCAACCAATCCCTATAGAAGCCTACATAAATTCCCCTTGTAATCCAATCAAACTCCTCAAAAGCCTCGAGGTATAAAGATTGAGAGATTTCTGAATAAGGAACTCTTCTCCTAAGATTTTCTCTATAAGATTGATAGTCCCTAGATTCGAAACTACGCATAGTTTCTTTATCATGGAGGATATCTTCAATTGGAGGGTGTTCAACATCCTTTTTATAGAAAGAAAAAATATCCCTAGATTCTTGTATTATAAAAATCAAATTCACGCATAAGGATAATGGTGGCAATCTTTTTAGCTATAGGATGATTAATATTGGGAAGTTCATAAAACACCTTTTGCAAAGCCGGATGAATATGCACAAATTTCCTTTCTAATTTTTTTAGGAGCATAACAATGGTATCCGCATAACAGTTTGTATCGAGAAGAATAGATCTTTTATTAATAGGCATAGATCCCGTACAATCAAAGAATTCTTGAATAACACTTTTTCCGATAATATTACCGTCCCCCACACGAAAGATTTTTGTTTTGTAATTAGGAGGAGTTTCAATTTCATGATCCAACGAACAAGATTCAAGTTTTTCATCCAGATTTTCAATGATAACCTCCCCAGTTCCCGACATGGTGGTCGCAACAAATCTAGCAAATGAACAAACTGAAGGGCAAACAAAGAAGACAAACGGGAGAGGGGCGAAGAAAAGGCAAAGAGAGGGGCGAAGAAAAACACAAATATTTTCGAAAATTGTTTTAGAAGTGGGGGAGAGGAAAACGAGAGGAGAATGGCAAATAATTTAATGCGAGAGATGAGAGTTTATGATGGGTACTTGGTATGGCTTGACTTGGCGTAGATCTCCCCGGCAACGGCGCCAGAAATTCTTCCTGCTACTTCTTGAGCTTGCGTTGGTTTTTCCCTTGAAGAGGAAAGGGTGATGCAGCAAACTAGAGATAAGTATTTCCCTTAGTTTGAGAACCAAGGTATCAATCCAGTAGGAGACAACGCACAAATCACCGAATACCTGCATAAAAAATCAAACAACTTGCACCCAACGTGATAAAGGGGTTGTCAATCCCTTCACGGTTATTTGCAAAAGTGAGATCTGATAGAGATAGATAAATGATAAAGTAAATATTTTTGGTATTTTTGTTTTATAGATCGGAAAGTAAAAGATTGCAAAATAGTAGATCAGAAACTAATATGATGGAAAATAGAAGATTATATGATGGAAAATAGACCCGGGGGCCATAGGTTTCACTAGAGGCTTCTCTCAAGATAGAAAATATTATGGTGGGTGAACAAATTACTGCCGAGCAATTGATAGAAAAGCGCAAAGTTATGACGATATCTAAGGCAATGATCATGAATATAGGCATCACGTCCATGTCAAGTAGGCTGAAACGATTCTGCATCTACTACTATTACTCCACACATTGACCGCTATCCAGCATGCATCTAGAGTATTAAGTTCATAAAGAACGGAGTAACGCATTAAGCAAGATGACATAATGTAGAGGAATTAACTCAAGCAATATGATGAAAACCCCATCTTTTTATCCTCGATGGCAACAATACAATACGTGCCTTGATGCCCCTACTGTCACTGGGAAAGGACACCGCAAGATTGAACCCAAAGCTAAGCACTTCTCCCATTGCAAGAAAAACCAATCTAGTTGGCCAAACCAAACCGATAGTTCAAAGAGAATTACAAAGATATCAAATCATGCATAAAAGAATTCAGAGAAGATTCAAATAGTATTCATAGATAAGCTGATCATAAATCCACAATTCATCGGATCTCGGCAAACACACCGCAAAAAAGTATTACATCGAATAGATCTCCAAGAACATCGAGGAGACCGTGGTATTGAGAATCAAAGAGAGAGAAAAAGCCATCTAGCTACTAGCTATGGACCCATAGGTCTGAGGTAAACTACTCACGCTTCATCGGAAGGGCAATGGTGTTGATGTAGAAGCCCTCCGTGATCGAATCCCCCTCCGGCGGGACGCCGAAAAAGGCCCCTAGATGGGATCTCACGGGTACAGAAGGTTGCGGCGGTGGAAAAGTATTTTCGTGGATGCCTCTGGTGGTTTGGGCATATAAGAGTATATATAGGCGAAAGAATTAGGCCAGGAGATGCACGAGGGGCCCACAAGGGTGGGGAGCGCGCCCTCCGTCCTTGTGTCCGCCTCGTGGCTCCTCCGACTTCATCTCCAAGTCTCCTGGTTTCCTTCTGGTCCAAGAAAGATCATCGTGAAAGTTTTATTCCGTTTGGACTCCGTTTGGTATTCCTTTTGTGCGAAACTCAAAAACAGGGAAAAACAGGAACTGGCACTGGGCCCTAGGTTAATAGGTTAGTCCCAAAAATAATATAAAATAGCATATTAATGCATATAAAACATCCAAAACAGATAATATAATAGCATGGAACAATAAAAAATTATAGATACGTTGGAGACGTATCACCCATCAATATTTTTGACCAAGAGATCTTTAACCATAGAAACACTAGGTTCTACTTTAATTTGTTCTGAGGGTTTAGGTGCTTTAATATTACTTTTGCGAACCACTGTTGACACCTTAGCATGTTCCTTTATCCTAACAGGGAAAGGTGGGTTTTCAGTATACACGGTAGGAACAATTGGATCAACATTATAAATGATAATTCCATCTTTAACTAAAACCGGTCCTTTAATTTCTTCTTTAATAGGGGGGTGATATTTAAACCACTTCTCTTTAGGGAGATCAACATGAGTAGCAAATGATTCACAAAAAGAGGCTACTATCTCAGAGTCAAGTCCATACTTAGTGCGAAACTTGTGAAAAGCATCGGTATTCATAAATGATTTAACACAATCAAACTCAAGTTTAATACCTGACTCTTTACTTTCGTCGAGTTCCCAATCTTCAGGGTTGTGTTTAATTCTTTCCAAAAGATCCCACATGAATTCAATAGTCTTCTTCATAAAAGAACTAGCACAAGAAGTATCGAGCATGGATTGATCATCACGAGAAAGCGGAGCATAAAAATTCTGAATAATAATTTCTCTTGAGAGATCATGATTGGGGCATGAATATAACATTGACTTAAGCCTCACCCAAGCTAGAGCCATACTTCCTCCTTCACGAGGACAAAATTATATATATAATTCCAATCACGATGAACTAGATGCATAGGATAATTTTTTTGGTGAAATTTCCAATTTCAATCGATTCCAATTCCAAGCTCCAATATCATCGCATAGCATATACCATGTCAATGCTTTTCCCTTCAAAGATAAAGGGAAAACATTCTTCTTAACTTCATCTCTGGGTAAACCTGCAAGCTTAAACAATCCATAAATTGCATCCACATGTATCAAATGCATATCAGGATGTTTCGTTCCATCTCCTGCATAAGGATTAGCTAGCAGTTGTTCTATCTTACCCGAAGGAATTTCATAACCAATATTTTCAGTAGGTGCAGTAGGTTGAGGGGAAACTCTTTGTGTTTCCGGTCGAGGTGAAGATACCCCGAATAAACCCCTCAAAGGATTGTTTTCCATAGTAACAAGTGACAGTAAATTTCAGCACGTAGTATAAGTTTTTCCTTACCAATTTCCACTTACCAAGAGCGCTTCACTCCCCGGCAACGGCGCCAGAAAAGTGTCTTGATGACCCACAAGTATAGGGGCTCAATCGTAGTCCTCTCTATAAGTAAGAGTGTCGAACCCAACGAGGAGCAGAAGGAAATGACAAGTGGTTTTCAGCAAGATAATTTCTACAGGCACTGAAATTGCCGGTAAGAGGTAGTTTAATAGCAAGATAATTTGTAGCAAGTAACAAGTAACAATAGTAAAAATAAGTGCAGCATGGTAGCCCAATCCTTTTTGTAGCAAAGGACAGGCCGGAACGATCTCAGATAATAAGTAAAACGTTCTTGAGTGCACACGGGAATTTCATCTAGTCACTTTCATCATGTTGGTTTGATTCGCGTTTGCTACTCTGATAATTTGATATGTGGCTGGACCATTGCTTGGGTGTTGTCCTTACTTGAACAAGCCTCCCACTTATGATTAACCCCCTCGCAAGCATCAACAACTACGAAAGAAGTATTAAGATAAAATCCAACCATAGCATTAAACATATGGATCCAAATCAGCCCCTTACTGAACTAGGGTTTGAGCTTCTGTCACTCTAGCAGCCCATCCTCTAATAACTACTCCACAATGCATTCCCTTAGGCCCAAAGATGGTGAAGTGTCATGTAGTCGACGTTCAGATAACACCACTAAGGGAATCACAACATACATATCATCAAAATATCGAACACATATCAAATTCACATGATTACATGCAACATGACTTCTCTCGTGGCCTCAAGAACAAAAGTAACTACTCACTCAACATATTCATTCTCAAGATCAGTTGAGTAATAAATATCATAATGGATCTGAACATATAATCTTTCACCAAATAAACCAGCTAGCATCAACTACAAGATGTAATCAACACTACTGGTCACCCACAGGTACCAATCTGAGGTTTTGATACAAAGATTGAACACAAGAGATTAACTAAGGTTTGAGATGAGATGGTGATGTTGAAGATGTTGATGAAGATTGGCCTCCCAAAGATGAGAGGGTTGTTGGTGATGATGATGGCTTGGATTTCCCCCTCCGGGAGGGAAGTTCCCCCGGCGGAATCGCTCCGCCGAAGGGCAAAAGTGCTCCTGCCCAAATTCCGCCTCGAGACGGCGGCGCCCTGTCCCAAAAGTCCTCTCCTTGTTTTTTCTAGGTCAAAAGACCGTATGTACCAGAAGATGGGCATCGGAGGTGGGCCTGGCCCCCACTACCCACAGGGCGCGCCTGGAGGGGGTGGCATGCCCTGGTGCCTTGTGGCCGCCTGGGTGGCCCCCTCTGGTAGTTCTTTTCTCCAATATTTATTATATATTCCAAAATAATTCTTTGTAAAATTCCAGCTCATTTGGAGATGTGCAGAATAGGTATATCTGACATAGCTTTTTCAGGTCCAGAATTCCAGTTGCCAGTATTCTCCCTCTTTGTGTAAACCTTGCATATTATGAGAGAAAAGACATTAGAATTACTCTAAAAATTGTTATATTGCATAAAAACACTATAAATAACAGTAGGAAAACATGATGCAAAATGGACGTATCAACGCGACTTCGGCATCCGAACACCAGGAGTCAACCCTGGCTGGACTCGCCCGTCCCACCATCATACCAGAGGTCGACTTCGAAGAAATCCTAGATACCAATCCGGCTAGTCTCGCCCTATTAGACGAGATGCTAGATCAGATCCAGATGATGATCATCATGTATGGCCCATCCTCGACCCACGCTCGGCTTGGTCTTGAGGCGGGCCACAGGGAATTTTACGCCCCACCCACCACCAACTTAGTAGCCACTGTCGAAGATTTAACCAACATGCTAGACTACGCCTCTGAGGAGGCCGAAGACGTGGACGAAGATGTCGAAGCTATGGCCCACTCTGCTACTCCCCCCCATCACCGGACGATGGACGACCACTGAGGGATTCCTTGATTAGGGGGTCTTCGGCTTGCCGGCCTATCCCTTAAGGCCGGACTGTTGGGCCGTGTTACTAATGCTAGGAGGCCGAACTATGTGGAGACCCCATGACCGGACAAGAAGATTTTTAGTGCCTTGGTGTGTCCTCCAAGTAAAAATAAGAAGAATCGTCATGTTTGTCCTCTCCTTGTAACCGACCATGTGTAACCCTAGCACCCCTGGTGTCTATATAAACAAGAGGGTTTAGTCCGTAGAGGCTAGAACAACAACCATCATCCTACTAGTTTAGGGTTTAGTTCATCTGATCTCGTGGTAGATTGACTTTGTAATCCTCATATACACAAGCAATATAATCAAGCAGGACGTAGGGTTTTACCTCTTAGAGAGGGCACGAACCTGGGTAAACATCGTTTCCCTAGTCCCTTGTTCCCCATTGATCCAAGTTCCACAGCTCGGGACCCCCTACCCGAGATCCGCCGGTTTTGACACCGACATTGGTGCTCTTATTGAGAGTTCCGACGTTGAATCGCCAAAGGATTGATGGCTCGCCTGATCATCGGAGACAGCATCAGCACCGGGGACATCTTCGTCCCCGGGCAACTTCTCGCGTTCGGTAGCGTTGTGCTGCACGCTGGCTCGACCGGTCATCTCGACCAGGTTGACAGTTTCGCCCCTAAGCACCAGATTATGTTTGGTAACTTAGAGTAGGTCACCGACGCTCGGGGCGACCTCATCTTCACCGGCTTCTCAGCTTCACCTGGGACGCCCGTGGACTGTCGGTGTCAAAACCGGCAAACCAGGTCGGCGGTCCTGATCTGTGGATCTTGGATCGATGGGTAATAGGAGACGAAGGAGATGGTGTTTATCCAAGTTCAACCCCTCTTGATGGAGGTAAAACCCTACGTCCTGCTCTTGTTTATATTGATGATGATGCATCGAGTACAGAGTTGATCTACCTCGAGATCGTATGTTGTGTATGATTCTAATGATCTAGCATATATCAATCGACTAGCCTATCCTCGGCTTATATAATGTACCGGAGGCCTAGGATAACAAGAGTCCTAGTCGGCTATGTCGATGGAGAGGAGTCCTTGTTTTGATCACCAAGTCTTGTGGAATCTTCCTCGTATATGTCATCGGCTGTCCGAAGAAGCCCATTAGTGAACCTCCATGGGGGTCCTCGACCCGACCCACCTGGTCAGGAGAAGACGTGGTAAGTACCCCCTAGTCTAGGACACCGTCAGTAGCCCCCTGAACCATCTTCAAGTTAGGGACGCTCCTTGATTCTTCTGAACTGTTCTTCATCATCGGTCGTCGGTCTTGAAAACTGGTTCAACAAATCTTCCCATCTTAGATATTGAGGATTGCCGAGCTAAATCCGAAGTGTTCACACGTCGGGCATCCGAGGAGCCCTTTAAGTCTTCGGCCTTTCTTAATGCCTTGTTATTTTTACACCACACCTCGGGTTTGAAGGGTTTCCCGTGCGGCGATGTCCTCTTGCGTCCGAGCTCCAACGCCGGACTGCATCCAGGGTGTATTTTTGCAGCCGAGCTCCAACGTCGGACTCCATCCAAGCTCCAACGCCGGACTGTATCCAAGCTCCAATGCTGGACTGTATCCGGGGTGTCTTTTGGTAGCCGAGCTCCAACATTGTACTGCATCCAAGCTCCAATGTCGGACTGTATCCAAGCTCCAATGCTGGACTGTATCCGAGGTGTCTTTTTGTAGCCGAGCTCCAACGCCGACCTGCATCCGAAGTGTCATAGATCACCTTGGTTCAAAAAGTTAAACGAGTTTAGCCGAGCTCAATGCCGAAAATGCCCTCTATGGAGCTAGCTACTTGCGTCCGAGCTTTTTATGCCGGACTGCTTCCGAGGTTGTGCACCACCTCGGCCTTGGGCTGATTTTTTACGGAATTTATTTCTGACCAGTGCAATTTATTCTCGGCCAAGATGTATAGCCAGTAGCCCCCGAGACTCAGGTTGGGTGCGGCCAACCAACCTGAGGATCCTAATCTCCTCGGGAAATGTTTCATCTATTGAATGTATTTTGACAACACCGAGGTGCAGCTCGGCAGGAAAGATGCCGAATTGTCGGTCAGAAAATATTTCCCGAGCAAAACCATCATGCCGAACACCTCGATAAAGAGGACGTCCTGCCTCCTGAAACGAAAACATAAAATAGGTTAAAAGTGTTATAAGCTCAAAAACCAAAAAATTTATGCGAAAACTTTACGTCCAAAATAAATCATGTTTTTTGGTGCGAATCTGAAAATTGGTCTTAAAAGTAGCTTGTGCTTCCGTGCTTTAACATGACACATCCGATCTCAAGACTTCAAGCGGGTCAGCCTTTGGCTTCAACCTCCCATGCGTCCCGAAGGCGGAGTGTGATGTCGCTTGAAATTGTGTCGGTATTTTCCCAAAGAGGAAGGGATGATGCAGTACAGCTACGGTAGGTATTTCCCTCAGTTGTGAAATCAAGGTATCAATCTAGTAGGAGAACCAAGCAACACTATGTAAACGGTACCTGCACACAAAGAACAAATACTTGCAACCCGACGTGTAAGAGGGGTTGTCAATCCCTCCACGACAAAAAGATAGATAAATTTGTGGTAGATTGGATAAATAGCTCTCGATAAAATGCGAAATAAAATAAGTAATAAAAAAGTGCAGCAAGGTATTTTTGGGTTTTTGGAATAATAGAACTGAAAATAAAAGCGAATAAAAATAGATCTCAAAGCAAATATGATAAAGAATAGACCCGGGGGCCGTAGATTTAACTAGTGGCTTCTATCGAGAAATAGCACATGGTGGGTAAACAAATTATTGTTGGGCAATTGATAGAAGATCGAATAATTATGATGATATCCAAGGCAATGATCAATATATAGGCATCATGTCCAAGATTAGTAGACCGACTCCTGCCTGCATCTACTACTATTACTCCACACATCGACCGCTATCCAGCATGCATCTAGTGTATTAAGTTCATGGAGAAACGGAGTAATGGAATAAGAGCGATGACATGATGTAGATGAGATTTATTCATGTAGGAATAGCCCCCATCTTGTTATCCTTAATAGCAACGATACATGCGTGTCTTGCTGCCCCTTCTGTCACTGGGAAAGAACACCGCAAGATCGAACCCATCACAAAGCACCTCTTCCCATGGCAAGAAAAATCGATCTAGTTGGCCTAACTAAACCAAAGTTTCGAAGAAGAAATACAAGGCTATAAATAATCATGCATATAAGAGATCAAAGAAAACTCAAATAATATTCATGGATATAGATCTGATCATAAACTCAAAGTTCATCGGATCCCAACAAACACACCGCAAAAAGAGTTACATCAAATAGATCTCCAAGAGACCATTGTATTGAGAATCAAAAGAGAGAGAGGAAGCCATCTAGCTACTGCCTACGGACCCGTAGTTCTATGGTGGACTACTCACGCATCATCGGAGAGGCACAAATGAGGATGATGAACCCCTCCGTGATGCTGTCTAGATTGGATCTCGTGGTTTTGGAACTTGCGGCAGCTGGAATTGTGTTTCGTCGACTCCCCTAAGGTTTTTGGAATATTTGGGAATTTATAGGGCAAAGAGGCGGTGCTGGAGGTCTCTGTGGGGGGCACAACCCCCCTGGGCGTGCCGTGGTGGGTTGTGCTCCCCACGGGCCTCCCCTCTGGTGCTTTCTTTGCCCACTGGGTGTCTTCTGGTCTAGAAAAAATCTCCAAAAAGTTTCGCTGCATTTGGACTCCGTTTGGTACTGATATTCTGCGAAGTGAAAAAACAAGCAAAAAAACAGCAACTGGCACTAGGCACTATGTCAATAGGTTAGTCCCAAAAAATGATATAAAGTTGCTATAAAATGATTGTAAAACATCCAAGAATGTTAATATAGCAGCATGGAACAAGAAAAAATTATAGATATGTTGGAGACGTATCAGAGTGCTTCTCTTTTAGGCCAGTTTAGCAAACTAAACTCGAGATGCTTTATAGAGAAAACAGTCTATTCGGCTATTGACCACACACTCGAGTTGAGAAAGGAGTGGTAGAAAAAGACTTTGCAACGACTAAGAAGAAAACACTTATTATAAAACGACTCATATAATTTTAAGAGCCCCCAGTTAACTTGGGTAAAAGAAGTGTTTTTAACAAACAATGTCTTTTAAAAAACTAAGTTTTTAACAAACAACTTTTTTGTTTAACGCAAGTATAATGTTTGGTTGAACCGAGCAAAAATTAAAAGATTGGAGGAAATTTGAGCATGAAAGCGACTTAGCTGGTTAATGTGCCCGGCGTCGATGATGAGGTTCGGGCTTGTGGCGGGACAAAGACGTAGTCCTTGGCCTGGCCGAGGTTCCAGCCCCCAAGCCCGAGGTGACCGAGTGAGGAGCTCGGCTTGACGAAGTAACGACGCAACACGGTCGATGCGGTGAGGCAAAGCCCCTTAGTCCAGCTACCATGACGAAACTGGTCGGCTAGTGACACCGAAGTCCCCAGGGTAGGTTGCTGAAGATGTGGCGAAGCCCCCGGTCCAGCTGAGGTGACGGAGGAGGTCGGAAGATGACGTTGCAGCCGCCATGCCAGCCGAGATGTCGAAGCAGGTCGGCATGGTGGACATCGGCTTGAAGAAGCAACGGTGCGCCCATGCCGACGTATGTCGAAACTTTTGACGCGGTCAATACCGGCTTGATGAAGTGACCGCGCGGTGATGCCGGCGCGCCCAACCACTACAAAAAAATACACATCCATGAAATTTTGGCCCGAACAAAATTGTTTTCTGTCATGCTTATGACACTTCTATGAAGATAATTGTGACAAAACCACGTATCATCATAGATGTGGTGGGCTCCTACTTCTATGACAAAAAATCATGATAGAAAATGGGCTTTTTGTCCTGGGCGGGCCGGGGACGCACCTGCATGACATTCTTTGGGCCGTCCATGATGGAAAAAATTGTGGTACAAGCGAGGGCGAGGAAAATTTCTGGGAGTTCTCGGTTACGGTGGGTGGTCGGGGCCGAGCGATGCACGAAGGATTGCGCTTTTCTCTCGTACACGTACGCGTGTGTGTGCGAGGCGTTGGGCTCTAACTGAACCTGAGCGAGGCATTCACTTACTGAACCCGAGCGATTGCACTAGCTACGTTACTGAACCCGAGCGATCGATGCCTTGGCTGTTAACTGAACCCAAGCGATTTCTTCGCTACTGCTGCTAATTGAAGCCGGTCGAACCTGCTGCTGACTCTTGATGAACAATGACCATTGTTGGGGGTTGGATGAACAGTTCCCGGTTGGGGTTGGATGAACAGGACCGCGTGGTAGTAGAGGCCGTTGCCGCTGGATGAACAGGACCCTGATCGAGAGGAGGCCACCACACACCACCCGATCGAGCCGGTTCGGGCTGGATGAACAGGACCCCGTGGAGGGCTGGTTGAACAGTAGCCAGTGGAGGGTGGATGAACAGGACCCCGTGGAGGGCTGGTTCAACAGTAGCCGGTGGAGGATGGATGAACATGATCCTGTGGATGAACAGTAGCTGGTGGAGGCAAGAGGAAGTCGATGGTGGATGAACAATATCAAGTGGAGGCTGGAGGAAGTCGACGGTGGATGAACAGTAGCCTATGGAGGCTGGAGCGAGGCAGTAGATGCTGGATGAACAGTAGGTCGTGGAGTCCCATTTTTTGGTATGCCACACCTCTCCCGATGAACAGGACCCCGTTTTCAACCGTAGGCGCTCCAACACAAGTCCGTTTCCTCCGTTTTGCGGTACGCCACACCCCTCCCGATCAACAGGATCCTGTTTCAACTGTAGGCACTCAAACAAAAGGCCGTTTCCTCCGTTCTGTGGTACACCAGACCCTTCCCGATGAACAGGACCCTGTTTCGGCCATACATGGTCAAACAGAAGGTCGTTTTCCTCCGTTTTGTGGTATACCAGACCCC
Source organism: Thinopyrum elongatum (assembly GCA_011799875.1). Classification (NCBI taxonomy): domain Eukaryota; kingdom Viridiplantae; phylum Streptophyta; class Magnoliopsida; order Poales; family Poaceae; genus Thinopyrum; species Thinopyrum elongatum. The sequence goes on from CM022298.1 coordinate 386,955,750, forward strand.
GTTCCGGCTGTTCCATCCAAGCCGGCTGGCTCTCGATGAAAATGACGTGTTCCGACCTAGTGGCTTCGCTCTCGATGAACAGGACGCGTTCCGACGCAGTCACTTGGCTCCCGGTGAACACGACGCTGTTTCCTCCGTTCCGACCCAGCCGGTTAGCTGCCGTTGAACAGGGCGATGTCGCTGCCGTCCGTTGGCTCTCCATGTACACGAGCCCTGGCCGTAAGTATGCGCGCGTACATGTTCGAGACCCCGCCCGTATGTACGTATGTAGCTGTATTTACTTTCTTGCAGTGTGGATGTACGTACATGTACACGATATATATAGACGGGACTGCGTGACATGCTACGTCCGCGCCTCTACTACGACACGTGCATCTCCTTACTCGGCCACGGTTCATCACTGCAGATAGAGCGATCGACCTATATGTACATACATGTTCGCGACCAGACAGACAACCCTACGTATGGTTCGACCTGGTGGGTCCCAGCTGTCAGGAAGGATAAGGAGGCACTTCCTTGAACGCGAAGATATAGCTAGTAGGTCCCAGCTGTCAGGGGGAAGAATCATTTTTTTGCTCATAATATGTACGCACTTCTTTGCGTGCGAAGATGTAGCTGGTGGGTCCCAGCTGTCAGGGGGGAAACTTTTTTTTTCGCAAAATACGGCGGCCCTTCTGGTGGGTCCCTGCTATCAGGTGGAGGAATCATTATTTTGCGCGTAATAAGGAGGCACTTCCTTGCTGCGGCCGTGGACCCAGCTATCAGCCTCTCCATGTACAGTCCTCTTCTAATGGAAGTCGTTCCTTGACCACGTTGACCACGCCGAGCCGAGAGCACCAAAGCGGTGGACGATGGCGAGGCCAAGGAAGGGAATGACCTGGAGCCGGGGAAGACTCGGCAGTTTTTTCCCACGCGGACGGGCGTACGAGGGTTTACTGGTTTGGCTGCAGTGTGAGGCTGCCATCACCGGAGAATAACATGAGGTCTGGTTGAGTACTGGGATGGCCATCCAAGCGATGGGAGTAGGGTTGGGCGGTGAGGCCTGCGCGGCAGCACAGCCGGCCAAGGGACGCAGGAGCAGGCGGCACGGCCAGCGATGGTTTGGGCGGCTGGAGTAAGAAGACCAGAGGTTGAAGAAACATGATGGTCGTTGTATGGACATCATACAGTCACTGCAGCTAGAATCGTTTATATTGACTAAGTTGACAAATCCTACGTTCGCGCCAACTTAGTAGGCCCACAAGTCAGCCTCCAAATATGGTGGGTCCCAGCTAGCAGGGGGAGTATTCATTTTTTGTGCGTAATAAGGAGGCACTTCCTTGCGTGCGAAGATATAGTTGGTGGGACCGAGCTGTCAGCGGGAGGAACTTTTTTTCATGAAATACAGAGGCGGTTCCGGTGGGTCCCTGCTGTCACGTGGAGGAATCATTATTTTACGTGTAATAAGGAGGCACTTCCTTGCGTGCGGCCGTGGACCCAGCTGTCATCCTCTCCACGTACAGTCCTCTTCGGATGGATGTGGTTTGTTGACCATGTTGACCATGCCGCGTCGAGAGCACCAGGGCGATGGACGACGGCGAGGCCTAGGAAGGGAACGACCTGGAGCCGGAGAAGACTCGGCAGTTGTTTCCCACACGGAGGGGAGTACGAGGGTTCACTAGTTCGTCTGCCGTCGCCGGAGAATAACAAGAACTGTGGGTGCGTAGAGGGATGGCCAGGCCAGCGATGGGAGTAGTGTGGGGCGGTTAGGCCTGTGCGGCAGCACAGCCGGCCACGGGAGGCATGAGTAGGCAGTACGGCCGGCGCTGGTTTGGGCGGCTGGAGCAAGAAGACCAGAGGTTGAAGAAGCGGCACGGCCGTTGGATTAACAATCCAACGGTCACTACTACTAGAATCGTTTTTGGACTAAGTTGACAAAGCCTTTCATACACGTCAACCTTGTAGACCCACAAGTCAGCCTCCAAATCTGTCCCAAACAGCATACAACCCAAAATTTCTAGCCAAATTCAAATTAATTTAAAAAATAAACATACCTTAATGTAAAATCCAATGAAATTTTACCCGCACAAAAACAATGAAATTTAAAATATCAAAATCGGAAAGAAAAAAATAATTTGGAACTAATTGCCTGTTTGTTGTATTTTTCATTTTACAACCCATTTCTTATTACTTATAGTCCATTTTCTGGGCAAGCCGAATGCATCACTCCTCGTCTTGAAAGATTTCAGGCCCAGCAGGGCGTAGAAAAGAAAGTAGGCCTCCGTTGGTTATTCTGCAAAAAACAAAATAGCTGGGCTAGCCATTTTTAGAAAGAAAAAACAAAACCGGGCTGGTCATGTGGTAAACATATGAAATAAAAGCCTGGGCTAGACGGGCCACAGCTCCCGCACAACCCAGTTGATACCCTGCTCCATCCCGAAAACAAAAAAATAATATTGCGCGAGCTGCTGGGTCCCGGGTGTCAGCCGCTCCTTGTGCAGTTATCTCGCTTATTGACTACATTGACAGTGGCGTGCGACCCAGATGTCAGGAAACCATCAGGAGGAACCATTTTTTTTCTTGTAATAAAGGAGGCACTTGCTTGCCTACTACCATGATTCTAGTGGGTCCCTACTGTCATCCTCACCATGTACAGTTATCTCCTTATTCTTCTCGGTTGTTGACCATGTTGACAACACCGGAGGGTGGCGCCGCAGCGAGCGAACCAAAGCGGAGGACGATGGTGAGGCCTCAGACGGGAACGAACAGGAGCCAGGGAAGATGTGTAGAGTGATAGGGTGTGATGTGGCCGTGATGCGTGCGCGGCAACACAACCAGTCGTGGGAGGCGGGAGAAGGCGGTCCCGCCGGCACTGGTTTGGCTTTGGCGGCTGGAGGAAGAAGAGACTGAAGAAACACGATAGATGTTGAATGTCAATCCAACGGTCAAGGTTGGCACAATCGTTTGTTGACTAAGCCGACACCACGTAGCACACTTTTTTATAGGAAGAAAAGAAAAACTTGGCTCATTCGTCAGATAACATTCCCGAAACTGCCATCGTTTGATCTTGCGTTGCAACTAAAACTGCTAGGAAAATGCGTTCGTTTGCCGTCCTCCTCCCAGGGAACATTTGCCATATAACATTCCCGAAAATCAAAGACTTGAGAAGGCGTACAGAACAAGCTAGTGTACCAGTAAAGAGACGTCGCTAAGTTTTAGAAAAAAGAGAGACGTGCTCCTGTAGCTGGTTCAAATTCAAACCTAGACTATGACTATATATAGTGCTACGCTACTCTGCAAGTAATGAAACTGACATATCCAACGTTCGCTTCTCCTCTTCTCTAGTTACTCTGCCTAGCATTAGAAGCTCCGGCCGCAGCAACCATGTCCGCTGGCGGCTCATCCACCTACTCTTCAGCAGGAAACAACCAGATATGCGCCAAGTCGCCACCCGTACCATCCCCTGTGGGTCTCATCACACCCCCGCCGGCACACTCACCGCAGCCGGTTGCTCATCACAACCCGCTGCCGTTGGTGTGGTGCCACTGCTGCAAATCACGCAGAGTCATCCATCGTGTCTCAACTACAATCCTCAACCCTGGCCGAGTCTTCTACAAATGCCCGAATCATGGGGTAATAATATGTTTAAGTGTTATTCACATGCTTTCAGTTACTGATTTTTTTTAATAGTTTCATTGGTGATCTTCCAATTTGATTCATGCAGAAAAGGGAAGATTCATGTGATTTGTATTTCTGGGAATTTGCTGATGTGGGGGAATGGAACTACACTGATTATTTGGTTAGCTGAGGAATCCCAATACCAGCATGTTGGGGTGTTGGACAAGTAACTGAAGGAACGACAGAAGAGGAAGATGCAGAGTAGAAGGTTAAAGATGTAGTTCATTTGATCATGGCCAAGCAACAGCTGCTAAAGGGCCTTGACATCAATGAGGAGATGAAAGATTTTGTGAAGATAATGGGCAAGATCGTTGTGCTCTGTAGCATGATTGTCTCTTTATTTGCTGTGTATGTAGCACTCGTGATGTATTCAGTGGCTATGACATGAGCACTTTGCTGAAACTAGTAATGAATGAAACCTGTTTAGCAGGCTGGGCGTAGTGTTGTGAACATTTAATGATTTCTATTAATGGAAATCGGGGGGTATCCCCTTTTGCTCTAAAAAAATGAATAGCAGAGGCCCTTTTGCTAATAGATAAATAAATTAGCAGAGGCCCTGTCGGGTCAGCTTTGTTCCCATTCGAAGACGTCGAGCAAATTGTAGTCCAACAGCAAACTATGTCATCAAATACAAGTTTCACAGCCAAACATGAGTACAACTAAACAACAATGTCATCATGTTTTAGTCATCATACAATCACCAAACACAAATCAACATACATAATAAGTGATGTTCTCACAGCAAAATACTAAACAACAACTTCATCAAGTTTCAGTTGTGATAGCAAACACAATTTCACATAGTAGATAAAAAGTCATCTTCTCACAGGCAAATACGACAAAAGCAATCTCTGCAGCAGCAGCGTCAACATCTTCGCCATGTGTATCAGTCTGAATCGTAATTCCCCCAAGTGTCATCTTCTTCTTCATCCTCAATGTCCTCAAACATTGGTGTCTTATTGATCAACTCTCATATGTCCACAACCCGACAGGGAATCTTTTCGCCAGCATCATTGACGTGATGGTTCTCAAAGATATTAGGAACATCTGTGGAATCGTCTACATCAGGAGCAGTGTAAGCATCATCGTGTTGAGCAACTTCATTAAACGAATTCCTCTACTCAAACCTTTGCAATACTCTCTAGTCATCGCTACATGCATATGTGTCTTCCAAGAAAAATATATGTGTTGCTTGATTTGCCAAAATAAAAGGCTCGTCGGTCTGGTACGCCACCTTGACATTGATGGATTTGAAATAATCATCAGCTCTGGGTTTTGCGATCCTGGAAAACAGGATATACCAATGACAGCACAACAGAACCACACACTGATGAACCTCAAAACTGGAGATATACTGCAACTGAACAATGTCTGTTATGTTAGCATACATTTCAGTTATCTCTTTGCCGTACTTATCCGTGCTCATGATGGCACTATTTTGTGTCTTCCTGCCTTCGTCGCGTGCAAGGGTATTGTAGCGCATATCTCCAACAACGCAAGATTCATAATGTCTTACCCGAGTATCAGGACCCATTGCTAGTGCGTAAAGGGCATCATTAACTGCCTGCCCATCCTCCTGCATCTTCTTAACCTATGGTTAGAAAATAGACAAGCTGATCATCTTATGTACTCAATATATTAAAAAACTAACAGTGCAATTCAAAAGCTTACATGGCTCTTGAACCATTTCGCAAATCCTGCCAAAACCAGTTTGTCAATGTTTCTTGGATTTTGCGGCAGTAACTCCTTTTGTAGATGCTGCACAACATAGTGATCACGTCAAACATCTAAATATATAAGAATGTGCTGCAAGTTTAGTAGATTATGATGTATAAGCTGCAGTACTTAGCACTTACTCGATATAAGGTAGAATCTTAGGACAGTTATTCAACACATACCAAACCATTTTGTCCAAATCTTTAGGTTTGTCGTCCTGTCGACTCTTCCTTGTAACTTGAACAGAACAATCGAAAACATTGAGCTCGGGATTGTCTTCACCCACCTCTTTGCTAAGCTGATCAGCTGTTTCAATGTATTTTGAGAAGAATGTCAACACTTCTGTAGCAATGTAGGCCTCTGCAATGGAACCCTTAGGTCTAGCTCTGTTCCTAACATAGCCCTTGAAAGTGCCTAGCCGCCTTTAAATAGGGTACATCTAGCCATACTGTACTGGACCTCTAAGTAGTGCCTCATCAGGTAGATGAACAACCAAATGCACCATCGCATCAAAGAAGGCTGGAGGATATATCTTCTCAAGGTCGCATAGGATAGTTGGTATCTTGTTTCTAAGACGCTCCAAAGCATCTATCCTGATATTTCTACTGCAGAGTTCCCTGAAGAATTGTCCCAACTCTGCAGCTGCTCTGTATAAGTCAGGGCGGCCCAATCCTCTAAGGATAACAGGCAAAACCTTTGAAGTAGGACGTGGCAGTCATGAGTTTTCAACCCTTGTACCTTGTTTCCATCTGCACTGACTCTCCTTTCAGGGTTAGAAGAAAATCCATGTGGGAATCTCACACGTGACAGGACCTTGCAGAATTCTTTTCTTTTTACCTTGTCCAAGACGTACACAGCTGGTGCCATATCCCGTGATGCACCATGATCTTCCACCTACAAATCCTTTCTGATACCCAGTTGTGTCAAATCAATCCTAGATTTTAAGGTATCTTTTGTCTTGCCTTCAATATTAAGAAGTGTGCCGATAATGCTGTCACATATATTTTTCTCGATGTGCATCACATCAAGATTATGCCGCAGATCCAAATCTTTGCAATACTCCAAGTCCCACAAAGTGGACCTACGGGTAAACAATAATCTCTCTTCTGCCCTGCCACGCTTCCTTTTCCCGCTACCATTATTAGGATGGTTTCCTGGTGTAATATGCCTGACCTTCTCTAATTCCACTTGCAACTCATCGCCGGTGAGCCTCTTTGGCGCATCACGGTTTTCATGCTTTGCATTGAACACATGCCTTCGGTATTTTGTAGGACATGGCTTGTCCTTGGCAAGGAAATGGTGGTGCCCAATGTAACATATCTTGCTAAGTATTGCGTATGATAGCGGATTCTTGTCACAGCAAACACATGCATTGTAACCATGTGTCGTTTGCCCTGACATAGTGCCCAAAGCCGGATAATCATGGATGCACCAAATTATAACAGCACGCAGAAATAAATCAGCTGGTGGGCTGCTATATAGGTCTCCAGTGAGAACACCCCACCATAGCTGTTGAAGTTCCTCCACAAGAGGCTCCATGAATAAATCAAAATCCTTTCGAGGACTTTTTGGACCTGGGATGAGCAAGGCCATCATGTAGTTTGATTCTTTGGTGCAAATATTTGGTGGCATGTTGTAAGGGATAACAAGCACTAGCCACATGCTATATGTGGCACTCTGGTGGCCAAATGGGTTGAATCCATCTGTAGCTAAGCCAAGTCTAATGTTTCTCGGGTTAGCAGCAAACTTTTTGTGTTTCTGATTGAAGCTTTTCCAGTCACTACCATGAGATGGATGGCTCATTACATTCTGATCTCTGTACTCCTGGTTCCTAGAATGCCACAGTACATCCTCTCTTGTTTCAGCATCATGAAACAACCTCTGCAATCTTGCTATAATTGGAAAATGTCTCAGAACATTATGGGCAATCCTCTTCACAGCATCGCCATCTTTCCATCTTGATGATTTGCATTTTGGGCATTCACTTAAGTTGGCATAATCCTTCCAGAACAGAACACAATTATTCTTACAAACATGGATCATATCATATTCAATTCCAACTGCACGAAAGATATTCTTCATTTTACTATAGGTGTGTGGCAGCTCAGATGCATCTGGGAAAGATTTGCGGAAAGCAGCCAACATCGCATCGAATGATTTGTTGGTCATCCGCTCAGATGTCTTCACCTGAAGAAAGGTGACCATAGCTGAGAATACTGACAGCTTATTTCCTGGGGTGACTGCCACGTTGCATTGTTCCAACATGCGGGCCCACCATTTTTCTTCTGTAGGTGAAAGTTCACGAAATGCGCGAGCATTTTGTAGCATTGTTTCAATGTTTGTCAAACTCACTGGCTCCGCAGCTACCACCTCCTCCTCCTCTTCCACCTGAGCATCAGACAGATCAAGATGGTGATCTGCAGCTTCCACATAGTCAGTAACATTGACGTTCACAGCTTCACCATGATGAACCCACCTAGTATATGTGACCGACATCCCATACAAGTGTAGATGATTTTGCACAGTTGACTGGGGTCTTGTAACTGAATTCATACAACTGTTACACGGGCAGAGCACATCTGATTTCAGACCATCGTACTCAGCTCTGATAAACTTCATGAAGTTTTCAACCCCTCGACATATGCAGCGGAGAATCTTCGAGCAGAAGTTATCCAAGTCATGTCCATCTGTTAGACATACAAATTAGTTCTTCTACTAGATATTACAGGAAAAACATATATGCTTTTTTATAAAGTCCAGAAAAAAATTACCTAGGTCGGTGTCTAAAGCTATGGCAAGATATTTGGACAAGCAGATCTAAGTAACAAAATATATGTAAAGCTAATTCAGCAAAAAGATTTGAGTGCTAAATTATGGCAGGCTATTTTAGCAGTCAATGAGGCCGAGCACACAGCCATCGAAGGGCATCTCAGCAACAAAGATCGAGTATAAAATGGTGTCGAGCTATTTCACCTAACAGATTGGCTACTAGATCATGGCAATCTACTTCACAATAAATATATGGCAGGATATTTTAGCAACTAATCAGGCATGGCATGCCATCTCAGCACAGCAGATTGAGTGCAGAACAGGGCAAGGAAGCTTCTTAAGCAAAGAATATTGACTATAAACTATTTCGGCAAACAGTGAGATTAACAACGTCTATCAGCTAACATTCAGCGCTACTCCGACATGCACGGGGCCTCAGTCTAGAATGTGCATACCATGGGAGAAGTTGACCGCCGTGCATCTCCAGAAGAATGTCGCCAACGGTGGCAGTGTGGCTGGAGGACAGCAGTCTATGAGAGCGTACTGTGGGAGCGAGAGGATCGTCGTGCGTCCCCTCGACGAACCGCGGCGCTGACATATCGGCGCGGCGGGGAGGGCAGCTTTGGCGGAGCGAATGGAGTGGAGGGGGCCGGGGGGAGGGGGTTTGGGGAATATTATTGGCTAGTTGGCCGAAGGGTAGTTGAATTTGGGATTTGGGGGGAATTTTCACGCGGTGGGCGGGGGAGTTTGGCACATGGTTGGTTTCTCCAAATGCAGTCCCACGTGTCAGTGAAGAGGCAAGCCGAAGCGTGTTCCGTTGCATGAGCCGTGTGCAGGACCGACCGTGTGAGGGGTGAGCGACCGCGACAGGCATGCTGTGAGTGTACAACCTTTTTCCTTTTAAACTTGGTGCTTCACGCGATCCATCGATACTACTACTTGTAATCCGGTAATCCCGACTAAAACGACGCGGCCGGGTCTTTTCCTGCGCGATATGCTGGGAGGTTGGCTTAGTTAGTTTTTTTAGGACATTATTTTTTAGGACAAGGCTTAGTTGGTTTGATAGACAAAGCGGGAGAAAGATGTGAGATGCGTGAATGTGCAGTGGACGTACTATTGGAGTGCCTAAGATAAATTGTGTATGTATACCGATGTGTTTATTTAGTTCGCATGTTAGCTTTGTCTCGGGTCAAACCTTCTAAACTTAGACCAAGTTTATACACACAAAAATGAATCATCATTCAATATATTTTCATACAATATATCTTACTATTATTGTGAAAGTTCATATACACCGGACGAGATTCATGCAAACACGACAGATTTTCATTACATTTCAAACTTTTATAGGATAGAAAAAGAAAAGAAACCCGACCCTAAACCTATTCTATGACGGCGACCGACGTCCACTTTCCTTTGTACTTCCGCATTGGCAACGACGTCCTCCATCTGCCGTCTCCATGAACGGCGGTGGGGTTCAAGACCCGTGAAGTGAAGGTGCGGTCTCCGGCGAGGAAGAGTAGAACACGGGAGATGGACCGGCCAATTGGCACACCATGCCCTACCGCCTCCCATGCCCTACTCATCCTCGGAGGAGTCCTCGACCTCGGCGATGCCGGTGGACGTGAGGTCGATGATGATGGATGTGGATGGTCCGTCGCTTCACCTGCCACATGCGCCACCGAACGTTGGATGGCGGCAAGTAGGACGCGTGGCTGGCGGTGCTCCCATCATCGGCCGACAGCGTGGCCACCGCTTGTGCGATCGCGTCCGTGTCTAGCTACATTGGTATTGCTTTGCGAGCAGCGAGTTGAGCGGGGGCGGTGACCTCGAGCTTCATCCCCGAAGACAAGCTCTCCCGCAGAGCATTCTCACTTGTGGTCATGGCGGATGTGGTGCCAGGTAGGAGGATGCGCTATGCTGTGGAGTTTAGCTGGGAGTTGCCTCTTTAAGTAGCGCATTCTGGTTAGGCCAAGCGTCCGGGTGCGTCAATAAGTCGCCGGAGTTGGTTCCTCGGGCAGCGAGCCTGCTTAATGATGGCATACGGATGGACGACATGAAAGCGGGCAGCTTGCGTCGGCTGGGAACGCACGCACATGAGGGACGAGGCTTTTTTGTGTGCTAGGGTAGTCAGCTGCGGGCGTGGCAACGTTGGACATGCCCTTTGCTCACATGCGATCCCACGTGTCATTGAAAGATGACCCGGCATGGTCTCAGGTCCTAGGGATGCAGTTGGCCGCGCTAGAACACTCCGCGGACGCGTCGCGGCCCGCGCGCACTTCGGCGCCCCGTGCATCCTCGACGGGCCGGGTGTTGATCTGCTGGTCGTGCCACAGCGGTAACGCCACCATCGGCACCCTGAAGCCGAGCGTGTCCAGCAGCGATGAGCGTGTCGCTCACCGCGGTCGCCGTGTCTAGAGGTGATGCCAGAGCTGCGCCACGTTGCTGGCCCCCACGACCCACATGAACGGTTTTCGGTGGCAAGGACGTCATGGGCCAGCTCCTGCATAGGACTAGTCTGCGCCACGTCATCCCGACAGGTGTGCCCCACATGTCGGTTTCCCTGCCAAATTTGAGCATCAGTATGGCCTCATTAACACTTGGCCGACCTCTCTCTCTTCTAGTCTAGTAGTAAATGACATGGGCGGGCGAGGGGGAGGGATGTCGGTTTGCTCTCAACTGCGGTCCCACAAGCGAGCGAAAACGCAAGACGAAGCATGTTCCATTCGGTGAGCGACGTGCAGGGTCCACCATGCCGGGGTGCAACGCGAATGTGACAAGAGTGATGTACACCGTCCATTCCTTATGAACTTGCATACTTCGAGTACTCCTTTTTTTGAATACAGTACAGACGCAAGCGCTCATACATGAGCGCATACACTCACCCCCATGAACACACACAAGCACACCCTACCCCTATGAACACCTTCGAGAGTCTGAGCCATCATATCTATATCTCTACTCTCGGTGATGATGGTGTGCCTGCCATCTTGCAATATAGACCGTTCGATCTATATCTAACAGATAGAAAGCAAACTATGGCAATTTTGCAAAAGGATACCCGCACCTCTCTCGTTCATCCTTATCTCCCACAACTTCATTGTTGAGTAATTAAAAAAGGAAGCCTCTGGAATAATCTGGCATGGTGGCCGCTACCGGCGTCGTCCATCCCCATGCTTCCGCTAAGTCCGACCACCAATCACCACCGCGCCCCACTCCTCCTCACCTTATCTCTCATCTTTCTCGAGATATCATTTTTTGATGAAATTCTCAAGATATCATTAGTTTTTACACATGGGATTACTCCTTCATGGGTCAATCACAACAGGTGTTTTGTAAAAAAAATGCATCCTGATGTTCCATGCAATGCACGGGCATCTTGCTAGTCATCTTGATATTTATGAAGTCATCGCCTCGTCGTCGACGGGAACGGTGGGGATGTCCGGACGTCTGCCACGTGAAACTCCGAAACTTTGGTCCCATCCCACCCCACAACTCTCTAGGCTCCAGCCATCTGGCTTTGCAAACTCCGCACAGTCAAAACCGATTGAACGGTCGTCATCGGAACCACTATTCACACCAGAACCTTCGCTGCTCGGCCTACACAAAAACCACACCTCCTCTCCATCCCATTCCCCCACCTTTCTATCCCCTAGCCTACAACAGCCGTCCCCTAGTTCACCGAAAAGCTATGGTGTGCCGCAAGATCACGTACTACAAGATGCTGACGACGGAGCGCCGCGCAGAAATCGCAGCGGCGGTCGGCGCCACAGACCTCCGTTCCCAAGCTCGCTTTGTAGCAGGCCAATCCCCGAGTTCTCTGGAGCCAAGCTCCGAGGAGGAGGAAGCCGATCCAATGTTCATGGCGGAGGTCGCGGCGCAGAAGGCACCTGATGGGTATGAAACGATGGGCGTCGACTTCGTGCCGGCGTCCGGGTCCCCCATGGTGCAGGCGGACTAGCGGTTCAACCTGGCAATCCTAAAGGAGGACCGGGAGGCGGAGGCTCAACTTGACGCGGAGCGCGCGGATGCCACTGCCATCGAGGCCCTCCTGCAGGCGGAACCGGATCTCGTGGACGTGAACCGTACGGCGGAGGCTCAACTTCACGCGGAGCGCGTGGATGCTGCTGCCATCGAGGCCCTCCTGCAGGCGGAACCGGACGTCCTGGACTTGAACCGGGCGGCGGAGGCTCAACTCGACGCGGAGCATGCGGATGCCGCTGCCATCGAGGCCCTCTTGCAGGCGGAACCGAAGATCATGGATGTGAACCGGGTGGTGCTCGCGTCCGTGCAGAGCGCCCGCACGCTCCGCATGAACGAGTAGCTGGAGGCCGAGGACAACAACGGTGCGGAGACACACGTTGGCAGCTATGGCTGGTTCGCGCCGGTAGCCAAAGACGACAAGGACGTCTCGTTCCACGAGCAGTGATAGTTTTCTTTATGTTGTTGTTTTTAGGGATCTTTTGTTGTGTAAAAACATATATTTATGCAAGTCGCCTGACTTTCATCATTTGGGTCAGTCGACCATTTCAGGTGGTTGGATGAATATCCTATGTTTCCTAAACCTTCTTCTTCCTCACCTCTTCTTCTTCCCCAACAGACCACCGCACGGGCCGCACGGATCTTCCCCAACATGCGGTTGGATAAACATACTATATGAACAAAAATTATGTGTCAGCGGTAGCATGGCTGAGTTTGGTTTTATCACATGCAGTAGCACGTGTCAGTGAGGTGCGTTCCCTTTGTTGGGTTTGCGGCGTGCAGGAGCGACTGTGTGAGGGTGTGGTGCGACCGCGACAGCCGTGCGCAAGTGTACGTCCTTTTCATTTTGAAAAAATTTAGGCAAGCTTGGAAAAAATGTGTGGTAAAGTATGGCAATGCAAGGCCTAGACTCAAACAGGATACAAGTATGTACTACTTGTGTTAAAAAAGAAAGGAGGGGTTTTCCTTCGCGGGATTGATCGATACAAATCCTCGTTTGACGTGTCAATTAATGCGTATTTTTTTCTCCAACGCCGAAAGAGCTAACCATCTCACTCCTCATTGCTTGATTAGTGCAGCGCCATGCAAACCAACCTTCTCACTTCCGCATGCATGCAAGGGTACATTAATGTCCTTGGTTGCTAGTATGAGGCAAACCCCATCAATTTTGCCTCGATTAGTATTAGTGGCCTTCTGCAAATTGTAATTTTGATACTGGCCTTGTATACAAATAAAATGGAGGTAGTAACTATTTGACTTCCTTCCCCATTGCGATGACGTCTATGATATCTTGAACGTTGTGGCTTTGGCGAAGTGCGTTCGATGGAGCACACCATTGAGGGAGACCACGGTAAGTCATTCACAAGTCCTGCCTGCAAGCCGAGACAACCACCTTCTTTGCATCCATGAAGTCTGTTGAACCAAAGGAGGCGTAAATGTACTACTACACAATAGCGTCGTCCGTCCAGCTTAGTGCGGTAAGGTGGTTTCTCGAAGAAGACGATGGAGAAGCAGAGTCAGCGAAGAGTGAAATGATGGTTGCTTCGTCCGTGCTTTGTGATTTGACGCCTCACTGCTTTGTGATTTGTGATATAAGGGATAGAGGAGTAGACTCTATGCTCTATACTGTACATGCATCCAAGCACGGGAGAAAGAGGAGAGAGGTTGCATTTTTCTATTCCTTCAATCAATCAATTAGGGAGCTTTGGTTCCCTCTTTTTGGCATTGACAGCACCCTCCACAATGGTTCCCATCGATGCCAAAAGCTATTTTCACATTTGGCTACACATTATGGATGCCCTTAACCGTACCACTTGGTTTTGCTCCTGTGTGCTATCTATACAAATCTCGATTATATTGATCTAAAAAATTATATCAAGATTAGTAAAAAGGAGGTGATTTTGCCGCGCGAAAGGCAGGGGAGGTTTCTTATTTTTAGAGGACGTTGGCCTGGCGGTTTGCTAACATGCGGTCCCACGTGTCAGTGATTTACCAAGCCGATCTGCGTCCCACATGAGGCAGAACAACGGCAGAAGCAACACGTAGTTAACTTGAAGAAGATGAGGGAGAAGCGGATTCAGCAATGAGTGAAATGATGGTTGCTTCGTCCCTCCAACTTCTTTTTTTAGCATCACTTCGTCCCTCCATCTTAACTGCGGGAAAGGTGCAGCTTTGTGATTTGACGCCTCATTGCTCATTACTACACCGACGCCATGACCGGGGTGCTTCACCCCTGCTGCTCTGCACTGTTATTTCGGTATGGCACGTGGACCCGGTTGCTTGATGTCCCACATGTCGGTGAAAGGGACTAGAACATTTATGAAAGCGAGCGCCCCACTCTTACGACAGAGGAGTACACGACACGGCGGCCCAGTGAACTGTTACTTGTACTGTAGTACTACTATAGTTTTGCTGTTTCGCACGATACATCGATACAAACCAGATTAAACAGGCAAGGGCGGGATTTTTCCCGCGCGGTAGATGATACTAGCCATACATTTCAAAGGCAATTTTAATGTATGCAAACTGAATAATTAAGTAACAATATGAGATCTAGTAAAACTAAAAACACATATGATTTATTGCGTTAGAGTGTAGTAGTAGTGCTGTATTGCATAGTTGTTGGATGTAACATGCGAGAATGTGTAGAGATGTACTTTTGGAGGGCCTACAGAGAGAAATTGGGCATAAAGTGGATTCAAATATTTGTATTCGTCTTCATAGCATTTGTAACTCATATCTACAGTTTGTACGGTAGACGAGAATGCTTGTTCGCTCTTACGAAAACTGTACAACAATAATGGGATGGCGTGCGCCAATTTATGCACTGGCATGTTGGCCTACTCGGCTCCACAGAGAGAGCGAGAGAAGAGATAAATACACTGGTGGTTAGTGTATTTCAAGCGAAAAGGGTAATACGGTCACCGGACTTCAGAATACGCTCATTACGGTCACTATATACGTTTTGCGGTGACTATACGGTGACTTGCTCACCGTTCAGCATCGGATTGCACTCTGTTGACCGGCCAAATAGTCTGCGTGGCACTATGTTGACTGGTTAAATTGACCACGTTCCTTGTGGGTCCCACCTATCAGTTCGCATAGGAAAAAGGTAAGGTAAACACAAATTTACGCAGGCGCGACAAGACTCCAACCCGTGCGCGGGAACCACCTGCCTGTGTATGTGTCTGTCAGGGCCTGATGTGTGCGCATGCACGTGTAGGTTGAGCACTTGAGCGTGAGCGTGTGTGTTGGTCGTGTGGTGTGTGCATGCATGCGTGTGTGTGAGTGTTGCGTGTGTGCGTGGCTGCGTGTGTATGTGTGAGTGTTGCGTGCATGCAGTTCGTGTGCATGCGTGCGTGTGTGTATAATCACCACACCAGCTCCTCTGTGTTAAAAGAGACGGCTCAGCATACCAATACAAGGCCACCTTCTCGGCTGTGCCCGCGGTCATGACTTCGAACCACCGTCCAATATTTTTTTATCGTTTGTTTTCATTCTTATACATGCCGACAGGTGGGCCCAATGGTAGTGAGATAATGTGATGCAACACTAGAGGTGCCACATTGAGCGTTTAACTGGTCAACTAGTCGTGTCTTGAACAAATATAGAGCTGTACGATGAGCCCGTGACTGTATAATAACCACAAAACGTAAATGGTGACCGTAATGAGTGGATTTTGAAGTCCAATGTATGTATCGTGCTTTCGCTTCAAATACAATGATCGTCACTGTATATATCACGAGAGAAAGATGAAACATGCGTGAATGTGCTGGGGGCGTACTTTTAGAGGACCTGGAGATAGTTTGTGTGCGTACGTGAAAGGGGCGTAGAGGGGGTGTGTGCGATGGAGAGAGAGATGCTCTTCGTTTATATTTATTATGACTAACTTTATATATAGTATAAAAATATAAAAATTCACAATGCGGAATAAATATCATTGGGTGCACCATGCAATGCAAATTAACTTTCATACTCCATATAACTTTGTAATGTTGTATATATGTAGAAATTCTAAAATAAATTTTTGGCCACACTTTGTGTGGTTTTATTCAAAAGGAATGTTGTATGTGAAGTAAACATGAAGAGAGGGCTTTTTAGATCAATGGGGTACGTGATAAGATGTAACATGTGTGAATGTGTAGTTGACGTATTTGGCAGGGCCTAGAGAGGGTATGTGTACGTATTCGAGAGAGGCATGGATAGAGGGGCCGGCGGGAGGGGGGCAACATGGGACAGATAGCACGAGAAATGAGAGAGTCTAGAGAGAGAGACGAATAGAATGTCACGGCGAGAGATGCCCTTCAGTGTGTACATGCAAGGGGGGAGGGGATAGAGGCTTGAGGAGAAAATATTTTGTGTGGTGTCTGTGTTGGTATGTGTGGGTGTGAGAAGATAACGAGACCTAGGGGCAGAGGGTGTGTCACCGCGTGAGGTCCGGTGGGCCGAGGTGAGTCCCTTGGGTCGGTTCCGTCCTGCGCCACATTGGTCGGCCCGTGACGCATTCAGGGAGACCCATTGAGGACTAGTCATACAAGAGAAAGATACCAGAGTCGTGAAGGACTTCATGTCCACTGACAAAGCCAGCTAGGATTTGTAACCCTAGGTCCTCGGACTAATGTAGCCCCTTGTCTCTGATATTACCATTCATTCAACCTAACTTTAAGGGGCATCCTACAGAATGCTCTGTTGGAATCATATTCGTCAATTAGGAAGAGAGGTGGAGACAATGCGTGCGAGACAGGCCTAAAGATAATGTGCATGTTGGAGACACGTAGGTAGGTCTATGTATAGAGAAAGGGTCGATGGGGATTGTGTGTGTGCGTATGCGTGTGAGAAGAAGAGTGCTTGTGATAAAGGTTAGTGAAACCAGTCATAAATGGTTGCGAGAGGGAGGGAGGGTGATATCAAGAGCATGTGTGCGAGAAAGACACCTCGGGAGAGAGTGTGTGAGCATGTGTGAGAGACCACCGATGGATATACACCGTGTGCGCGTATGTGTGAGAGAGAAAGTTAGCGCGTGTGTGAGGAGGGGCCTATGGAGAGTGAAACTACATGTAAAAGACTGATGTTCACATTGATTAAAAATATAAATTGTATCCAAATATTAGGATGGGATCATGATATTTGCGGTTCGCATAAGGAACGGTCATTAATCCATCATACATCTATATTCTATCGAATTTGAGCATGTCTATGTTATTATTCGACATAATTGATCCATAGAGTCAGTATTTTGAACTCCAGACAATGCATCGCTTTAGCAATTCGAATATAAACATGAGTATAGTTCATGTTGTGTGTGTAAAGCACATTATACATACAAAAGTTACACAATGAACATTATAAATAGCTAGCTAGGAACTAGCATACATTTGAATTCAACTTAAGGTGGTTTAAAAAATTCGAATTCAACATGAAGTCCATTCAATTATTTGAATTCGAGATCATGGCATTTGTAAATCATACCTAAATTATGGGGGCACCAATCTTTGCTCTGCTTTTGTACATAATAGCATATATAGTCGTGTACAAAATAGATTCAAATTTACCTCCTCCATTCCAAAATAATCGTAGTTATAAGATTTTCAAGTGTCAAAATTTCAAAAAGAAGCGCATAATTTAATGAGGTTTTCAAACATACAAGGTCAAATTTAAGGTTGTCTATTTTGGTCAATCCTCAAAGTTCAAGAGTACTCTAAACGTGAATGCTTCTGTTTCAAAATTTCGAACGAAGCGCCAAAAGAGCCTCTACTCGCCCGAAACCGCATGAGACCAATGTTTGGTAGAAGGAAATTACTTTTCTAACTCCGACCCGTGAAACCTACCGGCCCGACGTCCAAAGGTCTAAACCGGGGTAGGTTTGTAACTTCATCTAGACGCCACGCAACCGCCTCCGAAAAACATTCATACATCGTGGCCGCCTAAACACACATGCGCTCGGCCGAAATCACTCCCGCCCACTATTTGGGACACCTGGGATTACCTTCCTACCCCTGACCCGCAGTAGGTCCGAAATTTAAGAGGGGGGCAAAGTTTGTACTTTCCCCAAATTTCAAACAAGCGCGTCCCATCTGTTAAAAAAACTAAAACAAGCGCGTCCCAGACCGAAAGATGGTTTCCCCTTACCTCCCCCCCCCCCCCCCCCCCGTCCGATTCCCCATTCGTACTCCATGGGCACCAAAACTACCTCTCCACCAGCTGCAAAACCCTGGCGTCCTCCGTCCGCCACCCCATCCCACCCATCAACCGCCGCCCTCCTCCATCACGCCGGCGCCGATACCCCGACGTCATCGTCCACCGCAACAGCAACCGCAACGCCCTCCACGACTAGTAGTTGAAGCCGAGGCCGAGCTGCCTCCAGGACGCCGATGTGCGCCGTACCCGAGCCAGTTCAACCACGCCATCCTACGCCTCACCGCTGCCGCTCCAACGTCGCCAGCGTCCACCGCACCAGAGCTGTTCCCGCTACGCCGTCCTTCGCCGCCTCGGGTCTGCTTCCCCTCCGTCGACAGACGGCCACTGCAACATAGACAACAATTTGGCCATGGGTTCGTCCAAGGCTCCACCCTCCTCCAAAACATCGGTTCCCCCGGTAAAAAGAAGAACATCGCCGCGAAATTAGGAGGGCACATCACTGGCAACCGGAACTGGTACTCCTCTTCCCTTATTCGTGCAAATCTTACGTGTCTGCTTGCATGGTATTCATCCCACAGAAGACACTAGTTGACCGCTTCTTCCTACACCTTCTTCCTGATACTAGATGTTCCTAGTAACTCGCGATGCACAAGGTTTCTCTTCATATACTATTTCACCTTAGCTAGAGGTCCGTCGCCCCCCTGGATTTCAATTCCTGGCCAGTTGATTCCCAATTAAAGGAAGCATTCCCCGGCGTAACAGGTGCTAGTCCACCTATTACGCTGGGGAAGTAGCCCCTCGGTGTTTATCTTAGGGGTGTGTGGGGCCTAGGAGCTGCTGGCGCCCGATCTAGAGGTCGTCCGGGCTTAAAGGGATGGCCGGGGGGCGCTGCCAAGCACGGCGGTGGTGTGAGGTTGAGGGAAGGGCGGGGCGGCGAAGGTAGGGGTCTAGGCCGGTGGTCGCTGGCGGTATGAGAAAGATCGTCAACGGTGACTGGCGGGAGGTAGACGAAGGCCATCTGCCCGTTCCTTGTAGATTGGACGGTTCATAAAAAAATCGACTGACCTATTTATTTTCAGTCGACTGTTATTTTGATAGGACCACATGTGGTGGTGTGCTGGAGGAGTACCTGCATTTCCCAGCCATCCCTGTGCTCATATATTACAAAATCATATGGAGTAGAATCTAATTTTGTTTGCCATGCAATGTTGTAGAGCTATCATATGTCTCCTGTCATTTATTTTTCAGCTACCCGCTATCTGCTACTTTTACAGTGCACTAGTTCTACACACACTACACCCATATTCTCACTATTTTTTTTATGCATGGGTATTTCAGCCTCTGCCAAATGGTTGATAGAAGCATGAAATAAAAGAGAGAAGTCGCTCCAGCTTTCTTCGTGCTTAGGCAAGACACGTTTCGGCACTTTAAAGGGTGCAGTGTCAGCAGATGGAGACGGTAAACGTAGCTCTGGAGTTGATGATCTCGCTCGCCATGAACCACCATCCCAGGTGCTTGCTTTACCTTCGCGGTGTCATATGTGGTTGCATGTTGCATATGGTGTATAGCTTGTATTCGAAAGGCCGAAGTCGGTCTTTATTAAGATAAGGACAGATATTTTTTACATGAACCACCATCCCGGGAGCACCAGAAGCCAAATAGCTAGTCAGGGCACTGGCCGAGCCAGTGACAAGCCCAGCACAGACAGGCATAACCTGCAAGCCAACTAAAAAGCCACGGTGGTGGCGAAGCAGCCTGCCTTCGGCTATCACACCATGTTCTTACATCAAAGTACTACTGTTGTGTAACCTGCAACAATCACTTTTCACAAGACAAGTTTAACTTAGGAGTCTGATATAGTTTACATCTCGCATTATTTTCTAGCTTGTACTACTAATTTGTTGAAATGGCACTAATGACGAGATAGTTTTAACTTGGTAGAGTGATATTCGTTGCATCTTACATATGGTGTCTAGCTTTCATTGCTTCTAATTTGTTGAAATGCCTTCTACTTAGTTTACACATCATAGCTGTGAATATGCAATGGCACTAATGACGAGAGACCTTTAACTTGGTAGTGTGATGTTGTTTGCATCTTGCATATGATTTATTTCTTGTACTGCTTCACATTTGTTTAAATGCCAGTTATGACGAGACACTGTGAACTTGGCAGAGCGATATTTGTAGCATCTTTCATATGGTGTCTACCTTCCATTGCATTGCTTCTAATTTATTGACATGCCTTCTGCTTAGTTTACACATCATAGTTCTGATTATCTCATGCCGTCCTATTTTTCGTACATATTACATCCTCCTATCATGCGGTTGTCTAACATCAAAGTTTAGTTCGTCTATATCACGCATCAATTTGTTCTGAAGAACTAAATTTTTATTCCTTTTTCTTGTCGGCTTGACTTGACATGGCACAGAGAAAGAGGAAGGAACACAGAATGGCAGGGGATGGTGTTAGTACTCAGGACGCACGGAAATGGAAGCAGAAGAATTATGCAGATTCTGCTGGTACTGATGGTGCAATTGAAGGTCAAAGTCCACCGGAAGATTGTACAAACACGATATCCCATGCTACACCTGCTGCAAAACAATCCAAACAGAAACTAATAGCTGCCACCAAACAAGCAGCGACAGCCCTAGTTGTTGCAACACCTTCCACAGTACCAACAGCTGCACGAGGTACTCGTTTGTCAACTTAGCTAGTGGCAAGTTCCCAACCTCCCTTGCCACCTGACACTACTTCCAAAGCACTCTTGACACAAGACGAGTTGGCAATATCAGATGAACCTTGTGAGCTTCAACAGCAAGAAGGTAGTTGCTGGAGTCAAGTTACAGTTGCAAGCTTCTTTATATGTAGTCTCACAGTTTAATGTACACTAACACTTCCTATGTTCGTTGTTGGACTAGCACCTAGGCGCAAGAGGAAACAGACTTTAGGGATAATGCTTGATAGGTTAACTAAATCTAGAGGAGGAAGAATGGAGATCCATTTTGAGGCAGGTTTAAAAAGGTCACGTGATGCTACAGTGTTAGCCAAGTTAGTATCAGAGGCTGCGGTTGCCGTTAGGTGTCATGCACATATCCTCCCAACATGGATTCAGTACAGGAATGACAAATACAAAACCCAGTTCAACACCTTCCTTGACCATTTATCTGTAAGTATGGTTACCTATGGAAATTAGTAATATCGTCTTGCTCTATCCCATACTTTCTAGGTTGCTGGTAATGAGACTCCCATAATTTTCAATAGATGAGGTTCAAGTTGGATAGCCAAGATGATGCAACCAGATAAGCATGCACCCATGTTTTCAAGTCTGCTCTGCGACAGTATCGGTATAACTTGAGGAAAACTCACTTTGAAGGCAAGGCTAATAGTGAACTTGCCCAAACATCTCCAGTGGAAAATATATCAGATGAAGACTGGAGAGGCCTCGTTAAACACTGGTCTGATCCAAAGTATCAAGTACGTTATATATGTGATCATATCACATGTTGAACTCCTATTTACGCATGTGCCTCACAAATATATCTTCTTGTAGGTGAACTATTCAAAGAACAAGGCCAACCGTACGAAAGTGAAATTCCAACAGACGACATGATCTCGTAGCTATATTGCACACTGCGAGGCTCTTGTAATTAGCTGCTGTTTCACTCTTTTCGCCGTGCCATATTATCATATCTATATTGACTTGTTCCAAATGCAGAGGAAAGCCCGCAAAGACGAAAAAGTACCTGAACCAAATGTTGTGGAAATCTTCAAGGATTGTCACACCAGCAAGATGAAGGGCATGACTACACCAGTCAAAGCCGCTGTTGTAAGTCCTTAATCCTCATGCCTTTTAACTACTACTTACTCTGACTTGTGCATTGAACTGCACGGTTTGCAGCAATGTCTATTACTCTTTTCAATTTTATACACAATTGTCTAAGCGTATCATTGCACCTTACAAGGTTTAAAAGAGAGGAGTGATGTTCATTTGATCTTGATCTGTAATCTAGTTCCGTGCTGGACTTGTCTACACAATGTTACAATTGCCTGTTTGTCTGTTCTTAGTTGTTTTGTGATATGAACGATGTCATACTATGCTTACCGTATTATAAACTTTGTCTCTTTATCCTTAGCTATCAATACAATGTGAAGAAATAGACAATACATTAGCCATGGTACATGGTCATATGTTTGGAACCTGGTTTTATTATGTACTTTGCAGTAAAAATACAACTAATATTTTACACGGGTTCACCAGAATAAGTTCTGTATATAGACCAAAGCTATTTTGTTTGGTTTTGTAGCCTCCTTAATATCTTCTGTTCTGGTACTACTAATGTAAAAACTCAACTTTTCAGCAAGCCATGGAACAAATGATGGAACCGCCACCTTCTGAAGGTGACGAGGCAACTATAACCACAATATCACCTCTTGCTGCAGTGGGTCAGTACCTGTCCACTAACAGTGCCAAAAGCACATTCCTGTGTAATACTGGGTTGGTTGTTAAGGCAATCTCGTCCAAACTGCCTCATGATCAAGATATGCAAGCTGAAAACAATGTTATATCTGCGCTCCAAACACAAGTCAATTCCCTAACAAAGACCCTTTGTGAAACAAGGATAGCCATTGTTCGATGTCGTCAAGATATGCATGGTTTTGAAACCAGACTATCAGACATTTGCTATGTTGTTCAGGAGCTTAGGAGAAATGAAGATGAAGGTTATGGTGCTCCATCGGACAGTACAGCATGAAAACGTAAACGTCAGGTCAAATGAACTGAGCTTCTGAACTTCTGGTGGTGCATTTATCTGTCGGACTGTTAACTTTTATGCGAACCTTCCTTTTGTTTTATGGTTGTAATTTGTTTTGTTATGATACAAAATTTGTTCTTAACATGCAGCGACCGGCTCAAGAAAACAGCAAGCCATTTTTGTATAGTGTAGGGTGTCCCCTATATTTGCACTGGTGGCGAACTTTGATGCCCAGTGGATGTAATCTGTGCAATCGCCTTAATAGCCTAGCATTACTTTCTATCTTATTTATGTCCCTAGTCTTCTTTTTCCTTGGTTTGCTAGTGGCCGCAACAACTATGGGCCATATACGGACCGTGGTAACCTTGAGCCTGCTACGGGTCGTAGGATCCATGGGCCTCCTACGGGCCGTCGGATAAATGGGCCTCCAACGGGCCGTAGAATCAATGGGCGTCGGACCGTCGGATAAAATGGGCCAACATGGGCCATAAACGGGCGTAATTGGTATCGGGCCAGCACGGTAATGGGTCGTTAATAGGTTGGAAGACAGCAAAGGCTTAATTCTGTCACAGGCATAACGGGTCGTTAATGGGCCAGAATATAGGACGGGCTGGAAATGGCACAACGGGTTAAAATGCCACAAACAGGCCGATTCTAACCACGGGCCAAATTTGGCCCATTAGGGGAACAGGCCAGTAACGGGCTGGAAGTAATCGAGGGCCGGAAAGGAGCCCAAGAATGTATGGGCCGTCAGTAGGCCGAAAGCTAACACGGGCTAGAAACGGCCCATGTGAATCATGGGCCATTACTGGGCATAAAGAAATTTACTGTTTATTATGGGCCAGAATCACCGCGGCCCACTAAAGGGCCCAAAGATACGAAAGGCCTCGTATGGGCCGAAAGACATCATGGGCCATACATGGGCGAAAATGTAACGGGCTGGTATTATACTGGACGGCCCACATGACGTTGTTGGGCTGATTTCGGGAATGCCATAACGGGCCGTGAGTTACCGGGCCGTAAAATGGGCTATATACGAACAAACCATTAACAGGCTTTTCATGGGCCGGCCCGCTAGCTTTTGACCAAGTCAAATGGGCGGCCTTTGTAAGCTAAATGGGCCAGTGTTGGGCCGTCGCACGTGTCGACATATCATAGATGCCTATCTGATCCAATGACGAGCTGACACGTGTTTCCTCCGGCCAATAAGAATTTTACACGTGGAAAATTGCCATTGGTCGTTGCTGTTAACGGGTTATCGGATGCAAAACCGGACCCGATAGCTTAACGGCGGCCCGTTACGATGGATGCCACGTGTCGGTTACCCTTGACGAAAGCACTTCCATGACACGTCATTTATTGTCATGGAAGTGAACACTTCCGTGATGATAATTTTGGTATTGTCAAGGAACACTTCTACGAGAGCATAGGTATGACTATCTTGATTCTGTCATAAAATCGTCATGGATGTACATGCATGACAGAAGACATAACCTACTGTGACAAACATGTATCATCATGGATGTGTATTTTTTTTGTAGTGGACCCGTGCAATCCATGGGGTGACGATGTTGGTGATGATTTATCCTTCGCGATGCCGAACTCTTGGTCGGCTCGCCGAGATGATGATCCGATAAGGACAACGAAGCGACGACGTGTCTAGCATAGGTCGGTAGCCATGGAGCAACATTGTCGGTTTGGTTTGACACCGACACGACGGGGAAGATTACCTCGAAAAAGGCTTTAAAATTAGTGGGCACGTGTTTGAGAGAAACACACAATAACCTAGAAAGAAATTCCTTCAAAAAGGTTGTCCAATATCCCATTCATGAAAAAGATGAACTCGGGTTGAATTCATATTCGCGCAGAAAACAGATTTGAAAATTGATCCACTCATCGGAAGTTTCCCAGAGTTTGACAGTCGGATCGAGCTGAAATTTTGAGCGGTGGTAGATATAGGAATTCCGCAGTCGATGAACGGTTGGATCTTCCAAAGGATGTACGATCTTGATGCTGGACTCCTCGCCCCAAACTCGTCCAGATTCTCATCCAGTTTTGACAAGGCTCCGGTATATCGAAGATCGCCGGAGATTACTCCATCGGAATATGTTGAAATTTTATAGGGTTGTTGTAGACTCAATTCTGCACAAATTCCACCAAAGCAATCATCAAAGAGACGCTCAAGGAGGCGGTGATGGCAGATACAACTTCGCTGTCCAGAAAAACAGCATGGTTGCCTGAGGGCAATGTTGACGTTGAGCCCCTGAGCTCCATGGATGATTCCTCTATGATCTTCATAGAGATCGGAGTTAATGTCCATGAAGGCCCTCGTCCGATCATGACGATCTGAGGTGGAGCACAATCCTCAGTCAAGCCAAGGTGACCAATCGAGCCGGCGACGAAGATGCCGAGGTCGCAGTTGATCCACAGGCGAGCCATTGATCCTTTGTCGATCTCACAACGGAACTCTCAATGAAAGCACCATTGTCGGTGTCAAAACCGGCAGACCTCGGGGTAAGGGGTTCCGAGTTGTGGATCTTGGATCGATGGGTAACAGGAGACGAAGGAGACGGTGTTTACCCAGGTTCGGCCCCTCTTGATGGAGATAAACCCTACGTCCTGCTCTTGTTTATATTGATGATGATGTATCGAGTACAGAGTTCATGTACCTCGAGTTCGTATGCTGTGTATGATTCTAATGATCTAGCATATATCTATCGACTAGGTTAGCCTCGGCTTATATAATGTACCGGAGGCCTAGGATAACAAGAGTCCTAGTCGGCTACGTCGATGGAGAGGAGTCCTTGTTTTGATCACCAAGTCTTGTGGAATCTTCCTCGTATATGTCATCGGCTGTCCGAAGAAGCCCATTAGTGAACCGCCATGGGGGGTCCTCGGGCCGACCCCCTAGTACAGGACACCGTCACGGACCCCGAAGCATCAACTTCGGGGCCTCTCCCCGATCCAATCTCTGGATCGGCCCTTATCTCACCGCCGGCTTTGAGCTCGGATGCCAGCACTATGTACGAAGACCGGGAATCACCCTCGGCTGGACTCCCCCTCCTTATCGCAAATCTGGCCTTGAGCCTTGGCGACAGTTCGACATCCGAACACCAGGAGTCGGCCCTGGCCGGATCCACCCCTTGCCTCACCATCACTCCGGAGGTCGACTCTGAAGAAAACTCAAACTCCAATCCAGCCAGCCTCGCCCTGTTAAACGAGGCGCTTGACCGGATCCAGATGATGACTATCTTGGATGGCCCATCCTCGGCTCATGCTCAGCGGAGCCTCGAGGCGGGCTATAGGGAATTTTACGTCCCACCCACTGATATGTCCATTTTGCATCATGATTTCCTACTGTTATTTACAATGTTTTTATGCATAATAAAGCTTTATGGAGTAATTCTAATGCCTTTTCGCTCATGATATGCAAGGTTTACACAAAGAGGGAGAATGTCGGCAGCTGGAATTCAGGACCTGAAAAAGCTACATCAGAGTTACCTATTCTGCACAAGTCCAAATAAGCTGAAACTTCATGGAGAATTATTTTGGAATATATCAAAAATACTAGAGCAAATAACTACCGGAGGGGGGCTACCTGGTGAGCACAATACACCAGGGTCCGCCAGACCCCCAAGATGCGCCCTGGTGGGTTGTGCACAGCCCAGCCCACCTCCGGTGCCCATCTTCTGGTATATAAGTCATTTTGACCTAGAAAAAATCAGAAGAGAACTTTCGGGATGGAACACTACCGTCCCGAGGCGGAACTTGGCTAGGAGCACTTTTGCCCTCCAGCATAGCGATTTCGCCGGGGGAACTTCCCTCCCGGAGGGGGAAATCGAAGCCATCGTCATCACCAACAACCCTCTCATCTTTGGGAGGGCAATCTCCATCAACATGTTCAACAGCACCATCTCCTCTCAAACCCTAGTTCATCGCTTGTGTTCAATCTTTGTACCGGAACCTTAGATTGGTACTTGTGGGTGACTAGTAGTGTTGATTACATCTTGTAGTTGATTACTATATGGTTTATTTGGTGGAAGATTATATGTTCAGATCCATTATGCTATTTAATACCCCTCTGATCTTGAGCATGATTATCATTTGTGAGTAGTTACTTTAGTTCTCGAGGTCACGGGAGAAATCATGTTGCAAGTAATCATGTGAACTTGATATGTGCTCGATATTTTGATGATATGTATGTTGTGATTCCCTTAGTGGTGTCATGTGAACGTCGACTACATGGCACTTCAACATCTTTGGGCCTAAGGGAATGCATTGTGTAGTAGTTATTAGATGATGGGTTGCTAGAGTGATAGAAGCTTAAACCCTAGTTTATGCGCTACTTCGTAAGGGACCGATTTGGATCCAAATGTTTAATGCTATGGTTAGATTTTATCTTAATACTTTTCTCATAGTCGCGGATGCTTGCGAGGGGGTTAATCATAAGTGGGAGGTTTGTTCAAGTAAGAACAGCACCCAAGCACCGGTCCACCCACATATCAAATTATTAAAGTACCGAACGCAAATCAAACCAACATGATGAAAGTGACTAGATGAAATTCCCGTGTACCCTCAAGAACGCTTTGCTTAATATAAGAGACCGTTTGGCCTCTCCTTTGCCACAAAAGGATTGGGCTACCTTGCTGCACTTTATTTACCATTACCCTTACTTGTCCGTTACATATTTTCTTGCTATCAAACTACCTGTTACCGACTATTTTAGTGCCTTGCGGAAAATACCTTGCTAAAACCACTTGTCATTTCCTTCTGCTCATCGTTAGGTTCGACACTCTTACTTATCAAAAGGACTACGATTGATCCCCTATACTTGTGGGTCATCAAGACTCTTTTCTGGCGCTGTTGCTGGGGAGTGAAGCGCTCTTGGTAAGGAAAAATTATTACTACGTGCTGAAATTTATTGTCACTTGTTACTATGGAAAACCATCCTTTGAGGGGTTTGTTCGGGGTATCTTCACCTCGACCAGAAGCACAATTAGTTGCCCATCAACCTACTGCACCTACTGAAAATATTGGTTATGAAATTCCTTCAGGTATGATAGAATAATTGCTAGCTAATCCTTATGCAAGAGATGGAACTGAACATCCTAATATGCACTTGATATATGTATATGAAATTAGTGGATTATTTAAGCTTGCAGGTTTATTTGGAGATGAAGCTAAGAAGAAGGTTTTCCCTTTATCCTTGAAGGGAAAAGCATTGACATGGTATAGGTATGCGATGATATTGGATCTTGGAATTGGAATCGATTGAAATTGGAATTTCACCAAAAAAATTATCCTATGCATCTAGTTCATCGTGATCAGAATTATATATATAATTTTTGGCCTCATGAAGGAGAAAGCATCACTCTAGCTTGGGGGAGGCTTAAGTCAATGTTATATTTATGCCCCAATCATGAGCTCTCTAGAGAAATTATCATTCAGAATTTTTATGCTCGGCTTTCTCGTGATGATCAATCCAAGCTCGATACTTCTTGTATTGGTTCTTTTATGAAGAAGACTATTGAATTCAGGTGGGATCTTTTAGAAAGAATTAAATGCAACTCTGAAGATTGGGAACTCGACGAAGGTAAAGAGTCAGGTATTAAGCTTGAGCTTGATTGTGTTAAATCTTTTATCAATACCGATGCTTTTCACAAGCTTAGCACTAAATATGGACTTGACTCTGATATAGTAGCCTCTTTCTGTGAATCATTTGCTACTCAGGTTGATCTCCCTAAATAGAAGTGGTTCAAATATTATCCCCCTATTGAAGAAGAAATTAAAGAACAGGTAATAACTAAAGATGAAACTATTATTTACAATGTTGATCCAGTTGTGCCTACTGCCTGTATTGAAAAACCACCTTTCCCTGTTAGGATAAAGGAACATGCTAAGGTATCAACTGTGGTTTGCAAAAGTAATATTAAAGCACCTAAACCTCCTGAACAAATTAACGTAGAACCTAGTGTTGCTATGGTTAAAGATCTCCTCGTAGAAAATATTGATGGGCATGTTATTTACTTCTGTGATGAAGCTGCTAGAATTGCCAAACCCGATGAAAAAGATAAACATAGACCTGTTGTTGGCATGCTTGTTGTCTCAGTTAAAATAGGAGATCATTGTTATCATGGTTTATGTGACTTAGGTCCTAGTGTGAGTGCTATTCCTTTTACCTTA
This sequence comes from Thinopyrum elongatum, assembly GCA_011799875.1. NCBI lineage: Eukaryota > Viridiplantae > Streptophyta > Magnoliopsida > Poales > Poaceae > Thinopyrum > Thinopyrum elongatum. Next base: position 386,984,946 of record CM022298.1, read on the forward strand.
TACCAAGAAATTATGAACGATATAGCACCCGCTGAAATAGAAGATATAGATGTTACTATTAAACTTGCTAATAGAGACACCATCACACCACTTGGGATTGTTAGAGATGTTGAAGTATTGTGTGGGAAAATAAAATATCCTACTGATTTTCTAGTTCTTGGTTCCCCAAAAGATGACTTTTGTCCCATTATCTTTGGTAGACCTTTCTTGAATACTGTCAATGCTACTATAGATTGCCATAAAAAACTGTTAATGTTAGTTTTGGTGATGAGTCTCATGAATTTAATTTCTCCATGTTTAGTAGACAACCCCGTAATAAATAATTACCTAGTAAGAATGAAATAATTGGTCTTGCTTCTATTGCCATGCCTCCTACTGATCCACTAGAACAATATTTGCTAGACCATGAAAATGATATGCACTTGCGTGAAAGGAACGAAATAGATAAGATATTCTTTGAACAACAACCACTTCTTAAACACAATTTGCCTATTGAAACTCTAGGAGGTCCTCCTCCACCTAAAGGTGATCCTGTGTTTGAATTAAAGCAATTGCCTGACACTTCAAAATATGCTTATCTTGATGAAAAGAAGATATATCCTGTTATTATTAGTGCTAACCTTTCAGAACATGAAGAAGAAAGATTATTGAAAATTCTGAAGAAGCACCGTGCTGCTATTGAATATACTCTTGATGATCTTAAGGGCATTAGTCCCACTCTCTGTCAGCACAAAATTAATATGGAACCTGATGCTAAACTAGTTGTTGATCACCAATGACGATTAAATCCTAAGATGAAAGAAGTGGTGAGAACTGAAATACTAAAACTTCTGGTAGCAGGTATAATCTATCCCATAGCTGATAGTAGATGGGTAAGTCCTGTTCATTGTGTCCCTAAGAAGGGAGGTATTACTGTTGTTCCTAATGATAAAAATGAACTTATTCCACAAAGAATTGTCACTGGCTATAGAATGGTAATTGATTTTAGAAAATTAAATAAAGCAACTAGAAAAGATCATTACCCTCTGCCTTTTATTGATCAAATGTTGGAAAGATTATCTAAGCACACACACTTTTGCTTTCTTGATGGATATTCTGGTTTCTCTCAAATACCTGTTTCACAACCTGATCAAGAGAAAACCACTTTTACTTGCCCTTTTGGAACTTATGCTTATAGACGTATGCCTTTTGGTTTATGCAATGCACCAGCTACCTTTCAAAGATGTATGACTACTATATTCTCTAATTTTTGTGAAAATATTGTTGAGGTTTTCATGGATGATTTTTCCCTTTACGAAACTTCTTTTGATGATTGCTTAAGCAACCTTGATCAAGTTTTGCAGAGATGTGAACAAACTAATCTTGTCTTGAATTGGGAGAAGTGACACTTTATGGTTAATAAAGATATTGTTTTGGGGCATAAAATTTCTGAATGAGGTATTGAGGTGGATCAAGCTAAAGTTGATGCAATTGAGAAAATGCCATGTCCTAAAGATATTAAAGGTATTCGTAGTTTCCTTGGTCATGCTAGTTTCTATAGGAGGTTTATTAAAGACTTCTCTAAAATTTCTAGGCCTCTTACTAATCTTTTACAAAAGGATGTTCCCTTTGTTTCTGATGATGATTGTATAGAAGCCTTTGAAACAATTAAGAAAGCCTTATCTTCTGCACCTATTGTTCAACCACCTAATTGGAATTTGCCTTTTGAAATTATGTGTGATGCTAGTGATTATGCTGTTTGTGCTGTTCTAGGACAAAGAGTTGATAAGAAATTAAATGTTATCCATTATGCTAGCAAAACTCTAGACAGTGCCCAAAGAAATTATGCTACTACTGAAAACGAATTTTTAGCAGTCGTGTTTGCTTGTGATAAATTTAGATCTTACATTGTTGATTCCAAAGTATTTGTTCACACTGATCATGCTACTATAAAATATCTTATGGAAAAGAAAGATGCTAAACCTAGACTCATTAGGTGGGTTCTCTTGCTACAAGAATTTGGTTTACATATCACGGATAGGTAAGGAGCTGAGAACCCCGTAGCAGATAACTTGTCTAGGTTAGAAAATATTCTTTATGACCTACTACCTATTGACGATAGTTTTCCTGATGAACAATTAGCTGCAATAAATGTTTCTCAAAATACTCCTTCGTATGCTGACTATGCTAATTATATTGTTCCTAAATATATACCACCTAGTTGCACATACCAACAAAAGAAAAAATTCTTCTATGATTTAAGACATTACTTTTGGGATGACCCACATCTTTATAAAGGAGTAGATGGTATTATTAGACGTTGTGTACCTGAGCATGAACATGAACAAATCCTACGGAAATGTCACTCCAAAGCCTATGGAGGACATCATGCGGGAGATAGAACTGCTCACAAGGTATTGCAATCTGGTTTTATTGGCCTACTCTCTTCAAGGATGCTCGTAAGTTTGTTTTATCTTGGGATGAATGTCAAAGAATTGGTAATATCGGTAAGCGTCAGGAAATGCCTATGAATTATTTACTTGCCGTTGAACCATTTGATGTTTGGGGTTTTGATTATATGGGACCTTTTCCCTCCTCTAATGGGTATATACATATTTTGGTTGCTGTTTATTATGTTACTAAGTGGTAGAAGCTATCCCAACTAGTAGTGCTGATCATAACACTTCCATTAAAATGCTTAAAGAAGTTATTTTCCCAAGGTTTGGAGTCCCTAGATATTTAATGACTGATGGTGGTTCACACTTTATTCATGGTGCTTTCCGTAAAATGCTTGCTAAATATGATGTTAACCATAGAATTGCTTCACCCTATCATCCTCAATCTAGTGGTCAAGTTGAACTTAGCAATAGAGAAAAAAAAGTTAATATTACAAAAAACTGTCAATAGGTCCCGAAAGAATTGGTCTAAGAAATTATATGATGCACTTTGGGCCTATAGAACAACATATAAAAATCCTATGGGTATGTCTCCATATAAAATGGTTTATGGAAAAGCTTGTCATTTGCCTCTTGAGTTAGAACATAAAGCATATTGGGAATTAAAGAACTCAACTATGATTTCAAACTTGCCGGTGAAAAGAGGTTATTTGATATTAGCTCACTAGATGAATGGAGAACCCAAGCTTATGAAAATGCCAAATTATTCAATGAAAAAGTTAAAAGATGGCATGACAAAAGAATCCAAAAGCGGGAATTCAAAGTTGGAGAATATGTTCTTTTGTACAACTCTCGTTTTAGATTCTTTGCAGGAAAACTTCTCTCAAAATGGGATGGACCATATATTATCGAAGAGGTTTATCGCTCTGGAGCTATCAAGATTAATAATGCTGACGGTACTAACCCGAAGGTGGTGAATGGGCAAAGAATTAAACACTATATCTCAGGTACGCCTATTAATGTTGAAAGCAATATTATCCAAACCATGACACCGGAGGAACACATAAAAGAAACCTTCCAGAACACTCCAGAGTCCTGAAAAAGAGGAGGTACGTGATACGGTAAGTAAACGGACTCCAAAAATTCCGCAAAAATATTTTCTGCCAGTTTTGGAGTATTACAAAAATTAGGAAAATAAGAAATAACCAGGAAGGCAACCGAGGTGGGCACGATATACCAGGGTGCGCCTGCCTTGCCTGGCGCCCCCAGGTGGGTTGTGCCCACCACGGGAACCTTCCCGACTCCGTTTTCTTTCCGTTTGCTTGTTTCCCAAGATAAAAAATCTTTATATACCCCCCGAAAGTATTGACCACCGTATCGCGGAGAAATCATCTGTTCTTGTTTTGTGCCGTTTCTTTGTCAGATCTATCAAGTCAGCATCATGTCTTCTCCCTCCTCCAACAACGTAGAAGAAGATGCTTGGTTGATGAAGATAGAACTGAAAAGAGAGGAACCAAAGGAAGCCCTCAAGGGGGACAAGAGCAAGGAAGCTTCAGGAGATCAAGCTCAAATAGGAGGGCATGCCCTGCTGGAAGAAGAAGAAGGTATCCTTCAACCTTACTACAATCATCTTACCCCTACTGAGATTGAAGCTTTTAGGGCCTTTGAAACTGTTCGTGTTCAAAACAAATATCTTACTCTTGTGAAAATATTCTATTGCAGGAGCAAATCATCACCCTCCAGAGCATCATTCGTAGGTTGGAGTACCTTCTGAGCCTGAAGTGTGATACTACCTCATCACCACCACCGACATCATCTTCCCCACCAAAGGAGACTTGAGTATATGGTATGGGCACTCCCCTTGGCTTGTGCCAAGCCTGGGGGAGATGCCCCGGTATCGTATCACCATCACTTTTATTGCCTTTACCAATCTTAGTTCGATCTTTAGTTTTATCATGAATTAGTTGAATAAAAAGTTTAGTGTGATGTATCTTTGAGTATTAGTTTCGTGATCCACCTATCTATGTAATCGAGTGGGAGCTATATAATAAAATTTAGTTTGAGTCTTCGCTTCTTTACTTTTATGTTGCAATCAAATAAAATGGAATAAATGAAAAAGATCATATGCTAAACTTATGGTAAGTAAGGAAAAGTATAAGTGGTAAAATTTATTGGAGAATGACAAACATAGCATTGGTCAATGATGCAACTCATGAAAGAATTAATAAGGGAAGAGAAGATTCACATGCAAATACACAATCTTGGACATCTTTTATGATTATGAGCCCCCATTAAATATTATATGTCAAAATTGTTGACGTTGAAAAAGGAAGACAACCTAATGATTTATGATTGTTCATATTCACATAGAAGTTATATTGTCATAGATCCTTCAACATGTGGTTCTTGCTCAATATCTTTGCTAGCCAAAATTCCGCACTAAGTAGAGATACTACTTGTGCATCCAAAAACCCTAAACCCAAACTCATGTTTTGAGAGTCCACTATACCTACCTATGGATTGAGTAAGATCCTTCAAGTAAGTTGTCATCGGTGCAATAAGGCAATAAAAATTGCTTCTAAATGTGTTGGATCATTTAGTGTAAGAGAAAATTGAGCATTGTACGAACTTGTGATGGCAAACTAATAAAAGCGATGTACTGCATAATAAAGGTTGCTATCATAAGGGGCAATATAATGTGACATTCTTTTGCATTAAGGGATTTGGCATACAAACCAAAAAGCGCATGACAACCTCTGCTTCCCTCTGTGAAGGGCCTATCTTTTACCTTATGTATTTACTTTTTATGCAAGAGTCAAAGTATTCTTCCCTATTTCTTTTTATTTTCTCTTTTTGCAAGCATCATGTGGTGAGAAAAGATCTAGGCACATATATCCAGTTGGATATGAGTGAGCATGAGTTATTATTGTTGACATCACCCTTGAGGTGAATACGTTGGGAGGCGAAACTACAAGCCCCTATCTTTCTATGTGTCCGGTCGAAACTTTTTGCTCATGGGTATGTTGTGAGTGTTAGCAATCATAGAAGATTAAATGATGGTTGAGTATGTGGACTTGGCCAAAGGCACCGATACGAGACCCTTCCTGAAATTATGATGAATTGTAGTTGCAAAGTTGACTGAGAACATAGTTTGTAGGTTTTCAATAGAGTTTATGCTTTTTACTTCGATGTTGTGATGAATTGTTACTTGCTCATGATAAGTTATATGACAAGAGTTATATGATAAAAGTTTTATGATAAAGTTTGTTGCTGTTATGATAATAAGCATGATGCTACTATGTCTATATTTTGTTTTTATCGACACCTCTCTCTCTAAGCATGTGGGCATGCTTTTCGATATCGGTTTTCGCTTGAGGACAAGTGAGGTCTGAGCTTGGGGGAGTTGATACGTCCATTTTGCATCATCATTTCCTACTGTTATTTACAATGTTTGATGCATAATAAAGCTTTATGGAGTAATTCTAATTCCTTTTCTCTCATAATATGCAAGGTTTACACAAAGAGGGAGAATGCCGGCAGCTGGATCTCTGGACCTAAAAAAGCTACGTCAGAGTTACCTATTCTGCACAACTCCAAATAAGCTGATACCTCATGGAGAATTATTTTGGAATATATGGAAAATACTGGAGAAAATAACTACCGGAGGGGGGCCACCTGGTGAGCACAATACACCAGGGCGTGCCAGGCCCTCCAGGCGTGCCCTGGTGGGTTGTGCTCAGCCCAGCCCACCTCCGGTGCCCATATTCTGGTTTATAAGTCATTTTGACTTAGAAAAAATCAGGAGAGGACTTTCGGGATGGAACGTCGCCGTCTCGAGGCGGAACTTGGGAAGGACCACTTTTGCCCTCTGGTAGAGCGATTCCGCCGGGTGAACTTCCCTCCCGGAGGTGGAAATCAAAGCCATCGTCATCCCTCTCATCTATGGGAGGGCAATCTCCATCAACATGTTTAACATCACCATCTCCTCTCAAACCCTACTTCATCTCTTGTGTTCAATCTTTGTACCAGAACCATAGATTGGTACTTGTGGATGACTAGTAGTGTTGATTACATCTTGTAGTTGATTACTATATGGTTTGTTTGGTGGAAGATTATATGTTCAGATCCATTATGCTATTTAATACCCCTCTGATCTTGAGCATGATTATCATTTGTGAGTAGTTACTTTAGTTCTTGAGGTCACGGGAGAAATCATGTTGCAAGTAATCATGTGAACTTGATATGTGTTTGATATTTTGATGGTATGTATGTTGTGATTCCCTTAGTGGTGTCATGTGAATGTCAACTACATGGCTCTTCACCATCTTTGGGCCTGCGGGATTGCAGTGTGGAGTAGTTATTAGATGATGGGTTGCTAGAGTGATAGAAGCTTAAACCCTGGTTTATGCACTACTTCGTAAGGGACCGATTTGGATCCAAATGATTAATGCTATGGTTAGATTTTATCTTAATACTTTTCTCGTAGTTGCGGATGCTTGCGAGGGGGTTATCATAAGTGGGAGGTTTGTTCAAGTAAGAACAGCACCCAAGTACCGGTCCACCCACATATCAAATTATCAAAGTAGCGAACGCAAATCAAACCAACATGATGAAAGTGACTAGATGAAATTCCCGTGTACCCTCAAGAACACTTTGCTTATTATAAGAGACCGTTTTGGCCTATCCTTTTCCACAAAAGGATTGGGATACCTTTCCGCACTTCATTGACCATTACCGTTACTTGTCCGTTACAAATTATCTTGCTATCAAACTACCTGTTACCGACTATTTCAGTGCCTTGCAGAAAATACCTTGCTGAAAACCAATTGTCATTTCCTTCTGCTCCTCGTTGGGTTCAACACTCTTACTTATCGAAAGGACTACGATTGATCCCCTATACTTGTGGGTCATCACCCACCACCCACTTAGTAGCCACTATTGAAGACTTAACCGACATGCCGGACTACGCCTCCGAGGAGGCCGACGACAGCAAAGCCATGGCCAACACTGACACTTCCCCTCCCGTTACCGGCCGATGGACGGCCACCTCCACCTATGACGTTTACATGGTGGACACCCCCAAGGACAATGGCGATGGCGCTAATAATGGGGACGACACCCTGAGAAGAGACAGTAACAAGCCTGGTGAGGAGCACCCCAAACGCTGGAGACAATGCCGACGATCCCAGGGCCATCAAGGGAGGGAAAGCAACACGGGCACCGGAGAGGATGATACTCAGGACAATGCAGAAGACCTCGGTGACCCTGCCCCCGAGCAACAACCTGATGAACCAGAGGGTCATGGGGGTCAGTATAACCCCGAGGACCCCCAATGATTCCGAGGATAACAACTACATGCGTCTCTCTGAAGAGGAGGTCAACATTGGAGCTGAAGATTTTATTGTTCCAGAAGATCCACTAGACCAAGAGCGGTTCAAGCACCAACTCATTGCCACCGCATGAATTCTGAAAAAGAAGCAACAACAGATAAAATCCGAACAAGACACCCTCAACGACAGATGGACGAAATTCCTAGCAGCTGAAGAAGGGTACGACTATGAGTGGCAAACAAAGAGCTGCCCCAAGCGCAAATTGTTGCCACAATTTGATGACGAGGCCCTTGAGCCCGTGCTGCCCAGACAAACTCAAGTCAACCAGCCAGACCGCCCCCCTCGAGGATGGGACAGGCCGGCTGGAGAGGCCGAACACCCACATGTTCCCCCTCGCCAAAAAGGCAAGGAGGCAGCACAACCAGAATATTGATATGATCTGCAACATGACCTGGCCGCTAGAGAGGGTCAATCAAGATCCATTTACAGATCCAGAGGATACCCTCCCGATAGACGGGATGGATACCACGCGTGGCTTGACTAGAACGATAGAGCCCGGGAGCAGCACCGGTCCTGGATGGAAGCCGAGCTCCGACGAGATGTAGCCCAAGTAAGGGGCGCCGCTCACCCCATGTGTTTCACTAATGAGGTGATGCAACACCAGTTCCGAGAAGGGTTTAAACCCGTAAACATCAAGCCATACGATGGGACTACTGACCCAGCTGTGTGGATCGAAGATTTCCTTCTCCACATTCATATTGCCCGAGGAGATGACCTCCACGCCATTAAATATCTGCCATTAAAACTCAAAGGACCAGCTCGGCATTGGTTGAATAGTCTCCCTGAAGACTCCACAGGGAGCTAGGAGGAGCTCGAGGATGCTTTCTGAGCTAACTTTCAAGGCACCTATGTCCGGCCTCCAGATGCCGATGACCTGAGCCATGTGGTCCAACAGCCCGGTGAGTCAGCCAGGCAATTCTGGAATTGGTTTTTGACCAAAAAGAACCAGATCATCGATTGTCCCGATGCAGAAGCAATAGCCGCATTTAAGCATAGTATCCGGGGCAAATGGCTCGCACACCAGCTCGGCCAAGACAAGCCGAGGACAATGGTGGCACTTACCTCTCTCAGGACCCGTTTTTGTATGGGAGAAGATAGTTGGCTGGCTTGTAGAAGCACCAACCCCGAAGACCCCGGGACCTTGGAGGTCCGGGAGGGAAACGGGAAACCATGGCGCAATAGAAACAAGTGCCGCCACAACGGCATTGAAGCCGAAGATACGGCAGTAAATGCCGGATTCCGCAATTCCAAATAGGGACCTTAGAAGAAACCCTCTAGAGGGAACCAGGATGGACCCACCAAGTTGGGCTCAATCCTGGACAGACCCTGCCAGATCCACGACATGTCTGACAAGCCCACCAACCACATCAACCGTAACTATTGGGTAATCAAATAGGTCGGCAAGCTCACAGCTGAGGACGCAGGTAAAAGCCCCCGTAGCAAGGATGACGAAGAACCTCGCAGGCCGAACAATTGGGGCCAGAAAAAATTCCCTCCCGAGGTAAAAACGGTGAATATGATCTACGCCACCCACATACCCAGGAAGGAACGGAAGCGTGCACTTTGGGATGTCTACGCCGTAGAGCTTGTAGCCCCGAAATTTAACCCAGGGTCAGCATGCCTTAACACCTTTGACCGTAGTGACCATCCGACCAGTATCCATCACGGAGGATCGGCCGCCCTAGTCCTCGACCCCATTATCGATGGGTACCACCTCACCAGAGTCCTTATGAATGGAGGCAGCAGCCTCAATCTGATCTATGCAGATACAGTGAGGAAAATTGGTATTGACCCGTCAAGGATCAAACCCAGTAACACTACCTTCAAAGGGGTAATCCCTGGTGTGGAAGCCCGCTGCTCGGGCGCCTTGACTTTGGAAGTGGAATTCGGTTCGCTAGACAACTTCCGCAACGAGGACTTGATCTTCGACATTGTCCCTTTCCGCAGTGGTTATCATGCACTCTTGGGTCAGACATCGTTCGCTTGTTTCAACGTTGTCCCCCATTATGCATACTTAAAGCTAAAGATGCCCGGACCTAAGGGCATCATTATAGTCAATCGCAATACGGAACGCTCACTTTGGACTGAAGAACATACAGCGGTCCTAGTGGCCGAAGTCCAAACCAATATCGAGGGGCCCCACTATCAGCCCACCGTCAAGGCACGGGAAGCAAGGAAACGGGCCCGAGCTCTATCTCCATTTGAGGAACACCCTTATGCCCCGTGTAAATAGGGATACGCCCCCCACAGCACGCCCACCCCATTCGCATATTATATGCCTCGTCAGCACAACTTCGCACTCAAAATACCGTCGGCAGCTGTCTGGACCAAATTCATTTAAAACCCAAGCGTTCGGCTCAACTGAACTATGGTCATACACGTCTTCGGACGTTGAACAGGTACCATAACGGACCAATCTGGCATTAAGCTAGAACAACTCGGCGACCTCTCAAGGCTTCTAGTCAAGGGCCCGTCGGTCGATTCTCAACCCCTCTACGTAGTCCCCCCCCCCCAACAGAAGCAAAGGCGCAGACGTGCAGCAGGGCATAGTAGGGATATCAACCCACGCTTCAAGGCCTTGAGTAAACATTTCATCTGTAAAACTTTTTCATTTTTTATAAAGTGCCTGTAACAGATGCTTTGGCAGTTCGAATTGGACGGATAGACGTCATGACCTTTTTGGAAATAAAGACCACTTTTTACAGTTCTCTTGCAGTCTTTTATATTGCACCTTTCTTTCACTCTTCAACACCACCTTTAACCAGTTCGGCACAATTTTTACTTAAGGTAGCAATCGGGTAATAGACCAAGGGCTCGACCATAATACTCGCCCTATGCCTCAAGTCCGGTACTGTTCTTTGTTTACGTGTTCGGTGTCTCGGATATTGCATTATATGCATCAGGTCCGAATTATGTCTTGGGTCAATAGTTGGGTTGCCCTGCTCCTGTGTTTACCCTCTTACGTTCCATGCGTTCGGCTAAGATGGTAAAGGGAAAACCACTGCGATTGTACTTCCGGCTAGTCTGGCTAAGTACGTCAGTGGAGAAAGCTGAAAACTGACTGTCATAATAAGCGAGAACTGGTCGGCGATCCGATGACCAGTGTTAAACTAAAATCATTGGCGATTACACCGTGTAACATGAAGGGTTTGTGTCTTCGGCCAAGCCAAGTGATACATGTACATATCTCGGATCTCCCGAATATCACACTGGGGGCTAGTCACCAGCACCCGCAGTCAAGCTCCTATGGCTAAGTGAAGGTAATAAAGCCGCATAGTCTGATTGCCTTGTTTATCTCTTGCACTACCGCCTTCGGGCACCGAGACGTCGGCCAAGTGTCAAAATGCGGAGGATGAAACACCCCTCGTCACATCTACGTGGGGGCTGAAGCCGACAACTGGCAACTTTCAGGATAAAAACGGCCGCACATGAGTCAAAATTAATCTAAGAAACAGGCAAGTTTGATCAACCATATGTTGGGGAACGTAGTAGTAAATCAAAAAAATTTCCTACGCATCACCAAGATCAATCTATGGAGAGACTAGCAACGAGAGAGAGAGGAGTGCATCTTCATACCCTTGAAGATCGCGATGCGGAAGCGTTGCAAGAACGCGGTTGGAGGAGTCGTACACGCAGCGATTCAGATCACGGTCGATTTCGATCTAAGCACCGAACAACGGCGCCTCCGCGTTCAACACACGTGCAGCCCGGTGACGTCTCCCGTGCCTTGATCCAGCAAGGAGGAGGGAGAGGTTGGGGAAGACAACTCCGGCAGCACGACGGCGTGGTGGTGGAGTTGGCAGTTCTCCGGCAGGGCTTCGCCAAGCTCAATGGAGGAGGAGGGGGTGTTGGAGAGGGGGAGGGCTGCGCCTTAGATGAGGTGCTGCTGCCCTCCCTCCTCCCCTCTATTTATAGGGCCAAGGGGAAAGGGGGCCGGCCCCTCTAGATCAGATCTAGCGGGGGGGGGGCGGCGGCCAGGGGGAGGGGGCTTGCCCCCCAAGCCAAGGGGGGCGCCGCCTTTAGGGTTTCCCCAACCCTAGGCACATGGGCCCTAGGGGGGGATGGCGCCCAGCCCACTTAGGGGCTGGTTCTCTCCCCCATACAGCCCATAGGGCCCTCCGGGGCAGGTGGACCCCCGGAACCACTTCGGTGGTCCCGGTACAATACCGGAAAACCCCCGAACACTTCCGGTGACCGTATGATGACTTCCCATATATAAATCTTCACCTCCGGACCATTCCGGAACTCCTCGTGACATCCGGGATCTCATCTGGGACTCCGAACAACATTCGGTAACCACATACTATTTCCCATAACAACTCTAGCGTCACCGAACCTTAAGTGTGTAGACCCTATGGGTTCGGGAACTATGGAGACATGACCGAGACATCTCTCCGGCCAATATCCAACAGCGGGATCTGGATACCCATGTTGGCTCCCGCATGTTCCACGATGATCTCATCGGATGAACCACGATGTCGGGGATTCAATCAATCCCGTACACAATTCCCTTTGTCTACCTGTATGATACTTGCCCGAGATTCGATCATCGGTATCCCTATACCTTGTTCAATCTCGTTACCAGCAAGTCTCTTTACTCGTTCCATAATGCATGATCCCGTGGCTAACTCTTTAGTCACATTGAGCTCATTATGATGATGCATTACCGAGTGGGCCCAGAGATACCTCTCCGTCATACGGAGTGACAAATCCCAGTCTCGATTCGTGCCAACCCAACAGACACTTTCGGAGATACCTGTAGTGCACCTTTATGGTCACCCAGTTACGTTGTGACGTTTGATACACCCAAAGCATTCCTACGGTATCCGGGGGTTGCACAATCTCATGGTCTAAGGAAATGATACTTGACATTAGAAAAGCTTTAGGAGACGAACTACACGATCTAGTGTTATGCTTAGGATTGGGTCTTGTCCATCACATCATTCTCCTAATGATGTGATCCCGTTATCAATGACATCTAATGTCCATGGTCAGGAAACCGTAACCATCTATTGATCAACGAGCTAGTCAACTAGAGGCTCACTAGGGACATGTTGTGGTCTATGTATTCACACATGTATTACGATTTCCGGATAACACAATTATAGCATGAACAATAGACAATTATCATGAACAAGGAAATATAATAATAAACATTTTATTATTGTCTCTAGGGCATATTTCCAATAGTCTCCCACTTGCACTAGAGTCAATAATCTAGTTCACATCACCATGTGATTTACATTGTTATGAATCTAACACCCAGTGAGTTCTGGGGTTCGATCATGCTTTGCATGTGAGAGAGGTCTTTAGTCAACGTGTCTGCGACATTCAGATCCATGTGTACTCTGCAAATCTCTATGTCATACTGTAGACACTGCTACCACACTCCACTTGGAGCTATTCCAAATGGCTGCTCCACTATACGTATCCGGATTGCTACTCAGAGTCATCTGGATTGGTGTTAAAGCTTGCATCGACGTAACCCTTTACGACGAACTCTTTATCACCTCAATAATCGAGAAATATTTCCTTAGTCCTCTAGTTACTAAGGATAATCTTGACCGCTGTCCAGTGATCCATTCCTGGATCACTCTCGTACCCCTTGACAGACTCATGGCAAGCACACACAGGTGCGGTACACAGCATGTCATATTATACAGAGCCTATGGATAATGCATAGGGGATGACCTTCGTCCTATCTCTTTCTTCTGCCGTGGTCGAGCTTTGAGTCTCACTCAACTCCACACCTTACAAATCAGGTAAGAACTCCTTCTTTGACTGATCAATTTTGAACTCTTTCAAAATCTTGTCTAGGTATGAACTCATTGAAAGTCTCATCAAGCATCTTGATCTATCTCTATAGATCTTGATGCCCAACAATTAGGTAGCTTTATCCAGGTCTTCCTTTGAAAAACTCTTTTCAAACAACCATTTATGCTTTCCAGAAATTCTACATCATTTCCGATCAACAATATGTCATCCACATATACTCATCAGAAATTCTATAGTGCTCCCACTCACTTTCTTGTAAATACAAGTTTCTCATAAACTTTGTATAAACTCAAAAACTTTGATCACCTCATCAAAGCGTATATTCCAACTCCGAGATGCTTGCTCCTGTCCATCGAAGGATTGCTGGAGCTTGCATACTTTTTAGCATCCTTAGGATCGACAAAACCTTCTAATTGTATCACATACAAGCTTTCCTCAAGGGAACGATGTTTTGACATCCATCTGCCAGATTTCATAATCGAAAAATGCAGCAACTGCTAACATAAATCCAACAGACTTTAGCATCGCTATGGGTGAGAAAGTCTCATCGTAGTCAACTCCTTGAACTTGTTAAAAACTTCTTTGAGACAAGTCGAGCTTTATAAATGGTAACATTTACCATCAGTGTATGTCTTCTTCTTAAAGGTCCATTTGTACTCAACGACCTGCCATTCAACGGGCAAGTCTACCAAAGTCCAAACTTGGTTTTCATACATGGATCCTTTCTCGGATTTCATGGCCTCTAACCATTTGTTGGAATCCGGGCCCATCATCGCTTCTCCATAGTTTGTAGGTTCATTGTTGTCCAACAACATGACCTCCAAGACAGGGTTGCCGTACCACTCAGGAGCAGTACGCGTCCTTGTCGACCTACGAGGTTCGATAGTAACTTGATCCGAAGCTTCATGATCATCACCATTAACTTCCTCTTCAACTGATGTAGGCTCCACAGAAACATCTTTCTGCACTGCGCTACTCTTTGGTTGAAACAAAGGTTCAACAACCTCATCAAGTTCTATCTTCCCCCCAATCAATTCTTTCGAGAGAAACCTTTTCTCGAGAAAGGACCCGTTTTTAGCAACAAATACTTTGCCCTCGGATCTGAGATAGAAGGCGTACCCAAATGTTTCCTTAGGGTATTCTATGAAGATGCACATTTCCGCTTTGGGTTCTAACTTATCAGACATAAGCATCGTATTCCCAAACTCTGAGAAATGATAGCTTAGGTTTCTGCCAAACCATACGGTGTCATCTCAACGGAATTAGATGGTGCCCTATTTAAAGTGAATGTAGTTGTCTCTAATGCTTAACCCCAAAACGATAGTGGCAAATCGATAAGAGACATCATAGTACGCACCATATCCAATAGAGTACGACTACGACGTTCGGACACACCATCACACTATTGTGTTCCAGGTGGCGTGAGTCGTGAAACAACTTTCACATTGTCTTAAGTTGTATACAAAACTCGTAACTCAGATATTCACCTCCACGATCATATCGTAGACATTTTTATCTTCTTGTCACGATGATCTTAGACTCCACTCTAAATTTGTTTGAACTTTTCAAACGTTTTAGACTTGTATTTCATTAAGTAAATATACTCATATCCACTCAAATCATCAGTGAAGGTAAGAAAATAACGATATCCACTGCATGCTACAACACTCATTGGACCGCATACATCAACATGTATTATTTCCAATAAGTTACTAGCCCGCTCCATCATACCGGAAACGGGGTCTCAGTCATCTTACCTAAGAGGAATGGTACGCATGTCTCAACCGATTCGAAATCGAGTGAGTCCAAAGATCCATCAGCATGGAGTTTCTTCATGCGCTTTACACCAATATGACCTTTAGTGGCAGTGCCACAAGTATGTGGTACTATCATTATTAACTTTGCATCTTTTATGAACATGTGTATTACTACGATCGAGATTCAATAAACCATTCACATTGGGTGCATGACAATTGAAGGTATTATTCATGTAAACAGAATAACCATTATTCTCTAACTTAAATGAATAACCGTATTGCAATAAACACGATCTAATCACGTTCATGCTCAACGCAAACACCAAATAACATTTATTTAGGTTCATCCCTAATCCCGAGAGAGTGTGCGATGGTGATCACATCAACCTTGGAAACACTTCCAACACACATCGTCACCTCACCCTTAGCTAGCCTCCGTTTATTCCGTAGCTTTTATTTCGAGTTACTAACATTTAGCAACCGAACCGGTATCCAATACCCAGGTGCTACTAGGAGTACTAGCAAGGTACACATCAATAACACGTATATCAAATATACTTCTGTCGACGTTGCCAGCTTTCTTATCTACCAAGTATCTAGGGTTGTTCCGCTTCAGCGACCGTTCTCCTCATAACAGAAGCACCTAGTCTCAGGTTTGGGTTCAACCTTGGGTTTCTTCACTGGAGCAGCAACTGACTTGCCATCCATGAAGTTTCCCTTCTTGCCCTTGCCCTTTGTGAAACTAGTGGTTTTACTAACCATCAACACTTGATGCTCCTTCTTGATTTCTACCTTCGCGGTGTCAAACATCGCGAACAGCTCAGGGATCATCTTATCCATCCCCGGCATGTTATAGTTCATCACGAAGCTCTAGTAGCTAGGTGGCAGTGACTTGGAGAACTATATTAATCACTATCTTATCTGGAAGATTAACTCCCCTCAATTCAAGTGATCGTAGTATCCAGACAATCTGAGCACATGCTCACTGATTGAGCTATTCTCCTTCATCTTGCAGGCAAAGAATCTTGTTGGAGGTCTCATACCTCTCAACGCGGGCACGAGCCTGAGATCCCAATTTTAGCTCTTAGAACATCTCATATGTTCCGTGATGTTCAAAACGTTTTGGAGCCTCAATTCTAAGCCGTAATGCATGACACACTGAACTATCAAGTAGTCATCAGAACGTGCCTGTCAGATGTTCATAACATCTACAGACGACGCTTGAGGGGGTGGCGCATCGAGCGGTGCATTAAGGACATAAGCCTTCTATGCAGCAATGAGGACAATCCTCAGGTCACGGACCCAGTCCGCATTATTGCTACCATCATCTTTCAACTTACTTTTCTCTGGGAACGTATCAATAAAACAGGGGAGCTACAGCACGAGCTATCTACAACATAATTTGCAAAGACA
Organism: Thinopyrum elongatum; assembly: GCA_011799875.1. Classification (NCBI taxonomy): domain Eukaryota; kingdom Viridiplantae; phylum Streptophyta; class Magnoliopsida; order Poales; family Poaceae; genus Thinopyrum; species Thinopyrum elongatum. Next base: position 387,001,656 of record CM022298.1, read on the forward strand.
CTTTGACTATGTTCATGATAATGAAGTTCATCTGATCAAATTATTCTATGAACTCCCACTCAGATAGACATCCCTCTAGTCATCTAAGTGATACATGATCCGAAACAACTAGGCCGTGTCCGATCATCACGTGAGACGGACTAGTCATCAACGGTGAACATCTCTATGTTGATCGTATCTTCTATACGACTCATGTTCGACCTTTCGGTCTTCCGTGTTCCGAGGCCATGTCTGTACATGCTAGGCTCGTCAAGTCAACCTAAGTGTTTTGCATATGTAAATCTGGCTTACACCCGTTGTATTCGAACGTTAGAATCTATCACACCCGATCATCACGTGGTGCTTCGAAACAACGAACCTTCGCAACGGTGCACAGTTAGGGGAAACACTTTCTTGAAATTTTAGCGAGGGATCATCTTATTTATGCTACCGTCGTTCTAAGCAAATAAGATGTAAACATGATAAACATCACATGCAAATCATAAAGTGACATGATATGGCCAATATCATTTTTGCTCCTTTTGATCTCCATCTTCGGGGCACCATGATCATCATCGTCACCGGCATGACACCATGATCTCCATCATCATGATCTCCATCATCGTGTCTTCATGAAGTTGTCTCGCCAACTATTACTTCTACTACTATGGCTAACGGTTAGCAATAAAGTAAAGTAATTACATGGCGTTTTCATTGACACGCAGGTCATACAATAAATTAAGACAACTCCTATGGCTCCTGCCGGTTGTCATACTCATCGACATGCAAGTCGTGATTCCTATTACAAGAACATGATCAATCTCATACATCACATATATCATTCATCACATCCTTTTGGCCATATCACATCACACGGCATATGCTGCAAGAACAAGTTAGACGTCCTCTAATTGTTGTTGCCAAAAATTTTACGTGGCTGCTATAGGTTTCTAGCAAGAACGTTTCTTACCTACGCCACAACCACAATGTGATATGCCAATTTCTATTTAACCTTCATAAGGACCCTTTTCATCGAATCCGATCCGACTAAAGTGGAGAGACAGACACCCGCTAGCCACCTTATGCAACTAGTGCATGTCAGTCGGTGGAACCTGTCTCACGTAAGCGTACGTGTAAGGTCGGTCTGGGCTGCTTCATCCCACGATGCCGCCGAATCAAGATAAGACTAGTAACGGCAAGTAAATTGACAAAATCAACTCCCACAACAACTTGTGTTCTACTCGTGCATAGAAACTACGCATAGACCTAGCTCATGATGCCACTGTTGGGGAACGTAGTAGTAAATCAAAATTTTTTCCTACGCATCACCAAGATCAATCTATGGAGAGACTAGCAACGAGAGAGAGAGGAGTGCATCTTCATACCCTTGAAGATCACGATGCGGAAGCGTTGCAAGAACACGATTGGAGGAGTCATACACGCAGCGATTCAGATCGCGGTCGATTCCGATCTAAGCACCGAACAACGGCGCCTCCGCGTTCAACACACGTGCAGCCCGGTGACGTCTCCCGCGCCTTGATCCAGCAAGGAGGAGGGAGAGGTTGGGGAAGACAACTCCGGCAGCACGACGGCGTGGTGGTGGAGTTGGCAGTTCTCCGGCAGGGCTTCGCCAAGCTCAACGGAGGAGGAGGGGGTGTTGGAGAGGGGGAGGGCTGCGCCTTAGATGAGGTGCTGCTGCCCTCCCTCCTCCCCTCTATTTATAGGGCCAAGGGGAAAGGGGGCCGACCCCTCTAGATCAGATCTAGAGGGGGGGCGGCGGCCAGGGGGAGGGGGCTTGCCCCCCAAGCCAAGGGGGGCGCCCCCTTTAGGGTTTCCCCCAACCCTAGGCGCATGGGCCCTAGGGGGGGATGGCGCCCAGCCCACTTAGGGGCTGGTTCCCTCCCCCATACAGCCCATAGGGCCCTCCGGGGCAGGCGGACCCTCCCGGTGGACCCCCGGAACCCCTTCGGTGGTCCCGGTACAATACCGGAAAACCACCGAACACTTCCGGTGACCGTATGATGACTTCCCATATATAAATCTTCACCTCCGGACCATTCCAGAACTCCTCGTGACGTCTGGGATCTCATCCGGGACTCCGAACAACATTCGGTAACCACATACTATTTCCCATAACAACTCTAGTGTCACCGAACCTTAAGTGTGTAGACCCTACGGGTTCGGGAACTATGCAGACATGACCGAGACATCTCTCCGGCCAATAACCAACAGCGGGATTTGGATACCCATGTTGGCTCCCGCATGTTCCACGATGATCTCATCGGATGAACCACGATGTCGGGGATTCAATCAATCCCATACACAATTCCCTTTGTCTACCGGTATGATACTTGCCCGAGATTCGATCGTCGGTATCCCTATACCTTGTTCAATCTCGTTACCGGCAAGTCTCTTTACTCGTTCCGTAACGCATGATCCCGTGTCTAACTCTTTAGTCACATTGAGCTCATTATGATGATGCATTATCGAGTGGGCCCAGAGATACCTCTCCATCATACGGAGTGACAAATCCCAGTCTCGATCCGTGCCAACCCAACAGACACTTTCGGAGATACCTGTAGTGCACCTTTATGGTCACCCAGTTACGTTGTGACGTTTGATACACCCAAATCATTCCTACGGTATCCGGGAGTTGCACAATCTCATGGTCTAAGGAAATGATACTTGACATTAGAAAAGCTTTAGCAAACGAACTACACGATCTAGTGCTATGCTTAGGATTGGGTCTTGTCCATCACATCATTCTCCTAATGATGTGATCCCGTTATCAATGACATCTAATGTCCATGGTCAGGAAACCGTAACCATCTATTAATCAACGAGCTAGTCAACTAGAGGCTCACTAGGGACATGTTGTGGTCTATGTATTCACACATGCATTACCATTTCCGGATAACACAATTATATCACGAACAATAGACAATTATCATGAACAAGGAAATATAATAATAACCATTTTATTATTGTCTCTAGGGCATATTTCCAACACCATACAGATCAACCGCATTGCAAAACACAAGGTTTCAACCATCATTTAAATAAAAAGATAGCCCGATCACTCGAGGAGTACATCCTTCGAGCACTGGGCCTCTACTGCCCGAGCATCGTCCATTACAACGGAGAAATACTGCTCCGCGCGCCCATGCTCTTTTCCAGCGGGAGGAGGTCTGGTGGCCGTCTCGACTGGCTTGATCTTCGGCCAGTGCACCATGGTCTCCAAGAATGCCATCCGAGCCCCCTCAAGGCACACCGAGCACTTCACGGCATCCACACGGAGGGAAGCGTCACACAGCTTCTGCAGCAAGCCAAAATAGCTGCTCGGTATGGGCTCGGAGGGCCACAGCCACACACAGAGGTCCTTCATTGCTGGCTCCACCATCTGGCGCAGCTCCATCAGCTGCTTCATCTGATTACTGAGGAGGGGAGGGTGTTCGGGCTCCTGGAACTGCGCCCAGAACAGCCTTAGCTTGGTGTCACCCTCCCGAGCCGCATAGTGCTTCGCCGCATCCGTCGCACTCCTCGGGAGCTCCGCAAACGCTCATGCGGAACGCCAAACTCGTATGAGCAACGCGAATCTGTGGCTACCAAAGACACGTTGTAGTAAGTATTGCTTACCATCTGCAACTTGTTTTACTTGTTGGAGCTCCTCCCGGGCGCCCCGCGTCTCCGTCCTCGCTTCACAGATCTCTTGCTGCACCTTCGATAGCTCGGTGGCATGATCCTTATTCTTCTGCTCAAGGTCCTCACATTTCATGACGGCGTCCTTGAGCTCCTGTTGCACCTCGGCCACTCTGGCCTCATGCTTCTCACTGACAGTTTTCATCGACTTGAGTTCGGCGGCCGCTTTCTTCTCGGCCGCCACCTCCTTGACCTTCTTCAGTTCGGCCCTGAGGCCCTCGACCTTCGCGGCGACAGCTGCAAACATAATTCAGCACCTTTTGCTTAGGGCTAATCCTGAATACTTTGAGCAATTAAAAAAAAGGATGTAAAATTTTGACCGAGCTAACCTTGCGCCTTATCAAACTGCTTGTTAACAAGGTCGAGCTCCTCATCGGAGCTCCTGAGCTTCCGATTCATCTCGTCCAGCGCTGCGGCATTAGCAGCCGCCGCAAGTGATGAGGCCCGCAATAACAACTTGCATAGTCCAGTCTCCCGATTTCATGATTTTTTGATCCTCTGCCAGGTTTTTCAAACTTGACAAAGTCTCGGGGGCTGCTATATTAAAGGGTTATATAACTTTGTTCAAAAATCCACTTTGTGAAACGAATATTACATGGCTTACCTCGAAGCCCATGAGGAGGCCGCTGAAGGTATCCTTCAGTCCGCTGTTAATGTACCGAATACTCTGTAAAACCACGCGCCATCAGGGTGCGGTGTTCTGCAATGATGGAGGAGTTGTTCACCACCTTCTCCATCACATCTGGCCATCCTGCCTTACCCCGATCGTCGGTGTTCGGCACAGGCGGCGGGGCCCCGGCTCCCCCTCAGTGGAGGGTGGAATGGACGTCTCTGAGGGCTTAGGTGGCTCCGGAATCGTCTTTTGGGAGGGCTCAGGCTGGCCGATCTCCCCCTTCCTGTTCACCCGGAGAGACTCCCCCTCCTGTTCTTCGGCAACCAAGGTGTTATCCTCAGCCATAACATCGTTGCCGCTCTCTCCCATGTTCGGAACGGGACGAGCCCTACGGGACTGCGTCTCCCCAGCCTCTCCAATAACTGGGGGAGGCGGGGAGCGCGATGCCGTACAACTATCTGCTAGATCGGCTGGCGGAGAGGTCCCCTCCAAGGTTGGGGAGGTCGCGCGGTGGGCTGCGACATAAAACATGTTCACTCAATTAGTAATGGACTAATAGAAATGAATGTTTGAGGTATCTTCGGATTCATACCTCTCGGCACAGGGCTTGACCCTTGGGTTCCTCTCCAGAACCTTCTCGGACACCACGGACTCCTCATCGGAGTCTGAACTATCGTCGGGCAGGACCAGCTTGGGCCTACACTGCTTCTTTGGGGCATGGGGAGGCTCCTACTCCCCGGTGTCGTCAGACGCCACACTCTTCTTGGAACGGGAGGAGTTACTCTCCTCCTCTTCCTCTTCTTGCTCCCCCTCTTGAGCGGAGGGAGCGTGGGTGTCTTTGGACTTATTGTCCGGATGTCCCCTTGAACGGAGGCCTTCCCTGGCCTCTGGCGCCTCTTTCTTCTTCTTCTTCTTTTCCTTCTTCTCTGGCGCCTTGTACGGAGCCACGATTAGCATCTCCTCCACCAGGACCGGCCGAGGGTCTTCGGGCAGAGGGGTCGGGCTGCTGATCTTCTTGGCCATCTCAAGCCAACCATGTGGAAGGACAGGACAGAAGGATAAGTCTCCTGGAACGCAAACACCCGAACTTAGAGCAGATAAGAGCTTTTTTTAACCTCCTTTGGGGTGTGCATGGCGTCGAGGCCGATGTCTTCCTCCTCGGCCGGCTACGCCTTTTGAGGCTTAAACAACACTTTCCACAGCTTCTCATGGGTGGAGCCATAGAAGTATTGTACGGTGGCCAGATCCTCGAGCTTGTAGGACCACATGGCGGTAGCCCTTTGCTGGAAGGGGAGGAGGCAGCGACAAAGCATCACCTGAACTGTAACACCCTGGTCTTTGCTCCTGTTTTTTTTCCTTTGCGGGATTTGACTCCCGTCTTTTTTCCCGATGTTATGGGATTTTCTCTCGCTCTTGGGTATATGAAGATGGTCATACAACCTTGCCTTCCCTATCCAACCAGAGATTCTCCTCAGTCCAACCTTGCCACCCAAGCTATGTTCTCAAGACTTTTCCGCCGAAACCCAACCTTCCGAGTTATCGGAAGGGAAACCCTAATCTCTTCCGTTACAAAGGAACCCCAACTTCCTTTGATCTTTTGTCTCCCAAACTTTTCCAGTGATCATTCTATCTTTGTAAACCCTGGATATGCAAAAATATTGCCAAGTCATTTGCAATATTTTTCATTTATAATTAATTACTTTTTCTGCTAGTTAAAGGAATGAAATCCAGCAAAATATCTATCCATCTCCAAAGTTCATGAAAACTTGTGGAGATATTCTTTGTGATCATATTGAGCTCCCATAAAAATATTGACAATAATTAAATAAGGGAAATTACATTTTCCTATTTAATGCCAATATTGCATTTTGGGCACTTTCTAAAGGAACTACCATTTTGGTAGCCAGGAAAAATCCCAAATAAATTGTGGAGCTTATCCTATCCATATCTTCACCATTTCCATCAGAAACCAAGCTCCATAGTTCAAAGTTTGAGCACAACATCCATTTGCAAATTTTGGTCAGATTTTCAGTTTGGAAAGGAAGTGCTTGAACCATTGATCCATTTGAGCTGAAAATTTTCAGGTGGTTAACATTGACAAATAACTCATGGAAACCAAAAATCAGCTCAATCCATCCATCCATTATTCCACAGCAATTTTCTCAAGTTTCTGTCCTGTTGGAACCTCTGTGAAGCAAGTACCATTTGGTGTACCCAAATGGTATGAAACTTTTACAGTGGCTTCATATGTCCAAATCATCACTCTCCACCAAATTTCAGCCAAATCCATCTAGCCATTCGATCCCAGCATCTTCACTTTCATTTCTGGTCAGTTTGCCATGTTGCAAAGGAAGTGTTAGCTAGACCTGTCTATTTGTGCTGAATCCTTGCCAAGATGATCACCTTAATGGATGATCAATCTCAGCAAAGGATCTTGCCAAAAGGTGCACTGTGGTGGCCACTGCACCTGTCAAACACTTTGCTGTTGGAAACTTGTTGATCAAGGTGCAGTCACACCAATGTTCTCTCATGACTTCCAGCTACATAGGTAAACTCCACGAAGGAAGGAGAAGACCCCAGACACGGTTTGGCCTCACGTGCGGCGTGGCAACACCGTGGCCACGCGGTGACCGCATGCAGTGCACGCCAAGTCTGTGCACCGCGTGCCCAGAGGCTTTGGGAGCTCGCTCTCACGGGCTCCGGCTTGTCCGCGAGCGCCGGCGAGCTGCCCACTGCACGCGTGTGCCCTCTGGAGCCTTCTCCCCTCGTCCCGGAGCTCCTAGCCGCCTCTGCCGAGATCGATTCCCCATCCGGTTGCCGCCACCTCGCCGAGCTCTCGAACCGCCGTCCGTCGTCGGCTAGCTCCTCCCCGAGCCTAGTTAAACGGCCTTCGAGCCCATCCTACTCACGAATAGCCTCCTCGTTCTCTCAGTCAAGCTCGCCGAGCTCTTTTTCCTCCCAGGCCGAAGCTCTGCTGCCGCCGATCAGCCTGGCCCTTCCCTCTCCCTCTCCTCTGCGGCCTCAGCCTTCCCTGGGTGCCCGCAAGCCATCGCCGTCTCCACTCCACCGGGGAAGCTCTGCGGCACGGCTCCCTTGCGGTGGTCCGACCGCCGTGGCTCAGCCCCGTGTCGACGACGCCATAGGCCACATCTGGCTTCCCCGCGGCTACCCTTGAGCACGGCGTGGAGCGGCGGTGCTCCCGCGCCCGTCAGACGGCCCAGGGGAGCAGCGAGGCGATGGCCATGCCGGCGACCGGCCGCCCCTGCCTCTGTCTTTGTTCGCGCGGAAGCAGACGACTAGGGAGGAGGAGGGAGATAAGGTGGGCCAGCCCGTCAGGAGCCCACCGGGTTTTTTTTAAAAGAGGAGGCAACAGTGGTGCGGGCCGGCCCAGGAGCAACAGCAGCAGCGGCGGTGGGATTCAGCCCGAGCCGGCCTAGTCAAATAGTGCTTCTTATTCATTTTCCAGAAAAAAAACTATGGAGGACCCAGAAGTAATTATTTATATTACAAAAAGGTCCCTCCCACTTCAGACAATCATATCCTTTTGCTCGTAACTCCGATTCACGTGAATCCAACGCCCACGTCTTCGTCTCGTCGAGCCTATTCCGATGAGGTCACTTTCATAATGTTATCACATTGTGAAAATGACCATTTTACCCTTGCCTTCAAACAGCCCCCTCCGAGAGAGAACTATTTCCAGCGAATTCTTCCGCAGCTTCACTGCACTTCTCCCGGAGTATTCTTCGACCCCAGGCAAGCCGACCATCTAATATATGCCCTAAAGCATTGCTTTGTGATATTTCTTGCATATTTAAATTAATATGCTTGTGCTTGTCTGTGTAGTAGTGAGCTGTATGTGACTCCGACGAACTCTTGCTTGCACTTTCTTTGGTGACAGCACCACGCCTGTGTTCTGAGCTGTTTCCAGCCATCCAGGGTGGATGCCGACTTTTACTTCTCTTGTCAGCAACTGTCCGTGTTCTGAGCTGCTTTTCGGCCGTCGCGGGCAGCTGTTGAATTTCTTTTCGTAGCAGTGACCCTATGCTCTGAGCTGTTTTTCGGCCGTCTTAGGGAACTGCTACATTCTTCTTATCAACACCGTCTCATGTTCAGAGCTGCTTTCCAGCCGTCTTGAGCCGGGGTTGAGCTATTCCGGTAATGTCCCAGATCTGAGTTGTAAAGACCGTTCTGGTGGCTACTAGTTTCTTTGCCGGTTTTGTGCAAGGGTTCCGATGATCGTAACTTACAGCTAGAACTTGTAAGGTGATGACTTGCCATTTAAATCTTGTTTCATTAATGACTCATTATGATGTTATATGAAGATAGGTAGTTATGTTTCCACAGTTGTTACCTCATACATAGTTACTACCATGTTGAGTTATTCATGATAAACAACCATGCTTGCTAAGTACCTGCTAAAGCTGAACCTAGTCGGTTGATCCAGAGTCACCTGTCTGGACTTATCCGTGCAACCACATTTGCTGGTATGGGACGGCCTTGACTTGGTCTGATCGCGTGCTCTTTTATCGGTACCGCCAACTAGGGAAGGTTATGCGTGCGCGCTACCCTGGCCCGGTAGACGGCGACAACCATGTGAGCCCAGTTGATTGCTTAACCCGGGAGTCCCCGTTTGGGACAGTTTAGTTTGGCCACGACAGTGGCAGGTGTCACGAGGTGACACAGGGGCCATCCAGGGTAGGACTCCGGGGGAGGATGATTGCCGATGGTACGGTGGAGGAGTCACGGGTTAGGCAGGTTTCGTTGGAGCAACCCTGGTCCACCCGAATGGGATCGCGAGGTCAGGTGCTCCATGGTGTGGGTAAAGTGCGCAACCTCTGCAGAGAGTAAAATCTATTTGAATAGCCGCGTCCACGGTATTGGACAGTCCGTCCAGACCTCTCTAGGTGGTCAACAGGAATAGTGATAATAAGTTTGGAAGAACTGATCTTATGCCCTGTAGTACTCAGTGGATCGTGAGTATTCTGAGGGTTGTAAGGCAACCCAGAAGAGAGTAAATTGGATCTGGTCAAGATTGGGATTGGATTTGGTTCAACATCGGATTGGATCATGAAAATGTTCGGAGTATGGATTATGTACTTGCTATGATTTACTGTATTTTACTTTAGTAGTTATATTGCTGGATAAACCTGTTATGCCATGATAATTAATATTGCTCTAATAACAAATGCATGCTTGAATGCCATGGATTGCTTTGCTTGGTGTATATGTTAGTTTGGTTTGCTTGCGAGTACATTCAAAAGTACTCAGCGGCCTTCAATGTGGCCAGGTTCACATAAGGATCCGTCGTCCGTCGTCGAGGAGCCGGAGTGTTCGCGGGCTAGAAGAGTAACCTAGTCAGATCCCTGTGGATTGGAGCCGCACCAGGACCCTGCTGCCTTAGATAGAGCTTTTCCGCTGCCACCCATTTGTAACCATCATGTAAGACTTATATATCCATTAATAGAAATGCCTGTGTTCATGATACTTTTTGTAAACATGCATGCCAGAGTGATTTCCTGGGCTGGTATGTGTGGCGACCGTCTGGCTACAGTGGTAATCAGGCGGGGCGCCACAACGGATGGTATCAGAGCAGCCAGGCTGACTATAGGTTTCCCTAGCCAGACTTCATTGTCTTGCGCTCAGTAGAAAGCCCAGATGGATATCAGCCATCTTTGCCAAACAGGCACGGCTACTATTGATCATAAGGCAACCCCATAGGTTTTGGCTCCATCAGACCCCAACTCTCATGGCCTTTGCCTCCGGTACGAAATATCCACACTAGGCAATGACCCGTGAGCCCTGAAACCCCTAGGTAAACCAGATATCCTTACCCTGCTTGCTAACCACGGCATTTCTCTTCTTAACTCTAGTTTCCTTTGGGAAACGTCTATAATTCTATCTCTCCCCGACAACCTTAGAATCGTTGACTAAGCCATTTTGGCTATGGTCGTGCGTCGAGAGTGTGATGTTCCCTAAGGAAGTAGTAGGAGCTTGACACCAGTGCTACCAGGAGCACTGTGTGGTTTCGCTTCTAAATCCTTAGAGATGCATCGAGTGCGCTATATTAGTTATACTAGTGAATCTTCGGCCACGTGTGTAAGGTTCGCAAAAATTTGAGCTTTATTTTCTTTTTGGTTTTCGCGGTTTTTGTTTCTTTTGTCAGTTTCGTTTCTTCGCTCCGACTGGATCCATCCGCAAGTGCCATCAAGAAGACCAGCATACCACTTGGATAATACCCAATAATCCCACGTCAACAAGAGTCAAGCCAAGCCAACTGCCTGGTATTCAGAACATTATCACCGGACCTATCAAGAATAAAGTATGGGTCAGAAGCAGAATATGGGTGCAACTGACAAGGCCAGAATATACCTGAGAGAGTTTGGCTCAGAACGGATCACGCCTAAGGAGCAGTTAGATGAGTTACCAAGAATGAATATCAGTAAGGACAAATTATTCCGTCCGCGAAACAAGGACTATTTCAGTCAGTGAGGTGAACCGGGCCTTTTCTCAATGGACCCAAGAATCATTTATTACCCACCAAAGATATATTTCAAGAATGTGAACGTGCCAAGAGCAGCAACAAAACTCTGGTACGTTGGTGCAAATTTCAAAGCAATCTTGAAGTTCACCGGTGCAAATACAACATCATCCGGTCACTGTGGACAAGGTTTGCAAGGAATATGGATGAGCTCACGGTTGCCCACAATCACTGAGCTTCCAAGCATCCAGAATCAAGGAGCACCTAACATGATTGGAAACTCAGCTAAATCGAATGGAATTATCCGACAACTGCTTACTATCAGCAACACTTGGTTTGAATACAAAGGGTATTCTGAATTAGTTAACAACATGAGGTCTGCACCAGTCTTGCAACCTTTACAGCAACAATGATCATACCAGCAGAAGGACAAGCGGTGTGCATGACAACAGAATATAATCAGACAAGGTATGGCCTATACCAAGTTTCGCTCCGCTATGGGTAAAATTCCGGATACTTCAGAAGGAAGCCAGACTCAGCCATAGATCCAACTGCGTACACAGCGAAAGGATTCTGGTATAAGGAACCCAGCCTTCCTCTGCAAGCTACCGGGAGAAGCTTACGATGCAAGACTGCCAATCTTCCTTGTTACGCCACTTGGTGAGAAGAATCTTCTGGGGAACAGCACTCCCATCTTCCACAGCGTACTACTGCAGAAAACTTCTGGCATAAGGTACCCGACCTTCCGCAGCAAGCCACATGAAGGAAAACTTTTAAGGTACGATACCCAGCCTTTTCAGCACGCTAGCCTGGCAGAAGCTTCGAGCATAAGGAATTCAGCTTTCTTCAACACGCCATCATGCTCACAACAATCTTGTCAGGAGCATGAATCAGTCTGGACGCACATCCGCCTCAGAACTCAATGGTTATGAAAGGATTCATCCTACACCTTCATATGTTGTGAGCATGCAGTCCAATGGATCAGCTCATGCGAGCCACTCGTCGGGAATGACTGTGTTTAGAGAAACATTGGCCCCATGTTGAAAAGAAGAATATGAGCACAGCAACCCCTACGAGGTATGCAAGAGTAAGTTGTGAGAACAGGCCCGACAAGCCGGGAAAACAATCAAGGAGCCGTGTTGGCAGGTTATGATAAGTCCATCAAAAGAATCCTCAAGAATAAAGAAGTGATGGACAAACAACCTCTGTGACGGTCAGCAAGATAGAATTTCACGAACAACGTATTATTACCAATCCTTGCCAAACTCTTGCATATACGGCCACAACAATGCAGCCAGCCTGCCATACTCATCCTAAATATGGGCCATCAACCAAGATAAAGAGGCTATATTCCAAAAGATACACCGAATGATAGCCATACTATGTTCAGCTCAGTGGTCACAGCAAGGACTACAGAGGCTATATATGACAGAGTCATCTCCACGAGCGACAGAGTTGAAACAAGACATTCAGATAGAATGGCTCAAAGCACATCATCATCAACAACTTGTAGACCTCAAGACATCATTGGAGTAAGAGATCACTGTGTATGATTACTTTGTCATGACTGACATTTCAGCTGAGGATATAGCAGCCATAGCTCGGTCATGTTGTCCCTTGAATTGTGGATCATCTAAGGACAAAGTCAGAATGCCGAAGACAAAAGGAAATGTCAGTACGGAACCCGCAACTAGACTGAGTATTCTGACATGGCAAAAAGAAAGCCACTCCCACTCACTCGAGGCCATACGAGCATGTGAGCCCTGGTACTAGGAAAGAATGTCTTGCCGATGACAGTCAGAGTACAAAGTATCGCAAATAAAACCAAAGCAGTTACTTCTAGGCCTGGAAATCGAGTTGTCTATTGGTATTCCCGCTACCCCACCCAGCAACATTAATATCCGGACAAAAGGTACACCTGACAGGAAAGAGAAGGATTCAAGGAAGTTGTGTGCAGAGACAATACCAGATCCATCAGAAGAGGCAGTTAAAAGGTCAGTGAACCAACGAAGACGAGACCGCTGATGGATCCAAGTCGCACATAGGTAAGTCCCCCTTCCCCAGGAGGTAAGCCCAAAAATCTCGAGGACGCGATTTTCTTAAGGGGGGTAGGTTTGTAACACCCTGGTTTTCGCTCATGTTTTTTTTCCTTTGCGGGATTTGACTCCCGTCTTTTTTCCCGATGTTATGGGATTTTCTCTCGCTCTTGGGTATATGAAGATGGTCATACAGCCTTGCCTTCCCTATACAACCCGAGATTCTCCTCAGTCCAACCTTGCCACCCAAGCTATGTTCTCAAGACTTTTCCACCGAAACCCTACCTTCCGAGTTATCGGAAGGGAAACCCTAATCCCTTCCATTACAAAGGAACCCCAACTTCCTTTGATCTTTTGTCTCCCAAACTTTTCCCAGTGATCATTCTATCTTTGTAAACCCTGGATATGCAAAAATATTGCCAAGTCATTTGCAATATTTTTTATTTATAATTAATTCCTTTTTCTGCCAGTTAAAGGAATTAAATCCAGGAAAATATCTATCCATCTCCAAAGTTCATGAAAACTTGTGGAGATATTCTTTGTGATCATATTGAGCTCCATAAAAATATTGGCCATAATTAAATAAGGGATATTTCATTTTCCTATTTAATGCCAATATTGCATTTTGGGCACTTTCTAAAGGAACTACCATTTTGGTAGCCAGGAAAAATCCCAAATAAATTGTGGAGCTTATCCTATCCATATCTTCACCATTTCCATCGGAAACCAAGCTCCATAGCTCAAATTTTGAGCATAATATCCATTTGCAAATTCTGTCCAGATTTTCAGTTTGCAAAGGAAGTGCTTGAACCATTGATCCATTTGAGCTGAAATTTTTCATGGTGGTTAACATTGACAAATAACTCATAGAGACCAGAAATCAGCTCAATCCATCCATCCATTCTTCCACAGCAATTTTCTCAAGTTTCTATCCAGTTGGAACCTCTGTGAAGCAAGTACCATTTTGGTGTACCCAAATGGTATGAAACTTTTACAGTGGCTTCATATGTCCAAATCATCACTCTCCACCAAATATCAGCCAAATCCATCTAGCCATTCGATCCCAGCATCTTCACTTTCATTTCTGGTCAGTTTGCCATGTTGCAAAGGAAGTGCTAGCTAGACCTGTCTATTTGTGCTGAATCCTTGCCAAGATGATCACCTTAATGGATGATCAATCTCAGCAAAGGATCTTGCCAAAAGGTGCACTGTGGTGGCCACTGCATCTGTCAAACACTTTGCTGTTGGAAACTTGTTGATCAAGGTGCAGTCACACCAGTGTTCTCTCGTGACTTCCAGCTACATAGGTAAACTCCAGGAAGGAAGGAGAAGACCCCAGACATGGTTTGGCCTCACATGTGGCATGGCAACACCGTGGCCACTCGGTGACCGCGTGCAGTGCACGCCAAGTCTGTGCACCGCATGCCCAGAGGCTTCGGGAGTTCGCTCCCGCGGGCTTCGGCTTGTCCGCGAGCGCCGACGAGCTGCCCACCGCATGCATGTGCCCTCTGGAGCCTTCTCCCCTCGTCCCGTAGCTCCTAGCCGCCTCTGCCGACATCGATTCCCCATCCGGTTGCCGCCACCTCGCCGAGCTCTCGAATCTCCGTCTGTCGTCGGCTAGCTCCTCCCCGAGCCTATTTAAACGGCCTTCGAGCCCCTCCTCCTCACCAATAGCCTCCTCATCCTCTGAGTCAAGCTCACCGAGCTATTTCTCCTTCCAGGCCGAAGCTCCACTGCCGCCGATCCCCCTTGATCCACCCCGCGCCCTGGCCCTTCCCTGTCCCTCTCCTCTGCGCCCTCAGCCTTCCCTGGGTGCCCGCAAGCCGCCGCCGTCTTCACTCCGCCGAGGAAGCTCTACGGCGCGGCTCCCTTGCGGTGGTCCGGCCGCCGTGGCTCGGCCCCGTGGCGACGACGCCATAGGCCACCTCTGGTTTCCCCGCGGCTACCCTTGAGCGTGGCGTGGAGCGGCGGTGCTCCCACGCCCGTCAGACGGCCCAGGGGAGCAGTGAGGCGATCGCCACGCCGGCGACCGGCCGCCCCTGCCTCTGTCTTCGTTCGCGAGGAAGCAGACGACCAGGGAGGAGGAGGGAGATAAGGTGGGCCAGCCCGTCAGGAGCCCACCAGGTTTTTTTAAAAAGAGGAGGCAACAGTGGTGCGGGCCGGCCCGAGCCGGCCCAGTCAAACAGTGCTTCTTATTCATTTTCCAGAAAAAAAATATTGGAGGACCCAGAAGTAATTATTTATATTACAGAAAGGTCCCGCCCACTTCAGACAATCATATCCTTCTGCTCGTAACTCCGATTCAGGTGAATCCAAAGCCCACGTCTTCGTCTCATTGAGCTCGTTCCGATGAGGTCACTTTCCTAATGTTGTCACATTGTGAAAATGACCATTTTGCCCTTGCCTTCAAACAACCCCCTCCGAGAGATAACTGTTTCCGGCGAATTCTTCCGCAGCTTCACCGCACTTCTCCCGGAGTATTCTTTGACCCCAGGCAAGCCGACCATCTAATATATGCCCTAAAGCATTGCTCTATGATATTTATTACATATTTAAATTAATATGCTTGTGCTTGTCTGTGTAGTAGTGAGCTGTATGTGACTCCGACGAACCCTTGCTTTCACCATCTTCGGTGACGGCACCACGCCTGTGTTCTGAGCTGTTTCCGGCCGTCCGGGGTGGATGCCGACTTTTATTTCTCTTGTCAGCAACTGTCCATGTTCTGAGCTGCTTTTCGGCCGTCGTGGGCAGCTGTTGAATTTCTTTTCGTAGCAGTGACCCTATGCTCTGAGCTGTTTTTCGGCCGTCTTAGGGAACTGCTACATTCTTCTTATCAACACCATCTCATGTTCAGAGCTGCTTTCCAGCCATCTTGAGCCGGGGTTGAGCTATTCCGGTAATGTCCCAGATCTGAGTTGTAAAGTCTGTTCTGGTGGCTACTGGTTTCTTTGTCGGTTTTGTGCAAGGGTTCCGATGGTCGTAACTTACAGCTAGAACTTGTAAGGTGATGACTTGCCATTTAAATCTTGTTTCATTAATGACTCATTGTGATGTTATATGAAGATAGGTAGTTATGTTTCCACAGTTGTTACCTCATACATAGTTACTACCATGTTGAGTTATTCATGATAAACAACCATGCTTGCTAAGTACCTGCTAAAGCTAAACCTAGTCGGTTGATCTAGAGTCACCTGTCCGGACTTATCCGTGCAACCACATTTGTCGGTATGGGACGGCCTTGACTTGGTCTGATCGCGTGCTCTTTTATCGGTACCGCCAACTAGGGAAGGTTATGCGTGCGCGCTACCCTGGCCCGGTAGGCGGCGACAACCTTGTGAGCCCAGTTGATTGTTTAACCCGGGAGTCCCCGTTTGGGACAGTTTAGTTTGGCCACGACGGTGGCAGGTGTCACGAGGTGACACAGGGGCCACCCAGGGCAGGACTCCGGGGGAGGATGATTTTCGGTGGTACGGTGGAGGAGTCACGGGTTAGGCAGGTTTCGTTGGAGCAACCCTGGTCCACCCGATTGGGATCATGAGGTCAGGTGCTCCATGGTGTGGGTAAAGTGCGCAACCTCTGCAGAGTGTAAAATCTATTCGAATAGCCGCCTCCACGGTATTGGACAGTCCGTCCAGACCTCTCTAGGTGGTCAACCGGAACAGTGATAATAATGTTGGAAGAACTCATCTTATGCCCTGTAGTACTTAGTGAATCGTGAGTATTCTGAGGGTTGGAAGGCAACCCAGAAGAGAGTAAGTTGGATCTGGTCAAGGTTGGGATTGGATTTGGTTCAACATCGGATTGGATCATGAAAATGTTCGGAGTATGGATTATTTACTTGCTATGATTTACTGTATTTTACTTTAGTAGTTATATTGCTGGATAAACCTATTATGCCATGATAATTAATATTGTTCTAATAACAAATGCAGGCTTGAATGCCATGGATTTCTTTGCTTGGTGTATATGTTAGTTTGGTTTGCTGGCGAGTACATTCAAAAGTACTCAGCGGCCTTCAATGTGGCCAGGTTCACATAAGGATCCATTGTCCGTCGTCGAGGAGCCGGAGTGTTCGCGGGCTAGAAGAGTAACCTAGTCAGATCCCTGTGGATTGGAGCCGCACCAGGACCCTGCTGCCTTAGATAGAGCTTTTCCGCTGCCACCCCTTTGTAACCATCATGTAAGACTTATATATCCATTAATAGAAATGCCTGTGTTCATGATACTTGTTGTAAATGCGCACGCCAGAGTGATTTCCTGGGCTGGTATGCGTGGCGACCGTCTGGCTATAGTGGTAATTAGGCTGGGCGCCACATGAACCACGTTGGTCAGCTTGGCGCCCGCCTTTATCATGTTGGAGACGTGCGTCTGCAGCGCCATCACCTCCGTGATGAGCCCCCAGTCGAGCCGCTTTTTGGTCCATGAGGTTAGCCTCGCCGGGGGTCCGGATCTGAATTTGCGAGCCACTGTCCAGGCCGCATCCCGTGGTTCTATAATATAGAACCACTCCTTCTGCCAAACCTTGATAGTATCAATGAACATGCCCTTCGGCCACTTGACTCGGGCGAGCTTGCTGATCATTGCCCCGCCGCAGTCCGCCTGCTGGCCATCGACTATCTTCGGCTTGACATTGAATACCTTCAACCACAAGCCAAAGTCCGGCCGGACTTGCAAGAAAGCCTCGCAGATGATGATGAAGGCCGAGATGTGGAGGAAGGAGTTCGGAGCCAGATCGTTGAAATCCAGATCATAGAAGAAAATCAGCCCCCTGAGGAAGGGGTGGAGCGGGAAGCCTGGTCCACAGATGAAGTGAGGGATGAACATCACCCTCTCGCCCGGTCGGGGCGTGGGAACGGCCTGGTCCTCCCTGGGGGCCCTGTGAGCAATGTTGGCCGAGAGGTAGCCAGCGCGCTTCATCTCCTCAATGTCATCATTGGTGACAATGGAGGCCTCCCACTTGCCTTTGGCTCCGGATCTGGCCATCAGTGGAGAGTGGGGGTGGCTCTAAGGGATTTCTCTTTGCAAGAATGGCAGAGGGTGCTGGAGCTCCGAAGATTGGGAAAGAGACGGCGAGAGGAAGGAGAAGGTGTACGTCGATGGCGGTGGCCGTTCCCCTTTTATAAGCTATCGTGGATACCAACGGTCCTTTAACTACGCCATAGGCCGCGCCACTTCCCGATAAAATCACGACGTTATGCGTGAGTGGGATAATGGAAATAATTAATCATATCCCTTAAAAAAATGGGCACTATCTCCACCTTGATGGGATGTGCAAATGAAGGCGCTGCCTCGAATCGCGAATCAAGCTTTTGCAAAGGTTCATTGTATATGACCGGCTGTGACCCTTCGCCGAAAAGTTGTTAGACAAGGATACTATTCATACTTGGGCGATTAGGCCTTCGGGGCTAAGTGATATATGCAGTTTGGATTCCGAATACTACCAGGATTAGGACATGGCCGAATTCTAGCTTAACAGCTCTGGGAAATTGGTTAGGTGCCAAACATGGAATAACTCACCCCGCAAGCCGGAGGCGTCTGGTATATCAAGATCTCAAGACACGATGAAGCACCGGCGTTGGAGGGAAGTTTGGGGGCTGCTGAGGGAGTCCTAGATTTTGGGGGTCTTTGGTCTGCCGGCCTATCCCTTAGGGCCGGACTGTTGGGCCGTGTTACCAATGCTAGGAGGCCGAACTATGTGTGATGGAGTCATGGACTAAGGGGTCCTCGGGGTGACGGCCCATTGTACATGGGCCGGACTGGTGGAGCCGTATAGTGACGGGAGATCTATGAAGCCGTGGTGTGCCCTCCAAGTCAAGAAGGCGCAGGATCTCTTTAAACCCTTATTGTAATCTATCTTCGGTAACCCTAACCCTACCGGTGTCTATATAAACCGAGGGTTTTTAGTCTTAAGGCTAGAGATACATTCATCGCCTCGTCGCCTTAGGGTTTAGCTCATACGGATCTCGAGGTAGATCTACTCTGTAAACCTCATCATACATCCAATACAATCAAGCAGGACGTAGGGTATTACCTCTTCGAGAGGGCCTGAACCTGGGTAAACACTGTGTTCGTCGTCCCTTGTTCCCCATCAATCCTAGATCCACACCTCGGGACCCCCTACCCCGAGGTCTGCCGGTTTTGACACCAACATTGGTGCTTTCATTGAGAGTTCCACTGTGGGGTCGCCCAAAGGATCGATGCCTCGCCTGACCATAGGAGAAGGCATCGGATCCGGGGACTTCTTCGTCCCCGGGCAACTCTTCGCGTTTGGCAGCATCGTACTGCACGCTGACCCAACTGGTCGTCTGAGTCAGATCGACGCCTTCGCCCCCGGACACCGAATTCGGTTCGGTGGTCTGGAATATGTTGTGGACACGCAAGGCGATCTGGTTTTCACCGGATTCACTTCCCCCTCCCTCACATTCGCCATGCCCTCTCCGGAGTCCCTTTCCGATCCGATCAGCAGATAAGCCTCAACAGCTTCGAGCCAGGAGAGCTCCGCTTCTAGTGGGGGCCAGACTCCGCCTCTGTTCGGACACATCATAACTGCGGAAGACCTATCCTCGACCTTCGAGGTAGAATCAGGAGGCAGAAACCAAGAGTCAATCTTGGCCGAACCTTCCTTTCATAACGCTCGCATGGCCTTGAGCCCTTACGACAAAGAGGCAGCCAACAGCTAGGGGTCACCCCCAGTCCAAAGTAGCTCGATCGCGAACCCCGACGGGGAAACCACAAGCAAGGACCAAACCCTGCGCCTAACCTCCAGTGATGGCCTGGACCCCTTCAAGGATCCGGCTCCGCATACCGAGCTCAGCACGGCTAGTGGTAACCAAGGATCGGCCAGGGCATTGATCACCCCCCACTCTGTTACACCGGAATCTGGCACAGAACCCTCGAGTTCGGTGACCCTCGCAATGATAAACAATGCACTGGACCAAATTCAGAATATGACCATCTAGGAGGACCTGCCCTCCGCCTTCAATCATCAACCCTTTGAGGCATACCAGAGGGAATTTTGCGTCCCACCCACCACCCACTTGGTAGCCACTATCGATGACTTAACCGATATGCTAGACTATAATTTGGAGAATGCCAAATACATGGATGAGGAGGACGGAGCCACGGCCAATGCCAATGTTGCCCCCCCCCCCCCCCCCCGTCACCGGCCGCTGGTCGGCCACATCCACCTACGACATTTACATGGTGGACACCCCCAAGGACGGCGACGGCACTCCTAATCAGGAACGAGGAAAGCCCAGAGATGAGCCGCCCAAACACTGAAAACAGCGCCGTCGATCAAAGCCACGTCGAAGCCATGCGAGCAACGTGGACTCTGCGGAGAATGGCACCGTAAATAGTATGGATGACCTCGCTGGAGACGCAGCCAACAAACATCATTAGGATGACCCTGCGGGGCAGGAGGACCCGCTCAATTTAGAAAACCCCGACGACTCCGAGGATAGCAACTACCTCCCACTCTCTGAAGTGGTGGCCAGTCTTGGGGAGGACGATTTCATCATCCCCGAAGACCCTCTGGAGCAGGAATGGTTCAAGCGGAGGCTTTTAGCCACCACCCGCAGCCGAAAGAAACAAAAGCACAAAATCAAAGCCGAACATGACACCCTCAACGACCGATCGACTAAAGTCCTAGCTGCCGAAGAGGGGTATGGCCGCAAACATCCAACCAGGAGTTATCCCAAGCGAAGGCTATTGCCCCAGTTCGACGACGAGGCTGTAGAGCCAACATGCCCGACATATACAAACACCGAACAGCCGGACCGCCCCCCTAGAGGGCGGGACAGGGAAGCTGATGAGGCCGAACACCCAGCCGCCCCACCTCGCCATCACGGCAAGGATCAAGTGTGGACCACTTACGAGTACGACCTCCGCCATGACCTAAATGCTCGAGGAGGCCGTACTAGGTCCATCTATAGACCCAAAAAAGACCCGCCCGCTTACCGGGAAGGATACTACGATCAGCTAAACCGAAATGATGGAATCCGGGAGCAGGAGCAGATTCGGAGGGCCAAAGACCTCCGACGCGATGTAGCCCGAGTTCGGGGCGCCACACACCCCCTGTGCTTCATAGAGAGGGTGATGCAACACCAATTCCCGGAAGGCTTCAAGCCTGTGAACATCGAATCATATGACGGAACCACAGATCCAACCGTATGGATAGAAGATTTCCTCCTCCACATTCACATGGCGCGAGGAGATGACCTCCACGCCATCAAATATTTGCCGCTAAAGCTTAAAGTTCCAGCTCGACACTGGTTGAACAGCCTTCCCGAATACTCTATAGGCTGCTGGGAAGAGCTCGAGGATGCTTTCCGAGCAAACTTTCAGGGCACCTATGTCCAGCCTTTGGATGCTGACGACCTAAATCGCATCACACAACAACCCGGAGAATCTGCCCGACAATTTTGGAACCAATTCCTGACCAAGAAAAACCAGATCATCGACTGTCCGGATGCCGAAGCCTTGGCTACCTTCAAGCATAGTGTTAAGAACGAATGGCTCGTACGGTAGCTCGGCCAGGATAAACCAAGAACTATGGCAGCCCTTACTTCCCTCATGACCCACTTTTGCGCGGGCGAAGACAGTTGGCTTGCTCGCAAAAACACCAACCCAGACACACCCGGTACCTCCGAGGTTCGGGACGGAAATGGAAAGCCCCGACGCAGCAAGAATAAACGTTGCCACAATGACAGCGAGGGTGAGGATACGGCAGTAAATGCCAGATTCCGAAACCAGAAGTCTGGACCCCGAAAGAAAGCCCCTAAAGGCAACAGCGACGGCCCATCCAGACTAGACACAATTCTGGATAGGCCTTGTCAGATCCATGGCACATCAGAGAAGCCCGCCAACCACTCCAACCGAAATTGTTGGGTGATCAAACAGGACGGCAAACTCACAACCGAAGACTCAAGCAAAAGCCAACGAAGCGAGGACGATGATGAGCCCCGCAGGCCAAATAGTGGAGGCTAGAAACCCTTCGCTTCCGAGGTCAAGACGGTAAACATGATTTACGCAACCCATATACCGAAGAAGGAGAGGAAGCGAGCACTACAAGACGTATACTCCGTTGAGCCAGTAGTGCCGAAGTTCAATCCATGGTCAGCTTGCCCGATCATGTTCGATCGTAGGGACCATCCCACCAGCATACGCCATGGAGGGTCCGCAGCCCTAGTACTAGACCCCATCATCGACGTGTTCCACCTCACTAGAGTCCTAATGGACGGAGGTAGCAGCCTCAATCTGATATACGAAGATATAGTGAGGAAAATGGGGATCGATCCATCAAGGATTAAACCCAGTAACACCACCTTTAAGGGGGTCATTCCGGGAGTGGAGGCCCGCTGCATGGGCACCGTGAGGCTTGAAGTAGTGTTCGGATCTCTGGATAACTTCCGAAGCAAGGACTTGATCTTCGATATTGCACCTTTTCGCAGTGGCTATCACGCCCTCCTCGGCCGAACAGTGTTCGCCAAATTCAATGCCTTTCCATATTACACGTACCTCAAGTTGAAGATGCCTGGTCCCTCAGGCGTCATAACTATCAACGACAACACAGAACGCTCACTTCGAACCGAAGAGCACACTGCGGCCATAGCGGCCGAAGACCACACTGGCCCATATAGGCCCGGATGCCGACCCGCCGTAAAGGCCGGCGACCATAGTAAACGGGTTCGAACCCGTTCCCCGTCATGGGAACCCGCATGCGTTCACCGCAAATAGGGATACACGCCCCACGGCACGCCCACATTCTTCATGCTCCATGTTGCTCATCAGCACAGCTTCGCACTCAAAATACCATGGGCAGCCATGAGGCATACATCAATACATCCGAAGTGCATGTTCGATTAAACCGAACTTCGGAATTACTTCATCTTCGGACGACCCGGGGACCAATTCCGGATACCCCTGAGCATAAAGCTTCATCGGCAGAGTGCTCGCCCATTAAGGTCTCATCGAAGGTCCCAACCCCCACCTATCAGAAGCGAAGGCGCAGACATGCAGCAGTGCACAGTGAAGGCTTCAACTCACGCATCAAGGCCCTGCGTCAACCTTTACTCTGTAAACTCTCTTTTTCTTTCACAAGTACTACCTTTGCAGTTTGAATTGTACGGATAGACGTCCCTAGCTTACGAGAATTACTAAAAAAATACCCTTTATGGTGTTTGGATATCCGCATCCTGCGATTTGTCTATTCCCTTTCCGATTCTCCCCTCGCTCTTCGAATAGCCCGGCATGAAAATGTATTAATTAGTCAAGAGTTTGATTTATATATCACCTCAATATCTTCAAGTCTGGCACCGCTTTCCGCTAGGTGTTCGGCGTCTCGGATATTGCACTATATGCATCTGTTCCGAACTATGTCTTGGGTCAATAGTTGGGTTGCCCGGCTCCTGTGCTTGCCTCTTATGTTCCACACGTTCAGCTAAGAGGGCAAAGGGAAAACCCTTGTGATTGTACTTCTGGTTTGCCCGGTCAAGTACTTCAGGTGGAAAAAGCTGAAAAGTGACCGTCATAGTAAGCGCAAACTGGTCCGTGATCCAATGACGAGGTTTGACTCTAAAAATCATTGGCGATTTTGCCGTGTCACACGAAGGGTTCGTCTTAACACAAACCATGTGATTGGAAGGGGCAGGTTTTGATCCCCAAGTACATCACAATACACCGGGGGCTAGTCTCTAGTCCCCACCGTCAAGCTCCTACGGCTAAGTGAAAGCAATAAAACCGAATAGCCCGATTGCCTGGTTTCGCTCCCGCACTACCGCCTCCGGGCACCAAGACGTTGGCTAAGGGTAACAGTGCGGAGATGAAACACCCCTCATGATATTCACTTGGGGGCTGAAGCCGACGACTGGTAGCTTTCAGAATAAACATACAGCCACACAGGAGTCAAAATTAAATCATGACAATATGAAACAAGTCAGGCAGATGCATAATAAAGCATAAGGTCCACTTGGTACACACTTAATACAATCACTCAAGCATTACATCTTTCGAACACTGGCCCTCTATCGCAAGCGCACCAGTCATCACCTGCGCGAAATACTGCTCGGGGCGGCGATGCTTGTTCCCCTTGGGCGGAGGACCAGTGGCCATCTCCATTGGATTAATCCTCGGCCAATGCACCATGGTCTTCGCGAATGCAAGCCTCGCCCCCTCAAGGCATGCGGACCGCTTGACGGCGTCAATCCGGAGCGGCGCCTCCCGCAGCTTCTACACAAGGCCGAAGTAGGTGTACGGAAGGGGCTCGATAGGCCACAGACTGGCACAGAGGTCCTTCAGAGCCAGCTTCGACATTCGATGCATCTCCATCAGCTGCTTCATTTGATCGCTAAGGAGGATAGGACGCTCAGAATCCAAAAACTGTGACCAGAAGAGCCGCTCCGTGGAGTCCTCCTCGAGGGTGGCATAGTGCCTCGCTGCGGCCGCCACATTCTTCGGAAGTTCAGCGAAGACGCCTTCGGAGCGCCAGACCAGCGTCAGCAGGATGAACCTGTTGCCTCCGAACACACTCTGCAGTAAGTATTTCTTACCATTTGCAATTTGCGCGGCTTGGCAGAGCTCCTCCCGGACACCTCGCGTGCTAGTCCTTGCCTCCTAGAGCTCCTTCTCCGCCTTGGATATCCGGGAGGATTGCTCCTCGTACCCCTTCTCAAGGGCCTCCAGCTTCTCGGCGGCATCCTGGAGCTCCACTTGGACTTCGGCCACTCGAGCCTCGTGCTGCTCAGCAGCAAGCTTGGCCTTCTCAAGCTCGGCTACAGCCTTCTCAGCAGCCATCTTCTTCACGGCCACCTCGGCCTCGGCTTTCTTTAGGGCCTCCTTCAAGCCCTCGACCTCGGCGGCAGCAGCTGCAGGATCATCAAGATAAAGGATTAGCATATAGTCTGGATCGTCAATATCCGGCGTCAAGCAAAGTACACATCTTTTCACAGGGCTTACCTTGCGCCTCGTCAATCCATTTGTTGACAAGGTCAAGCTCTTTATCGGAAAGCTGGAGCTTCCGATCTATCTCCTCTAGTGCCGCGGCATTAGTAGCCGCGGCCATGGAAGATGCCTGCGTTAGCAAAAGAAATGTCAACATCATTAATCGGCCTACCGAATTTGACCCTCTGAAGTTTTTCTTCAAAGTCCTTGCAGAGTCTCGGGGGCTGTTATGTACGCCCTACCCAAACTATCAATTACAACTGCATTATGAGGAAAGAGCATTACTTGACTTACCTCAAAGCCTGTTAGAAGGCCTTGGATAGCATCGTTCAGTCCGGATTGGACGGACCGAACACCCTGCATAACCGCACTCATAAGAGTGAGGTGCCCGTCAATGATGGCGGAGTTGTCCACCAGCTCCTCCAGCATGTCTGGCCAGCCAGCCGCCGCCCGTGTAGAGGTGTTCGACGCTGACGTTGGCTCCCCTGCCCCTTCCCCGCTAGGAGGAGCCTGGGCCGTCGAAGGCCTTGGGGGCTCGGGAGCGGTCGACGGATGGGGTCCGGATGGTTCGGACTCCTTTCCCGCGTCAGCTAGGAGGGACGCTCCCTCCTGGTCTTCGGTGATCGAGGTGTTAACCTTGGCCATTACGGCGTCGGCCTCCCCCTCTGTGTTCGGAGGAGGAGGAGTCCTTCGGGACCGCACCTCCTCAACCTCCTCGGGGACCAGGGGAGGCGCGGATTGCGCCATAGACCCCCTGTCCGCTAGTTCGGTGGGTGGAGACGTCCCCTCCGAAGTCTGCTCGGTGGGGCGTTCATGTGGGGGCTGCAATTAAGAAGGGTTAGCCTTCAACTAAAACAAATTACTAACAACAGGATAGCTAAAAGTACCAACGCCTTACCTGCTAGTAGGGGGCTTGACCCTGGGTCCCTTCTGCGGGATCTCCTCGGACGCCGGAGTCCGAGCTGTCGGGCAGGATCAGCTTAGGCCGACATCGTCTCTTTGGGGCCGGATAAGGTTGGACCTCCACGACGTCCTCGGACACCGCCCTCTTTTTGGAGTGCGAGGAGGCGCTCTCCTCCTTGTCCTCATCATCGTCCCCATCCTGCATGGATGAGGCCGCAGCGTCTCCAGACCGATTGCCCGGATGAACCCTGTGGTGGAGGCCCTCCCTGGCCTCCGGTACTTCTTTCTTGCCCTTCTTGAGGGCGCTTTATAAGGCACTATGACAAGCAGCTTTTCTAGCTGCTCTGATCGGGGCTCTTCCGATAGTGGCGCCGGGCCGCTGATCTTCTTGGCCTTGGCGAGCCAGCCCTGCAAAATCCGCATAACAAGGTCAGGCCGAACCAAACGCGGTATGAATATCCGGACGCTCCTCGCAGAAGAATGTCGCTCACCTCATTTGGGGGGTTCGCGACGTCCAGGCCGATGTTCTTCCCCTCGACCGGCCACTCCTTCTGGGGCTGGAATAGTTGGCCCCATATTTTGTCAGGAGTCGTGCCATAGAGGTGTCGCAGGGTGGCTGGATCCTCGGGCTCATGCTCCCACATAGGCTTGGCCCTCTCCTGGCAAGGGAGGAGCCGACGGTGGAGCATGATCTAGACCACGTCGACCAGCTTCGTGCCGGTCTCTATTACACTATCAACGCGCTTCTGCAATGCCTTCATGTGAGCGACACACCCCCAGTCCGGGATCTTGGTGGTCCATGAGGCCAATCTGGTAGGGGGTCCGGACCTGAATGCGGGGGCCACTCCCCATGCGGCTCCCTCGGCTCGGTGATGTAAAACCACTCCTTTTGCCACATCCGGATGGTGTTGACGAAGTGGCCATCCGGCCACTGGACCCGCGTCAGTTTACTAATCATGGCCCCTCCACAGTCCGCATGCTCGCCGCCAACCACCTTGGGCTTGATGTTGAACACCTTCAGCCATAAACCGAAGTGCGGCTGAACTCGAAGGAGCGCTTCATAGAAGACGATGAAGGTCGAGATGTGGAGGAGGGAATTGGGGGCTAGATCGTGAAAATCTAGCCCGTAAAAGAACATCAACCCCCTTACGAAGGGGTGCAGAGGAAATCCGAGCCCCCTAAGAAAATGGGGAAGGAATAGGACCCTTTCGCCCGGCTTGGACGTGGGGATGATCTAGCCCTCTTCGGGGGCCTGATGGGCGATGTTGGCCGACAAGTAGCCGGCCTCCTTCAGCTTCAAGATGTCCCTCTCGGTGACACTGGAGACCTCCCACTTCCCATTGGCTCTGGATCCAGCCATGGTCGAAGGAGGCAAAGGGGGATTCGCTGTGGAAGAAGAGGAAAGGGGCGCTGGAGCTCTGAGGATCTGTGTGAGCGGGAGGTGGAAGAAGGCGTGGGTTGCTGATTATGATAGCTCTCCCTTTATAGACTGTTGACAGGCCTGGGATTCCTTTTTCCACGCCGTTGGCTTCTCCACTTCCCGATATGCCCGTGACGTTATGTGCGGGGATGGGAATCGAAATCATTAACCATATCACCCGAAAAGCGGGACACGATCTCCACCTCAAGGGGACGTGCCAGACGTGGCATCGGCCTCGAGCCGCGCTTCGAGAAATAGTAACTGCTCGGCGTTATGGCCGGAAGCGACTCTTTGTTGGAGGAGAAAAAGTTGTCAGATGAGGACACCATTTACACTTGAACGGTATTTGTTTATTATTGCCTTCGGTGTTAAATAAAACTGCCGTTTTAGATCCCGGACATCACTTGGTTCCGAACATGGGTAAAACACACTGAAGAACTCGCCTCGCAAGCCGAATACTGGTCGGGTGAGCGGATGCCGGATACAAGCCTTTGTTTTGGAGGCAAGTTCGGGGGCTACTGAGGGAGTCATGGACTAAGGGGTCCTCGGGGCGACGGCCCATTGTACATGGGCCGGACTGGTAGAGCCGTATAGTGATGGGAGATATATGAAGCCGTGGTGTGCCCTCCAAGTCAAGAAGGTGCAGGATCTCTTTAAACCCTTATTGTAATCTATCTTTGGTAACCCTAACCCTACCGGTGTCTATATAAACCGAGGGTTTTTCGTCTTAGGGCTAGAGCTACATTCAGCACCTCATCGCCTTAGGATTTAGCTCATACGGATCTTGATGTAGATCTACTCTGTAAACCACATCATACATCCAATACATTCAAGTAGGACGTAGGGTATTACCTCTTCGAGAGGGCCTGAACCTGGGTAAACACTGTGTTCGTCGTCCCTTGTTCCCCATCGATCCTAGATCCACAGCTCGGGACCCCCTACCCCGAGGTCTTCTGGTTTTGACACCGACAATGTGGAGACCCCGTGACCGGACAAGAGGATTTTTGGTGCCTTGGTGTGTCCTCCAAGTCAAGATAAGAAGAATCGGCATGTTTATCCTTTCCTTGTAACCGACCATGTGTAACCCTAGCACCCCTGGTGTCTATATAAACCAGAGGGTTTAGTCCATAGAGGCTAGAACAACAACCATCATCCTACTAGTTTAGGGTTTAGTTCATCTAATCTTGTGGTAGATCGACTCTATAATCATCATATAAACAAGCAATGTAATCAACCAGGACGTAGGGTTTTAGCTCTTATAGAGGGCCCGAACCTGGGTAAACATCGTGTCCCTAGTCCCATGTTCCCCATTGATCCAAGATCCACAACTCAGGACCCCCTACCCGAGATCCGCTGGTTTTGACACCGACAGCCACCTCCACCTATGATGCCTATATGGTGGATACCCCCAACGATAAGGGCGACGGCACGAACGGGAAGAACGGTGACAGCACCCCCAGAAAAGATGGTGATAAGCCTGACGAAGAGCCACCCAAACGCCGGATACAGCGCCGACGATCCAAGGGGCGTAGTGCAGGGAAAGCAACATGGGCACCGAACAAAATGACGGCCCCGACAATATGGAAGAGTTCGGCGACCCCGCTGCCCCCAAGAAATAGCCCGATGACTCGGAGGAGCACGAGCATCAATATAATCCCGAGGACCTCAATGACTCCGAGGACAGTAACTACCTCCCGCTCTCTAAAGAGGAGGTCAGCCTCGGAGCCGAGGATTTCATCGTCCCTGAGGATCCGCTGGACCAAGAGCGGTTTAAACGGCAGTTTATCGCCACTGCACGAAGCTTGAAGAAGAAGCAGCAATAGCTAAAAGTCAAACAAGACACCCTCAACGATAGATGGAAAAAAGTCCTAGCGGCCAAAGAAGGGTACGGCTATGAGCGGCAAACCAAAAGCTACCCCAAGCGCAAACTGCTGCCACAATTCGACGATGAGGATCTTGAGCCCGCACCCCCAAGATATACTCAGAGCAACCAGCCAGACCGCCCCCCTGAGGACGGGACAGGACATATACCAAGCTTGGCTCGACCGAAACGATAGAGTTCGGGAGCAGCACCGGGCCCGGATGGCAACCGAACTCCGGCGCAACATGGCCCGAGTCAGGGGCGCTGCTCACCCGATGTGTTTTACAGACGAGGTGATGCAACATCAGTTCCCTGAAGGGTTTAAACCCATAAACATTGAACAATATGACGGGACTATAGACCCGGCCGTGTGGATCAAAGATTTTCTTCTCCACATTCATATGGCTCGAGGAGATGACATCCACGCCATAAAATACCTGCCATTAAAACTTAAAGGGCCAGCCAGGCATTGGTTGAACATCCTCTTGAAAACTCCATAGGGAGCTAGGAAGAGCTCGAGGATGCTTTCCGAGCTAAATTTCAAGGCACTTATGTCCGGCCTCCAGGTGCCGATTATCTGATCCATGTGGTCCAACAGCCCGGAGAGTCAGCCTGGCAATTTCAGAATCGGTCCTTGACTAAGAAGAACCAAATCATCGACTGCCCGGATGCTAAGGTGATAGCCGCATTCAAACATACCATCCAAGACGAATGGCCAGCTCGTCAGCTCGGCCAAGACAAGCCGAGGATGATGTCGGCTCTTACCTCACTCATGACCCACTTTTGCGCGGGCGAAGATAGTTGGTTGGCTCGTAGAAGTAACAACCCCGAAGACCTCGGTACCTTGGATGTCTGGGACGGAAACAGGAAACCACGGCGCAACAAAAATATGCGTCGTCACAATGGTGGTGAAGCCGAGGATACGACAGTGAATGTCGGATTCAGTAACTCCAAATCCGGTCAGCGGTAGAAACCTTCTAAAGGGAACAAGGACGGCCCGACCGCAGTCGACAAAATCCTGGATAGGCCTTGCCAGATCCATGGCACCTCGGATAAACCTGCTAACCACACCAACCATAACTGTTGGGTGATCAAACAGGCTGGCAAGCTCACAGCCGAGGAGTAAGGCAAGGGCCCACACAACAAGGACGATGAAGAGCCTTGCGGGCCGAACAATGGAGGCCAGAAGCAATTCCCTCCGGAAGTAAAAACGGTGAATATGATCTATGTCACACATATACCCAAGAAGGAGAGGAAACGCACACTTTGGGATGTGTACGCCATAGAGCCTGTAGCCCCGAAATTTAACCCATGGTCGGCGTGCCCGATCACCTTCGATCGCAAGGACCATCCGACTAGTATCCGTCATGGAGGATCGGCGGCCCTAGTTCTTGACCCCATTATCGATGGGTACCACCTCACTAGACTCCTCATGGACGGAGGCAGTAGCCTCAATCTGATCTATACAAATACAGTGAGGAAGATGGGTATTGATCCGTCAAGGATCAAACCTAGTAACACCACCTTTAGAGGAGTAATCCCAGGCGTTGAATCCCGCTGCTCGGGCACCCTAGCCTTGGAACTAGTGTTCGGCTCGCCGGACAGCTTCCGCAGTGAAGACTTGATCTTTGACATTGTCCCTTTTTGCAACGGCTATCATGCACTCCAGGGCCGGACGACATTTGCTCGTTTCAACACCGTCCCCCATTACGCATATTTGAATTTAAAGATGCCCGGACCTAAGGGTGTCATCACAATCAATGGCCACACGGAGCGCTCACTCTAGACTGAGGAACATACAGCGGCTCTGGCAGCCTAAGTCCAAACCGGCATCGAGGGGCCGAAGTACCAGCCCGCCATCAAGGAACGGGAGGCAAGTAAACAGGCCCGAGCCTTGTCTCCATTCAAGGAGACTCCCTACGCTCAACGTAAATAGGGATACGGACCCCACAACATGCCCACCCCTATCGCACACTACGTGCCTCGTATGCACAACTTCGTGTTTAAAATACCATGGGCAGCTGTGGGGACCAATCACCCAAGAGCCAGGTGTTCGGTTCAACCGAGCTATGGTCAAACACGTCTTCGGACATTAACAGGTACCATCTAGGACCTATCCGGCATTAAGCTAGTACAGTACAACGACTTCTCAAGACCCTCTGTCAAGGGCCCGTCGGCCGATTATCATCCCCTCCAAGGAGTTCTTCCTCCCCTCCGGAGCAAAGGCGCAGACGTGCAGTAGGGCACAGTAGGGACGTCAAACTACACATTAGGGCCCTGTGTAAATCTTTCATCTCTAAAATTTATTTATTTTCTTTGAAGTATCTATAACTGTTGCTTCAGCAGTTCGGATTGTACGTCTAGACGTCACGAGTTTATCGGAAATAAAGACCACTTTTCACGATCCTCTTGCAGTCATTTATGTTGAATAACTTTCCCCACTCCTTCGACGCCAAAACAACCTAGTTCGGTACATATTTCCTCCGGATGCGATCGGCTAATAGATCGGGGGCTCAATTATAAAACTCTCCCCAAGCATCAGTCTGACACTATCTTTCCTCTTAAGTGTTCGGTGTCTCGGATATTGCATTATATGAATCGGTTCCGAATTATGTCTTGGGTCAATAGTTGGGTTGCCCGGCTCTTGTGTTTACCCTCTTACGTTCCGCACGTTCGGCTAAGAAGGTAAATGGAGAACCGCTGTGATTATACTTCTAGCTAGCCTGGTCAAGTACCTCAGTGGAGAAAGCCGAAAACTGACTGTCATAATAAGCGAGAACTGGTCGGCGATCCGATGACAAGTGTCAAACTAAAAATCGATGGAGATTACTCCGTGTTATATGATGGGTTTTGTCTTTGCACAAACCACGTGATGTAGGTATATACCTCGGCTCACCAGAACATCACAAAACACTGGGGGCTAGTCACTAGCCCCCGCAGTCAAGCTCCTATGGCTAAGTGAAAGTAATAAAACCGCATAGTCCGATTGCCTTGTTTCCCTCATGCACTACCTCCCTCGAGCACCAAGACGTCGGCTAAGGGTCACAGTGCGGAGGTCGAAACACCCCTTGTAGCATGTACATGGGGGCTAAAGCCGACGACCGGTAACTTTCAGAACAAAACAGCCACACAGGAGTCAAAATAAACAAAAGTAGATAAAAGTATGATAAACCATACAAAACAACCGCATTATAAAGCAAAAGGTGCAACTATCATGTAACATATGATAGTGCGCTCACTCAAGAATTACATCTTTCGGACACTGGGCCTCTATTGCCCAAGCACCATCCATCAGGATGGGGAAATACTGCTTTGGACGCCTGTGCTTCCAGCGGGCAGGGGTCTGGTGGCCATCTTGACCGGCTTAATCTTCGGCCAATGCACCATGGTCTTAGCGAAGGCCATTCGAGCTCCCTCGATGCATATGGAATGCTTCAGGACGTCAATCCGGGGCGCGGCGTCACATAGCTTCTGCACTAGGCCGAAGTAGCTGCTCGGTATGGGCTCTGAAGGCCACAGCCGAACACAAAGGTCCTTCATGGCCAGCTCCGCCATCTGGTGCAACTCCATTAGCTGCTTCATTTGATTGCTTAGGAGGGGAGGGTGTTCGGGCGCTTGGCGTCGCCCTCCCGAGACGCGAAATGCCTCGCCGCGTCGGCCCCACTCCTTGGGAGATATGCAACCGCGCCTGAGGAATGCCACACCCGCGTGAGAAAACCGAACCTATGACCGCCATACACACTTTGCAGTAAGTATGGCTTACCATCCGCAATAAGCTTCACTTGGCGGAGTTCCTCTCGGGCGCCCCGTGTTTCCGACCTTGCCTCCTAGATCTCCCACCTCACCATAGACAGCTCGGTGGCTTGACCCTTATTTTTCTGCTCAAGGACCTCGCATTTAGTAACGGCATCCTTGAGCACCTACTGCACCTCGACCACTCTGGCCTCGTGCTTATCACTAGCGGCCTTCACTGTCGAAAGCTCGGGGGCCGATCGCTCGGCCGCCGCCTTCTGTTTGGTTGCCTCCTGCTTGGCCTTCTTTAGTTCAGCCTTGAGGTTCTCAACCTCCGCGACAACAGCTCCAGTCATATTAAACGCATTCCTTGCTTAAGGTTAACCCCGGATACTTCACTTGATAAGGAAAACTGAACTACTAAAAATCTAGTCTGGACTAACCTTGCGCTTCGTTGAACCGCTTGTTGACAAGGTCGAGCTCCTCATCGGAGCTGTTGAGCTTCCGATTCACTTCGGCCAGCTCCGCGGCATTAGCATCCGCTGCCGAAGACGAGGCCTACCAAAACAGCTCACATAATTTAGTGTCCCATCTCAATGATTTTTCGATCCTCGGCCAGGTTTTTTCAAATCCTAACAGAGTCTCGGGGGATGCTATATATGAGGATTGGATGACCTTGCTTAAGAAATTTACTTTACAAAAAGGATATTACATGGCTTACCTCAAAGCCCGTCAGAAGGCCGCCAAAAGCTTCCTTCAGTCTGTTGTTAACGGACCGAATACTTTTCAAAACCACGTCCATCAGGGCGCGGTGTTCGGGGATGATGGGGGAGCTATTTAAAGCCTCCTCCATCATGTCCGGCCACGCAGCCGCATACCAACCTCCGTTGTTCAGCGCTGGCGGCGGGGCCCCAGCTCCCCCTTTGGTGGAGGGCAGAATTGACGACTCTAGGGGCCTCATGGGTTCCAGAACCGTCTTTGGGGAGGGCTCGGATTGGGCGAGCTCCTCTTCCTTGTTCACTAGGAGGGATCCCCCTCCCGGTATTTGGTGACCGAGGTGTTAACCTCGGCCATGACATCATCGCCACCACCTCCCATGTCCGGGCCGGGAGGGGTCCTTCGAGACAGCACCTCTCCGGTCTCCCCGATGACCGGAGGAGGTGTAGAGCAGGACGCGGTCCCACTCTTCGCTAGCTCGGCTGGCGGAGAGTTCCCCTCTGACACCTGATCAGTGGGGAGGTCACACGGCGGGCTGCAATACAAAAGACAGACACAATATCAGTAATAAACTGACAAAACAAACACCCAGGGAGTCTTCGGATCCTTACCTTTGGGCAGGGGGCTTGATCCCTGGTGTTCCTTTGCGTAACCTCTTCAAAAGTTTCAGAGCCCTTAGCGAAGTCCGAGCTATCATTGGGCAGGACCAACTTGGCTCTGCTTTGCTTCTTTGCACTACTGCAGGATGCTGCTAATGCGACACTACAATCAGAGACCCTTCGACGAAACTGTGTACGATGCATTAATCGCAAACGGTGATGTAAAAAACCCGTTAAAAAAGATGTAAAACATTTGCGGTGGCAGAGTCATCGAACACGGTTCAGATTTTAGTTGTGTGTGCGATGCGGGGCATACGGTTGATCCATACGAACTGTTTGCGATGAGACAGAACAATAGAAACGGGCAGCCACATAAAGGTGTGTGCGATATACGGCATACAGTTCACTCGGATTAACT
The DNA here is from genome assembly GCA_011799875.1 of Thinopyrum elongatum. Classification (NCBI taxonomy): domain Eukaryota; kingdom Viridiplantae; phylum Streptophyta; class Magnoliopsida; order Poales; family Poaceae; genus Thinopyrum; species Thinopyrum elongatum. The sequence goes on from CM022298.1 coordinate 387,036,051, forward strand.
GTTTGTGATTAGGCAACCCAACAGAAATGGTCAGCCAGATCGAGGTGTCTGTGATATACGGCATAAGGTTCACTCGGATGAACTGTTTTCGATTACGGAACACAACAGAAAAGGTTCAACTGAACAAGATGTGTGATATGCGGCATACAGTTCACATAGATGAACTGTTTGCGATGAGCCAAAAGAACACAAACGATTCGTGTAAACAAGATGTGTGTGATACGCGGCAAACAACCCATTCAAATGAACTGTTTGCGATGAGAAATTATAACACAGACGGTTACTACAGTTAATTCGTGTGCGATTCTGTGTATACAAAAAACTTTGAAAAAAATGCAAACTAGTTGCTTGCGGTGGCTAGGAGTATCGCACACGATGCGTTTGCGAGTACTCATGTGCAATGATTAGTAAGTTACAAATACATTTCCTTATGTTAACACTGTGTGATAGATAACTTGTCGCACCGCATACGGTATTCGGGTTGTGTGCTCCACTTAGTCTTCCTGCGCTCCAGGGAAGGCTTCCGTGCTCCAGCGAATGCTTCCCGCGGTCCAGATGGCTGAATTGTAAAATCCCCGCCTCTACCCTCATCGGTTTCCCGCCACCAGCTAATGGCTTGCTGCATTTAACCCATGCGACAATGCATCGTCGCGACACTATGCGCAGATCTAGTCCTCACCCATCTACTATTAGTTATTCCAAGCATGCCAGGCAACGACCAAAGCTTCGACGTTGACCCCTACCTGTGTTACATCTTCGGCGAGGAGAACGAGCCGGAGCAGGTTAGGGAGGAAGAGCTTCATCGGCCGGTGCATGCACCATGGCCCATTGGCAGTGATATCGGCGTGACAGTCCTTGGGCGCATAATTGACATATTGCAGAGGAAGTCTGATGAGCAGTTTGCCATCCATCGTGCAAAAGATCCAGAGCTGCTTGGTGGCATGATCGATGACCCACCAAAAGAGCCACCGTCACCAGTGCTCATCGAGAGCCTGATGCCCCGCAAGGAATGGGCAGAGGACCTCTGTGATTCAGTCAAGACACAGCCAGCCTGCGGCTTCATCATTGCTGGCGGCGGCCGTGTCAACCTCGATCCCGACGATATGGTGGCCAGGCTCGGCGCATCCTTAGCGGAGTTGACATCCCCGACGAAGTAGAACATTGCCAACGTGGTATCTTGAGGATGCAGGTGATGGACGGAATTTGCTACCAGGCCAGAGACATGGAAATGGAGCAGTTCCGCGGAGATGTCATGCGCGTGATTGCACGCTGTCAAGCTCTTCTGGAAGAGGCCCAGCAGCCCCAATAGCCTCCCAGCGCCAGCAGCTCCGTAGGCGGAGGCGGGTCGGGACACTTGGAATGAACGGCCGCAAGGGTGCTTTGCTGATCATGGAGTCCGAGAAGACCGTCGTCGGAAGGCCGCCAGCTCAGCCTTTTAGCCAATATTTTATTATAATTGTATACATATGTAGGTCATGAGTGTTTTGGGCGTTGCCGCATGTGGCATTTTAAATTATCCTGAATATGCAAGACAATTATTAACCGTTGCCATTGTAAATTTGCATCAACGGCGGTGAGCAGAGCGCGTGTAGGGACTCCAGAGCGGAGCGCGCCGCGGCTGCCTCAATGGCGAGCAAAACGCACGGACGAACGCGAGCAGAGCGCGCCGTGGCTGCCTCAACGGTGAGCAACCACACCTGCATATTGCAATTCTGCTCATCCTTCTGGCACCCCGTGGGAGGCGCGACAACGCATCCATCAAACACGATGGTGATATCTTGACCGTGTGTGATAGTGGGCAGACACGTACACGTACATCCGAGAACACGGGCCCATGTACGCCATCCGGGGACCGTTTCGGGATTTCGATGCATGGCATATGATTGATCCATAAGAACCGTTTGCGATGAGCCAGAACAACGGAAATGGGCTTCGAGCCCAGAACCATCAATAAATTTTGACCTTGTTTCTCGTCACATTTCAGATTACAACGCAATAAGTAATTGCAAATTTGTTCACACCGATCAAACCTAAATGTGTTCACACTTAGCACTAGGCTATAAAAACTACCCACTCAAAAATTACTTCACAGTTCCTCTCCACATCACCCACAAAACAGGTCTTTCCTATCAAGTCGTTCCGCCATGACCGATAGGAGGCGTTTCGGGTGGACATATAACCAGGGAGCAAAGACCAAGGCCGCGGAAGCACTAGAGAGGTCCCGCCGCTAGGCGGCAGCCGCAGCAGAGATGTCCCGGCACGCCACGGAGCCCTCGAACAAGCTCTCAGCAGCACGCGAGGGCTCTCACAAGTGCACTCGCCGCGTCGCTGATCGCGATGAGCTGGCATTGCTGAAGTCCTTGGCCAGCGACGACGACATTCTCGCTGGCCTCATTAAGCAGCAGGAGCTGGTCAACGGCTTGATGAAGCTGCTCGAGATTAGCGATGCCTCTGTTGAGAAGGCGACCGGCTTCGTCGAGCAACTCATGGGTGACAATGCGAAGCTCCTCAAGGCGCTCGCCGAGACGGAGGAGGAGGCCGCCGGCTGGAAGAAGCTGCATGAGCAGAGCAGTGCCTCGGGGATGACGCTGAAAGCGGTCGTCGAGGAATTGATGGGTGACTTGAGAAAGCTCCGGATCGAGCGCGAGCAGGAGGTGGAGGAATCCGTGGCTTTTGTCAAGCAAAGTCGTGAGGAATTGAAGAAGGAGCTGGAGGATGTCGTCGCCTGGCGATCCATCGAGGAGTAGAGACAATAGCGACCCAGATCGTGGTTTGCGATTTCCTTCTTCTCTTGCCCCCGTGTCTTCCGGGCTTTGCCACATGTGGCATTTTAAATTATCCGGAATATGTAAGACAATTATTGTCCGCACCATTGTAAATTTGTTGTCGTATTATCGATTGCCATTTTATCTGTCGTCGTACTATCCGTTGCCCTATGTGGCATTTTAAATTATCCAAAATATGAGTTGAAAACATGAACAAAGCAAATGCTAACGTTGAGCGGGGCCATGGGATCACAAGCAAACACCCTCCATCCAGGTGCTTTAATTTACTGCTTGTTAAACAGCGGCTCCACCGCCATTAATGGAGAAGTTGTGAGCGAGGCGGGCGGCTGGTGGATGGACGTCAAAGAGCTTGCTTCCCAGTGAGCATGGGCGGCCTTGCTGCTCGCACGAGTCCCATCAATCCTGTGAGGTGGACAGGATGCATGTGTCCCATCGAGCCTGCACGGCAGACTGCTCACACGTGTCCCGTCGAGTCTACTTGGCGGACTTCTCGCGCTCGTCCCATCTAATCAAACAGCTGCACGCACGCCACCGAGTATGGTTAAATTTTGGCACAAAATACAAAGATGATCAATGAATGAGGACAGAGGTAGTACTATCCCATAAGAAAAGAGGGATACGTGGCCGCACTTAAATGGTCAAGGGAACACACACGGTTCATATAATACAACCATTTGCGATATTAATGTGTTAGCTATTTGTTTCAAAAGGACTTCGTTGGCTATTATATGTGTGCGCCTTGTCTCAAACTGGACGATTTTTTTACCACGGCATATGTGTGCCATGTCATGAAACCATGTCAAGTTTCATGTTTTTTTTGGTGAGTTTTCAATTTACTGGGATTTAAAAACCAAGATTCTCAATGTTTCAGGACGACGAGACATTTGTAATTCATTCCCATTCCTTCAATGAGACCTAAACATGCACCCAATGACACATGTATGATTTTCCACCCATTTTGCTTCCCTGGAGCATGTGCTTGTAGTTCAAATTTGAATTATGGACTACATTAAATGCCTAGAAAACTCAATTAATATATAAAATGGCCAAACGAACCCTGAACAATTTCAAATTTCAGCATGACACTCCTATTATTCTATGTTGCATGTAGAAAACAAAATACAAGGCGAGAAGAGGCAGTGATTATCGTTTCGCCCACAAAAGGGGCATATTTCCCTACCGGAACCACGAGGGTTGCGAGAAGCTTCGGTTTGTAAGAGGCTTGTAATATAGCTTGGCCCAAATTGGACAATTTTTTTACAACGACATATATGTGCCATGTCGTGACACCATGCCAAGTTTCATGATTTTATGGTGAGTTTTGGATTTACGGAGATTTAAAAAACCGAGATTCGCAATGTTTGAGGTCGAGCCAGGACGCCAAGACGGTTGAATTCATTCCCATTCCTTCCATGGGACCTAAACATGCGCCCCAAGGACACATGTACGCTTTTTCTAGCCATTTTGGTGCACTGGAGCATGTATTTGTAGTTCGGATTTGAATTATGGACATTAAATGCCTAGAAAACTCAATTAATGAATAAAAAAGGTCAAACGAACCCTGAATAATTTCAAAGTTCAGCGCGAATCTCCCGTTGTTCCATGTTGCGTGTAGAAGAAAATAGAAGGCTAGAAGAGGCAGTGATTATCGTTTCGCCCACAAGGGACACGTTTCCCTATCGAAACCACGAGGGTTCTTGCGAGAGGCTTCGGTTTGTAAGAGGTTTGTAACAAAGCTTGGCCCAAATTGGGCAATCTTTTTACCACGACATATATGTGCCATGACGTGACACCATGCCAACTTTCAGGATTTTCTGGTGAGTTTTGGATTTACGGGGATTTAAAAACCGAGATTCCAAATGTTTGAGGACGAGCCAGGATGCCGGTACGGTTGTAATTCATTCTCATTCCTTGCATGGGGCCTAAACATGCACCCAAGGACACATGTAAGATTTTTCTAGCCATTTTGGTGAACTAGAGCATGTATCTATAGTTCAGATTTGAATTATGGACATTAAATGCCTAGGAAACTCAATTAATGTATAAAAAGGCCAAACGAACCCTGAATAAATTTAAATTTCAGCACGGATATCCAGTCGTTACATGTTGCCTGTAGAAAAAAATACAAGGCGAAAAGAGGCAGTGATTATCATTTCGCCCACAAGGGGGACACGTTTCCCTATCGGAACCACGAGGCTTCTTGATAGAAGCTGCGGTTTGTAAGAGGCTTGTAATAAAACTTGCCCCAAAATGGACAATTTGTTTCCTCGACATATATGTGCCATGTCATGACACCATGCCAAGTTTCACGTTTTTTGGGTGAGTTTTGGATTTACAGGGATTTAAAAATCGAGATTCTCAATGTCCGAGGCCGAGCCAGATGCCGAGACAGTTGTAATTCATTCTCATTCTTTGCATGGGACCTAAACATGCATCCAAGGACACATGTATGATTTTTGTAGCCATTTTGGTGCACTAATTTGAATTATGCACATTAAATTAATGCTTATAAAACTTAATTATAATGTATAAAAAAGGCCAAACGAACCCTGAATATTTAAAGCAGTTCTGGTCAACCGTCTGTCACCCGTGGGTAAGCACTGTGTGCATGCCTCATGCTAGCTCACGCTTCCTTCTCTACTAAGTTTTCCATATTAATGTTGTTATATATCCAAACACACTACCGTTTCCCGCGACTCCTCCCATTAGTTTCCCACCTCTTCTCCCATCGGTTTCCCGCTGCTAGTGTCAGTGCTCATAGAAGGCTAGGCGGCGACACACCGGCCATGTAAATATTGCACACAGTTTCTAAAAGCACAAACGTGTGTGATAGTAGGGAGTAGGTCCCATAGGGTGACCAGCATGAAATGCCTTAAAGGTAAGGAGGCAATTCTTATCAGCAAGGGGCGGCTTCCCATCCGCTAACGTAGTCGAATAGAACGCAAAAGTTAAGCATGCTCGGGCTGGAGTAGTCTAAGGATGGGTGACCCAGTGGGAAGTTGCATATCTCAAGCTTCATTTAAACGCCATGATACGGTCATTATAGACATTTATCATATAAATGTCTCTATAGTGACCTGTCATGATGATTATATAAACCTTGGGATCCTTGTTTTGCTAATTTGTAGAATATGTTTTTTATTGGTAATGTTACTGATGTAGTTGGTGCCCCATCAAACTTGTGCTTTCGGGATTTGAACAAATCACACAACAGACCCATACATTTTTTTCGGGCCGCATGCAGGGTATAGGGGGTCGGGTGTTCTGATCGAGCATGTCTCCCCTTGTGCGGTTTATAGACGCCGCACATATCTGTGGGCTCCCCGAGGTCAATATATATATATATATCATGCTTGACCGATAATGAGGGGGCCCACACAATCTATCTGTTTGACCCAACATACGAGAAGGGTTTGACCATGATGGTTTCCTATATCTATGTGTGCCATGTTAGACCAAATAAAGTTTGAGCACCTGCATTGGACGACACCCCCCCCCCCGCCTCGAAGTTGGGGAACCGACATCGTACATATTGAACCTGGCTTGGGGTCGGGTACGGTGTTCGGTTTGTAATGTTGTTGGTGCCCCATCGAAGTTGTGCATTGGGGATTTGAACACATCACACACCACCCATACATCTTTTCGGGCTGCATGCAGTGTATAGGGGGTCTTCTGGTCGACCACGTCTCCCTTGTGCGGTTTTTTGTGATGACACGCATATCTGTGGGCTCCCCGAGTGTATATATATCATCCCTTTGACCGATAACAAGGGGTATGTGTTGGCCATGAATGGATTCCTCCTAATTCGTGTTAGGGCCGGTCATCGTCACATGTCGTTCAACCATAGTTAGAGCTCTTGCGTTGTCAGGATTCCCTCCCACACGCTCGGATTGGTGGGTTCGACCGACACCGTACCCTGCGTATCTCACCCTTAATTACCTGGCTTTCATGGTTGTTGTCCGTATTGAGAGGCAGGCGCCACATCTAAATTGTATATTATTTGATATTGAAAACACACATCACCCCTTCCAACGTAGATCATTTTGGGCCCCATGCAGGCGGTGCTGGTTTTGTGGTCCCTCTCGTGCGATTTTTTATGATGGTTCAATCTATTGGCCCAAGTGGTTTATATATATATTCTAACCATTTTTTATCGACAACAACAGTTGTCATTTGACCAAGCGATAGATTCACTGGTCCGTCTTATGGTAGGTCATGGCGACATGCATGTATGACGAAAGTATCATTACGTGCATCCGCCCCGCTGACACGAAGTGGGAGGTGGGTCAAGCACCCTAGCTAGGTAGCTACGACATTATGCCATTATAGATATATCCAAGGGTGCTTTTGGGTTTGCGAGACAGGTGCCACCAAAGTTGTGCATTGTGTATTTAAAGTTTTAAACATCACACCCTATATTCCTACATATATTTGGCCACTTCCAGGTGGTTCTTGACTTCTGGCCCCTCTCATCGATCTTCAACGACGCGCCCAACCGTGGGCCCGCACGGTCAAAGTTGTGCATTGGAATTTTAAACATCATAGACCACACTTTTCACTCATATATATTTGGGCCACATGCTGGTGTGGCTGTCTTCTGACCCTCTCTGTCATTTTTTTGCTACAAAGACTCGAATGACGCTCAACAGACACGGGTGTACTGGCTTAACCGTGTGCGATGCAAGTGCGCTGTGAAATCACCACGACTACGCAAGCGCGATCAAGGGTGTAGGTAGTGATTAACCATGTGCGATGCTAGTGGGCTGTGGAATCACCACAACTACGTAAGCTCAAGCAGGGGTGGAGGTAGTGGTTTAACCGTGTGCGATGCAAGTGCGCTGTGAATCATCACGACTGCGCAAGCGCGAGCGAAGGTGGAGGTACTGGCTTAACCGTGTGTGATGCAAGTGCGCTCTGAATCACCACGACTGCGCAAGCACGAGCAAAGGTGGAGGTACTGGCTTAGCCGTGTGCGATGCTAGTGCGCTGTAAAATCACCACCTGCGCAAGCTAGAGATGGGTAGTTTATTTAGATTGAATTCCACGTCAAATCTAAAATCAAACTACCCACCTTGAGCATTGCAAAAATTGGCGGTTCCGCCGCGCTTTTCCTTATTATCATACACGCATATTCTTATTGGACCGTGTGCGATCTTGGGTACTCCCGCCCCGCATCAATTCCTTTACCCAAATTTTACTAGCCGTCGTACTTCAACTGTCGCCCCACTCCTCCAGCACCGACCTTATAGTAAAATTGTAGTAGCCGAGGCATTTGAACTGTCGCCCTCCCTCGTCCACCACCATCTCCACCCACCATTACTAAAATTTTCAGTAGCCGCGGCGTATCCTCAAATACCACCCCGCCCCCCCCTCCATAGTCCCCCAGCCGCCCCCCTACCCCCCTCGAACCCTAGCTCGTTGCCGGCGCCGCAGCCACCAACCCCTGTCGGTCTGCCTGTTACTCCTAGCTTAGATAATAAAGTTCAGGTTACCCAGGGATTCCCATACCATCGCCCCACTCCCTTGAGTTTTTAGATGAGGCATGCGGTGTCCCTCCCCGCCAGATCCACATCCCCTGCTCCAGAATGTCGCAGCCTAAGCCCGACCACGTATCTCGGGGAGCCCGACGAGCGTTCGCCCAAGAAGAGGTTTATCATGGCCTCTCTGGCAGACGTTCACGAGGAGGTCGCCGTTCGCCCCGACCTGTCGATCCCAGAGCAACACCTCACCGCAGAAGCCGGCGAAGACATTATCTACGTTGCCACGCCAAAGGCTTCACGTCAGTGGGCTAGCATATTACTGTATCTCGGGAAAGCTGGCTACGACATCAAGCTCGTCGACAGCGACGGCTTCACGCGGGCCACGTCACAGGTTAAGTGGTCCATCCCCAACCCCTTTGGTTCAACCATCGTCGATCTCTTTGACGGCCCTGCCGCTGATCTCCTCCACCACGCGGTCAAGGATTTGTGATCCTTGTATGCCATCGAGCCCATTTTGTCATTTCTAAAGGACACGTTCTATGGCGGCGGCTTGGGATCCTCAATTGCCAAGTCAGATCTCATCGACCACGACCACGAGGAGGGCACCCACAAAGGTTCTTCCAAGGTGAAACAGCCCATCTATGACATCGGAGAGCGCACCATGGGTCTGTGCTCTTCTAACTGGAAGGATCCCGTCCATGACATGTGAGGCAACATCCTATCAGCAAATCTTACATTTTCTAGCTTGCCAACCCATACCCTTTGTTGTAGTAGCTTTTGCCATGTGATGTTTTAACTGTGCCATGTTTAATTATTTCAGTTATGCAAAAATGTAATGTTCAATAGGGTTATATGATGTTTAAGTATGAATTGTCCACTTCAAGTTCATGAATCGCTATATTTGGTTGTTTGTAGATGCCTTGTTTATCTATATTTGGTTGTTAGGTTGGTTGCAGTGAGCATTTGTCTAGTTATCAAGCAAATGCCTTGTTTATCTGTATTTGGTTGTTAGGTTGGTTGCAGTGAGCATTTGTCCAGTTTTCAAGCAGATGCCTTGTTTATCTATTTTTGCTTGTTAGGTTGGTTGCAGTGAGCATTTGTCCAGTTTTCTAGCATATGCCCTGTTTATTTGTATTTCCTTGTTAGGATGGTTACAGTGAGACTCTGTCCAGTTTTCAGTGGCTATATTTGGTTGTTATACTGATCATTTATGCCTTGTTTATTTCAATCATTCACAATGTGAAGTTCATTTTCTACAAGTCGGAGCTGTGCCGCTCGATTTCATCAATACCAGTTTAAACGGCTATATTTGGTTCCAGTTATGCTTGGTGTAGTTAACACATGCCCTTTATTTCAGTTTTACACATTTATCCAGTGTGATGTTTAAGCATGACCTACGTTCTATTCATTTTCAACAATACCAGTTTGAATTGCAATATTCGATGGCTGTTAAGCCTGTTGTAGGTAACATTCCCTTCCATTTTATATCTGCTTTAACAGCATGCTAAAACCAACACATTCAAGCTATCATTTGGAGATGATGTTGTTTACCTTTTCTATATTTGTTTGATGTTAAGGTTTTTCTGCTTATCATGCCTTTCCACTACTTATGCAGGACAACAACGGGAGTTGCCAGCATTTTCCGCTGGGGTTAGTTTCATCCCTTGGCTTGTACTCCCCCCGTCATTCCATAATGTAGAGCATATAGATCCAGGCCTGGACACTTGTTAGCTTCTAATATTGACTTGTTGCTTGTAGGTACATATGCCCTTGGCAAAGATCCACGCATCGACCCTTTTTGCGTATGGGGCAATGAGATATTCATGAACAAGCATCAAGTGAGGAAACTGATAAGGATTATCAGCAAAAATATACGAACGGTGGCAAGCAAATTATTTGTTTACACTCTATCCAACACAACAGTGAGTTGTAGGATGGTAACTACAAACTCTACAGCCTTCTCTTTTTACTGCCAATAATGAGTTGTTAGACAACAATGTCTGAATCTTTTTCGTTCGCAGTGGTTCCCGAAGCAGTTTACTCAAGATTACCACGCAAAGTACATGATTGGTGGACACGCAATGAAGGTTAAAGTATTTCATCCAGAATACAATGAGCATCGAGAAGTCCTAATGAAGATAGTGAAGGATGGACGGGCAGCCATCACAAGGGGTTGGCCTAGAGTCGTGCGCGCATTACGCATGGAGGAGGGCACAATATGGGCATTCCGCTTCACCTTCTCTAGCAAGCAGAATGTCTTTCGCCTCTCTCTTTATAGTCTTTAGTACAATTGTGGTTCATCATTCTTTACTTGGTGCTTCTGTAGTTCTTCAGTATATGTACTTATGCATCGAATTATGCATTCGTGGTTGAACCTATATTTGTAATAAACATGGTTCGATATGAAATAAGTGATTGCCTACTTTCAAATTCAAAATTTGTGATTTTTAAATTAGGGATTAAATTAGGGATTACACTGCACACGGTTTGCGAAAGCGAAACATCTGTGACAGACGTCGAGATCAGACACGTTTCTCGGATCCACTACATGTGCGATCAATCTCTACTGCACACATGATCAGCCAAGAAAAAATGTGTGCGATTAACAACAGCATCGCACATAGTTCCTTCTTATTAAATGTTTGCGAAAGTCACCTTATCACACACGCTTGGCAATTATGGACTGTTTATGATGTTGTGTGCATCGCGAACGTTTGGTCATAGAAGAACGCGTGCGATAGGTCTTCATCCGACGCGGGTACCATGGATGACTCGTGTGGGATGTATTCAAGCTTCGCATATAGTTTTATAGGGACAACTGTATGCGCTCTTACATCAAATCGCATACAGTCGAGGAAAAGTAAATATGTGTGATTGTCTGCTTATCGTACACGTTCTATAATCATGAACTGTTTGTGATGGGTCGCGCATCGTAAACGTAGCACCATAGAATACCGACTGCGATGACAATGCAATCACAAACAAGTTGCAAGGATGAAGCGTTTAGGATATTCGAGATATCAGAAACAGTTTTATAGGGACAACTGTATGCATCAAGGCTCCCTATCCCCGACGGTTTCTGGGTCGTGTGGGAAGGACCCCCCTATCGCACACACTCACTTGGCGACGGTTCAAAATGCCATCGCGGAAAAGGGTTAAAAACCTTTTGTATAGCACCTCGCTGTACCAGTGTTGGGGCATGAGGAGGCTGCTCCTCCTCGGCATCGTCCAGTGCAGCCCTTTTCTTGTTCAGGAGGAGTCGCTCTCCTCCCCGTCCTCCTCCTGCTCTCCCTCGTGAGCGGAGGGAGCTTGGGTTTACCCGGACTTGGTGTCCGGATTCCCTTTTGGGCGGAGGCCTCCTCGGGCCTCCCTCGACTCGACTTTCTTCTTCTCCTTTTTATCTGGCGCCTTGTATGGCGCCACAGTCAGTATTTCCTCCAATAGGGCCGACCTGGGGTCTTCGGGCAGTATGGTCAGACTGTCGATCCGCGCGGCCTTCTCAAGCTAGCCCTGCGAATGTGGGGGAGAAAGGGTCAGATTCCTTGTTAAAAGGCAAACGCCTGAACATAAAGAACAAAACTACATTACCTCCCGAGGAGGGTGCGCGGCGTCGAGGCCAATGTCTTCCTCCTTGGCCGGCCACTCCTTCTGGGGCTTGAATAGCACTTTCCATAGCTTGTCGTGGGTGGTGCCATAGAAGCGGAGCACGGTGACTGGGTCCTCGGGCTTGTAAGACCACATTGGGGCGGCCCTTTGTTGGCGAGGTAGGAGGTGTCGGTAGAGCATCACTTGGACCATGTTGGTCAGTTTGGCATTTGCCTTTATCATGCTGGCACTGGTACAGCGAGGTGCTATACAAATGGTTTTGAACCCCTTTCTACGATGGCATTTTGAACCGTCGCCAAGTGAGTGTGGGCGATAGGGGGTTCTTCCCACACGAACCAGAAACCGTCGGGGATAGGCCCTCTGGTCACACACGCCGGGCAAAATGAGCTCGTGTGCGACAGGCGAGCGATCAAATACGGTTATATGTACAGTTGTGTTAAAACATACAATTATACAGGCCCAATCATTTCCAGTCGTAAGTACATCCCACATAGTCAGTCCTAGACAAATGTTTCTGTTCGTATGTACATTCCACACAGTCAATCCAAGGAATACATTTCCGTTCGTATGCACATCCCACATAGTCAATCCAAGAAGTACATTTCCGTTCGTATGTACATCCCACATAGTCAATCTAGGGAAAATGTTTACGTTTGTACGTACATCACACACAATTTTCCCCATTAAATTGTTTGTGATAGTGTTGCCATTGCAGACGATATTAACAATTTTACTATTTGCATTATTGAATGCATCACACACAGTGCGTATAAGAAACTGTGTGGCATAGGCTGTCCATCACACACACTATTTATGTGCTAAAAGTTTGCGCATGGTGGCATAACACAAATAGTTTTCAAGAGGAAGTCGTGTGCAATTGTTCATTGATCCAACATGTTTTATTCCTAGAAACTGTGTGCATTGTCTGAGGTCATCACCCACGGTGTTTTCTCAATAACCGTTTGCAAGAGAAAAAACTCAATTAGCAGGCTAATTGGCCTATTATTAATAATCCATTTATTAATCTAATTGACATTTCATATTAAGCACACAATATATTTCATTTTTTTATTAAGTAAGCATGATTTCATAATTGCAATACATCAGAGTACAACATGATATAGCTTCAGCAGTCAGCTACCCCATTACACAACTACACCAGCACCAAGTTTCACATGCAACATCTATAACCTATTGAAATTAAAATCATAGACAGTACATAGACACATGAATCCCATCTGAAAAACTGCTGAAGCGGAAAGCGAATATTGAGCCTTCATTGATGTTGAAGGTCTTTGCAACTTTAGGCCAGTGCCTGTGGATGATTGACCGTCCATCCTTTGTCCTCTTCAGGAAGACTTCAATATTGAACCATGGTGTTGTATGAATACCTTCGTCGCCTCCTGACCATACAAGTGGTTTGAGAGGTAATCATAAGTGAACTGCTTTGGAAAGGCCTAAAAACAAGGATATGCATAAATATCTTCTCTAGATTTGAAATGGCACAAAGGAATAAAAAAGACAAGGTATAACAGTTAGTACCATCCTGTAGTGAACTGATGTCTTCTTCATCGTGCAGACAAAGATCTTTTTGTTTTTTGTCGCTAATTTCTTTATCCTAACAATCTTTCTGAGTTTCTTGACTTGACTGATATTCATGGACAACTCATTTCCCCATATGCAAAAAGGGTCGAACAGTGGGTCAAAACCTCTGACAGCAGGACCTACATGTGCAAGACCAAATTGTTAAAAACCTAAATATTAGAATGGTTCCTGCAATTGCACAATAATGTGCTATTAGACAAAGGACCATGCATGTGCAAAGCTTGATTGTAAACCTCAGTGATTCCCATTGTTTCCCTGCAACACATATAAGGTAGTTAGTGATCTGGTTAAGTGAGGATTGGCATGCTATTAGTAAAATATGTTGATGAAAAATAAACACATTGCACATTCATCAGATTAATTTGAGCCACATGGGAAACCCATTTATCCAAACCAAGCATGATTAAGAACTAGGAAATATAGCAATTGTATATGTTTCTCATTTATTAAGTGTAGCCAAATTCGAATTATTCCTCACATGCATAACAATACAAAAATCTACCCACAACAATTGGGCATCGCATTGCAGAATTGAACCAAGCAGTTAACTAAACACCACAACAAATGAACCAAACATTAACTGAGCATCACATTGCACAATATAACATACTCCTAATAGAAGATCAGACAATTAACCAAACCAAGCATGCTTAACAACTAGGAAATGCTGCAATTGTATATGTTTCTCATGTATTTAGTACAGCCAAATTTGATTTATTCCTCACATGCATAACAATACAAAATTGTACCCACAACAATTGAACATCGCATTGAAGACTTGATCCAAACAGTTAACTAAACACCACAACAAATGAACCAAACATTAACTGAGCACCAGATTGCATAATATATACCATACTAGAAGATCAGACTGTTAAGCAAACCAAGCATGCTTGACAACTTGGAAATATAGCAATTGTATTTGTTTTTGATGTATTTTGTACAGATAAATTCGATTTATTTCTCACATGGAAGACAATACAAATTGCACCTTGAAGAATTGAACATCAGATTGCAGAATTGAACCAAACAGTTAACTGAACACGACAACTAATTAACCAAACAGTTAATAAGTGAGCACCACACTGCACGACATATAGAACGTATACATTAGAGCAACAGATTGCATGGTAAAAGTAGATAGGACAATTCACTAGAAATTGTTAAGGAAAGGCAGGAGCAGCACATGCAACAGGTAACCGAGCATGCTTAACCGGCGTAGCTAGCTAACTAAACATATGTCCTTACAGTGAGCTAATAAGACAAGCTACTCCTCATCGTCGGAGATATCAATGATGATTCGGTCCTTGGACATGGAAGAGGGAGAGGCCTCCACATCGTGGGTGCCCTCCTTGTACTGGTGAGTTGCCTGAGCCGCTCCGGGCACCAACCTACTGGCTCTCGAGTTGAGGTAAGCACGGGCACGCAGAGAAAACACCTCGTCATCTTCGTCGAAGGCACCGATGGTGGCCTCGAGAAAATGCCATGAACTGTTGTTTAAAGCAGCGAACCGCGTCGCGGCGTCGGTGCGCGAGGCGTCGACGGTGGCCTCGACATCGAGGTGCTCCTCCAAGATCTGGGGGTCGGCACGAATGGCAGCCATCGCGACCTCATCCGTGCATGCTGCCGTGATTTGCTTCTTTGATGCCAAATGCTCCTTGAGCTCCTGGCTATACTACATGCACCATGGCTTAGGGCGGCGCTTGTTTGGGGAAGGGTCGGTGATTTGGGTGGAAGGTGTCGCGCAGACGGTCGGGGCATGTGGGACGTGGAAGGAGGAGGAGGATGGGGGTCGGGTGTGGATTACCCGCCTGGATCGATGAGGCCGAGCAGCGTGAAGGAGGGTCGCCGGTGAGGAGGCGGCACTGCAAGTAAGGAGTGAAGGTTTGAACTTGGAAAGGAAGGCGAAAACAGGGAAATCCGGCTTTTGGTAAAGGTGGCGGGGAGGTAGATATTTCCGCGGAAGCTGAAAATTTTGGATCGGTGCAGCGAAAAAACTGGCGCGCAAAGTGTCATTAGACACGGCCCCTTATTCAGCACTGTGTACAATATGTGAACATCACAAACGATTCATATATCTTACCCCGTGTGTGATGAGTTTGAACGTGCAAATTTTGGTCCGAATATCCCTGGTTACGGTGGTCATCCACGTCATTGCATAATTTGGGTACACAAAGGAGCCTACAGCACACCCACACTTCTTAATCGAGCAAGTTCAGCAATTAAACAGAGCTAGCTGACCTAAACATTACCCTAACAAATTAAAGACCATCGCTCTAAATTAAACAAAGAGTACTACTCCGGCTGGCGCTCGTCGATCTACGCTGCCTCCTCCATGTCCAGCTCGCACCGACGATCTCCTGGGGATGGGGCTCCATGGCATCAATTGTACCATACTCGGCAAGCATCTCGCCATCCGCGTCCGCCATCTATTTGGAAAAGGCCGCCATGAGCTCGGTGTGGGCGGCTGCAATCCGTCGTGGCAAGGTATGCCATGAACGAATGGACGGCTGCTCGAACGCTCTCGGCGATTGCCAACTCTTCGGCCGTGGGTTGCCGACCATTGTCGGAGAAGCTTCGTTCGATTTGTGCGGTGACTGCCATGATCTGGTCGTGGGTGGCCTCCATCAAGGCTAAGGCCGCCGCTGCGGAACGGACAGCTGCTGTGTCGCTCTCGCCAGTTGCTATCCCTGACGTAGATGTTGCTGCCGTGATGACCCACAAGTATAGGGGATCAATCGTAGTCCTTTCGATAAGTAAGAGTGTCAAACCCAACGAGGAGCAGAAGGAAATGACAAGTGGTTTTTAGCAAGGTATTTTCTGCAAGCATTGAAATAGTCGGCAACAGGTGGTTTGATAGCAAGATAATTTGTAACGGACAAGTAACGGTAACGGTAAATAAAGTGCAGCAAGGTAGCCCAATCCTTTTGTGGCAAAGGAGAGGCCAAACGGTCTCTTATATTAAGCAAAGCGTTCTTGAGGGTACACGGGAATTTCATCTAGTCACTTTCATCTTGTTGGTTTGATCCGTGTTCGCTACTTGAACAAACCTTCGGCCGTGGGTGGACCGGTGCTTGGGTGGTGTTCTTAATTGAACAAACCTCCCACTTATGATTAACCCCCTCGAAAGCATCCGCAACTACGAGAAAATTATTAAGATAAAATCTAACTATAGCATTAAACATTTGGATCCAAATCGGTCCCTTACGAAGTAGCGCATAAACAAGGGTTTAAGCTTCTGTCACTCTAGAAACCCATCATCTAATAACTACTCCACAATGCATTCCCTTAGGCCCAAATATGGTGAAGTGCCATGTAGTCGACGTTCACATGACACCACTAAGGGAATCACAACATACATATTATCGAAATATCGAACACACATATCAAGTTCACATGATTACTCTCAACATGACTTCTCCCGTGACCTCAAGAACAGAAGTAACTACTCACAAATGATAATCATGCTCAAGATCAGAGGGGGTGTTAAATAGCATAATGGATCTGTACATATAATCTTCCACCAAATAAACCATATAGTAATCAACTACAAGATGTAATCAGCACTACTAGTCACCCACAGGTACCAATCTGAGGTTCCGATACAAAGATTGAACACAAGAGATGAACTAGGGTTTGAGAGGAGATGGTGCTATTGAAGATGTTGATGGAGATTGGCCTCCCAAAGATGAGAGGGTTGTTGGTGATGACGATGGCTTTGATTTCCCCCTCCGGGAGGGATGTTCCCCCGGCGGAATCGCTCCACCGGAGGGCAAAAGTGCTATTGCCCAAGTTCCGCTTTGAGACAGCGGCGCTCCATCCCAAAAGTCCTCTCCTTATTTTTTTCTAGTTCAAAATGACCTATATACTAGAAGATGGGCACCGGAGGTGGGCTGGGCTAAGCACAACCCACCAGGGCACGCCTGGGGGGCCTGGCGCGCCCTGGTGTCTTGTGCTCACCAGGTGGCCTCCCTCCGGTAGTTATTTTCTCCAGTATTTTTTACATATTCCAAAATAATTCTCCGTAAATTTTTAGCTCATTTGGAGATGTGCAGAATAGGTAACTCTGACGTAGCTTTTTCTGGTCCAGAATTCCAGCTGCCGGCATTCTCCCTCTTTGTGTAAACCTTGCATATTATGAGAGAAAAGGCATTAGAATTACTCCATAAAGCATTATTATGCATAAAAACATTATAAATAACAATAGGAAATCATGATGGAAAATGGACGTATCAACTCCCCCAAGCTTAGACCTTGCTTGTCCGCAAGAGAAAAACCGATATCGAAAAACATGTCCACATGCTTAGAGAGAGAGAGAGAGGTGTTGATAAAAACAAAATACGAACATAGTAGCATCATGCTTATTATCATAACAGCAACAAACTTAATCATAAAGCTTTATCATACAACTTTTATCATAAGACTTCTCATGAACAAGTAACAATTCATTAGAACATTGAAGTATAAAGCATAAACTCTATTGAAAACCAAGAAACTATGTTCTGAGTCAACTTTGCAACTAAAATTCATCATATTTTCAGTAAGGGTCACGTATCGAAGCCTTTTTGCAAGTCCACATACTCAACCATAATTTAACCTTCTATGATTGCTAACACTCTCAGCATACCCATGAGCAAAAAGTTTCAACCGGACACATAGAAAGATAGGGGCTTATAGTTTCGCCTCCCAACGTATTCACCTCAAGGGTGATGTCAACAATCATAACTCATGCTCACTCATATCCAACTAGATATATGTGCCTAGATCTTTCCTCACCACATGATGCTTGCAAAAAGA
Organism: Thinopyrum elongatum; assembly: GCA_011799875.1. Lineage (NCBI taxonomy): Eukaryota > Viridiplantae > Streptophyta > Magnoliopsida > Poales > Poaceae > Thinopyrum > Thinopyrum elongatum. The sequence goes on from CM022298.1 coordinate 387,054,325, forward strand.
GAAAATAAAAAGGAATAGGGAAGAATACTTTGACTCTTGCATAAAAGTAAATACATAAAAGTAAAAGATAGGCCCTTCACAGAGGGAAGTAGAGGTTGCCATGCGCTTTTTGTTTGTATGCCAAATCCCTTAATGCAAAAGAACATCATGTTTTATTGCCCCTTATGATAGCAACCTTTATTATGCAGTCCGTCGCTTTTATTACTTTGCCATCACAAGTTCGTACAATGCTCAATTTTCTCTTACACTAAATGATCCAACACATTTAGAAGCAATTTTATTGCCTTATTGCACCGATGACAACTTACTTGAAGGATATTACTCAATCCATAGGTAGGTATGGTGGACTCTCAAAATAAGATTTTTGGTTTAAGGGTTTTTGGATGCACAAGTAGTATCTCTACTTAGTGCAGAGTTTTTGGCTAGCAAAGATATTGAGCAAGCACCACATGTTGAAGGATCTATGACAATATAACTTCTATGTGAATATGAACAAAAATAAATCATTACGTTGTCTTCCTTGTCCAACATCAACAATTTTGACATATAATATTTAAGGGATAATTAGATTTATGCCCCTAGTTGTTTCCCACTCGGCTGGTTTACCCCTAATTTCCAAAAGTCACCGGTTCTGTCCAAGTCACATCGCTCCTCTTATGCTTTTGCCCTTTGACCGTTTGACCGTCAATTTGAAAAATTCATAACTAATTCATACTAAGTCAGAAAAATGCAAATAAGATACCAAAATGTTTGGAAAAACATCACCTATATGTCAGTGTCATTTACATTCATGAAAACATTGTTGGAAAGTGCCCATCTGAGTTTTAACTCTTATGATACCACCATGAATAGTAAAATCTAAAAAAATTCAAAAACAAATTTGGTGGCAAAGAATGAAAAATGTTTTAAGTGCTTGCCAAGTTTCATCAAGGAATGACATTCATGGATGTCGTGGCAAAAAAAAAACAATCAGCACTCCAAAATAGATTATTTTTTTGCCACGACTTCCACGAATGCCGTTCCTTGATGAAACTTGGCAAGCATTTAAAACATTTGTCATTCTTTGCCACCAATTTTTTTTGAATTTTTTAGATTTTACTATTCATGGTGGTATCATAAGAGCTAAAACTCGGATGGGCACTTTCCAACACTTTTTTCATGAATGCAAATGACACTGACATATAGGTGATGTTTTTCCGAACATTTTGGTATCTTATTTGCATTTTTCTGACTTAGTATGAATTAGTTATGAATTTTTCAAACTGGCAGTCAAACGGTCAAAGGGCAAAAGCATAAGAGGAGCGAAGTGACTTGGACAGAACCGGTGACTTTTGGAAATTAGGGGTAAAACAGCCGAGTGGGACACAACTAGGGGCATAAATCTAATTATCCCAGTATTTAATGGGGGCTCACAATCATAAAAGATGTCCAAGATAGTATATTTGCATGTGAATCTTCTCTTCCCTTATTAATTCTTTCATGAGTTGCATCATTGACCAATGCTATGTTTGTCAATCTCCAATAAATTTTACCACTTATACTTTTCCTTATGTGATGTCATTACTTATCATAAGATTAGCATATGATCCTTTCCATTTATTTTCCTTTCTTTTTATTGAAACATAAAAGTAAAGAAACAAAACTCAAACTACTCTTTATTATATATCTCACACATAATTACATAGATAGATAGATCACTAAGCAAGCACTCAAAAATAGGTCGAACTAAACTTTTATTCAACTAAATCATAGGATAACTAAAGATCGAACTAAAATATACAAAGGCAAAGAAAGTGGAGGTGATACGATACCGGGGCACCTCCCCCAAGCCTGGCACAAACCAAAGGGAGTGCCCATACCCGTTACTCAAGTCTCCTTTGTTGGGGAAGATGATGATGGTGGTGGTGATGTAGCAGTGGCGTTCTTTCTCCTCAGCTTACGCTTGAGGATGGAATTTTCCTCCTTCAAGTCATCAATCTCCTGCTCCAGCATTAATATCTTTTTGCATAATTCTTGCTTGTTTTCCTGCAGAAGATGAAAAGGGATAAACTGGATCTTAGGTTTCTTTGCTTTATTAGGGAGACTTGACTTCTTGAATTCCACGTGCATGTCCCCAGGTTGGGGTAGTGGGACTTCATCTTCACCTGAGCTTGTCTCTTCTTTTCCTTTCAGATCATAATCTTCTTCTTCCTCCGTGGTCCAGCCATAATGCTTCACATCCCCGTAACCTTGGGGTTTGCAATATAACCAGCAATATAGCTCTCACCCTCCGAGTCTTGAGACGACATATTTTCAGATTTGTCAGAAAACAGCCAAAAACAATAAAAGAAGATTTCTCCGTGATACAGTGGTCAATACGTTCGGAGGGTATATAAAGATTTTTTTATCTTGGGAAACAAGCAAACAAGAGGAAAACAGAGTCAGGAAGGTTCCCAAGGTGGGCACAACCCACCTGGGCGCGCCAGGCAAGGCAGGCGCGCCCTGGTGTCTTGTGCCCTCTTCGGTTGCCTTCCTGGTTATTTCTTATTTTCCTAATTTTTGTAATATTCCAAAACTGACAGAAAATATTTTTACGGAATTTTCGGAATCCATTTACTTACTGTATCATGTACCTCCTCTTTTTCAGGATTCTGGAGTGTTCTGAAAGGTTTCTTTTATGTGTTCCTCCGGTGTCATGGTTTGAATAATATTTCTTTCAACATTAATAGGCGTACCAGAGATATAGTGCTTAATTCTTTGCCCATTGACTACCTTAGGACTAGTACCTTCGGCATTATTGATCTTAATAGCTCCAGAATGATAAACCTCTTCGATAATATAAGGTCCTTCCTATTTGGAGAGAAGTTTTCCTGCAAAGAATCTAAAACGAGAGTTGTTCAAAAGAACATATTCCCCAACTTTGAATTCCTGCTTTTGGATTCTTTTGTCATGCCATCTTTTAACTTTTTCTTTAAATAATTTGGCATTCTCATAAGCTTGGGTTCTCCATTCATCTAGTGAGCTAATATCAAGTAACCTCTTTTCACCGGCAAGTTTGAAATCGTAGTTAAGTTCTTTAATTGCCCCAATATGCTTTATGTTCTAACTCAAGAGGCAAATGACAAGCTTTTCCATAAACATTTTATAAGGAGACATGTCATCAAAAAATTGAAATTATTCAGGGTTCATTTGGACATTTTTATACATTAACTTGGTTTTCTAGGCATTTCATGTGCACAATTCAATATTAGACTACATACACATGCTCCCGTGCACCAAAATGGGTTGTAAAATCATATATGTGTCCATGGGTTGATGCTTATGTCCCATGCAAGAAATGGTGATGAATTTCAAATACCTCGGCACTGTGGCTCTTTCCGGCAAACATTGAGATACTTGGTTTTGAAATTCTAGTAAATCCAAAACTCGTCTGAAATTCATGAACCTTGGCATGCTATCATGGAATGGCATCAGCATGCTGTGGTAAAAAATTGTCCCATTTGGGGCAGGTTTTGGTATAAGCTTCACACAAACTAGAGCTTCTCACAAGAAGCCTCATGGTTCCGGTAGGGAACATGTCACCTTTGTGGACGAAATGATATTCGTTACCTCTTCTTGCTTTCAATTTTTTTTCTGGTGTCAACATAGAATAACAGGAGCATCGTGTTAAATTTTGGAATTTTTCGGTGTTCGTTTGGACATTCTTATACATTAACCAAGTTTTCTAGGCATTTATGTGCATAATTCAATTTTGAACTATGGGCACATGCTCCAGTGCATAAAAATGGGTTGAAAAAATCAAATGTGTGTCCTTGGTTGCATGCGTAGGTCCCATGCAAGAAATGGGAATAAATGTCAAACACCTCGGCACCATCGCTTGGCCGCACACATTGAGATACATGGTTTAAAAATTCTAGTAAATCCAAAACTCGTCTGAAATTCATGAAACTCGGCATGCAATCATGGAATGGCATCAACATACTGTGGTAAAAAAATTGTCCCGTTTGGGGCAGGTTTTGGTATAAGCTTCTCACAACAAGCCTCATGGTTCCGGTAGGGAACGTGTCACCTTTGTGGATGAAACGATGTTCGTTGCCTCTACTTGCTTTCAAATTTTTTCTGGTGTCAACATAGAACAACAGGAGAGTCGTGTTAAACTTTGGAATTTTTCGGGGTTTGTTTGGACATTTTTATATATTAACTGAGTTTCCATGCATTTATGTGCATAATTCAAATTAGAACTACATGCACATGGTCTAGTGCATAAAATTGGGTTGAAAAATCAAATGTGTGTCCTTGGTTGCATGCTTAGGTCCCATGCAAGAAATGGGAATGAATGTCAAACACCTCGGCACCGTCGCTTGGCCGCAAACATTGAGATACATGGTTTAAAAATTCTACTAAATCCAAAACTCGTTTGAAATTCATGAAACTTGGCATGCTATCATGGAATGGCATCGACGTGCTGTGGTAAAAAAATTGTCCAATTTGGGGCAGGTTTTGGTATAAGCTTCTCACAAACCAGAGTTCTCACAACAAGCCTCATGGTTCCGGTAGGGAACGTGTCACCTTTGTGGACGAAATGATGTTCGTTGCCTCTTCTTGCTTTCAAATTTTTTCTGCTATCAACATAGAACAACAGGAGAGTTGTGTTAAAATTTGGAATATTTCGGGGTTCGTTTGGACATTTTTATACACTAACTAAATTTTCTATGTATTTATGTGCATAATTCAAATTTGAACTACATGCACATGCTCTAGTGCATAAAAATGGGTTGAAGAATCAAATGTGTGTCCTTGGTTGCATGCTTAGGTCCCATGCAAGAAATGGGAATGAATGTCAAACACCTCGGCACAGTCGCTTGACCGCAAACATTGAGATACATGGTTCAAAAATTCTAGTAAATCCAAAACTCGTCTGGAATTCATGAAACTTGGCATGCTATCATGGAACGGCATCAACATGTCGTGGTTAATTTTTTTCCCATATGGGGCAGGTTTGGGTATAAGCTTCTCACAAACCAGAGCTTCCCATAACAAGCGTCATGGTTCCGGTAGGGAACGTGTCACCTTTGTGGACGAAATGATACTTGTTGCCTCTTCTTGCTTTCAATTTTTTTCTAGTGTCAACATAGAACAACAAGAGTGTTGTGTTAAAATTTGGAATTTTTCGGGGTTCGTTATACATTAACTGAGTTTTCTAGGCATTTAGTATGCATAATTCAAATTTGAACTACAGGCACATGCTCCGGTGCATATAAACGGGTTGAAAAATCAAATGTGTGTCCTTGGTTGGATGCTTAGGTCCCATGCAAGAAATGGGAATGAATTTCAAACACCAGGGCACCGTCGCTTGGCCGCAAACATTGAAATACATGGTTTTAAAATTCTAGTAAATCCAAAACTCGTCTAAAATTCATTAAACTTGCCATGCTGTCATGGAACAACATCAACATGCCGTGGTAAAAACATTGTCCCATTTGGGGCAGGTTTGGGTATAAGCTTCTCACAAACGAGAGCTTGTCACAACAAGCCTCACTGTTCCGGTAGGGAATGTGCCACCTTCATGGATGAAACGATCACTGGTACAACGAGGTGCTATACAAACGGTTTTTAACACCTTTCCGTGACGGCATTTGGAACCGTCGCGAAGTGAGTGTGGGCGATAGGGTGGTCCTTCCCACACAACCCAGAAACCATCGGGGATAGGCCCTCCTAGCACACACGCTCGGCAAAATGAGGTCGTGTGCGACGGGCGAGCGATCAAATACGGTTATACGTATAGTTGTGCTAAAAAATACAACTATACAGGCCAAATCATTTCCGGTCGTAAGTACATCCCACACAGTCAGTCCCAGCTAAACGTTTCCGTTCGTATGTACATTCCACATAGTTAATCCAAGGAATATGTTTCCGTTAGTATGTACATCCCACACAGTTAATCCAAGAAGTATGTTTCCGTTCGTACATACATCCCACACAGTCACTCCAAGGAAAACGTTTCTGTTCGCAGGTACATCACACACAATTTTCCCCATTAAATCATTTGTGATAGTGTTGCCATTGCAGACAATATTAAGAATTTTATCGTTTGCGTTATTGAATGCATCACACACGGTGCGTAGAAAAAACTGTGTGGCATAGGCTGTCCATCACACACACTTTTTATGTGGTAAACGTTTGCACAAGGTGGCCTAACGGAAATAGTTTTCAAGAGGATGTCGTGTGTGATTGTTCATTGATCCAACACGTTTTATTCCTAGAAACTGTATGTGTTGTCTGAGGTCATCGCACACGGTGTTTTCTCAATAACCATTTGCAATAGAAAAACCAAATTAGCAGGCTAATTGTTCTATTATTAATCATCCATTTATTAATCTAATTGACATTTCATATTAAGCACACAATATATTTCATTTTCATATTAAGGAAGCAGGATGTCATAATTGAAATACATCAGAGTACAACATCATATAACTTCAGCACTCAGCTACCCCATTACACAACTGCACCAGCATCAAGTTTCACGTGCAACATCTATAACCTTTGGAAATTAGCATCATAGATGGTACATAGATAGATTAATCTCATCTGGAAAACTGCTGAAGCGGAAGGCGAATATTGAGCCTTCATTGATGTTGAAGGTCTTTGCAACTTTAGGCCAGTGCCTATGGATGATTGACCGTCCATCCTTCGTCCTCTTTAGAAAACTTCAATATTGAACCGTGGGTGTTGTATGAATACCTTCCTCGCCTCCTGACCATACAGGTGGTTTGAGATGTAATCATCAGTGAACTGCTTTGGAAAGGCCTAAAAACTAGGATGTGCATAAATATCTTCTCTATATTGGAAATGGGGCAAATGAATAAAAAATCCAAGGTATAATAGTTAGTACCATCCTGTAGTGAACTGATGTCTTCTTTATTGTGCAGACAAAGATCTTGTTGTTTTTTGCCGCTAATTTATTTATCCTAACAATCTTTTCGAGTTTCTTGACTTGACGGATATTCATGGACAACTCATTTCCCCATATGCAAAAAGGGCCGAACAGTGGGTCAAAACCTCTGACAGCAGGACCTACATGTGCAAGACCAAATTGTTAAAAACCTAAATATTAGAATGGCTCCTGCAATTGCACAATAATGTGCTATTAGACAAAGGACCATGCATGTGCAAACCTCCATTATAAACCTCAGTGCTTCCCATTGTTTCCCTGCAACACATATAAGGTAGTTAGTGATCAGGTTAAGTGAGGGTTCGCATTCTATCAGTGAAATATGTTGATGAAAAATAAGCACATTCCAGATTCATCAGGTTAATTCAAGCCACATGGAAAACCCATTTATCCAAACCAAGCATGATTAAGAACTAGGAAATATAGCAATTGTATATGTTTCTCATGTATTAAGTGCAGCCAAATTTGATTTATTCCTCACATGCACAACAATACAAAATTCTACCCACGACAATTGGACATCGCGTTGCAGAATTGAACCAAGCAGTTAACTAAACACCACAACAAATGAACCAAACATTAATTGAGCACCACATTGCACAAGATAATATACTCCTAATAGAAGATCAGACAGTTAACCAAACCAAGCATGCTTTACAACTTGGAAATATAGCAATTGTATTTGTTTCTCATGTATTTAGTACAGCCAAATTTGATTTATTTCTCACATGGTATGCAATAACAGAATGCACCCACAACAATTGAACATCGCATTGCAGAATTGAACCAAACAGTTAACTAAACACCACAACAAACGAACCAAACATTAACTGAGCACCACATTGCACAATATATAACATACTAGAAGATTAGGCAGTTAACCAAACCAAGCATGCTTGACAACTTGGAAATATAGCAATTGTATTTGTTTCTCATGTATTTTGCACAATATAGTGAGCTAATAAGACAAGCTACTCCTCATAGTCGGAGATATCGATGATGATTGGCTCCTTGGACATGGAAGAGCATCGTGGGTGCCCTCGTCATAGTGGTGAGTTGCCTTAGCCGCTCCGGGCGCCAACCTGCTGGCTCTTGAGTTGAGGTAAGCACGGGCACGCTGAGAAAACACATCGTAGTCTTCATCAAAGGCACTGACAGTGGCCTCAAGAAAACACCACGAACTGTCATTTAAAGCAGCCAACCGCGTCGTGGCGTCGGTGCGCGAGGCGTCGATGGTGGCCTCGACGGCGAGGTGCTCCTCCAAGATCTGGGGGTCAGCACAAATGGCAGCCATCATGACCTCATCGCGCGTGTGCGGCCGTGATTTGCTTCTCCGCTGCCAAATGCTCCATGAGCTCCTGGCTATACTGCGTGCACCATGGCTTAGGGCGGCGCTTATTTGGGGGAGGGGTTGGTGATTTGGGTGGAAGGTGTCGCGCCGGTGGTCGGGGCATGTGGGATGTGGAAGGAGGCGGAGGATGGGGGTCGTTTGTGGATTACCTGCCTGGATCGACGAGGCCAAGCAGCGTGAAGGAGGGTCGCCGGCGAGGACGTGGCGCTGCAAGCTAGGAGTGAAGGTTTCAACTTGGAAAGGAAGGCGGAAACAGGGGAAATGTGGCTTTTGGTAAGGGGGATGGGGCGGGGAGGTAGATATTTCCGCGGAAGACGAAAATTTTGGATCAGTGCAGTGAAAAAACTGGCTGACTGGTGCTCTAACAAATTAAAGACCGGCGCTCTTAATTAAACAAAACAAAGAGAATTACTCTGGTTGGTGCTCGTCGATCTCCGTCGCCTCCTCCATGTCCAGCTCGCGCCCGACGATCTCCTGGGGAAGGGGCTCCATGGCATCCATCGCACCATACTCGGCAAGCATCTCGCCATCCGTGTCCGCCATCTCTTTGGAAAAGGCCGCCACGAGCTGGGTGTGGGCGGCCACGATCTGGGCTTGGACGGGCTCCGTCGTGGCAAGGTATGCCACGGAGGAACAGACGGCTGCTCGAACACTCTCGGCGATTGCCAATTCTACGCCCGTGGGTTGCTGACCGTTATCGGAGAAGCTTCGTGCGATTTGTGTGGTGACCGCCACGAGCTAGGCGTGGGCGGCCTCGACAATGTCGCGGGCGGCCTCCATCAGGGCTAAGGCCACCGCTGCGGAACGGACAACTACTCTGCCACTCTCGCCAGTTGCTATCCCCGAGGCAGATGTTGTTGCCACCACTTGAGAAGCAACAGCGGCCGTTTTGGCTGCCTTGGCCGCCCGGTCGCAGATTGCGGCCGCACTCACGAAGCTTGTTAGCACGCGCCTGGCGGCTGCGGCCGCGCTCTCGCCGGAGTGGGCCGCCAAAGTTGCCCTCACGAAGCGGGTCCACGTCTCTATCTTTCACCGACGACGATTGAACAGTGAAATGATATTTGGGGAGCGAGCTAGTGTGCTTGACACGCCGGGTGTGGAGTGTAGCCGTCGCACCTTCTCGCATAAGCCATAGGTGTACTATACTCCGACGGTGCTCCAAGATATTTTGTACTGCATCTCACACGGTTGGTGATAATAAACTATGTCCGATCTACTTGATTTTTCATCTTGATTTGAACTACATAATGGGGTCACAGTGGCAAAGGAGGGTGTTTGAATTGCTAGAACTTTTATCTGCATTGAACATGCAACTATAGGTGTGTCATAATTTTTTTTTGGAATTATTCAGGGTTCGTTTGGACATTTTTATACATTAACTTGGTTTTCTAGGCATTCCAGGTGCACAATTCAAAATTAAACTACATGCACATGCTCTGGTGCACCAAAATGGGTTGTAAAATCATATATGTGTCCATGGGTTGATGCATATGTCTCATGCAAGAAATGGGGATGAATTTCAAACACCACGACACCGTCGATCTCCGGCAAACGCTGAGGTACTTGCTTTTGTAATTCTAGTAAATCCAAAACTCGTCTGAAATTCATGAACCTTGGCATGCTATCATAGAATGGCATCAACATGGTGGGGTAAAAAATATTGTCCCATTTGGGGCAGGTTATGGTATAAGCTTTTCACAAACCAGAGCTTCTCACAAGAAGCGTCATGGTTCCAGTAGGGAAACGTGTCACCTTTGTGGACAAAACGATATTCGTCGCCTCTTCTTGCTTTCAATTTTTTTCTGGTGTCAACATAGAACAACAGGAGTGTCGAGTTAAATTTTGGAATTTTCGGGGTTCGTTTGGACATTTTTATACGTTAACTGACTTTTATAGGCATTTATGTGCATAATTCAAAATTGAACTACATGCACATGCTTCAGTGCATAAAAACGGGTTGAAAAATCAAATGTGTGTCCTTGGTTGCAAGCTTAGGTCACATGCAAGAAATGAGAATGAATGTCAAACACCTTCACACTATCGCTTGGCACCTAACATTGAGATACAAGGTTTTAAAATTCTAGTAAATCGAAAACTCGTCTGAAATTCATGAAACTTGACATGATATCATGGAACGGCATCAACATTTCATGGTAAAAATATTATCCCATTTGGGGCAGGTTTGGGTATAAGCTTCTCGCAAACCAGAGCTTCTCACCACAAGCCTGGTGGTTTCGGTAGGGAACGTTTCACCTTTGTGGACGAAAAAATATCCGTTGGCTCTTCTTGCTTTCAAAATTTTTCTAGTGTCAACATAGAACAACAGGAGTGTTGTGTCAATTTCTGGGATTTTTCGGGGTTCGCTTGGACATTTTTATACATTAACTGAGTTTTCTACGCATTTATGTGCATAATTCAAATTTGAACTACATGCACATGCTCCAGTGCATATAAATGGGTTCAGAATTCAAATGTGTGTCCTTGGTTGCATGCTTTAGTCCCATGCAAGAAATGGGAATGAATGTCAAACACCTTGCCACCGTCGCTCGGCCGCTAACATTGAGATACATGGTTTTTAAATTCTAGTAAATCGAAAACGCGTCTGAAATTTATGAAACTTGACATGCTATCATGGAACGGCGTCAACATGGCGTGGTAAAAATATTGTCACATTTGGGTCAGGTTGGGGTATAAGCTTCTCACAAACCAGAGCTTCTCACAACAAGCCTCATGGTTATGGTAGGGAACGTTTCACCTTTCTGGACGAAACGATATCCTTTGCCTCTTCTTGATTTTAATTTTTTTTCTAGTGTCAACATAGAACAACAGGAGTGTTGTGTTAAATTATGGAATTTTTTGGGATTCGTTTGGACATTTTTATACATTAACTGAGTTTTCTATGCATTTATGTGCATAATTCAAATTTGAACTACAGACACATGCTCCAGTGCATATAAATTGGTTGAAAAATCAAATATGTGTCCTTGGTTGCATGCTTAGCTCTGTCCTTGGTTGCATGCTTAGCTCCCATGCAAGAAATGGGAATGAATGTCAAACACCTTGCCCCCGTCGCTCGGCCACAAACATTGAGATACATGGTTTTCAAATTCTAGTAAATCCAAAACTCGTCTGAAATTCATGAAACTTGGCATGCTATCATGGAATGGCATCAACATGCCATGGTAAAAAATTTGTCCCATTTGTTCAGGTTGGGGTATAAGCTTGTCACAAACCAGAGCTTCTCACAACAAGTCTCATGGTTACGGTAGGGAACGTTTCACCTTTCTGGACGAAATGATATCCGTTGCCTCTTCTTGATTTCAATTTTTTTTCTTGTGTCAACATAGAAAAACAGGAGTGTTGTGTTAAATTTTGGAATTTTTTGGCGTTCATTTGGAAATTTTTATACATTAACTGAGTTTTCTACGCATTTATGTGCATAATTCAAATTTGAACTACAGGCACATGCTCCAGTGCATATAAAGTGGTTGAAAAATCAAATATGTGTCCTTGGTTGCATGCTTAGGTCCCATGCAAGAAATGGGAATGAATGTCAAACACCTCGCCACCGTCGCTCGTCCGCAAACATTGAGATACATGGTTTTCAAATTCTAGTAAATCCAAAACTCGTCTGAAATTTATGAAAGTTGGCATGCTATCATGGAACGACATCAACATGTTGTGATAAAAAATTTGTCCCATTTGGGGCAGGTTTGGGTATAAGCTTCTCACATACCAGAGCTTCTGACAACAAGCCTCATGGTTCCGGTAGGGAATTTGCCTCCTTGGTGGATGAAACGGTATTCGTTGCCTCTTCCTATTTTCAATTTTTTTCCTAGTGGCAACATAGAGCAACAGAAGTGTCGTGTTAAAATTTACAATTTCGGGGTTCATTTGGACATTTTTATACATTAACTGAGTTTTCTAGGCATTTTATGTGCATCATTCAAATTTGAACTACATGCACATGCTCCAGTGCAGAAAAATGGGTTGACATATCATATGTGTGTCCTTGGGTGCATGCTTAGGTCCCATGCAAGAAATGGGAATGAATTTCGAACACCAGGGAACTGTTGATTGCCAGCAAAACATTGAGATACTTTGTTTTTAAATGCTAGTAAATCCAAAAACTCGTCTGAAATTCATGAAACTTGGCATGCTATCATGGAATGGCACCCGACATGTTGTGGTATTTTTCGTGTCCATTTTGAGAGAAGGCGCACTCGAATAACAGCCAACAAAGGCATTTTGAAACAAATAGCTGCCACTTTAACATCTCAAACGTTTTGTATAATTTAAATCATGTGCGTTCTGTTAACCATTCACGTGACGCTACGCGTCACTCTTTTAATGGCTAGGAGGTGCCGTGCGGACAGCTGCTTGACTGAACGGGACGCGTGCGAGCGCAGGCTGACCGAGAGGCGTGCAAGCTATCCTCTAATGCACAGGCTCATCGGGAAGCATGCGAGCTGTACGCCGCACAGGCTCACTGCGAAGCGAGCCCTTTGACTTCCATGGCCGCCCACCTTGCTCGCATCCTCTCCATTAATGGCGCCCCTCGCCGCAGTTTAATACGGGCGGCCTTACTATTCGCCTCCCATTCCCCTCCCGCAGACCGGCATCCCGGAGGACGACAACGACAACGCCGGCGCGGCACGCCGCCTCCGCCGCCGCCGGAATTAGTTTTTTTGGGTTTAATACTGTTCCTCGATCATATGAATATAAATCCACAGTGTGACTGAATGAAACATATGGTTTGAACGAACTTGTGTTTTTCTCTCTGAATGTACAGACTTATCAAAGAATTTTCTTTAAAAAAAGGTCAATGGTTTTTAAATATAAAACACTCATCGCAAACATTTTAGTTAGAACACCCGTATGCAAACCGACAGCTTCCCCAGGAAGCCAAGGGAAAATGTGCCGAGCAGGATTTGTGCAGCTCTTCATCGCAAACGTTTTAGATAGAACACCCGTATGCAAAAGTGAGAGCTATGGTCTTCCACAGTAAGCCAAGGGAAAATTCGCCGCGCAGGATTTGTGCATCTCTTTAACGCAAACGGTTCAAATTGAATACGGTATGGAAAGCGAGACTTCGGCGCTAAGCCAAGAGAAAATGTGGCACCCAGGATTTGTACATCCCTTCAATGCAAACGATTTTTTCGGATGACCCGTGTGCAACCACGTACAGACAATTTGGTAAGATTTGCATCTGTCATATTGGGTATATTGCCATTTGTCAAACTAGAAAGATTGACATTTGTTGATCTAGTAACATTGCCCTTTGTCAACCTTGTAACACTGCCATTTGTCGAAATATGCAGCTAAAAATCACTAGCACTATCTAATTTTTGCAACTAAAATTCAGTAATTAAGCATAGATTCCATTCATAGATTAAGCAGTCGTTCTTTATACAAACAGTTCAACTCGACAGCTGAACCGACCAAACTTGTCCCCAATTGTTGCCAACCACATACTGAAATAGCTAGTTCAACTATATATACTAGCTAATTTTAAGTACGTTGTACAGTTCCACCACATCTATAGTCAGATGAACTGAACAAAATAGCCCCTAAATACTACTACTACGGAGGGGCTTTGTACTACTTCTGGCAGCCTCTCCTCTGCCGAGCACGCTCAGTAAGAGGCAGAGGAGGAGGAGTCTACCGACGAGCTGGACAACTGCAATACGGTGCCTGCCGCTATTGCACCTTCAGTGACGCTCACCTCGAACGCCCTCTGCTGCTCAGACGACCCCTCTCGAAGCGGCGGGACTCCTCGTCGATCTCCTGATTCCTTGCCTTTGCGTCGGCACGTGCTGCGGCCACGGCGGCGGTGAGGCTCTTTGCATGTTCGACGAGGCGCTCCTCCTCCTCCCACCGGAATTCGATGTAGCGCGCAAGGTCATTGACGCATGTGCGGGCCTCCACCTCCGCATCCCGCCTTCGGGCGGCGGTGGCGGAGCGGGTCATGACCCGGTGGTCGACGATGGGGTGGCGGCCACGGCGGCCGACGATGGGGTGGCGGCCACGACCACCACCTCTCGCCTTTGGGCCGCGGTGGCGGAGCGGGTGATGGCCACGATTGCTGATAGTGGGGTGGCGGCCACGACGGCCACCTCCCGCCTTCGGGCCGCGGCAGCGGAGCGGGTGATGGCCCTGGCTTTCGATGATGGTGTGGCGGCCACGGCGGCAGACAGTGGGGTGGCGGCAACAGCGGCCGGCAACAGCTGCCGACTGGCAGCGGTGGCGGAGCATGTAGTGGGTGTTCCGTGCACACCCAACAGGGACGCCACGCGCACTACACTATGCCCGGGATTGGCCGCCGCCGCGGTGTAGCCTCCTAGCTGGAGCTGCCCTCTAATGACGGCGGAGTGGCTGAGCGACAATGACGGACCGATGCCATTGGTGATTGTGGGAGAAGCAGACGAGATAAGCTACAGGGAGGGAGGGGAAAATGCGATGCAGGACTCGCCAGCCGTGAGGGTTTATATAGCAGGCTGGTAAGCATTGGGATTTTGCAGGATTTCACCGAGTCGGGCGGGAAGCTTGTGCGGGAACGGGCTCACCACCGTTTGGCCAAAAGAACGCCCCCGCGCGCTGCTCAAGCTTATGCTAGAAGCCGTCTGCGGCACCAGGGTGACAAGACATGCGAGAGGAGGACGAAAGGACACGTACACATACGATTAATAAAAAAACATTTGCGATTTAATTACCTACTACCCCCGTCCTTGTTTATAAGTCGTCTATGTATTTTTGTGCCCAATTTTGAATAGAGATTTAAATAATAAAATATGAATGCATGTCGCCAAAGATTATATCGTTGGATTCATATTTGAACATAGTTTCCAATTATATAATTTTTATAACATGCACTAATATTTTGTTGGTTAAATTTAAGGTCAAAATATGGCACAGAATATAAAGGGGGCTAATAGACCAAGACGGAGGTAGTAACACACGGCCGGTCTCTACGCAGCGACGCAACTGCCGGCCGGCTTGTAGACGATCATTCCCTGCGTGTTCAACTGGTCTATGCATGTGGTTGCTCACGATTGAGGAGGCCACGGCGCGCTCTGCTGGTGTCCCACCACGCACGCTCTGCTCTGGCATCCCTCCGGGCGCTCTGCCCTCATCCCTCCACGTGCGCTGCCAGTGTTTGGGGCCGGCGCACGGATCACATACGTTCATACTACCATTATGCATGCTGTTGCGCCGGGCGCGGTGCCACGATGCAGTTACCCGCTGCAAAAACTGTCATGCAGATGCGCTGAGAATCCAGGCCGCCCGGCCCCCATTTATTCCTGCGGCCATTTACCTTCATCTCTCGCGCCACATGACACAATAAGCACACCCACGACGACCCATACAGAGAGGACATCCAGCGGTTCCAATGGCGCTCCCCGTGGCTTCAATGGCGCTCCCAACGGCCGACGACGACAACGGGGGGCAGTTCACCACACATCACGTAGTGGACACCCATGTGAGGGGGAAGGCCCTCACGGTGGTGTACACGAATGAGCCGGTCTCGGTGGAGAGCTCCATCCAAACTATGGAGCAGGTGCTTGCTGAGGACAAGTACCAAGTGGTCGGCTTCGACCTCGATTTCACCAGCGGTCGTGCCGGGCACGATCAGAATGTTGCCATCGCCCAGTTATGCGTGCCACATGACGTCCTCGTCTACCACTACCACCTGGCCACAAGGCCTTGCGAGCGTTTCTCTAGTTTTATCAACAGCTCCAACTACAGTTTCGCTAAGGTGGACACCACCAACGATCTAAAAGCGCTCAAGGGTTTGGGCTTGAAATACCAGAATCTTGTCAACATCCAGGACCACTACAAGGTCTGGGGCAGCGACAACAACAAACATAACTCCCTGGTTGAGCTCGCCTCGGCCATCATCGACCACTACTACATGAAGATGAAGGATGAGAGCAAGAAGGACAAGAATGCCTGACACAGTGTCTGGCATCAGAGACTGGATGAAGAACATGTCAAGTACGCGGCCAAGGATGCGTACACAAGCTACGAGATGTACAGGCGGATCGTTGACATGCGGAAGTATCTTCTTCCTGCCCCAGACAAGGGATCGAGCCACAGAGCAGTGGCGGGAGCATCACAAGGAGTAGATGACTAGACGATCGCTTCTCCTAGTTTAGAATGCATGCAATTGTTTATTGAGGTGTGTGCGAATGATCTGTATAGTCACTTATGTAATTGGCTATTTATTTCAGTTATATATATATGTATGTATATATATATGTTATTCCTCTGTAGACGGAGCAAATCACACGGCTCATTAGCAGAAATCGTCTGTGTTATTATTGGTCTTCGCACACATTTCTGATTACGGACCTGTTTGCCGCGTATCACAGACATCTTGCTCAGTTGAACTGTTTCTGTTGTCGTGGCTCATCGCAACCAGTTCATCCGAGTGAACAGTATGCCTTCCATCGCACACACCTTGATCTGGCTGACCGTTTCTATTGTGTTGCCTAATCACACACAGTTCATCCTAGTGAACTGTATGCCATATATCGCACACACCCTCATCTGGCTGCCCGTTTATGTTGTTCTGCCTCATCGCAAATAGTTCTGCTGGATTAACCGTTTGCCACGCATTGCACACGCAACTCTAATCTGAACCGTGTTTGATGTCACTGCCATCGCAAACGTTTTGTATCTTTTTTGACGGTTTTATTACATCACCATTTGTGATTAACACATCGCACACAGTTTCGTCGAAGGGTCTCTGATTGGACTGTCGCGTTTGGACCAACCTGTAGTAGTGGATATTCATTGCCTCCTCTTGCTTTCAATTTTTTCCTAGTGGCAACATAGAGCAACAACAGTGTCGTGTTAAAATTTGTAATTTTTCGGGGTTCATTTGGACATTTTTATACATTTACTGTGTTTTGTATGCATTTTCTATGCATAATTCAAATTGGAACTACATGCACATGCTCCAGTGCAGAAAAATCGGTTCAAACATCAAATGTGTGTCCTTGGGTGCATGCTTAGGTTCCATGCAAGAAATGGGAATGAATTTCAAACACCAGGGCACCGTTGCTTGCCGGCAAAACGTTGAGATACTTTGTTTTTAAATTCTAGTAATCCAGAAATCGTCTGAATTTTGTGAAACTTGGCATGATATCATGGAATGGCACCCGACATGCTATGGTATTTTTCGTGTCCAATTTGAGAGAAGGCGCACTTGAATCAATAGCCAAAAACGCATTTTGAAACAAATAGCTGCCACCTTATCATCTCAAATGTTTGTATAATTTAAATCGTGGGTGTTTTGTTAACCATTCATGTGACGCCACGCGTCACACTTTTAATGGCTAGGAGGTGCCGTGCGAATAGCTGCTTGAGTAGATGGGAGGCGTGCGAGCGCAGTCCGCTGCGCAGGCTGACGGGGAGGCGTGCAAGCTGCCCTCCAATAGGCAGGCTCACCAAAAAGCGTGCGAGCTGTATGCTGCGCAGGCTCAGTGGGAAGTGAGCCCTTTAACTTACATGGCCGCCCGCCTTTCTTGCATCCTCTCCATTAATGGCGCCTGAGCCACTGTTTAATACGGCCGGCCTTACAGTTGGCCTCCCATTCCCCGTGCGTTTGCCAGCACCCGCCGCGCCCGTGCCCGTGCGGGTGCCCCTCAGCATCATGGGACGCCGCCGTCGACCGCTACCTCGCAGCACCACGAGTTGCTGTCCTCCCATGCCTCGCCCGTCGATCGCGCGACGACAGGATGTTTGATTTCCAAGTGAATAACATTCTGTGCTGCCTTGAAGACTTCAATAACGGCGTCCCGGAGGACGACAATGACAACGCTGGCGCGGCACGCCGCCGGAATTAGTTTTTTTGGGTTTAATACTGTATCTTAATCGTATGAATATAAAGTTGCTGTGTGACTGAATGAAACATATGGTTTGAGCAAACTTGCATTCTTCTCTCTTAATGTAAAGACTTATCAAACGATTTTAAAAAATGTCAATGTGTTTTAAATTTAAAACACTCATCGCAAACGTTTAAGATAGAACACCCGTATGCAAACCGACAGCGTCCCCAGTAAGCCAAGGGAAAATGTGCTGAGTAGGATTTGTGGAGCTCTTCATCGCAAACATTCTAGATAGGACACCTGTATGCAAAGCGAGAGCTACGGTCTTCCCCAGTAATCCAACGGAAAAATTTGCCGTGCAGGATTTGTGCATCCCTTCATCGCAAACAGTTCAGATTGTATACGGTACGCAAAGCGAGAGCTATGGTTCCTTCGCCCCTAAGCCAAGAGAAAATTTGGCACGCAGGATTTGTACATCTCTTCAACGTAAATGGTTTTTTCGGATGACCCGTGTGCAACCACGTACCAACAATTTGGTAAGATTTGCATCTGTCATATTGGGTATATTGCCATTTGTCAAACTAGAAAGATTGGTATTTGTTGGTCTAATAACATTTCCCTTTGTCAACCTTGTAACACTGCCATTTGTCAAAATTTGCAGCTAAAAATCACTAGCACTATCTAATTTTTGCAACTAAAATACAGTAATTAAGCAAAGATTTCATTCTTAGATTAAGCAGTTGTTCTTTATACAAACAGTTCAACTCGACAGCTGAACCAACCAAACTTTTCCCCAATTGTTGCCAACCACGTACTGAAATAGCTAGTTCAACTATATATACTAGCTAATTTTAAGTATGTTGTACAGTTCAACCACATCTATAGTCAGATGAACAGAACAAAATAGCCCCTAAATACTAGTACTACTATGGAGGGGCTTTGTACTACTTCCAGCAGCCACTCCTCTGCCGAGCGCGCTCGGTAAGAGGTAGAGGAGGAGGAGCCTACCGTCGAGCTGGACAACTGCAATACGGTGCCTGCCGCTGATGCACCTTCAGCGACGCTCACCTCGAACGCCCTCTGCCGCTCTAGACGACCCATCTCGAAGCGGCGAGACTCCTCGTAGATCTCCTCATTACTCGCCTCTGCGGTGGCGTGTGCTCCGGCCACGGCGGCGGTAAGGCTCCTTGCGTGCTCGATGAAGCGCTCCTCCTCCTCCTGCAGGAACTCGATGTAGCGCGCAAGGTCGCTGATGCACGTGCGGGCCTCCACCTCCGCCTCCCGGCTTCGGGCGGCGGTGGCGGAGCGGGTGATGACCCCGGTGGTCGACGGTGGGCTGGCGGCCACGGCGGCCGACGATGGGGTGGCGACCATGACCACCACCTCCCGCCTTCAGGCCGCGGTGGGGGAGCGGGTGATGGCCAGAGTGGACGACAGTAGGGTGGCAGCCACGATGGCCACCTCCCTCCTTCGGGCCGCGGCGGCGGAGCGGGCGATGGCCCTGGCTTTCGATGGTGGTGTGGCGGCCAAGGCAGCAGATGATGGGGTGGCGACAATGGTGGTCGGCAACAGCTGCCGACGGGCAGCGGCGGCGGAGCGTGTGGTGGGTGTTCCGCGCACACCCAACAGGGATGCCACGCGCACTACACTACGCCGGGGTCTGCGCCGCCGCCATGGTGTAGCGTCAAGCTGGAGCTGTCCCCTGATGACGGCGGAGTGGCTGAGCGATGACGACGAACCGGTGCCATTAGGGATTGTGGGAGAAGCAGACGAGATAAGCTACAGGGAGGGAGGGGAAAATGCACCGCAGGACTCGCCGGCCATGAGGGTCTATATAGCAGGCCGGTAAGCATTGGGATTTTGGGGGATTTCACCGAGTCGGGCGGGAAGCTTGCGCGGGAACCTGCGCGGTTGCGTGGGAACGGGCTCCCGATGATTCATTGGCGCCACTTCGTGCCACTATTTGACCAAAAGAACGCCCCCGCGCATTGCTCAAGCTTGCGCTCGAAGCCGTCTGCGACAGCGGGGGGACAAGACGTGTGAGAGGAGGACAAAAGGACACGTACACATACGGTTAATAAAAAACATTTGCGATTTAATTACCTACTACCCCCGTCCTTGTTTATAACTCGTCTTTGTATTTTTGTACCAAATTTTGACTAGAGATTTAACTACTAAAATAAGAATGCATGTCACCAAAGATTATATCTTTGGATTCGTATTTGAACATAGTTTCCAATTATATAATTTTTATAACATGCATTAACATTTTGTTAGTTAAATTTTACGTCAAAATATGGCACAGAATATAAAGGGGACTAATAGACCAAGACGGAGGTAGTAGCACACGGCCGCTCTCTACGCAGCGTCGCAACTGTTGGCCGGCTTGTGGATGACCATTCCCTGTGTGTTCAACTGCTCTATGTGTGTGGTTGCTCGTGGTTGAGGCAGCCGCGGCATGCTTTGCTCGTGTCCCGCCGCGCGCGCTCTACTATCTCGTCCCTCTGGGCGCTCTGCCCTCGTCCCTCCACGCGCGCTGCCAGTGTTTGGGGCCGCGCGATCGATCACGTACGTTCGTGCTGCCATTATGCATGCGGTTGCGCCGGGCGCGGCACCACGATGCAGTTACCCGCTGCAAAAACTGCCATGCGGACGCGCCGAGAATCCAGGCCGCCCGACCCCCATTTATTCCTGCGACCATTTACCTTCATCTCTCGTGCCACACGACACAATAAGCACACCCACGACGACACATATAGAGAGGACATCTAGTGGTTCCAATGGTGTTCCCCGTGGCTCCAATGGCGCTCCCAGCGGCCGACGATGACAACGGGGGGTAGCTCACCATGCATCACGTAGTGGACACCCACGTGAGGGGGAAGGACCTCTTGGTGGTGTACACGAACGAGCCGGTCTCGGTGGAGGACATGTACCAAGTGGTCGGCTTCGACCTCGAGTTCACCAGCAGTCGTCCCAGGCAAGATCAGAAGGTTGTCGTCGCCCAGTTGTGCATGCGACATGATGTCATCTACCACTACCACCTGGCCACAAGGCCTTGTGAGCGTTTCTCCAGGTTTATCAATAGCTTTGACTATAGTTTTGCTACGGTGGACACCACCAACGATCTAAAAGCGCTCAAGGTTTTGGGCTTGACCTGCCAGAATCTTGTCAACATCCGTGGCCACTACAAGGTCTAGGGCAGTGATAACAACAAACATAACTCCCTGGTTGACCTCACCTTGGCCATCATCGACCCCTACTACATGAAGATGAAGGATGAGAGCAAGAAGGAGAAGAACGCCTGGCATAGTGCCTAGCATCAGAGACTGGATGAAGAACATGTCAAGTACGCGGCCAAGGATGTGTACACAAGCTATGAGATGTCCATGCGGATCGTTGACATGATGAAGTGTCTTCGTCCTGCCCCAGACGAGGGATCGAGCCACATAGCAGTGGCGGGAGTGTCACAAGAAGTAGATGACTAGACGATTGTCTCTCCTAGTTTAGAATGCATGCAATCTTTTATTGAGGTGTGTGCCAATGATCTATATAGTCACTTATGTAATTGGATATTTATTTCAGTTATATATATACATATGTGTGTGTGTGTGTCATTCTGTAGACAGAGCAAATCACATGACTTATTAGCAGCAATCGTCTGTGTTATTATTGGTCTTCGCACACATTTCTGATACGGACCTGTTTATAGTGTATCACACACATCTTGTTCAGTTGAACTGTTTCTGTTGTCTTGGCTCATCACAAACAGTTCATCCGAGTGAACTGTATGCCCTCCATCGCACACACCTTGATCTGGCTGACCGTTTCTGTTGTGTTGCCTAATCACACACAATTCATCCTAGTGAATTGTATGTCGTATATTGCACACACTCTCATCTGGCTGCCCATTTCTATTGTTCTGCCTCATCGCAAACAGTTCTGCTGGATTAACCGTATGCCACGCATCACACACACAACTCTAATCTGAATCAAGTTTGATGTCTCTGCCATCACAAACATTTTGTATCTTTTTGACGGTTTTATTACATCACCGTTTGTGATTAATGCATCACACACAGTTTTGTCGAAGGGTCTCTGATTGGACTGTCGCGTTTGCACCAACTTGTAGTAGTACGGAGACGCGTTTTTGCAGTGCCTCCACCTCCATGGACCACCCCCAGTTGGGGCTCTTCTTGGTCCACGAGGTTAGTCTCGTGGGCGGTCCGGATCTGAATTCGGGGGCCGCTGCCCAACCCGCCTTGCGTGGCTCGGTGATATAGAACCACTCTTTTTGCCAGACCTTAACGGTATCTACGAAGGTACCTTCTGGCCACTCAACCCGTTAGAGCTTGCTGATCATCGCCCCCCCTCCCTCCGCGTGTAGTCCGCCTGCTGGCCGTCAACTATCTTCGGCTTGACGTTGAAGACCTTCAGCCACAAGCCGAAGTGTGGCTGGACCCGAAGAAAGGCTTCGCAGTTGACGATGAAGGCCGAGATGTGCAGAAAGGAGTTTGGGGCCAGATCGTGAAAATCTAGCCCGTAGAAGAACATCAACCCCCTGACGAAGGGGTGGAGTGGGAAGCCCAGTCCCTGAACGAAGTGGGGGATGAACACCACCCTCTCGCCTGGTCGGGGCACGGGGACGACCTGGCTCTCTTCTGGAGCTCGGTGAGCGACGTCGACCGGGAGGTAGCCGGCGTGCTTCAGATCCTCGATGTCGTCGTTGGTGATGATGGAGGCCTCCCACTTGCCTTTAGCACTAGATCTGGCCATGGCCAAATTGAAGGAGTGGCTAGGAGGGAGTTCTTGAGGAGAGGTGGATTGGGGCGCTAGAGCTCTGTAGATCGGGAAAGCAATGGCGGGAGGAAGGAGAAAGCATGTAGAGATAGCGGTAGTTGTTTCCCTTTTCATAAGCTACCATAATACCAAGAGTCCTTTAACTACGTCGCAGGCCTCGTCGCTTCCCGATATAATTGTGACGTTATGCGTGAGTGGGATAATGTCGTGGGGGATCACGATCACCTATGGGGCCACGAGCCCCTTTGTGGTTCGGCAAGGGGGATCACGTTGCACAAAGAGCAGAAGCCATGGAAAACAACACGACGGTGGTGACGCTGGTGGTTTTTACCCAGGTTCAGGCCGCTGAGAAGCGTAAACCCTACTCCTACTTTGGTGGATTGAGTGGAGGAACACGACGAGCTTGCAGTGCCCAAGCCCGGCAAGGTTGCCTCGGGGAGAGCAACTACGCGCATACAAGTGTGTGAGGGTCCGAATCCTTAGCTAGGTCGCCTTGGACCTCCTTTTATAGCTTAAGGGGTAACCACAATGGCCAAACAGTCTTTATCTACTGATTAGATAGCCAACAGTGCTATCATACCTAACTCTGGCAGTTAGGACAAAGTGCATTAAATGCACTACTAGGTGTCATGCTGAGGGCGAAATCCGGCAGGCCTGCCGAGCCTCTTAATCATCTCTTGCTTATCATCTTGACACGCCTCTGAATGGGTGTCACTTGGATAAATCTTGTCTTCCAACGGGCTGCCACATGCTTGGCGGAGGCCACTTAATCACTTGGGGGCTCGACACCGCACTGATAAGTGACTTGCGTTATTGTGCGGAGCGGTGGTGCCTTGGCGGGGAGCCCCGCCCCTGGCAGACCCGGCAAGCTTGCCAGGGAAATCTTGTACTTGCCCCTAGGGCGGCCTCGACCCGGCCAGGCTCTCCTGCCCGGCAAGGGAGGCCTTCCCAAGGTAATATTCTTCTGTCTTGCTTATTCTTGGTCTTCTTGATCTACTCTTTGGTTTCACTAAGAGCTACTTCTCGGGCTTGGCCTTGGTTGCCGGGGAGGAGGCCCTTCGTCCGTGCACAAGTCAGGGGAAACATACACCCCTGTTTGTGTACCCAGACAGATAATCGAAATCATTGATCATATCCCTTAAAAAATAGGGCACGATCTCCATATTGATGGGACGTGCCAATGGAGGAACTGCCTCGAACCGCGAATCGAGTTATCATAATGGTTCAGCTTGCCCTGCAAGCCAGAGACTTCAGGTGCATGGAGAACTCTGGGAGTTGTGGGACACTGATGTTGGAGGCTAGTTCGGGGGCTACTAAGGGAGTCCTGGACTAGGGGGTCCTCGGGCTGCCAGCCTATCTCTTATGGGATGGACAGGTGGGACGTTGTATGACTACTATAAGGCTGAGCTATAAGGCAACTCCGTGTCTGGATAGGAAACCTTTGGAGCCTTGATGTGTCCTCCAAGTCAAAGATTAGAGAATTGGCATGTTTATCCCTTCATTGTAACCGACCATGTGTAACCCGAGTACCCCTGGTGTAACCCGACCATGTACAACCATCATCCTACTCACCTAGGGTTTAGTTCATCTGATCTCGTGGTAGATCGACTCTATAATCATCATATACACTTCAATATAATCAAGCAGGACGTAGGGTTTTACCTCTTTGAGAGGGCCTGAACTTGGGTAAACATCGTGTCCTTCGTCCCTTGTTCCCCATCGATCCAAGATCCATAGCTCGGGACACCCTACCTGAGAGCCACCGATTTTGATACCGACAACGACATCAAATCCCCCTCTTCGGAGCCCCGAACGAACTCCAGACCAGCCCTCCCTGTGAAGAACAGGAGGTGGCAGCGGCTCTGTATCCTAAAACACCGAGTGTACGAGGACTAGCCCCCCTCCTTCTCTTTGATTTTTTCTGGACGAATAGGTACTTATGGAGTTGGAGTTAGGATTGCGGTAGCTGCTAGGGGACCACAAGCCTGCTAGGCGCGCCCTGGGGGGTTGGCGCGCCCCCTGGGCTTGTGGTGCCCTGTTGGCCCCCTCTGGTATTTCTCTTCACCGGTATTTTTTATATATTCTCAAAATATTCTCCGTAAATTTTCAGCTCAATCCGAGAACTTTTATTTCTACACAAAAAGAACATCATGGCAATTCTGCTAGAAACAACGTCAGTCTGGGTTAGTTCCATTCAAATCATGCAAATTAGAGTCCAAAACAAGAGCAAAAGTGTTTGGAAAAGTAGATACGTTTGGTATGTATTAAACCCCCCCCCCCCCAAGCTTAACTCATTGCTTGTCCTAAAGAAATTCAGTTGACAAACTAAAAGTCATAAAGAAAAACTTCTACAACTCTTTTTGTTCTTGTTGTTGTGAATATGCCTAACTAATGTTCAAGTTTTCAGCAAGGATTATGAACTAAGCATGTTCATGGTAACATTTAGGTCTCACATTTACTCATACCAATGACAAAACCAACTAGCAAGCAATAATAAGATATCTCGGATGCCAACAATTTGGCAAAACAATGATGATATAATATGATAACATGGTATCTCGCTAGCCCTTTCTGAGACCGCAAAACATAAATGCAGAGCACCTCTCAAGTTCAAGCAATGGCTAACATTGTAATTCATGGTAAAAGAGATCCAGTCATGTCACACTCAACATTAACTATACTCAATGCATAAGAATGACAATAGTGCTCTCCAACTGGTGCTTGAATGAGAAGGTGATGACTCGACAATAAAAGTAAAATAACATAAAACTAAATGGATATGCCCTTCATAGAGGAAAGCAGGGATTTGTAGAGGTGCCAGAGCTCAAAGCTTAAAACTGAGATGAATATAATTTTGGGAGGTATGCCTTCCCTGTCAACATCACGACCGAGAGTTTTAAATATCTTCCATGCTAAACACATTAGCGGCTGTTGCCAAGCGGAAAGGTAAAGTTTACTCCGCCTCAGCCAACAAACATAAGCCATGGCTATCCAAATCCTCGGGTGCCTTCCACACCAACAACTTTTCGGGGGAGTTTGTTTCATTATTTTGCGATTTGATCATGAGACTGGGCATCCCGAATACCAGCCCCTCTCATGTAAGGACAAGTGAATAAACACTTATTGTGATAATAATCCGCTTAGAATGGAAGATACTGACCGCCCTCTGTCGCTCCACGAGCGGTATAGGTACACAAAACAGATGCTTATTTGAATGTTTAGAGGTGGCACATGCAAATTTACTTGGAACGGCAGAGTGATACCGCATATAGGTAGATATAGTGGACTCATCTGGAACAACTTTGGGTTTAAGGATTTGGATGCACAAGCAGTATTCCCGCTTAGTACATACAAAGGCTAGCAAATAGATTGAGAAGCGACCAGAGAGCGAAAACGGTCATAAACATGCATTGAGAATAATTAACATTGAATACAAGCATGAGTAGGATATCAAACACCATGAACATAAATATCATGGAGGCTATGTTGGTTTTGAATTAACTACATCTGTGAACATGTGCCAAGTCGAGCCACTCGAATCATTCAGAGGGAGATACCATACTATCATACTAAATCATAACCATTTGAATGCATGTTGACACTCAAGATAAATCATTATCCACTCCTAGCTATTTAAGCATGGCATGAGCAACTATAATCTCTAATTGTCATCACAAACATGTTTACTCATAATAAGTTGAATCAAGAACGATCAGCTTTTCGTCACCTCAATGACTTCATCAAATTATTGTCATTATTTCCTTTCACTTGCATGACCAAATGATATGAAAATAATAATAGTGCAAGTCTGCCGTGGACTAAGCTGGAATCCGCAAATGTTTATTCAAAGGAGAAGACAAGGTAATATGGGCTCTTTGTCAGATTCACAATAATGCATATGAGAGCCACTCAACAATTTCATCGTGGTCTTCTCCTTATGACAACTCAAAGAAAAGAAAAGAATTTCAGGGAAACACACTGAAATATTTTTGGAGTTATTGTTTTTCTGAAGAAAGCAAATTTACGAAGGAAAGAAAGCGAAAACGAGAAAAACTATTTACACGGGAAAGCTCTCAACAAGTCACAGAAGAACAAGAAATCTTTTTGGGTTTTCTTTTTAATACTACAAACTAGTAAAAAAGAAAGAAAAACCGAAAAGAAACGAGAAATATTTTTTGATTTTCAAAGTTTTTTTCAAACACACAAGAAGAAAGCGGAAATAAAACTAACATGGATATACAATGAAAAAGGATGAACACCGACAACTGGAATAAATGTGTTGTACATGAATGTAATGTTGGTGAGAAATACGTACTCCCCCAAGCTGAGGCTTTTGGACTAAGTTGGTCTACTGCCCCTGATAGCCTCGATAATGCCCATAATCGTAGTTAGGGTTGTATTGAAGTGCAGGTGCCACAGCTTGGCGAGCTGCCTCATTAAGGTGAGCAGTCTCCTTCGCTCTCTCATACTCCTCTGCCTCCTCCTCAAGTATGTAATGTCTATGTTTTTCCTAAAAGTTGAAGAAGGTAGGAGCAGGCAAATTAATATGGAAGACACGACGCTTGTTAAAGATTAGTCGGTACCTAAATGGTGGGTCGTTCCTATCAAGAAACTAGCGATGCTCCATAGCCTCATAATCAAGAAAACTAGGCGGTAACAATATATCATTTTCTCTAATGGGTACGCCAAGATGAGTAGCTAAACGAGTGGTGTAAACTCAACCAAAGAAATCACCAACTGAGGCATTATTATGCAACCGACGTGCAACAATGGCCCCTATGTTAAACTGTCTATCTCTCAGCACCGCACTCTTAAGAATGCTCATGTCAGGGGCACAAAGATGACTAGGATCATGTTTACCATTGATGCATCTATCTATGAACAGAGAAAAATAATGTATGGCAGGAAATGGATGCTCCCCATAGTGGCTTGTGTTATGCCTCTAGTTTCACCACTAGTAATATTCAGCAGAAATTCATTGCAATCAGATTTACAAGTGACGGTGTCCTGGACTAGGGGGTACTCACCACATCGTCTCCCGACTAGGTGGATCGGGCCGAGGACCCCCATGGCGGTTCACTATTGTGCCACTTCGGGCAGCTCATGACATATACGAGGAAGATTCCACAAGACTTGGTGATCAAGACAAGGACTCCTCTCCACCGACGTAGCCGACTAGGACTCTTGTTATCCTAGGCCCCCGGTACATTATATAAGCCGAGGCCAGGCTAGTCGATAGATGATTATTTAATATTAATAGAATCACAATTACATTCACCTAGCCCTAGAGGTAGAACACAACTTACGATCTCGAGATAGATGAACTCTGTACTTCATACATCTCCATCAATATAAACAAGAGCGGGACGTAGGGTTTTACCTCCATCGAGAGGGTCCAAACCTGGGTAAACATTGTACCCCTCGTTTTTGTTACCATTGATCCGAGATGCACAGCTTGGGACCCCCTACCACGAGGTCTGCCGGATTCACACCGACACTAGTGCTTTCATTGAGAGTTCCGTTGTGAGATCGCAAAGGATCGATGGCTCGTCTGCAGATTGACAGCTGTTTTTCTGGACAGCGGATTTGTGTTTGCCATCCCTCCTTCTCGATGTCTTGGGAAACCACGGCCACCTATGGGGCCATGAGCCCATTTTGGTTCGGCGGGGGATGGGCACGTTGCACAAAGAGCGGAGAAGCGTCGCGCAGCACGGCAGAGATCACACGGGCAGTCTTTACCCAGGTTCGGGCCGCCGTGAGGCGTAAAACCCTACTCCTGCTTTGGTGGATTGATGGTGGATAATGGTGGTGGACGCAGCATACTCGCCCGGAAAGGTCGCTCTGGGGGCGAGAGTGGCTACGCGTGTATGAATTTACGAGGGTCCAATCCCTTTCTACGGTCGCCATGGGCCTTCTTTTATAGATTAAGGGGTCACCACAGTGGCAAATCAGTCTTTGCGTACTGATTAGATAGCTAACAGTGCTATCATATCTAACTCTGCAGGCTGACAGAGCACATTAAATGAGCCGCTCAGTGTCACTTCACAGCCCGCCCGGCAGGCCCTGCCGGGCTTTTTTGCCAGCTTCGCGCCTGCTCGCTTGACACGTCTCAGGACGGGTGTCATATGGAGGTGTTTGCTGTAGGAAGTGGCTACCATGTGGAAAAAAGCAGCCACTTAGTCACCTTGGAGCTCGACACCTCTTTGATTAATGACTTGCGTCACTCGTGAGGTGGAGCGGTGGAGTGGCTTGCCTCCGCCAGCCCCGGCAGGCCTGCCGGGACGATCTGGGAGCTTGCTTCCGGGGCAAAACCCTACCCTGCCGGGCTCGCCTGCTCGGCAAGGCAGGTCCTTCCCTTAGCGATGCCTTGTTCCTCTGGCTCACCTTGGCCTTCTCGACTTGCACTTGGATCCTTCAAAGGAATTGATCCTCCTTGTTTGGTCTAATCTTGGTCATGTAATCTCATCTCTGGCCTGTGCACAGTCCGTGCAATGGACCCAGGGTCTGTTGCACCGATAGGAGCCCCCGGGCCTGGCACGAACGCGCCGCTGGGCGTTGTCGGGGTAGGCCCTAACCAGTGCACAAGCAGGAATGTAAGGGCGGCTCTGCCCTTTGAGATCTTCTTTGCTTCTTCATTAACCTGAGCTCATGTCAGTTTCCGGTTTTCTCGCGTGTCGTGCAACGCCAATTGTGGTGGGGCCATTCTTGTAATGGCCCGTGAATGACTTTAACGCACGGGTGTGGCCTATCCCCCCTTTTCCTGCGGCGTTGGAGAGAGGTTGCAGAGATGGTTCTCCATTGGTGAGGGCCGACCCTATCTCCCCGTACTCCGCCCGTCTGGTGCATGGGAAAGCCTCTAGTCCTTGTGCATGCTTCCTTAACGGGCGGGGTCTTCATCTCGCCGGGCCGTCGGGGACGTCCATGCTCTCTGTGGGGTCTCCTGGGGCGCGCGGCATTCGCATCGATGGGCGTGGCGGGAGCTTTGGGCGACGGTGGTGCAGAAGGTGGCGGCAACCCACGACGCATCAAGAACGGGGGCGACCGTTCCGACGAGTCGTGTTTGCCGGTGACTCCGTCTGGGTTCCCGGCAGTGCCACCGCCCACGCCTACCCTCCGGTTTCTTCCTCTTAGCCCATCGACAGTGTTCTCCTGATCCTGGGGAGGCGTTGAATCCCAGCCAGGCTCGCCTTCCACCTTCTTCATTTTTTCCTGCGATTTCCTGAAGGAGATGGACAAGGGCAAAGGCATCACGGGGCACTTATCTTTTTTCAATCTTAAATCTGTAGGAACTTGCCAAATTTTAGTTCAAATAATGTAATCTCTCGTATCCATGTTTATGTTCTGTGAGATTTGTACTTGTTGATCAGCATATTAATGAAAAAGATAAGCTTTGTCGGGCACTTGTGCATGTACGATATCCATGCAGAGGTGAAATGCCTCCATACTTTCATGTAAACAAGTAGATCCCAGTAAGCTACCTTGCTGGTACCCCATAGGACTGCTGCCGTGAGGCTGAGCCTGCCGGGCACAGAACCCATTGGGAGAGACCAGCTCCCCGCCAACCCCTTTTAGCCAAAGGCCACTACGACCATCCTGACCAAAGCAACGTTCATGTCAGTAGATGGGAGCACCTTTGTTTCCGAGGCGGCGAGGCTTTCATATGCACAAGTCCTACTCACGGATCATGTATGGATAAGAGACAGAACTTATCTGTTTGGCTTGCCGGAGACCGCAGTGTCGGCTTGTCTTCGCATCCTCTTCCTAGGACTAAGTCCACGGCAGGAGCCTGCAGTTTATGCAAATGAAGATGATACCAGATGAAATCTATCTACATGATCATGCAACCTATCTACATGAATCATGCGATGCTTATGATATGCTTATGCATGCATGCATCTTGTTGGGGGCCCCCAGCGCTTCATTTATTTCTCTGTTGCTCAGGGTCTGCGCCTGGCTTTGTACAAGGGGTTACATGCAGCTGAGGCAAGGCATGTACAAAAGGGTGGCTGCCGGGCAGGGCCCGACAGCCCGCCTTACGGGTAGAACTTGCAGAGATGCTCAATATTCCATGAGTTTTGCAATTGAATGCCATCTCCGGTCTCCAGATGGACTGCGCCAGGTCTGGTGACTCGTACTACCCGGTAAGGGCCTTCCCACTTTGGCGACAGCTTGTTTGTACCCTTGGCGGACTGCACGCGCCTAAGGACAAGGTCGCCTTCCTCAAAACATCGGGCATGAACCCTGCGGCTATGATAGTGACGCAGGGCTTGCTGATAGCATGCAGCACGCGTAGCAACCCGGAGACGGTTCTCCTCGAGAAGCATGGCGTCATCACGCATGTGTTGTTCTTGCGCTACTTCATCGTAGGCAAGCACTCGAGGTGACCTGTAAATGAGTTCCGTGGGGATAACTGCTTCTGCCCCATAGACTAGGGAGAAGGGAGTCTACCCGGTAGCTCGGTTTGGTGTTGTTCTGAGGGACCAAAGAACCACCAGCAGCTCATTGATCCATTGCCTGCCGTGCTTCCGCAGCTTATCAAACGTTCTTGTCTTGATTCCTAGCAGCACTTCAGCATTCGCCCTCTCAGCTTGTCCATTGCTTCTGGGATGTGTGACAGAGGCAAATGAGATCTTGCTTCCGAGGGCATGAACATATTGCATGAAGGCGTGGCTCGTGAACTGGGTGCCGTTGTCGGTGATGATCCGGGCAGGGACCCTGAAGCGGCACACCAATCCTTTCAAGAACTTGATAGCTGACTGAGCAGCAACCTTTCTCACGGCATCTACTTCTGGCCACTTTGTAAACTTGTCGATTGCAACGAACAAGAATTCAAAGCCCCTGGCAGCTCGGGGGAAAGGGCCGAGGATATCGAGCCCCCAGACCAAAAACGGCCATGACAAAGGGATTGTATGGAGTGCTTGGGTAGGCAGATGGATATTTTTGGAATGGAACTGACTGGCTTCACACTTGTTGACGAGCTCAACCTCATCTTGGAGGGCTGTGGGCCAATAGAATCCTTGCCGGAATGCTTTCCCAACCAAAGCCCTTGATCCAATGTGGGAGCCGCACATGCCTTTGTGTATCTCTGCCAGCAGTTCCTTTCCTCCTTCCCGGCAAATTCACTTCAATTTCACACCGTTGGGCCTTCTTTTGTATAGTGTGTCATCGACAAACTGATACGTACTGGCCCTCCGGGCTACTCTTTCAGCTTCTTCTTGCTCTTCGGGAAGTTCTCCGGTTTGGAGGAAATGGACTATGTGCCTTGCCCAAGTTGGAGCCTGAGGCTCGGCAATGAGGACTAGCGGCACCTCCTCATTCGTGGGGGCGCATCCCTCGACCGCGGGGACTAGTGGCCCGGCAGGAGGGTGCAGCCCGGCAATCGAAGGGGAGTTGTTTCCGGCAGGGTCCCTGCCAGGAGCCCCGAAATGTTCTACCGGGAGAGGCTTACCGGAGTCCAATTTTCTCCTCTTTCGGGCCATTGTTGTCGGGGATACGGAGGGCTGAGTAAGATGGAGAACAAAAGTTCCTGGTTCCACAGGAAGCTTCTGCACAGCGCATTTGACAGGTGATCAGCAATGCTGTTTTCCGCACGGGGTACATGCTCTGTTTGCAACCCGTCAAAGCGCTCCTCCAATCTTCTCACTTCCTCGACGTATGCCTCCATCAATGGGCTTTGATAATCTTTCTTGACTTGTCTCACCACCAGTTGTGAATCTCCTCGAATGATCAGCTTCTTGATTCCCAATTCTATGGCAATCCTAAGCCTGACAAGAAGCCCTTCATATTCTGCTGTATTGTTGGTCGCCTCCTCCCGGGGAAAGTGCATCTGGACGACGTACCTCAGGTCCTCTCCAGTGGGAGCCACGAAAAGCACGCCAGCCCCAGCACCTTGTAGGGAGAAGGAACCATCGAAATACATGATCCATTCTTGGGGCGCTTCCTTGCCGGGGATAACTGTTTCCTTTACTTCTTCATCAGGGGTTGGCGTCCATTCTGCAATAAACTCTGCCAACGCCCTGCTCTGGATTGTTGATGTGCTTTCAAACTTCAGGCCAAAGCTGGACAACTCCAATGCCCACTCCACTATCCTGCCTGTGGCCTCTGGGTTTCGAAGTATCCTTTGCAACGGGAAGCGGGTGACAACCGTGATCTCATGGGCTTCGAAGTAGTGGTGCAGTTTCCTTGAGGCCATGACAAGGCCAAAGATCAATTTTTGCACGCCAGAATACCTGGATCTAGCCCCCTGCAACAGTGAGCTAATGAAATATACTGGGCGCTGCACCACTCTCTTCCTTGCCGTGTCCTTGGGGTTGATTCCGCTGCCGTGCTCCTCTTTGTCCTGATCCGTATCTGGCCTTGCCGGGCCGCCCTCTTCCTCTTCCCCGGGAAGGACACTTGCTGAGGTGGCTGCTTCTTCTACTTCCCGCTGTGCTACTAGGGCCGCACTAACCACTTGATTAGTTGCTGCCAGATATAGCAGCAACGGCTCTTGTGGTTTGGGTGCGACCAAAGTAGGCACAGAAGACAAGTAGGCCTTCAAATCCTACAGCGCTGCATCTGCTTCCGGGGTCCACTTCATGGGTCCTGCCCTCTTCAATATCTTGAAGAATGGCAAGGCGCGCTTGGTAGACTTGGAGATGAATCTACTAAGCGCGGCAACGCATCCTGTCAAACGCCTCACATCCTTAACTGTCTTGGGTGCCTGTATCTGCTCAATAGCCTTGATCTTATCGGGGTTGGCCTCTATCCCATGGTGGGACACAAATAAACCAAGTAGCTTGCCGGAGGGAACGCCAAACACGCACTTCTCCGAATTCAGTTTCAAGTTGATCTTGGGCAGATTAGCAAATGTCTCTTCTAAATCCTGGATGAGGGTTGATCTGTCCTTGGTCTTGACCACAATATCATCCATATAGGCTTCAATGTTCCCGTGCAACTATGGTTCAAAGCCAATCTAGACTGCTCTTGCAAAAGTGGACCAGGCACTCTTCAACCCGAAAGGCATGAGCACAAAGCAGTATGTGCCGCATGGGGTGATGAATGAGGTCTTTTCTTCGTCTTCCTTGGACATAAAAATCTGATGGTATCCAGAGTATGCATCCAGTAAAGAGAGCAACTCACATCCTGAAGTAGAATCCACGATCTGGTCAATGCGCGGCAAGGGAAATGGGTCCTTTGGGCATGCCTTGTTCAGATCCGTGAAATCTATGCAAAGCCTCCATTTTCCATTAGCCTTGCACACAACCACTGGGTTTGCTAACCATGTTGGATGCAGTACTCCTCTGACCAAACCAGCTACTTCAAGTTTCTTAATTTCCTCGGCAATAAACTGCTGCCGCTCCAAAGCCTGCTTTCGAACTTTCTGCTTCACGGGCCGGGCATGTGGGCAGATAGCAAGGTGATGCTCGATTACCTCCCTGGGAACACCGGGGATATCAGATGGTTGCCAGGCAAACACATCGATATTCGCCCACAAGAAGGCAATGAGCGTGCTTTCCTATTTTTCATCAAGGGTGGCGCTAATAGTGAAAGTAGCATCAGTGCCAGCCAGCCCTGCCGTGACCTTTTTCACTTGGGGTGGAGCAGCCTTGGATCTCTTGCTGTTGGAACTCTCTGGCGTGTCATCAACGGGCATGGCACATCCCGCAGAGGTACGCTTCCCGGATTCCTTGCCAGTGCCTCTGCTATGCTTTTCCTTGGTGGGAACTGTGGCTTCCGTGACCTCTGCCGCGACTGCGTCCCGGTACATCTTATCCACGCAAATAATTGCGTCTTTCTTTTCCGATGGAACGGAAATGACGCCCATCGGCCCTGGCATCTTCAAGGTGTTGTAGGCATAGTGGGATGCTGCCATGAATTTGGCTAGGGCCGGGCGCCCAAGGATACCGTTGTACTACAGGGGGAGGTCAACCACATCAAACACAACTTTCTCAGTCCTATAGTTCAATTCTCCTCCAAATGCCACTGGCAACGTAACCTTTCCCTTAGGACGGCTCCTATCGGGATTGACTCCTTCAAATGTGCCTGTGGCCTTAAGTTCTTCCTCTGCTATCTGGAGTTTGCTGATAACCTTTGGGGAAATCAGATTCAACCTGGCCCCGCTGTCAACCAGCATCTTTGTGACCTTGAGGTTGTGAATTGTTGGTGAGACCAACAATGGCAAGCACCCTACCGCAGTAATGCGGTCGGGGTGGTCCTCTTCATCAAAGATGATGGGCGCGCGTGACCACTTGAGCGGCTTCCGAGAATCTGCCGCTGGCTCCACGGCACTAACTTCACGTGCCCACTGTTTAAGTTGGCGGTGAGAGGAGTGCAAAGATGCACCCCCGTCAATGCACAGGGAGTTAGTGGCCTTCTGGAATTCCTACTCGCTGGTTTCCTCTTCATTCCCTCCATCACTCTCATTACTGCAATCCTTCTTCTCTCGGCCCTTGGAGGGTTTCCCTTGGTTCCGAGGAGCCTTGCCGGGGCGATTTGCTTCACCACCCCGGCCCTTCCCGCCAGCGCCATTCTGACATTTTTCCTTATCGCGCTTTTCATACTCAGCCTTCTGTCTCTTGACGAGCTGCTTAACCTGATGACACTCCTGGAGATCATGGCCCTTGGTCCGATGAATCTTACAGTACGACCCATCACTTTTCCGAGCTTTCTCGGCAGCCGCCGCCTCCCGGCAGTCAGCGCATGCGGTAGCCTCCTTGCCAGGGGCTTCAGCCTTGGCCTTCTTGCCAGTACTAGGCATGCCTGACCCCCCAACAGTCATCACTGTCTTATCCTTGCGCTTCTTGTTGTGATTCTTGTTCTTATTCTTCTTACTGATGGCCTCGTCGTCATCTTCTGAGTCGATGTCGACGCAATCTTCCTCTCCAGGAAGTTTCCTCCCCTCCTCCACCCGAGCACATTTGTCCACCAAAGTGTAGAGCTCCTTCATAGTCTTGGGCAACCGAACGTTCATCTTGGAACGTATCCTGCGGTTGCGCACATTGGATTGGAAGGCAGCTATCACTATAGCAGGGTGGATATCTGGGATATTTCTGTGGACTCGACTGAATCTCTGCAAGTACTTCTGTAGAGTTTCTCCCTCTTTCTGCTGGAGAAGCTGCAGGTCGCTGGGCCACCCTGGTTCTTGATGGCCGCCCGTGAAGGCACCAATGAACTCGTGGCACAGGTCAGCCCAGGTCGAAATGGAGTTCTCCGGCAGGTGCATCAGCCAAGACCTCACATTTGACTTGAGGGCCAAAGGGAAGTAGTTGGCGAACACCTTCTCATCTCTTCCCCCGGCAGCTTGAACAGCGATGGTGTAGATGCTCAAGAACTCTGTCGGGTTTAGTCTTTCATCATACTTCTCGGGTATCTCTGGCTTGAACGTGCGAGTAGACGGCCAACGGACTTGCCGGAGCTCACGGGTGAAGGCAGGGCACCCAACCTCGAAAGGCAGGCACCCGCCATCTCCGAACGCGGGCTCATCGATGTCGGGGCCATCGCACCCATTGGACCGGCGGGGGTTGTCGCGGCGCCGCTTGTCGATGACGCGCGCGCCTTCCCTTCGCCTGCCCTCCGGGGCACGCTGTCGGCCTTGACACGCTCAAGGGTCTCACGAGGCCATCGAGACGTCATCGGGTGCTTGGTTTTGCGGCTCCCGGGCGGCTTGCCGTGGTGGGGATTGCACCGTGAGGGTGGCCCCTCCCGCACAACCAGCCGCACGAGCCGTTGTTGCTGCCTGGGAAGGCCATGGCGGTCCGACCCGCTGTGATCCTTCCGCCTCGGCAAAACCAATCAGACTTAGGATGGTGGCTCGTCACTCATCCATCTGGTCTGCCGCCGGTGGAAATCTCAATAGCAGTTGGGCTCGCGCCATGGCCTCGGAGGCAGTGCTTGGCATAGGTGATGACGATGTAGACCGTAGTGTCGCTCGGCTCCTGACATTGCCGGTGGCGACCGCGTCGCGCCCTTGCTGCTGCGAACCAGTCGTTTGGACGGCATGGTGACGCGGCGGAGGCGCCTGAGGTCTAGCAACTCCATTGGGCACAGTAGCTGGGTCACCCTGCCCCAGGGGTGGCGCGTGCCCTGCGGTCGCACCCACAGCGGGGGCGGCCGGAGGGTTGCGATTCGCCCCAGAATGAGCATCATCACTGCGGCTGTGCCCGTTGGCGAGGAGAAGGGGTTCAGCCGGAATGATCCCTCCATCCGTACCTTGTGGAGCATGGCCGTTGGGATGTTGCTGATGTTGTCCTTCCCCGGTACCTCCTGTTCCTGCTTCGGCCATGGGGGAGGTGGTGACGGCGCCGCCTGCGCCGACCACGTCCCCCGCAGCATCCACACCCTCGCGAGCCCCTGCATTCCCCGCGACATCGGTGGTCGCGGGCGGCGGAGCCTTCAAGGTGGACGGGTGATTTGCAGCTCCGGGCTTCTTCTTGGGCGCCATAGTCGATGATGCCGTCGACGACGAAAATGTCGATGAAGATGACGCGCAGCGTACGCTCTCGGTTTCGCGCAAGTGATCCCCCTACCTGGCGCGCCAAAGATGTCGTGGGAAACCACGGCCACCTATGGGGCCATGAGCCCCTTTTGGTTCGGCGGGGGGATGGGCACGTTGCACAAAGAACAGAGAAGCGTTGCGCAGCACGGCAGAGATCACAGGGGTAGTCTTTACCCAGGTTCAGGCCGACGTGAGGCGTAAAACCCTACTCCTGCTTTGGGGGATTGTTGGTGGATAATGGTGGTGGACGCAGCACACTCGCCCGGCAAGGTCGCTCTGGGGGCGAGAGTGGCTACGCGCGTATGAATTTACGAGGGTCCAATCCCTTTCTACGGTCGCCATGGGCCTCCTTTTATAGATTAAGGGGTCACCACAGTGGCAAATCAGTCTTTGTGTACTGATTAGATAGCTAATAGTGCTATCATATCTAACTCTGCAGGCTGACAGAGCGCATTAAATGCGCCGCTTAGTGTCACATCACAGCCCGCCCGGCAGGCCCTGCCGGGTTGTTTTGCCAGCTTCGCGCCTGCTCGCTTGACACGTCTCAGGACGGGTGTCATATGGAGGTGTTTGTTGTAAGAAGTGGCTGCCATGTGGCAAAAAGCAGCCACTTAGTCACCTTGGAGCTTGACACCGCTTTGATTAATGACTTGCGTCGCTCGTGAGGTGGAGCGATCGAGTGGCTTGCCTCCGCCAGCCCCGGCAGGCCTGCCGGGACGATCTCGGAGCTTGCTTCCGGGGCAAAACCCAACCCTGCCGGGCTCGCCTGCCCGGCAAGGTAGGTCCTTCCCTTAGCGATGCCTTGTTTCTCTTGCTCTCCTTGTCCTTCTCGACTTGCACTTGGATCCTTCAAAGGAATTGATCCTCCTTGTTTGGTCTGATCTTGGTCTTGTAATCTTGTCTCTGGCCTGTGCACAGTTCATGCAATGGACCCAGGGTCTGTTGCACCGACACTCGAGCATTGCTTCCACGATTGCTTCAGTGGAATTGTGCAGAATTGAGTCTATAACAACCCTGTAAAATTTCATCGCGTTCCGATGGAGAAATCTCCAGGAAACTCCGATCTACCGAAGCCTTGTCAAATCTGGACGGGAATCTGGGCGAGTTTAGGGCGAGGTGTCCAACATCTAGATCAGACATCATTTGGAAGATCCAACCATTCATCAGCTGCAGAATTCCTATATAGACCACCACTCAAAATTTCAGCTCGATCTGACCGTCCAAACTCTAGGAGGCGTCCTATGAGTGCATTACATTATGGATATGTTTTCTGCATGAAAATGAATCCGACCCGATTTCCTCTATTTCGTGAACTGGTTATCGGATGTCCTTTTTGAAGGAAACTTTCTCTAGGCTATTGTGTTTTGTTTCCGAACACACACACACAATTTTTTTAGCGTTTTCCAAAACGGTCTTCACCATCATGCCGGTATCAAACCAGCCCGGCAATGTTGCTCCATGGCTACCGAGCTGCACTAGACAGGTCGTCGCTTCGTTGAGCCGAGGTCAACCTCATCGGATCACCATCTCAGCGAGCCGGCCAAGAGTTCGGCACCGCAAAGGCTAAATCATCACCAACATCTTCGCCCCACGGATTCCACGGTTCGGGCACGCCGGCATCGCCGCACGGTTACTTCATCAAGCCGGCATTGACCGCGTCACAAGCTACGACCTGCGTCGGCATGGCCGCACCATTGCTTCTTCAAGCCGATGTCTACCACGCCGACCTGCTTTGACACCTCGGCTGGCATGGTGATTGCAATGTCACCTTACCGACCTGCTCTGTTGCCTCAGCTGGACCGAGGGCTTCGCCATCTCTTCATCAACCTACTCCAGGGACTTCGGCGTCACCAGCTGACCATCTTCGCCACGTTAGCTGGACTAGGGGCTTCACATCGCCGCATCGACCATGCCGCGTCGCCACTTCGTCAAGCCGAGCCGCGTCGCCACCATGCTATCATATCTAACTCTGCAGGCTGACAGAGCACATTAAATGAGCCGCTCAGTGTCACTTCACAGCCTGCCCGGCAGGCCCTACCGGGCTTTTTTGCCAGCTTCGCGCCTGCTCGCTTGACACGTCTCAGGACGGGTGTCATATGGAGGTGTTTGCTGTAGGAAGTGGCTACCATGTGGAAAAAAGCAGCCACTTAGTCACCTTGGAGCTCGACACCACTTTGATTAATGACTTGCGTCACTCGTGAGGTGGAGCGGTGGAGTGGCTTGCCTCCGCCAGCCCCGGCAGGCCTGCCGGGACGATCTGGGAGCTTGCTTCCGGGGCAAAACCCTACCCTGCCGGGCTCGCCTGCTCGGCAAGGCAGGTCCTTCCCTTAGCGATGCCTTGTTCCTCTGGCTCACCTTGGCCTTCTCGACTTGCACTTGGATCCTTCAAAGGAATTGATCCTCCTTGTTTGGTCTAATCTTGGTCATGTAATCTCATCTCTGGCCTGTGCACAGTCCGTGCAATGGACCCAGGGTCTGTTGCACCGATAGGAGCCCCCGAGCCTGGCACGAACGCGCCGCTGGGCGTTGTCGGGGTAGGCCCTAACCAGTGCACAAGCAGGAATGTAAGGGCGGCTCTGCCCTTTGAGATCTTCTTGCTTCTTCATTAACCTGAGCTCATGTCAGTTTACGGTTTTCTCGCGTGTCGTGCAACGCCAATTGTGGTGGGGCCATTCTTGTAATGGCCCGTGAATGACTTTAACGCACGGGTGTGGCCTATCCCCCCTTTTCCTGCGGCGTTGGAGAGAGGTTGCAGAGATGGTTCTCCATTGGTGAGGGCCGACCCTATCTCCCCGTACTCCGCGCCGTCTGGTGCATGGGAAAGCCTCTAGTCCTTGTGCATGCTTCCTTAACGGGCGGGGTCTTCATCTCGCCGGGCCGTCGGGGACGTCCATGCTCTCTGTGGGGTCTCCTGGGGCGCGCGGCATTCGCATCGATGGGCGTGGCGGGAGCTCTGGGTGACGGTGGTGCAGAAGGTGGCGGCAACCCACGACGCGTCAAGAACGGGGGCGACCGTTCCGACGAGTCGTGTTTGCCGGTGACTCCGTCTGGGTTCCCGGCAGTGCCACCGCCCACGCCTACCCTCCGGTTTCTTCCTCTTAGCCCATCGACGGTGTTCTCCTGATCCTGGGGAGGCGTTGAATCCCAGCCAGGCTCGCCTTCCACCTTCTTCATTTTTTCCTGCGATTTCCTGAAGGAGATGGACAAGGGCAAAGGCATCACGGGGCACTTATCTTTTTTTCAATCTTAAATCTGTATGAACTTGCCAAATTTTAGTTCAAATAATGTAATCTCTCGTATCCATGTTTATGTTCTGTGAGATTTGTACTTGTTGATCAGCATATTAATGAAAAAGATAAGCTTTGTCGGGCACTTGTGCATGTACGATATCCATGCAGAGGTGAAATGCCTCCATACTTTCATGTAAACAAGTAGATCCCAGTAAGCTACCTTGCTGGTACCCCATAGGACTGCTGCCGTGAGGCTGAGCCTGCCGGGCACAGAACCCATTGGGAGAGACCAGCTCCCCGCCAACCCCTTTTAGCCAAAGGCCACTACGACCATCCTGACCAAAGCAGCGTTCATGTCAGTAGATGGGAGCACCTTTGTTTCCGAGGCGGCGAGGCTTTCATATGCACAAGTCCTACTCACGGATCATGTATGGATAAGAGACGGAACTTATCTGTTTGGCTTGCCGGAGACCGCAGTGTCGGCTTGTCTTCGCATCCTCTTCCTAGGACTAAGTCCACGGCAGGAGCCTGCAGTTTATGCAAATGAAGATGATACCAGATGAAATCTATCTACATGATCATGCAACCTATCTACATGAATCATGCGATGCTTATGATATGCTTATGCATGCATGCATCTTGTTGGGGGCCCCCAGCGCTTCATTTATTTCTCTGTTGCTCAGGGTCTACGCCTGGCTTTGTACAAGGGGTTACATGCAGCTGAGGCAAGGAATGTACAAAAGGGTTGCTGCCGGGCAGGGCCCGACAGCCCGCCTTACGGGTAGAACTTGCAGAGATGCTCAATATTCCATGAGTTTTGCAATTGAATGCCATCTCCGGTCTCCAGATGGACTGCGCCAGGTCTGATGACTCGTACTACCCGGTAAGGGCCTTCCCACTTCGGCGACAGCTTGTTTGTACCCTTGGCGGACTGTACGCGCCTAAGGACAAGGTCGCCTTCCTCAAAACATCGGGCATGAACCCTGCGGCTATGATAGTGACGCAGGGCTTGCTGATAGCGTGCAGCACGCGTAGCAACCCGGAGACGGTTCTCCTCGAGAAGCACGGCGTCATCACGCATGTGTTGTTCTTGCGCTACTTCATCATAGGCAAGCACTCGAGGTGACCCGTAAATGAGTTCCGTGGGGATAACTGCTTCTGCCCCATAGACTAGGGAGAAGGGAGTCTACCCGGTAGCTCGGTTTGGTGTTGTTCTGAAGGACCAAAGAACCACCAGCAGCTCATTGATCCATTGCCTGCCGTGCTTCCGCAGCTTATCAAACGTTCTTGTCTTGATTCCTAGCAGCACTTCAGCATTCGCCCTCTCAGCTTGTCCATTGCTTCTGGGATGTGTGACAGAGGCAAATGAGATCTTGCTTCCGAGGGCATGAACATATTGCATGAAGGCGTGGCTCGTGAACTGGGTGCCGTTGTCGGTGATGATCCGGGCAGGGACCCTGAAGCGGCACACCAATCCTTTCAAGAACTTGATAGCTGACTGAGCAGCAACCTTTCTCACGGCATCTAATTCCGGCCACTTTGTAAACTTGTCGATTGCAACGAACAAGAATTCAAAGCCCCTGGCAGCTCGGGGGAAAGGGCCGAGGATATCGAGCACCCAGACCAAAAACGGCCATGACAAAGGGATTGTATGGAGTGCTTGGGTAGGCAGATGGATATTTTTGGAATGGAACTGACTGGCTTCACACTTGTTGACGAGCTCAACCTCATCTTGGAGGGCTGTGGGCCAATAGAATCCTTGCCGAAATGCTTTCCCAACCAAAGCCCTTGATCCAATGTGGGAGCCGCACATGCCTTTGTGTATCTCTGCCAGCAGTTCCTTTCCTCCTTCCCGGCAAATTCACTTCAATTTCACACCGTTGGGCCTTCTTTTGTATAGTGTGTCATCGACAAACTGATACGTACTGGCCCTCCGGGCTACTCTTTCAGCTTCTTCTTGCTCTTCGGGAAGTTCTCCGGTTTGGAGGAAATGGACTATGTGCCTTGCCCAAGTTGGAGCCTGAGGCTCGGCAATGAGGACTAGCGGCACCTCCTCATTCGTGGGGGCGCATCCGTCGACCGCGGGGACTAGTGGCCCGGCAGGAGGGTGCAGCCCGGCAATCGAAGGGGAGTTGTTTCCGGCAGGCTCCCTGCCAGGAGCCCCGAAAGGCTCTACCGGGAGAGGCTTACCGGAGTCCAATTTCCTCCTCTTTCGGGCCATTGTTGTAGGGGATACGGAGGGCTGAGTAAGATGGAGAACAAAAGTTCCTGGTTCCACAGGAAGCTTCTGCACAGCGCATTTGACAGGTGATCAGCAATGTTCTTTTCCGCACGGGGTACGTGCTCTGTTTGCAACCCGTCAAAGCGCTCCTCCAATCTTCTCACTTCCTCGATGTATGCCTCCATCAATGGGCTTTGGTAATCTTTCTTGACTTGTCTCACCACCAGTTGTGAATCTCCTCGAATGATCAGCTTCTTGATTCCCAATTCTATGGCAATCCTAAGCCTGACAAGAAGCCCTTCATATTCTGCTGTATTGTTGGTCGCCTCCTCCCGGGGAAAGTGCATCTGGACGACGTACCTCAGGTCCTCTCCAGTGGGAGCCACGAAAAGCACGCCAGCCCCAGCACCTTGTAGGGAGAAGGAACCATCGAAATACATGATCCATTCTTGGGGCGCTTCCTTGCCGGGGATAACTGTTTCCTGTACTTCTTCATCAGGGGTTGGCGTCCATTCTGCAATAAACTCTGCCAACGCCCTGCTCTGGATTGTTGATGTGCTTTCAAACTTCAGGCCAAAGCTGGACAACTGCAATGCCCACTCCACTATCCTGCCTGTGGCCTCTGGGTTTCGAAGTATCCTTTGCAACGGGAAGCGGGTGACAACCGTGATCTCATGGGCTTCGAAGTAGTGGTGCAGTTTCCTTGAGGCCATGACAAGGCCAAAGATCAATTTTTGCACGCCAGAATACCTGGATCTAGCCCCCTGCAATAGTGAGCTAATGAAATATACTGGGCGCTGCACCACTCTCTTCCTTGCCGTGTCCTTGGGGTTGATTCCGCTGCCGTGCTCCTCTTTGTCCTGATCCGTATCTGGCCTTGCCGGGCCGCCCTCTTCCTCTTCCCCGGGAAGGACACTTGCTGAGGTGGCTGCTTCTTCTACTTCCCGCTGTGCTACTAGGGCCGCACTAACCACTTGATTAGTTGCTGCCAGATATAGCAGCAACGGCTCTTGTGGTTTGGGTGCGACCAAAGTAGGCACAGAAGACAAGTAGGCCTTCAAATCCTGCAGTGCTGCATCTGCTTCCGGGGTCCACTTCATGGGTCTTGCCCTCTTCAAAATCTTGAAGAATGGCAAGGCGCGCTTGGTAGAC
The DNA here is from genome assembly GCA_011799875.1 of Thinopyrum elongatum. Taxonomy (NCBI): domain Eukaryota; kingdom Viridiplantae; phylum Streptophyta; class Magnoliopsida; order Poales; family Poaceae; genus Thinopyrum; species Thinopyrum elongatum. The sequence goes on from CM022298.1 coordinate 387,098,319, forward strand.
TTGGAGATGAATCTACTAAGCGCGGCAACGCATCCTGTCAAACGCCTCACATCCTTAACTGTCTTGGGTGCCTGTATCTGCTCAATAGCCTTGATCTTATCGGGGTTGGCCTCTATCCCATGGTGGGACACAAAGAAACCAAGTAGCTTGCCGGAGGGAACGCCAAACACGCACTTCTCCGAATTCAGTTTCAAGTTGATCTTGGGCAGATTAGCAAATGTCTCTTCTAAATCCTGGATGAGGGTTGATCTGTCCTTGGTCTTGACCACAATATCATCCATATAGGCTTCAATGTTCCCGTGCAACTATGGTTCAAAGCCAATCTAGACTGCTCTTGCAAAAGTGGACTAGGCACTCTTCAACCCGAAAGGCATGAGCACAAAGCAGTATGTGCTGCATGGGGTGATGAATGAGGTCTTTTCTTCATCTTCCTTGGACATAAAAATCTGATGGTATCCAGAGTATGCATCCAGTAAAGAGAGCAACTCACATCCTGAAGTAGAATCCACGATCTGGTCAATGCGCGGCAAGGGAAATGGGTCCTTTGGGCATGCCTTGTTCAGATCCGTGAAATCTATGCAAAGCCTCCATTTTCCATTAGCCTTGCACACAACCACTGGGTTTGCTAACCATGTTGGATACAGTACTCCTCTGACCAAACCAGCTACTTCAAGTTTCTTAATTTCCTCGGCAATAAACTGCTGCCGCTCCAAAGCCTGCTTTCGAACTTTCTGCTTGACGGGCCGGGCATGTGGGCAGATAGCAAGGTGATGCTCGATTACCTCCCTGGGAACACCGGGGATATCAGATGGTTGCCGGGCAAACACATCGATATTCGCCCACAGGAAGGCAATGAGCGTGCTTTCCTATTTTTCATCAAGGGTGGCGCTAATAGTGAAAGTAGCATCAGTGCCAGCCAGCCCTGCCGTGACCTTTTTCACTTGGGGTGGAGCAGCCTTGGATCTCTTGCTGTTGGAACTCTCTGGCGTGTCATCAACGGGCATGGCACATCCCGCAGAGGTACGCTTCCCGGATTCCTTGCCAGTGCCTCTGCTATGCTTTTCCTTGGTGGGAACTGTGGCTTCCGTGACCTCTGCCGCGACTGCGTCCCGGTACATCTTATCCACGCAAATAATTGCGTCTTTCTTTTCCGATGGAACGGAAATGACGCCCATCGGCCCTGGCATCTTCAAGGTGTTGTAGGCATAGTGGGATGCTACCATGAATTTGGCTAGGGCCGGGCGCCCAATGATACCGTTGTACTGCAGGGGGAGGTCAACCACATCAAACACAACTTTCTCAGTCCTATAGTTCAATTCTCCTCCAAATGCCACTGGCAACGTAACCTTTCCCTTAGGACGGCTCCTGTCGGGATTGACTCCTTGAAATGTGCCTGTGGCCTTAAGTTCTTCCTCTGCTATCTGGAGTTTGCTGATAACCTTTGGGGAAATCAGATTCAACCCGGCCCCGCTGTCAACCAGCATCTTTGTGACCTTGAGGTTGCGAATTGTTGGTGAGACCAACAATGGCAAGCACCCTACCGCAGTAATGCGGTCGGGGTGGTCCTCTTCATCAAAGATGATGGGCGCGCGTGACCACTTGAGCGGCTTCCGAGAATCTGCCGCTGGCTCCACGGCACTGACTTCACGTGCCCACTGTTTAAGTTGGCGGTGAGAGGAGTGCAAAGATGCACCCCCGTCAATGCACAGGGAGTTAGTGGCCTTCTAGAATTCCTACTCGCTGGTTTCCTCTTCATTCCCTCCATCACTCTCATTACTGCAATCCTTGTTCTCTCGGCCCTTGGAGGGTTTCCCTTGGTTCCGAGGAGCCTTGCCGGGGCGATTTGCTTCACCACCCCGGCCCTTCCCGCCAGCGCCATTCTGACATTTTTCCTTATCGCGCTTTTCATACTCAGCCTTCTGTCTCTTGACGAGCTGCTTAACCCGATGACACTCCTGGAGATCATGGCCCTTGGTCCGATGAATCTTACAGTACGACCCATCACTTTTCCGAGCTTTCTCGGCAGCCGCCGCCTCCCGGCAGTCAGCGCATGCGGTAGCTTCCTTGCCAGGGGCTTCAGCCTTGGCCTTCTTGCCGGTACTAGGCGTGCCTGACCCCCCAACAGTCATCACTCTCTTATCCTTGCGCTTCTTGTTGTGATTCTTGTTCTTATTCTTCTTACTGATGGCCTCGTCGTCATCTTCTAAGTCGATGTCGACGCAATCTTCCTCTCCAGGAAGTTTCCTCCCCTCCTCCACCCGAGCACATTTGTCCACCAAAGTGTAGAGCTCCTTCATAGTCTTGGGCAACCGAACGTTCATCTTGGAACGTATCCTGCAGTTGCGCACATTGGATTGGAAGGCAGCTATCACTATAGCAGGGTGGATATCTGGGATATTTCTGTGGACTCGACTGAATCTCTGCAAGTACTTCTGTAGAGTTTCTCCCTCTTTCTGCTGGAGAAGCTGCAGGTCGCTGGGCCACCCTGGTTCTTGATGGCCGCCCGTGAAGGCACCAATGAACTCGTGGCACAGGTCAGCCCAGGTCGAAATGGAGTTCTCCGGCAGGTGCATCAGCCAAGACCTCACATTTGACTTGAGGGCCAAAGGGAAGTAGTTGGCGAACACCTTCTCATCTCTTCCCCCGGCAGCTTGAACAGCGATGGTGTAGATGCTCAAGAACTCTGCCGGGTTTAGTCTTTCATCATACTTCTCGGGTATCTCTGGCTTGAACGTGCGAGTAGACGGCCAACGGACTTGCCGGAGCTCACGGGTGAAGGCAGGGCACCCAACCTCGAAAGGCAGGCACCCGCCATCTCCGAACGCGGGCTCATCGACGTCGGGGCCATCGCACCCATTGGACCGGCGGGGGTTGTCGCGGCGCCGCTTGTCGATGACGCGCGCGCCTTCCCTTCGCCTGCCCTCCGGGGCACGCTGTCGGCCTTGACACGCTCAAGGGTCTCACGAGGCCATCGAGATGTCATCGGGTGCTTGGTTTTGCGGCTCCCGGGCGGCTTGCCGTGGTGGGGATTGCACCGTGAGGGTGGCCCCTCCCGCACAACCAGCCGCACGAGCCGTTGTTGCTGCCTGGGAAGGCCATGGCGGTCCGGCCCGCTGTGATCCTTCCGCCTCGGCAAAACCAATCAGACTTAGGATGGTGGCTCGTCACTCATCCATCTGGTCTGCCGCCGGTGGAAATCTCAATAGCAGTTGGGCTCGCGCCATGGCCTCGGAGGCAGTGCTTGGCATAGGTGATGACGATGTAGACCGTAGTGTCGCTCGGCTCCTGACATTGCCGGTGGCGACCGCGCCGCGCCCTTGCTGCTGCGAACCAGTCGTTTGGACGGCATGGTGACGCGGCGGAGGCGCCTGAGGGCCAGCAACTCCATTGGGCACAGTAGCTGGGTCACCCTGCCCCAGGGGTGGCGCGTGCCCTGCGGTCGCACCCGCAGCGGGGGCGGCCGGAGGGTTGCGATTCGCCCCAGAATGAGCATCATCACTGCGGCTGTGCCCGTTGGCGAGGAGAAGGGGTTCAGCCGGAATGATCCCTCCATCCGTACCTTGTGGAGCATGGCCGTTGGGATGTTGCTGATGTTGTCCTTCCCCGGTACCTCCTGTTCCTGCTTCGGCCATGGGGGAGGTGGTGACGGCGCCGCCTGCGCCGACCACGTCCCCCGCAGCATCCACACCCTCGTGAGCCCCCGCATTCCCCGCGACATCGGTGGTCGCGGGCGGCGGAGCCTTCAAGGTGGACGTGTGATTTGCAGCTCCGGGCTTCTTCTTGGGCGCCATAGTCGATGATGCCGTCGACGACGAAAATGTCGATGAAGATGACGCGCAGCGTACGCTCTCGGTTTCGCGCAAGTGATCCCCCTACCTGGCGCGCCAAAGATGTCGTGGGAAACCACGGCCACCTATGGGGCCATGAGCCCCTTTTGGTTCGGCGGGGGGATGGGCATGTTGCATAAAGAACAGAGAAGCGTTGCGCAGCACGGCAGAGATCACAGGGGTAGTCTTTACCCAGGTTCAGGCCGACGTGAGGCGTAAAACCCTACTCCTGCTTTGGGGGATTGTTGGTGGATAATGGTGGTGGACGCAGCACACTCGCCCGGCAAGGTCGCTCTGGGGGCGAGAGTGGCTACGCGCGTATGAATTTGCGAGGGTCCAATCCCTTTCTACGGTCGCCATGGGCCTCCTTTTATAGATTAAGGGGTCACCACAGTGGCAAATCAGTCTTTGTGTACTGTTTAGATAGCTAACAGTGCTATCATATCTAACTCTGCAGGCTGACAGAGCGCATTAAATGCGCCGCTTAGTGTCACATCACAGCCCGCCCGGCAGGCCCTGCCGGGCTGTTTTGCCAGCTTCGCGCCTGCTCGCTTGACACGTCTCAGGACGGGTGTCATATGGAGGTGTTTGTTGTAAGAAGTGGCTGCCATGTGCCAAAAAGCAGCCACTTAGTCACCTTGGAGCTTGACACCGCTTTGATTAATGACTTGCGTCGCTCGTGAGGTGGAGCGATCGAGTGGCTTGCCTCCGCCAGCCCCGGCAGGCCTGCCGGGACGATCTCGGAGCTTGCTTCCGGGGCAAAACCCAACCCTGCCGGGCTCGCCTGCCCGGCAAGGTAGGTCCTTCCCTTAGCAATGCCTTGTTTCTCTTGCTCTCCTTGTCCTTCTCGACTTGCACTTGGATCCTTCAAAGGAATTGATCCTCCTTGTTTGGTCTGATCTTGGTCTTGTAATCTTGTCTCTGGCCTGTGCACAGTTCATGCAATGGACCCAGGGTCTGTTGCACCGACACTCGAGCATTGCTTCCACGATTGCTTCAGTGGAATTGTGCAGAATTGAGTCTATAACAACCTTGTAAAATTTCATCGCGTTCCGATGGAGAAATCTCCAGGAAACGCCGATCTACCGAAGCCTTGTCAAATCTGGACGGGAATCTGGGCGAGTTTAGGGCGAGGCGTCCAACATCTAGATCAGACATCATTTGGAAGATCCAACCATTCATCAGCTGCAGAATTCCTATATAGACCACCACTCAAAATTTCAGCTCGATCTGACCGTCCAAACTCTAGGAGGCGTCCTATGAGTGCATTACATTATGGATATGTTTTCTGCATGAAAATGAATCCGACCCGAGTTCGTCTATTTCGTGAACTGGTTATCGGACGTCCTTTTTGAAGGAAACTTTCTCTAGGCTATTGTGTTTTGTTTCCGAACACACACACACAAATTTTTTAGCGTTTTCCAAAACGGTCTTCACCATCATGCCGGTATCAAACCAGCCCGGCAATGTTGCTCCATGGCTACCGAGCTGCACTAGACAGGTCATCGCTTCGTTGAGCCGAGGTCAACCTCATCGGATCACCATCTCAGCGAGCCGGCCAAGAGTTCGGCACCGCGAAGGCTAAATCATCACCAACATCTTTGCCCCACGGATTCCACGGTTCGGGCGTGCCGGCATCGCCGCACGGTTACTTCATCAAGCCGGCATTGACCGCGTCACAAGCTACGACCTGCGTCGGCATGGCCGCACCATTGCTTCTTCAAGCCGATGTCTACCACGCCGACCTACTTTGACACCTCGGCTGGCATGGTGATTGCAATGTCACCTTACCGACCTGCTCTGTTGCCTCAGCTGGACCGAGGGCTTCGCCATCTCTTCATCAACCTACTCCAGGGACTTCGGCGTCACCAGCTGACCATCTTCGCCACGTTAGCTGGACTAGGGGCTTCACATCGCCGCATCGACCATGCCGCGTCGCCACTTCGTCAAGCCGAGCTCCTTACTCGGTCAGCTCGGGCTTGGGAGCTGGGACCTTGGCCATGCCGAGGATTACGTCTTCATCGTCCCCCCACAAGCCCGGACCTCGTCATCAATGATTGATACATCTCCATCGTATCTACTTTTCCAAACTCTTTTGCCCTTGTTTTGGACTCTAATTTGCATGATTTGAATGGAACTAACCCGGACTGACGCTGTTTTCAGCAGAATTGCCATGGTGTTATTTTTGTGCAGAAATAAAAGTTCTCGGAATGACCTGAAACTTCATGGAGATCATTTTTGGAATTAATAAAAAATATTGGCGAAAGAATCAACAGAAGGGGCCCACACCCTGTCCACAAGGGTGGGAGGCGCGCCCTCCACCCCAGGGCGCGCCATCCATCCTTGTGGGCCCCCTGGACCTCCACCGACCTCAACTCCAACTCCATATATTCACGTTCGGGGAGAAAAAAATCAGAGAGAAGGATTCATCGCGTTTTACGATACGGAGCCGCCGCCACCTCCTGTTCTTCCTCGGGAGACCAGATCTGGAGTCCGTTCGGGGCTCCAGAGAGGGGAAATCGTCGTCGTCGTCATCATCAACCATCCTCCATCACCAATTTCATGATGCTCACCGTTGTGCGTGAGTAATCCCATCGTAGGCTTGCAGGACGGTGATGGGTTGGATGAGATTTACCATGTAATCGAGTTAGTTTTGTTAGGGTTTGATCCCTAGTATCCACTATGTTCTAAGATTGATGTTGCTATGACTTTGCTATGCTTAATGCTTGTCACTAGGGCCTGAGTGCCATGATTTCAGATCTGACCCTATTATGTTTTCATGAATATATTTGTGTTCTTGATCCTATCTTGCAAGTTATAGTCACCTACTACGTGTTATGATCCGGCAACCCCAGAGTGACAATAGTCGGGACACTTCCTGGTGATGACCGTAGTTTGAGGAGTTCATGTATTCACTAAGTGCTAATGCTTTGGTCCGGTTCTCTATTAAAAGGAGGCCTTAATATCCCTTAGTTTCCGATAGGACCCCGCTGCCACGGGAGGGTAGGACAAAAGATGTCATGCAAGTTCTTTTCCATAAGCACGTATGACTATATTTGGAATACATGCCTACATTATATTGATGAACTGGAGCTAGTTCTGTGTCACTCTATGTTATAACTGTTGCATGATGAATGCCATCCGACATAATTATCCATCATTGATCCATTGCCTACGAGCTTTTCACATATTGATCTTTGCTAAGTTACTTTTCCATTGCCACTGTTACAATTGCTACTGTTACTTTTGCCACCGTTACCGTTACTTCTCTACTACTTTGCTACTAAATACTTTGCTGCAGATATTAAGTCTTTCAGGTGTGGTTGAATTAAAAACTCGGCTGCTAATACTTGAGAATATTCTTTGGCTCCCCTTGTGTCGAATCAATAAATTTGGGTTGAATACTCTACCCTCAAAAACTGTTGCGATCCCCTATACTTGTGGGTTATTAAGGCCTTTTTCTAGCGCCGTTGCCGGGGAGCATAGCTCTATTCTCTGAGTCACTTGGGATTTATATCTGTTGATCACTATGAGGAATTTGAAAGATACTAGAACCATGATTTTTCCCTCTACTACGAGGGGAGGTAAGGAACTGCCATCTAGCTCTGCACTTGATTCACCTTCTGTTTTGAGTAAGCTTGCGACACCTACACCTACTAGTAATTCTGATATGTCGTAAGTAATTGATGATGCCACTTTTGCTATGCATGATGCTAATGATGATACTACTGCTTTGCTTGATAATATTGTGCCACTAGGTGAATTTCTTGATGAACAACTTGCTAGGGTTAGAGAAAATATTATTGAAATTGAAGATTATGATTCTCCCCCTAGATATGAATTGCCTGTTGTACCCGAGGGTTACATTATGGATGAAGAAACTGCTAGAGACTTTCTTGCTTGAAATGATAGAGAAGATCTTAAGAAATTGCTAGCTAAGCTGAAAGAAAAATCCTTGAATGCTAGAATGAAATATGATCCCAATTTTGCTACTTCACCTATTTTTGTTACTGATAAGGATTATGAATTCTCTGTCGATCCTGAGTTAATTACTTTGGTTGAATCTGATCCTTTCTATGGTTATGAATCTGAAACAGTTGTGGCACATCTTACTAAATTGAATGATATAGCCACCCTATTTGCTCATGAGGAAAAAAATCGCTATTACTATATTCTTAAGTTGTTTCCTTTCTCATTAAAGGGTGATGCTAAGTTATGGTTTAATTCTCTTGCTCCTGGTTGTGTGCGTAGTCCCCATGATATGATTTATTATTTCTCTCAAAAATATTTCCCTGCTCATAAGAAACAAGCTGCCTTACAGGAAATATTTAACTTTGTGCAAATTGAAGAAGAGAGTCTCCCACAAGCTTGGAGGAGGCTTCTCCAATTACTTAATGCTTTGCCTGATTATCCTCTCAAGAAAAATGAATACTTGATATCTTTTATAATGGACTAACCGATGCTTCTAGGGACCACCTAGATAGTTGTGCTGGTTGTTTTTTCAGCGAATGAACTGTTGAGCAAGCTGAATTGCTATTGAATAATATATTGAGTAATGATAATGATTGGACACTTCCTGAACCAACTCCTAAGCCAACTCCGAAGAAAAGAGGTATTCTATTTCTCAGTCCTCAAGATATGCAAGAGGCAAAGAAATCTATGAAAGAAAAAGGTATTAAAGCTGAAGATGTTAAGAATCTACCGCCTATTGAAGAAATACATGGTCTTTATAACCCGACACAGGTAGTAGAGGTAAATTCTCTTTATAGATTTGATGAAGGTGATATTCCTCATAATAAGTCTGCTAGTCAATGCTTGGATGAGTTTGATAATTTTATTGTTAAACCAGAAAACTTCAATGCTTATGTTAGTAGACAATTGAAACGTAATGCTTATATGCTGGACCACTTGGGTGATTATATGAGTAGAACTATTAATGATCTTAAGCTTATTAGTAAACATGCTTCCATGGTCACAACTCAAGTAGAACAAGTACTTAAGGCACAAGATGATTTGCTTAATGAGTTGAATAATAAGAACAATGATAATGTTGTTAGGGTTATGACTAGAGGAGGTAAAATGACTCAGGAACCTTTGTATCCTGAGGGCCATCCTAAGAGAGTTGAGCAAGATTCTCAGAGAATTAATACTGATGCATCTAGTCCTAGTAATAAAAAGAAAAAGAAAACTGATAGGACTTTGCATACTTCTAGTGAACCTGTCATAGATACACCTGAGAGTCCCAATGATATTTCTATTTCTGATGCTGAGACACAATATGGTGATGAACATGAACCTAGTGATAATGTTAATAATGATGTTCATGTTGATGCTCAACCTAGTAATGATAATGATGTAGAGATTGAACCTGCTGTTGATCTTGATAACCCACAACCAAAGAATCAACATTATGATAAGAGAGACTTCATTGCTAGGAAACATGGTAAGGAAAGAGAACCATGGGTTCAGAAACCCATGCCCTTTCCTCCTAAGCCATCCAAGAAAAAGGATGATGAGGATTTTGAGCGCTTTGCTGAAATGATTAGACCTATCTTTTTGCGTATGCGTTTAACTGATATGCTTAAAATACCTCCTTATGCTAAGTATATGAAAGATATTGTTACAAATAAAAGAAAGATACCGGAGGCTGAAATTTCCACCATGCTTGCTAATTACACTTTTAAGGGTGGAATACCAAAGAAACTTGGAGATCCAGGAGTACCAACTATACCATGCTCCATTAAAAGAAACTATGTTAAAACTGCTTTATGTGATCTTGGAGCCGGTGTTAGTGTTATGCCTTTCTCTTTATATTGGAGACTTGAATTGAATAAGTTGACACCTACTGAAATCTCTTTGCAAATGGCTGATAAATCAACTGCTATACCCATCGGTATTTGTGAGGATGTGCCTGTTGTGGTTGCAAACGTTACTATCTTAACAGACTTTGTTATTCTTGATATTCCCGAGGACGACAGTGTGTCGATCATCCTTGGTAGACCCCTTTTTGAATACCGCAGGGGCTGTTATTGATTGCAACAAAGGCAATGTCACTTTTCATGTTAATGGTAATGAGCATACGGTACACTTTCCGAAGAAACAACCTCAAGTTCATAGTATCAACTCTATTGGAAAATTTTCAACTATTAGTATTGGAGGTTTTGAATTCCCTCTTCCTACTGTCAAAAAGAAATATGATATTATTATTGTTGGGGACATGCATATCCCCGTTGAGGTAACCTAGTGTTATTCGAAAATTCTCCGGTTTCATGTCATTTGGAAGAAGTTTGTTAACAAGACTTGATCAACCTTGTTAACGGATTCCTTTTGATGGGCATGAGATGGATGAATTTAGAAGGCACAACTTTCTGTACCTACTTTTTACTTTCTGTTATTTAGAATGAATAAAGCAAAACTAGTATTTTCTGTCTGTTTTCTGAATTATCCGTGAAATAAAAAATGACCCAAAAATAAAAGTTCTCTAAATGCCCTGAAATTTTAGTATGATTTTTTATAGAATATTTGAGAATTTCTGGCACGGAGAACACACCAGGGGGACCCACCACCTGTCCACAAGGACGGAGGGCGCGCCCCCACCCTTGTGGGTCCCATGTGGCCCCCCTCCACTTATTCCAGCACCCATCCACTTCGTCTTCCTCCAGAAAAAATCATCCCATAGCTCAAACTCGTGTTCTTGCTCATTTTGCTGCCATTTTCGATCTCCTTGTGTAAAGCTCCATTTGCAAAACTGTTTTGGGGGATTGTTCTTTGGTATGTGACTCCTCCAATGGTCCAATTAGTTTTTGTTCTAGTGCTTTATACATTGCAAATTTTTGCTGCTGTAGTGACCCTGTTCTTGAGCTTGCATGTCAATTTTATATGGTCCAAAGTAGTTTTGATGCATAATATAGCTTCTAGGCACTTGTAGGAGTAGTTGCTATCAATTTTATTGAGTTTGGTTCACTTTTATTTTGAGTCACTAAAAATTTCAGAAATTTTTAATGTCTAGGAAAATGTACCAAGGTGGTTCTTCGAGGAAGCAAGCACCGAGGCTCGCGATATAGGAGCCGGACCTTGAACCACCAAGGGAAGCCCAAGTGCGGCCTTGTGAATGGCCGTCGGATGAATTCATGGTTCGTGCAGGCTTCAAGGATGAATTTGATGCATATGTACGGAATGCTGATCTTGAGGACTTCGTGTCAGACAAGTGCCAACAATACTATTATCTCACCAATTCCTTTGTGCGGAGGTTTGAATTTTCATCTAAGCGCAATACCCATACTCTTTTATTTGATCTTTATGATGAATCATATACCATGGACCTTGAAGATTTTAATACTGCTTGCAAAATCCCACAGTGGGGCCTTCTTAGTGAGCCTCACAAATCTGAATATAATGATTTCCTTACTAGCATCACTGTGGGAGAAACTAGAAATATCACTCAAGCTACTATAGGAAGCATTCACTTTCCCGCCATACATTATTTTGCTCTCTTTATAGGTAGAAGCATTAACGTTAAGCATGAGCATAGCCACCTTTGCGTTCCAGATCTTAGTGTCCTCAAGTGTGCAGTGTTAGGTGACAAGTGATATAATTTGGGGGCTATTATTGCAAGGAGGTTACATCTTAATGTTAAAGATGGAGATTTATTTGGTGGGATTTATGCAACTCACTTAGCTAATTATCTTGGAGTACCGACAACTGCTTTTCTTGATTATGATGCTTTAGTACGCTATCAGTTTCTTGAGAGGAACGAACAGTCCCTCCAGTACCGACTAATCTTTGACAGACGGCGTGCCGTCCATATTACCCTTCCTGCTCCTGCCTTCTTTAACTTTCAGGTAAATGGGAGATATTTTATAACTAGAGAGGAGGCGAACGAGTATGAGAGGACAGCGGAGGCTGCTCGCCTCCAGGAGGCAGCCTGCCAAGCAGCGGCTGCCGCAGCACAATACGACCCCAACTATGATTTCGGATATCATCCGGGCCAGTGGTGGCCCTAGACCAACTTAGGCCAAAAGCCTAAGCTTGGGGGAGTACGTATTTCTCACCGACATTACATTCATGTTCACACACTCATTCCAGTTGCCGGTGTTCATACTTTTTCATTGTATTATCCATGTTAGGTTATTTCTTTCTCTCGCTTTCTTCTTGAGTATTTGAAAACCTTTGAGAAAAACAAAAAAAAATAGTTGTAGCTCAGTTTACCTTCCATGCTTAGTTGTAGTATAAAAGAAAACCCAAAAAGATTTCTCGTTCTTCTTTTACTTGTTGGGAGCTTTCCCGTGTAAATAGTTTTTCTCGTTCTTGTTTTTCAGAAAAATAAAAACCCCAAAAACATTTCAGTGTGTTTCTTTGAAATTCTTTTCTTTTCTTTGGGGGTCGAAGGGAGAAGACCATGATGAAAATGTTGAGTGGCTCTCATATGCATTATTGTTGATCTAACAAAGAGCCCATATTATATTGTCTTCTCCTTTGAATAAATGTTTGCAGATTCCAGCTTAGTCCAATGCACGTGCACTATTATTATTATTCACATTGTTCGGTCGTGCAAGTGAAAGGCAATAATGATGATATATGATGAAGTGATTGAGATGAGGAAAAGCTGGTATGAACTCGACCTATCTTGTTTTTGTAAATATGATTAGTTCATCGTTCTTGATTCAGCCTATTATGAATGAAACATGTTTGCAATGACAATTAGAGATTATAGTTATTCATGCTATGCTTAATTAGCTATGAGTTTTATAATGGTTTACCTTGCGTGCCAACATGCTTTTGAAATGGTTGTGACGTAGTATGATAGGATGGTATCCTCCTTTGAATGATTCGAGTGGCTTGACTTGGCACATGTTCACGCATGTAGTTGAAACAAAATCAACATAGCCTCCACGATATTTATGTTCATGGTGATTTATATCCTACTCATGCTTGCATTCGATTTTGGTTAATCACGATGCATGTTTATGACTGTTGTCGCTCTTTAGTTGGCCGCTCCCCAGTCTTTTTCTAGCCTTCACTAGTACTAAGCGGGAATACTGCTTGTGCATCCACTTCCATAAACCCAAAGTTATTCCACATGAGTCCACCATACCTTCCTATATGCGGTATTTACCTGCCATTCCAAGTAAATTTGCATGTGTCAAACTCTAAACCTTCAAATGATAATCTATTTTTTATGCCCGAATCTCTCATGTAGCGACTGGGGGATGTCAGTATCTTCCATGCTAGGTGGGTTATTCTCGCTATGAGTGGACTCCGCTCATCATTCACAAGAAAATGGCTGGTAATCGGGATGCCCAGTCCCATGCTCAAATCAAATCAAAATAAATTAAAAAAAAACTCCCCCAGGATTGTTGATTGTATGGACGGTACCCACTGTTTTGGACCAGCCGTGGAGTGTGCTTGTTGGTTGAGGGGGAGTAAAAAACTTTACCATTGTGTTTGGGAACCGCCTATAATGTATGTAGCATGGAAGATATTGAGATCTCTTGGTTGTTATGTTGACAATGAAAGCATACCGCTCAAAATTATATTCATCTCTGTTTTAAAAATTCGAGCTCTGGCACCTCTGCAAATCCCTACTTCCCTCTGTGAAGGGCCTATCTATTTACTTTTATGTTGAGTCATCATTCTCTTATAAAAAGCACCAGTTAGAGAGCACCATTGTCATTTATATGCTTTGTTATTAATTGATATTGAGTATGACTGTGACTGGATCTCTTTTACCATGAATTACAATGTCTAGTCAGTCCTTGATCTTCAGGGGTGCTCTGCATTTATGTTTTGCGGTCTCGGAAAGGGCTAGCAAGATACCATCTTGTTATATCATATCATGATTGTATTGAAAAAGTGTTGTCATCCGAGATTTATTATTATTGCTTGCTAGTTGATCATGTCATTGATATGAGTAAATGTGAGACCTAAATGTTATTGTGAATATGGTTAGTTCATAATCTTTGCTGGAAACTTGAATACTGCCTTTACATATTTGCAACAACAAGATCAAACAGAGTTTGTAAAAGTTTTTCTTTATTACTTTCAGTTTGTCAACTGAATTGCTTGAGGACAAGCAATGGGTTAAGCTTGGGGGAGTTGATACGTCTCCGTCGTATCTACTTTTCCAAACTCTTTTGCCCTTGTTTTGGACTCTAATTTGCATGGAACTAACCCGGACTGACACTGTTTTTAGCAGAATTGCCATGGTGTTATTTTTGTGTAGAAATAAAAGTTCTCGGAATGACCTGAAACTTCACGGAGATCATTTTTGGAATTAATAAAAAATATTGGCAAAAGAATCAACAGAAGGGGGCCCACACCCTGTCCACAAGGGTGGGAGGCGCGCCCACCCCCCAGGGCGCGCCATCCGTCCTTGTGGGCCCCCTGGACCTCCACCGACCACAACTCCAACTCCATATATTCACGTTCGGTGAGAAAAAAATTACAGAGAAGGATTCATCGCGTTTTACGATATGGAGCCGCCGCACCTCCTGTTCTTCCTCGGGAGACCAGATCTGGAGTCCGTTCGGGGCTCCGGAGAGGGGAAATCGTCGCCGTTGTCATCATCAACCATCCTCCATCACCAATTTCATGATGCTCACTACTGTGCGTGAGTAATCCCATCGTAGGCTTGCTGGACGGTGATGGGTTGGATGAGATTTACCATGTAATCGAGTTAGTTTTGTTAGGGTTTGATCCCTAGTATCCACTATGTTCTAAGATTGATGTTGCTATGACTTTGCTATGCTTAATGCTTGTCACTAGGGCCCGAGTGCCATGATTTCAGATCTGAACCTATTATGTTTTCATGAATATATTTGTGTTCTTAATCCTATCTTGCAAGTTATAGTCACCTACTACGTGTTATGATCCGGCAACCCCGGAGTGACAATAGTCGGGAAACTTCCCGGTGATGACCGTAGTTTGAGGAGTTCACGTATTCACTAAGTGCTAATGCTTTGGTCCGGTTCTCTATTAAAAGGAGGCCTTAATATCCCTTAGTTTCCAATAGGACCCCGCTGCCACGGGAGGGTAGGACAAAAGATGTCATGCAAGTTCTTTTCCATAAGCACGTATGACTATATTCGGAATACATGCCTACACTATATTGATGAACTGGAGCTAGTTCTGTGTCACCCTATGTTATAACTGTTGCATGATGAATGCCATTCGACATAATTATCCATCATTGATCCATTGCCTACGAGCTTTTCACATATTGATCTTTGCTAAGTTACTTTTCCGTTACCACTGTTACAATTGCTACAAAATTGATACTGTTACTTTTGCCACCGTTACCATTACTTCCATACTACTTTGCTACTAAATACTTTGTTGCAGATATTAAGTCTTTCAGGTGTGGTTGAATTGACAACTCAGCTGCTAATACTTGAGAATATTCTTTGGCTCCCCTTGTGTCAAATCAATAAATTTGGGTTGAATACTCTACCCTCGAAAACTGTTGCGATCCCCTATACTTGTGGGTTATCAATGATACGTCTCCATCGTATATACTTTTCCAAACTCTTTTGCCCTTGTTTTGGACTCTAATTTGCATTATTTGAATGGAACTAACCCGGACTGACGCTGTTTTCAGCAGAATTGCCATGGTGTTATTTTTGCAGAAATCAAAGTTCTCGGATTAACCTGAAAATTTATGGAGAATTTTTGTGGAATATATAAAAAATACTGGCGCAAAAAGATACCAGAGGGGGGCCACCCATGGGACACAAGCCCTGGGGGCACGCCTCCCAGGCTTGTGGGGCCCCTGGACTGCCTCTGGCCCCAAGTACCTATTCGCGGAGAAAAAATCGAAGAGAAGCATTCATCGCGTTTTATGATACGGAGCCGCCACCACCTCCTGTTCTTCATCGGGAGGGCTGATCTGGAGTCCGTTCGGGGCTCGGGAGAGGTGAATCCGTCGCCATCATCATCATCAACCTTCCTCCATCGCCAATTTCATGTTGCTCACCGCCGTGAGTGAGTAATTCCATTGTAGGCTTGCTGGACGGTGATGGCTTGGATGAAATTTATCATGTAATCGAGTTAGTTTTGTTAGGGTTTGATCCCTAGTATCTACTATGTTCTGAGATTGATGTTGCTATGACATTGCTATGCTTAATGCTTGTCAGTAGGGCCCGAGTGCCATGATTTCAGATCTGAACCTATTATGTTTTCATGAATATATGTGTGTTCTTGATCCTATCTTGCAAGTTGTAGACACCTATTGCGAGTTATGATCTGCATACCCCAAGGTGACAATAATTGGGATTCTTTCCAGTGATTACCGTAGTTTGAGGAGTTCATGTATTCACTAAGTGCTAATGCTTTGTTCCGGTTCTCTATTAAAAGGAGGCATTAATATCCCTTAGGTTCCATAAGGACCCCGCTGCCACGGGAGGGTAGGACAAAAGATGTCATGCACGTTCTTTCCATAAGCACGTATGACTATATATGGAATACATGCCTACATTATATTGATGAATGTGAGCTAGTTCTGTGTCACCCTAGGTTATGACTGCTACATGATGAATATTATCCAACACAATTATCATTGCC
Organism: Thinopyrum elongatum; assembly: GCA_011799875.1. Lineage (NCBI taxonomy): Eukaryota > Viridiplantae > Streptophyta > Magnoliopsida > Poales > Poaceae > Thinopyrum > Thinopyrum elongatum. The sequence continues at coordinate 387,114,704 of CM022298.1, forward strand.
GATCCAATGCCTACGAGCTTTTCGCATATTGATCTGTGCTAAGTTACTTTCCTTGCTATTGCTGTTACAATCAATACAAAACTGCTACTGTCACTTTTGCCACCGTTACCGTTACTTCCATACTACTTTGCTACTGAATACTTTGTTGCAGATATTAAGTCTATCAGGTGTGGTTGAATTGACAACTCAACTGCTAATACTCGTGAATATTCTTTGGCTCCCCTTGTGTCGAATCATTAAATTTGGGTTGAATACTCTACCCTCGAAACTGTTGCGATCCCCTATACTTGTGGGTTATCAAGACCTTTTTCTGGCGCCGTTGCCGGGGAGCATAGCTCTATTTGCAGAGTCACTTGGGATTTATATCTGTTGATCACTATGAAGAATCTGAAAGATACCAAAACCAAGATTTTCCCTCTAAGATGAGGGGAGGTAAGGAACTGCCATCTAGCTCTGCACTTGATTCACCTTCTGTTTTGAGTAAGCTTGCGACACCTACACCTACTATTAATTCTGATATGTCACAAGTAATTGATGGTGCTACTTCTGCTATGCATGATGCTTATGATGATACTACTACTTTGCTTGATAATACTGTGCCACTGGGTTAATTTCTTGATGAACAACTTGCTAGGGCTAAAGATATTGAGAATGCTGAAACTGTTGATATTTCTGAAACTGATGAAATTATTGAAACTGAAAACTTTGAAACACCCATTAGACCTAGCACTCCTAGATATGAATTGCCTATTATACCTGAAGGTTATGTTATGGATGGAGAGGCAGCTAGGGACTTTCCTGCTTGTAAAGATAGAGAGGATCTTAAGAAACTACTAGTCAAGTTGAAAGAAAAATCTTTGAATTCTATAATGCAATATGATCCTAAGTTTGCTACTTCACCTATCTTTGTTACTGATAAGGATTATGAATTCTCTGTTGATCCTGAGTTAATTACTTTGGTTGAATCTGATCCTTTCCATGGTTATGAATATGAAACTGTTGTGGCACATCTTACTAAATTAAATGATATAGCCACCCTATTTGCTCATGAGGAAAAAAATTGTTACTACTATATCTTTAAGTTGTTTCCTTTCTCATTAAAGGGTGATGCTAAGTTACGGTTTAATTCTCTTGCTCCTGGTTGTGTGCGTAGTCCCCAGGATATGATTTATTACTTATCTGAAAAATATTTTCCCGCTCATAACAAACAAGCTGCTTTAAAGAAAATATTTAACTTTGTGTAAATTGAAGAAGAGAGTCTCCCACAAGCTTGGTGGAGGCTTCTCCAATTACTTAATGCTTTGCCTGATCATCCTCTTAAGAAAAATGAAATACTTGATATCTTTTATAATGGACTAACCGATGCTTCTAGGGACCACCTAGATAGTTGCGCTGGTTGTGTTTTCAGGGAACGAACTGTTGAGCAAGCTAAAGTAGTATTGAATAATATATTGAGTAATGATAATGATTGGACTCTTCCTAAACCACCACCTAAACCAACTCCAAAGAAGAGGGGTATTCTATTTCTCGGTCCCGAAGATATGCAAGAGGCAAAGAAATCTATGAAAGAAAAAGGTATTAAAGCTGAAGATGTTAAAAATTTACCACCTATTGAAGAAATACATGGTCTTGATAACCCGACACAGGTAGTAGAGGTAAGTTCTCTCTATAGGTTTGATGAAGGTGATATTCCTTATAATAAATCTACTAGTCAATGTTTGGATGAATTTGATAACTTTATTGTTAAACAAGAAAACTTCAATGCATATGTTAGTAGACAATTGAAACGTAATGCTTATATGCTTGAGAACTTGAGTGACTATATGTGTAGAACTATTAATGATCTCAAGTTTGTTAGTAAATATGCTTCCATGGTAAAAACTCAAGTAGAACAAGTTCTAAAGGCACAAAATGATTTGCTTAATGAGATGGACAATAAAATGAATGATCATGCTATTAGAGTTATGACTAGAGGGGGTAAAATGACTCAGGAACCTTTGTATCATGAGGGCCATCCTAAGAGAGTTGAACAAGACTCCCAGAGAATTAATACTGATGCACCTAGTCCTTCTAAAAAGAAAAAGAATGATGATAGGACTTTGCATGCTTCTAGTGAACCTGTTATAGACACACCTGAGAATCCAAATGTTATTTCTATTTCTGATGCTGAAACACAATCTGGTGATGAACATGAACCTAGTAATAATGATAATGATGATGTTCATGTTGATGCTCAACCTAGTAATTACAATGATGTGGAGATAGAACTTGCGGTTGATCTTGATAATCCACAACCTAAGAAGAAAAGATATGATAAAAGAGACTATATTTCTAGGAAACATGGTAAAGAAAGAGAACAATGGGTTCAGAAACTGTAACACCCTGGATTTTGCCCTTTTCTTTTTCTTTGATTTTCTTGGATTTCTTGATTTGATTTGATTTTCTGTGGCTATGTGGTTCTGAAACTTGGGAAGATCATGTCTTCCTAGGTTTCATAGTGGCTTGTCATCCTCATCATCATCCCTAGATCATGTCATTTTCATCCTTGACCTAATCCAATATTCTTTTTCTAGGGAATATTCCTTTTCTATTAAAGGAATAATCCTTTAGACCCTAGGTTGTGAGGCAACCTATATTTCTGTCACTCCCAAATAATTCTCATAAATAGTTTGGGTCATATCTTCCACAAATATGTCAAAATCCTTCGTTGGCATCATCAAAGATAATTCACAAATATTCCTTTTCTGATTCTGCCCTAAGTGGTGGTTTGAGAAGGAAGTGTCATTTATCTTTGCTTGATTGACCCCAAACTTTTTGGACATCTTTTCCTGTCCATATCATTGCCCCATGACAAAATTCAACTCAATTTGCCTAGTAAATATTCCTGAGCAATTTTTCAAAGTTCTTGTCTGAGGGAAGTCATTGTGAAGGAAGTACAAGCTAGCCATATCCACATGAGTTGAAATTTTGCAACGTCCTTAATATGATAAAATCATCACTACCCACCAAATTAGAGCTCATGTAACTCATCTATGAGAGCCCAGATCCAAATCTTAGTTTCTGGTCAGATTTTTAGTTTGTGAAGCAACCATATTTTATGTTGCTTCATTTAAGCTGAAAATTTACCAGGACATTCTCCTATACATATCAACTCTCTCCACCAAGTTTTGGCTCAATTCATTAATCCAATTGCTCTGTGTAATTTTTCCAAGTTTCTGTCCAGAGGGATGCTTTATGAAGCAAGTGCTATTTTGGCAAGTCCAAATGGCATGAAACTTTTTGGGCATCTTCATATCTTCAAATCATTGGGCCATGACCATTTTCAGCTCATTTCATTCAATTATGTGAGTGCTACTTCAAAATATCCAAATCTAACCAGTGGGTCACTTTCGACAGCAAGTGCACTCTAGACTCCTCCATTTCGTCTGATTTTTGGCCAGCACAGTCACCTTAGCTCGTGATCAACCTAGGCTAAAGCCCAGAGTTAGTCTCATGTTCTAGCTCTCACAATTCACATCAAACACCTTGGTGCCAAAATGTTTTGGCTCCTCCTCCAAATCTCTTCTTTGCCCCTGGACCGATTTCTTTCTTCATTTGGACTCAGGGTAGCATGGTCTATCTACTAGACATGATGTGGCTGATCAACTGGCACCGCGTATGCCAGTTCACACGGTGACCACGGGTGGCGACCAGCCAAACTCGTGCTCTCGCACGTTGTCGCCGCTGTTCACGTCGTCTCCCTTGTCGTCTCGACCTCAAATCATGTCTGGGAGCTCCCCCGTGATTGACTGCACCGTCCTGCATCACTGCCCCGCCCTGCATCGTTGCGGTCGCGTCGCCGTCGAGCTGCCCGTGATGCAAAACCCCTCTGTCCTCCATTAGTTCTTAGCTTGAGCTCGCCCGTGAGCTCTAGAGGCTTCTCCCGCGCCTATATATAGCTGCCCCGAGGTCCTCCGCACCTCACCCACTCCTCCCTCACCTCATTTGCTCACCGGAGTCGCCTAATATCGCCGGAGTTCGTCGTTCCCTCCTCGGCCATCGCCGGAGTTCGAGCTACCACGGTTGTCTCAGGCCTCCTATCCACCTCCACCGACTCCCTCTCCTCCCGGCGAGCCGCCCCACCCCCTCTCCCCTCACCGGAGTGCCTTGCTTTGCCGACCACCACCACCACCGCCCGCCTCTGTTGCCTCCCGTCTCCGCGACCTCCCCTCTACCCCGCTCCTCCCCGGTGCTCCTTTTCCCTCTGAACGGGTGCGCCGCGGCCCCGCGGTCCTGCCGGTGCCCTCAGCCTGGCCGGGGATCGCTGGAGCCGGCCGGCCCCCTCGTCTGAGCGCCCCTGCCTGGTCTCGTCTCCTCCTTTGTTTCCCTCGTGAGGGAACAGAGGGAGGAAGAAGATGACCATGCTGGCCCCCCTGCCGCGTGGGACCCCCCTGTAAGCCTCTCCTCCCCCTGGTCCACGTGGATAATTGGAGACGGTTTTCTGAAAATCCGTCTTCCCTTCTCTGAAAACGTACTTTGGTTCTACTACGGCTGAAAGTACGTTTTCTCTTCTCTGAAAGTACGTTTTCTCTTTTCTGAAAATATTCACAAATAGGTCCCTGATCTTCATCACCTCATAACCCCGCAACCGTAACTCCGATCGAGGTGAAACGAATGCTCACTTCTTCATCTCGTCAAGATCTTTCTGTTGGTAACATTTTCACTAGGTGGTCCCATAGTTAAAATGACCATTTTTCCCTTGCCCTATTCAGCCCCTTCGAGAGAGAACCGTCCGGCGTTTCGTTCCGCGGCTTCACCGCACTTCTTCCCGGAGTCTCCGTCACCTCCAGGGAAGCCACAACAGCCACTTGCATGATAGCCATGCAGTAGCCATGGTTTCTACTTGAATATTTAATAAAAGTTTGCCCGTTATCTGTCTGCTTGTTTGCTACTATTGTCGTTGTTTCGGTTATGCTCGTGGTTTCATGTTCACCTTCATGCTATGTTTCGATGCATCTTGTTATCTTGTACTACTTGCTAGTATTGTTTTCATGTCATGCTTGGTAGTAGTAGTACATGCTGGTAGTAGTGATGTTCAGTCCGATGCATGGTTACCGTCTGTTATCAAGTACCATGGTTATGCATGTTCCTTTGCATCTAGTTGGTTACATGCTTACTTGGTAGTGTTCTTGCTATGTTCTTGCATGGTATTTATTCATGATGCTAGTAGTCATGCTATGCTCCTGTGTAGTGTTATGATTATGCTCGTCAGTATGTCATGCTCATTTAGATATATGATTCATTGTGGTTATGCTCGATGATTATGTTGCACCTCCATGCTTATGTTGATGTCATGCTTTGTAGTTGCATCATGTTATTTTTATATGGCTCAGCTTCTTGCATTCAAGTTTAACCGGATAATAATGAACTTGAACAACTGTTGGCTGAGTCATGGTCCCACTGAATCGAGATGACCAGTGCAACCATATTTGCCTTTTATGGGAAGGACCTAACTGGGTCTATTGTCATGCCTCTCGCCGGTGCCTCCAACGAGGGAAGGTTATGGGCGCGCGCTACCCTAATCAGGTAGGCGGACATAAGCCTTGTGTTCCCGTTGTTTTTGTTATGGTACCTTGTCCCCATTTGGGACCGTTTATGTTTTGCCACGACGGTGGCCGTTGGGTGTCTTTGGTAGACACGGGGCCGCCCAGGACTTAGCCCAAAGGGGAGTTCGTCGGAGTGGCCGGGAGAGTGTCATGGGCAGTAGATCGGTTTTGTCAGAATGCCGTTGGTCCACCCGAATGGGAGTGCGAGGCCAGGGGTTCCGTGGTCTGGGTACAGTGTGCTAACCTCTGCAGAGTGAGTGTTTTAATCTATCGATAGCCGCGCCCACGGATATGGGCCCAGTTCGTAGTCGGTCACACTATGAGCCAACAATAATAATAACTTGCTTAATAATAACCCTGGTTCGATGATGAGAAAGAGATTGGTTGTGATCGATAGAGGATCACGAAGGTATCGTGGATACCGAAGTTGGTTGATCTTTATGTGATCGCGAGATGATCACAGTGGTATCGTGGATACCGAAGTTGGTAAGTTGATGCATGAGATGGTTACGAGGTAACCGCCGAATAAGAGTAAGTTGGTGCATGATCATGTTAACTTGTTGCATGTAGTATCATCATGTTCATATGCTCATGCCGTGCTAAGGTTGTTCTAGTTGTATCATGTTCAGATGTGCATGCCCCGTGTTTTGTTAGCATCATGTTCATGATTTCTTTAACCTGTAATTGCCATGCTATTGTCTGTCTTGATTGCTTTTGGTTAATTGTGAGCTTGCAAGTACATTCAATGTACTAACCTGGTGTGTCATGCCAGTTTGCAGGTCATGCCTGGATTGCTTGCTTGTTTGGTGTGGTTCCTGTGTTTGCGAGCTAGGATAAACGTTCCAGCCAGAGTCCCTGCGGATTGGAGTCCATCATCGTCGTTCGTTATTCCGCAGCCAGTAGAGGTTCCGCTGCCTCGAGTTGTTATGCTGCTTGCATAGAGCAACTGTGGTAGGCGTAGTGTCGCCGTGCCGGTGTTATTCATTGTAATATCGGAGACCTTGTAATCGTATTTGTGTTGTAATAGAGAGCTGGTTTGTTCTATGCTAAGCAGTGCCGTATTCCAGAAGACTTCACTTCGATCTCTGGGCTGGAATACGGGGTGTTCCGGTTTCTCTGAGCCGGGGTGACATAGAAACCCATGCCATTTCCCCCTAAACCATCCAAGAAAAAGGATGATGAAGAATTTGAGCGCATTCTTGAAATGCTTAGACCTGTCTTTTTGTGCTTGCATTTGACTGATATTTTGAAAATGTCTCCTTATGCTAAGTATATGAAAGATATTGTCACTAATAAAAGGAAGATACCGGAAGCTGAAATTTGCACCATGCTTTCCAATTATACATTTAAGGGTGGAATACCAAAGAAACTAGGAGATCCAGGAATACCAACTGTACCATGCTCCATTAAAAGAAACTATGTTAAAACTGCTTTATGTGATTTGGGAGCCGGTGTTAGTGTTATGCCCTTCTCTTTGTATCGTAGACTTGATTTGAATAAGTTGACACCTAATGAAATCTCTTTGCAAATGGCTGATAAATCAACTGCTATACCCATCGGTATTTGTGAGGATGTACCTGTCGTAGTTGCAAATGTTACTATTTTAACGGACTTTGTTATTCTTGATATACCCGAGGATGACAGTATGTCGATTGTCCTTGGTAGACCATTTTTGAATACTGCAGGGGTTGTTATTGATTGCAACAAGGGCAATGTCACTTTTCACGTTAATGGTAATGAGCATACGGTACACTTTCCGAAGAAACAACCTCGAGTGAATAGTATTAAATCCATTGGAAAAATTTCAACAATTACTATTGGAGGTTTTGAATTCCCTATTCCTACTGTCAAAAAGAAATATGATATTCTTATTGTTGGGGACATGCATATTCCCGTTGAGGTAACCTAGTGTTATACGAAGATTCTCCGTTTTCATGTCATTCAGAAGAAGTTTGTTAATAAGACGTGATCAACCTTGTTAATGGATTCCTTTTGACAGGCATGAGATGGATGAATTTAGTAAACACAACTTTCTGTACCCACTTTTTACTTTCTGTTAGTTAGAATTAATAAAGTAAAAATGCTATTATTTTTCTATTTTTTGAATTATCCGTGCAATAAAAAATGACCAAAAAATAAAAGTTCTCCAAATGCCCTAAAAATTTCGTATAATTTTTCTATAATATTGTAGAATTTTGGCACTAAACACACCTCAGGGGGATGCACTAGTGGGCCACAAGCCCACAGGGCATGCCCACCCCCAGGGCGCGCCTAGGGGGCTTGTGGGTCCCACATGGGTCCCCTCACTCATTCTAGCCACCCATTTACTTCGTCTTCCTCCAGAAAAAATCACACCATTGCTCAAACCCGTGTTCTTGCTCATTTTGCTGCCATTTTCGTTCTCCTTGCTCGGAACTCCATTTCCGAAACTATTTTGGGGGATTGTTCATCGGTATGTGACTCCTCCGATGGTCCAATTAGTTTTTGCTATAGTGCTTTATATATTGCAAATTTTTGCTGCTGTGGTGACCATGTTCTTGAGCTTGCAATTCAAATTTATATGGTCCAAAGTGGTTTTGGTGCATGATATAGCCTCTAGACACTTGTAGGAGTAGTTGCTATCAATTTTGTTGAGTTTAGTTCACTTTTATTTTGAGTCACTAAAAATTTCAGAAATTTTCAGAGAAAAGAAAAGCTATGAAGAGGTGGTTGAGGAAGTCCTGGATTAGGGGGGTCCTCGGGTGTCCGGTCTATTCGATATGGGCCGGACGTATGGGCCGTGAAGATAAAGCAGAAGACCATCCCCCGTGTCCGGGTTGGACTCCTATATGCGTGGACGGCAAGTTTGGTGTCCGGATGTATTATTTCCTTCTTCTGTAAACCGACTCTGTACAACCCTAGGCCCCTCCGGTGTGTATATAAACCGTTGGGTTTAGTCCGTAGAGGCAATCAGAATAATCATAGGCTAGACAGCTAGGGTTTAGCCATTACGATCTCGAGGTAGATCAACTCTTGTAACCCCTATACTCATCAAATACAATCAAGCAGGACGTAGGGTTTTACCTCCTTTAAGAGGGCCCGAACCTGGGTAAAGATCATGTCCCCCTTGTCCATTGTTACCAATGATCCTTAGACACACAGCTTGCGACCCCTACCCGAGATCTGCCGGTTTTGACACCGACATTGGTGCTTTCATTGAGAGTTCCGTTGTGTTGTCGATAGAAGAATCGATGGCTCGCCTCGTTGTCGATAACGATGCTGTTTCCGGGGAGACTTTTCTCCCTGGTCAACTCTTTGTGTTTGGCGGCTTCATGCTACATGACAACTCGACCGACCACCTTGAGCAGGTCGAGAGCTACGCCCCTGGTCAGCAGATCAGGTTTGGAAGTTTGAACTACATCGCTGATATCCGAGGAGATCTAATCTTCGAGGGGTTCACGGCCTCGGCCGCCGCTCCCCACCCATACAAAGAAGGCCCTTCAGATCCGCTATTAGATCCTGTCCAGGGATCGACTATCATTCCTGCCCTGGCCTTAGATCCGGAGTGGAACACTTCATCCGAAGATGGGAGGGTGAACCCCGCCAGACTCTCTCCCATTACGGAGCTTCTAGCTGGAGACCCAGATGCAACCCAGCCGTCGGCGGACCCGGAGTCAAACGGGACTCTCCCCGTCATCGGGAAGCCGGATTCGCCACTGGACGTCAACTCTGAACTATCGAGGTCTGCGTCTATCGGGCTCGGCCAAGTGGTTATTACCGAACCCAGCTCCGCAGATCTTCAGACGCCTGTCCAGCTTTCGCTCTTAAACGAAACACTGGACCTAATGCGATCTCTCACCATCATGGAAGTATTACCTCCGAACTACGCCTAGCTTGAACTGGGGGCTGAGAGTAGGGAATTTTGCGTCCCACCCACCACCCACTTAATAGACACTGTCGAGGATTTAACCTACATGCTAGATTACGCCTCCGAAGACATTGACGGCATGGACGACGATGTCAGAGTTGAACCAGGCCAAAACTCGCCCATCACTGGGCGTTGGATGGCCACTTCTACTTATGATGTATACATGGTGGACACGCCTGAAAAGAAGGACGACGATGGCACTCAAGATCCAGATGAGAAGGAGCCCGTCGACGAACCACCAAAGCGCCGGCATCAGCGGCGCCGCCCACGATCACGTTGTGTAAAGGAAAGTAATACCGGCACCGAAGATAACGATACTCCGGACAACGCCGGAGACTACGACCACCCCGCTGAGCCTGCGTTCGAGTAGGACAAGAAGGAAGAGGGTCAAGTCAACCCCGACGAACTTGCCGATCACGGGGATTCGGAAGATAGTAACTACTTACCTGTCTCCGAAGAGGATATTAGCCTCGATGATGAAGATTTCATCGTCCAAGAGGAACCCCTCGAACAAGAACGCTTCAAGCGACAGCTGATGGCCACTGCACGGAGCCTGAAAAGGAAACAGCAGCAAATTCAAGCCGAAAAGGATATGCTCAACGACAGATGGACTAAGGTCCTGGTCGCCGAAGAGGGATACGGCTATGAGCGCCAAACAAAGAGCTATCCTAAGCGCAGGCTCCTGCCATAATTCGACGAGGAGGCCTTTGAGCCAATACCGTCAAAATACAATCATGTTGATCAGCTGGACCGACCACCACGTGGACGGGATAAAACGGCCAATTATGCCGAACACCAGCCCGCACCCCCTCGTAACAGAGGCAAGGAAGCAACGGCTCCGCGCTACATGTACGACCTATGTCAGGACCTGACCAATAGAGCTGGCCAGACCAGATCCATCTATGGATCAAGAGGACGTGCCCCCACATGAGATGACGGCCATCAAGCCTGGCATGACAAACCTAACCAAGTTCGGGGTCAGCACCGGACACAGATGTCATCCGAACTCCATCACGATGTTGCCCGGTACAGAGGTGCCGCACACCCCATGTGCTTTACCGATGAGGTAATGCAGCACCAATTTCCGGAAGGGTTTAAACCCGTGAACATCGAGCAATACGATGGAACGACGGATCCCGCCGTATGGATTGAAGATTTTCTTCTCCACATTCACATGGCTTGCGGAGATGATCTCCACGCCATTAAATACCTCCCTCTAAAGCTGAAGGGACCAGCACGCCACTGGTTGAATAGCCTCCCAGAGAACTGCATTGGAAGTTGGGAAGATTTAGAGGATGCTTCTCAGGACAACTTTCAGGGCACTTATGTCCGGCCACCGGATGCTGATGACTTGAGTCACATAGTCCAGCAACCTGGAGAGTCAGCTCGCAAACTTTGGAATCGGTTCTTAATTAAAAAGAACCAAATCATGGACTGTCCGGACATCGAAGCCCTAGCGGCATTTAAGCACAGCGTCCGTGATGAATGGCTTGCCCGACACCTCGGTCAGGAAAAGCCGAAGACTATGGCAGCTCTTATTGCACTCATGACCTGCTTCTGCGCGGGTGAAGATAGCTGGCTGGCTCGTCGAAGCAACAGTACCAGTGACCCCAGCACCTCTGAGGCTAGGGATGGCAATGGAAGGCCACGACGCAGCAAAAACAAGCGCCGAAACAACAACGAAGAAACAGAGGATATGGCGGTAAACGCCGGCTTCAGTGGCTCTAAACCCGGTCAGCGGAAGAAGCGATTCAAAGGTACTAGGGACAGTCTGTCCAACTTGTACAAGATACTGGATCGACCCTGCCAGATTCATGGCACCCCTGACAAGCCTGCCAACCATACCAACAGAAACTGCTGGGTTTTCAAACAGGCCGGTAAATTAAACACCGAACATAAGGGGAAAGAGCCTCCAAGCGAGGACGATGATGAGCCTCGCCCACCGCGTACCGGGGGACAGAAACAATTTCCCCCTGAGGTAAAAATGGTGAACATGATCTACGTCACCCACATCCCCAAGAAGGAGAGCAAACACGCGTTACGGGACATCTACGCCATAGAGCCTGTCGCCCCAAAATTCAACCCATGGTCGGCTTGTCCGATCACCTTTGATCGCAGGGACCACCCAACCAGTATCCGTCACGGAGGTTCGGCGGCCCTGGTACTCGATCCTATCATTGATGGATACCATCTTACTAGAGTCCTTATGGACGGCGGCAGCAGCCTCAACTTGCTCTACCAGGATACTGTCCGTAAGATGGGTATCGACCCGTCAAGAATCAAACCTAGCAACACTACCTTTAAAGGAGGGATACCTGGCGTGAAGGCCCGCTGCACGGGCTCCTTAACACTGGAAGTCGTATTTGGCTCTCCAGATAACTTCCGAAGTGATGACTTGATCTTCGACATCGTCCCTTTTCGCAGTGGTTATCATGCACTGCTTGGAGGAACAGCCTTCGCCCGCTTTAATGCGGTCCTGCACTATGCTTATCTGAAGCTCAAAATGCCTGGACCTCGTGGCATTATCACAGTAAATGGGAATATGGAGCGCTCCCTCCATACCGAGGAGCATACTGCGGCTCTAGCAGCCGAAGTACAGGGCGGCCTCATCAAGCCCGATAACCCATCGGTCATCAAGACCCACGACTCTGCTAAGCGAGTCCGATCCGCACTACAACGCGATAGCCCGGTGGAGCCGGAGCTTAAATAGTAGTTTAGCCTCCGCCGACTGCCCCATAAGGTTGTGGCATACGTACCGCGCGTACATAACTACGCACTTAAAATACCTTGGGCAGCGCCGGAGGCACACTGTGGAAAAGGTCCATAGTACGGTTTGACCCTATTCGGACCTCAACCTTTTTTTCCACTATAGGTTCGTTAAAAAACCTACCTCATCTATGGAGGCTCTTTTCCAGGTCCCTCTTTCTTACAGACGAACATCACCTCCTCCTCTTAAAGGATTTCCCTCCAAGGAGAAACGGCGCAGACGTGCGGCAGGGCACCATTGGGATCTTCAAACCACTACTTATAGGCCATGTGTAAACCTTTTCCTTGTGTAAAACTTTTGGCATGTAAAATAGCCTTGATATTTATGGCATTATCTGTAATAATACGGCTCGACGTACTTATCAGGGTATAAAGGAAGCAGTTGATCACCACTTTTGTTTGGCACTTATTTATTTTTGTCATCTGTACGCCCTCCCTACTTTAGACTGCCACACGTGCTTTAGTCCGGCCTTAACACCGGGGGCTGTATTCGGTCCTCCACGCTTCAAAGTCCGAACACCTATAGGGTACTCTTCGGCGTCCCGGATATTGCATTATATACATCAGCTCCGAATCATGTCTTTGGTCTATAGTTGGGTTGCCCGGCTCCTGTGCTTACCACCTTACGTTCCGCTCGTTCGGCTAAGGTAGTAAAGGGAGAACTACTGCGATTGTATTTCTGGTTCGTCCGGTCAAGTACCTTAGTAGAGAAAGCCGAAAACTGACTGTCATGATAAGCGCGAGCTGGTCGGCGATTCGGCGACTTAGTATTATACTACAAATCATTAGCGATTTACTCCGTGTTATACGAGGGGCTGGTCTTCGTCCAGCCGCGTGGAAAAGGCACCATAGTCCGGATAGCCGCACCCGCACCAGGGGCTAGTACTTAGCCCCACAGTCAAACTCCTATGGCTAAGTGAAAGTAATAAAGCCACATAGTCTGATTGCCTGGTTCACCACGCTGACACCTCCTTTGCGGACCAAGACGTTGGATAAAGTGTGGTCACGCGTTACGCCGAACACCCCTGTAGCATCTACATGGGGGTTGAAGCCGACGACTGGCAACTTTCAGAAATAAAACAATAAACGGCCGCATAGTAGGAAAAATCACTTGAAAGAAAAGGTGCAAACATAGATATATAAAACAGCATGGGTTCGTCAGATTGTTTGTACAACCCAAACACACTCAATCAAATATTACGTCCTTAGAGCATTGACCCTCAATCACTCGGGCTCCTTCTAGGACGTCATCGAAGTACCTCTCCGACTTCCGGTGATCTTTGCATTCGGGCGGGCCTGCGGTTGCCACTTCAGTGGCCTTCATATTTGCCCATTACATCTTGACGCGGGCGAAGGCCATCCGAGCACCCTCTATGCAGGCCGAGCGCTTCAATGCATCAATCCGAGGCTGCGTGTCGATAAGGCGCTTCACCAAACCGAAGTAGCTACTAGGGATTGGCTCGGCCGGCCAGAGCTGGACTATCAAGTCCTTCATGGCCAAACCTGCCACCCTATGTAGCTCAGACAACTATTCAGTTGGTCACCCAGGAGAGGCGTCGAGTGTTCCGGCACGACAAATTGCGACCAGAACAGTTTCTCGGTCGAGTTCCCCTCCTAGGCTCGGAAGTACTGTGTGGCATCAGCGGCACTCCTTGGAAGTTCCGCAAACGTGCCTGGAGAACTCCACACTCGGGTCAGCAAAGCATACCTCTGACCTCCAAAGACACTTTGCAAAAGAAAGGCCTTACCAGCCGCTATCTGCCTCGCCTGATGGATCTCTTCACGAGCACTCCGGGACTCGATCCGCGCCTCTTTGGCATCATGGAGAGCCTTGGTGAGCTCGGTCGACTGGTCCGAAGTCTTCTTCTCTAAAGCTTCGCATTTACTGATGGCATCCTTCAGCTCCTGCTCTACTTCGGGCACCCGAGCTTCGTGTTGACGGCGGGCATCTTGCTCGGTCTTCAGTACGGCAGCTGCCTTGTCAGCAGCTGCCTTATTCACCTCCACCTCCTTTTTGGCCTGGGCAAGGGCACTTTTGAGGGTCTCGACCTCGGCTGCGCCAGGTGTGATTATAATCAAAGCATTCCATGAGTTAATCTCTAAATATACATATCACTTCTGATATCAAAATAAACTTTTAACATTATACGCATACCTTGCGTCTCATCAAACCGCTTATTAATGCGGTCGATTTCCTCATTGGCCACCTGAAGCTTCCGATTGAGTTCAGAAACTTCTGCGGCCTGGGCAGTTGCCGCCAACAGGGAAGCATGTTATAATAAACAGCACAGCAGGTTAACTCTCCCAAATACTATATGGATCCTCTGTCCGGTTTCTTTTAACCGAACAGAGCCTCAGGGGCTACTGTCTGTACACAGGTATATTCCTCTATATGAAAAGTTTTTAGAACATTACGTTGCATACCTCAAAGCCTGCAAGTAGGCTGGTGAAGGCTTCGTTCAGTCCGCTCTTAGCAGACTGAACCTTCTCCACCACCGCACCCATCAGGGTGCGGTGCTCCGCCACGATGGAAGCACGCTGGAGTCCTTCCTCCAGAGCGTTGGGCGCCTCCGGATTAGTTGAGGTCGCCGATGGAGCTGATGCTCCTCCCCCCTCCTTCGAAGAGGGCTGCTTATCCCATCCCGGAGCCGTGTTGGTCTCCGGAATGGTGTCCGGCTGGGGCCCGGATTGTTGGGGGTCCCCACCGTCGGTTGTCATAGGGGTCATCTCCCCTACGTTTTCGGCGACCGAGGTATTAACCTCAGGAGCTTTCTCAGCGGCTTCGTTTGCCCCCCTCTGCCAAGAGAGGTCCTTTGGGACGACACCTCGCTGTCCTCCATGATGATAGGCGAGGTGGCTCACGTCGGCGTGTCACTCTCTGCCATTTCGGGTGCCAGAGAGTTCCCCTCCGATGATGGGGTTTGCGGGAGCTCGCGGGGAGGGCTGAAAGGCAAATAGCAAAATAACTTATATAATGGAAGCAGGTAGACCGAAGATAAATAGTAAGTTTCCGAATACTTATGATTCGGCCAGGGGCTTCACCCTGGGTGGCTTCTTGGGGACTAGTTCGGTCTCTGAGTCCGAACTGTCCGGAAGGGCCAGCTTCCCTCTCTTGGGCGCCTCCTCCTCCGGGTCTTCGGAGGCCGCCCTTTTCTTCTTCCTCCCCTTACGGGGGGAGTCGCTCTCCACCTACTCCTCCTCTTCTTCCTCATCTCCTTCATGGGAAGAGAGGGCTTCGGTCTCTCTGGACACTGTTTCTGAAGGACCTTTATGGCGGGGGCCGCCCTTGGCCTCCTTGCCTTTCTTCTTCTTGGTCTTCCTCTCCGGTGCCTGATAGGGCGCCGGAACCAGCATCTTCGTTAGCTGGGGTATGGACGGATCCTTAGGCAGCGGTGCCGGACAGTTGATCCGCTTCGCCTTTGCCGTCCAGGCCTGTAAAGAAAGAAGGCAATATTATTTCTATCATATCCAAAATATTGATCGGATAGGTCTTCGAAAAGACTATGCTTGCCGCCGTGGCTGGGTTCTCGATGTCGAGCCCGATGTCTTCATTCTTCTTCGGCCACTTTTTCTGAGCCTTGAAGAGCTGCTTCCATATATCTTCGTGCGTGGTGCCGAAGAAGCGCTTCAGGTTCCGTGGCTTCTCCGGATCGAACTCCCACATGGGGGAGGCCCGGAGCTGGCAAGGAAGGATGCGGCGGAAAAGCATCACTTGAATCACGTTTGTGAGACCAGTGTTCTCACCCAACATGTCGGAGATGCGTTTTTGGAGCACCTTCACCTCCGGTTTGGACCCCCAATCAAGACCCTTGGCGGTCCATGAGGTGAGTCTCGTGGGGGGTCTGGATCTGAAGTCAGGCGTGGCCGCCCAATTGGCGTCGCGGGGGTTTGGTGATGTAGAACCACTCCTGCTGCCACACCTTGACCGTCTCCATGAATGCCCCTTTAGGCCAAACGGCGTTGGGGAGCTTGCTCACCATAGCCCCGCCGCAGTCCGCATGCTGTCCGTCGACTACTTTCGGCTTCAGATTGAAGACCTTGAGCCATAGGCCAAAGTGTGGGGGGATGCGGAGAAGAGCCTCACACAAGACGATAAACGCCGATATGTGAAGGAAGGAATTTGGGGCTAGATCATGGAAATCAGGCCCGTAGTTGAACGTAAGACCCCGGACGAAGGGGTGGAGGGGAAACCCTAGCCCTCGGAGGAAATGGGGGATGAAGACGACCCTCTCACCTGGCCCCGGAGTAGGAATGACCTGATCTTTGTCAGGGATCCTATGCGCGATATCCGTGGACAAATAGCCCACGCTCTAGAGCTCCTTGACGTCCTTTTCAGTGACGGTGGAGGCCTCCCACTTGCCCTTGGAGCCGGACCCGGCCATGGCTGGGGTGGGTGGCAGCGGTGGAGGAGATTGGAGCTATGGGCGCTGGAGCTTGGAGATTGGGAGACAGAAGCTAGAGGAAGGCGTGGGGAAAAAGGAGGGATCTTTATCCTCTTATAGACGGTAAAAATACCAAACGTCCCCTTCTCAAGCCATAAACCTCGCCTGTTCCCAATGAAATCGTGCGTAAGGTGCGGTTGGATTACCCAAACCATATTGATGAGAATCCCGTAATGGACGGGCATGATCTCTATTTTGACAAGACATGCCAATGAAGGCTAGACCTCGAAACGCGAAACAGGAGGCGTGAAAACGGTTCGAAATGATAAAGAGTCAAGTGTGACGCTTCGCCGAAAAAGTTGTCAGTAAAAGACATTGTTTCTATTTTGACATCTTGCCTTCGTGGCTAAGGGTTGTATTGATTATGCAGAGCCGGATACAGTTTCTTTATGCATGGAGCTAACTTAAAATTTTCAGGGGAAGGAACCCGCCTTGCAATGCCGAAGATAATCCGCGTGCCGAACTCATCGTCATCGAAGACTGATTCAGGGGCTACAGAGGGAGTCCTGGATTAGGGGGTCCTCGGGTGTCCGGTCTATTCGATATGGGCCGGACTGATGGGCCATGAAGATAAAGCAGAAGACCATCCCCCGTGTCCGGGTAGGACTCCTATATGCGTGGACGGCAAGTTTGGTGTCCGGATGTATTATTTCCTTCTTCTGTAAACCGACTCTGTACAACCCTAGGCCCCTCCGGTGTGTATATAAACCGGAGGGTTTAGTCCGTAGAGGCAATCAGAATAATCATAGGCTAAACAGCTAGGGTTTAGCCATTACGATCTCGAGGTAGATCAACTCTTGTAACCCCTATACTCATCGAATACAATCAAGCAGGACGTAGGGTTTTACCTCCTTTAAGAGGGCCCGAACCTGGGTAAACATCGTGTCCCCCTTGTCCATTGTTACCATCGATCCTTAGACACACAACTTGGGACCCCCTACCTGAGATCTGTCAGTTTTGACACCGACAATGATTGAGAGGCTCTTCAAGCCAGAATTCGGAAGGAGATGAAAATGAGGAGAAGAAGAAGCCCAAGTACAATCTTCCACGTGCGGCGGAGGTTCAGCCATGTGAATGGCCAAGTGATGCACTCTTGAGGGAGGCGGGAATTTATGATGACTTTTATTATTTGGCGGAGAATGCTGGCATTACCGTCTTCCTCCAAGATAAGTGTGACCAATACTTCCTACTCACTAATACCTTCATGCAATTTTTTTGCTTTCATTCTAGGAAGGATCCTCCCATGGTAGAATTTCACTTATATGATGAGACTAAGGAAATGACACTATGATTTTTGCAATGTTTGCAAAATACCTTATGATGGCTGCATCAGTGAGCCACGTCCTAGGGACATGGCAGATTTCATCGCCGACACTACTGTGGGGGAAGAGAGAGGAGTGTCAGAAACTAGAGTGGCTAGTTTACATTTTCCCGTTTTACGTTACTATGCATTATTTGCTGGGAGATGTCTAACTGGTCGAGGGAAGAGTGGAACTCTCAGTTCACCTCACCTTGCTATTTTGCACCATGCTTTATATTCTGATAGAACCTTCACTTTGGGCGCTATAGTTGCTCGGCGGTTAAACACAAACCGTACGAAGGGTTGTATTTTCGGAGGTGTATATGACTCCCGCCTTGCTAAATATTTTGAGATACCTATTAGGCATGATGAGAAGGAGGAGATGTTGCTACCTACTAAATGTTTAGATTATGCTAGCATGGGAGCACATGATTTTATTAACAGTGATAAGCATAAGCGACTCCAGTACAACTTGGTATTCAGTCAGGGTACTTGTGAGATTATAACTTTGCCTGCACCTTCTTTGTTCAATATTCATTCAGGCAGGTACACTATTATGCCCGATGACATTTATGCGTACTGGAGCTTAACGCAACCGCCAGCACCTGAGCCCGCACCAGTTCCTGATCCGTATCAGGAGCCTGTTTATCAGTGGGAGCCACAGGAGCTCGCGAACCAGTGGAACCCTCAGGACCCTCCGCAGTATCAAGGAGAGGGTTATTTCGAGCCGTCGCCATAGACCAACTAAGGCCAAAAGCCTAAGCTTGTGGGAGTACGTATTTCTCACCGACATTACATTCATGTTCACATATTCATTCCAGTTGTCGGTGTCCATCCTTTTTCATTGTATAATCCATGTTAGTTTATTTTTCTTGCTTTCTTCTTGTGTGTTTGAATTTTTTTATAAAATCCAAAAATATTTCTCGTTTCTTTTTAGTTTTTCTTTCTAGTTTAATTAGTTGTAGTATTAAAATAAAACCAAAAATATTTCTCGTTCTTCTTATGCTTGTTGGGAGCTTTCCCGTGTAAATAGTTTTTCTCGTTTTCGTTTTACTTGCTTCAGAAAAACAAAAACTCCAAAAATATTTCAGTATGTTTCTTATTCTTTTTCTTTTCTTTGGGTCATAAGGAGAAGACCACGATGGAAATGTTGAGTGGCTCTCATATGCATTATTGTTGATCTAACAAAGAGCCCATATTACCTTGTCTTCTCCTTTGAATAAATGTTTGCAGATTCCAGCTTAGTCCAATGCACGTGCACTCTTATTATTATTCACATCCTTCGGTCGTGCAAGTGAAAGGCAATAATGACGATATTTGATGAAATGATTGAGATGAAGAAAAGCTGGTATGAACTCGACCTATTTTGTTTTTGTAAATATGATTAGCTCATCGTTCTTGATTCAACTCATTATGAATGAAACATGTTTGCAATGACAACTAGAGATTATAGTTACTCATGCCATTCTTAATTAGCTAGGAGTGGATAATGGTTTGTCTTGTATGCCATCATGCATTTAAAATGGTTATGATGTAGTATGTTATGATGGTATCCTCCTTTGAATGATTCAAGTGGCTTGCCTTGGCACATGTTCACGCATGTAGTTGATCAAAAACAACATAGCCTCCACGATATTTATGTTCATGGTGATTTATATCCTACTCATGCTTGTACCCAATGTTGATTAATCTCAATGCATGTTTATGACTGTTGTCGCTCTCTAGTTGGTCGCTCCTCAATCTTTTGCTAGCCTTCACTTGTACTAAGTGGGAATACTGCTTGTGCATCCACTTCCTTAAACCCAAAGTTGTTCCATATGAGTCCACCATACCTACCTATATGCGGTATTTACCTGCCGTTCCAAGTAAATTTGCATGTGCCAAACTCTAAACCTTCAAATAATAATTTGTTTGTATGCCGGAATCGCTCATGTAGAGACTGGGGGCTGTCAGTATCTTCCATGCTAGGAGGGTATTCTCACAATTAGTGTTTATTCACTTGTCATTCGTGAGAAAGTGGCTGGTAATCAGGATGCCCAGTTCCATGCTCAAAATCAAATCAAAATATAATAATTAAACAAAACTCCCCCAAGACTGTTGTTGGTATGGACGGTACCCATGGATTCCGCTAGCCGTGGAGTGTGATTGTTGGTGGAGGGGGAGTAAAAACTTTACCATTCTATTTGGGAACCGCCTATAATGTATCTAGCATGGAAGATAGTGAGATCTCTTGGTTGTTATGTTGACAATGAAAGCATACCACTCAAAATTATATTCAACTCTGTTTTAAAAGCTCCGAGCTCTAAAACCTCTGCAAATCCCTACTTCCCTTTGCGAAGGGCCTATCTATTTACTTTCATTGTTGAGTCATCATCTTCTCATTAAAAGCACCAGCTGGAGAGCACCACTGTCATTTATATGCTTTGTTTTTAATTGATGTTGAGTATGAGTGTGACTGGATCTCTTTTGCCATGAATTACAATGTCCAATCAGTCCTTGATCTTCAGGGGTGCTCTGCATTTAAGTTTTGCGGTCTCAGAAAGGGCTAGCGAGGTACCATTTTGTCATATTATATCATGATTGTTTTGAAAAAGTGTTATCATCCGAGATTTATCATGATTGCTCGCTAGTTGATTATGCCATTGATATGAGTAAATGTGAGACCTAAATGTTATTGTGAATATGGTTAGTTCATAATCTTTGCTGAAAACCTGAATATTGGCTAGACATATTTACAACAAGAAGATCAAACAGAGTTTGTAAAAGTTTTTCTTTGTCACTTTCAGTTTGTCAACTGAATTGCTTGAGGACAACCAATGGGTTAAGCTTCGGGGAGTTGATACGTCTCCATCGTATATACTTTTCCAAACTCTTTTGCCCTTGTTTTGGACTCTAATTTTCACGATTTGAATGGAAATAACCCGGACTGACGTTGTTTTCAGCAGAATTGCCATGGTGTTATTTTTGTGCAGAAATCAAGTTCTCGGATTGACCTGAAAATTTACGGAGAATTTTTGTGGAATATATAAAAAATACTGGCGCAAAAAGATACCAGAGGGGGGACACCCATAGGCCACAACCCCTGGGGGCGCGCCTACCCCCCAGGGCATGCCTCCCAGGCTTGTGGGCCCCTGGACCACCTCTGACCCTAATTCCAACTCTCTAAGTACCTATTCACGGAGAAAAAAATCAGAGAGAAGTATTCATTGCGTTTTACGATACGGAGCTGCCACCACCTCCTGTTCTTCATCGGGAGGGCTGATCTGGAGCCCGTTCGGGGCTCCGGAGAGGGGAATCTGTTGCCTTCATCATCATCAACCTTCCTCCATCGCCAATTTCATGATGCTCACTGCCGTGAGTGAGTAATTCCATCGTACGCTTGCTGGACGGTGATGGGTTGGATGAGATTTATCATGTAATCGAGTTAGTTTGCTTAGGGTTTGATCCCTAGTATCCACTATGTTCTAAGATTGATGTTGCTATGACTTTGCTATGCTTAATGCTTGTCACTAGGGCCCGAGTGTTGTGATTTCAGATCTGAACCTATTATGTTTTCATGGATATATGTGTGTTCTTGATCCTATCTTGCAAGTTGTAGACACCTATTACGAGTTATGATCCGCAAACCCCAAGGTGACAATAATTGGGATTCTTTCTGGTGATTACTGTAGTTTGAGGAGTTCATGTATTCACTAAGTGCTAATGCTTTGTTCTGGTTCTCTATTAAAAGGAGGCCTTAATATCCCTTAGTTTCCATAAGGACCCCGCTGCCACGGGAGGGTAGGACAAAAGATGTCATGCAAGTTCTTTCCATAAGCACGTATGGCTATATATGGAATACATGCCTACATTATATTGATATATTGGAGCTAGTTCTGTGTCACCCTAGGTTATGACTGCTACATGATGAATATTATCCAACAAAATTATCATTGCCGATCCAATGCCTATGAACTTTTTGCATATTGATCTTTGCTAAGTTACTTTCGTTGCTATTGTTGTTACAACCACTATAAAACTGCTACTGTCACTTTTGCCACCGTTACCGTTACTTCCATACTACTTTGCTACTGAATACTTTGCTGTAGATATTAAGTCTTTTAGGTGTGGTGAATTGACAACTCAACTGCTAATACTCGTGAATATTATTTGGCTCCCCTTGTGTCGAATCAATAAATTTGGGTTGAATACTCTACCCACAAAAACTGTTGCGGTCCCCAATACTTGTGGGCTATCAATCAACACCAAGCATATTAATCAGCTAAGTCGCTTTCATGCTCAACTTTTTTCAATTTTTAATTTCTGTGTGATTCAACCAAGCATTATATTTATGTTAAACAAAAAAGTTGTTTGTCAAAAATGATGTTTGTTAAAAACAACTTCCGTTACCTAGGTTAACTGGGGCTCTTAAATTTATATGAGCCATTTTTTATAATAAATGTGTTTTCTTCTTAGTCGTTGCAAAGTCTTTTTCTACCACTGCTTTCTTGACTCGAGTGTGTGGTCAATAGCCGGATAGCCTGGTTTCTCTCTAAAGCCAGTTGAGTTTAGTTCGCTAAACTGGCCTCAGAAACACTCAACCTTCGGGATAGGAAGTTTAAGCCGAAGGCTGACCCGCTTGAAGTCTTGAGATTGGATGTGTCATGTTAAAGCACGACGGAAGCACAAACTAATTTTAAGACCAATTTTTGGATTGGCACCAAAAAACTTGATTTAGTTTGAACGTAAAGTTTTTACTAATTTTTTCTGGTTTTTCGAGCTTATAACACTTTTAACCTATTTTATGTTTTACTTTCAGGAGGCGAGATATCCTCTTGATCGAGGTGTTCTGCGTGATGGTTTTGCCCGGGAAATCTTTTCTGACCTGCAGTTCGGCATCTTTCCTGCCAAGCTACACCTCGGTGTTGTCAAAGCGTACACGACAGTTGAAATAGTTCCTGAGGAGATACGATCCTAGTGTCGGTCGTATTGCCTAACCCAAGTCTCGGGGGCTACTGCATTGACAAATCAATGCAGAAAATTCAAATTGCAAAATTGTTTCCGAGGAGATTACGATCCTCAAGTTGGTCGGCCACAACCAACCTGAGTCTCGGGAGCTATTACACACCGCGTTTCCGTTCCTAAGTATGTTGTTGAGGTAGGAGTTGATCATCAGACTGATTTCGCGAATCAGCCTGAGTCTCAGGGACTCTAGGATCAGCGGTCTTATGTCATCCTTTATGCAAATTTTAGATTTTAGACCGACACACACCTTGAGGGCTACTGGCTATACATCTCAGCAGAGGATAAATTGCACCGACCGAAAATAAATTCCGCAAAAAATCAGCCCACGTCCGAGGTGGTGCACCACCTCAGAAGAAGTCCAGCATAAAGCTCGGATGCAATTGGCTAGATCCATATAGGGCGTTTCTGGCATTAAGCTCGGTTGAACTCCTTCAACTTTTTCAAGACCGAGGTAATCTATGACACCTTGGATCCAGAGTGACATTGGAGTTCCGCTGCAAAAAGATACCTCATATGTAGTCCGGCGTTGGAGCTCGGATGCAAGAAGACACCGTCGCATGGGAAAAACTTCGAGCCCGAGGTGTGGCATAAAAATAACAAGGCATTGATAGAGGCCGATAACATAAAGTGGCTTCTCAGATACCCGGCGTGTAAACTATTCATATTCACCTCAGCAATCTTCAAGATCTAAGATGGAAAGATTTGTTGAAAAAGTTTTCAAGACTTACGACCGAAGATGAAGAACAGTTTGGAAGAACCGAGGAGCGTCCCCAACTTGAAGACCGGTTCAAGGGGCTACTGATTGTGTCCTGGACTAGGGGGTACTCACCACGTCGTCTCCCCACAAGTTGGATCGGGCCGAGGATCCACATGGCGGTTCGATACGTCCATTTTGCATCATGCTTTTATGTTGATATTTATTGCATTATGGGCTGTTATTTCACTTTATGGTACAATACTTATGCCTTTTCTCTCTTATTTTAAAAGGTTTACACAAAGGGGGAGAATGCCGGCAGCTGGAATTCTGGACCGGAAAGGAGCAAATCTGAGATACCTATTCTGCACAACTCCAAAAGTCCTAAAATTTTACAGAGAATTATTTTGGAATATATAAAAAATATTGGGAAAAGAAACTACCGAAGGGGACCCACCAGGTGGCCACAAGCCTAGGGGCACGCCCTACCCCCCAGGGCGCGCCCTAGGGCTTGTGGGCCCCCTGGCCATCGTCTGGTGCCCCTCTTCTGCTATATGGTGGGTTTTGACCTAAAAAAATAAGGAGGAAGCTTTCGGGATGAAGCACCACCATCTTGAGGTGAAACTTGGGCAGGAGCAATCTAGGGCTCTGGCAGAGCGATTCTGCCGGGGAAACTTCCCTCCTGGAGGGGGAAATCGAAGCCATCATCATCAACAACGATCCTCTCATCGAGGGAGGGTCAATCTCCATCAACATCTTCACCAGCACCATCTCCTCTCAAACCCTAGTTCATCTCTTGTATTCAATCTTTGTCTCAAAACCTCATATTGGTACCTGTGGGTTGCTAGTAGTGTTGATTACTCCTTGTAGTTGATGCTGGTTGGTTTATTTGGTGGAAGATCATATGTTCAGATCCTTAATGATATTCAACACCCTTCTCATCTTGAACATGAACATGCTTTGTGAGTAGTTACGTTTGTTCCTGAGGACATGGGAGAACCTTGTTATAAGTAATCGTGTGAATTTGGTATTCGTTCGATATTTTGATCAGATGTATGTTGTCTTTCCTCTAGTGGTGTTATGTGAGCGTCAAATACCTGACACTTCACCATGATTTGGGCCTAAGGGAAGGCATTGGGAAGTAATAAGTAGATGATGGGTTGCTAGAGTGACAGAAGCTTAAACCCTAGTTTATGTCTTGCTTCTTAAGGGGCTGATTTGGATCCACATGTTTCATGCTATGGTTAGATTTATCTTAATTCTTCTTTCGTAGTTGCGGATGCTTGCGAAAGGGTTTAATCATAAGTGGGAGGCTTGTCCAAGTAAGGACAGCACCCAAGCACCGATCCACCCACATATCAAATTATCAAAGTAACGAACGCGAATCATATGAGCATGATGAAAAGTAACTTGATAATAATTCCCATGTGTCCTCGGGAGCGCTTTGCTTTATATAAGAGTTCGTCTAGGCTTATCCTTTGCTACAAAAAGGATTGGGCCACCTTGCTGCACCTTTGTTACACTTGTTACTTGTTACCCGTTACGAATTATCTTATCACCAAACTACTGTTACAGATAATTTCAGTGCCTGCAGAAAATACCTTGCTGAAAACCGCTTGTCATTTCCTTCTGCTCCTCGTTGGGTTTGACACTCTTACTTATCGAAAGGACTATGATTGATCCCCTATACTTGTGGGTCATCAAGACTCTTTTCTGGCGCCGTTGCCGGGGAGTGAAGCGCCTTTGCTAAGTGGAATTTGGTAAGGAAACATTTATATTACGTGCTTAAATTTATTGTCACTTATCACTATGGAAAGTCATCCTTTGAGGGGCTTGTTGGGGTATCTTCACCTCCACCAGAAGAGCAAAGAGTTTCTTCTCAACCTACTCCACCTACTGAAAATATTTATTATGAAATTCTTTCGGGTATGATAGAGAAACTGCTAGCTAATCCTTATGCAGGAGATGGAACACTACATCCTGATTTGCATCTAATCTATGTGGATAAAGTTTGTGGATTATTTAAGCTTGCAGGTTTTCCCGAGGATGAAGTCAAGAAGAAGGTCTTCCCCTTATCTTTGAAGGGAAATGCATTGACATGGTATAGGCTATATGAAGGAGAAAGTATCGCTCAATCTTGGGGAGGCTTAAGTCAATTTTATATTCATGCCCCAATCATGAGCTCTCAAGAGAAATTATTATTCAGAATTTTTATGCTTGGCTTTCTCGTAATGATCAATCCATGCTCGATACTTCTTGTACTGGTTCTTTTATGAAGAAGACTATTGAATTCAAATGGGATCTCTTGGAAAGAATTAAATGCAACTCTGAATATTGGGAGCTCGACGAAGGTAAGGAGTCAGGTATAAACCTTAAGTTTGATTGTGTTAAATCTTTTATGGATACCGATGCTTTTCGTTAATTTAGCACTAAATATGGACTTGACTCTGAGATAGTAGCTTCTTTCTGTGAATCATTTGCTACTCATGTTGAACGCCCTAAGGAGAATTGGTTTAAATATCATCCTCCCATTGAAGTAAAAATATTAGAGCCCATTAAAGCTGAAGAAGAAACCATTACTTATAATGTTGATCCAGTTATTCCTACTGCTTATATTGAGAAACCACTTTTCCTGTTAGGATAAAAGAACACGCTAAAGCCTCAGCTCTGGTCCGTAAGAGTTATAGTAGAACACCTACACCCCCTGAACAAATTAAAGTTGAACCTAGTATTGCTATGGTTAAAGATCTCTTGGTCGATAATATTGATGGGCATGTTATTTATTTCTGTGATGAAGCTGCTAGAATTGCTAAACCCGATGAAAAAGATAAACGTTGACCTGTTGTTGGCATGCATGTTATCTTTGTTAAAATAGGAGATCATTGTTATCATGGCCTATATGATTTGGGTGCTAGTGTGAGTGCAATCCCTTTTACTTTATATCAAGAAATTATGAATGATATTGCACCTGCTGAAATAGAAGATATTTATCTTACTATTAAGCTTGCTAATAGGGATAATATCTCACCAATTGGGATCGTTAGAGATGTTGAAGTCTTGTGTGGGAAAATAAAATACCCTATTGATTTTCTAGTTCTTGGTTCCCCACAAGATGATTTTTGTCCCATTACATTTGGTAGATTTTTCTTGAATACTGTTAATGCTAAGATAGATTGTGAGAACGAAACTGTTAGTGTAATTTTGGGGATCTGTCTCATGGGTTTAATTTCTCCAAATTCCGTAGGCAACCTCATGATAAAGAATTGTCTAGTAAAGATGAAATTATTGGTCTTGCTTCTATTGTCGTGCCTCCTACTGATCCTTTAGAACAGTATTTCCTAGACCATGAAAATGACATGTTCATGAATGAAAGAAATGAAATAGATGAGATATTCTTTAAACAAATGTCTGTTTTGAAACACAATTTGCCTATTGAAACTCTTGGAGATCCTCTACCACCCAAGGGTGATCCTGAGTTCGATCTTAAACCTTCAAATATGCTTATCTCGATGAAAAGAAGATATATCCTATTATTATTAGTGCTAACCTTTCAAAGAATGAAGAAAAGAAATTATTGAAAACTCTGAGGAAGCACCGTGCCGCCATTGGATATACTCTTGATGATCTTAAGGGCATTAGTCCTACTCTATTTCAGCATAAAATTAATATGGAACCTGATGCTAAACCAGTTGTTGATCACCAGCGACGGTTGAATCCTAAGATGAAAGAAGTGGTAAGAAATGAAATATTAAAGCTTCTGGAAGCAGGTATAATCTATCCTATTGCTGGTAGTACATGGGTAAGTCCTGTTCATTGTGTCCCTAAGAAGGGAGGTATTACTGTTGTTCCTAATGATAAAAATGAATTGATTCCGCAAAGAATTGTCACAGGTTATAGAATGGTGATTGATTTTAGAAAATTAAATAAAAACTACTAGGAAAGATCATTATCCTTTGCCATTCATTGATCAAATGCTGGAAAGACTATCAAAACATACACATTTTTGCTTTCCAGATGGTTATTCTGGTTTTTCCCAAATACCTGTGTCACAAGAGGATCAAGAAAAAACCAATTTTACATGCCCTTTGGTTACCATTGCTTATAGACGTATGCCTTTTGGTTTATGTAATGCACCTGCTACCTTTCAAAGATGTATGACCGCGATATTCTCTGACTTTTGTGAAAAGATTGTTGAGGTTTTCATGAATGATTTCTCCGTATACGGAACTTCTTTTGATGATTGCTTAATCAACCTTGATCGAGTTTTGCAGAGATGTGAAGAAACTAATCTTGTCTTGAATTGGGAGAAGTGCCACTTTATGGTTAATGAAGGTATTGTCTTTAGGGCATAAAATCTCCGAAAGAGGTATTGAAGTTGATAAAGCTAAAGTTTATGCTATTGAAAAAATGACGTGTCCTAAAGATATCAAAGGTATAAGAAGTTTCCTTGGTCATGCTGGTTTCTATAGGAGATTTATCAAAGACTTATCTAAAATTTCTAGGCCTCTTACTAATCTCTTGCAAAACGATGTTCCATTTGTTTTTTATGATGGTTGTGTAGAAGAATTTGAAATCCTTAAGAAAGCCTTAATCTCTGCACCTATTGTTCAACCACCTGATTGGAACCTATCCTTTGAAATTATGTGTGATGCTAAATATTATGTTGTTGGTGCTGTTCGAGGACAAAGGTTGATAAGAAATTAAATGTTATCCATTATGCTAGTAAAACGCTAGACAGTGCTCAAAGAAATTATGCTACTACTGAAGAAGAATTTTTAGCGGTAGTGTTTGCTTGTGGTAAATTCAGATCTTATATTGTTGATTCTAAAGTAATTGTTCACACTGATCATGCTGCTATTAAATATCTTATGGAAAAGAAAGATGCTAAACCTAGACTCATTAGGTGGGTTCTCTTGCTACAAGAATTTGATTTACGTATTATTGATAGAAAGGGAGCTGAGAACCCCGTAGTAGACAACTTGTCTTGGTTAGAAAATGTTCTTGATGACCCACTACCTATTGGTGATAGCTTTCCTGATGAACAATTAGCTGTTATAAATGCTTCTCATAGTACTCCATGGTATGCAGACTATGCTAATTATATAGTTGCTAAATTTATACCACCTAGTTTCACATACCAACAAAAGAAAAAGTTTTTCTATGATTTAGGACATTACTTTTGGGATGACCCACACATTTATAAAGAAGGAGTAGATGGTGTTATTAGACGTTGTGTACCTGAGCATGAACAGGAACATATCCTATGCAAGTTTCACTCCGAGGCTTACGGAGGACACCATGCTAGAGACAGAATTGCACACAAGGTATTACAATCTGGTTTTTATTGGCCTGCTCTTTTCAAGGATGCTTGTAAGTTTGTCTTGTCTTGTGATGAATGTCAAAGAATTGGCAATATTAGTAGACGTCAGCAAATTCCTAAAAATTATTCACTTGTTATTGAACCATTCATTGTTTGGGGATTTGATTATATGGGACCTTTTCCTTCCTCCAATGGGTATACACATATTTGGTTGCTGTTGATTATGTTACTAAGTGGGTGGAAGCTATTCCAGCTAGTAGTTCTGATCACAACACCTCCATTAAAATGCTTAAAGAAGTTATTTTCCCGAGGTTTGGAGTCCCTAGATATTTAATTACTGATGGTGGTTCACACTTTATTCATGGTGCTTTCCATAAAATACTTGCTAAGTATGATGTTAACCATAGAATTGCATCTCCATATCATCCTTAGTCTAGTGGTCAAGTAGAATTAAGTAATAGAGAGATAAAATTGATCTTGCAAAAGACTGTTAATAGATCTAGAAAGAATTGGTCTAAGAAACTTGATGATGCACTATGGGCTTATAGAACTGCTTATAAAAATCCTATGGGTATGTCTCCATACAAAATGAAATATGGAAAAGCATGTCACTTACCTCTTGAACTAGAACATAAAACTTATTGGGCAATTAAAGAGCTCAACTATGATTTCAAACTTGCTGGTGAGAAGAGGCTATTTGACATTATCTCACTTGATGAATGGAGAACCCAAGCCTATAAAAATGCCAAACTGTTTAAAGAAAAGGTTAAAAGATGGCATGACAAAAGGATACAAAAGCGTGAATTTAATGCAGGTGACCATGTCTTGCTATACAATTATCGTTTAGGATTTTTTGTAGAAAAACTTCTCTCTAAATGGGAAGGGCCTTACATTATCGAGGAAGTTTATCGTTCCAGTGCCATCAAGATCAACAATGCCGAGGGCAATAATCCAAAGGTGGTGAACGGGCAAAGAATCAAACATTATATGTCAGGAACTCCCATAAATGTTGAAACCAATATTATTAATACCATAACACCGGCGGAGCACATAAGGGGAACCTTCCAGAACGCTCCAGAACCCTAAAAGGAATTGGTATGTGATACGGTAAGTAAACCGACTCCAAAACTTTCTCAAAAAGCAATTTTACTCTGTTTTGGAATAATTTAAAAATTAGGAAAATAAGTAGTCCGAAAAGTGCACTAGGAGGCGACAAGCCGTGGGGGTGCGCCCTAGCCCCCTGGGCGCGCCTCCCGGGCTTGTGGCTATCTCGTGTGCCCTTCGGACTCCGGTTTCTCCCAGAATACTTGTTTTGCACGGTAAAAAATCATTATATAATCTCCCGAAGGTTTTAACCACCGTATCACGGCAATATCCTCTATTCTTGTTTTGAGCTGTTTTCCTAACAAATCTAGATTGTTATGACGTCTCCAAGCGCCCCCAAGGACAAGTTCTTCGAGAAGGTCATCAACCCCTACCTTGTGGAGGTGCTGCAACACCCTCAAACCATCGAGATGCATGAGGGGGTGCTTCACATCCATGATGTTCATGGGCCAAGGAGGACTGGAAGCGTGGAGTCCAGGCTCGAAGAGGTGGAGCAAGAAGTCATCAAGTGCCAAGGGATGGTGGAACACTGACTCAACGCCAATCACTCCATGATCATGGATTTCACCCGTGACCACAAGCTGGATGCCAATGAGATTGGAAAGGCCATCTTCAAGCTTCATGAGAAAATCGAGCATCTCCAAGCCCAGATCTATGATCTGCAAAACCAAAACTGTGAGTATGAATATAGATTTAAGAGGATGAGTTTGGCTGCAGATTTGAGGATTCCGGGGACTTGTTCGTCCTTCTATGATGGTGAGCCTATGCCTTGGAAGACGGAGGACAAGCCTCCCACATCATCAACTCAATCATCACCACCTCCGAAGAAAGAGACTTGAGTAAATGGGTATGGCACTCCCCTTGGCTTGTCCCAAGCTTGGGGGAGGTGCCCCGGTATCGTATCACCATCAAAACTTTACCTTTATCATTTTCTTTAGTTCGATCCTTTTGGTTATATCTTGGTTTAAGTAGAATAAAGTTTTTAGTATGATCTAGCTTTGAGTTTTGCTTTGTGTTCCCTCCATGCAATCGAGTCCGAGAGTTATATAATAAAGATTAGTTTTGAGTTGAGGGCTTTGCTTTCTTGCTTTGATAATGAAAAGGAAAGATAATAAAAGAAATAAAAAGAATATATAATAAACTTATGGGAAGTGACGACTCCACATATAAGATGTATGTCGCATAAAATTTTTTGGGAGTTGACAAACATAGTTTTGGTCATTGTTGCAATTAATAGGAAGTAGTAAACAAAGAGAGGTTTCACATATAAATACACTATCTTGGACATCTTTTGTGATTGTGAGCACTCATTAAAATATTATATGCTAAAAGGTTGATGTTGGAAAAGGAAGACAACATAATGGGTTATGTTTTCTTATATCCGAATAGAAGTTATATTGTCATGGATCCTCCAACATGTTGAGTTTGCTTCTCATCTCATGCTAACCAAATCTTTTGCACCCAGTAGAGATACTACTTGTGCATCCAACATCCCTTAACCCAGTTTTGCCATGAGAGTCCACCATACCCACCTATGGATTGAGTATGATCCTTCAAGTAAGTTGTCATCGGTGCAAGCAATAAAAATTGCTCTCTAAATATGTATGATCTTTTAGTGTGAGGAAAATAAGCTTTATATGAACTTGTGATATGGAAGAAATAAAAGTGACGGGCTGCATAATAAAAATCTTTATCACAAGCGGCAATATAAAGTGACATTCTTTTGCATTAAGATTTTGTGCATCCAACCATAAAAGCACATGACAACCTCTGCTTCCCTCTGTGAAGGGCCTATCTTTTATTTTACTTCTTACCTTATACAAGAGTCATGGTAACCTTCGTCTTTCCTTTTATATTTTCTCTTTTTGGCAAGCACTATGTGTTGGGGAAGATCCAGACATATATATCCACTCGGATGTAGGTGTTCATAAATTATTATTGTTGATGTTACCTTTGAGGTAAATGGTTGGGAGGCCAAACTATAAGCCCCTATCTTCCTATGTGTTTGATTGAAACTTTGATCTCATAAGTATCGCGTGAGTGTTAGCAATTATGAAAGATTAAATGATGGTTGAGTATGTGAACTTGCTAAACAAAAGCTGTTACGTTGACTCTTTCCGATGTTATGATAAATTGTAATTGTTCCAATGACCAAGATCATAGTTTGTTGGTTTTCAATAAATGTTCTTGATTCATACTTTACCTTCTGAACGAATTATCATTTTAGCATCAGAAATTATATAACAATATATGTTGTTGTTCTAAAGATGATCATGATGCCTTCATGTCCGTATTTTATTTTATCGACAGCTCTATCTCTAAACTTGTGGGCATGATTATCGATTTCGGTTTTCACTTGAGGATAAGCGAGGTCTAAGCTTGGGGGAGTTGATAGGTCCATTTTGCATCTTGCTTTTATGTTGATATTTATTGCATTATGGGCTGTTATTTCACTTTATGGTACAATACTTATGCCTTTTCTCTCTTATTTTACAAGGTTGACACAAAGAGGGAGAATGCCGGCAGCTGGAATTCTGGACCGGAAAGGAGCAAATCTGAGATACCTATTCTGCACAACTCCAACAGTCCTGAAATTTTGCGGAGAATTATTTTTGAATATATAAAAAATATTGGGCGAAGAAACTACCGAAGGGGACCCACCAGGTGGCCACAAACCTAGGGGCCGTACCCTACCTCCCAGGGCATGCCCCCAGGGCTTGTTGGCCCCCTGGCCATCGTCTGGTGCCCCTCTTATGCTATATGGTGGGTTTTGACCTAAAAAAATAAGGAGGAAGCTTTCGGGATGAAGCAACATAGTCTCGAGGTGGAACTTGGGCAGGAGCAATCTAGGGCTTCGGCAGAGCGATTCTGCCGGGGAAACTTCCTTCCCGGAGGGGGAAATCGAAGCCATCGTCATCACCAACGATCCTGTCATTGAGGGAGGGTCCATCTCCATCAACATCTTCACCAGCACCATCTCCTCTCAAACCCTAGTTCATCTCTTGTATTCAATCTTTGTCTCAAAACCTCGGATTGGTACCTGTGGGTTGCTAGTAGTGTTGATTACTCCTTGTAGTTGATGCTAGTTGGTTTATTTGGTGGAAGATCATATGTTCAGATCCTTAATGATATTCAACACCCCTCTGATCTTGAATATGAACATGCTTTGTGAGTAGTTACATTTTTCCTGAGGACATGGGAGAAGCATTGTTATAAGTAATCATGTGAATTTGGTATTCGTTCGATATTTTGATGAGATGTATGTTGTCTTTCCTCTAGTGGTGTTATGTGAATGTCGACTACATGACACTTCACCATGATTTGGGCCTAGGGGAAGGCATTGGGAAGTAATAAGTAGATGATGGGTTGCTAGAGTGACAGAAGTTTAAACCCTAGTTTATGTGTTGCTTCGTAAGGGGCTGATTTGGATCCACATGTTTCATGCTATGATTAGATTTATCTTAATTCTTCTTTCGTAGTTGCGGATGCTTGTGAGAGGGGTTAATCATAAGTGGGAGGCTTGTCCAAGTAAGGACAGCACCCAAGCACCGGTCCACCCACATATCAAATTATCAAAGTAACGAACGAGAATCATATGAGCATGATGAAAACTAACTTGACAATAATTCCCATGTGTCCTCGGGAGCGCTTTGCTTTATATAAGAGTTCGTACAGGCTTATCCTTTGCTATAAAAAGGATTGGGACACCTTGCTGCACCTTTGTCACACTTGGTACTTGTTACCCGTTACGAATTATCTTATCACCAAACTATCTGTGACCGATAATTTCAGTGCCTACAGAAAATACATTGCTGAAAACCTCTTGTCATTTCCTTCTGCTCCTCGTTGGGTTCGACGTTGTTACTTACCGAAAGGACTACGATTGATCCCCTATACTTGTGGGTATCAAGGTTCACTATTGGGCCACTTCGGGCAGCCCATGACATATACGAGGAATATTCCACAAGACTTGGTGATCAAGACAAGGACTCCTCTCCGCCGACATAGCCGACTAGGACTCTTGTTATCCTAAGCCTCCGGAACATTATATAAGCCGAGCCCAGGCTAGTCGATAGATGATTATTTAATATCATTAGAATCACAATTACATTCACCTAGCCTTAGAGGTAGAATATAACTTACGATCTCGAGGTAGATCAACTTTGTACTTGATACATCTCCATCAATATAAACAAGAGCAGGACGTAGGGTGTTACCTCCATCAAGAGGGCCTGAACCTGGTTAAACATTGTCCCCCTCGTTCTTGCTACCATCGATCCGAGATCCACAGCTCGGGACCCCCTATCCCGAGGTCTGCCGGATTTCACACCGAGAACGAGGCTCAGTGCATATACCCCAATAGGGAATTTTACAAGATTCACAAAATTCTTCGATGTCTATGCGAAAAGCAGTCTCCTATAAGTTGAAGATAACGGCATGTGAATTTCGATGAGGTGCGTACTCAAATTTTCACACAAAAGAATCAGTAAGATTATACTACTATGGCACTTATCTGACATGAAGTCCATCAGCCTGGCATTATGCACGTACATGTCAAACTCCTCCTTAATACCGACTCGAGTCATGAAGATGTCCGATGGCCATTCACACGGGTGCACAAGCACTTCCCATGGTGGTTCGAGGTCCAGCTCATGAATAACAAGCCTTGGAGAGCTCTTGCTCGAGGAACCACATTGGAACATTTTCCTAAGCATTTTCTTCCTCTAAAATTTTCTGAAATTTTTAGTGACTCAAAATAAAACTGAGCCAAACTCAACAAATTTATAGCAACTACACCCATAAGTGGCTAGAGGCTATATCATGCATCAAAACTACTTTGGACCATATAAATTCAACATGAAAGCACAAAAACATGGTCAGCACAGCAGCAAAAATATGCAATATATAAAGTACTAGAACAAAAAATAATTGGACCATTAGAGGAGTCACATACCGAAGAATGATCTCCCAAAACAGTTTTGGAAATGGAGTTCCAAGCAAGGAGATCGAAAATTGCAGGCAAAGGAGCAAGAACACATGTTTGAACAAGCTAGTGGTTTTTTCTGGAGGAAGGAGAAGGGAGAGGGCGGCTGGGATAAGTGAGTAGATCCCTGTAGGACCCACAAGCCCACTAGGCAACCCCAAGGGGGTAGGCCCCCTGTGAGCTTGTGGCTAACAGGTGCGCCCCCTGGGGTTTGTTCAGTACCAAAAATTCTTAAATATTCTACAAAAAATCATACTAAATTTTTAGGGCATTCTAAGAAATTTTATTTTTGGGTCATTTTTTATTGCATGGAAAATTCAAAATACAGGATAATCATGGTATTTCTACTTTATTAACTTTAAATAATAGAGAGTAAAGAGTGGGTACAGTAGATTGTGCTTAATAAATTCATCGACCACATGCCCCTCAAAAAGAATCCATTAATAAGGTTGATCAAGTCTTATTAACACACATTTTTGAATGACATGAAACCAAAGAATCTTAGTATAACAGTAGGTTACCTCAATAGGGGTATGCATTTCCTGAATAATAAGAGTTTCTTATTTCTTTTTGCCTGAAGGAAGAGGGAACCTCCAATAATAATTGTTGAAAATTTTCCATTACAATTGATTCCATTCACTTGGAATTGTTTCTTCGAAAGTGTATCGTATGCTCATTACCATTAATATGAAAAGTGACCTTGATTTTGTTGCAATCAATAACAGCCTCTGCAGTATTCAAAAAGGGTCTACCAAGGATAATCGACATGTTGTCGTCCTCGGGCATATCAAGTATAACAAAGTCTGTTAAGATAGTAACATTTGCACCTACAATAGGCACATCCTCACAAACTCCAATAGGTATAGCAGTAGATTTATCAGCAAATTTGCAAAGATATTTCAGTAGGCGTGAGCTTATTCAAATCAAGTCTTCTATATAAAGAGAAAGGCATCACACTAACACCGGCTCCTAAATCACATAGAGCAGTTTTGACATAACTTCTTTTAATGGAGCATGGTATAGTGAGTATTCCTGGATCACCTTACTTCTTAGGTACTCCACCCTTAAAAGAATAATTTGCAAGCATGGTGGAAATTTCAGCCTCAGGTGTCTTTCTTTTATTAGTGACAATATCTTTCATGTACTTAGCATATGTGGCCATCTTCAAAATATCAGTCAAACGAGTACGCAAAAAGGCTAGCCTAAGCATTTCAACAAAACATTCAAATTCTTCCTCATCTTTATTTTTAGGTGGTTTAGTTGGAAAAGGCATAGGTTTCTGAACCCATGGTTCTCTTTCCTTAACATGTTATCTAGCAATAAAATTTCTTTTATCAAATCTTTTATTTTTAGGAGGTGAATTATCAAGATCAACAACAGGTTCTATTTCTACATCATTATCTGGTTGCGCATCAACATGAACATCATTACCGTTATCATTATCATTATCACTGTGTATGTTCATTACCAGATTATGTCTCAGCATCAGAAACAGAAACATCATTACTATTCTTAGAAGGTTTTTCTACCTCGGGTTCACTAGAAGCATGCAAAGTTCAATCATTTTTGTTTTTCTTCTTTGATGGACTAGGTGCATCATTATTAATTCTCTGAGAATCTTTCTCAATTATTTTAGGATGACCTTTAGGATAAAGAGGTTCCTAAGTCATTCTACCTCCTCTAGTCATAACTCTAACAGCATGATCATTCATATTATTGTTCATCTCATTAAGCAAATCATTTTGTGACTTAGCAACTTGTTCTAACTGAGTTTGAATCCTGGAAGCATGTTTTCCTAGACCTTTAATATCATTTGCAATTCTAAACATCAAGTCACTCAAGTGATTAATCATGAAAGCATTGCGTTTCAATTGTTTCTTAATATACGCATTGAAATGTTCTTGCTTAACAATGTAGTTATCAAATTCATCCAAGCATTGACTAGAAGATTTATAATAAGGAATATCACCTTCATCAAACCTTATAAGAGAATTTACCTCCACTACCTGTGTTGGGGTATTGAGACCATGTATTTCTTCAATAGGTGGTAAATTCTTAACATCTTCAGCTTTAATACCATTTTCTTTCATAGATTTCTTTGCCTCCTGCATATCTTCAGGACTGAGGAATAGAAGACCTCTCTTCTTTAGAGCTGGTTTAGGTGGTGGTTCAGGAAGTATCCAATCATTATCATTTCTCAATATATTATTCAATAGTTCTTCAGACTGTTCAATAGTTCTTTCCCAGAAAACACAACCAGCACAACTATCTAGGTAGTCCCTAGAAGCATCGGTTAGTCCATTATAAAAGATATCAAGTAATTCATTTTTCTTAAGAGGATGATCAGGCAAAGCATTAAGTAATTGGAGAAGCCTCCCCCAAGATTGAGGGATATTCTCTTCTTGAATTTGCACAAAGTTAAATATTTCCTGTAAGGCAGCTTGTTTCTTATGAGCAGGAAAATATTTTTCAGAGAAGTAATATATCATATCCTGGGTACTACGCACACAACCAGGAGCAAGAGTATTAAACCATATCTTGGCATCACACTTTAACGAGAAAGGAAACAACTTAAGAATATAGTAGTAGCGAATATTTTCCTCATGAGCAAATAGGGTGGCTATATCATTTAGTTTAGTAAGGTGTGCCACAACAGTTTTAGTTTCATAACCATGAAAAGGATCAGATTCAACCGAATTAATTAACTCAGGATCGATAGAGAATTCATAATCCTTATCAGTAACAAAGATAGGAGAATAAGCAAACTTAGGATCACAGTTCATTTTCTCCATCATCGATTTTTCTTTCAGTTTACATAGTAGTTTCTTAACATCTTGTCTATCATTACAAGCAACAAATTTTCTAGTTATCTCCCCATCCATAACATAACCCTCGGGTACCTTAGGCCTTTAAATTCTAGTAGAGCTAGGTACAATAAGTGAATCATAAATCTCATCAGCTTCAGCATTTTCACATTCTTTAGCTGTAGCAAGTTGTTCATCAAGAAATTCACCTAGTGGCACAGTTTCATCAAGCATAGTACCAGCATCATCATAAGCATCATTCATAGCAGAAGTAGCATCATCTATTACTTTGACACATGGGGAGCCAAAGAATATTTGCAAGTATTAGCAGTTGAGTTGTCAATTCAACCACACTTGGAGAATTAAATATCTATAGTAGAATGATCAGTAGTAGAGTAATATGATAGTTTGATAGTAGTGGTAACGGTAGCAATAGCAATGGTAGTAGTAATAGTAGCAGTTTTACAGTGATTGTAACAACAGAAGCAGCAAAAGTAACATAGCAAAGATCAATATGCGAAAGTCGTTGGCATTGGATCAGTGATGGATAATTATGTTCGATGACATTCATCATGTAACAGTCATAACATAGGGCGACACAGATCTAGCTCCAATTCATCAATGTAATGTAGGCATGTATTCCATATATAGTCATATGTGCTTATAATAAGAACTTGCATGGCATATTTTGTCCTACCCTGCCGTGGTAGTGGGGTCTATAAGGAAATCTAAGGGATATTAAGGCCTCCTTTTAATAGAGAACCGAAACAAAGCATTAGCACATAGTGAATACATGAACTCCTCAAATTACAGTAATCACCGAAAAGAATCCCAATTATTGTCAGCTTGGGGTATGCGAATCATAACACGTAATAGGTGCATACAACTTGCAAGATAGGATCAAGAACAAAAATATATTCGTGAAAACATAAAGGGTTCAGATCTGAAAATCATGCCTCTCGGGCCCTAGTGAAAAGCATTAAGCATAACAAAGTTATAGCAACATCAATCTCAGAACATAGTGGATACTAGGGATCAAGCCCTAACAAAACTAACTCGATTACATGATAAATATCATTCAATCCATCACCGTCTAGCAAGCCTAGGAAGGAATTACTCACTCCTAACCATGAGCATCATCAAATTGGTGATGGAGGATGGTGGCTGATGGTGACGGCGCCGAATCCCACTCTCTAGAGGCCCGAACGGACACCAGATCAGCCTCTCGATGAAGAACAGGAGGTGGCGGCGACTCTGTATCGTAAAACATGATGATTCCTTCTCTCTAATTTTTTTGGATGAATAGGTACTTATGGAGTTGGAGTTAGGGTTGCGGGACCTGCCAGGGGCCCACAAGCCTACTAGGCGTGCTCTGGGGGTGGGTGCGCTCCTTGGGCTTGTGGCGCCCTGGTGGCCCCCCTCTGGAATTTCTCTTCGCCAGCATTTTTTATATATTCTGAAAATATTCTCTGTAAATTTTCAGCTCAATCCGAGAACTTTTATTTCTGCACAAAAACAACACCATGGCAATTCTGCTGAAAACAGCGCCAGTCCTGGTTAGTTCCATTCAAATCATGCAAACTAAAGTCCAAAACAAGAGCATAAGTGTTTGGAAAAGTAGATACGTTTGGAACGTATCAAGCACTTCGCGATCGGCCGGGGCCTGGGCTTTGAGCTCGGCGTGCGCCAGGCGTAGCTTCCTAAGCTCCTCGCTTGCCTTTTTCTCCTTGTCTTGAAGGGCATCGCGCTCCTCATACACGCCCTTCAGGGTCTCCTCAACCTCCAGCACCCACACCTTGTCCTTATCTCTAACCTCCTTTTAAGTGCTAGGTCCGTCTCAGCCATGGCGGCAGCAGCCTTCTGCTACTGGGCCTCCTGCCGAGATCACGATAGCTCGGCCTTGAGACCCTCAAGCTCGGCCATAGCAGTTGTCATTCAAACAGCTCGGCATTAGCTTTATAATTCTGTTGGTGCAATGATAGGCCCATTCTGTTTTGGAGTTTGTTGACATAAATAGTTTGGGACTTATGTGTTTGCTAGTGCACACAGAGTGACAGGTCCCTAGAGTAATCGAGCAGTTTGATGAAAACGACGAAGAAAATCTCCCTGCGAGGCAGCGAAGGTTATCACCGAAGATAAAGCTATCGAGAGTGACCCCTAAAAATTGCTGAAGTTTAAGCAATTGGTTCGGTGATTGTTCGAAGCAAATGACTACGTTCGAGGAAGAATGAGGACGAAGTGAAGACGTAGCATTTATTTCGTTATTCTTCTTCTTTCATTGAGTCATAGGACCACCGTACTATTAAGAGGGGTATAGCGTTTCGAAGCTTTGATTCTCTGATGCTAAACCCAAACCTATGAAATTGTGAGAGAAATCTCTTTGTGCTCCGAGCAAATACTTGCCAGCAGGAGACTATGATCTTCTTTGCTGTGAGAGATTTGCCTCAGACCGAGGAGTTAGCATTACTTGTTCCTCAAGTAATGTTACCATTGCTCCAAAATCCGACCGTTGAGAATGTGTCGGTTGGCCATTGGCTGGACCTCGTGTCCAAAATGGTCATTTCCCATCTGGGAAGGCTAAGGCTATAAATAGCCACCCCGCGCCGGCTTTGTCCGATGGCTGCTCCATTTGATTTCTGAGAAGATTGTTGAGCAACCCCCTCACTGAGCGATTTGAGTTTAAAATCCACAAAGAGACAAACCCTAGAGCCAAAGAATTAGATAGTGGTTCAGCATCACTGGAATCCAAGTTTAGTATGCTCCGCCTATTACTCTTGAGAGCTGCAAACACTCTAGACGGTTAGGTGTCAAGTTCTTCAGAGACCAAGAGTAATTGTGGTTCTCAAAGAAGAAGTCTGTAAAGGTTTGGAGATCACCTTCAAGTATCTACCACGAGTGATCGGCATCGGTTGACGAATTAATTGTCGAGGAGAGTAGGGTGAAGAGAGTTTATCTTTCGTGTTAAGTCACAGCCCCTCCAACCAGACGTAGTCCTTGTGCAGAAGGACAAACTAGTCAAACAAATTCCTTGTCGCCATCTAGCACCACTAGTTAACTCTGTTACTCTAGTTTACCTTCTATGCATTTCATTCATGTATTTTACTTTGATGCATGCTTTAGTTCCCCTTTGGTCGTATGTTGTAGTTCATCTTCGTCTGTTTGTTGTTTATTCCGCTACTGGGTTCTGAGAGATTTAAGGTTTCCGAAGAAAATTTAAAAATCCCATTCACCCCCCCCCCCCCTCTGGTAGACATACTTCATTCCTACAATTGGTATTAGAGCAAGGTACTCCTTGACACTGCTCATTTTAGTCTAATGACTTTGGAGTTTAAGTATGTCTTCAGTGAACTAAAGTCGCATCTCAAGATTCCCATATTCGATGGGACGGACTATCCCTTCTGGAAGGAGAAGATGAAGATCCGTCTGCGAGCTATAGATGATGATATGTGGAACGTGGTGCATATCGGGTTCATAGTTGTTATTCCTCAAGCTCCTACCGATGAAGAAAAGAAGCTCATTCAACTAGATGCTCAAGCCAAAGATGAAATTGGTGGCCATCTCTCTCGTGCTCAATTCCTTCGGTATCGCCAGTGTCAGACTGCTAAGGAGCTGTGGGACGTCCTCGAAAAGATCAATGGAGGAGTTTCATCTCAGAAAGAGGCCCGGATTGATACTCTTCGAGCGAAGTTCAATCGCTTCAAGCGAATTGGAAATGAAAGCTGTCAGCAAACCTTCAATCCCCTCAGTGACATAGCAAATGAACTTCAAGGACTCGGCGCCCAAGATATCACTGACCATGAGGTTGTGAAGAAACTGCCATGATCTCTGGACACTTCATTTGACACACTTGTTCTGATGATTCGAGAGCGTCCTAATTTCAAAAGCCTCAACTCTGCTGATGTGATGGAAAGACTGAACACACACGAGGAACAGGAAGAAGAGAAAAGAGATCTGTATGGCTCAACTCAACGCAAAAATAATGCTCTCAAGGCTGTGGCTGATTCCTCCTCCGATGGAAATGCCGAAGAAGATTCTGATGATCCAGAACGACTCAGCAAGGATCTCGCACTAATCACAAAACGATTCCAATGTTTCCACAAGAAGAGCCAGTTCCAGAAAAGAAGTTCAAGCAACTCTGGGGGTTCAAAATCTTCAAAACCTACCGGAGAATATACCTGCTTTAAGTGCAAAAAGCCTGGACACTTCATTTCTGACTGCCCTCTCTGGGAAGCTGAAATCCGTGCAAGTGGGAGATATGATTCGAGCAACCATCGAAGCAAAGGCAAGAGGAAGAACTACGAC
This sequence comes from Thinopyrum elongatum, assembly GCA_011799875.1. NCBI lineage: Eukaryota > Viridiplantae > Streptophyta > Magnoliopsida > Poales > Poaceae > Thinopyrum > Thinopyrum elongatum. The sequence goes on from CM022298.1 coordinate 387,156,916, forward strand.
TCAGATGATGAGAAGAAAACAAAGAAGTTCTTCAAGAAGAAGGACAACTCCACCTCAAAATCTTCATCAAGATCTTCCTCAAAGAATCCTTCCAAGTCCTCCTCCAACCGCAAGAACACTTCTCGCAATCCAAAGGCTTACATCGGCAAGGAAATGGATTCCGAAGAAGAAGAATCGTCAGGTTCCGAAGAAGAAGAGGAAGAATCCGATGAAGATTCCGACTCCGGCATGGCTGGCATAGCATGTGCCTCCTCTACTATGACAAACTTCTTTGGGAATCCTTCAAATGACGACGAATCTCTTGCATACTACTTCATGGCCAAGGCATCAAAAGAAAAGGTATCTTTAAAGCATCACAAGGTTCACTCAGTGATCAATATTCTTCTGATGAGGATGACCATGCTAAGTTGATCAACATTGCTAATATTCAACAAAATTCTCTTGAGAAAATTGAGAAAACCCTCAGGAAATCCGAAGGGTTGTTGGTTGAGGAGATGGAGAAAAACCAGTCGCTAACCGAAGAGTATTCCTCTCTCAAGTCACGAATGGATGAACTCTCAACTCGTCATGATTTTCTCTCAGCAGATCACGAAAGATTGACCTACGATTACCTGAAAAGGAAATAGGAACTCGAGGCGCTGAGAGAGGCTCATGAGGATTTGATGAGAGAAAATTCTCTTCTCACCCAATAACTTAAGGAGAAACCTGAAGTGTTTGAGCCACCATGTTTGAAATGTCTTGAAAGAAACAATGCTGAATCTAATGTTGAATCATCTGTGAGTGCTAACCCCTTAATCGAGGAAAATAGTTCTGTTTCTGATGACAATGCTAGGTTGAAGGATCTTTGTCACACGGGAATGTTCAAATCTCTCAAAGGGCACCAAAACCTTTGCGATGTTCTGAAGAAATCCATTCTTCACAAAAATCCCAGAAAGGAAGGTATCGGTTTCGAAAGGAAACTGAATGAAGATGGTACTTACTGGGAACCACATCAATATCCTCAGACTGTGTGGGTCCCTGCAAAGAGCAAAATGCTCGACCCTGCATTACTTTCTGGATATGACTCTCCCATTCTTGAATATCCTGATAATGACTGCTTGGACAACTACAAGTTGTTCAAAGATCAACATGGTGAAACAATTGCTCGCTATGTTGGACCGAACAACAGAAGTGCCCCCCCAAAGAAAGCTATTTGGGTGCCAAAGAAAACTGTTGATGCTTTGCCAGTTTTTGCTCAACTAACCATGCAGGCACAAAGGATTCGATAGAATGAATATATGCATACAGGATACAATCACTATGCTCATTCATCTGGAAGGAATTTTAATGCTTATTCCTTCAATTACTCTCGCTCCTCATTGAGCAACAACTATGCTTATCGAAAGAAATCATATCCTGCTCGTTCATTTGTTTTGAAGCCACCTGCAATGATGTGGGTGGTTAAGAAAGCCTAATTCTTCTGCAGGACTATGTCTCCAGGTGTATTGAATGGATTATGGACAGTGGATGCACTAGTCATATGACCGGAGACAAGTCATTGTTTATCGACCCCAACTTAACTGCTTCTCCTCTGAAGTATATCAAATTTGGCAACAACAACAAAGGGAAGGTAATTGGCTTAGGTAAAATTGCTATTTCCAAGGACAAATCTATTGATGATGTGCTACTTGTTCAATCCCTTGGATTCAATCTTATGTCAGTTGGCAAGTTATGTGATTTAGGCATGCTAGTATTATTCTCTATATCCAAATGCATTGTCTTCATGGCCTCTGACCATTCCTTCGCCTTTGAGGGAATTAGAAAGGGTGATCTTTATATTCTGGATTTCTCTAAGGTTCCCTCAATCCAAACTTGTTTGCTTGCAAAAGCAACCGAAGGATGGCTGCGGCACCGTAGACTTGGTCATGCAGGTATGAGAAACTTGCAGAATCTGGTGAAGAAAAATCATCTCCGTGGCATTCCTGATGTAAAATTCGACAAGAATCATCTCTGTGCTGCATGTGAAGCTGGTAAATTGGCTAAGAAACATCATTCATCCAAGACAGTGCATGACCACAACAAGACCACTGGAAATTCTTCATATGGATTTATTCGGTCCTCAAAATTATGCAAGCTTCAGTGGCAGTCATTATGGTCTGGTTATTGTTGATGATTTCTCTCGATACACTTGGGTATTCTTCCTCGAAGACAAGACTTGTACTCAAGATATCTTCAAAAGTTTCGCTAAGAAGGCCCAGAATGAATATGATGTGCGAATTAAGCATGTCAGAAGTGACAATGGAACTGAGTTCAAAAATACTCACATTGCTGAATTTCTCGATGATCATGGTATCACTCATGAGTTCTCTGCTACTTACACTCCTCAACAAAATGGAGTTGTTGAACGGAAGAACAGAACTCTCATTGAAATGGCAAGAACAATGCTCAGTGAGTATAAAACTCCCATTCGCTTTTGGGCTGATGCTATTAGCATTGCATATCATGTTATCAATCGTGTTTATCTTCACAAGTTCCTTAAGAAAACTTCATATAAGCTTATCACTGGCAAGAAACCAAATGTTTCTTATCTTTGAGTTTTTGGTGCACCTTGCTATATTCTTGATATGAATCATTCTTCAAAGTTTGCACCTAAGGCACATGAAGGATTTCTTCTTGGTTATGGCTCAAATTCGCATACTTATCAAGTCTATAACTCTCACCACATGAAAGTTATGGAAACGGTAAATGTGCGATTTGATGAATCTAACAGCTCTCAAAAGGAGCACCTGCCTAATGTGGTAGATGAACTGCTAATATCGGATGCTATTCGGCAAATGGCCATTGGGAGTGTCAAGCCTATTGAAGGAAATGCACCTGAGTCATCTAATGATGATGCTCCCATGACTCAAAGCAGAAGTCGTCAAGCCTCTGCCAAAGCAAATGCTCCTCCGAATGGAAATGGCAATCAGAACACAAATGCCGATCAAAATGAAAATCCTGAAGGGAATGATGATACAAATGAAGATGCTGATGATAATGACCATCATGAAGAAAATGTTCATCCTCGAGTGGCAAATCGAGTTGATCCTTCACTAATTCTCGATGAACTTGAGAATCCAGGTTATCGACCCACAACTCATTCGCGTACTCGTTTGGCTAACTACTGTGGCAGTTTCTCCTTTGTTTCATTGGCAGAACCTACCAAATATGAAGAAGCCATGAATGATCCGGATTGGATGAATGCCATGCAAGAGGAGTTGGTGCAATTCGAATTAAATGATGTATGGGAACTGGTTGACAAACCGAATCCCAAGAAGCACAATATCATTGGCACTAAATGGATATTCCGCAACAAGCAAGATGAAAATGGTATTGTGGTAAGAAACAAAGCACGACTCATTGCTCAAGGGTACACACAGGTAGAAGGCATTGATTTTCGTGAAACATATGCTCCTGTTGCACGCCTTGAGGCAATACGCATTCTTCTTGCTTATGCAAATTACAATGATATCCTGCTGTATCAAATGGATGTGAAAAGTGCTTTCCTCAATGGTGAAATTGATGAGGAAGTTTATGTTAGACAGCCACCTGGCTTTGAACACCCTGAGTTTCCTAACAAAGTTTTCAGGTTGAAGAAAGCTTTATATGGGCTGAAGCAAGACCCTAGAGCTTGGTATGACACCCTAAAGAAGTTTTTTCTCGACAAGGGGTTCAAGCCAGGATCCACTGATCCCACACCTTTTACTCGTGCAGTTGACAATGATTTATTCGTTTGTCAAATCTATATGGATGATATTATCTTCGGCTATACTAACAATGCTTGCAGCTTAGAATTCGGGAAAATGATGTCCGATAAATATCAAATGTCTAATGTGTGAACTCAAATTCTTTCTCGGACTGCAAATACGTCAACAAGCGAATGGCATCTTCATTTCTCAGGAAAAATATCTGAAGGAGTGTCTGAAGAAGTTCAAAATGCAAGATTCCAAAATGAAGGGCTATAAAACTCCAATGCCCACGAATGGTAAGCTAGATGTAGATGTGTACGGTAAGGATTATGATCAGAATGCATATCATTCGATGATTGGGTCTCTTCTTTACCTATGTGCATCTAGACCTGACATTATGTTGAGTGTTTGCATGTGTGCCTGCTATCAAGCTGCACCAAAAGAATCGCATCACCAAGCGGTCAAGCACATTCTGAGATATTTGGCTCACACCCCCACCTTAGGTTTATGGTATCCTAAGGGAGCACAGTTTGATCTTCTTGGTTATTCAGACTCAGATTGGGCTGGTGACTTGGTTGATAGGAAATCTACTTCGGGGACATGTCATTTCCTCAGTAGATCCTTGGTCTGTTGGTCTTCAAGGAAGCAGAATTGTGTATCTCTATCTACGGCTGAGGCTGAATATATTGTTGCTGGCTCTTGTTGCACTCAGTTATTGTGGATGAAGCAGACACTGAAGGATTATGGCATCAAGGTCAAGCATATACCTCTTTATTGTGATAATGAGAGTCCTATCAAAATTGCACACAATCCTATGCAGCATTCTCGAACAAAGCACATTGCCATCAGACTTCACTTTATTCGCAATCATGTGGCTCGAGAGGATATTGTTGTCAATCATGTCAAGACCGAAGACAATCTCACTGATATCTTCACCAAACCTCTCGACGAGAAAATATTCTATGCGTTATGGTGTGAGATAAATATTCTAGACTTTGCTAACGTGCAGTAAGCTGGACTCGGCACCCGTGCTAACACTTCCACATCTTTGAAAGGAATGGGTGCATAACACTCGAAGAGTTTGAAACTTTTGACAACGTGAAAGTTCCTTTCTGAGAGTGAATACATTAACGAAGAACTAGACTAACCGGGTGCCACGATAATTGTGCGACGCTCGGGGTCATACAGTTCTTATACGGTGGGTTACGCCACCACATTTTTTTTCGTTGAATTTCTCTTCGATTCGATGGATTTGACTTCTGTCCGACTGCATTTCTCTCATAGCCATTTGCTCGAGTGTTTGTGTTTTTGCCTAAGTGAAATGCAAAGGACCCTGTTTTTCCCTCTGATATATCTCTTCTAGTCTATGTCGTTCTGTTGCAAATGCTCAATTTTATCTGGAACGAAACTTATCTGGTGTCCTTTACCATGATTTTGTTTCGGACCGAACCTTAATCTATTTTGGCGAAAGCCGTCCAAAGTTTGGGCTTTCCCGTCCAAGTCAGAACCACGTTCTGTGACGATTGCCACGTGTTGTACATCAACTGTCAGTCCATCCTATCCATTGAATTGCAACTGTCCTCGTATAGAAACCGTTCGATCTTAACCTCGGCGTGCGGTTATTTTCCTCGCCTATATATAAACCGCATCACCCCCCCATCGTCCTCCCTCCTTCTTTCTCCTCGCTCCCTCTCTCCACTGAAACCCTCACCGCATTGCTCCTCCTTGAGCTCGATGCCGACGACCCCTTCGCCGCTTAGCTGCCGGAAAGAGGTCACCGGAGTCATTCCTCGCCGCCACGAGATATCTTCTCCCTCGCGCCGCCGTAGCTGCTGTACGTCACCAAGCTAGGGTACGTGTAGTTCGTGCTCGAACTTCCTTCCTTCCGATTCGAGTTCGTCCGCAGTTAATTTTCACCGATTTTACCGCTTATCTTAGATCCAGGTTTTTACTTCTCTAGTGCGGATGTGGTTTGTAGTTTTTCCTCGCATCCAAATCTGTCAGATCTAGGGTTTGTGATTATGCTTCGCTCGAATGAAATGCCTAGATCGCTGTCTAGTATTTTTATTCGGACTTACTAGCTCGATCGATATGTTTTATTCTATCAAAACAATTCTCAAATTTTGTGTGTGATTCTTCCTAAAAATGTTTTGTTTGAGAAAATCTTTCGCTATGAGCATTTGTGACGCTGTCCCCATTTTCCCTCGCTTCTATTCTCTTTCACAGGTCAATGCAGTCAGTTGCAGATTCTGCCAAGATTCACAGTATGGCTGATGATGAATAAGCTTTCATGGGAACTTCTGACGAGTCCAAAGCACCAAAGGGCCCAATGGTAGGCCCATCAACGAGCAAAAGAAAACATGCCGATCATAATACAAATGAGCAAGAAGCAGATGCTCCGAAGAAAAGGAGAGGTGGCAGACAACCAATCAAAAACACAGCTGAGCTTGTTTCTCACGATGAATATAACACCGTTCCAGGAGAAGATTCAAATCATAGAAAAGAACGTGCGCAAAAGATTCGGCGCCATTGGGTAAAGAAATGGTTCAACTACAAGATGGTTCACCCTCGGTACGCGAAGAACTTTGCTTTCCATTCCCCATGGGGTGACTGTCATGAGATTGGACTCATTCGAGTTGGTGGACCACAGCAAAGACCTCCACCACCTCCTGATGCTCATGAATCTTCCATCAAGACTCCAGATTCCTATCCCGAAGAAAAGGCCAAGCACCTTAAGAATGCTGAGAAGCGTGCCAAGAAGGCCGCCAAAGATCAAGCAAAGGAAGAAGAAAATCGTCATCTCATCAAGTCAGACATCAAAAAGAGAAAAGCTGAAGGAAAAGACGAGCGCAGAACGAATAATAAGCATGATCCAAAATCTGCTGCTCTGAAGAAAAAGAGCGCTCCAAGGAAAAGGCCTGCGAAGCTAGTTGAACCTGAAAGTGATTCCTCTGATCAAGATGATCCACCGCTGACCCGAGAGGAAATTGATGCAACTCTCTCTGAACATGTGAATGTAACCACATCCACTGTTCTATCAGATCTTCGTGTGGATGCCGTTCTAGTCACACCTCCGAAGAAGAACCCTTTAAAGAGGAAGACTCCACAAACCAGTGACACCATGGTTGACAAGGTGAACACCGAACCTCATCCTGATGCAATTAACTTGCAAGACTTGGTGGTCGAAGCACCTGTTCGCACTGCAAAGCCAGGAGAAAAGCTTCCGAAGGCAGCTTGAAGAATCCTATGCTGATATCAATAAGGAATTGAATGTTCTTCATCACAGAAGGCTGGGATTTCATTCGGATCTGGACCAAATCGTTCGCAAAATTTGCCTTGATCATCAAGAAAATGTGACAGGTTACAATGATCTTTTCAAAGGACACGCTGATCCTTTAAAGAAGAAAAAGAAGAAAATCGCAAAGAAGAATGCTCCTCCTCCTCCAGAAGCTGACACTCAGAAAGAAAATTCTCCTGTGCAAGCTAGTTCTTCGGCTCCTCAAGAACCAGTTGTACATGAGCCATCTTCACCAAGGCCAACAGAAACGGTGCCTATGGTTACTCCTGCTCATGATGAAAATCAAACTCAATGTCAAGTATCCGAAGAAGGAGAACTTCCTCGGTCAGAACGACGAGCTTCTCCTGTCATCGAAGAACCTAAAGATTTGGCTCCTCCCTTTGCTCCACCAACTTCAGAAGCAATTCCTCAACTGCCTCAACTGAATGATAAAGCTTCAGTGCCTGAATCTGTCCCTGCACCAGCAACAAATCCCTCTCCCTTGAGGATTTCACTCGTTGCAGCTCGAAGACCCTCAGATGTTAACCCTTCTGCAGCAAACTCACCATCAGCTCATCATTCGGATTCCTTCATCTATGGTGATGAAGTACTTTCTGTTGAAGAAGAACTAAATTACCCCTATCCTCGCGAGCGACTGCCCTTGTTCTCCACTGGTGTTGGCATCAAAGGGCCGTTATTCAACAGAAATACTCACCCACTTTTCTTTCGAGAGAGTCCTTACAGCAAACCCAAGACATCTAATTCTCCTCGATTTTGGACCCAGGAACAGGCGATATACTACTCTCGTATTCTGTATGACAGCCTGAAGATTTTTCCTCATGAGTTCCCAGACTTTGCAGCCATGAAAAGCATCGGATGCTTCAATCAAATTATGCAAGACATTGAAGACTATGGTCTCACTCGTGTCTTAGGCTATCAGCATCCATGGAACAGGGAGATTATTCTTCAGTTTTATGCAACTCTGTATATCTCTGGCAATGAGACTGATAGCACATAGTGGATAATGGAATGGATGGCATAAGGAAAAAGAATCAAATGCTCTGCTATGGACTTTGTCTCCCATTTTCATTTTCCTCAATTTGAACATGGCAAAACTGAGATTCGCGTTCACAACATTGATGCAGTCACTGATGAAGATTTTGGATGTACAATGGATAAGCAAAAGATTCGTGACTACCATGGTTCTCCTCTGCCTGAACATTTAACCTTCAACAATCAGACTCTTTACCACATTCTCGCATATACCATTTGTCCACTGGCTGGAATGAATACTGACAATGTAATATCTGATGTTCTTTGGAACACCATCCATGCCATCTCTCAGGGTTATATCTTTGATGTCGAAGACATGTTCTTGCGCATCTTAATGGATTCAGCTCAGTGTCCTAAAACCATCAAAGTATTCGCACCTTGGATTCAGAAAGTGGTTGACTATGCAATGAAGACCGAATATCTTGCTAAAGTCAGTCACAAGAGCTTCATACCTCCTGTGCGTGATACACTGAAAGTTATGGAAGATATTTCTTTAGGAAAAGCACCACGGTCAAGCACTTCTGACTATCACAACACTTTTAATGGACCAAAGCTGCCCAAGCATGATCGTCTACCGAATACTCAACCTCCTTCACATCTTGAAGTGAGCATGCACACTCAGCAGTTGCTATTGAAGCATATGGCTGAAGACCGCCAAGAGAAAGAACATCCAGCGGCCGAACTTAATGCTATTCACAATCGAACAAAAGTTGTGCACATGATTACAGCAGAAAATAAGAAGCATCTATGGAAATTGCTTCGGAAATTTTTCTCCAAGAAGCAACTCAGCAAATCTCACCTTCAAGAACTTTATCAGTACATTGACCAAGGCTTTACTGATGAAGATTTTCACGATCGCTCCACTCCACCTTTGCCAGCTCATGAACCTACAACGAATTTACTTCGAATACAGCTGCGCAAATTGCTCGATGAATCAGAAGCCACTTCGCCAACTATCAAGCCTTCTGAAGAAAATCCTCTATCTCGCAAGTGTGATGAGGCTGACCCCAATATTCCTTCCTCGTCCAAGACCCAAGTCAGTCTCGAAGGATCAGCTGTTGCTGTTGCCGGTGAAGATGAAGAGATTCCACACACCTTTGAATCAGAAACTTCATCCGACAGTTCCTCAGGCGATGCCTCAGAGTGAATCATATTCACAGTTTTCCACTCATGTTGTTTCATCACCTTTTTGACACTAGTTGACAAAAGGGGGGAGAATAACATCGAGAGTTTGATATATTTGCTCTGTTGGAATTGGTGTTTATGTTTTTCTCGCTCTACCCTTGAGACAATTGCAGCATTTCATGTGCTCTGATGTAAAACTTCTGTTATGAGCTGTAATACTAATAACCCCACCTGCTGCACTGCTCTCTCTTGAAGCTCTTTGTTTTGCAGGTGAAATTGTTAACATAAGTTATGAATGATTGCACTTTTTTCTCTCATTGGATTATCCGTCATCAGTGCGAATCATTACCTTGTATGATTGAAAAATTCTCCACACTCTCAAATGAATTGCAAGGAATTCCATTATATATCAATTCAACCTACATACATCCAGGGGGAGTATATTTCATCATCGAGTCAAGTAACGCAAGTTTAATCTTGTTCAATTTAAAACCTTCTTATCTATCTTCACTTCGATGATTATCTGTTTTGTCAACAACCATCCAAAAAGGGGGAGATTGTTGGTGCAATGATAGGCCCCTTATGTTTTTGGAGTTTGTTCACATAAACAGTTTGGGACTTATGTGTTTGCTAGTGCACACAGAGTGACAGGTCCTTGGAGTAATCGAGGAGTTTGATGAAAACAACGAAGATAATCTCCCTGCGAGGCAGCGAAGGTTATCACCGAAGATAAAGCTAACGAGAGTGACCCCTAAAAATTGCTGAAGTTTAAGCAATTGGTTCGGTGATTGTTCGAAGCAAATGACTACGTTCGAGGAAGAATGAAGACGAAGTGAAGACGTAGCATTTATTTCGTTATTCTTCTTCTTTCATTGAGTCATAGGACCACCGTACTATTAAGAGGGGTATAGCATTTCGAAGCTTTGATTCTCTGATGCTAAACCTAAACCTATGAAAGCTATGAGAGAAATCTCTTTGTGCTCCGAGCAAATACTTGCCAGCAAGAGATTGTGATCTTCTTCGCTGTGAGTGATTTGACTCGGACTGAGGAGTTAGCATTACTTGTTCCTCAAGTAATGTTATCGTTGCTCCAAAATCCGATCGTTGAGAACGTGTCAGTTGGCCATTGGCTGGACCTCATGTCCAAAATGGTCATTTCCCATCTGGGAAGGCTGCGGCTATAAATAGCCACCCCGCGCTGGCTATGTCCGGTGGCTGCTCCGTTTGATTTCTGAGAAGATTGTTGAGCAACCCCCTCTCTGAGTGATTTGAGTTTAAAATCCATCGAGAGAAAAACTCTAGAGCCGAAGAATTAGATAGTGGTTCAGCATCACTGGAATCTAAGTTTAGTACGCTCCGCCTATTACTCTTGAGAGCTGCAAACTCTCTAGACGGTTAGGTGTCAAGTTCTTCAGAGACCAAGAGTAATTGTGGTTCTCGAAGAAGTAGTCTGTAAAGGTTTGGAAATCGCCTTCAAGTATCTACCACGAGTGATTGGCATCGGTTGATGAATCGATTGTCGAGGAGAATAGGGTGAAGAGAGTTTATCTTCTGTGTTAAGTCACAGCCCCTCCAACTAGACATAGTCCTTGTGAAAAAGGACAAACTGGTTGAACAAATTCCTTGTCGCCATCGAGCACCACTGGTTAACTCTGTTACTCTAGTTTACCTTCAATGCATTTCATTCATGTATTTTACTTCGATGCATGCTTTAGTTCCCCTTCAGTCGTATGTTGTAGTTCATCTTAGTCTGTTTGTTGTTTATTCCGCTGCTGGGTTCTGAGAGATTTAAGTTTTTTGAAGAAAATTTAAAACTCCCATTCACCCCCCCCCCCTCTGGTAGACATACTTCATTCCTACAAATTCAACAAGCTACCTTTACTCAAAGTAAATTTGACAAATTCTCGATTTATAGCTTACCTTGAGACAGCTTGATTTGCTTGTTCATCAGATCAAGGTCCTCCTCAGACCTCTTGAGCTTCCGGTTCATCTCCACAATCTCCTCGGAGATGGAGTTCGGAGCCGAGGTCGAGACCTGCAAACAAATAATTCTCACTTAGCCCCCGTTCCCGATATCAATACTCTGAATCACTACTACAGGATGCTGCTAACGCGACACTACAATCAGAGACCCTTTGACAAAACTGAGTGTGATGCATTAATCGCAAATGGTGATCTAAAAAAACCATCAAAAATTAGACGAACTGTTTGCGATTGCGCACACATCAAACACGGTTCAGATTAGAGATGCGTGTGCAATGAGTGGCATGCGGTTAATCCATACGAACTATTTGCGATGATCCAGAACAACAAAAAAATTCAGCCAGATGAGTGTGTGTGCGATATACGGCATACAGTTCACTAGGATGAACTGTGTCTGATTAGGCAACACAATAGAAACAGTCAGCCATATCAAGGTGTGTGCGATGGAGGGCATACAGTTCACTCGTATGAACTGTTTGCGATGAGCCAAGACAACCAAAACTGTTCAACTGAAAAAGATGTGTATGATACGTGGCAAACAGCTCCGTAATCAGAAATGTGTGTGAAGACCAATAATAACACAGGCGGTTGCTGCTAATAAACCGTGTAATTTGCTCTATCTACAGAAGAACAACATATATATAACTAAAATAAACATCCAATTACATAAGTGACTATACAGATCATTCATACACACCTCAATAAACAATTGCATGCATTCTAAACTAGGAGAAACGATCGTCTAGTCATCTACTTCTTGTGACGGTCCCGCCACTGCTTTGTGGCTCGATCCCTCGTCTGGGGCAGGACAAAGACACTTCCTCATGTCAACGATCCGCCTGTACATCTCGTAGCTTGTGTATGCGTCCTTGGTCGTGTACTTGATGTGGTCTTCATCCAGTCTCTGATGCTAGGCATTGTGCCAGGCGTTCTTGTCCTTCTTGCTCTCATCCTTCATCTTCATGTAGTAGGGGTGATGATGGCCGAGGCAAGGTCAACCAGGGAGTTCTGTTTGTTTTTGGTGCTGCCGCAGACCTTGTAGTGGTCACGGATGTTGACTAGATTTTGGCAGGTCAAGCCCGAAACCTTGACCCCTTTTAGATCATTCGTGGTGTCCACCGTAGCGAAAATGTAGTCAGAGCTGTAGATAAACCTGGAGAAACACTCACAAGGCCTTGTGGCCAGGTGGTAGTGGTAGATGAGGACGTCATGTCACATGCACAACTGGGCGACGACAACCTTCTGATCTTGCCCGGCACGACCGCTGGTGAACTCGAGGTCGAAGCCGACCACTTGGTACTTGTCCTCAGCAAGAAACTGATCCATAGTTTGGATGGAGCTCTCCACCAAGTCTGTCTCGCTCGTGTACACCACCGAGAGGTCCTTCCCCCTCACGTGGGTGTCCACTACTTGATGCGTGGTGAACTGCCCCCCCGTTGTTGTCGTCGGCCGCTGGGAGCGCCATTGGAGCCATGGGGAGCGCCATTGGAACCGTTGGATGTCCTCTCTGTATGTGTCGTCGTGGGTGTGCTTGATTATTGTGTCGTGGGGCGCGACAGATGAAGGTAAATGGCCACGGTAATAAATGGGGGCCGGGCAGCCTAGATTCTCGGCACGTCCGCATGGCAGTTTTTGCAGCAGGTAACTGCATCGTGGCACCGCGCCCGGCACAACCGCATGCATAATGGTAGCACGAACGTACGTGATCATGCGCCGGCTCCAAACACTGGCAGCGCACATGGAGGAACAATGATAGAGCGCGTGGACGGACGTGAGAGCAGAGCGCGTGCGGCGGGACGCGAGCAGAGCGTGCTGCGGCTGCCTCAACCTCGAGCAACCACACGCATAGAGCAGTTGAACACGTAGGGAATGGCCGTCTACAAGCCGACCGGCAGTTGAGACGCTGCGTAGAGAGCGGCCGTGTGCTACTACCTCCGTCTTTGTCTATGAGTCCCCTTTATATTCTGTGCCATATTTTGACCTTAAATTTAACTAAAAAAATGTTAATGCATGTTATAAAAATTATATAATTGGAAACTATGTTCAAATACGAATCCAACGATATAATCTTTGGCGACATGCATTCGTGTTTTATTAGTTAAATCTCTAGTCAAAATTTGGCACAAAAGTACAAAGACAACTTATAAACTAGGACGGGGGTAGTAGCCTAGTAGGTAATTAAATCACAAACATTTTTTTATTAACCGTATGTGTATGTGTCCTTTTGTTCTCCTCTCGCACGTCTTGTCACCCTGCTATCGCAGACGGCTTCGAGCGCAAGCTTGAGCAGCGCGCGGGGGCGTTCTTTTGGCCAAACGGTGGCTCGAAGTGATGCCAATGAATCATCGGTGAGCCCGTTTCCGCACAACTGCGTAGGTTACCACGCAAGCTTCCCCGCCCGACTCGGTGAAATCCGCCAAAATTCGAATGCTTACCGGCCTGATATATAAACCCTCACGGCCGGTGAGTCCTGCGTCGCATTTTCCCCTCCCTCCCTGTAGCTTATCTCATCTTCTTCTCCCACATTCGCCAATGGCACCGGTCCGTCATCGTCGCTTGGCCACTCCACCGTCATCAGAGGACAGCTCCAGCTGGGAGGCTACACCACAGCGGCGGCACAGTCCCCGACATAGTGTAGTGCGTGTGGCGTCCCTGTTGGGTGTGCACGGAACACCAACCACATGCTCTGCCGCCGCTTCCCATCGGTAGCTGTTGCCGGCCGCCATTGCTGCCACCCCATCGTCTACCGCCGTGGCCGCCACACAACCGTCGAAAGCCAGGGCCATCGCCCGCTCCCTGCCGGGCCCGAAGGCAGGAGGTGGCCGTCGTGGTCGCCACCCCACTGTCGGCCACCATGGCCATCCCCCGCTCCATCGCCAGGCCCAAAGACGGGAGGTGGTCGTCGTGGCCGTCACCCCACTGTCGGCCACCATGGCCATCACCCGCTCCGCTACCGCGGCCCGAAGGCGGGAGGTGGTGGTCATGGCCGCCAGCCCACCGTCGACCGCCGGGGTCATCACCCGCTCCGCCACCGCCGCCCGAAGGCGGGAGGTGGAGGTGGAGGCCCGCACGTGCGTCAGCGACCTTGCGTGCTACATCGAGTTCCTGCAGGAGGAGCGCCTCGTCGAGCACGCATAGAGCCTTACCACCGCTGTGGCCGCAGCACACGCCACCGTAGAGGCGAGTAATGAGGAGATCTACGACGAGTCCCGCCGCTTCGAGAGGGGTCGTCTGGAGCGGTAGAGGGCGTTCGAGGTGAGCGTCGCTGAAGGTGCTGCAGCGGCTGGCACTATATTGTAGTTGTCGAGCTCACGGTAGGCTTCTCCTGCTCTGCCTCTTACTGAGCGCGCTCGACAGAGGAGAGGCTGCTGGAAAGTAGTAGAAAGCCCCTTCGTAGTAGTAGTATTTAGGGGTTATTTTGTTCAGTTCATCTGACTATAGATGTGGTTGAACTATACAACGTACTTAAAATTAGCTAGTATATATAGTTGAACTAGCTATTTCAGTACGTGGTAGGCAACAATTGGAGAAAAGTTTGGTCGGTTCAGCTGTCGAGTTGAACTGTTTGTATAAAGAATGACTGCTTAATCTATGAATGAAATATATGCTTAATTACTGAATTTTACTTGCAAAAATTAGATAGTGCTAGTGATTTTTAGCTGCAAATATTGACAAATGGCAGTGTTACAAGGTTTACAAAGGGCAATGTTACTAGATCAACAAATGTCAATCTTTCCAGTTTGACAAATGGCAATATACCCAAAATGACAGATGCAAATCTTACCAAATTGTCTGTATGTGGTTGCACACGGGTCATCCGAAAAAACCGTTTGCGTTGAAGGGATATACAAATCCTGCATGCCAGATTTTCTCTTGGCTTAGGGCCGAAGAAACCATAGCTCTCACTTTGCATACCGTATACAATTTGAACTGTTTGCGATGAAGGGATGCACAAATCCCGTGCGACCAAATTTTCCCTTGGCTTACTGGGGAAGACCGTAACTCTTGCTTTGCATACAGGTGTTCTATCTAAAGCATTTGCGATGAAGAGCTACACAAATCCTGCTTGGCACATTTTCCGTTGGCTTACTAGGGAATCTGTCGGTTTGCATACGGGTGTTCTATCTAAAGCGTTTGCGATGAGCGTTTTAAATTTAAAAACCATTGACGTTCTTTTAAAAAAAATCATTTGATAAGTCTGTACATTCAGAGAGAAACACACAAGTTTGCCCAAACCATATGTTTCATTCAGTCACACTGCGAATTTATATTCATACGATCGAGATACAATATTAAACCTAAAAAAATAATTCCGGTGGCGGCGGCGACCCGCGCCAGCGTTGTCGTTGTCGTCCTCCGGGACGCCGTTGTTGATGTCTTCAAGGCAGTAGAGAATGTTCTTCACTTGGAAATCAAACATCCTGTCGTCGCGCGATCGGCGGGCAGGGCGCGGGAGGACAGCAACTCGCGGCGCTGCGAGGTAGTGGTCGACAGTGGCGTCCCATGACGCTGAGGGGGCACACACACGGGCGCGGCAGGTGCAGGCAAACGCACGGGGACCGGCGCCATGGTGGGTGCAGGGGCGCGCACGAGCACGGGCACGGGCGCTGGCGCTGGCATGTACACGAGCTCACGCGGGTCCGCAGGGACCTCGCTGACGCTCGTGGCTTCCAGCTCTGCGATACTTCTCGGCGACCAGCCCGTCAACGCTACGGGGATGGTCGCTGGCGTGGGGATGGGAGCTGGGACGGGCGCGGGGGCAGCAACCGCCGTGGCCATCTCGTTCAAGGCCATGTCCATGAGGCCCCATTCCTCCTTATTTTTTATCTCGTCCGGCTCGAAGTCGACTTCACCAAACTGGAAGACTAGTGCAAGATGATCCTTCTACGCCATGGCGTTGGTGGAGGTCTGCGGGAGGGGAATGGGAGGCGAACAGTAAGGCCGCCCATATTAAACAGCGGCTCGGGCGCCATTAATGGAGAGGATGCGAGCAAGGTGGGCGGCCATGGAAGTCAAAGGGCTCGCTTCCCAGTGAGCCTGCACAGCGTACAACTCACATGCTTCCTGGTGAGCCTGCGCATTGGAGGACAGCTTGCACGCCTCCCGGTCGGCCGCGCAGCGGACTGCGCTCGCACGCCTCCCTTCTACTCAAGCAGCTGTCCGCACGGCACCTCCTAGGCATTAAAAGTGTGACACGTGACATCACGTGAATGGTTAACAGAACACACACGATTTCAATTATACAAACGTTTGAGATGTTAAAGTGGCAGCTATTTGTTTCAAAATGCCTTTGTTGGCTGTTATTCGAGTGCGCCTTCTCTCAAAATGGACACGAAAAATACCATAGCATGTCGGGTGCCATTCCATGATAGCATGCCAAGTTTCACGAATTTCAGACGAGTTTTGGATTTACTAGAATTTAAAAACAAATAATCTTAATGTTTTTCCGGCAAGCAACAGTGCCCTGGTGTTTGAAATTCATTCCCATTTCTTGCATGGGACCTAAGCATGCACCCAAGGACACACATTTGATTTTTCAACCCGTTTTTCTGCACTGGAGCATGTGCATGTAGTTCAAAGTTGAATTATGCACATAAAATGCCTAGAAAACTCAGTTAATGTACAAAAATGTCCAAACGAACCCCGAAATTCCAAATTTTAAAACAACACTCCTGTTGCTCTATGTTGCCACTAGGAAAAAATTTGAAAACAAGAAGAGGCAACGAATATCATTTTATCCACGAAGGAGGCACATTCCCTACCGGAACCACGAGGCTTGTTGTCAGAAGCTCTGGTATGTGAGAAGCTTATACCCAAACCTTCCCCAAATGGGATAAACTTTTTACCACAGCATGTTGATGCCGTTTCATGATATCATGCCAAGTTTCATGAATTTCAAACGAGTTTTTGATTTATTAGAATTTAAAAACCATGTATCTCAATGTTTGCGGCCGAGCGATGGTGGCAAGGTGTTTGACATTCATTCCCATTTCTTGCATGGGACCTAACATTGGTACAGCGAGGTGCTATACAAATGGTTTTTAACCCCTTTCCGCGACGGCATTTTGAACCATCACCTAGTGAGTGTGGGCGATAGGGGGGTCCTTCCCACACGAACCAGAAACCGTCTGGGATAGGCCCTCCGGTCACACACGCTGGGCAAAATGAGCTCGTGTGCGACCGACGAGCGATCAAATACGCTTATACATACAGTTGTGTTAAAAATACAATTATACAGGCCCAATCGTTTCCGGTCATAAGTGCATCCCACACAGTCAATCCCAGACAAACGTTTTCGTTCGTATGTACAGTCCACATAGTCAATCTAAGGAATACGTTTCCGTTCGTATGTACATCCCACATAGTCAATCCAAGAAGTACATTTCTGTTCATATGTACATCCCACACAGTCAATCCAGGGAAAACGTTTCCGTTCATACGTACATCACACATAATTTTCCCCATCAAATCGTTTGTGATAGCGTTGTCATTGCAGATGATATTAACAATTTTACCGTTTGCGTTATTGAATGCATCACACACGGTGCGTAGAAGAAACTGTGTGGCATAGGCTGTCCATCACACACACTTTTTATGTGGTAAACGTTTGCGCATGGTGGCATAACGCAAACAGTTTTCAAGAGGAAGTCGTGTGCAATTGTTCCTAGAAACTGTGTGCGTTGTCTGAGGTCATCACCCACGGTGTTTTCTCAATAACCATTTGCAATATAAACCCGATTAGTAGGCTAATTAGCCTATTATTAATAATCCATTTATTAATCTAATTTACATTTCATAT
The DNA here is from genome assembly GCA_011799875.1 of Thinopyrum elongatum. Lineage (NCBI taxonomy): Eukaryota > Viridiplantae > Streptophyta > Magnoliopsida > Poales > Poaceae > Thinopyrum > Thinopyrum elongatum. The sequence continues at coordinate 387,174,860 of CM022298.1, forward strand.
TAAGCACACAATATATTTCATTTTCGTATTAAGGAAGCAGGATTTCATAATTGAAATACATCAGAGTACAACATCATATAGCTTCAGCACTCAGCTACCCCATTACACAACTGCACCAGCACCAAGTTTCACATGCAACATCTATAACCTTTCGAAATTAGCATCACAGACGATACATAGACAGATGAATCTCATCTAGAAAACTGCTGAAGCGGAAGGCGAATATTGAGCCTTCATTGATGTTGGAGGTCTTTGCAACTTTAGGCCAGTGCCTATGGATGATTGACCGTCCATCCTTCATCCGCTTCAGGAAGACTTCAATATTGAACCGTGGGTGTTGTATGAATACCTTCTTCGCCTCTTGACCATACAGGTGGTTTGAGAGGTAATCATCAGTGATCTGCTTTGGAAAGGCCTGAAAACAAGGATATGCATAAATATCTTCTCTAGATTTGAAATGGCGCAAACGAATTAAAAAGACAAGGTATAACAGTTAGTACCATCATGTAGTGAACTGATGTCTTCTTCATTGTGCAGACAAAGATCTTGTTGTTTTTTGTCGCTAATTTCTTTATCCTAACAATCGTTCTAAGTTACTTGACTCGACTGATATTCATGGACAACTCATTTCCCCGTATGCAGAAAGGGTATAACGGTGCGTTAAAACCTCTGACAGCAGGACCTACATGTGCAAGACCGAATTGTTAAAAACCTAATATTTAAAAACAAGAAGTGGAAAGGTGTATTATTAACTGCAACAGACCTAATATTTTAAAACAAGCAAACATAGTCATTCAAACTTGTATTGTGCAGGTCTAAGTACACTAGTCATTGGCCCTGTTTGGATCCATGGGTTAGAGTTAGTTTGAGCTAGTTTGGGCTCAAATAGCCCTAAAGTATCCAAACATGAGGGCTAGTTTGAGCTAGTTGCATCTATCCCACCCAAAACAACTATCCCACCCAAGATGTGCTAATTGGGGCTAGTTCTCCTAGTGCATTTATTGTCAATCTAACCCTGTCATCCAAACACCTCTTTGGCTAGAGTTAGTTTAGGGTTAGTCATTGTTGAGTATCATTGTTATTTAGGAAACGTAGGATAGCGTAGGATTTATTCTACCTTGACTTGTACTCCAAGATGACCATGTACTCCTATATATATGCCCACGAGGCTCAAGCAATGCAATCAACTATTCCACCAATCTCTCTCTCTCTCCCTTTTAACTGTCATGAGCTAGAAACTAACTCTAACCTCTAGCTAAGTTAGAGTATCCAAACAGTGCCATTGTTAAATCAAATGGAAAGGCGTGTTAAATACTCCCTTCGGTCCTTTTTACTCTGCATATAAGAATTGTCTGAAGTCAAACTTCATAAAGTTTGACCTTATTTATATGAAAAAATACCAACATCTACCATGCTAAAGTTATACAATATGAAAATTTAAGTCATGACACATCTACTGATATTGATTTCATATTGTGAATGTTGGTATTTTTTTCTATAAAGTTGGTCAAACTTTACAAGACTTGACTTTAGACAAATCTTATATGCGAACTAAAAAGATCCGGAGGGAGTACAACATGCTTAACAGCAACCAAATACAGTCATTCATAGAGCTATTGATAAAATTGGTATTGATGAAATTGAACTGCACAGTTCATACTAGCACATATAGAACATCACACTGTGAATAGCTGAAATAAACAAGGCATACTACAAACAACCAAAGATGGCAATTGAAACTGGACATATGCTAACTACAAACAATCGAACAACCAAAAACCGTAGAAATAAACAAGGCGTAATGCACACAACCAAATATAGCAATAAATATTGGACAGGTTCCCACTGCAAAAGGGGTTCGAGAAAGCAAATCATGGGATTCCCCCGGTGAAGAGGCATGGCAAAACAAATCATGGGTTTCCTCACTTGTCATAGATTGGCTCCTCCTCGTGGTCGCCGTCGATGAGGTCTGACTTGCCAGCTGAGATCCCAAGCCAGGGTCGCAGAACATGTCCTTCAGAAATGACAAAAAGGGCTCCATGGCGATGAAGGATGGCAAATTGCTCATAACGAGCCGTAGGAGATCAGCGACAGGGCCATCGATGAGATCGACGATTGTTGAACACGAAGCGTTGGGGGTGGGCATCTTAACCTGTGACATAGCCCGCGTCAAGCCGTCGCTATCGATGACCTCGATGTCATAGTCGACGTCCGCGACATGCCAGAATACTCTAGCCCGCTGATTGAAAGGCTCCGTCCAGTCATCATCGTCAGCTTCCTCGGCGGCCACCTCGCCGACGTCAGGCGAAGAGGCTGCGGTAAAGCTCTTTTGGGCCATTCGCTCCTCGAGCTCCCCGGGAAGCGTAGCTGGGCTTAGGCTGTGATGCTTTGGAGTGCCGAAGGGGTGGAGATGGGGATCTGTGGGAAAGGGGGCATTTCCCAAGCGTCATCTAAGAAACTCAGGGCGGCGAGGGTATGCATATCAGTGGGTAACCTACACGAGCAGACCGCCAGAGGTTGACGATGGAGGCGGCGTGGCGGCGGTGACCTAGCTAGGTTTCGAGTGAGGGAGGAGTGGTGTGTATGTGTGTGAGCAGGGGATTTGGGTTGAGCGAAGGATTTGGGGTGTGTGTGTGGAGGGGGTCCAAGGTGGTGTTCGAGGAAATGCCGCGGGTACTGAAAATTTTACTAGGCGGGAGTAAAATGGCGAGGCTATCAAAAATTTGGATCAAGGGATTGAAGCAGAGCGAGGTGGGAGTAACGAACATCACACACAGTTAACACATAATAATCGTGTGTTATCAAACAGAAAAAACTCCAGAAGAGCAGATATTTTTGAGATTGCGAGGGATGCAGGCAGGTGTAAAATGCCGGGGCTACTAAAAATTTGGATCTACTAATTGAAGCAGAGCAGGAGTAACAGACATCGCACACGGTCCACACATACTAATCATGTGCTACCAAACAGAAAAACCATCTAGGCGGGTAGATATTTTCGAGATTGCGAGGGAGTAGATATTTTTGAGAGGGAGAGGGAAGCGTCGTGGAGCTGAATCTACTGTGATCATGTGGGTGATAGGGGCAGGGGCGCGGCACACGGGTAGGCCTACGGAACCGTGTCTGTTTCGTACCCGATCGCAGACGGTTGTTGCGTTCGACTCGTCTTCTGTTTATAAATTTGGCGAAAAAACGCGGGAAAGGGTCAGAACACGAACACACTTGCAAGTGGACCAAATATATGTATGAAAAGGGTGGTTTGATGTTCAAATACCCAATGCACAACTTTGATGTGGCACCTGTCACACAAAGCGCATGTTATTATTGCAAGCCCCCCCCCCCCCTCCCCCACAGACACACACACACACACTTCGTGTTGGCGGGAGGGGAATCCTAGCTTTGAACGCATGCCCCCAAATAGCTAGGTCTGACATCTCACCCTACCATAACACAAAACCGAAAGGAGTACATCATGGTCACCCCCCCTTTGCTTCCGATCAAATGTGGACCATGTGCGGGCCCACAGATATGTTCTTCTGGCGTTAGATGGGTGAGACCACATACAAACCACACCTGCGGGTGGCCCGATATGTGTGTGTGCGCATGCGTGCACGTGTCTGTGTGTGTGTGTGTGTGAGAGAGAGAGAGAGAGAGAGAGAGAGAGAGAGAGAGAGAGTGTGTGAAAATGATGTGGTGCGACATTAAAATAACCAAATCACAAATTTGATGTGGCACATGTGCATCGCAAATTAACCGGACATCCCCGACCCCACAGAGGATCATCTAGTGCGAACTAGTACTGTGCCCCCCCCCCCCAACACACACACTTTGAGTCGGTGGGAGGGGGCATCTCACCAAGGCGTATTGTAACACTGACCAAGAAGAATCACCGCCTTGGTCGTATAACCTCTCTTCTTGTTGGGTCAAAGTCATGCATGGATGTCCACACACGGCCCCACAAATAGGCTAGCTTGTCGCTGATAAACATGCGAGGGAGTTCCTGAAGACAACCACTGTGTGCATGTGGCCCAAACATATGTATGAAGTGTCATGTGGTGTTTGAATATACCCAATGCACAACTTTGATGTGGCACCGTGCTTTTGGAACTGGAAAGTCCCCACACGGAGTGAGGGTTCACGACGCGTATACTATATATATAGGGATCCATGTGTATGCAAGCCCTCAAACTTAGGTCTCGAATCTCACCATGATGGACGTACAACTATACGGTAACGCGAACCAAGGGAAGAAGAATCCACCCTGGTAAACTCTCTCGCGTTGTTGGCCGAAGTGATGGACGTCCATGCGGGCCCACGAATATATAGGACGTCGATGATAACCAAGCGAGGGAGAGTGTCCAAAGACAACCACTGCATGCATGTGCCCCAAACATATGTATGGACATGCGTGATGCATGCATATATGTTTGAATACCAAAAGCACAACATTTTGATGTGGCGCGTGCATGCGTCGAAAATCGCACAGTCCCCACACAGATCTGGTCCATGACGCGTCGCGTGATCGCGCCCCCCCCCCCCTCTTCGACTCGATGGGAGGGATTCATGCATACACATGCGCTCAAAGTATAATATGTTATCTCTCACATAATGACATGCATGTACCATACCGTATAAGACGAACCAAAATTTAATCCCCTCCTAATTATAAGTCAAAGTAACCTCTATCGCTGTCGGTCAAAGTGATTGACCAAGCAGGCGCACACAGATGGACGAAGCATCTCGCCGATAACCCCGTGAGTGAGTGCTAGAGGACAACTGCCATCGCTTGCTTGTGGGCCAAACACATGTATGGAGATGTGTGGTTGTGATGTTTGAATACCTAATATATATGCAGAACTTTGATGTGGCACCTGCCTCGGAAACCTTTAAGTCCCCACACGAACCGAGATTCATGACACGCAGTATATGCTGGCCCCCCTCCCCTCTTCGACGCGTAATATATACTCCTACGTACCTTAACACAACCCGAAAATAATCCTCCTTGTTCATCAAATTACCTTTCTCATTCTGTCATATATTAGATGGACGACGACCTCGCGGGCCCATGGAGGGAAGCGTCGCAGGCGAATGAGTGACCACCATCGTCTGCACATGGCCCAATGTGTTGGTGATGTTTTTAATACCCAATATGCACAACTTCTTTATGGCACCTGTCTCGGAAACCAAAAAGTCCCCACACGGAGCGAGATCGTTCATGACGTGTGTGTAGTATGTGCTGCCCCGGCCCCCTCCTCCCCTCTTCGACGCGTACTATATACTCCTACCACAACACAACCCAAAAAGAAACCTCCTTGTTGGGTAAAAGTGATGGAGGACAACCTCGCGGGCCCACGGATGGAAGCATCGCACGCGAGTGACTGTCCTATATGACGCATAGTATATGTTTCCCCCGGCCACCCTCTTCAACGCGTACTATATATATATACATACTCCTACCGTACGTAACAAAAACCAAAAAATCACCATCCTTGTTGGTCAAATTAACATCTCTCACCGCATGTCATAGTGCTGGACGGCGACCTCGCGGGCCCACAGAGAGTGTCACACGCGAGTGAGTGTCCTAGGACCACCGCTTGCATGTGGCCCAAAGGTGCATGCCAAACTTTTTCTGCAGCGAACATGCGACCAAAGGAGTTTAGTGTTAAAATTGAAAAAAAATAGATAACATTTGTCCATTTTTGTACATTGATTGATTTCCTCGGGATTTAATGTGCAAAAATCAAATTTGATCTACATGAGATCTGTGATAATGCACGAAAATGGATTGCAAAATCATATGTGTGCGTGTCCCTGGGTGCATGTTTAGTCCCCATGCAAGAAATTTCTAGCATCGAGAATCTAGATTTTAAAATCCAGTAAATCCAAAACTAAGTTGAAATTCATGAAACTTATCGTGGTGTCATATGGACACCAATAGACTGTGATATTATATTTTTTCCAAATTTGTGACAAGTTTTGATATAATCTTCTTACAAACAAGAAATTATCAATAATTATCAACCAATATTGCAAACGGACTCTTTATTCGAACCATGTGCATTAGACCAACAATGTACGTGCCGTGCTTCGGTTAAGCAATAAAGCGGCAAAATAAATCATCAAAAAGGAAAAAATCAATATAATACATGCCGCCACGCGTCCCGTGTGCCGTACGAGCATGCATGAGTTGACGAGACGCATGCTAGCAGTCCGCCGTGCAGGCAGACCGGGAGGCCGAGGCATGCGCGTGTTCGCTACGCAGTCACCGTGGGGCGTGCTAGTAGCTGTGTGAAATAACGGTAGACATGCCAGCAGTCCGCTGCAGGCTCCCCGGGAGGCGAGATAGCCCTTTGACCGCCGCCCACCTCACTCCCACTCCTCCATATTAATGGCGCGCCCGATCCGCTGGTCATAATAGGCGGCCGCACCCCCCCCCCCCGCCCGTCCATAGTTGTAATCGCCGCATGGAGTCTACTAGGATTTTTCCGAAGCGCACCATCGGTGGGAGTGACGACGTCGGGGCTGGTGAAGCACCCGCGCAACGCATGAAGCTGGGCACAAATGTTTCTATCGATGCCGACGAGGTCTCGCGCGGGCAGCAGCGCGACCTTGACTTCGTCGTCGTCGTCGTGCCTCCCCAGCCGAAGCCAGAGGTCCACAGCTACTCCGGCAACGACTCCGACTCCGACGGAAAACCAGTTAGTCCCCCCCCCCCTCTTTTGTTGGGAATAGAAATCCTTGGTTATGTTCACCCAGTCCATAAAATCAGAGTAAGATTCGTTAGATCCGTGTAGTGTATTGATTGTTTGAATGGTATCTATGGTTAGTGATTAATTGTTTGTTCTATACAAATGATTTTTTTGCTAATAATCCGACTAGGCTTAGCGTGTGTGCTAATAATTCATAGCTAGATCTTGAGAATTGATTTTGAATGTCCTACATATATGTTTGTGCCTTTTTTTCTTCCAGATCTTGAGAATTGATTTTGAATGTCCTACATGTATGTTTCTGCCTTTTTTTCAGATTGCTATGTACACAGATGAGGCTCCGGCCAGCGGTGCCGCTGGCTGTAGATCCTGCACCCGGCAGCGCGGGCAGAAGCGGCCACACCCCCTCGATCCGAGGAACATGTAGATTATCGGGCGGACCGCATCAGCGATCTCCCGGATGCCATCCTTGGGGAGATCATCTTCCTTCTCCCCACCAAGGATGCCTGCCGCACACTGGTCCTGGCATCTCGGTGGCGCACTCTGTGGTGCGCAGAGCCTCTTAATCTCGACTATCGCCAGCTATCTGTTGTTCATGATTTTGAACTCCACGGAGCCATCATCTCCTCCCACTAAGGCTCTGTTCAACACCTATGCATCACGGCATGCTGCCTACTGCACATACCCTACATGGTGGATGCATGGCTGACATCCCGTCAATTCAAAAAACTCCAGCATCTTGAGTTCTACCATTACTATGCAAATAGCTTCCCACCAAGCGTTGTAGCTGTGCCCTCACCATCGATGTCCATCTCATGGTTTTCCTCCTCTCTCCACACTGCCACCTTGAACCAGTGCCATCTAGCAGACAATCTGGTACAAATGCTTCGACTCCCACTCCTAAAAAAACTCACGCTTGTGGTGCTTGATCTGTCGGAGGCCTCACTGCACAGCATCATCCACTCCTACTGCCCTGCCCTGGAGCACTTGCTGCTTGTTTTTGGAAAAGAAATCCGTATCCGTTGTCTCCAAATAAAGTCGCCTCACCTTGTAAGCATTGGAATTTGCTTTAAAGGAGAGGAGCTCATCATCAAAGATGCCCCTGCACTCGAAAGGTTGCTCCTTGATTATTGGTGTGCACCTTCACAAATAATTGTGGTCTCTGCGCCTAAACTGAAGACCATGGGTGTAATTCCTGATCCGCTTGAAGGTTACAAGATGGTGGTTGGCTCCACACTTATTCAGGTACTGTATATTATCATCAACACTTTTGTAATCATAAGCTGCATTTTTCATTTGCGTGCATAAGTTTTATACCATCAACACTTTTGTAATCATAAGCTGCATTTTTCATTTGTGCGCATAAGTTTTATATCATCTTGGAGTACACTTTTGGTACTAATATTATGTTCTATGCTCAATGAAGAGTTTGTCCATGGATACCCTATCAATGGTGTTGGATTCTGTCAAGACCTTACATATCAGTATGTTGTGTTTTGATCTGAACACAATTATCAGCTTGCTACAATGCTTTCCATGTCTGGAGAATTTGTATATACAGGTGATGATTTCAAGCACATTGAAAGCCCATATATAATTTACTAGAATTAACCGTTCAGTTGTCGCTCTTGCGAGATACTCTTTTTTTTAGACATTAACTATTTTCAGTCTTCATGTCTATTTAGGCAAAATCACATTAACAAAAAGGTATAACCAATCGGTGGAATAAGAAGCACCAGGATTTTCAAAGTTCTCATGACATTCGTTTAAGGACAATAACGCTGGAAGGATATGCATCCAACCATGCAAACACTAGCTTTGCCACATTCTTCCTGCTGAATGCGAGGGTACTATTATCCGTGAGGATTAAGGTTTTTAACAAAAACTTTCTCATGGATGGACACATTGAACAACATAAAAAGAAGTTTCAGGTGGAGAAAAGGGCTTCTGAACGTGCTCGGCTTCTATTTACAACAACTTGTCTTCATGTACCAGTAGATTTTCTGGCCCAGGATCTTGATTTTATGGATCAGACCGATCCATTTGATTGTGACTGCCGAAAACTTTGGTTGAGTTAGATGTTACTGTCCTGTTCAATCTGGATTTTGTGTATACCTGATGACCAATTAATCATTGTGGTTTTGTACCTTTTGTAAGGTGGAGTTAGATATTGCTGCCCTTTTCAACTCGGCTTTGACTCATATTTTCTTGGGATAATTGGTTTTATGCCCCTAGTTGTGTCCCACTCGACAGGATTGCCCCTAATTTCCAAAAGCCAGCGGTTCTGTCCAACCCACTTTGGTCGTCTTGTGCTTTTGCCCTTTGACCGTTTGAGGATCACTTTGAAAACTTCATAACTAATTCATACTAAATTTGAAAAATGTAAATAAGAGACCAAAATGTTTGGGAAAACATCACCTACATGTCAATGTCATTTGCATTCATGACAAAAGTGTTGGTAAGTGCACATCTGAGTTTTAGCTCTTATCATACCACCATGAACAGTAAAATCTAAAAAAATTCAAAAAATCCCAAAAAAATTTGGTGTCAAAGAATGACAAATGTTTTAAGTGCTTGCCAAGTTTCATCAGGGAATGACATTCGTGGAAGTCGTGGCCAAAAAACAATCTATTTTGGAGTGTTGATTATTTTTTTTGCCATGACTTCCACAAATGTCATTCCCTAATGAAACTTGGCAAGTGCTTAAAACATTTGTCATTCTTTGACACCAATTTTTTTTGAAATTTTGTGAACTTTTTAAGATTTTACTGTTCATGGTGGTATGATAAGAGCTAAAACTCGGATGGGCACTTTCCAACACTTTTGTCATGAATGCAAATTACATTGACATGTAGGTCATGTTTTCCCAAACATTTTGGTATCTTATTTGCATTTTTCTGATTTAGTATGAATTAGTTATGAAGTTTTCAAAGTGACGGTCAAACGGTCAAAGGGCAAAAGCAGAAGACGACCAAAGTGGGTTGGACAGAACCGCTGGCTTTTGGAAATTAGGGGCAATCCTGTCGAGTGGGACACAACTAGGGGCATAAAACCAATTATCCCTATTTTCTTTCATACAAACCGGAGCTTCTATCAAGAAACCTCATGGTTCCGAGAGGGAACTTGGTCACCTGATCTATGTGCGAAATGACATACGCGGTCTCTTCCCGCCTTGATTTATTTTACAGAGGCAACATGCAAATGTGCAAAAAATATGAAATTATTCAGGGTTCGTTTCGCCTTTTTATAAATTGATTTTCCTAGGCATTTTTAACTGTCCTTAGATGCTTTCCTTGCATGGAGAAGCTATACATTGAGGTGATGCTCCTTTCCTGTTAATTGTTAACCACAATGGAGCTCAATTTTTTGTTACTTTTACCCATGATTACAATGACAAATGTAGAATGATTTCTAAAGGAAATTTGGAGGATTTCAATACATATATTTTTTGAGATGCTAGTGTTGTACGCGTTTTATTCCTTCACCGGACATGCTTTCGTGATAAAAGTTTATCATGAAAGATTGAAGGTGGCATTTCACTCTTTTCATGTATTTTAGAAATCCTGCAAATCAAAGAGGCCCAAAGTGTTCAAATCTGCAGCTAGGCACTAATATGTTGTGTTCGTTTGCAGATACTAGCAGGCCCGAAGTACAAAATGTTGGGGAATATAACAAACACATTGAATGCCTTGATCTTCATCTCATAGAAATTACTTTTAACGAGTACCGAGGCACCACACCAGAAATTAAATTCGCTAGGTTCTTTGTTGAGAAAGCAAGGTTGCTCAAGGTAATTAGGTTTGCCCTATATTTGCTGCGTAGAAGTGAATGGATTGCTAAAGAGCGCAAGCGTCTACAGCTGAATGGAAAAGGCTCTGCAGAAGCTGAATTTTAGTTTGTAACTTCATATGGCAGATTATTCGGAAGTCACTCTATCGAGCCGCTATATGACTTCTCCGTGGCTGATCCTTTCGCAGAAATAATGCATGAAAAAGATTCTGAAGAACATGAATTTTATGTGTCAGAATAGTTTGAACCTTGTAGTCTTTGAATTTGGGCCTTGTAATGCTGGAATTTGAACCTTGCAATATTTATGGTATTTGTTATATAATGTAATTGGATGTTTAATTTGGTTTTGTAATCATGTCCTATTATAAGTATATATATATATATATATATATATATATATATATATATGTTGTTCTTCTGTACACAGAGCATAAATGTTGTGCAGGCAGAGCATATCACATCGCACGCGAACCACACTAGGGAACTTGTCGGTGATGAATTCATCAATCGCAGACGGTTGTCTACCAGCAAATGTTTGCCCACAACGCACACGGCTTATTCCATCACAAACAGCGTGGATGGATCAACTATATGCCACGTATCGCACACGCAACTCTAATATGATTCGTGCTTGATGACTCTGCCATTGCTCGCACATATCGTCTTATTTGCCACGTATCACTGTGCCGGCCTCTGCTCGCGTCCCTGGGCGCGCTCTGCTCGCCGTTAGGCGCCGTGGCACGCTCTGCTCGCGTACCTCCACGCGCCCGGCTTGTGGACAGCTTTTCCTTGCATGTTCAACTGCTATATGCATATATATGGTTGCTCGCCATCGAGGCAGCCGTGGAGCGCTCTGCTCGCGTCCCTACGCGCGTGCTCTGCCAGCGGTTGGGGCCTGTGCATGATCATGTTGGGGGCCCCATATGCATGCGGTTGCACCGTGCGCGTCACCATGATGCAGTTACGTGCGGCACGATGGAGTTACGCGCTGCATATTAGAACTGCCATCCGGGCATGCGGACATTCCAGGCCGTCCAGCTTCTCCATTAACTCTCGCGGCCATTATAACCTTAGTCTCTTCAACTTTTCGATCTCGCCCCACAAAACAACAAGCACACCCACGACGACACATAGAGAGAGGATATCTAGCGGTGCTCCAATGGAGTTCGGCGAGCATAAAGTGGACACCCACGCGAGGGAGGCGGATCTCTCGGTGGTGTACACCATCGACCCGGCCGTGGTGGAGGACTACGTCAACACCGCAGAGCAGTTGCTTGCTCGAGACAAGTAGAAGGTGGTTGGCATCGACCTCCAGTACACCGACGGTCATCCCAGCAAAGATCAGAAGGTTGTTGTCACCCAGTTGTGCATGCGCCATCATGTCCTCATCTACCACTACTGCATGGCCACAGAGCCTTGCGACCGTTTTGCCAGGTTTGTCAACAGAGACGACTACAAGTTCGCTACAGTGGAAACCTCCAACGATGTAAAAGCGCTCATGGTTACGGGCTTGGCCTGCAAGAACCTTGTTGAAATCTGTGACCACTACAGGGTCTGGGCAGCACAAAGAAGAACTCCCTGGTTGAACTCGCCTTGGCCATCATCGACCCCTACTACGAAAATATGAAGCAGGATGCCAACAGAACAAGCCCCGTATCCTGCCACGGGGCCTGGATGCGGCAACTTGATGAACATCACCTCAGGTTCATGGCCAAGAGAGTGTACACATGCTACGAGATGCACAGGCGGATCATTGACATGAGGAAGTGCCTCGTTCCTGAAATCTACGAGGCCGGATCGAGCCACAAGAAGAGCAGTAGCGGCATGCGTCACAAGAAGTAGATGATGATCAAATGATCATTTATCCTAGTTAATTATGCATGTAATATATAGTTTACTTTGGTGTGTGGAAATGTCATGTGTGTGGTAGCCACCTATGTAATTATGCATGTAATAATTTACTTTGGTGTGTGCAAATGTCATGTGTATAGTAGCCAACTATGTAATTGGATGTTTAATTTGGTTATGCAACCATGTCCTTATAATTGTGTATATATATATGTTGTTGTTCTGTATGCAATCCCATCGCACAACACACACGTCTTATTAGCAGCAATCTTCTGTGTTATTATCGGTCTTCGCACATATTTCTGATTACAGACATGTTTGCCGCGTATCACACACATCTTGTTAAATTGAACCGTTTTTGTTCTCTTGACTCAATGCAAACAGTTCATCCAAGTGAACTATTTGCCCTCTATCGCACACACCTTGATCTCGCTGACCGTTTCTTTTGTTCCGCGTAATCACAAACAGTTCATCTGAGTGAACTGTATGGCATATATCGCACACACCTTCATCTGGATGCCCGTTTCTGTTATTCTGCCTCATCACAAACAGTTTATCCGAGTGAACTGTATGTCGTATATCGCACACACCTTCATCTGGCTGCCCGTTTCTGTTATTCTGCCTCATGGCAAACAGTTCATTGAACTGAACCGTATGCCCCGCATCGCACACGCAACTAAAATCTAAACCGTGTTTGATGTATCCGCCATCGCAAACGTTTTGCACCTTTTTGACGGTTTTTTACATCACCGTTTGCGATTAATGCATCGCACACAATTTCGTCGAAGCTCTCTGATTGTAGTGTCACGTTAGCAGCATCCTGCAGTAGTGTAAGCATGAAACCAAGGACACACATTTGATTTTTGAACCCATTTATATGCATTGGAGCATGTGCATGTAGTTCAAATTCGAATTATGCACATAAATGCATAGAAAAATCAGTTAATATATAAAAATGTCCAAACGAACCCCGAAAAATCCCAAAATTTAACACAACACTCCTGTTGTTCTATGTTGACACTAGAAAAAATTTGAAAGCAAGAAGAGGCAACAGATATCGTTTCGTCCACAAAAGTGGCACGTTCCCTACCAAAACCATGAGGCTTGTTATGAGAAGCTATGGTTTGTGAGAAGCTTATACCCAAACCTGCCCCAAATGGGACAATATTTTTACCACAACATGTTGATGCTGTTCCATGATAGCATGTCAAGTTTCATGAATTTTAGATGAGTTTTCGATTTACTAGAATTTTAAAACCATGTATCTCAATGTTAGCGGCCGAGAGACAGTGGCAAGGTGTTTGACATTCATTCTCATTTCTTGCGTGTGACCTAAGCATGCAACCAAGGACACACATTTGATTTTTTAACCCATTTTTATGCACTGGAGCATGTGCCTATAGTTCAAATTTGAATTATGCACATAAATGCCTAGAAAACTTAGTTAAGGTATAAAAATGTCCAAATGAACCCCAAAAATTTCCAAAATTTAACATGACACTCCTGTTGTTCTATATTGACACTAGAAAAAATTTGAAAGCAAGAAGAGGTGATGGATATCGTTTCGTCCACAAAGGTGGCATGTTCCCTACGGAAACCATGAGGCTTGTTGTGACAAGCTCTTGTTTGTGGGAAGCTTATACCCAAACCTGCCCCAAATGGGACAATATTTTTACCATGGCATGTTGATGCCGTTCCATGATAGCATGTCAAGTTTCATTAATTTCAGACGAGTTTTCAATTTACTAGAATTTTAAAACAATGTATCTCAATGTTAGCGGCCGAGCGATGGTGGCAAGGTGTTTGACATTCATTCTCATTTCTTGCATATGACCTAAGTTTGCAACCAAGGACACACAATTGATTTTTCAACCCATTTTTATGCACGGGAGCATGTGCATGTAGTTCAAATTTTAATTATGCATATAAATGCCTAGAAAACTTAGTTAACTTAAAAAATATCCAAATGAACCCCAAAAAATTCAAAATTTTAACACGACACTCCGTTGTTCTATGTTGACTCCAGAAAAAAAATTGAAAGCAAGAAGAGGGGACGAATATCGTTTCATCCACAAAGGTGACACATTTCCCTAACGGAACCATGAGGCTTCTTGTGAGAAGCTTATACCAACACGTGCCCCAAATGGGACAAAAAATTTTACCCCAGCATGTTGATGCCATTCCATGATAGCATGCCAAGGTTCATGAATTTCAGACGTGTTTTGGATTTACTAGAATTACAAAAGCAAGTATCTCAATGTTTGACGACGAGCCATAGTGCCGTGGTGTTTGAAATTCATCCCCATTCCTTGCATGGGACATAAGCATCAACCCATGGACATATATATGATTTTACAACCCATTTTGCTGCACTGGAGCATGTGCATGTAGTTTAATTTTGAATTGTGCACCTGAAATGCCTAGAAAAACAAGTTAATGTATAAAAATGTCCAAACGAACCCTGAATAATACCAATTTTTTTACGACACACCTATAGTTGCATGTTCACTGCAGATAAAAGTTCTAGCAATTCAAACACCCTCCTTTGCCGCTGTGACCCCATTATGTATTTCAAATCAAGACGAAAAATCAAGTAGATCGCACACAGTTTATTATCACCGACCGTGCGAGATACAATACAAAATATCTTGGAGCACCGTTGGAGTATAGTACGTATATGGCTTATGTGAGAAGGTGTGTCGGCTATAGTCCATAGCCGGCGTGTCAAGTATACTAGCTCGCTCCCCAAATATTATTTCACTGTTCAATCATCGGCAGTGAAAGATGGGGATGTGGACCCGCGTCGTGAGGGCAACTTTGGCGGCCCACTCCGGCAAGAGCGTGGCTGCAGCCGTCATGCGCATGCTAAAAAGCTGCGTGAGCACGGCCGCAATCTGCGACCGGGCGGCCAAGGCAGCCCAAACGGCCGTTGTTGCTTCTTAGGTGGTAGCAGCAACATCTGCCTCGGGGATAGCAACTGGCGAGAGCGGCAATGCAGTTGTCCGTTCTGCAGCGGCGGCCTTAGCCCTGATGGAGGCCGCCCACGATCATGTCGGGGCCGCCCACGCCCAGCTCCTGGCGGTCACCGTACAAATCAAACGAAGCTTCTCCTACAACGGTCAGCAACCCACGGCCGAAGAGTTGGCAATCGCCGAGAGCGTTCGAGTAGCCGTCCGTTCCTCTGCGGCATACCTTGGCACGACGGAGCCCGTCCAAGCCCAGATCACGACCGACCACGCCCAGCTCATGGCGGCCTTTTCCAAAGAGATGGCGGATGCGGATGGCGAGATGCTTGCCGAGTATGGCATGATGGATGCCATGGATCCCCCTTCCCCAGGAGATCGTCGGGTGCGAGCTGGACATGGATGAGGCGGCGGAGATCGACGAGCGTCAGTCGGAGTAGTACTCTTTGTTTAATTAAGAGCGACGGTCATTAATTTGTTAGAGTAATGTTTAGGTCAGCTAGCTCTGTTTAATTGCTGTACTTGCTCGATTAAGAAGTGTGGGTGAGTTGTGGCCTCTTTTGTGAACCCCAAATTATGCAATGACGTGGATGACCACTGTAACCAGGGAAATTCGGACCAAAATTCGCACGTTCAAACTCATCACACACGGGATAAGCTATATGAATTTTTTGTGATGTTCACATATCGTACACAGTGTTGAATAAGGGACCGTGTCCGATGACACTTTGCGCGCCAGTTTTTCGCTTCACCGAGCCAAAATTTTCGGCTTCCACAGAAATATCTACCTTGCTGCCCACTTCCCCTTACCAAAAGCCACATTTCCCCTGTTTCTGCCTTCCTTTCCAAGTTCAAACCTTCACTCCTTGCTTGCAGCAACACCTCCTCGCCGGCGACCCTCCTTCACGCTGCTCGACCTCGTCGATCTAGGCAGGTAATCCACACCCGACCCCCATCCTCCTCCTCCTTCTACATCCCACATGCCCCGACCGCCGGCGCAACACCTTCCACCCAAATCACCGACCCCTACCCCAAATAAGTGCCGCCCTCAGCCATGGTGCATGCAGTATAGCCAGGAGCTCAAGGAGCATTTGGTAGCGGAGAAGCAAATCGCAGCCACACGCACGGCTGAGGTCGCGATGGCTGCCATTCATGCCGACCCCCAGATCTTGGAGGAGCACCTCGCCGTCGAGGCCATCATCGATGCCTCGAGCGTCGACGGCGCGATGTGGTTGGCTGCTTTAAACGACAGTTCGTGGTGTTTCCTTGAGGCCACCATCGGTGCCTTCGACGAAGACTACGAGGTGTTTTCTTAGCATGCCCGTGCTTACCTCAACTCGAGAGCCAGCAAGTTGGTGCCCAGAGTGGCTCAGGGAACTCACCACTACGAGGAGGGCACCCACAATGTGGAGGTCTCACTGAGGGACTCCGGGATTAAGGGGTCCTTGGACCGTCGACCCTCTGGATATGGGCCGGACTGATGGGCCGATATGGGGCTGAGCCAGAGTGTGGACCCATGATCGGACAGGGGATCTTCGGAGTCGTGGTGTGCCCTCCAAGCCAAGATTAGGTAGGATCTTCCTTTCTTTGTAACTGATCATGTGTAACCCTAACCCTACCGGTGCCTATATAAACCCGAGGGTTTTAGTCTTTAGGGTTAGAGCTACATTCATCACTTCATTACCTTAGGGTTTAGCTCGCCTGATCTCGAGGTAGATCTACTCTGTAACCATACCATAGATCAAATACAATCAAACAGGACGTAGGGTTTTACCTCTACGAGAGGGCCCGAACCTGGGTAAATACCATGTTCATCGTCCCTTGTTCCCAATCGATCCTAGATCCACAGCTCGGGACCCCCTACCCAAGATCCGCCGGTTTTGACACCGATATTGGTGCTCTCATTGAGAGTTCTGTTGCGGATCACCGAAGGATCAATGGCCCAACTGTTTGTTGGAAACCCCTCCAGCGCTGGGGAAATCTTCGTCCCCGGCCAGATCTTTACGTTCGGCAGCATCCCTTTCCGCGCCGACCCCACCGGTCGCTTGAGCTCAGTTGAAAATCTCACCGCCGATCACGAAGCCAGCCACCGGAACTTGGAGTCCGGCACCAGCCCTCGGCGAAGCCCCGCTTCCGAAAAACCCGCTGAGCCCGACACCTTGACCTCGGATTCAGTGGATGTAAAGGGAGCCTACTCAATCCGGGGCCTGGCCTTAAAGCCATATCCCATTGAAGTATCCGAAGAATATCCCGCCGAACATCCAGGAGGCTTGACCACGGTAAGAACCCCTTCGGTAGACAACCTGTCAGATCGATTCCGAGCTATGGGAATCTCCGTTAGTAGGTCGACGGCCTACAACCAGATCGGGCTTAAACCTGATAACAGAGAGATCCACATCCCCCCCCCCATCACTCACCTCGTCGCTACCATCGAAGAGAGGACGGAGGGATCGCGATCTCCGAAGCTTATGACAGTATACACCCGGGTCTTTAGCCCGGAAACGGATACCCGTCAAGATAAGAGTTCAGACCCAGCCTACGACACCGGATCTGACCCTGAGTTAGCCCGACCACACGCAGGCGTACGTCCGAACACTGTGCTAATAGAGCCGGACATAGCCCAGGCGCGGCTCGCCGCTGCCGACACCCCAGACGCGCAGAAGACGGGACAACTAAAAAAGTTCCCACACCGAATACTGTCCGGATGTGGGAAGACCGGAAGTATGGGACCTGATGTACATCAAGCAGCAGCCCGAAGAAACGGTCCATCATTACTGGGCCAGATTTCTCCTAGTAAAAAATGAGATAATCGATTGCCGCGACGAAGAAATAATTGAAGCCTTCCGACTCAATTGTCGGGACGCATGGATCTTAAATGCCCTCGCCCGCCGCCGCGTGCAAAATTTCGCCGAATTATCGGACATGGTACGCAAATTCTGCGCCATGGAAAGCACCTGGAGGTTACAACAAATGCGCAGGGAGTCAATCCCTGGCCCGAGGCCTAGCAAGGCCCAAGCAAAATGGGCGCACATGTTAGTTTCGCCCGAACACAATCCCGTCCAAAAAAGAAATAAACCCAGGACGGTTCTGGATGAATTGTTGGATAAACCATTCCCTATACACTCGGCCCTGCTTAATGCAAATCCGACTCATAGGCTTCGAGCTTGCTGGGTGGTAAGGCAGGTGGCCAAAAGTGGTGAACACATCCTCGGCCTCACACCCCCCAATAGGCAATCAACAACGCCACCTCACGACGATGTCCTGACAGTCTACGAGACTTTCTCCTCCAACAATCAAAGGAAAAGGGCTCTTCGAGAGCTCAGCCAAGTCTACAAGGTTATAGCCACACAGCCATGGGCGGACGTACCTATCACCTTCCATCAGAAAGACGAGCCAATATCCCGCTCCACCCACACGCCCGCAGCACTAGTCCTTGACCCCATAATCGACGGCTTCAGGCTAACCAAAGTGCTGATGGACAGGGGCAGCGGCCTAAATCTCATCTATGAGGACAAGCTCTATAAAATGCAGCTCAATAGTTCCTGCATCGCGCACAGTCATACCACATTCCGAGGAATTATACCCGGCAAGGAGGCGCGTTGCTCTGGACACATAACCTTGGACGTAGTATTCGGTACTCCCGATAACTACAGATTCGAACCCTTGTTGTTTCACATCGTGCCCTTCGGCAACCGATACCATGCCCTCTTGGGACGTGAGGCATTTGCACGATTTCAAGTTGTACCACACTATGGATACATGAAGCTCAAAATGCCGGGGCCTAACGGCGTGATTTCGCTCGCCAGCGATCCGAACACAGCCCTCCGAGCAGAAAATAAGACTGCATCACTTGCCCTCGCAGCACTATCTGAAGCTCTAGCAGCCGAAGAGTTATCAACACTCCGCACCATAGTCAACAGGGACGATGTGGTCCTCAGTAAAAGGCCAAAATCCATGTCATTCAAACCAGCCGACGAGATAGTAAAATTCCAAGTACACCTGACAGACCCGAATAAAATGGGGTCCATCGGAGCACAGCTAGATCCCGCATTTGATGAAGCACTGCGCGCATTTTTACGTGAAAATTGGGACATATTCGCTTGGCATCCTTCCGATATGCCGGGCATCCCACGGAGGCTGGCGGAGCATAGCCTGAATATCATCAAAGGCTTCAAGCCAGTCAAACAGACAATACGCCGATTCTCCGAACCCAAACGACAGGCTATGGGTGAGGAGGTGGCAAAACTACTAGAGGTCGGATTCATCCATGAAATAAAGCATCTGGAGTGGCTGGCAAATCTGGTCATGGTACCCAAGAAGGACAAGTCATGGCGTCTCTGCGTCGACTTCAAGGACCTAAACAAGGCATGTCCCAAGGATCCCTACCCTCTACCTCGCATAGACCAGATCATTGACGCCACTGCTGGACATGATTCACTATGCTTTCTCGACACATACTCCGGGTATCATCAAATAAAGATGAAGGAGTCTGACCAAGCTGCAACCGCGTTCATCACCCCCTACGGGCCATTCTGCTTCAACACGATGCCTTTCGGGTTAAAGAACGCAGGAGCCACATACCAACGCATGATTCAAACATACATGGAAAATCAAATTGGCAAAACGGTCGAGGCATACGTAGACGACATGGTCATTAAAACCAAAAAAGTCGATCAACTCATGGAAGATCTCCGCTTGACTTTCGAAAACCTGCGGGCCTATGACATACGGCTCAACCCGGACAAATGTGTGTTCGGGGTCCCTGCCGGCAAGTTGCTTGGATTCATCATCTCCCATCGGGGAATAGAGGCCAATCTGACTAAAATTAGGGCCCTGTCCCAGCTTGCAATACCAACGGAGCTCAAACACGTACAGAAGCTGGCAGGCTGCAAGGCAGCCCTAAGTCGTTTCATTTGCCTCCTCAGCGAGAAGGCACTGCCTCTCTACAGGCTACTTAAGAATACAAAAAACATTGAGTGGATTGATGAGGTGACCGCTGCACTAGAAGAAATCAAAACACTCCTGGCAAGCAACCCCATCCTGGCCGCACCAGGTGTCGGCAAACCTATGCTGCTGTACATCTCAGCCACCAACCAGGTGGTAACTACGGCGCTCGTCGTAGAACGGGATCAGAGGGACACAAGTTCTAGGTCCAAAAGCCAGTCTACTATGTGTCAGAGGTCCTCACACCATGCAAGTCCCGATATCCTCACTATCAAAAAATAGCATACACGGTCTTTATGGCATCCCGGAAACTGCGACACTACTTTCAAGAGTGTTTGGTGACAGTAGTATCCGAGGTACCCCTCAACGATATAATCAACAAAAGGGATGCCATGGGCCGCATCGCAAAATGGGCCATAGAGCTCCTTCCCTTCGAGATAGTATACAAACCACGCCGAGCTATTAAATCTCAGGTGTTGGTCGATTTTTTATCCGAATGGACAGAAGCCGAACTCCCCAACGAATATAGCACATACACGCACTGGACAATGTACTTTGATGGCTCCAAGATGCTGGCCGGACTAGGTGCTGGGGTTATCCTAATATCCCCTACAGGTGATAGTATCCGGTACATTTTACAAATCATGTACACGGACTCCAATAATGCAGCCAAATACAAGGCACTATTGCACGATCTTCGGATGGCAACATCGATGGGTGTTCGGTGGCTGGAGGTGCGAAGAGATTCGAACCTCACCATCTCACAGGCCAACGGTGAATTTGATGCCAAAGATCCAAAAATGGCGGCATATCGAAACGCCGTCCTCAAGATGTCAGCCCAGTTTGAGGGTCTAGAATTCCATCATGTCTCTAGAGACAGTAACCAGGCCGCGGATGTTCTTGCCCGCATGGGTGCCAAGTGAGACCCAGTACCTAAAAACACCTTCCCGGAAAGGCTATTCAAGCCATCCGTAGTATGGCATGAGGGGGACAACGGCACCTCAACAAATGAGCCTGTCCAGATCGCCCCACCGGAAATCGAACCAGATGATCATATTGTCGGAGGCTCCGCACTTGAAGAAACACCCTCGGCCCATGAAATCATGGCCATAATCGCCCCTTGGACCAAACCACTGCTCGCCTACCTCTTGTGACAAGAGCTCCCTGATGATCAGACAGAGGAGCGACGCATAGTACGGCGCTCTAAAGCGTACAAAGTCCACAAGGGCGATCTCTATAAAGAGAGCACTATGGGGGTCCTTCAAAGGTGCATCTCCGAAGAGGAGGGGCAGCAGCTCCTCGCCGATATACATGCCGGCATGGGTGGTCACCATGCAGTAGCTCGGGCCCTGGTCAGCAAAGCCTTTTGAGTAGGATTCTTCTGGCCCACAGCTCGTGAGGACGCACGTACCCTGGTCCAACATTGCGTTGGGTGCCAGCTATTCGCAAATCAAAGCCACATGCCTCCCACAGCTCTTCGGACTATACCCATAACATGGCTGTTCGCTATCTGGGGGCTTGACATGGTCAGACCACTTAAAGGGGGGACCAAGAAAAAGAAATACCTACTAGTCATGGTGGATAAATTCACCAAGTGGATCGAAGCAAGGCCGGTAACCTCTGTGGAATCCGGACCTGTTGTTGACTTCATATCCAGTGTTGTACACTGTTATGGTGTCCCCCACAGCATAATCACCGATAACAGGTCTAATTTCACCGCCCAAGAGGTCAAATATTGGTGTGCTAAGATGGGCATAAAGCTCGACTACGCTTCGGTATACCACCCGCAAACTAATGGGCAGGTGGAACGAGCAAACGGATTAATTATGGGTGGCATAAAACCTCGCTTAGTCTGCTCCCTCGAGGAATCAGATTGTCACTGGGTAGAGGAGCTGGACTCCGTGCTATGGGGGCTGCGCACTACTCCTAATCGATCGACAGGATACACCCCGTTCTTTATGGTGTATGGTGCTGAAGTTGTCCTCCCATGTGACTTGATCCATGACGCACCCAGGGTACGTATGTACGAAGAGAAGGGGGCCGAGCTAGACTGACCAGACGACCTCAATGCATTAGAAGGAGAGCGTGACGTTGCTCGGGCATGCTCTGCATTCTATCAGCAACAAGCACGGCGTTACCAAAATCGACAAGTTCGGGCAAAGACATACAATGTGGGAGAGCTCGTCCTGCGCCTCCCGGAGAAGCAGAAGCACAAGCTTTCACCTAAGTGGGAGGGTCCCTTCATAATAGATGAAGTACTCATAGGGGGGGCATATCGCCTTCGCAGACCATCGGATCGGGGTCTCGAACCGAACCCATGGAACGCCGCTCGACTTCAGTGTTTCTACGCATAACCCGGCTTCGTCATCAACACTCCCTCAGCCTGTCTTCGTCTTTTTTGCTTTGTTTTAAATTATGGGACTTTAGCTTCCCCGACCGAGAGTTTAGATAAACCGTAACACGACAGGTCACCATTGTACACATCTTCGGATGTACTACCCAGCTTTACCTAGGGGCTCCTCTTAAAAGCGGCCAATTATAATATACTTCTTACAACCTTATTTTTGTTGTTTGAATAGATCTCCTCCGCGTATCTTTCAAGCCATTATATGCACCTATCTGACTTAAGTCCTTCGCTACGCTGGGTTGCCTGGCTCCTGTGTTTACCCCTACGTTCCCGATTGTTCGGCTAGGGAGTAAAGGGAGCACCTCTGAGATTGCTACGCCCGGGTAATCCAGATACGTACCTCAGACGGGTGAAGCTGAAAGCTAGCATTCTTAAGAAAATAATGGGTCGGCCTCCAAGGAAGTGAAAATAAACAGGCGCTAGCCGCCATCTAACTGTTCCTGGTTCCTAAAAACCACGAACATCCGTGTGTCACCGGCTTCCAAACTCACGGCTTATGGTCAACATACCTTACCCAAAGAAAGGAACCCTTGGAGGAACTATTTTCTTCGGAAGATGTTTCTTATGTTACACAGTAATATAACATTACTCGCCATGCGCGTTTTGTCTGTTCGTACCAAATGGCCGGATTGCCTGGTTACCACAAATATCCCTAGTTCGTTAGGGCATATAGTACGAAACACTCCCCGATCACTGGTCAGGCAGGCAGAAGCCAATGGCCAGTTAAGACAACGTTTTTTCCACGGTTTGAGAATTGCGCGATGTAAAGTACATGGATACATAGAATCACGCACTCTACTCTTTATCAACGCCATCTATCAAACTGTCCAAGGCACAATCCTTCTGGGAGTACCGAGCTGCGGGCATCACTTGGTCATACACTAAGCTAAGCGGTATTTCCTTCCCATCCGGCCCCACGGGTCCCACCCGGTCCATATGTTCGGGCTCGAGTTTAGTAAACCGGGTCTTCACCATTGTCCAGGCCTCGTGCGCTCCTTCCCGGCAAGCCGATATCTT
This sequence comes from Thinopyrum elongatum, assembly GCA_011799875.1. Lineage (NCBI taxonomy): Eukaryota > Viridiplantae > Streptophyta > Magnoliopsida > Poales > Poaceae > Thinopyrum > Thinopyrum elongatum. The sequence continues at coordinate 387,198,532 of CM022298.1, forward strand.
CTAAAATTCAAAGCGTCGCCTCGCCCCTTTAAAGCGGTTAGCCAGCTCAGCCATGGTCTTCGCTGGCACTTCCAGTGGCCATAATGCTTTAACCATGCTTTTCATGGCCTTCGGGGCTCTCTCATGCGCCTTGGTTAGTTCCTTCAAAAGATTCCCACTAAAGGAATCGACCTCCTCTTCCGGCCATCCTGTCAGGAGACCTAGCAAACAGGGGCAGCATGTTTCAAAACAATTCTTCATCCGCAACACACGTAATACCGAATTCGTGCGTTACGGAATATGCCACCTTTCAGCTTCTAGTTCTCCTCCAAGGCTTGCGCCAATTGAGATTTTAAACTCTCAATTTCTTTAGTTTTTCGTTGACTTTTTGCCTTGAGCTCATTCTTCTCTTCCTGACTTTGTGTCAGTACTCGCTTGCCAGCCTCTAATTCCCTCCGCATTTGATTCATCGCTTCGCCGGCTGCGGGGACAGTGCGGCATCAGTATACTGGAAGCGTCATGCAGTTTTTATCACTTTAAAGCCTTTGCACTTACCAGGATATTCGCTGGTTGCTCTTTTAGCTGCTTCTAGTTCGGCCTTAACATTGGCAAATTGTGTCCGACTTAGCTTGAGGTCTTCGGACAACTTGACGTTCTGCTCCCTCGCGGTCTGCACACTCAAGATAATATAAGAATCCTTAACTTGGCCGTCCCGCCCAAATTAAGGCTTGGGGGCTGCTAGGTTAGGAACTATAAAACACTATTAAGCTATCTCCCACCTGCATTCCGGAAGAAAAAAGACCGGCGATCCCTTCAAGCCCGGTTCGGGCCGCTCCAAGGTATGCGTCCACCGAATTAAAAGCATTAAACTCCTGATCGGTAAATGCAGCATGGCGCAAAGATTCTCTCCGTCGGCGGTGATTCATTACACTCTCGACCTCGGAGTTGGTCACCGAAACATCATCGGGGTCCTCTGGATAGGCGCCAGCAGCTGTGTGTTCGGCAGGGTCCCCAGCTTGCACTGAAGGCCCAAGGTTGGAATCACGCCTCGGCGCGCTCGAGCAGTCCTTGGACTGGTGCGCCGGAACTCTTCTCCTGCAAAGTTAAGCGAACATTAGACAAAAGATATTAAGGACAAACCCTCTTGTCATCCCAGAGCATCTTACCTCTGAGCCGAGGGGGCAGTTGCTTCTGCTCCAGAAGAGGCCTTCCTCTTGAGTGTCTCGTCAGGGGCCGGGGCCGGCGTATGCCGTGCTCCTCCCGCAGTTGTTCGCCGTGTAGTTCGGCGACCCTTGGGAGTAGAAGTTAGAGTGTGCGAGATGGCACAAGATGGTCATCCAGTTTGGGAAGAGGTCCTCTGTTCACTTACAGTGGAGGAGGGAAGGGCCCCTGGATGATCAGCCATCACGACAACTTTGATGCCGTCAAGGCTTTCTTGGTAAAAGACCCCATCTTCGAAATCAATCGAAGTCTCCGGATCGTCATGATAGCCCGAATCGTCGTCCCAGGAATGATTCTCCGGTTGAGGGGAAGGATAGTGGATGGACTCGACCTCGTGCCTCCAACTCTGTGCAAGAACAAAGTACAGTCAATGGGTGTTCGGACGTGATGGCCGAATTATGGACAGAGAATTGAGGCATACCCAATTTGCCAGATTATAACCGGAGTAACCCTCCTGGATACTCAATTGAGCAAGTCTTCCTCCTCTCCTTTAAAGAGGTCAGCTAAAATCTTGGCCATGGCTGCTTTATTGTCTGACCCTTGTCGCTTATAGCCGGTCGCGTTGCTAGTCCCGTTGTAGCACCATAAAGGGTGCCCCCTCTACTGAAGGGGTTGTACGCACCGGGATATGGCAATGGCCATCACCTCGATCATGGTCAGTTTGCTATGGGCCAGCAGCCGAACTTTGGTGGCCACACGGTGCACTTCTATGCTGTCTGGTTGGGAGGGACTCTTGGGTCCCCAGTTGAGCCGCTTCTTCAGCGGGGCGCCTGAGAATTCGAGCAACCCTCTCTGAACTGGGTCTAAGAGGAGAACATCTTCAATGTAAAACCATTTTGAGGTCCATCCTTCGGGATCCTTTCGTGGGGTCCCAATAGGGTAACCTGTCCTGGCTATCTGCCACACCTTTGCTCCTCCCACTTCAAAGATTGACCCCTCACGGGTACGAGGAAAGAGCCAGAAGTATTTCGTCCATGAATCAAAATGGGCTTCGCAGTTCAGGAAAATCTCGCAGAGGGCCACGAAACCAGAGATATGTGGTATAGACCCTTGGGTGAGGTTGTGGAGTTGGATCCCATAGAACTCTAATAAACCTTGAAGGAAGGGGTGAATGGGAAAACCAAGGCCTCTTAGAAGAAAGGGCACGAAGCATACCCTCTCTCCCTTGCTGGGAGCAGACGAGCTCTCGGCGAGTGCTTGACCATCGACGGAGATTTATCCGGCATGGACAGGAACAAGATCCGCCGCGGGAAGATAGCCCCGCATCTGCAGAAGGCTCAGCTGGAGGCGCGAAACTGAACAGCTCGCCCAATCACCGGGAGAGTTCCATGGGGGCGCGAGGATGAACTGGGAATATCGGCCATTGCACCCGAGGATTTCTTTGACGCTGTTTTTTGCGAAGGGGATGGGTTAACCGCCCCCTTATCACTTTGGATCTATAAATAAGCGTTTCGCCTTAAAGTTGAAAGGACAGGTTTACAGAAGGCGGCATTGGGTCGCGTGCCTTCTAAAATGGTGCGCGACAGTCAAAGTTCCCAAGGTAGGCATTAAGCTCCTAGGGGCCCACTATGTTTTCGAGTGGACCTAAGAATCCAGATTGTCAAACCGGTCGAGCACGAATACAGCTTTGATCTGAACTATACTAAGTGACAAACCTCTGATGTCGATCTGAATAGTTTTCAGCTATGATGCACTTCTCCAAACAATATGAGTCAAGGCAAAGAACTCACCTCGCAAGCCGAAGATTTGGAGCTCACCAGAAGATAATCCCTGGCGTTGGAGGCTAGTTCAGGGGCTACTGAGGGAGTCCTGGATTAAGGGGTCCTTTGACCATCGACCCTCTGGATATGGGCCGGACTGATGGGCCACTATGGGGCTGAGCCAGAGTGTGGACCCGTGATCGGACAGGAGATCTTCAGAGTCATGGTGTGCCATCCAAGCCAAGATTAGGCAAGATCTTCCTTTCTTTGTAACCGATCATGTGTAACCCTAACTCTACCGGTGCCTATATAAACCGGAGGGTTTTAGTCTTTAGGGCTAGAGCTACATTCATCACCTCATTACCTTAGGGTTTAGCTCGCCTGATCTCGAGGTAGATCTACTCTGTAACCATACCATACATCAAATACAATCAAACAGGACGTAGGGTTTTACCTCTTCGAGAGGGCCCGAACCTGGGTAAATACCGTGTTCATCGTCCCTTGTTCCCCATCGATCCTAGATCCACAGCTTGGGACCCCTACCCGAGATCCGCCGGTTTTGACACCAACACTCGCCCTCTTCCATGTCCAAGGAGCCAATCATCATCGATATCTCCAACGATGAGGAGTAGCTTGTCTTATTAGCTCACTATAAGGACATATGTTCAATTAGCTAGCTACGCTGGTTAAGCATGATCGGCTTACCCGTTGCATGTGCTGCTCCTACCTTTCCTTAGAAAATTCTAGTGAATTGTCCTATCTACTTTTACCATGTAATCTGTTCCTCTAGTGTATATGTTCTAGATGTCGTGCAATGTGGTGCTCACTTACTAACTGTTTGGTTAATTTGTTGTCATGTTCAGTTAACTATTTGGTTCAATTCTGCAATGTGATGTTCAATTCTTTTGGGTGCAATTTTGTATTGTCTTCCATGTGCGAAATAAATTGAATTTGGCTATATTTCCAAGTTGTCAAGCATGCTTGGTTTGCTTAACAGTCTGATCTTATAGTATCTTATATATTGTGCAATCTGGTGCTCAGTTAATGTTTGGTTCATTTGTTGTGGTGTTTAGTTAACTGTTTGGTTCAATTCTGCAATGCGATGTTCAATTGTTGTGGGTGCATTTTGTTATTGTCTACCATGTGAGAAATAAATCGAATTTGGTTGTACTAAATACATGAGAAACAAATACAATTGCTATATTTCCAAGTTATTAGGCATGCTTGGTTTGGTTAACTGTCTGATCTTCTATTAGGAGTATGTTATATCGTGCAATGTTGTGCTCAGTTAATGTTTGGTTCATTTGTTGTGGTGTTTAGTTAGCTGCTTGGTTCAATTCTGCAATGCGATGTCCAATTGTTGTGGATACAATTTTGTATTGTTACGCATGTGAGGAATAAATCGAATTTGGCTGCACTTAATACATGAGAAACATATACAATTGCTATATTTCCTAGTTCTTAATCATGCTTTCTTTAGATAAATGGCTTTTCCATGTGGCTAGAATTATTCTGATGAATCTGCAACGTGTTTATTTTTTATCAACATATTTTACTGATAGCATGCCAACCCTCACTTAACCTGATCACTAACTACCTTATATGTGTTGCAGGGAAACAATGGGAAGCACTGATGTTTACAATCGAGGTTTGCACATGCATGGTCCTTTGTCTAATAGCACATTATTGTGCAATTGCAAGAACCATTCTAATATTAAGGTTTTTAACAATTTGGTCTTGCACATGTAGGTCCTACTATTAGAGATTTTGACCCACTGTTCGACCCTTTCTACATATGGGGAAATGAGTTGTCCATGAATATCAGTCAAGTCAAGAAACTCAGAAAGATTGTTAGGATAAATAAATTAGCGACAAAAAATAACAAGATCTTTGTCTGCACAATGAAGAAGACATCAGTTCACTACAGGATGGTACTAACTATTATACCTTGTCTTTCTTATTCCTTTGCGCCATTTCAAATCTAGAGAAGATATTTATGCATATCCTTGTTTTCAGGCCTTTCCAAAGCAGTTCACTGATGATTACCTCTCAAACCACCTGTATGGTCAGGAGGCGAGGAAGGTATTCATACAGCACCCACGGTTCAATATTGAAGTCTTCCTGAAGAGGACGAAGGATGGACGGTCAATCATCCACAGGCACTGGCCTAAAGTTGCAAAGACCTTCAACATCAATGAAGGCTCAATAGTCACCTTCCACTTCAGCAGTTTTGATGCTAATTTCGAAAGGTTATAGATGTTGCATGTGAAACTTGGTGCTGGTGCAGTTGTGTAATGGGGTAGCTAGCTATATGCCTATATGGTGTAACTGGCTGCAGTTATCTGATGTTGTACTCTGATGTATTACAATTATGAAATCCTGCTTCCTTAATACGAAAATGAAATATATTGTGTGCTTAATATGAAATGTCAATTTGATTAATAAATGGATTATTAATAATAGGCCAATTAGCCTACTACTTGCTGCTAATTGGGTTTTTCTATTGCAAACAGTTATTGAGAAAACATCATGGGCGATGAACTCAGACAACGCACATAGTTTCTAGGAAGAAAACGTGTTGGATCAATGAACAATCACACACGACTTCCTCTTGAAAACTGTTTGCGTTAGGCCACCTTGCGCAAACGTTTACTACATAAAAAAGTGTGTGTGATGGATAGCCTATGCCACACAGTTTTTTCTACGCACAGTGTGTGATGCATTCAATAACGCAAACAATAAAATTGTTAATATCATCTGCAATGGCAACGCTATCACAAACGATTTAATGGGGAAAATTGTGTGTGATGTACGTGCGAACGGAAATGTTTTCCTTGGAGTGACTGTGTGGGATGTATATACGAACGGAAATGTACTTCTTGGATTGACTGTGTGGGATGTATATACTAACGGAAACGTATTCTTTGGATTGACTGTGTGGAATGTACATATGAACGGAAACATTTGTCTGGGACTGACTGTGTGGGATGTACTTACGATCGGAAACGACTAGGCATGTATAATTGTATTTTTTTAACACACCTGTACGTATAATTGTATTTGATCGCTCGCCCGTCCCACACGAGCTCATTTTGTCGAGCGTCTGTGACCGAAGGGCCTATCCCCGATGGTTTCTGGGTCATGTGGGAAGGACCCCCCCCCTATCGCCCACCCTCACTACGCGACGGGTCAAAATGCCGTCGCGGAAAGGGGTTAAAAACCGTTTGTATAGCACCTCGCTGTACTAGTGAATACACATTTTTTTATGCCCGCCAGAGTCATGGGGGCTACTTATTTATCTCCTTATGAAGCTCTGCTTCGACCCCAAAGCCAGTTTCTTAAAACTAGCCATGGGCTCGAGGGCTACTCACTGGTTACGCTGTCTAAGTGCTATGTTGTGATATAGGTGAAAACGTCTTCAAAGAAAAGCACAGATTTGTGGATAATTCTAAGCATGGGAGTTACTCTTAATATAAATACAAAGAAATATACATCGAAGCTCTTGACGAGGCCCTTGAAGACCTCATGCATCCCGGCCTACGCAGACCGGAAGCCCTGCAGCGCCACGCCGATCAGCACGCGTTACTCTCCCTTGATGGAGGAGCCCGTCAAGGCTACCTCCATCTCTTCGGTCCATCCTGCGGCAGCCCGCCCTGGGGCGGGAGGCGGGGCGGTAGAACCTCGGAACCCAACACCGAGGGGCTGGGAACAAAGGCATCCGGCTATGGCGTTGGCGCCGGAGTTGGCTTCGGCTGGGACGATGTCTGGCCCAGCCCTTCCTTGGCGACCTCGGGGACCTTGTCCCCTTGGCCCTGTTTGGCCAAGGTTTCGACCTCGGCCATGACGACCGATATCTTGGCCCCCGTGGTGTTAACTAGGGGTACCGGATCGAATGTCACTTCCCCCAGCCCCTCGAGAGCTGGAGGGGGAGTGGCAAGATCGGGCATCCCGCTGGCGGGCGGCAGCCCGCTTAAGGTGTCGCCGCTGAGGCGTACCCTCAGCGGACTGAAGAAAATAACCGTATGAGTTTTATCTTGATAAAAGGACTTGTTAAAGACCACATATGGTGACGATGACATACCTCCAAGGCGCTGGCTTCTCCCTCCCCAGCTCGGGGAGGTCATCGTCCGACTCGTCAGAGAAGTTGGCCTTCTCCGACGGGGCAGGCCTGCCGGCGAACTCGGCAGAGGCCTTGCAAGGCCTGTTCTGGCCTTTCTATCGCACTTCTGCCTCGGCGTCCTTAGAGCCACCCTCTTCCCATTGAGGGAATGGTTACCTTCCCCCGTGTCCTCCTCCACATCATCCTCGTGAGTGGAGGAGGCGTGGGTCTCCTCGGATCGGGTGACCGAGGTCTCCCGCGCCCAAAGGCCCGCCTTGCCCCTTGGAGGCTTTGACCCCTTGGGGATCACCACGTGCTGCTCCTCGACTAGGAGGGTCATGAGCAGGGGGTTCCTCTCCCCCTCAGGCAGCATCACCGGGCACAGCATCTGTTGCGCCTTGGAGATCTACTTCTGCAAATATAAGACCAATTGGTTAGCCAAAGTCTATAACGCTCGAAGAAACGCAGAGTATAGACCTGTGTATTGAAAGATTACCTCGGGGGTATCGTGGTTGGCTTCAAAGCCAAGGTCCCGCCCTTCTAAGTCGTTCTCGGATGGCTTGAACAGCAGTGTCCACATTCCGGCCAAGGTGGAGTGGAAGAAGTGGTGAATGGGCACCGCATCCTCGGGCTTGTACGCCCACATCGGGGTGGACCGGGATTGAAGTGGGAGGTCACGGTGGTGGATCATGACATTTACCACGTCCACCAGCTAGAGGTTTTTTTTATCACACCACTAGTGGATCTTCTTGGACAGCGTCTCCACCTCCCCTGGGTTCCCCCAGGCGATGCCTTTCTTCTTCCAGGACATAAGCTTCTTCGGAGGCCCGGCCAAAAATGCCGAAACCACGGCTTGGCCAGCAGCAAGCGGCTCGATGACGTAGAACCATTCGCGCTGCCACTCTTTGATGGTCTCCACGAAGGTGCCTTTAAAATAGCCGACCTTCTGGTTCTTGCTTATCATCACACCTTCGCACTCCGCGAGCTCGAAGCCGCTAGACTTCGACTTGACACCTGATACGTATCCAATGTATCTATAATTTATGCAGTATTCATGCCATGTTTACAACAATTTTATATCGTTTTGGTATGATTTGCATGGAACTAACCCGGACTGACGCTGTTTTCAGCAGAACTACCGTGCTGTTGTTTTTTGTGCAGAAATAAAAGTTCTCCAACTGCAACGAAACTTTTTGACGATTTTTTTGGAACAAAAGAGGCACTCGAAGCTTCGTGGGAGGACCAGAAGGTGAAGGAGGTGAGCACAAGACACCAGGGCGCGCTTGGTGCCTTGACCATGTGCTGGTGTCCTTTGGGCCCCTCGAAGCCCATCTTCACGTGAAACCAACGCCAAAAAATCCTATAAATACAAAAAACCCCAGAAATAACCCTAGATCAAAAGTTCTGCCGCCGCAAGCCTCTGTAGCCTCGAAAAAACAATCTAGACCCTATTCCGGCACCCTGCCGAAGGGGGAAATCATCACCAGTGGCCATCTTCATCATCCTGGCGGCCACCATGATGAGGAGGGAGTAGTCCACCCTCGGGGCTGAGGGTTACCCCAGTAGCTATGTGTCTAATCTCTCTCTCTCTCTCGTGTTCTTGATATGGCACGATCTTGATGTATCGCGAGCTTTGTTAATATAGTTGGATCATATAGTGTTTCTCCCTCTCTATCTTGTTGTTATGAATTGAGTGTTCCCTTTGAGATTTCATTTTATTGGATTGAATACTTTTATGGATTTGAGAGCACTTGATGTATGTCTTGGCACTCAACTCGCGGATTCCCGAGGTGACATTGGGGTAATCTATGCATAGGGGTTGATGCATGTTTTCGTCCTTGTTTCTCCGGTAGAAATCTTGGGGCACTCTTTGAGGTTCTTTGTGTTGGATTGAGTATTATGAATCTGAAATTGTTTGATGCATATTGTATAATCAACTCACGGATACTCGTGGTGACAATGGAGTATATAGGTGACATTAGAGTTGGTTGATGTGTATCATATGGTGTTATTTTAGTACAAACTCTTAGATAGATCGATCATAAAGGATAACTTGGTGTTATATTAGTACGAACTCTTGGATAGATCGATCGAAAAGGATAACTTTGAGGTGGTTTCGTACCCTACAAACAATTTCTTCTTATGTTCTCTGCTAGATAAGAACTTTGGAGTGATTCTTCATCGCACATTGAGGGATGGTTATATGATCCAATTATATTAGCACTATTGAGAGATTGCACTAGCGAAAGTATGAACCCTAGGCCTCATTTTCAAGCATTGCAATACCGTTTGTGCTCCGTTTTATCAATTGCTACCTTGCTGTTTTTTTATTGTTCCTATTATAAAAATCAATATCTACTATCATTACTACGCTTGTATCACCATATCTTCACCGAACTAGTGCACCTATACAAATTACCATTGTATTTGGTGTGTTGGGGACACAAGAGACTTTTTGTTATTGGTTGCAGGGTTGTTTGAGAGAGACCATCTTCATCCTACGCCTCCCACGGATTGATAAACCTTAGGTCATCCACTTGAGTGAAATTTGCTACTGTCCTACAAAACTCTGCGCTTGGAGGTCCAACACGAGTCTACAAGAACAAGTTGTGTAGTAGACATCAACGCCAAAGATCTTCAGCCACAGGCCAAAGTGCGGCTCGATGCAAAGGAAGGCCTCGCAGACCGTAATGAAGGAGGCAAGGTGGAGGGTAGAGTTTGGGGCCAGATGATGGAAATCTAGCTCGTAGAAAAACATGACCCCGCACATGAAGGGGTGCAGCGGGAACCCCAGACCTCTGACAAGGTTGGGGACGAAGACCACCCTCTCCCCTGGATTGGGAGCGGTTACCCCTTGGTTTGGGTCCGGCACTCAGGTGTTGAACTCAGTGGGAAATGTACCCCGTGTTGCGCAGCTCCAAGATGGTGCCCTCCGTAACGGAGGAACCAACCTAGTGCCCCTTGAGGTTGGCGTCTGCCATTGCTGGGGACGGAGACTAGAGTGCGCTACACAGGATGGGGTCGACATTGGATTTGGGCGCTAGAGCTCGAGAGGTAGCAGGCGAGGAGAAATGAGTGCGTACTTTTTTCGTCGCTATCTCTTTACTCTTATATAGGCTGATAAAAGGCCAAGAGTCCCTCTAACGTGCCATTGAAATCGCCACTCCCCGCAAAAGATATCGTTATGCGTACGGGGAGAAACAAAATTTTAAGGATATCCCTAAGAAAACGGGCAATATCTCCATTTCGATGGGACGTGCCAATAAGAAGATTGCCTCGGGCCGTGATTCGGGTGAGCAGTAACTACTTGACCAGTCGTGGGTGGTGCCACTTCGATAAAATTGCCATGCTAGAATGCACTATTCACACCTATGTGGCTGGCCTTCGTGATTAAGTAACCTCGCGTCTTCGGGCACTGTGTGAGTTTGTCTAGGCCATGGTCAGGGAACGCCACTCCTTTGAAGGGTGGTCCATAATAACCTTTAAAGGAAAGAAATCTCGGATTGCCAAAGAAGGGGAACTTGTCTATCGAGCCAAGGACTTCGGATCCGAAGTTGTTTATCACAAGGAAGTCGTCCTCGACATAGAAGACCAGTTTGGCGGCTACTAAAGGTGTCCTGTACTAAGGGGTGCCAACCGAGTCGGCCTGTAGTCCTTGGGCTGGGCCTATGGGCCTCACTCTCCATCAGATGGACTCCGGAAGCTACACGCCTGGACGTGATCAAGACTGCATCTTCCAAAGACTTGACATATACTCCAAGACATCTCCTACCGCCTCCATGCGATCCCCCCGATACCGACTATGTAACCCTAGATGCCCTACTTGGCGTGTATATAAGCCAAAGGGTTTAGCCCGTAGAAGGGACCGAATCACAATTACATTCACCTAGCCCTAGGGTTAGAACACAACTTATGATTGTTGGATTTCGGGTTCCGCAAACCCTTGAGAGGTTCGAACTCTGGGGTGCGTGCGAAGAACTCGTCCTCCCCAGTTTGCCTACTCGCTAAGCTCACAGCCTAGCTCGACGAACTGTAAGGAAAAGAGACACAGCAGTTTACCCAGGTTTGGGCCACCTTGCGGTGTAAAACCCTACTCTTGCTTTGTGGTGGATTGGCCTCGAGGGGCTGGGGATGAACTAGTACAGTGGCGAACAACCTCAGGAGGAGAGGTGTTCTTGAGCTCGAGTGAACTGGTGGAGTGAGGGTGATCTGAATGATCCGTCCGGGGGTTCGATCCCCCTCTACGGTGGTGGCTAAGTCCTATTTATAGTGGCCTTGGTCCTCTTCCCAAATGAAAGGCGGGAAGGGATCCCACAACGGCCAAATTCAAAGGGGGACAGCTAGTACATGCTATCCTGACAAAAGTAGTCATCACCTGCGAAAACCTCTGGTTGTGACGCCGTGGTGGGCTCAGTGATGACCTCCGTCCTGCCGTCCTGGCGGTCTTGGTCTTGTTGCACGGGAATGGAAACCTTTGGCTGATTCCTCGGGACTCCGCGCCTGCGCTTGCCTCTTTAGCACCAAAGAGGAAACTGGTACACTGCGCCCGCTGGCGCCTGCCTGGCCTTGGTCATCATGGCTCACGTCATCCGGACCTCACGAGGTGAGGCTTGCATAGAGATCTCCGCTCCTCGGGAGCCAGCCTGAGGAGGCCGCTCCTCGTGGAGGTCTTGGTGTTGTCCGCCTCGCGAGGCTTGGCCCCTCGTGAGGGTCTTGAGTTGTTGGTGCTGAAGATAGGCCGTACCAGGCCGTTGATGGAGCCACGCGATGGGCCGCAGGCAGGCAAGTCTGGGTACCCTGGTTCCTAGAACGCCAACAGTAGCCCCCGAGCCCAAGGCGCGTTCACACTTGGCTTCGAGGCAAAGCCAAGGGGCAAGCGCGGAGCGCCGTGGGCCCCCACCGCCTATGGGCCCGGTCGACGCGTGGCGCTTGATGGGACGTGGGCGCCTCCACTTCCCTGCGTGGCCTCGATAACTGCCAGACTTGACGGCTGCCGTTTGCATGCGCAGTTTCACCATTGCTGCCCGCTGTGCTCGCCCTTGACTCCCCCTCCTTTCTTGGAACTCGCGTCTCTTCTCCTGGATCCAGCGCCGCACCAATCCTCCCTTGACGCCATGGCCCCGAGGTCGAAGAAGAAGAGCAAGGCCTGCGCTCCTGCCGAATCCTGGCCGGGCCTGGAGCCTGCTCTTGATCGGTCGATGGTGGTCAATCAGGAGGGGTTGGATAAGTTCCGGCCGGCCTTTGCCACCGATTTCAATGCGTGGAAGGCGACGACGGTCTGGCCTGCTTCTCGAACTTTGATTGACATGGAGGCCACCGAGATTCCCATCCATCTTCACGCTCTCTCAGCCGGCTTGGTCCCCCCTTCTCCAATTTCTTCAATGCCATACTCTCGCATTACCAGATCCAAGCGCTGCATCTGGACCCCTGGTCCATCATCCTCCTTGCTGTCTTCGCCTTCCTGTGCAAAGCCATGGTGGGCATTGCCCCGTCTGTCGCCTTGTTTTGCCATTTCATCTCGCTCCAGATAGTCGATGACCGCCAGTGCTCGGGGTGCGTGGCCTTCCAGGTCGTGGCGGCGACAGCTGGGTCGGGCATCGACTTCACTCTCCGCCCGAATGCGAGGGGATTCCGGAAACAGTGGTTGTTCGTGGATGTCGGCGTGCGCAACTCCTTGCTTCTGCTCCCGCGAGCGCCGGCGGTGCCCAGCTCCGGCTGGGGGCACGTGAGGCTCACCGACGGTCGGCTCGCCCATGTTTGGTCCAGGATGACCAGGTTGAAGAAGGTCGGGGTGACGGCACCGATGGTGGTGAGGGAGTTCATTCAGTGGTGCATTGCCCCGCTCCAGCGCCATTCTCGCCCAATGTGGGCCTTCACCGGCAGCAAGGACCGCATTAGGCCCCAGGTGCCTTCGCTTCCTTCCAAGACGCTGCGCATGATGCTTGAGCTCCTGACGGGCGACCCGGCGCCGGCCACACTTCTGGAGGAGGGCTGCCTCTTGTACCAATGCTCGAACAAGGAGGACTTCATGAGGCAGATGCCCCCCTTCGACGAGTGGGGGCTGCGCCCGAGGGGCCTTAGAGGGCCCCGCGACAATCCCATCTTGGTGGCTCCCTTGCTCGTTGACCCTGCGGTGCGCACCCCGGATGTGGATGCAGGGGGCGAGCGCCACCGGGTACCACTGGGGCGACTACTGGGGAGCGGGTGTCGCCAGGTGCTCCCGAGGTGTTGGCTCCCGAGGTTCTGGCGAGCGCTCCTGAGGAGGTCACCGGAGAGCTGGTGCGACCCAACGCTCCTGAGGCAGCTACCCCCGCAGCTTGGGCGAGCGGTCCTGAGGTAGCGGCTGGTGGGCAGGTGCGGCCTGGTGCTCCTGAGGCCACCGCCCCAGAAGCCCCGCCGGGCCCTCGGCTGCTGAGAGTTGCGCCCGAATCTCGGCCAGCTTCGCCTGAACCTTGAAGCGCTCAGCAAGATGAAAGGGCCTCCGAGCTGCAGTGGTGACGCCTACCGGCTGCTGAAACAGAGGAAGTACATAGTCGTAGACAAGTAAGTACCTTATCTTCGTGATTTCCCGCGAATCGCGTTCTTTCCTGACAATGGCTCCTCAGGATCCCTTCGGCTAAGGCGACGAAATCTCTTGAGAAGCGACCTCCAGAAGTCCTTGGCCCACTCTCAACTCCAAGCCCCCTGCACCTGACCCCTGCGCGAGGTACGGGGCTGATCCGAGAGGCGGATGCGCCGCTGAGGGGCCGTGAGCCTGTGCTTCCAGCATCCTTCCTTCGCGGTCTTGCCTGGGGCGCAGGAGGTGTGGCGAGGGCTCCTCCATTGGTCATCACCGGCAGCTGGGCGATCTCGGCGTCGGCTTCGTCTTCAAGCAGCGAGACCGCTCCGCCCAGCACCTTCGCCGAGGCCGGGAGAGCGGCCGGGAAGGCACCGGCCTCCAGCCCCCCGCCAGAGGCAGGCAAGCCGCTCCAAGCCCCTCCGACAACCCCCGGAGTGAAGGATGGGCTTGGCCGCGTGTTGGAGCTTGCACGCGGGCGCGGCATCGTCCGTCATGAGCTTTTTCGGGAGGCGATGGGCGCGCTGAGCTGTCTTGGAGAAGAGCTTGCCGACGTCGATGCCCGCCTCGACACGGAGGACCTTTGCCTGGCGCACAAGTGGCACCAGTTGAAGGTTGCCATCAACCTCGGGCATCTTGAGCATGAGCGCGCTAGCGCGAGTGCCACGGTGTCCCTTGCAACTTCTCGCGAGGCTTGCGCTCGTGCCCTGGAGGAGGCCAGAGCTGCCGACCGGCGTCGTGAGGTGGCCGAGGAGCGGGAGCAGGAGCTCCAAGCTTCGAACGCCGCCCTTGAGCAGCAGATCGAAGCACGCAGGGCCGCCCTGGCAGCATCACCAAGCGAGGCCCCTTCCGATGAGAAAGAGGTCCAGGAACGCGAGAAGACGCTGGCGCTGGAGGTCTTGGAGCGCAGCCTGGAGCTCGAGCGGTTGGAGGTGAGGGAGCGCCAGGTAGCCACGACTGAGGATGCCATCGCCGCACGGGAGGCCCAGATCCAGGAGGAGGTTGAACAGAGGGTGGAAAAGGCCCGCGCGGCTCTCGCCGACGAGTACCGCCTGAAGTTGGAGCTCCTGGAGGCCGAGGTCGAGGGCAGGACCGCTGCCCTCAGGACAAAGTTGGACGAGGCGGAGCAGCGCGAGAGGGCCGCCAAGGAAGCTCAGGCCTCTGCTCAAGCTGACTTGGCCTCCACTCGCGCCGAGCTGTCCTCACTCCAGCAGCAAGTCGAGGCCGTCACGTCCCTCACGGAGAAGACCGCGGACTAAGAAAACCGCCGCCGGACGATGCAGCATGAGCACTCCTCGATGCTCCAGGACCTCAGGGTGAGGGCCAACCAGGCTTTGGGCACGATCTGCAAGGAGAGCGTCACACACCCGCACGAGGACGACGAAGCCAGCCACCTCCGCTTCTTCACCCTGATCGTGACCCGCCTGGAGGACCGGGCGGCGAGGGCTCGCGAGCTCATTGCAGAGAGAAGCCAGGGCCTCCTGGGACGTGCGTTCTCACGCGTCTTTAGTCACCTCCAGAACCTTGATCCCCATTTTGATTTCGACGCCGCAACAGCTCCCGTGCCCCGGGTCATCCAGGGCAATCTGGCAGAATGGGTGGACAACCATGTCGACGACCTGGTCGCAGAGTTTGCTCCTAAGGACGACGCGGCCGTGATCGCAGCCGAAGAAAGCGATGCGGACGACGATGATGAAGACGACGCTAGTGACAGCGCGGGTGGCGCGGATGAAGGTGGCGAGGACGACGCCGAAGGCAGCGCCTCTGGCTAGGCCTCCCTTTGCCTTAATCTGCATGCAAAAAACTTTCGGTCACAGCCCTGCGGGGTGTAAAAGCATTTTTGAAGGGGGGCCCTTATGATGTATGAAATGATGATATGCCTTTTTTTAAATAGGATTTGGAATATGCCGTCGCGAGCCCGCGGGCTCCCGAGCGGGGTAGTTGTTGCAACTTATCTTGGCTCCGTAGGTCTTGAGCGAGTCCTGATGTCGTAGATGCGCCTTCCTCCTAAGGCAAGCCCGCCGGGGCTCACGAGGTTTTAAGTCTCCCGGGGAGCCTGCTGGCCCGCCCAAGAGGGCCTCGCGAGGAGCCGCTTGTCGGATCATGGCAAGGTGTGCACGCGATGATCCTACGGTGGTTGCACTTCAGCCCCCTGGGGGGGGCCTTGGCATCTCTGGAGCCGGCCCGGGCGTGCCTTGACACGCGCATACCATGCCCAGCCCCCGCTCGCGGGGCGCTCACAGGGAGGGGTAGCAGGCGCGAGCCTCACTCTTAAAACACGAAGCCAGAAAGCAAGAAATCGCCACGAGACAAGAAAAATTCCCCTCGTTTTTCTTTTAATAAACACACGAAATTCCAAATCTCATTCCAAAAGGCGGCAAGATGAGTTACAGAAAGAAAGGCGGAATCAAATGGCCGCGGAGCTAAGTGCTTCCACTGGGCGTGGGTGGGAGCCCCCGTGAAGCCCGAGGGCGGAACTCAGGAGACTCCGGGGCGTGTACAGCCCCACTCATTATTACGTGAGAGTGTCATGGGCGGAGACCTTCATAGGCGCGGGGCCTTGCTTCACGTCGCCTGACGAGGGCTCCGCCCTGTGCCTCCCCCGACCACCGTTGGGGCGTCCGGAAACCAGGACGAGACCAAGGGGCAAGGGGGACGCTAGCGGCGCCCTCGGCGACCGCAGGCCCTCCGCCGGGGGGAAGGGCTCGCCGGCGCCTTCCCCGACAGAGGACCTACCTCTGTGCAGTGCCTTGCTCCATGCTGTGCGGGGGAGGCCCTAGCCCTGGGATCCCCCCGCGCAGCCCCCAGTGTACTTCGCCCGCCGGCAGCAGGCCATCGCCCTGGGGTCCCTGGCCGCTACTATGGCTTGGTTCACCTGCGGTCCATGGTTAGCATAATCGTGCTCCTGAGATATCGGCTGTACCCAGTGGTTATTGTCGTTTAAGGTGTTAGTGAAGTTCCAGGGTGGCTCGCGGAGAGCCTCGGCTTCATGTGCCCCCGACGCCCAGCCTGATGAGGAGAACCCGTCGGGGCATTCTCTTGACGCGTACTGTAGATCCATCATGGGGGGTACGTAGGAGTCTGGGACTGTCGCGCCAGGGTCATCGTCTGGCTGCCCCGCTGGCCACCAGGCTCGGTGCCAGGCTCTGATGGCCGCAGGGTGGCGCCCCGGTGCGGCCCTAGGAGGGACCGCCCGAGCTCGCCTCACCCGGGGGTAGCGTGGTCGGGAAAGGACGATCAGCGCTGCGGGCCGGGTTGGCACCGCTAGGTCCCTCAGGTGCTCCAAGGAGGGGCGCGCGGGCGTGGCGGGGGCCCCTGCGCGCCCCTGTCATAGCCTGCGACATTGGCAGGGTGCAGAAAGGTGTCGTGCCCCTACAGGCGGCGTCAAGCAGCTCGGCGACCCGCTCCAGCAGGGCATCGCGGCCGCCTTCCGCCAATCGGCACCGTAGCAGCTCCCGTGCCATGATGAGCGCGGCTTGCATGTTCGCCTGCTCCCGGTGAGAGTGTGGCGCCGTCGCCGTGGCGTAGCTCGAAGATCGCGTGGTGGTGCGATTGCAGCGTGGCGCGAGAGCAGGTGATGGCGGCCCCCGCCGCCCGCGACCGATTGCACCGGGCGGCGAGCGGGCTGCAAGGAGTGCGGAGTGGAGATCCTCTTGGGCTGATGGCACTGCTCGGGCAGGCCGAACAACCCAGTGCTCAATATGAGCCCTCGGGGCGTCGGCCATGAGAACTGCTGGGTGGTGGCGAATCTGCTAGTAGAAGAGAGTCTCCGACGCACCCCTACCTGGCGTGCCAAATGTCAGATTTCGGGTTCCGCAAACCCTTGAGAGGTTCAAACTCTTGGGTGCGTGCGAAGAACTCGTCCTCCCCAGTCTTCCTACTCGCTAATGTCACAGCCTAGCTCGACGAACTGTAAGGAAAAGAGACACAACAGTTTACCCAGGTTCGGGCCACCTTGCGGTGTAAAACCCTCCTCCTGCTTTGTGGTGGATTGGCCTCGAGGGGCTGGGGATGAACTAGTATAGTGGCGAACAGCCTCAGGAGGAGAGGTGTTCTTGAGCTCGAGTGAGCTGGTGGAGTGAGGGTGATCTGAATGATTCGTCCGGGGGTTCGATCCCCCTCTACGGTGGTGGGTAAGTCCTATTTATAGTGGCCTTGGTCCTCTTCCCAAATGAAAGGCGGGAAGGGATCCCACAACGGCCAAATTCAAAGGGGGACAGCTAGTACATGCTATCCTGACAAAAGTAGTCTTCACCTATGAAAGCCTCTGGTTGTGACGCCGTGGTGGGCTCGGTGATGACCTCCGTCCTGCCGTCCTGGCGGTCTTGGTCTTGTTGCACGGGAATGGAAACCTTTGGCTGATTCCTCGGGACTCCGCGCCTGCGCTTGCCTCTTTAGCACCAAAGAGGAAACTGGTACACTGCTCCCACTGGCGCCCGCCTGGCCTTGGTCGTCATGGCTCATGTCATCCGGACCTCACGAGGTGAGGCTTGCATAGAGATCTCCGCTCCTCGGGAGCCAGCCTGAGGAGGCCTCTCCTCGTGGAGGTCTTGGTGTCGTCCGCATCACGAGGCTTGGCCCCTCGCGAGGGTCTTGAGTTGTTGGTGCTGAAGATGGGCCGTATCAGGTAGTTGATGGAGCCACGCGATGGGCCGCAGGCAGGCAAGTCTGGGTACTCTGGTTCCCAGAACACCGACAACGATCTCGAGGTCGATCAAGCTTGTACTCGATACATCTCCATCTATATAAACAAGAGCAGGACGTAGGGTTTTACCTCCATCAAGAGGGCCCGAACCTGGGTAAACACTGTCTCCCCTGTTCCTATTACCACTGACCCGAGATCCACAACTCGGGACCCCCTACTCCGAGGTCTGCCTGTTTTGACACCGACACATAGGCATAGAGTAGCGATAGATATTTAGATGACATTTATCATGTGACTGTCACAACCTATTGCGATACACAATAGCTCCAATTCGTCAATCATATGTAGGCATGTGTTCTGTATATAGTCATACGTGCTTATAATAAGAACTTGCATAACATCTTTTGTCCTACCCTCCCGTGGTAGCGGGGTCCTAATGGAAACTAAGGGTAATTAAGGTGCTCCTTTTAATAGAGAACCGGAACAAAGCATTTTACACATAGTGAATACATGAACTCCTCAAATTACAGTCATCCCCGGAGAGTATCCCAATTATTGTCACCTTAGTGTCTACGGATCAGAACAATAATAAGTGCATATAACTTGCAGATAGGATCAAGAACTCAAATATATTCATGAAAACATAATATATAGGTTTAGATCTAAAATCATGGCACTCGGGCCCTAGTGACAAGCATTAAGCATAGCAAAGTCATAGCAACATTAGTCTCCGAACATAGTGGATATTAGGGATCAAGAGCTAACAAATTGAATCGATTACATGTCGAATCTCATCCATGTCCATCTACCTCCAGTATGCCTACGGTGAAATTATCACTCTCGATGTTAAGCATCATGAGGTGGTTGATGAAGAAGGGTTGTTGATGACAACAACAGCGAATTGCCCTCTTCGGAGCCTCAAACAGACTCCAGATCAGGCCTCCCGATGAAGAACAGGAGATGGCGGCGGCTCTGTATCTTAAAACATGATGAAACTTTCTCTATGATTTTTTTCTCAGGAAGACAGTACTTATGGACTTGGAGGTAGGAAGAACGGAGCCTCGTGGGGCCCATAAGCTCAGGAGGCGCTGCCTAGGGGGGGCGCGCCCCTAAGCTTGTGGCTCTGTGGTGGCCCTCCTCTGGTAACACTTTGTGGCATTATTTTTTATATATCTAATTCTCCATAAATTTTGTCCAATTCCAAGAACATTTTATTTCTGCACCAAAAACAACAACAATGTAGTACTACTGAAAACATTGTCAGCCCAAGTTAGTTTCATTCAAATCATGCAAATTAGAGTCCAAAACAAGAGCAAAAGTGTTTGGAAAGGTTGGAGACGTATCAGTGGTTCATGCTATAATAGAAAGGAAGAGTGTTCCAAGAATAAGAAGGAAAAAGAACTAAAGTGACCAATAGTGTTTGAGAAGGAAGAATGTTCCAAAACAATAAAGCACAAAAAGAAAGAAAGAGTATTCTAGAAAATAAGTAGGAACGAGAACTAAAGCTGGGAAGAAGAAAGAAGAAGATGAGGCATCACTGATGAATGAACTGATGTTGAAGTGGTGCTGGTTAGCGCCAACAAAACGGGTTGTCGAAGAGTCTAGGAGTAGAAGATGTAAGGAAGGATGAGGAAGAGAAGAATGACAATTATCCCTTCTAGCAATAAATGTGTGTGGGTGGGAGGTGGAGGATATTGGTGACTAGGAATAAGTTCATCCCAAGTCAATGTGCATTTGCAAAGTTGAATGGACATTTAAGAATGATCTCTATAGTTATTTGTTGTTTTGTGCCAATAGTATGTGTTAGTTTAACCCACACGGCAAAAGTGGCATGGACGTCATCTGATTTTAAAGGAGGAGGCTCCAACTAGAAATGTCCCGCTACAGGGGGAAACCGAGCGGGAAGGGGAGAGTCCGACGGGAAAAGGAAAGGCTGCATCATGGGGTGGGGTTTTTGTGTTGGGCAGGCGTGTTGGATAACATGAGGGATAGTCCGGACAATAATATTTCTTCCCCATATATGATCTGGATTAGGGTAGCCCGGACTGTACGGATGGTTGAATTTTGGGGAGGCTACTTAGCGCTCATTTGATGTCCAAACAAACCCAGGCATATGAGGGAGAAATGAGTTTTGATCTTGGAGACGTCCTTAATGATTTGTTTGATTCATTTATATATGTATTATAGCCGTAGCAACGTATGGGCGTTCTGCTAGTTAAACTGATGGTGTATATATTGATATTGATTTGGTATTGTGTTTTTGTGGGGGCTTGATTTGGTATTGTTTATCTTTATATTCTTGTATATACGTTTGGTCAAACTGATAAACATCAAATTTTTAACTTATATGCCACACATTTGGGACAGAGGGAGCACTTCTCAATCAAATGAGACTATATTACTTCCTTTCGTACTTTTTTTGCGAGACTTTTTTAATTTATTCATCATGTCATGGCAGTAAAAAGAACATAGAAATAACAAAAAATACATCCATGTCCGTGGACCCGGTAGTGACGACTACATGCACTAGAGCAAGCCGAAGGCGCGCCACCGTCATCGCCCCTCTCGCATCAGAGCCAGGCCAAACTTGTTGGAGTAGATAGTCATGAAGTCGTTGTGCTAAGGCCCCGTAGGACCAGCGCACTAGAATAGCAATCGTTGCCGATGATGAGAAATATAGATCGAAAGGATCCAACCTGTAGACACACGATCGAAGATGAACAAACATTGGATCCAAGCAGATCCACTAAAGACCAACACTGACCGAATCCCGCATAATTCACCAGAGACACACCTCCACACGCACTCTGATGATGCTACACGCATAACTGGGACGGGGCCGGGCTGGCGTGGAGAACCTTATTTCATCTTCAGGGAGCCGCCACAGCCTCTTCTTCCTGAGCAAGACACAAACCCTAAACAAACTCACAAAAACATCAAAAACAGAGCAAGATCCCTCCCGTTGTCGGTGACAAAACCGGCGGATCTTGGGTAGGGGGTCCCGAGCTATGGATGTAGGATCAATGGGGAACAAGGGATGAAGAACACGGTGTTTACCCAGGTTCGGGCCCTCTCTAAGAGGTAAAACCCTACGTCCAGCTTGATTGTATTTGATGTGTGTGATATGGTTACAGAGTCGATCTACCATGAGATCAGGTGAGCTAAACCCTAGGTTGATGGGGTGATGGATGTTGCTCTAACCCTAAAGACTAAAACCCCTTGGTTTATATAGACACCAGTAGGGTTAGGGTTACATGCGATCGGTTACAATAAAGGAAAGATCATGCCTAATCTTGACTTGGAGGGCACACCACGACTCCGAAGATCCTCTATCCGTCCACGGATCCGCACTCTAGCTCGGCTCCATAGCAGCCCTTCAGTCCGGCCCGCATCCAATGGGATGGCGGCCCGAGGACCCCTTAATGCAGGACTCCCTCAGTAGCCCCCGAACTAACCTCCAACGTCGAGGATTGCCATCTGGCGTCTTTCAAATCTTCAGCTTGCGAGGTGAGTTCTTCACCCTTCCTTATACCGTTCGGAGCTGTGTTCTCTGGTCGAATACTATCCAGAATCCGGATTAATGTCGGAGGTTCGCTGCCCAGCGCGACCTGTGTCAATTCTGCACTTGTGCCAAACCGATTTCAATAGTCTATAGTCCGAGGACCTCATCAGACCATGGTGGGGCCATCGGAGTTTAATACTTTCCTCGGGGCAAGGGCTAACTTTGACTGTCGTGCACCTTTTTAGAAGGCAAACGGCCCAATGCCACCTTTTTTGCAGACCCGTCCTTTCAGCTTTAGGATGAAAATCTTATTTATAGATCCAAAGGCGAGGGGGGCGGCTGAACCATCCTCTCCGCCGAAACCAACTCTGGAGAAATTTTAGACACAATGGCCGACATCCGAGGCTCATCTTCACGCCCGCATGGCCCTCTCCCTGGTGATTGGACGAGTTGCTCAGTCTCACGCCTCCGGCTGAGCAATCTGCAGGTGCAAGGCTATCTTCCCGCGGTGGATCTTGTTCCCGTCCATGCCGAATTAATCTCTGTTGACGGCCAAGCACTCACCGAGAGCTCCCCTGCTCCAAGCAAGGAAGAGAGGGTATGTTTCATGCATTTCCTTCTACGAGGCCTAGGCTTTCCCATCCACCCTTTCATGTGGGGTTTATTGGAGTTCTACGGGGTCCAGCTCCACAACCTCACCTCAGGATCAATATTGCATATTTCTGGTTTCCTGGCACTTTGCGAGATATTCTTGAGTTGCGAGGCCCATTTTGATCTGTGGAGAAAATATTTCTGTCTCGTACCTCGTACCCGGAGAGGGTCCATATTTGAAGTAGGCAGAGCCGAAGTGTGTGGATAGCCGGGACAGGGTACCCCATTGGAACCCCACGAAAAGATCCCGAGGAATGGACCTCGGAGTGGTTTTATATTGAAGACGTTCCCCTCTCCGACCCAATCCGGAGGGGGTGCCCGAATACTCAACCGCCCCGCTAAAGAAGCGGTTCAACTGGTGACCCAATAGCCCTTCCCAACTAGACAGCGCAGAGGTGCACCTTTTGGCCACAAAAATCCGGCTGCTGGCCCATAGTAAACTGACCATGATCGAAGTGATGGCCGTCACCATAGCCCGATGTGTACAGCCCCTTCAGCAGGGGGGACATCCTTTATGGTGCTACAACGGGACCAGCGATACAACCCGCTACAAGCGACAAAGGCCGGATAATTAGGTGGCTATGGCCAAAATATTGGCCTACCTCTTCAAAGGAGAGGAGGAAGATTTCGCTCAATTAAGTATCCGGGAGGGTTGCTCCGGCTACAATCCGGCAGACAGGGTAAGCTTCAGTCCTTTGTCTTTGGTTCAGAGATTACGTCCGAACTCTTATCTGATGTACCTTTCTCTTAAACAGGGCTGGAGGCGTCAGGTCGAGTCCGTCCATTCCTCCTCCCCTCAGCCGGAGAATCATTCCCGTGATGACGACCCGGGGTATCATGATGATCCGGAGACGTCGATTGATTTTGAAGACGGGGTCTTCTACCAGGAAAGCCTTGACGGCACCAAGGTTGCCTTGACGGCCGACCACCCTAGGGCTCTTCCCTCCTCCACTGTAAGTTAAAGGAAGACCTCTTCCCGAACAGGGTGCTCGCCTCACACCATCCTGAATGCGCTAACTTCTACTCCCAAGGGTTACCGTACTATGCGCCGAACAACCGCGGGAGGAGCGCGGAATATGTCATCCTCGTCCCACGATGGGGCATCCAAACGGAAGGCCGCTTCCGGAACGGGGGCAACCGCACCCTCGGCTCAAAGGTACTATGTTCGGAGCCGTCGAGAGAGTCATTCTCGCCGTTTTTTGACCTTTGCTTGGTTTTACAGAAGAAAAACATCGCCGCGTCAATCCGAAGATACCCTGAGTGTACCGAGGCACAGTTCCAATCCCGGGTCATCGGCGCAGGCTGGGGGTCATACGGAACATGCAGCGCCAAGCGCACCTCCAGAGGATCAAGACGATGTCTCGGTAACCAATTCCGAAGTTGAGATGTGATGAATCACCGCCGTCGGAAGGAATCCTCACGTTGCTACCTTCACCAACTAGGAATTCAATGCATTTAATTCGGTGGACGCATACCTTGGAGCGGCCCAATCAGGGCTTGAAGGGATCACCAGTCTTTTTTCTGCCAAAATGCAGGTGCGAGATAGCTTAAGAGCAGATCATAATCCCTGACCTAGTAGCCCCCAAGCCTTAATTTGGGCGGGACGGCCGAGTTAAGGATCTGTATTATCTTGATTTTCTAGGCCACGAGGGAACAAAATAACAAGTTATCCGAAGACCTCGAGCTGAGTCGAACACAGTTGGTCGATGCTACAGCCGAACTGGAAGCGGCCAAGAAAGCTAGTAGTGAAATTCCTGGTGAGTGAAAAAGCTTTAGGATGCTTAAAAACTGTACGT
Organism: Thinopyrum elongatum; assembly: GCA_011799875.1. Lineage (NCBI taxonomy): Eukaryota > Viridiplantae > Streptophyta > Magnoliopsida > Poales > Poaceae > Thinopyrum > Thinopyrum elongatum. The sequence continues at coordinate 387,222,681 of CM022298.1, forward strand.
CGTTTCCTGCGTATTAACACCATGTTGTCCCTATATCCACCGAATCCATGAGCCAATTGCAGAAGGACCTGGAGGCTGGCAAATGAGTGCTGACACGAAGTCATCAGGAGAAGAATGAGCTCAAGGCGGAAAATCAACGGAAAGCCGAAGAAATCAAGAGTTTAAATCTCAATTGGCGCAAGCCTTGGAGGAGAACCAGAAGCTAAAAGGTGGCATATTCGGTAAGTCACGAATTCAATATCACACGTATGTGGGTGATCACAATATTTTCAAAAACATGCTGCCCCTGTTTGCTAGGTCTCCTGATAGGGCAGCCGAAAGAGGAGGTTGGTTCCTTTACTGGAACCTTTTGAAGGAACTGACCAAAACGCACGAGAGAGCCCGAAAGGCCATGAAAAGCATGGTTAAGGCATTATGGCCGCTGGAAGTACCACCAGAGAGCATGGCTGAGCTGGCTAGCCGCTTTAAAGGGGCAAGGCGATGTTTTGAATTATGGAAGAAATCGGCCTGCCGGGAAGGAGCGTGCGAGGCCTGGGCAATGGTGAAGACCCAGTTTACCAAACTCAAACCTGAACATATGGCTCGAGTTGGACCCGTGGGGCTGGATGGGCAGGAAATACCTCTTAGCTTAGTATATGACCAAGTGATGCCTGCTGCTCGGTACTCTCAAAAGGATTGTGCCCTGGACAGTTTGATAGGTGGTATTGATAAAGAGTAGGGTGCTTGATTCTATGTATCCATGTACTTTACATCGCGCCATTCTCAAACCGCAGTAAAAACATTGTCTTAACTGGCCATCGGCTTCCGCCTCCCCAACCAGTGCTTGGGGAGTGTTCCATACTATATGCCCTGATGAACAGGGAATACTTCCGGTAACCAGGCAATTCGGCCATTTGGTGCAAATAGACAAAACGCGCGCAGCGAGCTATGTTATATTACTTTGTAACGTAAGAAACATCTTTCGAAGATAATAGTTCCTCCAAGGGTTCCTTTCATTGGGTGTGGTATGTTGACCATAAGCCGTGAGTCTGGCTGCCGGTGACACACGGATGTCCGTGGTTGAATAGTGGGCTGGCGGCTAGCGCCTGTTTATTTTCACTTCCCTTAAGGCCGACCCATTATTTTCTGTAAGAACGCTAGCTTTCGGCTTCACCCATCTGATGTACGTATCCGGATTACCCGGGCGCAACAATCGCAGAGGTGCTCCCTTTACTTCCTAGCCAAACAATCGGAAACATAGGGGTAAACACAGGAGCCAGGCAACCCATCTTGGCAAAGGACTTAAGTCAAATAGGTGCATATAATGGCTTGAAAGGTATGGGAAGGACATTGGTTCAAACAACATAAAAGAGGTTGTGAGATGAATATTGTAATTGGCTGCTTTAAAAGAAGCCCCCAGGTAAAGCTGGGTAGTACATCCGAAGATGTGTACAGTGGCGACCTGTCGTGTTACGATTTATCTGAACTCTAGGTCGGGAGGCTAAAGCTCCAAGAGTAAAACAAAGAAAGATATAAAACCGAAGGAAAACGAGGAGTGTCGATGACGACGCTGGACTAGGCGTAAAAATGCCGAAGCCAAGCGGCGTTCCATGGGTTGGGTTCGAGGCGGTTATCTAATGGGCTGCAGAGGCGGTATGCCCCTCCTGCGAGCACTTCATCTATAATGAAGGGCCCCTCCCATTTGGGTGAAAGCTTGTGCTTCTGCTTCTCAGGGAGACGGAGGATGAGCTCTCCCATGTTGTATGCCTTCGCCCGAACCTCCCAATTCTGGTAGCGCCGTGCTTGTTGTTGATAAAATGTGGAGCGTGCACGCGCGATGTCGCGCTCTCCTTCCAGGGCACCCAAGTCATCCTGCCGATCTAGCTCGGCCTCCTTCTCTTCGTACATGCGTACTCTAGGTGCGTCATGGATCAAATCACATGGGAGGACTGCTTCGGCGATGTACACCATAAAGAACGGGGTGTATCCTGTTGAACGATTAGGAGTGGTGCGCAGCCCCCATAACACGGAGTCCAGCTCCTCTACCCAGTGGCAATCTGATTCTTCGAGTGAGCAGATTAAGTGAGGTTTTATGCCGCTCATAATTAGTCCATTTGCTCGCTCTACCTACCCATTAGTTTGCGGGTGGTACACCGAAGCGTAGTCGAGCTTTATGCCTATCTTTGCACACTAATCTTTAATATCTTGGGCGGTAAAATTAGACCCATTATCAGTGATTATGCTGTGGGGAACACCATAACAGTGTACGACACTAGATATGAAGTCAACAACTGGTCCGGATTCTACAGAGGTTACCGGTTTTGCTTCGATCCACTTAGTGAATTTATCGACCATAACCAGTGGGTACTTCTTTTTCTTGGTCCCCCCTTTAAGTGGTCCGACCATGTCAAGCCCCCAGACTGCAAATGGCTAGGTTATCAGTATAGTTCGAAGAGTTGTAGGGGGGCATATGGCTTTGATTTGCAAATAGCTGGCACCCAACGCAATGTTGGACTAGCGTGCGTGCGTCCGCGCGGGCTGTGGGCCAGAAGAACCCTGCTCAGAAGGCCTTACTGACCGGGGCCCGAGCTGCTGCGTGGTGGCCGCCCATGCCGGCATGTATCTCAGCGAGAAGCTGATGCCCCTCCTCTTCGGAGATGCACCTCTGAAGGACCCCCGTAGTGCTCTTTTTATAGAGCTCGCCCTCATGGACCTTGTACGCTTTAGAGCGCCAGACTATGCGCCGCGCCTCCGTCTGATCATCGGGGAGTTCTTGTCATAGGAGGTAGGCAAGCAAGGCCTTGATCCATGGGGCGATTATGGCCATGATCTCGTAGGCCGAAGGTCTTTCTTCGAGTGCGGAGCCCCCGATGATATAGTCATCGGGCTCGATTTCGGGGGGGGACAATCTGGGCGGGCTCATTGGTTGTGGTGCCACTGTCGCCGCCCTGCCATACCACGAATGGCTTGAAGAGCCTTTCTAGAAAGGTGTTTTTAGGGACTGGGTCGTGCTTGGCGCCCCTGCGGGCAAGGACATCCGCGGCCTGGTTACTGTCTCTAGAGACATGATGGAATTCTAGACCCTTGAATCGGGCTAACATCTTGAGGACGACATTTCTGTATGCTGCCATTTTTGGGTCTTTGGCGTCAAATTTGCCGTTGACCTGGGAGATGGCGAGGTTCGAATCTCCTCGCACCTCTAGCCGTCGAACACCCATCGACGTTGCCATCCTAAGACCGTGCAACAGTGCCTCGTATTCGGCTGTGTTATTGGAATCCGTGTACATGATCTGTAGAACATACCGAAAATTGTCGCATGTGGGGGATATTAGGATCACCCCAGTCCGGCTAGCATTTTAGAGCCGACGAAGTACATCGTCCAGTGTGCATATGTATTATATTCCCTAGGGAGTTCGGCTTTGGTCCATTCAGAAAATCGGCCAACACCTGAGATTTAATAGTTCGGCGTGGTTTGTATACGATCTCAAAGGGAAGGAGCTCTATGGCCCATTTGGAAATGCGGCCCGTGGCATCCCTGTTATTGATTATATCATTGAGGGGTACCTCGGATACCACTATCACCGAACACTCTTAAAAGTAATGTCGCAGTTTTCAGGATGCCATAAAGACTGTATATGCTATCTTTTGGTAGTGTGGGTATCGGGATTTGCATGGTGTGAGGAGCTCTGACACATAGTAGATTGATTTTTGAACCTGGAACTTGTGGTCCTCTGATTCCCATTCTACGACGAGCACCGCACTCACCACTTGATTGGTGGCTGATATATCCAATGGCATAGGTTCACCGATACCTGGTGCGATCGGGATAGGGTTGCTTGCCAGGAGTGTTTTAATTTCCTCCAGTGCAGCGGTTGCTTCGTTGGTCCACTCAAAGTTTTTTGTCTTCTTGAGTAGCCTGTAGAGAGGCAGTGCCTTTTCGCCAAGGCGGGAAATGAAACGGCTTAAAGCCGCCACGCAACCTGCCAGCTTCTGCATGTGTTTGAGCTCCGTTGATATTGCTAGCTGGGACATGGCCTTGATTTTAGCCGAATTGGCCTCAATTCCTCTATGGGAGACGATAAATCCGAGCAGTTTGCCGGCGGGGACTCCAAAGACGCATTTGTCCGGGTTGAGCTATATATCATAAGCCTGTAGATTTTTGAAGGTCAAGCGAAGGTCGTCCACGAGTTGATCGACTTTTTTGGTTTTAATGACCATGTCGTCTATGTATGCCTTGACTGTTTTGCCGATTTGGTTTTCCAGGCATGTTTGAATCATGCGTTGGTATGTGGCTCCCGCATTCTTTAACCCGAAAGGCATCGTGTTAAAGCAGAATGGCCCGTAGGGGGTGATGAACGCGGTTGCAGCTTGGTCGGACTCCTTCATCTTTATTTGGTGATATCCGGAGTATGCGTCGAGAAAGCATAGTGAGTCGTGCCCGGCAGTGGCGTCGATAATCTGATCTATGCGAGGTAAGGGGAAGGGATCCTTGGGGCAGGCTTTGTTTAGGTCCTTGAAATCAACGCAGAGCCGCCAGGACTTGTCCTTCTTGGGTACCATGACCAGATTTGCTAGCCACTCAAGATGCTTGATTTCAGGATGAATCCGGCCTCCAATAGCTTTGCCAATTCTTCACCCATAGACTATCGTTTGGGTTCGGAGAATCGACGCAGTGTGTGTTTGACTGGCTTGAAGCATTTTATGATGTTCAAGCTGTGCTCCGCTAGCCACAGTGGGATGCCTGGCATATCCGAAGGGTGCCTGGTGAATATGTCCCAGTTTTCACGTAAAAACACGCGCATCGCTTCATGAACTGCGGGGTCCAGTTGTGCTCCGATGGATGCCGTTTTATTCGGGTCTATCGGGTGTACTTGGAATTTTACTATCTCGTCAGCTGGCTTAAATGGCGTGGATTTTGGCCTTTTACTGAGGACCACATCATCCCTATTGACTGTAGTGCAGAACGTTGTTAATTCTTCGGCTGCAAGGGTCTCAGATAGTGCCGCAAGGGCAAGCGATGCAGTCTTATTTTCAGCTCAGAGGGCTGTGTTCAGATCGCTGGCAAGCGAGATCACGCCGTTAGGCCCTGGCATTTTGAGCTTCATGTATCCATAATGCGGTACGGCCTGGAACCTTGCAAATGCCTCACGTCCCAAGAGGGCGTGGTATCCGCTGTGGAAGGGCACAATGTGGAATAACAAGGGTTCGGATCTGTAGTTGTCGGGAGTACCGAACACTACGTCCAAGATTATGCATCCGGAACAGCGCGCCTCCCTGTCGGGTATAATTCCTCGGAATGTGGTATGACTGTGCTCGATGCGGGATCTGTTGAGCTGCATTTTTTCAAGCGTGTCCTCATAAATGAGGTTCAGGTCGCTGCCCCCATCCATCAGTACTTTAGTTAGTCTGAAGCCATCGATTATGGGGTCGAGGACTAGTGCGGCGGGCGCATGGGTGGGGCGGGACCTTGGCTCGTCCTTCTGATCGAAGGTGATAGGTGTGTCCGCCCATGGTTGTGCGGCTGTCACCTGGTAGACTTGGCCGAGCTCTCGAAGAGCTCTTTTCCTTTGATTGTTTGAAGAGAAAATCTCGTAAACTGTCAGGACGTTGTCGTCGTGGGGTGGCGTTGTTGATCGTCTATCAGGAGGTGTGAGACCCAGGATATTTTTGCCACTTTTGGCCACCTGCCTCACCAACCAACAAGCTTGAAGCCTGTGAGTCGGATTTGCGTTGAGCAGGGCCGAGTGTATAAGGCATGGTTTATCCAGCAATTCGTCCAGGACCGTTCTAGGTCTATTTTTCTTTTCGGCAGGCTCGTGCTCGGGCGACCATCTCGCGTATGCTCGCTTTGCTTGGGCTTTCCTGGGCTGCGGGGCAGGGACTGACTCCTTGTGCATTTGCTGTAACCTCCAGGTGCTTTCCTTGGCGCAGTATTTGCGTACCATGTCCGATAATTCGGCGAAGTTTTGCACACGGCGACGGGCGAGGGCATTTAAGATCCCTGCGTCCCGGCAGTTGAACCGAAAAGCTTCAATTATTTCTTCATCATGTCAGTCCGTTATCTTATTTTTGACCAGGAGAAATATGGCCCAGTAACGATGGACCGTTTCTTCGGGCTGCTGCTTGATGTACATCAGGTCCCATATGTCCGGTCTTCCCGAATCCGGACAATATTCGGCGTGGGAGGTGGGTGGGAGAATTTTTAGCATTCCCGTCTGCTGTGAGTCCGGAGCATCGGCAGCGGCGAGCCGCGCCTGGGCTATGTCCGGATCTGATCGCACCATGTTCGAACACACGCCTGTACGAGGTTGGGCTGACTCAAGGTCAGATCCTGTATCACAGGCTGAGTCCGAACTCTTATCTTGACGGGTGTCTGTCTCTGGGCTAGAGACCCGGGTGTATACTGTCTTTAGCTTCAGAGATCGCGATCCCTCTGCCTTTTCTTCGATGGTAGCGACGAGGTGGGTGATAGGCGGGACGTGGATCTCTCTGCTGTTAGGTTTAAGCCCAATCTGGTTGTAGGCCATAGGCCTGCTGACGGAGATTCCCATAGCAAGGAATCGATCCAACAGGTTGTTTACCGAAGAGACTCCCGTCGGGGCCATGCCTCCTGGATATTCGGCGGGATGTTCTTCGGCTACTTCGATGGGATCTAGCTTTAAGGTCAGATCCCGGATTGCGTCGGCCCCTTTTGTATCCACCGAGTCCGAGGTCAAGCCGTCGGGCTCAGCGGGTTCTTCGGGAGCAGGGCTTTGCCGAGGGCCGGCGTCGGACTCTAAGTTCTGGTGGCCGGCTTCATGATTGGAGGTGAGGTTTTCAACCTGGTCCAAACGACCGGTGAGGTTAGCGCGTAATGTGATGCTGCCGAACGTAAAGATCTGGCTGGGGACGAATATGTCCTTGGCGCTGGCGGGGTTTGCAACGAATAGTTGGGCCATCGATCCTTTGGCGATCCGCAGTGAAACTCTCAATGAAAGCAGCAATGTCGGTGTCAAAACCGGCGGATCTCGGGTAGGGGGTCCCGAGCTGTGGATCTAGGATCAATGGGGAACAAGGGACGAAGAACACGGTGTTTACCCAGGTTCGGGCCCTCTCTAAGAGGTAAAACCCTACGTCCTGCTTGATATTATTGATGTGTATGATATGGTTACAGAGTCGATCTACCACGGGATCAAGTGAGCTAAACCCTAGGTTGATGGGGTGATGGATGTTGCTCTAACCCTAAAGACTAAAACCCCTTGGTTTATATGGACACCAGTAGGGTTAGGGTTACATGCAATCGGTTATAATAAAGGAAAGATCATGCCTAATCTTGACTTGGATGGCACACCACGACTTCGAAGATCCTCTATCCGTCCACGGATCCGCACTCTAGCTGGGCTCCATAACAGCCCTTCAGTCCGGCCCACATGCAATTGGCCGGCGGCCCGAGGACCCCTTAATCCAGGACTCGCTCACCCGCGACAAGGTCCGAGGTCCACCGCGCCTCCATGGCCCTAGAGCCATTGGGGACGTGGCGGACCGGCGGCGGCGCCGGCCGTAGGTAGAGGAATCCTAAGTTATTTTCTTGGAGAGGAGGTGGCGGCTGGTTGGAATGTGCTCCTTTCGTACTTCTTTTTCAGGATACTTTTGTTTGAACTGGATAAAGAATTTTATAACATGCATGTTGATTTTGTTTTGTAAAATAAATTTGTACAATGGAGCGATATCATTTCAATCTTGGTTGATTGATTTTATTTGAAACGACATCTTGGTTGATTTAAACATACACTCTCCCTGCTAATATGAGTAGGAGCCCGTATGATCCCTTTTTTTGCAGGAGTCCATATGATGCTTTTTTTTAAACATAGCAAATGCAATCTTGTAAGTTTAAGGGAAAATAAATCAATGCATCCAGCACATGGATACAAAAGAGTTAATATCACCTTAAGTACATGAACTTGCACGGTGTTAACAAATACATACATAAACTTGAAAAAACCATAAAAGTGGTCACATAACTCTTGATGGGGTAACAGTTTGGTAGAAAATAGTCCCGTAGCTGCTAGATTGGACACCACCATGTCATCAAGTGGCACATGCCCCGTGTTGTTTTTTCTCACAAAACCCCCTGACGTTATTACGTAAGTGCACTATAAGTTCCTTGGTTCCCCATTCCCCAAATCTCCATCCTGAGTCCAAATCCCTAACCCCAAGCCCGCGCCTGCACTCCCACCGTAGAGGGCTCCCGGCAGCCGTGCACGTTGGCATCACAAAGGAGGGAGGCGGCCGTGGCGTTGGGACATCGCCCGCGCGAGGCAGAGGTGTTTTCACTGGCGGTGGTGACATAGGTTATGGTCATGGCCAGAGGCGGTCTGACTGGCAGCGGCTTGAGGAACATCGAGGCCCGAGCAATGGGTGGTCACCGACATTGTGTGATGTTGAAAACTTGTTCCATTGATATATGCTGATGAAATATGATGGAATTTTGTACCGTAAACTAATAAATTGTCTCGTTGGTTAATGCAGCGGTCTGTGCTTCAATTTGTGCTCCAATTGTGCACAGTAAATTTTCTGTCATTGTGATTCAAACTTGCATTGAAAATTTTTATATGCCTAATCGCAAAGTGGATCAAAGGAGGATGTAGGAGGCAGGTGCCCAGCTGGACCTAGCATCTCGCAATGCGTCGCTACCTCAACCTTCGCACGCAGATGACTCCTTGCCAGGATGTCTCACATTGCTGACATAAGCTCGTTCCTACATTACAATTTAATGTGAGCTAATTAGCCAGAGAGTTGTGGACAAATTATTATGGAACGGAAAACACAAAACATCAAACGGACTTAGCCAAAATCATCATCAAGGAGATGTCATGCGGGTACAAGCAGAGCCTTCCCAGCAAAAACTAATATTCGCACAAAAATCATGGAGAACACGACTTGATCGTGTGCGAGTAAAAGACATAACGAAAACGAGTTGCCAAGGTCTCCAGTGAAGCAGCCAGATATGGGACACACCGTACACCGAAGGGTAGGGGCCAGGCTCAAGGCGGATAAGCTCCATGCCGCCGCAATCGCCACTGATGAACTCCAACGCATCGTCACCCTGCTTGGCTCTGCTCGAGTTGGAAGGAGAAACGAGCAAACCAAGCGTTTTGGGAAGGGTTATTTGACGTATGTGCTACTTCATGGTCACATAGGGTCGTTATTACAAGATTTCATTTTGTCTTGTAGATGAGGGCTTTCTGAAAATATGTTCTTTTCAATAGGGGTTTTCCAAAAAAATCATGCAGGCCGCGTGCATCTTCATAACCTTGCATCCGAGGTAGACTATTTTACACTGTTTTGGACCAAATTGTTAACTCATCAAAAGTTAAGTGACCACTTTTATGGTTTTTTCTAGTTTATGTATGTATCTGTTAACACCTCACAAGTTCATGTACTAATGGTGATATTAACTCAAAAGCATGTCTACGCAATGTTTTGAAAACAAATATGACTATTTTTTTAGCTTTCCACCATTTGTCTAGTTTTCAAAGTTCAGTTCATCTGTACCCAAGATTTTAGTTGCTTACATTTTTTCTATAATATAGGCCATAAGGGCATCCACGGTGCTTAGAGGCTGGCTTGCCTCTAAGCTGGACCCTACAGGCCTGCCTCTAAGCACATCTCAAAACCATGCAGTGTACAGCATTTTAGTTCAGCCTCTATTGTGGGCCCGTGATTCATTAAACAAAGGAATGGTAACCTGAACGGAAGAGGCCTTTCACGCATCACATGTATCGTGCGGAGCACGAACAGGCTGACGAGTGGGGCTGCTTGATTATTTAAGGACACTGATAACGCCCACACGTGTGGTGGGAGCAACGCCCGTCCACACGCCCTATAACAGATAGATTACGTCACGTCACCGTATGCATGCATGTGGGAATCTTTTTGGATTTCTAGTTTTTAAAATGTTTTATCTCTTAAATAAAAAATCCGATTGAAGATCCGTTTTCATCATTAAATCCATCGCGACGAGATCTTCGAAACTAGATCTCATATCAATATGTTTCGATGACTTTTTTGGGGGTTAAAAGTTGCCATGTTTATTGCACATGAATTGCCATGGTGTTACATTAAAGTTGCCATGATATGTTTCAGTTATTTTTTCTTCTACCTTTAAAAGTAAATTTTGACATATTATAAAACGGGGAATTAAGAAACTAGACTTGCCATGAACCATAATGCCATGGTGAATCACTTAAATTTGCCATGGTTCATACAAAAAATAATTTCCATGGTCAAAGTACTGGAGTTGCCATGGTCAAAAACTAAAATTGCCATGATCTATAAACTGAATCTGCCATGATGGATTACTAAAAGTTGTCATGATCCATGCATTAAATTTGCCGTGGTTAATTACTAAAAATTGCCATGGTCAATGAATAAAAATTGCCATAAAAAGTAGTTGAAAATACAACGGTAGCTTTAAATCTAGAAGAAAAAAATAGATAAAACATGTCATGGCAATTTTACTGTAAACACTATGGCAACTACAGTGTAAACATCATGGCAACTTTTAGCCTTAAAAAAATATTTCGTAGAAACATATCAACATGGGTTTAGTTTTGAAGATCTCGTCGAGACGGATTTAATGGTGAAAATGGATTTTTAATTAAATTTTTAATTAGAAGATAAAACATTTTTAAGCCGAAAATCAAAAAGATTCCCGTTGATGTTATCTGTTTTGACGTGGCAAAATGGATGATAATGAAGGTGTTTGGGCCATGTTGCTTCGTGCCACACGTGTGGGTGTTAACTTTAATCGGAAGAGGCAACCTCCAAGCTAAGAGGCGCGCTAGCAATTTTTGCTTAGGACAACCATTATGTGCGAAATGCCAAAATAGGCGACGTAAACACTTGTGGGCATCTGCTAAATTTTTCAAGTTGCCTGCAACGTAGCCATGAGCCAAATTTACTTCCAAGTGGGCCGAACTGACATAGATTTGAATAGGAAACTATATCCTTCTCTACCGTGAACGCTCCCCGGCCGTAAAAGCAGGCAACAGTCATATGTTTTACGAAACTACTATACGAACAATGTTTTCTTTCCGATTTGTGGACGATAGTAACTCCGCGGCTATGCTGCAATTTCTGCTAGAGTTAATATCACCATTAGTACATGAACTTGTGAGGTGTTAACAGATACATACATAAACTAGAAAAAACCATAAAAGCGGTCACTTAACTTTTGATGAGTAAACAATTTGGTCCAAAACAGTGTAAAATAGTCTACCTCGGATGCAAGGTTATGAAGATGCACGCGGCTTGCATGATTTTTTTGGAAAATCCCTATTGAAAAGAACATATTTTCAGAAAGCCCTCATCTACAAGACAAAATGAAATCTTGTAATAACGACCCTATGTGACCATGAAATAGCACATACGTCAGATAACCCTTCCCAAAACGCTTGGTCTGCTCATTTCTCCTTCCAACTCGAGCAGAACCAAGCAGGGTGACGATGCGTTGGAGTTCATCAGCGGCGATTGAGGCGGCATGGAGCTTATCCTCCTTGAGCCTGGCCCCTACCCTTCGGTGTACGGTGTGTCCCATATCTGGCTGCTTCACTGGAGACCTTGGCAACTCGTTTTCGTTATGTCTTTTACTCGCACACGATCAAGTCATGTTCTCCATGATTTTTGTGCGAATATTAGTTTTTGCTGGGAAGGCTCTGCTTGTACCCGCATGACATCTCCTTGATGATGATTTTGGCTAAGTCCATTTGATGTTTTGTGTTTTCTGTTCCATAATAATTTGTCCACAACTCTCTGGCTAATTAGCTCACATTAAATTGTAATGTAGGAACGAGCTTATGTCAGCAATGTGAGACATCCTGGCAAGGAGTCATCTGCGTGCGAAGGTTGAGGTAGCGACGCATTGCGAGATGCTAGGTCCAGCTGGGCACCTGCCTCCTACATCCTCCTTTGATCCACTTTGCGATTAGGCATATAAAAAATTTCAATGCAAGTTTGAATCACAATGACAGAAAATTTACTGTGCAAAATTGGAGCACAAATTGAAGAAAAACATAGGGCACAAATTGAAGCACAGACCGCTGCATTAACCAACGAGACAATTTATCAGTTCACGGTACAAAATTCCATCATATTTCATCAGCATATATCAATGGAACAAATTTTCAACATCACACAATGTCGGTGACCACCCATTGCTCGGGCCTCGATGTTCCTCAAGCCGCTGCCAGTCAGACCGCCTCTGGCCATGACCATAACCTATGTCACCACCGCCAGTGAAAACACCTCTGCCTCGCGCGGGCGATGTCCCAACGCCACGGCCGCCTCCCTCCTTTGTGATGCCAACGTGCACGGCTACCGGGAGCCCTCTACGGTGGGAGTGCAGGCGTGGGCTTGGGGTTAGGGATTTGGACTCGGGATGGAGATTTGGGGAATGGGGAACCAAGGAACTTATAGTGCACTTACGTAATAACGTTGGGGGGTTTTGTGAGAAAAAACAGCACGGGGCATGTGCCACTTGATGACATGGTGGTGTCCAATCTAGCAGCTATGGGACTATTTTCTACCAAACTGTTACCCCATCAAGAGTTAAGTGACCACTTTTATGGTTTTTTCAAGTTTATGTATGTATTTGTTAACACCGTGCAAGTTCATGTACTTAAGGTGATATTAACTCTTTCTGCTATGCATGGACAGTTCTAACCATAGCGTCGTGCAAACATCGGCTGGACGTTGTCGTGTGCACAGCAGCGTTGTATGTTTTATTTGCTAGATATGTATTGGGCATCGACGCAACTACCTGCGCCGGTTCCCACGAATTTGGCTTTGCCACCGGGGCGCACAACGTATGGCATCGGTTCCCAAACGCCAAAAGTCGATTTGAGACAGCCATATGGCGCACATAGTGGCTGCCCTTAGACACATGAAGCTGCAGTGTATAGTGGCCATCTCTAAGAAGAGAGTGTTTAGAGGCAGTGAAAAATGAACATGGTGGGTGCTCTAAATTGCATACCTAATTTTCTTAGCTTGTACAACTTTTCTTATGAAACTATGGTCCAGAGGAGTTTTTAATATTATTTGGTTTTGGTATTCTGGGGCAATTGGAAAATAATTAGTTCCAAGTCTATCCTTAGGCAAGAAAAAAAACAAGTCTAAAAATCTAGTCAGTAGACGAGCGGAGATGCATTTTAATTATTGGTGGTATTTGACAGATGTTATCAAGACGATGGCTTCAGACTTACTGATGTATTATTTCATAAGGTATTTGTGAATAATTAATAAAATGGCTGCATGCATCGCCCAGATGCAGAGGCCGGAGCTCATGCTTCTTTTCGAAAAAAAATCAAACAAGCTCTAGGGAAATAATATATGCTGATATGATCTATGGAACATCGATGAGTACGACTTTGAAATAGCTATTGCCGAGTCAATTGAGGAATAGTCAGAGCATCTACGACCGGACGTCCCATATCTGCCTCAAACATCCGGGTGGCCTGCCCAGTCACTGCGCTGACAAAAAAATGCCATCCAGCCGGACCGGGCAAAGTCGGTCCAAATGTCCGGGATGACCGTCACTCTTCATACCCAATCCATATGTGGGGTGGATGTGGGACGCTTGGATGCGCCCGCCACGTCGGACTGTTGTCTAGGGCTCCCGCCAAATCGCTTGAAGACGACCCCTCCTTGCAAACCTGCTCTGCTCCTATCCACTTTTATGCCTCGTTTGCACAGCCGCTAACGTAGCTCTGTCGTCATCATTGCTCCGCCGTCGTCCCCAACCCACGGCATAGGCACCGAAAGTCCCAACCCACAACGCCGTTGACCGTGCCGTCACCACACAAGTTCGTCACCACCCGCCCGGGTACGTTCTATTCCGGTCATACACCTCATGCTCTATGTGTTTGATAAAATGTCTGTGCAATATTTTATTCTTTTGGTCTTTTGCAGGTCGCCGATGGATTCGTCGTTCGAATGATGGCTATGGAAACGCGGACCTTGACGAATTCATATACAGAGAGTTCATCGAATCATCGGATTCGAACAATAATGATGACAATGATGAGCATCCAAGAAAAAACGAAGAAGGAAGAGGAGCATGGACCGAACTTCAAGGGTTCAATAAAGGCCAGAAGAGTTATTCCCCATGATAGGATCGCCGGCGCACAACTTTTATACACAGACTACCTCACACCGGACCCCACATACCATGAAGGTTTCTTTCGATGTCACTTCCGGATGAGCAAAGGTTTGTTCTTGCGCACAGTGACTGTCGTGGCGAAGGCTGATGACAACTTCAAGCCGAGGAAGGTTGTTGCGGCCAACTTTCCTTCTCTACTCTGCAAAACTGTATGGCAACTCTTAGGATGTTTGCTTATGGTAAGGTCACAGATGCCATTGATACAGAAATCTGGACGAGAGAGACCACATGCTTGAACACCATCATGGTGCAATTTGCATGCGCCATGGTGAAGGTGTTTGGACCATAGTACTTGTGAGAACCAACTGTGGAGGACACATCAAAATTACTGCCAATTGGAGCTTCAAGAGGATTCACATGTATGCTCGGTTCAGTTGATTGCATGCACTAGCAATGGAAGAACTGCCCCAAAGGTTTGTGTGGGCAGTACAAACGTCACACCAAAGAAGTACCATCATAGTTGAAGCAGTGGCATCGAGTGACTTGTGGATTTCACAGGCTTTCTTTGACACGTCAGATTCTAACAATGACATCAATGTGCTCCAACGACCTTCTTTGTTCAAGATACTTCGTGATGGGGAGGCTCTACCGTGCAACTACACCGTCAACGGGCACAACTACAATATGGAGTACTACCTTGCCGATGGTATCTATTCTCAATGGACGGCGTTTGTGAAGACTATATCGGATCCTCATGGTAGAAAAAAATATCTTTGCACAAGCACAAGAAGTTAGTATGAAGGATGTGGGGAGGGCATTCAGAGTGCTCCAACCTCGTTGGGGTTTGTTTATGGAGCCGCAATGATGTAGGAAGCAAAGACACTTGGTAGCTTATGATATGTTATGTAATCTTGCACAACATGATGGTTGAGGATGAGGCCGAAGAGGAAGCTCGCAAACATGATTTTCAGAAGCCCGGAGTTTAGATCTGTCTCCTGGAACAAGAGGTCGAGCATATTGCCAACTTTCTTGAGATGCATCGACAACTTCGAGAACAACAAGTGCACATGCAACTGCTCGATGATTTTGTGGAGCATATATGACCATGCTGGAAATCAATGAAGTATGTTTTTTATGTTTCAATTATGCACTATGAACAAATTTAATGTTTGGACTATGTTTGGGTTATGTATGAATAATTTATATATGTGTGTGCTCAGGGGCGTAGCCAGGCCCCGGGCTACCAGGGCCGTGGCGGTGAAAACGTTCATTTACTGTAGCTGCAGTCGCACACTGTAGCCACAGTAAACACTGTAGCAACGAAGGTGGCCTGGGCCGTGCAGATATTCTGGCTACGGCGCTGTGTGTGCTACTCATTGTTTGTGTGTGATGATCGATGTGCATGTGTTTGCATGAATTCAAGTTTTCAAAAGTAGGGGTTGTGATTACAAATGTGGATATTTGAGGGATGGATCGACACTGCCTGCAGTCGCGTCCGGACGCGTCCGCGGATGTATAGAGCCCCAGATTTGCCCGTCCGATTGTAGATGCTCTCACCATCTTATTTTTATTTATGTTTAGCCGGAAACTTGAAAGGAAAAAGCTATGACATGCAAAGAATGGGAAGAATGAGTGCAAGCATGGCAGAGGCCAATGAAACCGATTTCCGAAAATGAAGGAAACAAGGAAGAGAGTTCTTTTTTTTAGTTGAGACCATAGAACAATTGTTCTACAGTATTTTCATTAATTATAAATATTTACAAAAGAGCAATCAAAATAAACTAGCCTACACCAGTTCTAGGGGAAAAGTACATGATCAAGTTAAAGATGTTGTTCTATCCAACTAACAAGTAGCTCCGCCCTGTTCTGCTTTGCTCGTAGTTGCACTGCCCAGAGTCCTTCTTTCAGGTAGTATTTCCAAGTGTTCAAATGTGGAGCAGCCGATCTGAAAATCTTGTCATTCCTAACTGACCAAATACCCCAACGGCCCATTACCACAATGTCTAGTGCAATCTCTTGAGGCAGATGTCTTATTGTCAGCAAAATCTCATCATAGGCAGAAATTCCTCTCTGTTTATTTGGAATCAGGTGATCCCAACAGAGGAGAGCGAATGGACAGTTCCAAAAGAGGTGGACAAGAGTTTCTTCAGTACCCTCTGAGCATAGGGCACAGCTGTAATCTTGTAAGAACATGCTTTTTCTGTGTAGAAGGTTCCTGGTGTTAAGTCTGTCCTGCAGAAGAAGCCAGTAGAAGATCTTGTGCCTCAATCTACATGCAGTACTCCAAAGATTTTTGAAGATGATGTGAGATGTGCTTTTTCCCATAAGCAGGTGATACATTTTCCTGGAGGAGTACTGGGGAGTAGACCAAGAGTATTTCCATTGACCTTTATCTTCAGTGTTCACTCTGCTATTAATCATCTGCAGAACCATATTGTATTGCGTATAGGCCTCATAAGAGTGGTCTATAGAATAAATGGCTGATATCCTCCTGTGGTTGCAAATTGGTCAGTGT
Source organism: Thinopyrum elongatum (assembly GCA_011799875.1). Taxonomy (NCBI): domain Eukaryota; kingdom Viridiplantae; phylum Streptophyta; class Magnoliopsida; order Poales; family Poaceae; genus Thinopyrum; species Thinopyrum elongatum. Next base: position 387,239,312 of record CM022298.1, read on the forward strand.
AATGTCTTTTTCCAGAGCAAAAGAGAAGAGCTCAGGAAATCTATTGCAGAGTGGCTGTCCATTCCAGTTATCTCTCTAGAACAAAGTGGTATCTCCTCTGTTTGCCTTGCAAATTGCATGATCCTTGTACAATGGGAGAAGCTTCAGAACTGCTTTCCACCAAAATGATCCTACCATCCGATCTCCAGGTAACGAATCTTGATAATATGTCTCCTAGATGATGTTGACCCAAGGGAATGTCTTCCTTATTCATGAATTCATGCAAATATTTCATAAGCAGTGCTTGATTGTGAGTGGCTATGTCCAGCACCCCAAGACCCCCATGAGTTTTGGGTTTACACACTTTCTCCCAAGCAACAAGAGTAGTGCCAGTCTCTTGAGTAGCATATTTCCTCCAGAAGCATTGTTTCAGGTAGATATTGATTTGCTTGATCATAGTTTTTGGTATCATCAGAGAACACATGAAGCAAGTGGGCATGCTGGTGAATACTGATTTCAATAGTGTGAGTTTATCACCACTGGAGAGCATAGTGGAGCAGCTGAGCAGTCTGTTTTCTATCCTTTTCATCATGGGTACAAAGTCTTCAATCTTGGATTTAGAAATGCAGAGTGGGAGACCCAAATATGAGTGTGGGAGGGAGCCAATTTTACATCCCAATAATTGAGACAACAGATTCATCTTGGCTATGGGGGTATTGATTGGGATCATGATGGATTTAGAGTAGTTCACTTTCATCCCTGTATATGCAGCATAATGTAGGAGGAGGTCTCTAATATGGTTCGGTTGCCTTATATCAGCATTTGCCACCAAAATAGTATCATCAGCATATTGTATGATGGGATAGTTTGGGCAGGATTGATGGAGTAGAGGTGATTCCAGCAGGGAGTGTTGCATAGCTTCATTGAATATAGATTGGAGAAGATCTGCAGCCAGAACAAATATTAATGGGGACAAAGGATCACCCTGCCTCACCCCTTTTCTGCATAAAAACTGCTTTCCTGGTACTCCATTCAGAAGGACTAATGAGTAGCCTGTGCCATATATCATTTTAATCCAGTTGATCCATCTGTTGCCAAAACCTTTAGCTTCAAGGATATCAATGATGGTATCATGATTTATCATATCAAAGGCCTTTTCAAAGTCAAGTTTCAGCATGATAATTTCTTTTTTAGACTGATAACACTGATGAATGTACTCATAGGACCAAGCAAGGCAATCTTGAGTGCATCTGTTGTTGAGAAACCCATATTGATTTCTGTGGACCGGTCTCAAAAATACTTTCTGTAGTCTGTTGGCCAGCAGCTTTGTAATTATTTTGAGGGTGCAATTGAGGAGGGATATGGGTCTGAATTCAGCTGGAGAGGATGCATACTCTGTCTTAGGGATCAAGGTGATGAAGGAGTAGTTAATACTTTGCAGGTTTACTGTCCCCTTGTGGAAATCCTCAATTAGTTTATAGAAATCCTCCTTAATGATCTCCCAACAAGCTTTGAGAAAGGCAACATTAAAGCCATCAGGGCCAGGAGCTTTGTCAGCAGGCATATTTTTGATAACCTCATCAATTTCCTCTCTGCTAAATGGAGCTTCAAGCTCCTCAAGATTATCTTGGGGCAAAATCAGATGCTGTAGATGCAGAGGGTCCTGAGTAGTGGCACTGGTTCCCATCCTTTCTTTAAAGGCTCTCTATAAGATAGTTGCCTTAGCTTGGTGAGTGTGATGCTCCTCACCATCTTCATCTTTGAGCATGGCAATACAGTTATTCCTAAATTTGATGGTAGCCTTAGCTTGGAAATATTTAGTATTGGCCTCCCCCACCTTAATCTGTCTAATGGTGACCCTTTGTTTTCAGTATAACCTTTGCTATTTCAACATAGACTCCAAATGAGCTTTCAGTATTACTCTGCTGTTTGATTCTACCAGAGTTAGTTCCCTTACATCCTCAACATAATCATAGCAGAGGATCATGAAGTTGGTGTTCTTAAGGTAAACAGGGGCAAGCTTCATTGATAGAAAACAGAGGGAAGCTTCATAAAAGCGAACAGCGCGCGAAAATAAACGGCGACCACCGTTGCAAGCGATATACCAATAATTGGGTCACAATTCAAACGATTTTCCTCGTCAGGTCCATCCCGCTATATCTCTTGATGCCGAAACAAAGATTTACCCCACAAGTACAATCTTCTGAAGACGCCACATACGTATTACGCCCTGGTCCCTACTGTCAAACAGTAAGCAGCAGAAACTATGTCATCTACAGCTGGACTTGACAAATTTGGCCCCCCAAACATTCACGGAAGCCCCCGGTCAGTGTTCGGGTGTGTCCGTTTTGAGTCCCTATTTGTCCGCGCACGCAATTATATCTTATATTTTTTCCTATATGCCTGGTCACATGCATGTGATTGGTGAAGATGAACAGAGAGAGAAAAAATAATAAAGGAAGAGAAAATATGGTCCGCGATGAGTCAAATCCTATATGATAGGCGCGGGACCACTGACCGGACATGCCCGGACACTCCTCATACTCAACCCATATATTGAGGCAATATGAGTAGTGTGAGATATCCCAGATGTTTAGGAAGGCTTTGAAAGGTCCGGTTGGGTTAACCTGTTTCTTCTCTTCTTTGTCCGGTCAGTGGTACTACGTTTGTCTGGTCAATTTGAGGAGTCCGGCAGTTGATGCTATAGAGAGAAAAGAGTCCTGTTTACAGTGACTTTTTTTTTCTTTTTTTTTTTGAGAAACAGACTGGCTTTTGGTGTTGGTAAATGAATGATGCACTTGAGACGAAAATGCCATGGAGATGGTCGTATACTGCAACTGTGGTGCCTGAGACCGAGAGCGACGAGAGATCCGTGCAGGAGGGGGACAAGCGGGCATCTCGGATTGAGGGGGAAACGCCATGCAGATATAAGCGAGAGGCAGCAGGCTTCACATGTGGACGAGACGACGGACTCTCGCTCTCAGGCTTTCAGCTGCTGCTGCGGCATTCTCGCGAGAAACGAGGCATGTAGCTGCTTATGTGTGTCCCTGCTGCATGCTGGCTGCAAATTCTTGACGAAACTGCAGGTTGTCCATATGACCGGTTAGGGATGAACGGCTCTGCCAGCAGGCCAGGCCGGGTTGGAGGGGGAGGACCAGCAGACAGCCCCAGACTGGATGAGCTTGGGATTAGGCTTTCATTTCTTGATCATTCTTGACAGATTACCAGGAGGTTCATATGGACTCATTGCGCCATATGCATCATTCTGATTCCTGACCACTCCTGAGCCAAGCAGGTAGCTTGCCAGAAGCTACTCCTGAATCCTTGTCGCTCAATTAGACAAGTATGGAGCTGTGACGGCACACATATTCAGCAGCTCGTCGGCGGATCAGTCGTCGTGGACGAAATTTCTGTTTTGACCTTATACACGAAAATTTGCATGAATTGACCTCGTTTGAAAAATACTTTTGAATCTGATCTTTTTTGGTCACGCCAACATCCTTGACGTTTGGATTGCACTAAAGACGCCAGGATCAATGGCGTCTGGCCCTGACCCACACTTAACCATTTGGCGCTGATGTGACAAAGGGTAAACGCCACCAAGCTTGGCGTTTGGGGTAAACGCCATACTCCTTGGTGTTTGGTGTCAGACACATAAATTTGTCCTAGCCTAGCTTAGCTAAAGCTAATTGAGAGCTCATGTAAAAAAAAAAGCTAACTGAGAGCTTGGCTGGCTAGATAGAAGACATACAATGGAGTATGTAGTAACTAAAGTGTTGGTTCGTGCTTCTTGCTACATTCAGCAGAGTCTTCAGCGGACTGCTGGTCCGAACCAGTCCGCGGGCAAGAATATGGGAGCCGGCCATTCAATCGTGTTCGTATACTTTAGAAACGTGATTTTAACAAACCGAATGAATTTGCAAAGACAGCAAAATTCACTTAAGTTCACGCATAATACCTCTGTCCTGGTTTTCGAAAAGGGTCCTGGTTTATTGGTCCTCTTCGTATTTTGTGCTAACTTTGATCATGGATTTAACTAAGAAAATATTAATGCATGTCAGCAAAAAATATATCCTTGGATTCGTATTTGAACATAGTTTCCAACAATATTATTTTTGGTGTCATGCATTAATATTTTGTTATTTAAATTTAAGATCAAAATTTGGCACAAAATACGAAGGGGACGAATAAACCAGGTCGGAGATAGTAATTTACAGTGGAACCATCATTGTCGTCGTCTTCATCAGAGTAGTCCTTCCAGCGACGGAAGGACACGGGGTGCGGCAGGCCCGCCCAATCGCCACGTGGCGCTAGCGAAGGAGCCGCTTCGCTTTCTCTTGCGTCGTTCCGAGGGCCACCTCGGCTAATGCCAACCCTGGTCGGTGTGCCCTGGTTGCCTTGCCCCTGCCGATAGTGGTGGGTGTCGGGGTTATGATCATGACAATGAGTACTAGGGGTACGAATAAGGGGCAGAGACTAGCTACGGCGTAGGTGTAACACACGGTGTTTAACGAGTTCAGACCCCTCACTCGGTCGAGGTAAAAAACCCTACGTCTCGTGCCCTGAGGCTTGCTTTGATTTGATGGATAGGGTTACAAGGTTGAACATGCCCGGCCATGGAGAGGGGTGCGGCTTATATAGAGTGCGCTGCAGCCCCATGTCTCCCACACCGCCGGGGCAATTAATGCCATTGAATAAGGCAGTTACTAGTGTAATGAGCCTATACTACAATAGTTACAGGTAACAGTAGTTATAACTTTATTTAGTGGACGACTTAGGATCCCTCGACCGTTGCAGCTCCCACGACGCCTTCTTGCCCTGTACGTCCGAGTGGTTGATCATCCGCCGAGTGACGTGTGGTTGTCCGAGTGCTGTAGAGCCGTCCGAGTGATCCTCCTGATGTATGCATCCGACTGCCGGCGTAGTCCAGGGACCTACCTATGATGGTGATGGGCCTTATGTGGGTCCCAAATGATGGGCCCTTGACCCTACCTGTAATAGGTGACCACATCAGTGGGGGTGTCGCTGAGCAATCACTCCTAGCTAATCTTTGTAAGCTCCCCGTCAAAGCAGTCGCGATGACACGCGATCGTCTCCGCCGTGGTCAGCACAGACCTAGTCGGCGCATCGTCAGACTTTGCAAAGGCCGAGCGGCACGCCGTGTTTATCCACATCCGCCTTGCCGCCGTGACGATGCTCCACGAGGACGACGAGCCGCTGCGGCCACCGAGGTAGTGGACAATCTATCATTGGTACTCCTGGTTCGTTCTCGCCGCCTCCGAGAGGAAGCGTGACTGCTCCGTCGGCTAATCCTCCTTGTCGTCAGAGGAGATGACGATCTCCTTCATCTCGGAGGAGTTGGTGGCCGTGGAGGTCAAGGAGCCTGGAGAATGACGGCGGCGCCAAGATCTGAAGGGAGATCCAAAGCCGCCACCTCAGAAAACCAAGACTTGGGCATGGTGGAGATCTTGGTCTGGACGGTGAGGGAGTGGAGAGGAACAGATAGGGTTAGAGCGGAGAGGAAAGGCACCGGTGATGTACAGTGTGGACGCCCACCCGTCCGGTCACATTGCTCTACAACGGCTGCGTCCAATCACGTCCGCTCTCGGTAATGTGGAAAGAAACTGACGGAGCCGTCAGTTGCGAACGGGCATACCATGTGGCTCCTCTTTGCCGTGTGTGGCTCTCGGCATCTGCACCGTTTGCCGTGTGGTGCTTGTTCGCTGTGAGCCCGTGACGGCAACGTCAGCTAGTTGTCGTGAAGCCAGGTTTGCCGAGTGTGGCTCTTGGCGTTGTTTACTTTGCTGAGTATCCGTGTTTTGGCTCTCGGCGAAGAGCCTAGCACCCGGCGTATAAGGAAATTCCAGTAGTGGTTGGGGTCAGATCGTGTGGTCGGACCCGTACGTGGCACGAGTTTGAACGCCTGCAAACCTTCCCTAAATTTGATGTCGATTTGTGAAAATTCAGACAACTTGATTTACAACACCATGTTGAATGACAAAAAAGTCAGGTTGGAATCTTTACCCGCGATTAGCAGCACCAAGTTTTGGCTAGGCCAGACAAGGACACATTTATGTGTCTACTACCAAACGTCAAGGAGTATGGCGTTTGCCCAAACGCCAAGGTACATGGCGTTTCGCCTTTGCCACATCAGCGCCAACTGTGTAAGTGTGGGCCAGGGTTAAACGCCGTTGATCGTGGCGTCTGCAGTGCAATCCAAACACCAGGGATGTTGGCGTGACAAAAAAAGGTCAGATTCGAAAATATTTTTCAAACGAGGTTAATTCGTGTTAATCTTCACGTATAAGGTCAAAACAGTGATTTCGTCCTGTCGTCGTCGGATGAGCTTGGATTTAGGCTTTAGTTCTGGCCCCTGCCTCCTGCCTGCCTGCTGGGCGCTAGCGGTAAAACTATATACTGGCTGCATTCAGTGGTAAAAGGTTGAAAAACTCCTTCATGCATGCACACAGTAGCTAAAAGATGATAGACGTTCTGCAAAATGTATGGCACCCAACGGGCTAAGTCTATGTGGTGCATGCGGCAGAAAGTTCAGACGAGGTGGGTCGCGTGCCGCTGATCGAGTTACAGGCTACGATTTGGACTGCTTAGCTCCTATATATTCTAGTGCATGGTACTGTTCCCGTGTAAAGTTGCTTTATGTAACTTTTAAAAGATTAGAGACACGATGAACAATATGTGGATCGTCTCCCACAGGAAAATCGATCAATCAATCTCTATTGCTTCAACAATTCGATCACTCTTTAAAAAAAAAAAACAATTCGATCACTTCTAGTGCCCGTTGAAGATGGCAGAAGCCACTCTAGCTAGTAGAAAACGATATGAAACTATACAGTAGGCGAATTCCTATGAAATTTTTCAAAGAAGGTAGTCCTTTCTTTTCGCCCTGTGAAATAATTAATCAACTCCTCTTTCAAAGTTCTTCTACACCTATGTAGTTGCAGCATCTCAAGAACTCAACGCGAACTCGCTGCAACACTGTCAGGGAACGAACACACAGAAAGACCAGGTTTCCGGCTTCACACGATACATGTAAACTGTCACCTCTCTTCCGAATTATAAGATGTTTTGGATATTTTAATATGGACTACATACAGACTAAAATGAGTGAACAAATACATTGAAACGTGTTTATATACATTTGATTCAGAAAAAATTAAAACATCTTATAATTCGAAACAGAGGAAGTACTTGCTAGAAACTTGGGCAATGGGTTTACGTGCATAACAAAACATCCCTTTAAACCCGCCGCACAGCCTTCATCTCTATGATACGGAACTTTTGCCTCATTTCAACAAATTTCACTCGCCCAAGCGCCTTTGGTGGCGCTTTGGTAAGAAGATCTGCAAGTTGTTCATCCATACCAACATGTTAATTGTTAGCTTTACCTTCCTTGATGCATTCTCTGGTGAGGTTAAATTATGTATCAATATGTTTGCTTCTCTTGGGATGCAACTGGTGATCCCGATACAATCATCATTAGACTCAACAACGAAAAAATGGCTGCTCCGCACCACTGAACCATAGGCAACACGGGTGGCCCCTTTTCGCCGTCGCTGGAGGACACCACCGGGCAAAGCCTGTGTGGTGGCGGCGGCCTTCTCTTGTGTGTTAGCCCATGCTATCTCCGACGGCGGGCGGCGGGTCCCCAGTCTGAGGCGAATGCAACGGCAGCGCCGTCTCCCGAGCATGCGGCGGCGGAGGGGATATTCTCCCATGTGCTAACTCGTGCGGTCTCCGGCGGCTGGTGGTGGGTCCCCGATCGACGTCTAATGCAACGTTATGGTCGGTTCCCAGGTGGGTGACAACGGTGGCTCCCTGGCTCACGGTGGCGTGCTCCTTTTGGCGTTGTCGGACGATCACCTCCACTAAAGCTGGTGGTTGTTGCTAGCAATCCTAGCAATGTTGGGTTTCCCAATGTAGGAGTTTGTAGTAGGCAGCAAATTTTTCCTCGATGAGAAACCAAGGCATCTCTGTGAAGGTACCATATCTTGCAACCGTTGAATGCCCTGCAACACAATTGAAACTTGGCTTGTGTACCCCAACAGTTCTAGCCAGGGTGTCAATCCTGGCTAGTCTTGATAGTTGTATAAGGCTATTAAAAGATAAGGCGGGATATGTTTTTTGGTATTTTCGAAATAAAATAAAACAGCATGTAAAGTTGTTGGAAGGTGATTCTTATGTTAAAAATTGGGTCGGGGTTCATAGGTTCACGAAGTGTAACTCTCCAAAGCATAAAAAGTGTGGCAATTAACATTGTCATGTTAAAAAGTGCATTATGAAGTATCTCATAATGCAAGATTGGTGAATGTGTAAGATTGTATATAGACAGTACGTCCAAATACTATTAGACCGAGGCCTTCTTCTCTCATCTTATAGCTAAATAGCCCTTCCATGGATCGAGAACCACTCTGCACCATTTGGACATTAAGTGTAAACACGACAATATTGTTAGAAGACTATTGATCCTTTACTAACCCTTAACCTTTAGTGGCAACAATTCGGTACAAGCCTTTTCCATTTTCTGTCACTATGGGACCCAACTAATGCACACATATTTCACTATTGACTACTGATCTAAACTGGCCAAGAGAAGACAAGCAAACAGAAAGAAATAAACATCTATATATCAAACATATGGCATACACAAATCTGAACATAGAGAGATAATTCAACACATGATCTACATCACCTCTATGAATACATTAGAAAACCCATAATCATGTACAACAGCTCATATGACTATTGTATTAAACATAAAAAACACATAAAGATGGGGAGATTAAAACTTTAGCTACACTATGAGCTCGTACTCCAGGCGGTGGACTACTCACAACTCATCTTGGAGAATAAGGATCGAGGTTGGTGATGATGGAGATGAATTCCCGCTATAGCAGAGTTCCGCATCAGGGCTGAAAACGAAGATCGCCTTGAAAACATGATGTGTCGACGGCACAAAACTGCTCGATAAATTGAAGGTGAAAATGGGGGTCTATATAAGCCATTGAGCACCGGGGCCAGCCATGGGGCTCACAATCTGTAGGCGCTCCCAGCCCTAGGGCGCTTATGCCAGGCGCCTAGGGGTTGTGGGCCCCACCTGTTGTGGGGCCAAACTCCTCTGGTCTTCTGGTTCCTCGAAACTTCCTGGACTATTTTTTATTTTATTTTTCCTTTGACATGTTCTAGGTATTTTCTAGAAAGTACAAAAACACCATAAAAAATTGGCATTGGGCACTGGATTAATTTGTTAGTCCAATAATCAACAAACAATATGCCCTAGGTGTCTGTAACTGATAGCAATATAGCATGAATCATACAAAACTTGTTGATACGATTGAGACGTATCAATATTCCCAAGCTTAATTCATGCTCGTCCTCGAGCATGTAGATGATAAAAAGGCTAATTTTTGGAGGATGAATGCTACCAATCATGATCTTGATTTAACTCATGTAACACTTACCATGAATCTAAAGCAATAAAATAAACATTTGGCAAAGATACATATTAACAATCTTCAACCATCTCAATGCATACAAAAGTAGGTCCAACATATTTTTTTGATAATCAAATGCATCAAGTCAAAATCACCAATGCCAGAGGTTTAGAAAGACTGTCAAGTTTATAAGGTAAACAATGATAGTCATTCATGCAATGTATATTAACATGGCAATCACTTCTAGGCTAACCCTCAATACAAGACCGAATACAATAACTTGTTGTGTGTTTTCTCTATTTCACAATCTTCACAAATATAGAATGTGAAGGCAAGTATGAGTTTATGCCCTAAGCAGGCAAAGAGAAAATAATGATGGGGATTTAAAAGAAGTGAAAAAAAAGAAAGTCATGCAACAACGCAGTTAATCATTATAAAAGGAGGAAGACCTTATGATCCATATTGTGCAAGGATTAGGGATTGTCATACAACTAGGATACACATGGAGATATATATGAATGAAAGATTTCCACTGGACTAATGGAGGTGCATATCCAACTTGCTTGCTCACGAAGACCTAGAGCTCGCTAATCATTGAAATATACAAGCTAAGTTCTATAGTGTGAAATTCCCCACTAGTATATATGAAACTCATGAACTCTCAAAAAATGAAATGCAATGAGGTGGCTACTTTGAAACACTTTAGAAGTGTACTCTAAAGAGGATAATGGTGTCGCTCCTTCTCTCTATCACTTTTTTGGTGCCTCCTTGGCACATATTTTTTTGGATCCCTTCTATTTTTTGGATCTATTTTTTTTCCTATTCTTTATTCTCTCTCTCTCAAGGTAGAAGCAACACCTTAAGATAATGGTCATTACACTTTTCTCAACTTCTTCCAAATGCAAACATAGCTCTTACTATTAACATGAAAAGATCTCTCTATATGATGCCTCTAGAAGTGTACCAGGGTGTGCAATGATCTAGTGTAGCAATGTCTATAATGAAAAATGGCAAAGACATAAAAATACTAGGTATAATGATCATGCATAGCATATAATAATGACAACATATCTCTAGTCATGTAACATAAAATGGTAGTGCATGGAAATTTACTCGAAATGGCTATGAAAATGCTATAAGTTGGTAGATATTCTGGTTGTTTTTAGGAGATAGTTGGGTTTATGTGTAGGAGAACAAGATAAAGTCCTCCATGAAGTTTGGATGTACTAGCGAAGGATGCACCATGTCTCAATGTGAGAGTGGACAATGCTCAGTACCGAAGAGGCTAGTAATAGAAGTTTTATAGGGTGGAAGCACAGAGCTCAAAGACTTGCATTAATCATAAAGAACTCATCAACAAAATAACTGCATGATGGCATTACTTGATCATATTACAACAATCCAAGTATCCCATGGGGATTTGTTGGTAGATTAAGACCATCGTTTACTCCAGGCCCCATCAATGACACTAGTCTATAATGGTTGAATGGTTGCATGCACATAAGACTAAGAAGTTTCAGCTTCTCAAGAGTACATTATCCTATATCCAAATAGCAGTAGCTGCTATGCATGCAAATCCTTAGTGATAAGAATGTCTCAAAATCGAAGCTAGAAAATCATAGCTATGGAAACAGACTCTCTTTTGTGTTTCCATCAAGTTAATTACCATCCTAAGCATCCAAGACTAATTCCAAGCACTAAACCCAAATAATAACCTCAATATATATCATTGAAACATGTGTCACTCAAGTCCTATAACCTTCTAACAAATATAAGTGAAGTACAAACGTTATAATAGCATATCACCAATTCCATTGCTCCAACAGATAAAAGTGAAGCACGACAATTAAAATAGCCAAACTAAGCACAAATTCTCCAAAAGAATGCAAATGACTAGAGGTTATGATTGCATTTATTCAAAAGCAAAAACAAAAAACATGCTACAAGATTATGCAAACAAAGGAAAACTAGATAAGAGAGGTCATACGATTGTTTTTTATGTAGAATGGGGATGCCCAAGCTGTTCTTCTTAGAATTGAAGTGGAGGTGCCTTGGGCACCCCAAGCTTAGCCTTATGATACTTCTTAGAATTGAAGTGGAGGTGCCATGGGCATCCCAAAGTTGAACCTTAAACCCTTCCAGTTGCTTGAGATTGTGATAACACCCATAATGAAGTTCACTTCATAAAACAGTAAAGCTCAAGGGAGGTGTTGAGTTCTGGTTAGTCCATAAATGAAAATAATTGCTATAATTGTTCTATATAAATGATTCAATCATGGAATAATAGTAGCTACAGTAAATGACAGAATTATAGCATCTATTGGTCAAAGAGAAACTGAAAACTATACAATCAACTAGCAAATATAATAGTTACACAAGAATCTTTCAAAACAGACAAGTAAGTAGAAACAAATTTTCGAATAACACTTACATAACTCAGAAAATCCCCTAAAAATCATGAAAAATTCTAGACATACGTAGGTCTGTCGTTTACAAATTTCATCTCAAAACCATACTGTAGTAAACCGTGTCATGCTATGCAAAAGCAGAAAAACAACACAAAACGGAACAACTACTACCACGGAGTCTAGTCATTGAAAATAAATTGCATAAATTGACACTTTATTGAAAGAAAACATGAAAATGACTTTGATACAATAAGTTATAAAGTCCTAATTTATTCAAACCAACCTAAAATCTAATTGTGGGCTTCCTCTGAGAAGCACTTCCTTTTATGTCTTTGAGCAACCTGATGGGTTGCCCCTCGAGTGTAGGATTCTTGATGGTAATTTTTATTACTTCCTTGCCATCGGGTTGCTTGTCAAGCACAACCTGTCTCCCTAAGATCTTGCAATCCTCCTTGCTTTTCTTAGGCTTACCTATGACAACATTGGACTTGTTAGCAGATTCGGCTACTTACGGCCGAATGATCAACTTCTTCTCCTCCAAATCCATGGTATTCATTGGAAAGGGTTGTTTATCAACTAGCATCTCAGAAAAGTTCAATCGTTTGTCATTAATGGCTGATTGTATCTGTCGTTGGAAAACATTGCAATCGTTAGTAGCATGAAAAAATTATGATACTTGCAATAAGCATGCCGTTTTAGCTCTTCAAACGGCGGTAAAGTATGAGATATCCTAATAATCTTAGCTTGCAGCAAAGCATCAAATATTTTATCACACTTAGCAATGTGAAAGGTAAAATTTATCTCTTCATCACGATTCTTATGAATCGGTCTGAGATCATTGCAAGTAAATGGTTTTGCCTTGGATGGCCAAAAAATTCAGTAGCAAAAATATCACCCTCATCGTCCGAGTGTTCACTATCATACTCAACCATATTCATCTTTGGGTGATCATTTTTATATCTATGCACTTCCTTGAGATCTTTCCTTCATCTTTCCTAAGGCAAAGCCATTTGTAAGACTTGGTTGATACTTAAAAACTCATATCCTTCTAGCTTTTCTCTAATGTGAGTTCTCAAACCATTATGCACAAGATATTCCAAGTCTCTCTCGGTTATCACCAAACTATAACACCAGTTTTTGTATCTCTAAATCTCTTAACGTAATCGGAGACCGATTCATCATGCTTCTGCTTAACTGATGTCTACTACACAACTTGTTCTTGTAGACTCGTGTTGGGCCTCCAAGCGCAAAGTTTTGTAGGACAGTAGCAATTTTCCCTCAAGTGGATGACATAAGGTTTATCAATCCGTGGGAGGCATAGGATGAAGATGGTCTCTCTCAAACAACGCTGCAACCAAATAACAGAAAGTCTCTTCTGTCCCCAACACTCCAAATACAATGGTAATTTGTATAGGTACACTAGTTCAGCAAAGAGATGGTGATACAAGTGTAGTAATGATAGTAGATATTGATTTTTGTAATAGGAACAATAAAAAAACAGCAAGGTAGCAATTGATAAAACGGAGCACAAACGGTATTGCAATGCTTGAAAATGAGGCCTAGGGTCCGTACTTTCGCTAGTGCAATCTCTGAACAATGCTAATATAATTGGACCATATAACCACCCCTCAACGTGTGATGAAGAATCACTCCAAAGTTCCTATCTAGTGGAGAACATAAGAAGAAATTGTTGGTAGGGTACGAAACCACCTCGAAGCTATTCTTTCCGATCGATCTATCCAAGAGTTCATACTAAAATAACACCAAGTTATCCTTCCCGATCGATCTATCAAGAGTTCGTACTAAAATAACACAAGTTATCCTTTCTGATTGATTTATCAAGAGTTCGTACTAAGATAACACCAAATAATTTCAGATTCATAATACTCAATCCAACACAAAGAACCTCAAAGAGTGCCCCAAGATTTCTACCGGAGAAGCAAAGACAAGAACATGCATCAATCCCTATGCGTAGATTACCCCAATGTCACCTCGGGAATCCGCGAGTTGAGTGCCAAAACATATATCAAGTGAACCAATATGATACCCCATTGTCACCACGGGTATTCATAGCAAGACATACATAAAGTGTTCTCAAATCCATAAAAGTATTCAATCCGATAAGAACGAAATCTCAAAGGGAAAACTCAATTCACAACAAGATAAAGAGGGGAAAACACCATATGATCCAACTATATTAACAAAGCCGGCGATACATCAAGATCGTGACATCTCAAGAACACGAGAGAGAAAGAGACTAAACACATAGCTACTAGTACAAACCCTCAGCCTCGAGGGTGGACTACTCCCTCCTCATCATGGTGGCCGCCGGGATGATGAAGATGGCCACCGGTGATGATTTCTCCCTCCGACAGGGTGCCGGAACGGGGTCTAGATTGGTTTTTCGTGGCTACAGAGGCTTGCGGCGGCGGAACTTCTGATCTAGGGTTATTTCTGATGGTTCCTCTATTTATAGGATTTTTTGGCATCGGTTTCACGTGAAGATGGGCCTCGAGGTGAGCACAACCCACCGGGGCAAGCCAGGCCCCTCTGGCATGCCGTGGTGGGTTGTGCCCTCCTCGTGGCTCTTCTGGCCCTCCCATGAATCTTCGGGGGTCTCTTTTGTTCCAAAAAAATCGTCAAAAAGTTTCAGCTCATTTGGAGAACTTTCATTTCTGCACAAAAAACAACACCACGGTAGTTCTGCTGAAAACAGCGTCAGTACGGGTTAGTTCCATGCAAATCATACCAAAACCATATAAAATTGCTGTAAACATGGCATGAATACTTCATAAATTATAGATAAGTTGGAGACGTATCAGCATCCCCAAGCTTAATGCCTACTCGTCCTCGAGTAGGTAAATGATAAAAGAAATAATTTATGAAGTGTTAATGCTAGCAAAGTGCATAAGTTTGATCAAAGATAATTTCAATCATTTTTCCTAGCATCATAATAGCAATTCTTTCTCATAAAAATTATCATGACAAAGTAACAATTGAAAACGGATTTTTTGTTGTGGAAAGCTACCTATCATATTCATCATATACTCTTTCTTTTGTAGCATGGACATTTGGACTTGAATGATTCAAAGCAATAGTCTATAATTTGACTTGAAGACATCAATACTCAAGCATACTAACAAGCAACCATGTCTTTCAAAATATCAACGCTAAAGAAAGCTATCCCTAGCCCATTATGCTCAATCATTGATCCATTTATGAAACACACTCGAATATTAGCTACATTCAATGCACAAGTATGATCATAGTGCTCCCAAGTTGGTGCTTTATAAGAGAAGATGGAGAGTCAAATAAAAATAAAAATTGCATAAAGTAAATAGATAGGCCCTTCGCAGAGGGAAGCAGAGATTTGTAGAGGTGCCAGAGCTCAAAGCTTAAATTGAGAGATAAAATATTTTGAGAGGCATACTTTTCCCGTCAACGAAAACGACCGAGAATTCCCAACACTTTCCATGCTAGATACATCATAGGCGGTTCCCAAACAGAAAATAAATTTTATTCCTTTTTCCACCATTCTTTCACAATCCACGACTAGCCGTATCCACGGGTGCCGTCCATACCAACACTTTCCAAGGAATTTATTATTTGACAACATAAAGTAAATTTCTTTTTCATTTCGGGTCTGGGCATCCCTAATACCGTTGTACTCTCGTGTAATGACAAGTGAATAAACACTCATCTTGAGAATAACACATCTAGCATGGAAAATATTGGCCACCCCCTGCCACTTCATGAGTGGTACGAGCACACAAAAAGGAAATTCATTTTGAAAATTAGAGATGGCACATACAAATTTACTTAGAACGGCACGAAAATACCGCATATCGGTAGGTATGGTGGACTCATGTGGCAAAACTGGGTTTAAGGATTTTGGATGCACAAGTAGTATTCCCACTTAGTACAAATGGAGGCTAGCAAATAGATTGATAAGCTACCAACCATGAAACAAAAATTCACATAAACGAGCATTGAGCATAACTAACACCGAATAATGCACCACAAGTAGGATGTAATTTCATTGCATAACTATTGACTTTCGTGCTTGCATAGGGAATCACAAACCTTAACACCAATATTCTTACTAAAGCACAATTACTCACCAACATGACTCGCATATTACTATCTTCATATCTCAAAACTATTGCAAGGAATCAAACTTATCATATCCAATGATCTACATGAAAGTTTTTATTATATCCTTCTTGAGCATCCATTACTCTGGGACTAAATTTATATATTACCATTGCTACTAACAAGCTCTCAAATAAATTTAAGTGAAGCACGAGAGCATAAGTATTTCTTCAAAATTTTCAACTCTCAAAATAATCTAAGTGAAGCATGAGAGTAAATGACAAACTACTCCAGAAAGATATAAGTGAAGATCAAATGAGTAGTTAAGTAAATAGGTAGCTATGTGAGGACTCTCTCTTATATAAAAACCTTCAGATCTAAGAATTTTATTAAATCAGCAAGCAAAACAAAATAAAATGACATCCTAAGAATAGCACACATCATGTGAAGAAGCAAAAACTTAGGCTCAACCAAGGCTAACCGATAATTGTTGATGAAGAAACGTGGGATGCCTACCGGGGCATCCCCAAGCTTAGATGCTTGAGACTTCTTGAAATATTATCTTGGGATGCCTTGGGCATCCCCAAGCTTGAGCTTTTGTGTCTCCTTAATTCCTTTTATATCCCGGTTTCCCTAAATCTTAAAAACTTCATCCACACAAAACTCAACAAGAACTCGTGAGATAAGTTAGTATAAATCAATGCAAAACCTTATCATTCTCTACTGTAGAAAATCACTAAAATTATTATTCAACATTTCATACTAAATGCCTCTGCATATTTAATACTCCTATCCTCAAATAGAATCATTAAACAAGCAAACATATGCAAACAATGCAATCATAACAGCAATCTGCCAAAACAGGATAGTCTGTAAAGGAAGCAAGAATATCAATACTTATTTAACTCCAAAAATTATGAAAATTTACCACACTGTAGAAAATTTATCATATCTTATTGTGAAAAAAAATTCAACATTTTATCACATTCTTAATTTTCTCAAGAAATCACGCACTAGCGTGCAACTTTCTGTTTTCAAACAGCCACATATAGACTTGCAAAATAAGCATAACAAAGGATATACTTGACATTTTTATTGAAGTAAAAGATATAAAACATTATTATAAATAACACCAAGAAAATCCTAATAAAATAAAATTATGCTCCAAGCAAAACACATATCATGTGACTAATAAAAATGTAGCTCCAAGTAAGGTTACCGATAATGTTGGAGGCGAAAGAGGGGATGCCTTCCGGGGCATCCCCAAGCTTAGTTGCTTGGATCTTCCTTGAATATTACCTTGGGGGTGCCTTGGGTATCCCCAATATTAGTGTCTTGTCACTCCTTATTCTCCTCATATTGATATCTCACCCAAAACTTGAAAACTTCAATCACACAAAACTTAACGGAACTTCGTGAGATGTGTTAGTATGATAAAACAAATCATTCACTTGGGTACTGTCAAAGGAAAGATTCATAATTGTTCTCACACAATTCCTACTGTACTCTACAATTTCCACAATTTATATTAAGCAATATAAGCCATAGAAACCATAAAACAAGCAAACTATGCATTGCAAACAGAATCTGTCAAAAACAGAATAGTACATAAAGATCTGAATTTTAGTCATACTTCTGCAACACCAAAAATTCTTAAAATTTAGGAAAGCGTATGCAATTTTTAGATCAATCATATGTAAGAAATTCAGAGTTTTTCGAAGCTCCACAGAATTTAGACAATTCTTTTACTGGAAGTAAAAGTTTCTGTTTTTGCACAGAATCAAGTCAACTATTATCCATACTATCCCAAAGGCTTTACTTGGCACTTTATTGAAACAAAAGCTATAAAACATGATTACTACAGTAGCCTAATCATGTGAATACACAAAAACAGTAGGGGTAAATGTTGGGTTGTCTCCCAACAAGCGCTTTTCTTTAATGCCTTTTTAGCTAGGCATGATGATTTCAATGATGCCCACATAAAAGATAAGAATTGAAACACAAAGAGAGCATCATGAAGCATATGACTAGCAAATTTAAGCCTAACCCGCTTCCTATGCATAGGGATTTTTTGAGCAAAAAACTTATGGGAACAAGAATCATATAGCATAGGAAGGTGAAACAAGCAAAACTTCAAGATTTTCAACACATATAGAGGAAACTTGATATTATTGCAATATGTAAAAGCATATGTTCCCCCCTCATAATAATTTTCAGTAGCATCATGAATGAATTCAACAATATAGCTATCACATAAAGCATTCTTTTCATGATACATAAGCATAGAAATTTTCTTACTCTCCACATAAGCAAATTTATTCTCAAGAATAGTGGTGGGAGCAAACTCAACAAAATAACTATCATATGATACTTGATTGACATAATCAATTTGAGCATTAAAATCATGATCACAAGTTTCATGGTTATCATTATTCTTTATATCATAAGCATCATCACAATAATCATCATAGATAGCAACTTTGTTATCAAAATCAATTGAAACCTTTCCAAGATAGTGGATCATCATTAAATAAAGTCATGACCTCTCCAAATCCACTTTCATCATTAATAATCATAAATAGGAGGCATGCTTTCATCATAGTAAATATTCATCAAAACTTGGGGGACTAAAATATCATCTTCATCAAACATAGCATCCCCAAGCTTATGGCTTTGCATATCATTAGCATCATGGATATTCAAAGAATTCATACCAGCAACATTGCAATCATGCTCATCATTAAAATATTTTATGCCAAACATTTTATTGAATTCTTCTTCTATCAATTGAGCACAATTTTCCTTTCCATCATTTTCAAGAAAGACATGAAAAAGACGAATAATATGAGGCCACCTCAATTCTATTTTTTAGTTTTCTTTTATAAACCAAACTAGTGATAAAACAAGAAACTAAAAGATTCAATTGCAAGATCTAAAGATATACTTTCATGCACTCACCTCCCCGGCAATAGCGCAAGAAAAGAGCTTGATGTCTACTACACAACTTGTTCTTGTAGACTCGTGTTGGGCCTCCAAGCGCAGAGTTTTCTAGGACAGTAGCAATTTTCCCTCAAGATGGTCTCTCTCAAACAACCCTGCAACCAAATAACAAAAAGTCTCTTGTGTCCCCAACACACCAAATACAATGGTAATTTGTATAGGTGCACTAGTTCAGCGAAGAGATGGTGATACAAGCGTAGTAATGATAGTAGATATTGAGTTTTGTAATAGGAATAATAAAAAATAGCAAGGTAGCAATTGATAAAACGGAGCACAAACGGTATTGCAATGCTTGATAATGGGGCCTAGGGTCCGTACTTCCGCTAGTGCAATCTCTCAACAATGCTAATATAATTGGATCATATAACCACCCCTCAACGTGTGATGAAGAATCACTCCAAAGTTCCTATCTAGCGGAGAACATAAGAAGAAATTGTTGGTAGGGTACGAAACCACCTCGAAGCTATTCTTTCCGATCGATATATCCAAGAGTTCGTACTAAAATAACACCAAGTTATCCTTCCTGATCGATCTATCAAGAGTTCGTACTAAAATACCACAAGTTATCCTTTCCGATCGATCTATCAAGAGTTTGTACTAAGATAACACCAAATAATTTCAGATTCATAATACTCAATCCAACACAAAGAACCTCAAAGAGTGCCCCAAGATTTCTACCGGGGAAGCAAAGACAAGAACGTGCATCAACCCCTATGCATAGATTACCCCAATGTCACCTCGGGAATCCGCGAGTTGAGTGCCAAAACATATATCAAGTGAATCAATATGATACCCCATTGTCACCATGGGTATTCATAGCAAGACATACATAAATTGTTCTCAAATCCATAAAAGTATTCAATCCGATAAGAACGAAATCTCAAAGGGAAAACTCAATTCACAACAAGATAGAGAGGGGAAAACACCATATGATCCAACTATATTAACAAAGCCCGCGATACATCAAGATTGTGACATCTCAAGAACACGAGAGAGAGAGAGAGAGAGAGAGAGATTAAACACATAGCTACTGGTACAAACCCTCAGCCCCGAGGGTGGACTACTCCCTCCTCATCATGGTGGCCGCCGGGATGATGAAGATGGCCACCGATGATCATTTCCCCCTCCGGCAGGGTGCTGGAACGGGGTCTAGATTGTTTTTTCGTCGCTACAGAGGCTTGCAACAGCGGAACTTCTGATCTAGGTTCATTTCTGATGGTTTCTCTATTTATAGGATTTTTTGGCGTCGATTTCGCGCGAAGATGGGCCTCGAGGTGAGCACAACCCACCGGGGCAAGCCAGGCCCCTCTGGCGCGCCGTGGTGGGTTGTACCCTACTCGTGGCTCTTCTGGCCCTCCCACGAAGCTTCGGGGGTCTCTTTTGTTCCAAAAAAATCGTCAAAAAATTTCAGCTCATTTGGAGAACTTTCATTTCTGCACAAAAAACAACACCACGGTAGTTCTGCTGAAAACAGCGTCAGTCCGGGTTAGTTCCATGCAAATCATACCAAAACCATATAAAGTTGTTCTAAACATGGCATGAATACTTCATAAATTATAGATACATTGGAGACGTATCATTAACCGTTGTAAGATGTGACAACTTAAGTTCATTGTCGCCGCTATAAAAGTGATCATGAAATTTTTGTTCTAGCTGTGACCATACACGAATAGAACCATGTGATAATGAAGGAAATATGAAAATGCGGTGCGAGTTAATGATAAAGGAAATAAACGCACTTTCGGTTCATTTAGCGAGCCTGCTTCACCTAATTGTACCAAGTTTTGACTAACATGATCCCATGTAGTTTTTGTACCCTCTCCATTAAACTTAACAAAATCTGGAATATTATAACGAGGAGGGCACTGAATTGCATCAAAGTACTCGAGATATGGTTTTGATAAATCCGATTCCTAGGTAATTCAAAACCAAAATTTTCTCGAAGCATCTTAGCCATCTCCTCTCTAAAATTTGCTAGAGCATCGTCCGTAGTAGACAATGAAGCTTGCTGCAGTGGCAGGAGGAGTAGGATTACTATATGTGGATGCGAACTGTGGCATGTATGCCGAACCATAGTTCGGCAATTGTCTAGCAACGTTTGCACCTATAGTAGGTTTGGTTCGGTGTTGCCACGGAACTTGACATATTCATGGTAGGATTAATGGGTGCAGCCACAATTTGATTTATATGGGTAGGGAAATAGTTCATCAGCACGGGAGGCGCCGATGAAAGCGGTAAAGCCGAACTAGGGTTTTCTACACTAGAAGGCATGCCAATATTACCACTAGATGATTGAGGCATATTTTCTGAACATTAGTATTTTCTAAGAAATCTTGATAGATCAGACTATTACTATCAGCAATACGGCTCTCAATCTCAGCCCACTGCTCGGGAGAAAAGGTAGTACTCACAGAGGTTTTAAACTCCTCGTCATGAAGAGGAGGGAACTTGAATTCTCCAACCAGAGTGATATTGCTTTGGCGGTCCTTCTTGAAGTTTCCAGGGAACTCCTGCAACTCTTTCTCTTCACGCGTTTTCTTGTACTCCTCATAAGCTTGGCGATGCTCGGCCGATAACTCATCAAGCTTTGGCTTAATGATGTTATCGGCGTCTACCTCAGATGGCTTGGGAAGACCAAACATGATGTATGATGATGATGATTGATCTTTAGTCCCCAGCGGAGTCACCAAAAAGTGTGTTCACAGACGAACACATCACGTGTACCCTCAACACCGGGGGTGATGCACCGCAGCTCATGTTGAGGGGAGATCTGACTGATAGCATGATACGCAAGACAGCTGGCGGATGCTTTTGTAGACCTGAAACCCCGTACTCCCGGGAGGGACCCCGTCAGGGTGTGCGGCGGCTATGGCTGCTCTAGGTCGATTTTCTCACCCCTAGATCCTCGGGATTTGCAGCTCTCAAACTCGAGGAATAGCAAAGGAGATCTAGGGGCGAATCCCGAGGATCTAGGACCGAGATGCCACCAGGGATTGATTGGACTGCTGTGGGAGGTCACACACCTGCACGTGGACCTCTTCTTTCAGCTCGAGACCGGGTTCTGCATCAGAGTGCACATGGAGCACAGGATCCTTCCGCGACGAACACTCATCGTCCACACTTGCAGATACCCCATTTCAGTGGTTTTCTCCGACGTTGATGTAGCCTTTGCTATGTCTCGTTGTGTAATTCCTTACCGCGTGCCTGCGCGCCGCCTAGCATGTCTAGCTTTTGAATTTGCGCCGTTATGCTGTCCGATTGTAACTGACTCTGTATGGATCTGTATGTCTTAAATGACTACTTTTAAGCATCTATAACACTACTTAATTATTGTCGAGTTACATCAAGCTTGTTGCTAGACACTCGCAAATATTCTGCTAAACTACCCCTGTTGAATTTAGCAGGATGGGTGATAACAATCCACCACCGCCGCCACCGCCTGACTATATGGCTGCGATGATGCAACAATTTGAACTCAACCGACAGTTCATGACGGGGATTATGGATCAATTTCCCCGTCCCAATGCCAACCACCAGCCAGCTTCAATTATGCTGCCAGAGTTTGTGCGGCTCAACCCATCAGTGTTCCGCAACACAGTTAATCCGCTGGATGCCGATGACTGGCTGCGTGACATCTTCAATGAAATGGAGTCAGCTGATGTTCCTCTTGTCAGCTATGTCACCTTTGCGACCTACTTTCTGAAGGGTCCCGTAGCACAATGGTGGGCCACTCACAGACGGACCCTACCTCCTGGAACTGTCGTCACCTGGGTGGAATTCAAGGCTGCTTTTCGTGCCCGGTATATTCTGCAAGGAGTTATAGATCGGAAGAAGGCTGAGTTCCACAACCTTGTTCAAGGCAACAAGACTGTAGAAGTCTATCAGCGAGAGTTCCTTGATTTGTCTCGCTATGCTGAAGAAGACATCCCCACTGATGCTCGTAGGCAGGAGAAGTTCCGTGAAGGGCTACACCATGACATTCAGCTAGCCCTGCTCATCCAAGACTTTCCTGACTTCGCCACTTTGGTGAACAAGGCTATTATGGTCGAGACTGGTCTGAAGAAGCATAAGGAAGCGACCAGACGCACCCGTGAAGTGGGCTCATCTTCGGGCTCGTCTTCCCAGAAGCGCCGCATCTGGATTCCACAAAGCATGTATCGTCCAACAGCTCCAGTGTACAGACCTGCTTATGCTGCACCTCGTCTGCCTCCTCCACCACCGAGGCAGCCTCTTCGAGCCCCTCCACCTCGAGCTCCTGCACTACGTCCAGACAGTGGACTCTGCTTCAAGTGTGGCCAGCCAGGTCACCGTGCCAGAGATTGTTCTCAGAATCAGAATCAGCTAGCTCTTCCTCCTGCAGGCCGTGGTAATGGTCGTGGAATTCCTCAGCAGCGTAACAACAATGCCAGACCTTCTTATGGTCGTGGGCAGGCTTATCATGTCAACATGAGTGAAGACCCAAACCAACCAGCTACAATCATGGGTACACTACTTGTTAATTCAGCACCAGCTTCTGTTTTATTTGATTCAGGAGCATCTCATTCATTCATGTCAGAGCATTTTGCACGCATGCATGATGTTAAGTGTGAGTACATGAACATACCTTTAGTGGTACATACTCCCGCGGGTGGGTGTCGAACCTCCGTGGTTAGTTATAATGTTCCCATTGAAATTGAAGGATTGGAGTTCCGCGCGTCTCCCATTATCCTGAAGTCTTCCAAAATTGACCTTATATTGGGAATGGATTGGTTGAAGGCTCACTATGCCTCAATCAATTGTGCCACTAAGGTTGTACACCTCCTACATCCATCAAATGAGTTAGTGAATTATCGAGCTCATATCACTCAGAACGCCGAGGCTCAGATTTATGCCTTGAACGCGTTAAACGCTTCTTCGCTTGAGGGGATCAAAAACATTCCAGTCGTCTGTGACTTCCAGGATGTTTTTCCAGAAGAACTTCCAGGAATACCCCTGCTAGAGCTGTCGAGTTTGTCATTGACTTGAAGCCTGGCACCACTCCTATTGCGAAGCGTCCTTACAAGATGCCACCGCACCACCTTCTCGAGCTTAAGGAAGAGATCGACAAGTCACTTAAGAAGGGCTTCATCCGCCCTAGTTCCTCTGCCTGGGGAGCACCGTCTCTCTTTGTCAAGAAGAAAGATGGTACGAATAGGTTGGTCCAAGATTACCATCCTATCAACCAGGCAACCATTCAGAATAAATATCCGCTTCCCCGAATCAATGATTTATATGATCAACTTGCTGGATCTTCGGTGTTCTCTAAACTCGACTTGATGTTGGGTTATCACCAGATCCGTGTCTGTGAAGAGGATATTCCGAAGACCGCCTTCGTTACTCGTTATGGCTCCTATGAATACACCGTCATGTCATTTGGCCTAACGAATGCTCCAGCTACGTTCTCCCGCCTGATGAATTATATATTCATGGATTACCTTGACAAGTTCGTCGTGGTATATCTGGATGATATTCTAGTATATTCGAAGAATAAGGAAGAACATGCCGAACATCTTCGCCTTGTTCTAGAAAGGCTTTGAGAACACAAGTTGTATGCCAAGTACTCCAAATGTGAATTCTGGCTTTCTGAAGTGACCTACCTTGGACATGTGATTTCCAAGGACGGTATTGCCGTTAACCCGGAGCGTGTTCAGGCTATCCTTGACTGGACTCCTCCGAAGAATGCCAAGCAAGTGAGAAGTTTTCTCGGCCTTGCAAGTTATTGCCGCCGATTCGTCGAGAATTTTTCCAAGATAGCCAAGCCCCTGACTAATCTGCTCCACAAAGGCGTTAAGTTTGAGTGGACAGACAAATGTCAGGAGAGTTTCCAGACCCTCAAGGACAAGCTTACTTCTGCTCCAGTGCTTTCTCCTCCCGATTCTCGCAAGGACTTTGTGATATATTGCGACGCCTCTCGTCAGGGATTAGGCTGTGTCCTAATGTAAGAACGAAAGGTAATTGCATATGCCTCACGACAATTGCGTCCACATGAAGAAAACTATCCAGTGCATGATCTCGAACTCGCTGCTGTGATCTATGCTTTGAAGCAGTGGCGACATTACCTTCTTGGAAACCGGTGTGAGATTTATACCGATCATCAGAGTCTGAAGTATTTATTCACTCAACCGGATCTTAATCTCCGTCAACAGCGATGGCTGGAAACAATTATGGACTATGACTGTGGTATTTATTATACCGCTGGCAAGGCTAATGTGATGGCTGATGCCTTGAGCCGCAAGTCCTATTGCAACAACCTCATGGTTAAGCAAGCTCAACCCCAGCTATATGAAGAACTGTGCAAGTTGAACCTCCGTATCGTTCCGCAGGGTTCTCTTAATAACCTTGTGGTACAGCCAGATCTTGAGAAAGCTGTAAAGATTGCGCAAGCCAAAGATGCCGAAGTAGATCTGATGAGGAAAGAGCTTCACCTTGATAAGTACGGGGATTTCTCGATTGCTGAAGACGGAACCTTGTATTTCAGAGATAGAATTTTCGTTCCTCGTTTCGAGCTTATGACTGACAAGGTCATGAAGGAGGCTCATGATACACCGCTGTCTATCCATCCGGGTAGCACTAAGATGTATCGCGATCTTTGTCAAAGGTACTGGTGGTCCAGAATGAAGCAGGACATTGCTCGATATGTTGCTGAATGTGATGTATGTCGTCGCGTGAAAGCAAAACATCAGAAACCTGCTGGAATTCTGCAACCACTTCCTATTCCTTTGTGAAAATGGGATAAGGTTCAAATGGACTTCATTACTGGTCTTCCCAAGTCTTAGAAGGGTCATGATGCTATTCTTGTCGTCATCGATCAACTTTCCAAAGTAGCTCATTTTCTGCCTATCAAGGAGACTATCACTGCTAGTCAGTTAGCAGAATTGTATATCTCCAGAATCATTTCACTCCACGATATTCCGAAGGAGATCAGTTCGGACCGTGGCAGTTTTTTCACCTCCAAGTTCTGGGAAAGTTTCCAACAAGCCATGGGAACTCACATTACCTGTAGTTCAGCATATCATCCCCAATCCCAAGGCCAAGTTGAGCGAGTTAATCAAGTTCTTGAAGATATGCTTCGGGCTTGTGTTATATCATTCGGTAAGAAGTGGGAAGAATCTCTCCCATTTGCCGAATTCTCTTATAATAACAGCTATCAAGCCAGCTAGAAAATGGCCCCCTTCGAAGTACTTTACGGGCGAAAGTGCCGAACCCCTCTGAATTGGTCAGAAACTAGGGAACGACCTCTCGTTGGACCGGACATTATTCAACACGCCGAAGAACAAGTCCGAATCGTTCGAGAAAATCTCAAGGCGGCTCAGGACCGCCAGAAGAGCAACTATGATCGCAAATGATGGGGTCTGACTTATCAACCAGGTGATCAAGCTTATCTCCGTGTCACTCCTATGAAGGGCACCCGTCGATTTGGAATCAAGGGCAAGCTAGCTCCAAGCTATATTGGTCCTTTCCGCATTGTTGCTAGACGTGGACAGGTGGCATATAAATTGGAGTTGCCACCACAATTCTCTCATATCCACGACATCTTCCATGTGTCACAACTTCATAAATGTTTCAAGGAATCTCCGCACCGCGCAGTAGATCATGAGATGCTCGAATTGCAAGATGATCTTTCTTATAAGGAGCATCTCGTCTGCATCCTCGACGAAGCTGAACATCGAACTCGTCAGAGGACGACCAAGTTCCTGAAAGTGCAGTGGTCGAATCACACTGAAGATGAAGCCACTTGGGAACGCGAGGATCATCTTCGGGAAGAATATCCCGACCTCTTTCCTTCTACCTCCTAAATTCTTGGGACGAGAATTTCTTTTAGAGGAGGAGAATTTGTAACACCCCTGTGTAATAGCCACTGTGACACTCTGCTAAGTATGCCAAGTCATCTCCATTTGCAGTGCCTAATCAGTTTGGTTAAGTATTCAATTCAAATTCTATTCTGAAAATCAACTCAAATTCAAAACTGAAATATGAAGTTGCTCAAAACACTGTTGGAAAAATGTTCATTAATTAGCAAATAATCCAGAAGCAATTATAAAAATATAAACAAAGATAATTGAGTTAGCTAAATGACTCAAACTACATGAAACAGCACCAAAACAGAATTATTTAATCCATTTATGATAATATTAAATCCAAATAAAATCTTACTTTGCCCAAACCAGTTTTTGGTGAAAGTTAACATTGCACTGTAATATTTGGGCCAAGTCTCACATTTTACAAAAGTGCAAATGTGGTCTAACAATAAACAAAATAGAAAAGAATAAAAGAAAACAGAGAAAGAAATAAAAAGAAAAGAAAAGGGCCCGGACTGACTGGGCCTTAGTGCACAGTGGCAGGCCCAGCCAGCCAGTCGGCCCACTCCTCCCTCCACCTTCTCTCTCCCTCGCGCCGTCGTCGTCCCTGTGGCCGCCGCGCGCGCTTCGGCCGCTCCTCGACACGCCGACGCCACCGACGGGCGTAAGGATAAGGCTGAAGCCCATCCGTTCCCCCTGGTCGCCTCCTCCCCTTCATCCCCATCCATTCCCCCTCGCTTGGCTCGCTCTCCTCCCTCCTCTCGCTCGCTTCCATCGCTACCCGAGCGCGACCGCCGCTGTCGTCTCGCCGTGGTCGCGGCCAACGGCCACCCCGAGCCGCGAGGAGGAGCCCAGGAGCACCGCCGCCGTCTGCCCGGTCTTCATCGACCACTGGTCCAAGCCGGATCGCCCCCAAGCATCGCCATCGACTGGATTTCCCCTTCGGTGCCGCCAAGACCCGCCGCTCGATTCTGGCGAACCCTGCCGCTACTAATCCTCCGAGGGCCACCGCGAGCCGCGCCGTAAGCTCCTACACTCCCTCCTTCCCCTCTGGTTCGTTTCCTCGCGCCGCATCTAGCTCTCTACGCTGCCGCCGCCATTACCGCGAACCGCCATGGCCCTGAGCTCGATGCGCTCGTGTTGGTCATCACCGAGCCAAGCCGTGACCTCCATCATGCTTCTGGGAACCCAGGGAAGCGCGTACGCCTCTTAACTCGTCGCGGGCGAGCCTCTATGCTCGATCCCGTGTATGACCAGCTCCGGCCGCCGCGCCCGCTCATCGTCGGCGATGATTCTGACCATCCCCGTGGCTACCGTTAGTATCGATCGATGCGGCGCACACTTCTCGACCGAATGGTGGTCGCGGCCCACGTTTTGGTGGCGTGTGCGGCGAATCCGAGCAGCGCCGCCCTCTCTGACGCTCGCCGGAGCAGCGCCGGAGGTTCAAACTCTGGTGGGGCCACATGTCAGCCCCTACAACTAATCCTGGCCCTAAGCACACACTGACTAGTGGGCACGTAGTGTAGTGTTTAGGATTAGTGTTAATTAACAACTAACTAAAATGACTCACTGACAACTGGGCCCCATCCCACTAATTAGCTAATTAGATTAGTTTAAAACCCTGTTTAAACTAACAGTGGCTGATAGCTGGGTCCCACTGGACCCAGTTGACCAGTCAAAGTGCTGACTGGGCTGGCCCCAGTCAGTGACATGTGGGTCCTCTGGCCCAGTTGACCGGGTCAATCTGCTGACTGGACTAGTCCAGTCACTGGCAGGTGGGCCCCTTGACCAGTCAGAGTCAGCCCAGTTGACTTCTAACGCAAGGCTTGCGCAAGCATGACGTCATATGCCTTTTCTGGAATATCTGCTAGTTTAAATGATTTCAGAAAACTATTAAAACTTCAGAAAAACGTAGAAAAAAAACCGTAACTCAGATCGAAAAACTTTGTACATGAAAGTTGCTCAGAACGACGAGACGAACCTGATTGTGTCGTCTGTTTCGATGCCGAAACCCCCTACGTAGGAGAACCCGTAACTTCTAGCCCGATTCCGGTAGATAAATAGTGCATACATACCGGTTAATAAACCCCACTTTAATTCTAAAATAACTAAAATGACCTAGATGCAACTTTAGGCAACCCTGCACTGCATCCTAGGCATGGCATGCCCTGTATTGCATTGTTTGCTGTATATTTATATGTTTCCTCCCCCTCTTCTCTCTCGTTAGACCCCGACGTCGATGTAGCTCCCGAGACCGACGCAGCTCCGAAGGTCGACTACGCCCCTGACGACCAGACCCTTGCCACCGAGCTTCTAGGCAAGCACCCCCTTTTGAGCATTCCGATATCGCCCACTCTCTTCTCTCTTTTGCTTGTATTAGAAGTTACTACTGCTGCTATTATCCTATATCTACTGCATAGCCTGTTTATTGTAACCGGTTATTGTTACCTACCTGCTTATCCTAAACTATTTAGTATAGGTTGGGTAGAGACCCAGCAGAGACCCCACTTTATCCCGACTGCCCCGCTGGTTCATCAGAAGACCCGATCAACGGGATCGAAGACCAGGCCCTGGCACCGCACATCACTTCCCCTTAGTTGCTCGACACTACTGGGTTACTATCGAGTGCCGAGGGTGATACCTCGTCAGCACATCTGATGATAACCTTGTAGGTTAGTTAATCGGACGTGGTCAGCGAGGGTGATTCCTCCTACACCACCCCCGATAACGACATCGTCGTGCAACTGCTCAAGTGTGGACCTCGAGGGTGATGCCTCTTTAGTTCACCTTGTTGTTTACGTCAGGCGGGAATCCAGCGAGGTTGATGCCTCGGATTCCTTCTTGATATGGTAGCCACACGGATGCCTTTACATTATTGTTGATACTTTTTGTTCTGGATAAAGATGGGTCAGCCCTGAGGAGTACCCGCACGAGATTATGATGAGAGTGATATGGAGTCGGGTGGACCTGGATGGTGCCCGAGAGTTGAACACGAGGCGTGGCCGGGCATTCTTAGCCCTTGCCGCAAGTCCTCGAGACGGGGAGATGGGGTCACATCTTTCGTGAGTCTCTGCTCGTTACCGCACTACCAACACACTAACGGTTTGGATATTTGATCCGAGGGGCCTCTGGCCTGATAGCACTAACAATCACGTGGGCATAGTATGGGAGTTCTGCGTCGTATACATCAGCCGAAGCTTATTTGACGTCAGTAAGGAGCGGCGCACGCCGAGTTGGACTGGGAACGCAATCGCGCTTGTATAAGGGGTTGCTAGGTCTGCTCTCGGTGGCCCCGTAACATGAAGGAGTTCCCGGGGCGATGGCCCAAGACCCCTGGGGGCATAGGTTTAGTCCGGCGTGCTGACCTCTCTTTTAAGCCTAGGTCGGGTTGCGGCGTGTCGTTTGGCCGAGGCCGGGCATGACCCAGAAAAGTGTGTTCGGCCGGAGTTAAGTGAGCATGGTGGGTAAGTTGGTGCACCCCTGCAGGGAAGAAACAATCTATCGATAGCCTGTCCTACTGTAACGGACACTCGGAGTTGTATCCCGATCGGTACAACTAGAACTGGTGACTTGAGATGAAATGGATAGTATGGCTCTGGGATTGCTTTCTCGCAGGGAATCGAGGAAGGATCTCTGGGCGAGGTTGATAACATTACTACTACTTTACATTATGTTAATCTGCACTCTTCTAATGTTGCAAGACCGATGAAGATGTTTGAAGATGCTAGTCTTCGATAGGACTAGGCTCTCCCCTCTATTCTGGCATTTCTGCAGCCCAGTCCACATATACAGCCTCCTTTGATAATGTTGCATATGTAGTGTAGATCCTTGCTTGCTGAGTACTTCGGATGAGTACTCACGTTTGCTTTACTTTCTTTTTCCCCCATATCCATTTGTCGCAACTAGATGACGGAGCCGCTGAGCCAGCTGCTCTCGCCGACGGTTACTACTACTACTACTACCCTCCCGACGAGTACTACTACGAGGAGCCGTCCGACGACCAGGAGTAGGATTCGGAGGGTCCTAGGCAGGAGGCCTACGCCTTTTGATCGTAGTATTTTATTTGCCCCGCCTTTCTAAAGGCCTATTTGTTTCTCTGTAATATCTGTACCCAGATATCTGATGCTTCCGCTGACACTTGTATGCCATCGAGCTATGTATTCGAGCCCTCGAGGCCCTGGCTTGTAATATAAAGCTTGTATGACTTTATTTATGTTTAGAGTTGTGTTGTGATATCTTCAAGTGAGTCCTTAGGCTTGATCCTGTGCATTTGCGTGTATGGTTAGTGCACGATTAAGCCGGGGTCATCACAACTAGGATTTGAATTTCTCCAGTCGGATGTTAGGGTCCTTCACTCGGATTGCCCGACTATATTTTCTTCACTTGGACAGCAACCTTTCACTTGGACAGAAAGCTTTTCACTCAGCGATAACTTTTTTACTCGGTCAACAACCTTTCATTTGGATTTCTCGACCAAAAATTTAACATGATCTTGTTTTGCCTCCCCAAGTTGCATACGACCTCATGTTAAGACGATCTATATATCAAAATCAACCAGCTCGACAAGACTATTTTTTTTCATATTGAACATATTCGATTCGACGCCAGCTTGAGGGCCTACTTGCTCACGCATTGCACCAGACATTCATCAATGTGTGTTTGAGTCGGGCGTCATATTTTGGTCAGAGTTGGGCCAGACCGTGTTGACCGTAACTTTTGTATATTAACTCGGATTATGATGATTTATATATCAAAATTGGTTGCCTTGACGAAACGAAGACAATTCATGTAGAGCGCTCCTTCATCTGAGGTGGTCTTGTAGGCGTAATAGGTTGAATAGTGATATGTACATGAAATCTTAGAGCTTTGAACACAATTTGGGCCCCTAAGATGAGGTCCGATGATGATGACACAAACATCAAAGTTGTTCAATTCGATGATTTGAAACTTTTCATGTTAAAAACCTTTTCATTTGAGGCCATATTAATTGTGTTTTGTACCATGCCAAAATCTGGTATCAGCACACGCATTACAGGACGAAGTCATCTGTTTATGTATAAGAAATAGTTCTTGACCTGCTTACGTACTGTTATAGGATTCGCCTTACATTTTTAACCCTTTCCACTACACAACTTTGACTATTATTTTCTATACAAATATGTTTGCAAAAGATTATGAATGATGATAGCACTATAGATATCTTTAAAAAGTAAAATTATATTATTTTACTTGACTAATCTAAATCGTTCTTACGTAGTAATCACCAAACGTAGAAAAGTTTGAGCACACATATTATTCTCAAGCGATACCTTTTATGAACAATTGTTAGTATTCAACTGGACATCAAAGGATTAATACCACACTACAATATTTCTAAATTACTATATACATTGGTGCACACTCGTCAAAATTTACTAAATCATTCTATCTCTATCACCTTTTTTCTTATGTAGAAAATAATTTTAGTTTTCGTACACATGATGAGAAAGATACAATAAAAGAATTTTGTGTCTTTGTTCACAGTCCACTTGTGTGAGCTCACATGGAAGCGCTCCAAAATTGTATAATTTATATATAGGTATATAAATACCCGCAATTTAGTTGCACTTATTAAAGCACTAAGTCATCCATTTATGCACAGGGATAGTTCTATGTTTTTCTTGTTAGCCATTGCTTAGCTTACATAATACTATACACGTCCTCTTACATTTTTAGACTTTCCTTTATGTAACTTTGACCACTCATTTCTATATGGATATGTTTGTATAAAATTATAAACGATGAGAGCACTACATAAATGGATGAAAAATAAATTAATTTTTTTCACTTTTTCACTTACCAATCTATATAGCTCATACTCCCTCCGTTCCTAAATAGAAACCTTTTTAGAGATTCCAATACCGACTACATATGGAGCAAAGTGAGTGAATATATGTTCTAAAATACGTCTATATACATTCGTATGTAGTTCATATTAGAATCTCTAAAAAGTCTTATATTTAGAAACGGAGGGAGTATACATGAATTACCAATCTTAGAAAAGTTTGAGTGCACATATTCTTCTCAAGTGAAACCTTTTATGATTCTTTGTCGCTATTTAATTGGACGCCAACGGATTAACACCTCATACAATACTTTGTAAATACAGGGTATTCATTGGTGCACACTCGCCAAAGTTTGTAAACTATTCTATCTCTATGTTTTTTTTTCTTATTTTGAAATTTATATAAAATAGTTGTAGTGTTTATCCACATAATGAGAAATATAAGACATTATTTATTGTCTCTTTGTTCATGACCCACTTGTGTGTGGTCACATTACAGTGCTAGTGGGGCCACAACGACTCTCATATGCGACCACCCTTATTAGTTCCGGAGGAAACACTCAAATTACGTGCATTTTGGTAATGAGTTCTAAAACAATTACAGTATGTTTTAAATGTGAAAATTACTCATTATCTAACCATGCATATAGTGTGAGTAAATAGACTTTAGCGTCCCTCCAGCATGGGTGGTTGTCCGAGCTTGCCGGCAAAGCATTACTCAATTTTGCATCTTTTATTTGGCGATTTGAACAAAAATTAGCATCTAATATGTCGATCGTAGTTTGCCCATGCTTCATAACATTTTTAGATCCACTACTAATAAGACAACTATCTTTGCATGGTGCCTAGGTAGATTTCTATCGTAATGTGGAGATAATTTTTTTGCGAATTTGGAGTTACTGTTCTTATTTTAAGGAACTTATTAGTTTTTTTTAGCCGAACCCGTAGAACAATCATTCTATGGTATTTTCATTAATTCAAAAAAAAATTCAAGTCTAGTCCAAAGAATCACCCAATACCAGTTTTGTGAAACATAGAAAGAATTACAGGTTTTATGTTATCCAAGTGCTGAGCAGTTCAGCCTTATCTTGCTTTCCTGTGAATCTAGTTGCTTGAAGTCCCTCTTTGAGATAATATTTCCATGATTCATTATGTGGTGGTGCCCTTCTAAAGATCCTGTCATTTCTGGTCATCCAGATACTCTAGCAACCCATGATAATGATTTCCATTGCAATACATGATGGTAACTTGTCCATGGTGAGATGGATTTCATCATATGAAGATATTCCTCTGTGTTTGGTGGGGATGAGCAAGTTCCAGCATGACCAGGCAAATTGGCAGTCCCAAAATAAATGGAAGATTGTTTCCTTTGTTGCATCTGCACATAAGGCACAGTTACAATCTTCCAGGTACATGTTTTTACGTTGTAACATGTTTCTTGTGCTGATTCTATCATGCATGAGCAGCCAGAAGAAAATTTCGTGTCTGAGTCTGCAGGAAGATTTCCATAGCAGATTAAAGATGTTGTGTGTTGTGCTTACTCCTGTGATTGCTTTGTACAACTTCATGGAGAAAAATTTCTGAGAGGGTCTTCCAATGGACCAAATATCTCTTTTGATCATTTCTGTTATGTTGCTGATGATCTCTTGGAGAGTATTGAATTGGTTGAATGCCTGCAGTGATAGAGGTATGTGGAATTGTTGGCTGAAGTCAGTCTGTTGTTGGACTTTGTATAGAGTGATATCTTTGTTGACTGCATAAGAGTGTAGCTCAGGGTATTGATCATGCAGAGGGACATCTTGCCATTTATCAGACCAGAATTTTATGGTATCTCCTTTTCCTGCTTTGCATATTGTTAATTGTTTAAAGGAAGGTAGGAGCTTCAGAATGGCTTTCCACCAGAATGGTCCGACCAATTTGTCTCCTGGCACACTATCTTGATAGTATGCTTCCCAAATAATGTTCACCCATGGAATGTCTTCCTTATTGTGGAATTTATGCAAACATTTCATGAGAAGTACTTGGTTATGAGTGTGTAAGTCAAGAACACCAAGACCTCCATGAGTTTTACGTTTGCATACTTTATTCCATGAAATAAGAGCAGCACCTCTGTCTTGTGTACCATATTTTCTCCAGAAGCGGTTCATGAGGTATGAGTTGATTTGCTTGATCACAATCTTGGGTATCATCAAAGTGCACATGAAAAATGTTGGCATGCTAGTGAAAACTGATTTGATTAGTGTAAGCTTATCTCTTTTTGATAGCAGTGTTGAACATCCCACCAGTCTATTTTCAATTCTTTTCATCATGGGTACAAAGTCTTCCACTCTGGGTTTAACAGTACATAGGGGGAGTCCAAGATATGTATGAGGTAGAGTGCCAATTTTGCATCCTAGGAGATTGGATAGCTCTTGCATTTTGTCTTAAGAAGTGTTAATGGACACCATGGTGGACTTTGAGTAGTTTATCTTTAACCCCGTGTAATAAGCATAGTGCAGTAACAGGTTTTTGATGTGCTAAACCTGTCTGAGGTCAGCATGAGCAACAAAAATTGTGTCATCTGCATATTGGATAATGGGGAAATCTGTGCAAGAGCTGTGATTCAGAGGTGAGCTCACAAGAGAGTTGTGCATTGCTTCATTCATTATTGAATGAAGGACATCTGCAGCAATGACAAAAATCAATGGGGAGAGGGGATCTCCTTGCCTCACTCCTTTCTTATAGAGGAATTGTTTTCCTGGAACCCCATTTAGTAGAACTGATGAATGCTAGTCCCATATATCATTTTAATCCATTGAATCCATTTTGCTCCAAAACCCTTAGCTTGCAGAACTTCAATAATTGTGTCATGGCTAATCATATCAAATGCCTTTTCAAAGTCCAGTTTCAACAAGATGAGCTCTTTTTTACTCTGGTAGCATTGGTGAATATACTCATAAGCCCATGCCAGGCAGTCTTGGATACATCTATTGTTAAGATGGCCATATTGGTTTCTGTGAACCATTTGAAGTATGCATCTCTGTAGTCTATTAGCCAGCTGTTTGGTGATGATCTTTAGTGTGCAGTTTAGTAGAGAAATAGGTCTGAAGTCTGCTGGGCTATAGGCTGAGTCATTCTTTGGTATCAAAGTAATGAAAGAGTAGTTGATACTCTAAATGTTGACCTTGCCTGAGTGAAAATCATCAATGAGCTTATAGAAATCAGGTGCAATGATATCCCAACAGTGATTAAGGAATGCTGCATTGAAACCATCTGCGCCTGGTGACTTATCAGCGGGCATATGCTCGATAACCTTGTCAAATTCCTCTTTTGTGAAGGGGGCATCCATATCAGAAAGATTGTCAAGTGGGTTCAACAGATGGTTTAGGAGTATGTGTCTTGGCCTCTGTTCCCATTCTTTCCTTAAAGGCTCTGTATAGAATGGCAGCTTTAACATGGTGGTCATGGTGTTCAAATCATGTTTCATCCTTTAACACTGCAATGCAATTATTCCTGTATTTAATGGTGGCCTTAGCTTGGAAATATTTGGTGTTGGCTTCTCCCATCTTGATTTTCCTGATTGTTGCCCTCTATTTCCAGTATTTTCTTTGATGTTCAAGAGTAGTTTCCAGGTGGGCTTTGATGATGTCTCTGCCATTGGATTCTTCTAGAGATAAGCTCCTGTATTCCTTAATATAATCATAGCAGAGAATCAAAAAGTTGGTGTTGACAATAATTTTCTTCAAATCTGAGATCTCTTTGGGCCAATTTTTAAGCTCCTTCCTCAACCTCTTAAACTTTGTGGCAATAACTTTTACAATGTCCTTCTCATTCACTTCTTGTGACCAAATGTTCTTGACTATATCCCTAAATTGGTGATGCTCTAACAAGAAATTTTCAAATATGAAAACATTAGATTTAGGGATAGCAGAGCCAATACTGATTTTGATTGGGACATGATCTGAAGTGGTTTTAGCAAGTGGATGCAAAGGTAGCTGGGTATTTGAGTGTCCAGGCTTCTGTAGTGAAGCATCAATCAAGTTTTTCAAGTAACGGAGCATCTTGCATATTGCTCCAAGTGAACTTTCTTCCTTTGAGGGGTACTTCAATTAGTGGTTGTTTGTTGATAGCTTCATTGAAAGAGAGCATATCATTTATGTTACCTCCATCTCTGCTTCTATTGTGTCGATATCTGATATAATTAAAATCTCCCACAATATTCCAGTCAGCATCATCTTGCATTGGGAAGTTCTGAAACCAGTTTAAGAATATAGTCCTCTCATTATGTTGACATGGTCCATAAACATTGGTGAGGATCTAGGTCTCCCCATTATGTTGAGAAGTGAATTGGATAGATATAGAGAAGTCATTGGTATGATAAATTTGCCCTGAGAAAAATTGTTCATTCCATGCTACTAAAAGACCTGCTGAAGCACCCACAGAGGGCAGATATTCAAATTTTCAAAATCTTCTGGGACAGAAATTTTTGAGAAAAGCAGAGTCAATGGATTCTTTCTTGGTTTCTTGTAGACATAGAATAGAGCATCTTGATTCTTCTACTTTATTAGCAATAGTTGTCCATTTCTTGGGGTCATTTAGGCCATGAATGTTCCAATTAAGTATGTTCCAGGCTCTGTTCATACCATGGATTAATGTGGGAACTGGCAAGATCTTTACAAACTGCATTCAACTTATCCCAGTCTAAGAACACAAGTAGAGGTAGCTTTATAGCATAACGGAAAGCATAACACTGAGCATCATAAAGGGGGGCAAAGTAGCTTAAGTACATCATGTTCTCACATTCTAACTGCCACATATCATGCAAAATGATAACTTCCTGACACAAAAGGTTCTTTCTAGCAGACATAAGCTAAATTACAGCCACTTCTTGCTCTTCTCTTTTGCAATCTGTCGCCCAACTCGCTTTGGTGGCCTTGGGGTGAAGAACCTGCAACTACAGGCCATCGCGCTACAAGTTCGTTGGGAGTGGCTGAGAAGAACGGCCCCTGAGAGGCCATGGCAGGGCCTTGGGATGATGGTGGATGATCAAGCCTGGATGGTCTTCAACAGCCTGGTCAAAATATCGGTGGGTGTAGGCTCAAAGGTACTATTCTGGAAAGAGCAGTGGATTCATGGAGTTGCGATTGTGGACATTGCTCCACTCTTCATCGAGCTAGTGAGCACTAGAAACCAGAACTGTCGCACAGTCCAGCAAGCTTTGGCCAACAATGCCTGGACCTATGACATCCAAGGTGAGCTCTCTTTCATGGCGCACATTCAGGTGTACCAACTCTGCCAAGCGATTGCGACGGTTGACAGGATCGATTCCGAGCCAGATCGGTTCAAGTGGCTTTGTGATGTTTATGGGACATACACGGCTAGATCAGTGTACTGGAGGCTCTGTTTAGGTCTAGTCATGTCGACCACAGCTACCAGAATTGACCCCTCTAAAGTGCAAGATATTCATGTGGCTTGCAATGCAATACAAACTATGGACATCACACAGACGAGCACGGCATGGTGTCGGCGTACTAAAGTAGGGGTGCCTTAGTACCCTGACTTGTGCACAGGCAGTCGTAGCCTTCCCGACAGCAAGGCTTGCCGGAGGACTACTACAAACAAGAATCAGGATCCAATAGACAAGACAGTGAAGAAGACCTTCCAACAGGTCATTGAGAAGTATGAACTTAGTACTAAAGGTCAAGACTCCAGTTGCCGGCAAGCCAAGACCCGGCAGGCTCCTTGCCGGGAAGTTCTCCCTCCCGCTTTTCGGCCGCTCCACCTCATCGACCAGTTGATGGCTTGCCAAGATTAGGTGTCGAGAAGGCAAGCGACTTGGGGAGGATCGTCAGGACGTGTGTCAACGCGTCGCATGCAGATCAACTTTATTGGCAGTCGTCTTGTGGACGTGTCGAGACCATAGGCGCGCCCAGGCTAACAGCACAGAAGAAGAGACGCCTTTTGCCAAAGGATCATTATCAGCTCATGGTTTATTAAATGCCTTTGTCCTAGTCTGGTAGGATTAGGTTGGATAGCATCGAGGCCACTGTTTCATAAGATGTAATGACCATGTTGCCATTGTGGTGACCCCTTTTCATCTATAAAAGGAGGCACATGGCTACCTTGGCACGGATCAACACTTTGCTCACTCTTACACAATAGTTGCACCTTGCACGCATATTTCCGGCAAGCTGCGCTTGTAACTTGAGCCCCAAGTCAATCCACCCAAAGGCGTGAGTAGGGTTTTACGCCCCCACTGCGGCCCGAACCTGGGAAACACCTTGCGTGTTAGCTTCTGGATTTTTCTCCATGCTCGTCGATCTCCCCAGTCGAACTGCAAAGGGGCCACGCTGGTCCAATAGATTATCGTACCCTGACATCTTTGGCGCGCCAGGCAGGGGGATCGCTTGTGCGGATCTACTCCAATAGTTCTCATGCAAGTTTTGCCATCTTCTTCATCCATGGCACTCAAGAAGAAGAGCGCGACGGTGGGTGCACCGTCTGCCTCTAAGTTGCCGGCCCAGACATCTCCGATGGATGGGGGCGGCGGCGAGCACTCTCCACGCCATTCTGGTGACAAGAGTTGTCACTCGGACGGGAGCCAAGACCCGCGCGTCGCTACATCGAAAGGCGGTGCTGTGGCTCACAGGGTCATTGCGGTTACGCCCAAGGATGGTGACGCGGGATCCAAGAGTAATGGAGCACCGAGGCGCACGCCGAGGCCATCACAAGATGGACACGAAGCACTTTCCCGCAACGACGTCGACCCTGGTCGGCGTCCAGGCAAGGAGCATGGGCACCAATCTCATGGTGTGCATGGCCTGCCACCACATCAAACTACTGGCGAGCATTGACTGCAACAACAGGATAGAGATGGAGCTCCTTTTGGATCGCACAGAAGTCGAGCCACCTCTCAGTCCTTGCACCCAGTCATGCCCACATCGCCAGCGGAGGTGCTGGTGCAGGTGGAACTACTGCTGAACTTTCCTTCGGCTCCGGAGAAGATGGATGAGTGGCGTGCCACCATCCAGAGCCTCGTGGGCTTCGCCAACAACAATGGGGTGCAGCCAGCGGGGCCCTCTTAGTGGCAGCCAACAGCGCCAATACGAGAGGCAGGTGGGCGAACCGGGGTGGCGCGCCAATGGTGCAGTCCCCTCCACGGCAAGTACGGCAGAGCCAGCGGGTCGACTCCTGTGATGATATGTCTATGGCATCGTCTGATCCGCCAAGCTGCCGGAATCGCCACCAAGATCAACGCCAGGTCATCAACGACTGGCGTGCTAAAGATGCTCGAACTACCATCGAGCGGCGCCGGGACACGCACTGTTAGTCAGACGCGTGAGAAGGGCGGTTGTGAACAAGGCTGAGCCGGGGTTCCCTGGGTGCCTACCCTACGATATGGGCTGCCCATCATTTACCCGCGAGCTGCGGCAAGTTTAGTGGCCCCATTCCTGAAGTTTCAAGCCTGACTTGCCGGAGATGTATGACGGCAAGCTCAATCTGGCCAAGTTTCTCGGAATCTACACCATCACGGTGCAAGCTGCTGGTGGCAGAGACGACAAGATTCTCGCCAACTATTTTTCGTTGACGCTCAAGCCCAACGTGAGATCTTGGCTTATGTACTTGCCGGAGGGCTCCATTTCCTCTTGGTTGGACTTGTGTCATGCGTTTGTTGGGACCTACATCAGGGGCCATGAGCCTCCGGGGAAGCCCAGCGACCTCCACTTGATTCCACGGAAGGACGGTGAACCCCTTCATAAGTATTTCCAGAGGTTTAGCCATGTGCATCACAGCATACCCGATGTGCACACTGCTGCTGTGATTGCTTTGTTCCATACGAATAATCGCAATCGCAGGATGCGGGCTGAGATGAACATCGAGCAGGTGAAGATTGTCAACGAATTGTACGCCTAGGCAGACAAGTGTGCACGTGCTGAAGAGGAGAGGAGACTTCTCGGGGAGGATGCCAGAGCCGAGGTTGATCCAGAGGATGACGACGCGTCCACCCTAAAGAAGACAGGCCAAAAGCACAATAGCAGGCACAAAGGCAAGACAGTGATGGTTGTTGAGGGTTCCGGCGACTCCAATGCCACCAAGAAGCCGAATACCAAGAGCTTCGGCAAGGAGGTTGCCGGATGCGCCGGTTGTCAGGAGGCTACGGCAGGCGAGAAGACGGAGGGCTCCGGCAAGCAGTACTGCAAGATCCACCGCACCAAGGGCCATGATCTCAATGATTGCTGGCAAGTGGAGCAGCTTGCCGAAAAGAAAAAGCAAGAGTATGAGAAGTGTGACAAGGAGAAAGACCTAGCTAGCACCGGTGGGTCCGGCAATAAGAACCGTGGTGGCCTGGAGGTCACTGCGCCAAGCGCCGACAGCAAAAGGAGAAGCGTGCTTGCGGTCGTGAGAAGAAGAAGTGCGAGGATGATGGTGATGACAAGGATGAAGAATTTGAGGGACATGAGTTCCAAAAGGCTGTGGGGGGCATGTGCGTTGATGGATGTGCATCTTTGCACTCCTCCCACCGCCAGCTTAAGCAGCCGGCGCGTGAGATCAATGTGGCCGAACCAGTAGTAGAGGTACAGAAGCCGCTCAAGTGGTCCGACATGCCCATAATTTTGACACTGAGGACCACCCCGACCGCACCACTGTGGTTGGGTGTTTGCCTTTGTTGGTTTCTCCAACAATTCGCAACCTTGAGCTGACGAAAGTGTTGGTTAACGATGGGGCCGGCTTGAACCTGATCTCCCCCGATGTGATTTGGAGGTTGCAAATCCTTGACGGAGATCTCCAAGAAACGGGAACATTTCAAGGGGTCAATCCGGGGAGGAGCCAACCCACCAGCAAGATTACCTTGTCGGTTACTTTTGGTACCGAACTGAACTACATGACCGAGAAGGTCGTTTTCGATGTCGTCAAGATACCATTGGCGTACAATGGGATTCTTGGTTGTCCGAACCTGGCAAAGTTTATGGCGGCATCAAATTACGCCTATAGTACTTTGAAGATGTCGGGCCCGATGAGCATCATCACCATCCACTCCGACAAGAAGGACGCAGTTATCTACGCCGACAAGCTCTACCTGGAATGAGTGGCAGCATCTGCCGTCAACTCACCTACTCCTGCCAGCAAAGCTCCTGGGGAGGAAAGAAGAAGAAGACCGGCAAGACCTCTGACAAGGACTCCGGGAAGCACACCTCTTCGGAGTGTTACACACCTATTGAGGACGTGCCGGTGAGCTCTACCGGCAAGAGCAAGAAGACCAAGGCCTCACCACCTGCTACGAAGCAAGTCTCCGCAAGGGAGGATGGCACTGGCAGTACCTTACCGTGACTGCTACCCTTGATGGCAAATAGGAAAGCGCGCCCATCGCCATCATGCGGGGGAATATTGATGTGTTTTCATGGCAACCATCTGATATCCCCGTCGTTCCAAGGAGGTCATTAAGCACCACCTTGTCGTCTACCCTAATGCGAGACCCGTCAAGCAGAAGGTCAGAAAGCAGGCTTTGGAGCGGCAAGAGTTCATTGCCCAAGAAATCCAAAAACTAGATGCGGCAGGCTTGGTCAGAGGAGTGCTACATCCGACTTGGTTGGTAAACCCCGTGGTCGTTCGCAAGCCAAATGGGAAGTGGAGGCTTTGTATTGACTTCACTGGCATAAACAAAGCATGCACAAAGGACCCCTTCCCTTTGTCGCGGATTGACCTGATTGTGGACTCCATCGCCGGCTACGACCTGCTCTCTTTTCTTGATGCCTACTCTGGTTATCATCAGATCTTCATGGCCAAGGAAGATAAGGACAAGATGACATTCATTACTCCATGTGGTACGTACTATTTTGTACGCATGCCTTTCGGATTAAAGAGTGCCGGAGCAACATTTCGAAGGGTTGTGCAAGTTGGTTTTGGTTCTCAACTACGCAGAAATGTGGAAGCCTATATGGATGATATAGTGGTCAAAACCAGGCACAAGGATTCACTAATCCAAAACTTAGAAGAGACATTTGCAAACTTGTGCAAGATCAACTTGAAGCTCAACCCCGAGAAGTGCGTGTTTGACGTTCCGTCTGGCAAGCTTCTCGGGTTCTTTGTATCTCAACGTGGAGTTGAAGCCAAACCCAACAAGATCAAGGCGATTGAGTAGTTGGAGGCACCGAAGCGCGTCAAGGACGTGCGGCGTCTTGCCGGCTGCGTAGCAACTCTAAGCAGGTTCATCTCCAAGTCAGCTGAGCGCGCCTTGCCGTTTTTCAAAATCTTGAAAAAGGTAGGTTCAATGCAATGGACCCCTGAAGCGGGGGCTGCACTCCAAGACTTGAAGGAGTACCTCTCCTCTCCACTAGTACTAGTTGCACCAATACCACGAGAGCCGTCGCTGCTATACTTAGCGGTAACCAATCAAGTGGTTAGCGTTGCACTAGTGTTGGGCCCGTGAGACTGGGGGGGTACCCAGGCCCGTCTGCCTGCGGCCTAGGGCACAGCGCTGTCAGAAGGCCCAAGGCTGGCCCACCGCCAGGGCTTCACAAGCGGGACCCTCGCGAGGTGAGCGTCATCAAGCGTCATCAGGAGCCTCGTGAGGACCCCTCTCGCGAGGCCACCTCCCGAGGCCCCTCGCGGGGCAGACTAGTCAAGGGCGGCCCGGTGGGGTCACGTGGTCTTGCGTCTTCATGTGGGTGACGCGCGCCACGATGAGCGGGGCCAGAAGGATGCCAGCAGGTGCGGATAAGAAAGCTTTCCACTTTCGTGCTAAGGGAGCAAGGGCAACTCACCGGTTCCCAAAGCAATCTCCAAAGGTTTCCCGTTCAGTGCAAGAAGACCAAGGCTAGGGGCTCGCCAGGACGGAGGTCATCCCTGAGCCCACCAGCACGTCACGATAGGAGGCTTTTGCAGGCGAAGACTACTTTTGTCAGGAGAGGTTGTCTCCTGTCCCCTTTCAAATTGGCCGTTGTGGCAACCCTTCCCGCCTTGTGTTTTCGGGAGAAGAGGACCGAGGCTAGTATAAGTATTGGCAGGGCGCCACCGTAGAGGAGGATCGATTCTTGGACTCTCTGGAGGCCGCTCACTTCCCTTGTACTCTCGTACTCATCCTCCCTCGTGAGGCAATCCAACCACAAAGTAGGAGTAGGGTCTTACACTGCAAGGTGGCCCGAACCTGGGTAAACTGTTGCGTCTTCTGTTCATCTTTCCTCTCGCTCGAGCACACCGAAGCATCATCGTGAAGTAGTGGAATGCGGGGCATGGCTTAGCGAGGTTCAGCGAG
This sequence comes from Thinopyrum elongatum, assembly GCA_011799875.1. Lineage (NCBI taxonomy): Eukaryota > Viridiplantae > Streptophyta > Magnoliopsida > Poales > Poaceae > Thinopyrum > Thinopyrum elongatum. The sequence continues at coordinate 387,283,117 of CM022298.1, forward strand.
CGCACCCCAGAGTTCGAACCTTTCTTTGGTACCCGGATCCCCGATTCCGACATTTGGCGTGCCAGGTAGGGGTGCGTCACAGTTCTTCCGCTTCATCCCGGTTCCTGCTCCACCAACTCTATGGCCGATGCTCGCCGTGTTCGCGCTGAGCGTCGGGCGGCTCGCATCGCCCAGACGGAGCCTGCGGGCTGTGGCGACCGCCGCCACTCATCCTCGGCCGCGGCCAACGCCGCCACTGACCCTGGCGCCCATGAGAAGAAAGACTCCTCCCTGCACCCTTCCGTGCAGCACGATGGCCGCACCACAACGCCTTCGCTCGCCGCTGCTACGGCCTCATCCTCCCATGCTCGTCGTGGGACGATGAATGCGCAGGCCACACTGCTCATGGCGCATGAACTGCTGCGCTACCGCCCGGCTAACGAATGCTACGACGCCTGGCTTGGCCGCATCACCAAGCTCGTCAATGCCGCGGGCGAGGCCCCGGTGCCCTCCCACTCGCTCCGTCCTCCACCGTCTCGCGCTGGCAACGTGGCACACGGTGCGCCTCCACCTCCTCCCCTGCGGAGCGACAACGCCGAGCCCCGATATGACGCGCGGCCGCGCGACCCGCCGCGCGGAGCGCCTGCGCCGACCCTGGACGATGCCAGCTGCCAGATCATCCATCGCGCGCCACCGGACGCACGCGTGCTCCTCGAGCCGCAGCAGCAGTGCCAAGACTGAGCCGTCCAGGAGGTCACGGCGGCCGGGCGCGAGAATCGCCCCGCCCTCACGCGCGGAGCCTCTTCAAGCAGCGTTGGTTGCCGGGCCTTCACTCGCGAATTGTGATGGGTGGTTTGGCATATCAAGTTCAAGACAGAACTGCCCCCACGCTACAATGGTATCCCCAACCCCACGGAGTTCCTCCAACTCTACAGGCTGAGCAAGCGGGCGGCGAATAGTGACAACAAAGTCATGGCGAATTGGTTCCCCATGGCCCTCAAGGACGGCGCGCGCTCCTGGTTCATGAACCTGCCTGAAAAGTCGATTTCTTCATGGGGCGAGTTGTGCGAGCTGTTCATCGCCAACTTCAAGGGCACCCACGACCGCGTCCTCACCATGAACGACCTGCGGCGCGTGAAGCAGCACCCTGGCAAAACCCTCCGCAAATACATTCAGCACTTCAGCCAGGTGCGCCACAAGATACCGCGCGCCACGGACAAGGCCATCATCATGGCATTCACCATAGGCAGCAAGGATGTCTGCATGTGCGAGAAGCTCGCCATCAACGATCGCTTGAGCATGGCGCTGGAGCTGTTCAACCTCGCTGACAAGTGCGCCAAGCCCGAGGAAGGCTGCCTCTTCCTCCACAACGACCCCGATGTGACGCTCGACGACAGCAAGGCCAAGGGCAAGGAGGTCAAGCGCAAGGGCCCCATCGTGCTAGTAGCGAAGCCTGAGCATAAGCGCGGCCGCGACCGCGACGAGCCCGAGAGAGATGGTCGCCTGTTTTGCGTCTACCACAACATGCGCATGCACAACACCGATGACTGCCAGGAGCTCAAGGCGCTCCACGATGAGCACTTGGGTCGTCGCCCAGATAGCAATGAGCGCGGCGCCAGCCATGGAGGCGGATGCGGCGGCGGCCAATGGGGCAACCGCAATGGTAATCCTCACCAGGGCTGGCGTGAGCAGCCTCTCGAGGGCGGCTGGCGCGATCAGCCTCGAGAGGACGCCTAGCGTGACCAGCCTCGCGAGGCGCGCCCTCAGGCCAACACCGCCCTTCCGCTGCTACCTCCATCGCCTAGAAGGAACAACGCCAACCAGCATGACGACGGGGCTGGGGGCTACCAGGAGCCTCGCGCGATAGCCTGCATCCTCGGCGGAGCTCAGGCCCTCGCGTCCAACCGCCTCTTCAAGCAGTTCTCTCGCGAGGTGAACGCCGCCCTCCTGAGGCTCGAGCCTGTTGGGCCCCTCAAGTGGTTGTAGTATGCCATCACCTTCAACTTCAAGGACCACCTCGGGTTCTCGGCCACCGCCGGTGCTCCCCATGTTGTGCACTCCCACCATCAGCAACGTCTCTGTCACCAAGACCCTCATCGACGGAGGTGCTGGCCTCAACGTGATCTCCATCGTGACCTTCGAGATGCTCCAAGTGCCCTACGACCAGCTGATGCCGACCAGGCCCTTCTCCGGTGTGACGGACAGATCTACCACTCCCCTGGGGCAGGTGCGCCTTCCGGTCACCTTCGGCACCCGCGACAACTACCACACTAAGCTCATCAACTTCGACGTGGCACACATCAGCCTCCTGTACAATGCCATCCCGGGATACCCCACGCTCGCCAAGTTCATGGCAGCAATCCACCACAGCTACAATGTCCTCAAGATGCCTGGCTACAGTGGCATCATAACTGTCACCTGTGACGAGAAGGATGCGGTTTGCTCCCTCGAGCATGCCTACCGGGCCGCTGCGGTAGAAAATTCTGACGGCGAGAACGTCGCCACGCCTCCTGAGGCTACCACCGCAAAGAAGAAGCAGCTCCTCCCCAAAGATCACCTTAAAGCCAAGAAGTTGTCGGCTGGTGGCGATGCCCAGGGCCTCGCCCCTGCTGCCGAGGCTTGCCTTCCTACCACATAGGAAGGCGCGCCCGGCACCTCACTTTGGGCAGGCTCGGAGGCTTTCACCTGGAGAGCGTCTGACCTGACCAGTGTGACGAGGGAGGTGCCTGGGCACCATTTGGAGGTGTGCTTTGACGCACGCCCCCGCAAGCAAGGAGCACGGCTCCAGGCACCAGGAGCACAAGAGTTCATCACCCAGGAGATTCACAAGCTACAGGAAGCACGGGCCATGCGCGGCGAGCATCGCCCCACGCGCCCCGTCAATTCACGTGGGTGACGCGGTGGGGCGGACTAGTCAAGGGCGGCCCGGCGGGGTCACGCGGTCTTACGTCTTCATGTGGGTGACGCGCGCCATGACGAGCGGGGACAGAAGGGCGCCAGCAAGCGCAGATAAGAAAGCTTTCCTCTTTCGTGCTAAGGGAGCAAGGGCAGCTTGCCAGTTCCCAAAGCAATCTCCAAAGGTTTCCCGTTCGGTGCAAGAAGACCAAGGCTGGGGGCTCGCCAGGATGGAGGTCATCCCCGAGCCCACCAGCGCGTCACGGCAGGAGGCTTTTGCAAGCGAAGACTACTTTTGTCAGAATAGGCTGTACTCCTGTCCCCTTTCAAATTGGCTGTTGTGGCAACCCTTCCCGCCTTGTGTTTTTGGGGGAAGAGGACCGAGGCCAGTATAAGTATAGGCAGGGCGCCACCGTAGAGGAGGATCGATTCTTGGACTCTCTGGAGGCCGCTCACTTCCCTTGTACTCTCATACTCATCCTCCCTCGCAAGGCAATCCAACCACAAAGCAGGAGTAGGGTGTTACACCGCAAGGTGGCCCAAACCTAGGTAAACTGATGCATCTTCTATTCTCTTTCCTCTCGCTCGAGCACACCGGGGCATCATCATGAAGTAGTGGAATGCGAGGTAGGGCTTAGCGAGGTTCAGCGAGCGCACCCCAGAGTTCAAATCTTTCTTGGGTCCCCGGAGCCCCGATTTCGACAACTAGTGGCCGAGAGGGAAGCAAATGACAAAGAGATAGCAACTGCATTACCCCAAGCCGACAAGCCTGAATCTTTTCCGGCAAGGTCAGGTGGTGACAACTCAACTCCAGCGCAGGCAGATGAGGCAGAGCAGCAAGCTTTGAAGAAGAAGATGGTGCAGCGTCATGTGTACTTTGTCAGTTCCCTTCTCCAAGGGGCTAGATCAAGGTACTCTGGTGTGCAGAAGTGGCTCTTTGGCCTCCTCATGGCCTCAAGGAAGTTGCGCCATTACTTCCAAGCACATTAGATCACCGTCGTCACTCGCCTTCTGTTGCAGCGCATCTTGAGAAATCCAGAAGTCACCGGCAGGATAGTGGAGTGGGCGTTGGAGCTGTCAAGCTTTGATTTGAAGTTTGAAAGTACGTCAACAATCCAAAGTAAAGCCTTGGCAGAGTTCATTGCAGAATGGACACCAAATCCAGATGAAGAAATACTGGAGACTTGGCTCCCCGGCAAGGAAGCGCCCCAAGATTGGGCCATGTACTTTGATGGTGCTTTCTTGCTCCAGGGTGCCGGTGCCAGAGTGCTGGTTGTCGCACCCACCGGAGAGCATCTCAAGTATTTGATTCAAATGAATTTTCCCCAGGAGCAGTCCACTAACAACACTGTTGAGTACGAAGGATTGCTTGCCGGACTCTGCATTGCAATCGACATAGGTATCAGAAAGTTGATCATCAAAGGCAACTCGTAGTTGGTGGTGAAGCAAGTGAACAAGGATTACCAGGGTTCATTGATGGAGGCATACGTGGATGAAGTGAGGAAGTTAGAAGAGCACTTTGATGGTTTGCAAGCAGAGCATGTTCCTCGTGCCGAGAACAGCATTGCCAACGACCTGTCAAAGCGTGCCGCCAAGAAATTACCTGTGGAACCGGGTACCTTTGTATTCCTTCTGAACCAACCCTCAGTTACTCCATCGACGAGGACAAACAAGAGAAGAAAGTTCAATTCTGGTGAGTACTTTTTGGCAGAGCTTCCTGTAGCTGCCGGAATGGAGGTTGCTGGAAACAATTCGATGCTTGTCAGTGAGCAGCAGGCTCGGGCAAGGCCTGGGGTCCTTGCCACCAAGACAAGCGCTCCCGCAGCGGAAGAGATGCCTCTAGTGCTTGTCATCAAGCCACAGGCTCTGGCATGGGCACAGCAGATAGTTCATTACCTTCAGACAGGTCAACTTCCTGATGAACAAGAAAAAGCTAAGAAAGTAGCCCGCCAGTCAAGTATGTATCAGTTTGTTGATAGCATTCTATACAGAAAGAGTCCAAATGGGGTGAAATTGAAGTGCATCTGCCGGGAAGATGGACAGAAGCTGGTGGCAGAGGTACATGAAGGGGTGTGTGGCTCCCATCTCGGGTCCTGCGCGCTTGTCGGCAAGGTTTCCTTCAAGGTTTTTATTGGCCGACAACCCTTCAAGATGCAGTGGTTGTGGTGACAAGATGCGAAGCATGCCAGTTCCACGCCAAGAATATTCATCAGCTAGCTCAAGCTCTTCAGAAAATTCCTCTCTCCTGGCCCTTCTCGATCTGAGGACTTGACATCCTCGGCCCCTTCCCCCGCGCCATCAGGGGCTTTGAGTTCTTGTACGTAGCAATCGACAAGTTCATAAAGTGTCCTAAGGTAGAGCCAGTGAGAAAGGTAACCGCATAGTCAGCCGCTAAGTTCTTCAAAGGATTAGTTTGCCATTTTGGTGTGCCCAACCGGGTGATCACCGATAATGGCACGCAGTTCACGAGTGGTGCCTTCATGCAATGTTGTCAAGACCTTGGTAGCAAAATCTGTTTTGCATCAATTGCTCACCCGAGAAGCAACAACCAGGTGGAGAGGGCAAATGCTGAAGTGTTGCAAGGACTCAAGACAAGAACATTTGACAGGCTACACAAGTGTGGAAGGCGTTGGATTGATGAGTTGCTGGTGGTTCTTTGGTCACTCAGGATGACACCAAATCGAGCCACCGGCAAGACACCCTTGTCCCTAGTCTATGTTGCAGAAGCGGTGCTCCCCGCGGAACTCACATACGGGTCACCTCGAGTGCAAGCTTTTGACGAAGCTGAGCAAGAGCAAATGTGGCAAGATGATGTTGTGCTCCTTGAGGAATATCGTCTCCGGGCTGTTGTGCGTGATGCACGCTACCAGTAAGCTTTGTGCTGCTACCATAGCTGCAAAGTGCACGCCCGGAACCTTGAGGAAGGTGACCTTGTTCTTCATCGGATCCAATCCGTGAAGGTATCAAACAAGTTGACACCAACGTGCGAAGGCCCTTACCGGGTAGCACAATCACCAGACCTGGCGCAGTCCGTCTGGAGACCGAAGATGGCAATCCAGTGCGTAACTCATGGAATATTGAGTATCTTCGCAAGTTCTACCCGTAAGGCGCGGTTGCTGGGCATCCCCGCAACCCCTTTTGTACAAGTTTGTCGGCAAGACATGTAATCCTTTGTACAAGCCAGGCGTAGACCCTGTGCGTAGTGAAATAAAGATAAGTGTTCCACAGCCCTTTGTCAATACATATATGTTTGTACATGCTATGTGCAGGGTTGTGTTGCATTTTGCCTTGTACAAGATGTTTACTGAGCCGACAAGGCTTCCAGCCTCGTCTTTCTCTTCTTTCATTTTCTCAAAGGACTAAAGGGTTCCTCACGTGCAAGTTTCCTGGGGGAGTGACGGTATGGATACCCCAAGTGACGTTCAAGTTACCATTTTATGACAAGAAGTACAACAAAGAAAAAGCTAAGTTGAAAAACTTTGAAACAAATTCTTTGTTGTAGCTGCGGTTCTTCCTTGAACGATTTTGGCCTTTGTATGAGACAAATGCACGCTAAGGAACATTGTCATGATCAGCCGCACTCTTACATTGTCTGGAGTCCGCTCGACAACTAAGGTAGCTGCGCTTTAACCGTCAAGTGTAACCTTGCCGGCAGCGGCACTTCCGACAGGCTGCTAAGGACTCATTCCTCAAGCGCTCGCAGCAAGAGTGTGCACACCGGCAAGTTTCCGGCAAGCGTAGGGTACAAAAATCATGCAAAGACAGAATAACACAAGGGAGATGGCACACATCCATTCACCAGACAGCAATTTATATTACATCAACAGCCAAGTGCAGTTCTAACTTAAGATAGACTTGTCTTCTACAAAGACTGCATTGGCGACAAGATGGTACAAGGAAGGAGCTAGTACAAATGATGGCCCTTAGTCCTGGGGATTTCGCTGACCTTGTCGGCGAGTAGCGCAACAAGCTCTTCGGCGGCCTTGGTATCTGCTCCCTTCGTCAAGCTCTTGAAGGCTTTGGAGATGTCGATGTTAGGGTTCCGGTACATGAACTTGACAAGTACCTTGAAGAGGAAGTCATGGCAGAATATGCGGGACTCGCTGGGGAAGCTGGCAGATCTCTCCTCATGATGTTGTTTCAGTGCTTTGATGAGATTTTTGAACAAGAGTGTGAGCCTGGCACTTGGGACCTCATGTTCGTCATCAGTGAAGGCGTAGTCGTCCATCTTCATGGTGGTCAATTGCGAACTGAGGCGTTCTGCGATGTTCATAAGGCCTGTGGTCCAGAGCTCCACACTGTTCCTCAGCTCATTGAAGGATTTCTCAGCATTGGTGAGCGAAGCTTTTTCAGCGTTCCAGTTTACCAGCAAGTCCTTCTCCCTTTTCTTGCTGGCCTCGAGATCTTGCTCTAGAGTTGTGAGTTTGAGCTTGAGGTTAGCAATGGAGTCCTTGGCGGTGGAGAGCTCTGTGTTCTTAGCGGAGCTGGAAGAGCTACCTTCTCCGCATCAGCTTTATGTGTTGAGACCTCTTTGTTGTTGCTGGCTAGAGCTTCTTCAAGCTTCTTTACCTTGGTATCCAACTCCGCCTTGGCGGCCCCAGCAGCGTTTGTAGCCTTGGCGGCCTCCGCGAGTTTGCTGGCCTGATCCAGTGCTGGAGCTTCTAGGGCTTCTTTGTGCTTTTTCTCTAGCTCCTGGGTCTGCCGTGCAAGCAGAGTTTGGATCTCCTCGTCCTTGACGCGTGGCTAGGTGGCAAGTGACTCTTCTATGGTAGCAAGGTCTTTCTCCTTTGCATCAAACTGCGCTTCTCGCTAGATAATTTGCTGCCCAAAGCTTCCGCTTCCTGCTTGGCGGCAACGAGCCTTTCCTCTTCATCCTTGATGCTTTGGAGCTTCTCTTCATACCATTTGTTGGTTTCTGAGACCCTCTCGTCCAACTTATGTTCAGCCAAATCCACGGCTTGCCGCTACACTTGGATCTTATCCCAGTGTTTGATATATCGCTTTTGCACATCCTAGAAACCGACAACCATGGTTTTCGGGAAGGCAAGATCGGCAGCGCTGTCATCGGAGGTGCCTGTTCCAGTGGAGCTGTGGGGCAAGGGGATGATGATCCAGCAAATGCGTGCTCAGAGGTAGTCTTCCCGATTTCAGATTAGCCGAGGGCTTCAGAATGCTACAGTTAATGAGAAGGCACAAATGGAATTGTTGTGGGTTGTTCCTCAGGCAAGACTAGGTGATTGACAGTGCTTGGGTACTCATTGCCAGCATCTCTCATCTCAATGTCAGCATTGGTGGAGGCAGATGTGCTACTGAGAGCCTTGTCGGCTTTCTCAGCGGCCTTCCTCGCTTCTTCGGCTTCTGATGATGTGGCCTCTGCAACAGAAATTCTAGTAGCCTCATCAGCTGCATTCTTTGCAATTTCTTGGACGTCTATGATGGGCTCCTCCTCTTCCAATGGAGTCGAGTCTGTAAGATGGGAAAGAAAGGACAAATAATAGAAATAATTCAAGACTCAAATCAAGTTCGAGAAAACAAAAAAGGAAAAACCAACAAGGACAAAATAGCACTTGGATAAGGTTGACGATGGCGGGCTTGTGGAGGAGACCTTGTTTCTTCTCCGGCAACCTCAATTGCCATCGCTCGGCCTCCGGCAACATTAGTTGTCGGCGGGTTCTCGATGCGGACAGGCTCCACTTGGCGCTCTTCTGGAGGAGGAGTGGATCTTGCCGGTGAGTTGCTTGGCGAAGGAGCCGAGGTTTACGGCGTCACTAAGGGGTCCGCTGCTTGATGCTCTCCCTCCGGAATATCGCTCCCCGCCTCCTTGTCGGCCTCCATGATGGTAGTTTCATCGGTGGAGCCTGCCAACAGGAGCTGGGGGTTGGATTCGGCCTCTTCAATGTTTGTTGCCGCCTCGCTCTGTTTGGTGACCCTAGCCTTCTTCTGGTGCCTTTCCACCAACAGCACCTCGTCCCTGCAAGGCCAAGTCATTCAAGCCAGTTAAAATCAACAACGGAGACCGAAAATTGATGATGGAAGGATGGAGTACTAACTCTTCTTCCCCATTGGGATCACTGAGGACAGACAAGTCGTAGAGCGCCACCCCTTGGGCTCCGGTAGTGGTTGACGGTGGCGGAGTGCTCCTAGCCCGTTTTGTCCCCGAAGAAGCTGGGGGCTACGAAGCACCCATCTCTTCAGTGGTTAATGGAATTGGCTGCCGAAAAGCGACCACTCAGGGAGGTTGTCGTCTGATAGGTTGGGCTCGGGAAGCCTTGCCAGCTGCCTTTGTTATGACAAGCTCGTTGCTTACTGGTTCAATGTGCGCTGCTTTCTTCCTGTCTGGCTTCTTCGCGATGGTGGCCCTGACACGGGGAGGAGGAACATAAAGTTCTTCCTCCTCCTCCTCATCCCCTTTAGTTTCATCGGCCGGCTCCATATCTCCACCATCATGATCATCATAGTGATCATCGTCATCTGTGGTCTCGCCGGTGTGCTCTCCGGTATGTTCTTCAGCATGCTTTTTGGCGCCCTCCTCGGTGCGCTTTCCGGCATGCTCAACCACCTGCTTTCCCTTGTCAGTGGCTTTGTCTTTTTCCCATAGACAGGCAGCCTTCTTGGCCTTTTCGGCCCTCGCCTTGAGGAATTTGGCCTCGTCATTCCTGGTGGGGTGAACCATATCATTCTCCTCCCTGATGGCCTCCTCCTTCAAGCCAGAAAGCCATTCGTCCCTCTCCTCCTGGGTGGGCACCGTCCACTGCTCCACGACACCCTTGGCACCGCATTCTGGCATCTTGCCAGAATGTCTCCCTTGGCGGAGTTGTCACAGATCGGGACCACATTTGGCGTCAAGTGGAACTCACAACCTTTGTTGAAAAGCTGGCAGATGAGCAAGTAGTGCTCCATCACTAACAAGTTGTTGTTGAGCCCAGCGTGCAGACACATCATATCGGCGGAGCCCTTGTACTCCCATGCTCTTCGGCCTCCTCTGTATTGCAGTGGGGCAATCTGGCGACGGGTGAAATCCAACACCACCATTTCTACAATCAAGCCGGCAGCCTTGAGGCTGAGGAGACTGTACAGTCCAACCCCCAATTTGGCGTTGCTGGGCCTGACATTGCTCCAAGTGTCCTCCTTCTCGATTCTCTGAGTCTGGAGGCGGCAGAATTGAGGAATTTCATCTTGCTTGATCCAGCACCAATCAGCTCTCCACTCATTCCACTTGGTGTGCAATTTGCCATGGAGGTAGTGCTTCTTCCTCCTCATTCTAGGAATCCAAATAACACTGCCGGAAAGAGCGTCGTTCTCGATCCGAGGGATGAAGAAGTGCCAGAACAGATCAAGATTGGGTGCTACCCCCATGAAGTTTTCGTACAGGTGTGCGTAAATGGACATGCAGGTGATAGCATTGGGGGCAAAATCTAGTAGGTGGAATCCGTAGGACTGCATGACCTCTACGAAGAAATCTGAGAAGGGCGGGGAGAGTCCACAGTAAAAATACCCGACGAAGAAGTGGAATTGGTTGGCCGCTGGTGCAGCAAACCCTGGAAGGACTTCTGTAGCTGGATGATCACCGGTCTTGCTTGACCAAACATATGAATACTTCTTGGCTAAGTCATCAGCCGTCAGCGTCGGCGACAAGACGGCGTTCTCCCGCCGCCTCGCTTCCCTCTTAACCTTCTTCTCTGCCTCTGGGTCAGTTGCCTTCTTTGCTCTCTTCGAGGCAATGGCAACTTCAGGAGCGGGAGCGGGGGATTGAGGAAGGACGCGGTGGAGCAGCGTGATGTGTTCTTGCGCAAGGAAGAAGATGAAGGAGGCAGATGCTAGATTGGAGGCGAAAGGGGGTAAATGAACAGCGCCCCTTGCGGTTTCCTTTTTAAGGGGAAGGTTCGGAGGCTGGCTCTTAACTATCCTACGTGGCCGTGCTTTTTAGGCGCACTACCCCTGGCGACCTTTTCAATACACCTCTCCCACGTTTCGCATTTAATGCACATCATGGGGGTGTGGAAAAATACAAGATTACATAGTTATCCTCTACCACGCGTGTCTGTGCACTTTTTGGGCCTAGCCCAACGATGTGTCACATGCGCGTGTAGCCAAGGCCCAGGGGCTCCTGTCGGTGTACTAAAGTAGGGGTGCCTTAGTACCCTAACTTGTGCATAGGCAGTTGTAGCCTTCCCGACAGCAAGGCTTGCCGGAGGACTACTGCAAACAAGAATCAAGATCCTATAGACAAGTGATGCGTCTCCAACATATCTATAATCTTTAATTGTTCCATGCTGTTATATTATCAATCTTGGATGTTTTATATACATTTACTAGCAACTTTATATCATTTTTTGGGACTAACCTATTGACATAGTGCCCAGTGATGTTTTTCCAAATATTTTGGTATCTTATTTGCATTTTTTTTATTTAGTATGATTTAGTTATGAAGTTTTCAAAGTGACGATCAAACGGTCAAAGGGCAAAAGCACAAGACGACAAAGTGGGTTGGGCAAGACCACGTGTTTTCAAAAACTAGGGGCAATTCGGTTGAGGGGGACACAACTAAGGGTATGAATACAATTATCCCAATCCTTAAACCCAGTTTTGCCATATGAGTCCACCATACCTACCTATATGCGGTATTTCCGTGCCGTTCTAAGCAAATTTGTATGTGCCATCTCTAATTTTCAAAATAATATCCTTTTTGTGTGCTCGTACCGCTCATGAAATGGTAGGGGGTGGCTGATATTTTTCCATGCTAGATGTGTTATTCTCAAGATGAGTGTTTATTCACTTGTCATTGCACGAGAGTACGGCAAAGGTATTAGGGATGCCCAGTCCCGAAATGAAAATGAATTTACTTTATGTTGTCAAATAAAAAATTCCTTGGAAAGTGTTGGTATGGACGGCACCCGTGGATATGCCTAGCCGTGGAATGTGAAAGTATGGTGGAAAAAGGAATAAACTTTATTTTCTGTTTGGGAACCGCCTATGATATATCTAGCATGGAAAGTATTGGGAACTACTCGATCGTTTTCGTTGACAGGAAAAGCATGCCACCCAAAATGTTTTATCTCTATCTTTTTCGCTTTGAGCTCCGGCACCTCTACAAATCCCTACTTGCCTCTGCGAAGGGCCCTTCTATTTACTTTATGCAATTTTTATTTGAGTCTCCATCTTCTCTTAGAAAGCACCAACTAAGGGACACTATGATCGTACTTGAGCATTGGGTGTAGCTAATATGCGAGTGTGTTTCATGAATGGATCAATGATTGAGCATGATGAGCTAGGGATAACTTGCTTTAGTGTTGATATTTTGAAAGACATGGTTGCTTGTTGATATGCTTGAGTACTGAAATCTTCATGTCAAAACTAGACTATTGCTTTGAACCATATAAAAGTCCAAATGTCCAGGCTACAAAAGAAAAGAATATGTGATGAACATGTTAGGCAACATTCCACATCAAAAATTCTGTTTTTATCATTTACCTACTCAAGGACGAGTAGGAATTAAGCTTGGGGATGCTGATACGTCTCCAAGGTATCTATAATTTTTGCTTGTTCCATGCTGTTATATTATCATTCTTGGATGTTTTACAATCATTTTATAGCAACTTTATATCATTTTTTGGGACTAACCTATTGACATAGTGCCCAGTGCCAGTTGTTGTTTTTTGCTTGTTTTTTACTTCACAGAAAATCAATACCAAACGGAGTCCAAACACAGCGGAACTTTTTGGAGATTTTTTCTGGACCAGAAGACACCTGTTGGGCCAAAGAAGTACCAAAGGGGGCTCCGAGGGGAGCACAACCCACCTGGGCGCGCCTGGGGGCCCAGGCGCGCCCTGGTGGGTTGTGCCCACCTCGGTCGCCTCCCGCACCGCCTCTTTGCTCTATAAATACCCTGAAAATCCAAAAACCCTAGGGGAGTCGTCGAAACACAATTCCATCCGCCGCAAGTTCCAGAACCACCAGATCCAATCTAGACACCATCACGGAGGGGTTCATCATCCTCATTGGTGCCTCTCCGATGATGCGTGAGTAGTTCATTGTAGACCTACGGGTCCGTAGTTAGTAGCTAGATGGCTTCCTCTCTCTCTTTTGATTCTCAATACAATGGTCTCTTGGAGATCTATTTGATGTAACTCTTTTTACGGTGTGTTTGTTGGGATCCGATGAACTTTGAGTTTATGATCAGATCTATTTATTCATGAAAGTTATTTTAGTTTCTTTGATCTCTTATATGCATGATTACTTATAGCCGCATATTTCTTCTTCGAATCTTTGGTTTAGTTAGGCCAACTAGATCGATTTTTCTTGCCATGGGAAGGGGTGCTTTGTGATGGGTTCGGTCGTGCGGTGTTCTTTCCCAGTGACAGAAGGGGCAGCAAGACACGTATTGATCATTGCTATTAAGGATAACAAGATGGGGTCTATTCCTACATGAATAGATCTTGTCTACATCATGTCATCGTTCTTATTGCATTACTCCATTTTTCCATGAACTTAAAACACTAGATGCATGCTGGATAGCGGTCGATGTGTGGAGTAATAGTAGTAGATGCAGGCAGGAGTCGGTCTACTAATCTTGGACATGATGCGTATATAATGATCATTGCCTGGATATCGTCATAATTATTTGAAGTTCTATCAATTGCTCAATAGTAGTTTGTTTACCCGTTGTATGCTATTTTTCTCGAGAGAAGCCACTAGTGAAATCTACGACCCCCGGGTCTATTCTTTATCATATTTGCTTTGAGATCTATTTTTATTTGCTTTTGTTTTCAGATCTATTATTCTAAAAACCCAAAAATATCTTTCTGCACTTTTTCTTTATTTATTTTATTTTGTTTTATTGCGAGATCTATTTATCCAAAATCATACAAACCAATCTATCTTTTACCCGAGAGGGATTGACAACCCCTCTTACGCGTCGGGTTGCAAGTATTTGTTCTTTGTGAGCAGGTACCATTTATGTAGTGTTGCTTGGTTCTCCTACTGGTTCGATAACCTTGGTTTCATAACTGAGGGAAATACCTACCGAAGCTGTACAGCATCATCCCTTCCTCTTCAGGGAAATACTGACACAGATACGAGCCATTAGTAACCAACTATGGCTGTTGCGCCGCATTGAAGCAGCTAACCGGCCCTTCGCCTGGGCCTTGTCACGGCTATTTAAACCGTGTGCCAGAGTTGCACAAAGATGCACCGCCCCCTCCCCGAGCACCGGCCCCCTCCCCTCCCCCGTCTTCGTGCCTGAACCCCTCCCTTCCCCTCTTTGACCCAAGCTCTGGCGATGCTGAAGTCATGGTGCTCCGTGCCAGCAGGCGGAGTAGGCGGAAGCTCCTCCTCCGGTGGTTCTTGGCACCACCGCAGACACTCTCTGGGCCCGTCAGCATCCACGGCGGCCAGATCCTATTCCAAGGAGGAGATCGTCATCTCCTCTGGTGATGAGGATGTTGGAAATATGCCCTAGAGGCAATAATAAAGTGGTTATTATTTTGTTTCCTTAATCATGATAAAGGTTTATTATTCATGCTAGAATTGTATTGACCAAAAACTTAAATACATGTGTGGATACATAAATGAATACCGTGTCCCTAGTGAGCCTCTACTAGACTAGCTCGTTGATCAAAAGATGGTTAAGGTTTCCTAGCCATAGACATGTGTTGTCATTTCATAACGGGATCACATCATTAGGAGAATGATGTGATGGACAAGACCCATCCGTTAGCTTAGCAAATGATCGTTCAGTTTGTTGCTTCTGCTTTCTTAATGTCAAATACATATTCCTTCAACCATGAGATCATGCAACTCCCGGATACCGGAGGAATACCTTGTGTGCTATCAAACGTCACAACGTAACTGGGTGATCATAAAGGTGCTCTACAGGTATCTCCGAAGGTGTCTGTTGAGTTGGCATGAATCGAGATTGGGATTTGTCACTCCGTATGACAGAGAGGTATCCCTGGGCCCTCTGGGTAATACAGCGTCACAAGAAGCTTGCAAGCAAAGTGACTAAGGAGTTAGTTACAAGATGATGTATTATGAAGCGAGTAAAGAGACTTACCGGTAACGAGATTGAACAAGGTATGGAGATACCGACGATCGAATCTCGGGCAAGTAACATACCGACAGACAAAGGGAACTACGTATGTTGTCATAAAGGTTCGACCGATAAAGATCCTCGTAGAATATGTAGGAACCAATACGGGCATCCAGGTCCCGCTATTGGTTCTTGACCGAAGAAGCGTCTCGGTCATGTCTACATCATTCTCGAACCCGTAGGGTCCGCATGCTTAACGTTCATTGACGATATAGTATTATATGAGTTATGTATGTTGGTGACGGAAAGTTGTTCGGAGTCCCGGATGAGATCACGGACATGACAAGGAGCTCCGGAATGGTCCGGTGGTAAAGATTGATGTATAGGATGATATGATCGAGCCAAGGGGTAAAGCCCACGAGGCTTTAGGTCGGTGCACAAAGGAGTTGTATGGAAGGCAGGGTCTAGACGCCAGGGTTCATGGCGTCTACCCCTGGGTTAGACACCGGAGTCCGTGGCATCTACGTAAATGCCGGGAACCGTGGCGTTTAGCCCTGGAGTCCGAGGACATAAGTTTTTGAGCCTCCTCTAGTTGGTCCTAGTTAACTAATTAGAGCTAGCCCTAGCTACCTCTAATCCTCATAATTAGAAGCCCAGTGTGGTTCTAATCTTCTCCCTCTAGTTCATCCTCCGCTCTAATCCGTTGTGCTTGGCGAAGCCCTGCGGAATAGTTTCACCACCACCGTCATCATGACGTCGTGTTGCCAGAACTCTTCTACTACTTCGCCCCTCTTGCTGGATCGAGAAGGCGAGGACATCATCGAGCTGAACGTGTGCTGAACGCGGAGGTGCCGTACGTTTGGTGCTTGATCAGAATGGATCGTGAAGGAGTACGACTACATCAACCGCGTTGATAAACGCTTCCGCTTAGCGATCTACAAGGGTATGTAGATGCTCTCCCCCTCTCGTAGCTATGCATCTCCATGGATAGATCTTGCGTGTGCATAGAAAAAAATTTGTTTTCCATGCAACGTTCCCCAATAGTGGCATCATGAGGTAGGTCTATGCGCAGATGATATGCATGAGTAGAACACAAAGGAGTTGTGGGGGGTGATGTTCATATTGCTTCCCACCAATGTGTTATTTTGATTCGGCGGCATTGTGGGATGAAGTAGCCCGGACCAACCTTACATGTCCACGCACATGAGACTGGTTCCACCGACTGACATGCAACTTGTTTTGCATAAAGGTGGTTGGCGCGTGTCTGTTTCTCCTACTTTAGTTGAATCAGATTTGACTACTGCGGTCCTTGCAGAAGGTTAAATAGCAACTTGATAATCACTGTTGTGGTTATGCGTAGGTAAGAATGGTTCTTGCTAGTTGCACGTAGCAGCCACGTAAAACTTGCAACAACAAAGTAGAGGACGTCTAACTTGTTTTTGCAGGGTATGCTGTGATGTGATATGGTCAAGATATGATGTAATATATGTTGATGTATGAGATGATCATGTTTTGTAATAAGTTCACGACTTGCATGTCGATGAGTACGACAACTGGCAGGAGCCTTAGGGTTGTCTTTAATTATTGTATGACCTGCGTGTCAATCACTTAAGTGCCATGTAAATTGCTTTAATTTATCGCTATGCGTTAGCAATAGTTGTAGAAGCAATAGTTGGCGAGATGGCCCTGACGCAACAATGGAGATCAAGGTTTCGTGCCGGTGACGATGGAGATCATGCCGATGCTTTGGAGATGGAGATCAAAAGCACAAGATGATGATGGCCATATCATGTCACATATTTTGATTGCATGTGATGTTATCCTTTATGCATCTTATTTTTCTTAGAACAATGGTAGCATTATAAGATGACCCTTCACTTAATTTCAAGATAAAAGTGTTCTCCCTGAGTATGCACAGTTGCTAAAGTTCATCATTCTGAAGCACCTCGTGATGATCGGGTGTGATAGACTCTACGTTCCCATACAACGGGTGTAAGCCAGTTTTGCACATGCAGAATACTTGGGTTAAACTTGATGAGCCTAGCATGTACAGACATGGTCTCGGAACACTGGAGACCGAAAGGTCGAACGTGAGTCATATAGTAGATATGATCAACATAGAGATGTTCACCATTGAAGACTACCCCATCTCACGTGATGATCGGACATGGGTTAGTTGATTTGGATCATGTATCACTTAGACAACTTGAGGGATGTTGATTTAAGTGGGTGTTCATTAGTAATTTGATTATTTGAACTAAAATTTATCATGAACTTAGTCTTAGTAGTTTTTGCATATCTAAGTTGTAGATCAATGGCCCGTGCTACCGTTCCCTTGAATTTTAATGCGTTCCTACAGAAAGCTAAGTTGAAAGATGATGGTAGCAACTACACGGACTGGGTCCGTAACTTGAGGATTATCCTCATTGCTGCATAGAAGAATTATGTCCTTGATGCACCACTAGGTGACAGACCTACTGCAGGAGTTGATGCAGATGTTAGGAACATCTGGCAGGCTCGATCTGATGATTACTCGATAGTTCAGTGTGCCATGCTTTACGGCTTAGAACCGGGACTTCAAAGATGTTTTGAACGCCACGTAGCATATGAGATGTTCCAAGAGCTGAAGTTGATATTTCAAGATAATGCCCGGGTTGAGAGATATGAAGTCTCCAACAAGTTCTATAGTTGTAAGATGGAGGAAAACAATTCTGTCAGTGAACACATACTCAAAATGTCTGGGTATCAGACTCAGCTGGGAATTGATCTTCCAGTTGAGAGTGTTATTGACTGAGTTCTTTAGTCACTGCCACCAAGCTACAAAGGCTTCGTGATGAACTATAATATGCAAGGGATGACAAAAACGATTCCCGAGCTCTTCGCGATGCTGAAATCGTCGGAGGTAGAAATCAAGAAGGAGCATCAAGTGTTGATGGTTAACAAGACCACTATTTTCAACAAAAAGGGCAAGGGAAAGAAAGGGAACTTCAAGAAGAATGGCAAGCAAGTTGCTGCTCCCGTGAAGAAGCCCAAAGCTGGACCCAAGCCTGAAACTGAGTGCTTCTATTGCAAGGGAAATGGTCACTGGAAGCGGAAATGCCCCAAATACTTGGCAGATAAGAAGGATGGCAAAGTGAACAAACGTATATTTGATATACATGTTATTTATGTGTTCCTTACTAATGCTCATAGTAGCGCCTGGGCATTTGATACTGGTTTAGTTGCTCATATTTGTAACTCGAAACAGGAGCTGCGGAATAAACGAAGATTGGCTAAGGACAAGGTGACGATGCGCGTCGGGAATGGTTCCAAGGTTGATGTGATCGCCATCGGCATGCTACCTATACATCTACCTTCGGGATTAGTTTTAGACCTGAATAATTGTTATTTGGTGCCAGCGTTGAGCATGAACATTATATCTGGATCTTGTTTATTGTGAGACGGTTATTCATTTAAGTCAGAGAATAATGGTTGTTTTATTTATATGAGTAATATCTTTTATGGTCATGCACATTTGATGAATGGTCTATTCTTATTGAATCTCGATCATAGTGATGCACATATTCATAATATTGATGCCAAAAGATGCAAAGTTGATAATGATAGTGCAACATACTTGTGGCACTGTCGTTTAGGTCATATTGGTGTAAAGCGCATGAAGAAACTCCATGCGAATGGACTTTTGGAATCACTTGATTATGAATCATTTGATACTTGTGAACCATGCCTCATGGGTAAGATGACTAAGACTCCGTTCTCCAGAACAATGGAGCGAGCTAATGACTTATTGGAAATAATACATACCGATGTATGCGGTCCGATGAGTATTGAAGCACGCGGCGGGTATCGTTATTTTCTAACCTTCACAGATGATTTAAGTATGTATGGGTATATCTACTTGATGAAACACAAGTCTAAAACATTTGAAAAGTTCAAAGAATTTCAGAGTGAAGTGGAGAATCATCATAATAAGAAAATAAAGTTTCTATGATCTGTTCACGGAGGCGAATATTTGAGTTACGAGTTTGGCCTTCATTTAAGACAATGTGGAATTGTTTCACAACTCACGCCACCTGGAACACCACAGCGTAATGGTGTGTCCGAACATCGTAACTATACTTTATTAGATATGGTGCGTTCTATGATGTCTCTTACCGATTTGCCTTTATTGTTTTGGGGTTATGCATTAGAGACAGTCACATTCACGTTAAATAGGGCACCATCTAAATCCGTTGAGACGACACCGTATGAACTATGGTTTGGCAAGAAACCTAAGTTGTCGTTTCTTAAAGTTTGAGGATGCGATGCTTATGTCAAAAGGCTTCAGCCTGATAAGCTCGAACCCAAAGCGGAGAAGTGCGTCTTCATAGGATACCCTAAAGAAACTATTGGGTATACCTTCTACCACAGATCCGAAGGAAAGATCTTTGTTGCTAAGAATGGGTCATTTCTAGAGAAGGAGTTTCTCTCGAAAGAAGTGAGTGGGAGGAAAGTAGAACTTGATGAGGTAATTGTACCTTCTCTCGAATTGGAAAGTAGCACATCAGAGAAAACCGTTCCCGTGATGCCTACACCAACTAGAGAGGAAGCTAATGATGATGATCATGAAACTTTAGATCAAGTTACTACTGAACCTCGTAGGTCGACCAGAACACGTACCGCACCAGAGTGGTATGGTAATCCTGTCCTAGAAGTCATGTTGTTAGACAACGACGAACCCGCGAACTATGAAGAAGCTATGATGAGCCCAGATTCCGACAAATGGCTTGAGGCCATGAAATCTGAGATAGGATCCATGTATGAGAACAAAGTGTGGACTTTGGTGGACTTGCCCGATGATCGGCAAGTCATTGAGAATAAATGGATCTTCAAGAGGAAGACGGACGCTGATGGTAATATCATTGTCTACAAAGCTCGACTTGTCGCAAAAGGTTTTCGACAAGTTCAAGGGGTTGACTACAATGAGACTTTCTCACCCATAGCGATGCTTAAGTCTATCCAAATCATGTTAGCAATTGCCGCATTTTATGATTATGAAATCTGGCAAATGGACGTCAAAACTGCATTCCTTAATGGGTTTCTTAAAGAAGAGTTGTATATGATGCAACCAGAAGGTTTTGTCGATCCTAAGGATGCTAACAAAGTGTGCAAGCTCCAGCGATCCATCTATGGACTGGTGCAAGCATCTCGGAGTTGGAATATACGCTTTGATGAGGTGATCAAAGCATTTGGTTTTATACAAACTTACGGTGAAGCCTGTATTTACAAGAAAGTGAGTGGGAGCTCTGTAGCATTTCTGATATTATATGTGGATGACATATTGCTGATTGTAAATGATATAGAATTTATGGATAGCATAAAAGGATACTTGAATAAGAATTTTTCAATGAAAGACCATGGTGAAGCTGCTTATGTATTGGGCATCAAGATCTATAGGGATAGATCGAGACGCTTAATAGGACTTTCACAAAGCACATACCTTGACAAAGTTTTGAAGAAGTTCAAAATGGATCAGTCAAACAAAGGGTTCTTGCCTGTATTGCAAGGTGTGAAGTTGAGTAAGACTCAAGGCCCGACCACGGCAAAAGATAGAGAGAGAATGAAAATCATTCCCTATGCCTCAGCCATAGGTTCTATTATGTATGCCATGTTGTGTACCAGACCTGATGTGTACCTTGCCATAAGTTTGGCAGGGAGGTACCAAAGTAATCCAGGAGTGGATCACTAGACAGCGGTCAAGAATATCCTGAAGTACCTGAAAAGGACCAAGGATATGTTTCTCGTTTATGGAGGTGACGAAGAGCTCATCATAAAGGGTTACATCGATGCTAGCTTCGACATAGATCCGGATGACTCTAAGTCGCAAACTGGATACGTATTTATATTGAATGATCGAGCTGTCAGTTGGTGCAGTTCCAAGCAGAGCATCGTGGCGGGATCTACGTGTGAAGCGGAGTACATAGCTTCTTCAGAAGCAGTGCATGAAGGAGTCTGGATGAAGGAGTTCATATCCGATCTGGGTGTAATACCTAGTGCATCGGGTCCAACGACAATCTTTTGTGACAACACTGGAGCAATTGCCTTAGCCAAGGAGTCTAGGTTTCACAAGAGAACCAAACACATCAAGCGACGCTTCAACTCCATTCGTGAAAAGGTCAAGGATGGAGGCATAGATATTTGCAAAGTACATACGGATCTGAATGTGGCAGACCCGTTGACTAAACCTCTTCCGCGAGCAAAACATGATCAGCACCAAGACTCCATGGGTGTTAGATTCATTACTATGTAATCTAGATTATTGACTCTAGTGTAAGTGGGAGACTGTTGGAAATATGCCCTAGAGGCAATAATAAAGTGGTTATTATTATATTTCCTTAATCATGATAAAGGTTTATTATTCATGCTAGAATTGTATTGACCGGAAACTTAAATACATGTGTGGATACATAAACGAATACCATGTCCCTAGTGAGCCTCTACTAGACTAGCTCGTTGATCAAAAGATGGTTAAGTTTTCCTAGCCATAGACATGTGTTGTCATTTGATAACGGGATCACATCATTAGGAGAATGATGTGATGGACAAGACCCATCCGTTAGTTTAGCAAATGATCGTTCAATTTGTTGCTTCTGCTTTCTTAATGTCAAATACATATTCCTTCGACCATGAGATCATGCAACTCCCGGATACTGGAGGAATACCTTGTGTGCTATCAAACGTCACAACATAACTGGGTGATCATAAAGGTGCTCTACAGGTATCTTTGAAGGTGTCTGTTGAGTTGGCGTGAATCGAGATTGGGATTTGTCACTCCGTATGATGAAGAGGTATCTCTGGGCCCTCTCGGTAATACAGCATCACAAGAAGCTTGCAAGCAAAGTGACTAAGGAGTTAGTAATAAGATGATGTATTACGGACCAAGTAAAGAGACTTGCTGGTAACGAGATTGAAATAGGTATGGAGATACCGACGATCGAATCTCGGGCAAGTAACATACCGACAGACAAAGGGAACTACATATGTTGTCATAAAGGTTCGACTGATAAAGATCTTCGTAGAATATGTAGGAACCAATATGGGCATCCAGGTCCCGCTATTGGTTATTGACCAGAGAAGCGTCTCGGTCATGTCTACATCATTCTCGAACCCGTAGGGTCCGCACGCTTAACGTTCGTTGACGATATAGTATTATATGAGTTATCTATGTTGGTAATCGAATGTTGTTCAGAGTCCCGGATGAGATCATGGACATGACAAGGAGCTCCGGAATGGTCCGGAGGTAAAGATTGATGTATAGGATGATACGGTTGAGCCAAGGGGTAAAGCCCACGAGGCTTTAGGTCAGTGCACAAAGGATTTGTATGCAAGGCAGGGGCTAGACGCCAGGGTTCATGGCCTCTACCCCTGGGTTAGACGCCGAAGCCCGTGGCGTCTACGTAAATGCCGGGAACCGTGGCGTTTAGCCTTGGAGTCTGAGAAGGACTCTTCCTCGCGTTCCAAACCGACTTTGGGGAGGCCTCCTCTCCAAGTTATGACCCCAGGGCTCAACATATAAATAGGGGAGCAGGGCTAGCCCCTAGAACATAAGTTTTTGAGCCTCCTCTAGTTGGTCCTAGTTGACCAATTAGAGCTAGCCCTAGCTACCTCTAATCCTCATAATTAAAACCCAGTGTGGTTCTAATCTTCTCCCTCTAGTTCATCCTCCGCTCTAATCCATTGTGCTTGGCGAAGCCCCTTCGGAAATAGTTTCACCACCACCGTCACCACGCCGTCGTGCTGCCGAAACTCATCTACTACTTCGCCCCTCTTGCTGGATCGAGAAGGCGAGGACGTCATCGAGATGAACGTGTGCTGAACACGGAGATGCCGTACATTCGGTGCTTGATCAGAACGGATCGTGAAGGAGTACGACTACATCAACCGCGTTGATAAACGCTTCCGCTTAGCGATCTACAAGGGTATGTAGATGCTCTCCCCCTCTCGTAGCTATGCATCTCCATGGATAGATCTTGCGTGTGCCTAGAATTTTTTTTGTTTTCCATGCAACATTCCCCAACATAGGAGGACCAGGCGCCGCCACCACAGCCGCACGAGCCAACGCAGCAGCCACCCCAACTCCTCAAAGAGGCCGCTCTGACGAAGAAGATTTCGTCTGTCTGATTGAGATAATGACGGAGCAGTCGCTCCGTTACATGGGGCCATCGCCGCCATCACCGGCGTGCGTGAAGGAGGAGCTGGCCTTCCCGCCACGCCACCGCGTCAAGACTGAGCCGGCATCCACGCTCCTGCCTGTGAAGGAGGAGCCGGCCTAGCCTCGGCACAACCCCGGCGTCCAGATCGGATGCTGCGTGAAGGAGGAGCCGGCCTCGCCCCCACACCACCGCGGCGTCCAGATCGGACGCCACGTAAAGGAGGAGTCTGCATCCCCGCCACGTAGCCGACACGGCCACATCGACGCGTCGTTGTCACCATCGCGCCGCCACCGCCTCACCGTCAAGGAGGAGCTGTCACCCCTGATCAAGAAGGCGCAGGGCCACCTCCTCCACTACCGTGACTGTCCCTCGGGCTCGAGGGCCGTTGTGCCTGAGGCGGAGCTCGCGGCACGGCAGCAGGAGCGATACGACCAGTGCAATGCCAGTCACAACTCCGCGTTCACCAAGAACAACTTGGCACCGGACTGGGTCCGCAGCGACCCAGACCTCGCCGCCACGTGTGCACTCGACCGATCCATGACCACCGCGGAAATGCCACCAGGCGTCGCCGCAGCCTTGACGATGAGCTCGTCAAGATCGGCGAGGAGTGGTCGCTTAGCCACTGCTCCGCCAACGCCGTCCGTGGCAAGGCCACCGCCAGGGCTTCGAAGGCCACGTCGACACTCCGAACGGCGCAGCAAGAGCGGAGCGGCTCCTCCGCGAGCGGCAGGCAGCCACCGGACAAGGCTGTCGCGGCCCTCCGGCGTCGTATGGCCGCTGGAGGGACGATGACGACACCTACAGAGACGGCGGTGCGGCAGAGCAGGCGGCCACGCGTACAAGGCGGTCGTCCGGTATAGGGTTTACGTTTTTTCTAGTTTTTTAGTTAAATGGTCGAAATATCGACATTTTTATGTAAATTATATCTAAACTTGAATGAAATTTGTCCGGTTTGATCGAATTTTGTGAGGTTGGTTCAAATTGCTTGCCGGATATATGCGGCTAACGTTGGATGTCGGCCTCCCGCATTCCTGTCCGTGGATGTATGTGGAAGGAAATTTGCAGTTGCCGTTGGAGATACCCTAAGCCCGCAAGGGAAATGGTCACTGGAAGGAAATTTGTCACGGACTGCCCGGGCTATAAAAAATACAATATTTTTATTTTTTGAGTGTGACAAATACAATATCTAGGATATAATGGTTGGTACGTTATCAATATGTTTTTTTTTCACGAACCAACCTGTGGTTGGATGATTAGAGGGACTGTGGTATCCCCAGACCACCAGGGTTCAAGTCCTGGTGCTCGCATTTATTCCTGGAATTATTTCAGGATTTCTGGCGATGCGCATTCAGTGGGAGGAGACGTTCCCGTCGACGACGAGGTGCCTATGGTGGCTTCGTAAATTTCAAGATGATATGCCGGCTCAGTCTTTCGGAGGTGCTCATAGGGGTAGGGTGTACGTGTGTGCGTTCATAGGGGTGAGTGTACGCGCATGTATATGAGCACTTGCGTCTGTATTGTATGCAAAAAAATTATGTTTTTTCAGGAAAGGCACGTCCACAATACGCTGGCCTTCTTTTTCTGGATCGAAGTGTATTTAAGATGGACAGTGTATTGTTCGGGTGAATCTCCACCGTTTAGACTGATTAATCTGCACCGCGATTTTTTATCTTCTTATAATTTTATTACAATAATAGAATACTTAGATGCAATTCTTCCTCACTTGGTAATTCGCCGGTTCCACCACAGTGAAGTGTTTTCTTTAAAGGAGGTTAAAACCCTCAGCCTCTACATCAATCAATGCATGCAGGCATCTTTATTAATTATTCAATAATGGTCTGACAAGAACATACATCAAATTATGCGAAACCACCACTCACACCCACAAACTTGATAATGTGAAGTGCCCTCATTCCCATCATCTAGAACCAGGGTCACCGCTGATCCGCACGCATGACGTATCAGGAGCATACACCCGGTGCAGCAAATCAAAACTGTATAACGCATGCACATGTTTTTTATGCCGCCATCACCATTGAACCACTGACGCATCTCCAGAAAGGAGATCCACATAATCCTTGCCAGACCGGCCAGCTGTCGACGCCGCCATAGGGCCAAACAGCGTCACCGCCTTACAGCCATCCATCTAGACGCGTCCGTCGCCGAGACTCTGTTGCACCAAGCCGCCGAGACCCACCGTCGTCGATACGGCAAATGCCACGCCGCTCCACCTACAGGCCATCTCACGCCGACTCCAAACTACCAGCAACTCCACCATCATGAGCAGTCCTCGACAGACGCCTTCAAGAAGGAAGACAACATGCAGGTGTCGTCATCGCCCAAAGCAGATGAACAGAGGCTTTCACCTGCGCTCATGGAGGTGAGAGGGACTGGATCTACACCGAAGCCTCCAGGAAGGGGATCGGCGCTGCGGGCGTCGACTTTGGTGAGGCCGCCACATCGGCCTGGAGTTTCCCTCAGATCCATGCCCACCCGCCAGATCCGTCCAGCCAACACAAGGAGATGACGACCGCAATCGCCAGAGACTGTAGCGAGAGCCAGCACGAACCAGAGCAGATCGAGTCAGAGACGACATTTCCCATGGAACTCCAGTGGGCCAGCAAGGAACTGCCGGGACCACCACGTCCAGATCGACGGCCACGCCGGGCCGCCGCCACCCCCTGCGTCATTCGTAGGTCACCATAGTGGAACCAACTGGCGCGCCGCCACCTCCCGCTCCGTCCACCGCCCCCGATCAAGGCGGAGAAGCACGAGCCCCACCGCCATCTTCCTTGGATGCGACTCATGCTTTCCCGGCACCAGCCTCAGGTGACGGCTGTAACACCCTGGTTTTCGCTCCTGTTTTTTTTTTCTTCGCAGGATTTGGCTCTCGTCTTTTTTCTCGGTGTTATCGGATTTCTCTAGCTCTTGGGTATATGAAGATGGTCATTTAACCTTGCTTCCCTATCCAACCAGAGATTCTCTCCAGTCCAACCTTGCCACCCAAGATATATTCTCAGGGTTTTGCCACCAAAACCCAACCTTCCGAGTTGCCGGAAGGGAAACCCTAATCTCTTCAGTTACAAAAGAAACCCCAATTTCCTTTGATCTGCTGACTCCCAAACTTCTCCCAGTGATCATCCTTTATCTATAAACCCTGGATATGCAAAAATATTGCCAAGTCATTTGCAATATTTTTCATTTATAATTAATTCCTTTTTCTGCCAGTTAAAGGAATTAAATCCAGGAAAATATCTATCCATCTCCAAAGTTCATGAAAACTTGTGGAGATATTCTTTGTGATCATCTTGAGCTCCCATAAAAATATTGGCAATAATTAAATAAGGGAAATTGCATTTCCCTATTTAAAGCCAATATTGCATTTTGGGCCCTTTCTAAAGGAACTACCATTTTGGTAGCCAGGAAGAATCCCAAATAAATTGTGGAGCTTCTCCTATCCATATATTCACCATTTCCATAAAAATCCAAAGTTCCATAATTCAAAGTTTGAGCACAGCATCCATTTGCAAATTCTGTCCAGATTTCCAGTTTGCAAAGGAAGTGCTTGAACCTTTGATCTATTTGAGCTGAAATTTTTCATGGTGATTAATATTGATAAATCACTCATGGAAACCAAAAACTAGCTCAATCCCTCTATCCATTCTTCCCCAGCAATTTTCTCAAGTTTCTGTCCATTTGGAACCTTTGTGAAGCAGGTACCATTTTGGTATACCCAAATGGTATGAAACTTTTACAGTGGCTTCATATGTTCAAATCATTCACCTCCACAAAGTTTCAGCTCAATGCAAACTAGTATGTGAGTGCCACATCAAAGTTTGCCTTTCTGACCAGCAGGGTCCATTCTACAGCAAGTGCCACTGATCTTCATCCATATGAGCTACAAATTTGCAGAGAAGACCATCTTAGTGGATGATCACTCTCAGCCAAAAACCAGAGCCTATCTCTTGCTCAATCTCTCTCAGCTCATATCAAACAGTTTGCTGTTAGAATCTTCTTCTGTAAGTTTCTTTCATCTCAGCTCTACCTAGATGGTTCCAGCTACCTCTATCATCTATTTGAGCAGCGAGGAGAGTGCCGGACAAGGTCCTAGAGCCATCCCGTGCCATGGGCACGTGGCACCTGTGGTGACCACACAGTGGTCGAGCCAAATGGGCGCTCTGTGCTCGGCCCGCTCCGTGCGGTCGCTTTCGGCCGGCCTTCGCTCGTCCCGGCATGTCCAACGGCTCCGCAGAGGCCGCGTGCCCACTCTCCAGCACCTTCCCCCTCCGTCTTCTTCTCCGTCGCGCCGCGACGAGCACCTCTGCTCCGCCTCTGTACCACACGTGCGCCGCCGTATCCGGACGAAGCCGGAGCTTCTCGAGCGAGCCAGCTCACCTCCCCTGCATCCCCGTGACGCTCCCTGACACCGCGCACCAGCCAGAGTCGTCGCCTCCGAGCTCCAGTACTGCGGCCAGCTCATCCCGCGGCATCCTTATCGGCTCGCCGCCGTCCGGCTATATATGGCCATCCCCGTGCATCCCCGAGCCCCTCAACCTCCTCCTCTCTCCCCCAGAGCCCTCCCCGACCTCTCAGCCGAGCCGGAGGAGCTCTCCTCACCGCCCATTGCTACCATGGCCGCCGCTCACTCCGGCCAAAATTCCGGCGAACCGATCCCTCTCCCTCCGTTCCGCCACCACCTGAGGCCTCCACTTCCACCCCGGAGCCACCCCAGAATCCCTCATCCTCCTCTGGTGGCCTCTAGCCGCAAGTTCACCGGCAGCCGAAGCCATCCTCTGCCGTGGGCGCGGTCGCCTCCGCTTCGGAGCTCACCGGCGATGAAGACCCCCACCCACCGATGCAGCTCGGTCCCCTGGTCGTTTTGGTAGGTCGCGCGTCCCATATGGTGGCCGGAATCACCGGCGGTCACCGTCGGGCACCGTCTCTGCTACGGCCTTGCGGGCAGGAGCGAGGTGGAAGAAGGCAGCCGGCCAGGAGGGCCCCACCTCCCGCGGACCTCGCCTGTCAGCGGCTCAAAGCCGGGCCCCGCCCCGCCATGTTGGTTAAGTGGCACCACGGGTGGGCCGGCCCAATGGAGCCGCGGCAGCCGTGGCCGATTCCAGCCCAAGTCGGCCCAGCAGCACAGTTCTTTTATTCATTTTCCAAAAAAAACTACTGAGGACCCAGATGTTATGATTTTATTTACAGCAAGGTCCCTGGCAGTCAAACCCTCACAACTTTTCACTCGTAACCCCGATTCACGTGAAACCAATGCCCACGTCTTCAGTTCGTCGAGCCATCCCGATGATATCTTTTTCATAATGTTTTCACACTGTGAAAATGACCATTCTGCCCCTACCCTTCATTCAGCCCCTCCGAGAGGGAATCTTTTTCGGCGGATTTTCCTGTGAGGGTACCGCACTCTTTCCCGGAGTATTCTTCGACCCCAGGCAAGCCGACCATCTGATATATGCCCTAAAGCATTGCTCTGTGTTATTCTTGCGTGTTTAATTAATGATTATGCTTGTGATAGAAGTAATTAAAGTTATGCTAGATTGCACTTACTATTTACATTACTTGCATTAGTTTGCTATGTGATAATTCAAAGTAATTTACTTAAAGGCATAGTTGCTGCCACCTCAAGTTGTTGTGATAAACAACCATGCTTGCTAAGAACCTGCTAAAGTTAAACCTAGTCGGTTGATCCAGAGTCACTTGTCCGGACTTATCCGTGCAGCCACATTTGCCGGTATGGGACGGCCTTGACTTGGTCTGATCGCGTGCTCTTTTACTAGTACCACCAAACAGGGAAGGTTATGTGCGCGTGCTGCCCTGGCTTGGTAGGCAGCGATAACCTTGTGAGCCCAGTTGAGTTATTTGTCGGCGTCCCCGTTTGGGACAGTTTAGTTGGCCACGATGGTGGCAGGTGTCACGAGGTGACACAGGGGCCACCCAGGGCAGGACTCCGGGGGAGAATGATTGCCGGTGGTACGGTGGAGGAGTCACGGGTTAGGCAGATTTTGTTGGAGTAACACTGATCCACCCGAATGGGATCACGAGGCCAGGTGCTCCATGGTGTGGGTAAAGTGCGCAACCTCTGCAGAGTGTAAGAATCTATTCGAATAGCCGCGTCCACGGTATTGGACAGTCCGTCCAGACCTCACTAGGTGGTCAACCGTAACAAAGATAATAATGATGGAAGAACTTGTCTTATGATCAGAGGTACTCAGCGACTCATGAGTATTCCGAGGATTGTGGGACAACCCGGAAGAGAGTAAGTTTATCAGATTTACAGTGGAGATGCATAGCCATCGGATGATGTCAGGGATATGATATGATAGCCATGGAATGGCTATGAAAGAGATGGTCAAATGACCGAAAGAGTTGGATTGGATCCTGAGAATGTTCGGAGTATGGCTTATTTACTGGATATGCTTACTTTACTATATTTGCCTTAGTAGTTATCTTGCTGAATAATCCCATTACAACTTCATGATTAATATTGCTAGATAGGTATGCTATGCCATGATAATTAATGTTGCTCTAATAACAAATGCATGCTTGAATGCCATAGATTGCTTTGCTTGGTGTATATGTTAGTTTGGTTTGTTTGCGAGTACATTCAAAAGTACTCAGCGGCCTTCAATGTGGCCAGGTTCACATAAGGATCAGTCGTCCGTCGATGAGGAGCCGGAGCGTTCGCGGGCTAGGAGAGTAACCCAGTCAGATCCCTGTGGATTGGAGCCGCACCAGGACCATGCTGCCTTAGATAGATCTTTTCCGCTGCCATCACCCTTGTAAAATATCATGTAAGACTTATATACCCATTAATAGAAATGCCTGTGTTCATGATACTTGTTGTAAACGCGCATGCCAGAGTGATTTCCTGGGCTGGCATGCGTGGCGACCGTCTGGCTACAGTGGTAATCAGGCGGGGCGCCACAACGGATGGTATCAGACAGCCAGGCTGTCTATAGGTTACCCTAGCCAGACTTCATTGTCTCGTGCTTAGTAGAAAGCCCAGATGGATTTCAGCCATCTTTGCCAAGCAGGCACGGCTACTATTGATCATAAGGCAACCCCATAGGTCTTTGGCTCTATCAGACCCCAACTCTCGTGGCCTTTGTCTCCGGTGTGAAATGCTCGCACCCAGCAATGACCCGTGAGCCCTGAACCCCTAGGTAAACCAGATATCTTTACCCTGCTTGCTAACCATGGCATTTCTCTTCTTAACTCTAGTTTCCTTTGGGAAACGCCTATAAATTCCAACTTTCCTTGACAACCTTAGGATCGTTGGCTAAGCCATTTTGGCTATGGTCGTGCATCGAGTTTGATGTTCCCTAAGGAAGTAGTAGGAGCTTGACACCAGTGCTACCAGGAGCATTGTGTGGTTTCGCTTCTAAATCCTTAGAGGTACATCGAGTGCGTTATACTAGTTATACTAGTGAATCTTCGGCCACGTGTGTAAGGTCCGCAAAATTTGAGCTTTGTTTGCTTTTTAGCTTTCGCGGTTTTTTTTTTTGTCGGTTCCGTCTCTCTGCTCCGACTGGATCCATCCACAAGTGCCGTCAAGAAGACCAGCATACAACTTGGATAATACCCAATAATCCAAGTTCAGCAAGAGTCAAGCTAAGGCAACTGCCTGGTATTCAGAATAGGAACACTGGATCTGTCAAGGATGAAGGATGGGTCAGAAGCAGAATCTGTGTGCAACTGACAAGGACAGAATATACCTGAGAGAGTTGGCCTCAGAACAGATCACACCTGAGGAACAATCAGATGAGCTATCAGGAATGAACACCAGTAAGGACAAATTATTCCGTCCGCGATACAAGGACTATTTCAGTCAGTGAGGTGAACCGGGTCTTTTCTCAACGGACTCAAGAATCATTTATTCCCCACCAAAGACATATTTCGTGAAGGTGAATGTGCCAAGAATAGCAACAAAACTCCGGTACATTGGTACAAATTTCAAAGCATAATTTGGAATTTACCGACGCATATACAATTTTTCTGGGCACTGTGAACAAGGTTTGCAAGGAAAATGGATGCATTCACGGCTACCCAGGATCAATGAGAACTTCACATGCTTGGAAGCTCAGCTAAACCAAATGGAATTATCCGTCAACTGCTTATTACCGGCGACATATGGAATTCCGGATTAATTATCAACATGAGGCATGCGTCAGTCGTGCAACCTTTACAGCAGCAATGATCAGACCAGCAGAAGGACAAGCGGTGTGCATGACAACAGAATATCTGCAGTCAAGGTATGGCCTATACCAAGTTTGGCTCCACTATGGGTAAACTCTGGATACTTCGGGAGGAAGCCAGAATCGGCCATAGATCCGACTGCGTACACAGTGAAAGGCTTCTGGTATAAGGAACCCCGCCTTCCTCCACAAGCTATCGGGAGAAGAGCTTACGACACCAGACTGTCAATCTTCCTCGGTACGCCACTTAGTGAGAAAATCTCATGGGGTACAACACTCCCATCCTCCACAACGTGCTATCGCGGAAAACTTCCGGGATAAGGTACCCGACCTTCCGCAGCAAGCCACATGAAGGAAATCTTTTAAGGTACGATACCCAGCCTTCTTCGGCACACTACCCTGGTAGAAGCTTCGAGCATAAGGAATTCAGCCTTCTTCAACCCACCATCGTGCCCACAACAAGCTTATCAGGAGCACGAACTAGTCCAGACACACCTGTCCGCCTCAGAACTCAGTGGTTATGAAAGGATTTAACCTACACCTGCATATGTTGTGAGCATGCAGTCCAATGGATCAGTTCATGCGAGCCACTCGTACACGGGAATGACTGTGTTCAGAGAAACATTGGCCCCATAACTCGAGGAAGAATATGAGCACAGCAACCCCTGCGAGATATGCAAGAGTAAGTTGTGAGAAAAAGCCCGACAAACCAGGAAGACAATCAAGGAGCCGTGCTCGCAGGTCATGACAGGTCCATGAAAGGAATCTTCAAGAACAAAGAAGTGGTGAACAATCAACCTCCGTGCCGGTCAACAAGATACAGCTTCACGGACGGAGTGACATTGGTAATACTTGTCAGACTCTTGCATATACGGCCACAACAATGCAGCCAACATGCCATACTCATCCTAAATATGGGCCATCAACCAAGATAAGAGGCTATACTCCGAAGGATACACCGGATGATAGCGATACTATGTTCAGCTCAGTGGTCATATCAAGAACTACAGAGGCTATATACGATAGAGCCATCTCCATGAGCGACAGAGTTTGAAACAAGACATTCAGATAGAATGGCTCAAAGCACGTCAGCACTAACAGCTCGTAGACATCATGACATCATTGGAATAAGAGATTACTGTCTATGATTACTTTGTGATCATGCCTGACATCTCAGTTGGGGATATAGCAGCAATAGCTCGGTCGTGTTGTTCCTTGAATTGTGGATCATCTAAAGACAAAGTCAGAATGCCTAAGACAGAAGGAAACATCAGTATGGAACCCACAGCCAGACTGAGCATTCTGACATGACAAAAAGAAAGTCACCCAAGGCCATACGAGCATGTAAGCCTTGTACCAGCAGAGGATGTCTTGTCCATGACAATCAGAGTATGAAGCATCGCAATGAAACCGAAGCAGTCACTTACAGGCCAAGGAAACCGAGCTGTTTGTTGGTATTACCCGCTACCCCACCCAGCAACACCACTATCCAGGACAAAAGGATACACCTGACAGGAAAGAGAAGGATTCAATAAAGTTGTGTACAGAGACAACACATGGTCCATCAGAAGAGGCGGTTAAAGGGTCAGTGAACCAACGAAGACAAGATCGCTGATGGATCCAAGTCGCACACAGGTAAGTCCCCCTTTCCTGGGAGGTAAGCCCGGAAATCTCGAGGACGAGATTTTCTTAAGGGGGGTAGGTTTGTAACACCCTGGTTTTCGCTCCTGTTTTTTTTTCCTTCGCGGGATTTGGCTCCCGTCTTTTTTCTCGGTGTTATCGGATTTCTCTAGCTCTTGGGTATATGAAGATGGTCATTTAACCTTGCTTCCCTATCCAACCAGAGATTCTCTCCAGTCCAACCTTGCCACGCAAGATATATTCTCAGGGTTTTCCCACCGAAACCCTACCTTCCGAGTTGCCGGAAGGGAAACCCTAATCTCCTCAGTTACAAAAGAAACCCCAATTTCCTTTGATTTGCTGACTCCGAAACTTCTCCCAGTGATCATCCTTTATCTATAAACCCTGGATATGCAAAAATATTGCCAAGTCATTTGCAATATTTTTCATTTGTAATTAATTCCTTTTTCTGCCAGTTAAAGGAATTAAATCCAGGAAAATATCTATTCATCTCCAAAGTTCATGAAAACTTGTGGAGATATTCTTTGTGATCATATTGAGCTCCCATAAAAATATTGGCAATAATTAAATAAGGGAAATTGCATTTCCCTATTTAAAGCCAATATTGCATTTTGGGCCCTTTCTAAAGGAACTACCATTTTGGTAGCCAGGAAGAATCCCAAATAAATTGTGGAGCTTCTCCTATCCATATATTCACCATTTCCATCAAAATCCAAAGTTCCATAGTTCAAAGTTTGAGCACAGCATCCATTTGCAAATTCTGTCCAGATTTCCAGTTTGCAAAGGAAGTGCTTGAACCTTTGATCTATTTGAGCTGAAATTTTTCATGGTGATTAATATTGATAAATCACTCATGGAAACCAAAAACCAGCTCAATCCCTCTATCCATTCTTCCCCAGAAATTTTCTCTAGTTTCTGTCCATTTGGAACCTCTGTGAAGCAAGTACCATTTTGGTATACCCAAATGGTATGAAACTTTTACAGTGGCTTCATATGTTCAAATCATTCACCTCCTCAAAGTTTCAGCTCAATGCAAACTAGTATGTGAGTGCCACATCAAAGTTTGCCTTTCTGACCAGCAGGGTCCATTCTACAGCAAGTGCCACTGATCTTCATCCATATGAGCTGCAAATTTGCAGAGAAGACCATCTTAGTGGATGATCACTCTCAGCCAAAAACCAGAGCCTATCTCTTGCTCAATCTCTCTCAGCTCATATCAAACAGTTTGCTGTTAGAATCTTCTTCTGCAAGTTTCTTTCATCTCATCTCTACCTAGATGGTTCCAGCTACCTCTATCATCTATTTGAGCAGCGAGGAGAGTGCTGGACAAGGTCCTAGAGCCATCCCGTGCCCTGGACACGCGGCACTCGTGGTGACCACACGGTGGTCGAGCGAAATGGGCGCTCTGTGCTCGGCCTGCTCCGTGCGGTCCCTTCCGGCCGGCCTCCGCTTGTCCCGGCGTGTCCAACGGCTTCGCATAGGCCGTGTGCCCACTCTCCAGCACCTTCCCCCTCTGTCATCTTCTCCGTCGCGCCGCGGCGAGCACCTCTGCTCCGCCTCTGTACCGCACGTGCGCCGCCGTATCCTGACGAAGCCGGAGCTTCTCGAGCGAGCCAGCTCACCTCCCCTGCATCCCCGTGACGCTCCCCGACACCGCGCGCCAGCCAGAGTCGTCGCCTCCGAGCTCCAGTACTGCGGCCAGCTCATCCCGCGGCATCCTTATCGGCTCACTGCCGTCCGGCTATATATAGCCATCCCCGTGCATCCTCGAGCCCCTCAACCTCCTCCTCTCTCCCCCAGAGCCCTCCCCGACCTCTCAGCCGAGCCGGAGGAGCTCTCCTCACTGCCCATTGCTACCATGGCCCCCGCTCACTCCGGCCAAAATTCCGGCGAACCGATCCCTCTCCCTCCGTTCCACCACCACCTGAGGCCTCCACTTCCACCCCGGAGCCACCCCAGAATCCCTCATCCTCCTCTGGTGGCCTCTAGCCTCAAGCTCACCAGCGGCCGAAGCCATCCTCCGCCGCGGGCACTGTCGCCTCCGCTTCGGAGCTCACCGGCGATGAAGACCCCCACCCACCGATGCAGCTCGGTCCCATGGTCGTTTTGGTAGGTCGCGTGTCCCGTATGGTGGCCGGAATCACCGGCGGTCGCCGTCGGGCGCCGTCTCTGCTGCGGCCTCGCGGGCAGGAGCGAGGTGGAAGAAGGCAGCCGGCCAGGAGGGCCCCACCTCCCGCTGACCCCGCCTGTCAGCGGCTCAAAGCTGCCCCCCCCCCCGCCACGCCACGCTAGTTAAGTGGCACCACAGGTGGGCCGGCCCAATGGAGCTGCGGCAGCCGCAGCCGATTCCAGCCCAAGTCGGCCCAGCAGCACAGATCTTTTATTCATTTTCCAGAAAAAACAACTGCTAGGGACCCAGATGTAATGATTTTATTTACAGCAAGGTCCTTGGCAGTCAAACCCTCACAACTTTTCACTCGTAACCACGATTTAGGTGAAACCAACGCCCACGTCTTTAGTTCGTCGAGCCGTCCCGATGATATCATTTTCATAATGTTTTCACACTATGAAAATGAGCATTCTGCCCCTACCCTTCATTCAGCCCCTCCGAGAGGGAATCTTTTCCGGCGGATTTTCCTGCGAGGGTACCGCACTCTTTCCCGGAGTATTCTTCGACCCCAGGCAAGCCGACCATCTGATATATGCCCTAAAGCATTGCTCTGTGTTATTCTTGCGTGTTTAATTAATGATTATGTCTGTGATAGAAGTAATTAAACTTATGCTAGATTGCACTTACTATTTACATTACTTGCATTAATTTGCTATGTGATAATTCAAAGTAATTTACTTAAAGGCATAGTTGCTGCCACCTCAAGTTGTTGTGATAAACAACCATGCTTGCTAAGAACCTGCTAAAGTTAAACCTAGTCGGTTGATCCAGAGTCACCTGTCTGGACTTATCCGTGCAGCCATATTTTCGGGTATGGGACGGCCTTGACTTGGTCTGATCGCGTGCTCTTTTACCGGTACCACCAAACAAGGAAGGTTATGCGCGCGTGCTGCCCTGGCCCGGTAGGCGGCGATAACCTTGTGAGCCCAGTTGAGTTATTTGCCGGCGTCCCCGTTTGGGACAGTTTAGTTGGCAGGTGTCACGAGGTGACACAGGGGCCACCCAGGGCAGGACTTCGGGGGAGAATGATTGCCGGTGGTACGGTGGAGGAGTCACGGGTTAGGTAGGTTTCGTTGGAGCAACACTGGTCCACCCGAATGGGATCACGAGGCCAGGTGCTCCATGGTGTGGGTAAAATGCGCAACCTCTGCAGAGTGTAAGAATCTATTCGAATAGCCGCGTCCACGGTATTGGACAGTCCGTCCAGACCTCACTAGGTGGTTAACCGTAACAAAGATAATAATGATGGAAGATCTTGTCTTATGATCGGAGGTACTCAGCGACTCATGAGTATTCCGAGGATTGTGGGACCACCCGGAAGAGAGTAAGTTTATCAGATTTACAGTGGAGATGCATAGTCATCGGATGATGTCAGGGATATGATATGATAGCCATGGAATGGCTATGAAAGAGATGGTCAGATGACCGAAAGAGTTGGATTGGATCCTGAGAATGTTCGAAGTATGGCTTATTTATTGGATATGCTTACTTTACTATATTTACCTTAGTAGTTATCTTGCTGAATAATCCTGTTACAACTTCATGATTAATATTGCTAGATAGGTATGCTATGCCATGATAATTAATGTTGCTCTAATAACAAATGCATGTTTGAATGCCATGGATTGCTTTGCTTGGTGTATATGTTAGTTTGGTTTGCTTGCGAGTACATTCAAAAGTATTCAGCGGCCTTCAATGTGGCCAGGTTCACATAAGGATCAGTCGTCCGTCGACGAGGAGCCGGAGCGTTCGCGGGATTGGAGAGTAACCTAGTCAGATCCCTGTGGATTGGAGCCGCACCAGGACCATGCTGCCTTAGATAGATCTTTTCCGCTGCCATCACCCTTTTAAAATATCATGTAAGACTTATATACCCATTAATAGAAATGTCTGTGTTAATGATACTTGTTGTAAACGTGCATGCCAGAGTGATTTCCTGGGCTGGCATGCGTGGTGACTGTCTGGCTACAGTGGTAATCAGGCGGAGCGCCACAACGGCGAGGGAAGGGAGGAGGTTGGGGGAGTCCCTGGCGGTGGCGCGGGGGTGACACGTGGCCAGATGGGATCTCGGTTCGGGTCCTGCCATGTGTTTCAACTATGGTGGGCTAAACCATAGTTCGAGTGAAGTTAGAGTGCAAAATGCAGGATTTGAAAGTTGACAGGCTAAATTTCTCTCCACTGCCGAGTCTGTGTACTGTGGGCATAGACTCATCTTCCGACACTCCTTCGCAACCATCAAAGACTCAATCCTGAGCACCTAGCACGAGGTTGAAAAGGAGATGTTCCCCGTTCCCTTGCCAGACCCCCAGAAACGCACAGCCAACTTGCTAGCCATCTCTATCTATTACCCGCCATGAGCGCGCACTACGCCAACATGGTGTCCAGTGTAGGTTTGGAAGCATGCGTCGCTTTCGCGCCCCCACTTACCCCGCCTCCAATCTCTTCGTCTTGCGTTTGCGCCATGGCTTGGCCCTTCCCCTGCCTTAATCTGCAGCAGTTGCGTCCATTTGTGCTCGAGCTCCAAGGAGAGAGAGAGAGAGAGAGAGACCCCAGGCTAAAGAGGAGCCAAAAGGGACATTCTGATTACTCGTCTCTATTGTCTTTAACTCATTGGGTTCACCGCGCGGTATGTGTCCTACGTAGAGGACAAGGGACCCGACGAGCCATAGACCATGGCTTAATCAGCTACTCCACTACTACCTTTGTCCTGGTTTATAAGTCCCTTTTATATTTTATGCCAAATTTTGAATAAAGTTTAACTAATAAACAAAATATTGATGTATGTCATTAAAAATTACGTTGTTGGATTCGTATTTAAACTTAGTTTTTAATTATAATATTTTTTATAACATGCATTAACATTATGTTAGTTAAATTTAAGGTCAAAATTTGACACGAAATACACAGAAAACTAATAAATCAGGATGAGGGTAGTACCTCATTGACGCACACTTTGGCTCAAGATAAGATGAGATGTTTGTTTCCCTTTCTGCGTTGTCTTGACTCTGGACTAAGCATGCCAATCCTTAGGCTCATGCATTTTTTTCTTTTGCGGTGATTTTTATTTTTCTGAAAAAGAGGAAAGACCTCGGCCTCTGCAATAGAACGATGCATGCGACCATTTTATTAAAAGCCTAACAAACCAAGATTCACAATGCAGTACAACTCGCAGAAGGAGCACAAAAAAGAAAATAAATAAACAAAACCACAACCAGCAATGAACAGGACAAGACGACTAAACATCTATTCTATTAGTGGACCGCCATCCAAACCGGTTATAGATAGCCCGTGATACCATCTTTCATCGGTTGTACCCAGTAATCAAAAGCTCCCTGGAGTCCGTATGAGTGAGTAACGACCATGTACGGATCCAAGCAGACGCTCTGTAGATAGCCTGCAAGAAATTCAAAAGATTTTGTCTATTAAAGATCATATCATTCCTGTAATTTTATATAGCCCAAAGAAGTGCACATATTCCTATCCGAATACGTCCCGTAGTAACAGATTCCACTCCAGTAAGCTATGTCCCAAATAACATGTCGATGCTAACTGGAGGGCTTATGTTAAAGGCTAGATGAATCGTACGCCAAAGAAGCTTAGTGAGAGGGCAATCGATGAAAAGATGTTGTATTGTTTCATCACTATCACAAAAAACAACAACGTGAACTGCCTACCCAACTACGCTTAAGCAGATTATCTTTGGTGAGTATCACTTGCTTGTGAACGAACCACATGACTATCTTGATTCTCAACGGAACTTTAATTTTCCAAATATGAATTGATCTCAGGATTGGACCAGAATCAATCAGATCCAAGCACATAGATTTTACCGTGAAAACCTCGTTCCTAGATAATTTTCAGTGAAACTAGACAGGCTGATCAGAAAGTTGAACATCCATCAACCTTCACACAAGATGCAGCCAGTAGTTCCACTGCTCCCCCACTAGGGATCTCCTGAACTTGATGTTCAAGGAGGATGACTGTAATATTGTAGCAATGTAAACCTCCTTACGTTGTGCAATATTGATGTTGCAGGGCCAAAGGCGTCTCCCCTAACCATTTATCTTCCCAAAATATGGTTGTAATACCATTTCCAACCAAAAATTTAGCTCTACGAAAAAAGGCATCCTTTGTTCACAGTAGCCCTTTCAGAATGGCGAGTCGTTACGTCTGACGGTAACCTGGGGCAGAGACTTTGATACTAGATAGTTGTTACGTAGGATCTGTGCCCACATATCGTCGGTCTCAACCGATAACCTAAATAGCCATTTGCTTAATAAGCACTTGTTTTTTATCTCCAAGTTCTCAATCCCAAGCCCCCCTTGGTCTTTGGGTCTGCAGATAATATCCCACCTGGTAAGTCTGCATTTCGTCTTTACTTCATCGCTTTGCCAGAAGAAACGGGATCGATAAAAATCTAACCTTTTCCGCATCCCTGTAGGTACTTCGAAGAAAGATAATAGGAACATCGCTATACTACTTAGTATTGAGTTTATTAACACCAGCCGACCTCCATAAGACATAAGCTTGCCCTTCCAATAGCTTAGCTTTTTTTTAAATCGACCCTCAATACATTTCCATTCTTTATTTGTCAGTTTGCGATGGTGAATTGGGATTCCGAGGTAGCGGAAAGGCAAGGACCCATTTCACATCCGAACAATTGTCTGTACGCATCTTGTTTCTCGTTGGCTCTTACAAAGCAGAACAATTCGCTCTTATTAAAATTTATTTTTAACCCCGACAATTGTTCGAAAAGGCAAAGTACTAACTTCATATTTCTAGCCTTTGCGATATCATGTTCCATGAATATTATAGTATCGTCAGCGTATTGTAGTATGGAGACCCCCCCACCCCCAAAAAAAAAATTAACAAGATGAGGGACTAGTCCTCCTACTTGGCCATTCTTCTTGGCCCTACCGATAAGTACTACCAATATATCTGCCACTATGTTGAACAGTATAGGGGACATCGGGTCCCCTTGTCTTAAGCCCTTATGAGTCTAAAAATAATGACATAGTGGCAGATATACTCCAACAGGTACATTGATTTGCATCTAAAATTCAAGAAAATATAAAGTAACTCCTATAACTAAGAATTACAATGAAATCTCTTGAAAACAACTTCTTTGCGGTATCAATCTCTACTAGAAAAAAAATACTCCAAAGACTTTGGTAAATAGGCTGCAATTGGATTGGAACAACGATGTTATCACTCTTTCACCCGCAGGAACACTAATAATGGGTTTTGAAAGCGCCTTGAGTCGCCCATCGAAAAAGATGGGAAGCCTTGATCGATGAACGTACTTGTGCCGACGATGATCCCCTAGAGGTGCAGGCCGTCGGATCACAATATCTTCACCATGATGTCGATGAAAGATTTCAACACCACAAAGAATCAAACCAACAAAAAAAAGTTTGACACACCAACATAAACTCATCAGATCCGAATAATCGGATCTGTGAGGACAGAGAACTGTCTAATCTCACGGCACCGTCAAAAGAATAAGAGTAGATTTATTCTCACAAAAAACGATGACGAAAAACGTAGAATTCTTGAAACATTTTATATTTGTGAACAGAGGGAGTACTTCGTATGGGCTGGTTACTAGTACTCTTGTGGAATACTGTTCTCATTGGGTTGTATTTGCCCATCCGGACCCTAGTAATACATGCAATTATATCCGCGACAACTATATCTCATTTATTGGGGGGGGGGGGGGGGGGGGGGGGGGGTGATTGGGCCAGTCCAGTTAGCTCAATGTTTTTTTCTCTTTTTTCATTATGTTTATTTACATTCTGAGATGCAAAAAAAATTATATTTG
The DNA here is from genome assembly GCA_011799875.1 of Thinopyrum elongatum. Taxonomy (NCBI): domain Eukaryota; kingdom Viridiplantae; phylum Streptophyta; class Magnoliopsida; order Poales; family Poaceae; genus Thinopyrum; species Thinopyrum elongatum. The sequence goes on from CM022298.1 coordinate 387,324,053, forward strand.
AATTTAAAAAAACATTCAGCACGCATTCAAAAAAATGTCCGTACATTGCTAAAAATATGTTCGCGCACCTTTATGTTCACAGCATTTGAAAAAAAATGTCTCTGACATTAAAACATTTACGTGAAATTTTTAGAAATGCTTCTAAAATGTAAAAACTTTAATTCGACAAAAAAATTATGTTGCATTTAAAAAATCACACATTTGAAAAATATGTTCATGATTTTTCTAAAGTATACACAATGTACAAAACTCTTCACAAAATGAAAAAAATGTTCCGTATCAATCAAAAGAAAAATCAACTTATACTTGAAAAATGTTTAACACATATCTGAAAACAATGTTCAAAAACATGTATATGCAAAAAAAAAATCGTTTATTTGAAAGTGGCTTAACACATATAAATATAATGTTTCAAATGCATACGAAAAATGTGCAATGTGTACAAATAAAGTATACATCAAAACATATATTTTAAAAAGAAATAAACATGTATTTTGAAAGCTGGTAAACATGTCTAAAAATATTCCTGATGTATAAGAAAACTATACAATGTGTCTGAAAAAATAGACATGTGTTGAAAAAGAAGAAGAAAATGAAAGAAACCCAAGAAAGAAACCAAGAAAACTGAACATAAAAAGAAAGGAGGAAACAAAAAATAAAAGGAGAATTCAAAGAAAAATAAAAGAACACCGATGCAAAAGAGTGAAAGCAAGTAAGCGAGGAATAGCTCTCGCACTTACTATGAAGTGGATATAGCTCTCCCCAACAGCTGACTGTTAGATGACTTGTTTTCTCATGGAGGTGCTAGACCGGTGAGTGCCTCCCTCTGCTTCCTATTACGTACGCGGGTTTATCTGTTTTTTCTTCTTTTTCCATTCTCTTTTTCCTCTTTTCCGTTTCCAATTTTCTTTCATTTTTCAGATTTTCATTATGGTATTTTATATTATTTCATAGTACAATTCTTTTTTCTCTTCTTTTTTTAATTTAATTTGTGTTTAAATCTTTTTTGGCTCTTTTTTATCTTTGTGTACAAAAAATTTTGCTCATATTTTCTGTGAATATTGTTGTGTATTTAAAAAGGTTCATTTTGTATTTAAAATGTTCGATAAGTATTTAAAAAAATTCACCATGTACATTAAAAAGGTTGATCATGTCTTGTTCATCATGCATCATGAAAATATTTATAGGTCGTGTATGCAGAAATTACTCATCGAGTATTTTGTAAAAGCTCGTCGTTTCTTCAAATACGTTAATCATAGATTTTTGAAAATGTTCATTGTGTATTTTCAAAATGTGTTATTTAAAAAAAACATGCATGAACACACAAATGCAAGTAGACGTTGAACATTTTTTAATACATAATGGGCATTTTCTGATAGAAGATGAACAAGTTTCTCAATACGTTGATGAACATCCGCGCTTTTCTGATTTTCTTTTTAATTTTATTAATTTTAAGTATTTTTCTATTTTTCCTTGTTATAATTTTATTTTTTATCTTGTTATAATTTATTTTTTGATTCCATTCTTAGGGAAATATAAGCTTTTTCATTTACATATTTTTAATACTTTTTCAACATTTTTTGCTATACAAAGATATTTTTTCGGATACATGATGAATAGTTTTAGTAAACATTAAATATACTTTTAAATACATGAGGTACCATTTTTTTATAAGACACAAACATATTTCCAATGTATGATGAACATCTTTTAACGAGCAGTGAATTTATTTCTGAAATGCATGATGGACATTTTAAATACTCGAAGCACTTTTTTTAGTACACAATGAACATTTTTAAACACATGATGAATTTTCTGTGAAATACATGATGACCGTTTTCTCACACAGAATGAACACTTTTTTACCCAATTAGTATTATAATTCTAGTAAAATAAATATTTTTTTCAAATATATATGTTTTTAGAATATATATATATATATTGACTATTCATCACCCAGGGTGCAGAATAAGTTACTCTTCACCCGAGGTAATCTTACAGTCATTTTATAAATAAATTACGTTTGTGAATGAATATGAATGTAACTATTTGTATTCCAAATGTAATTTATTTGTGAAATGATCGTAAGATTACCTCGGGTGAAGAATAACTTATTCTGCACCCTGGGCGATGAATAGTCAATCTATATACAGCCGGTCTATTCTCATAACACTTCCGAACCGCACGCTCAACGTAAGTTCACGTCATTGTTGAAGCAAGAGCATTGCAGCACTAATGCGAATGCACTTCCGGTCGCAAAAAACTGCATGCGACTTTTTTGGTACTGTTTTCGCTCTAGTTCTTAAAGCGTTTGTCGGAACTTTTTTGGTACTGTTTTCGCTCTAGTTCTTAAAGTGTTTGTCGGAACGAGGCGTGTAATATACCGTTGGAAAGCTATGGATTAGGCGCAACTTCGCCATGTAGAATTTTTTTGAGATTCCTCACAGTTTAAGAGCAGTTTTGATAACGGTGCGGCGCACGACGAGTGGTAGCGAGCGTTTTTTCACGTGTTTTTCTAAACCACTCGTCGGAATGAAGCAAATGATACATCGTTGGAAAGATATCATCGAGGCGCAAATTTTTCATATATATTACGTTTTCTAATTCGTTACGGTTTAAGAGCAGTTTCAAATTTACTAAATTGCGGATTTCTGTTTTTCAATTTTTTTGGTATTGTTTTTCCTCCAGTTTCTTAACCGTTTGTCGAAACAAGGCGTATGATACGCCGTTGGAAAGCTACGGACGAGGCGCAGCTTTCATATGTAGAAATGTTTTTAAAATTCCTTACGGTTTTAAATTAATTTTAAAAATGGTGCGGCGGACGACGAGTGGCGGCGGTCATTTCTTCATGATTTTTTTACAAACCATTGGTTGGAATGATTCAAATGATATGCCGTTGGAAAGATATTATCGAGGTGCAACTTTTTCATGTAGAACATTGTCTCTAATTCATTAAGGTTTAAGAGCAGTTTGGAAATTACCGAAATACGGACACTCTATTTTTCGCGACACCAAAATCTTCGTGTGTACTGCATCAGACAGATGAACGCACTGCTTCAGACTGAAAACCACACTGCATGAGACAGTCAAGCGAACTGCATGAATTTTTTTTTTGTCGGCCGTAAACTTTCCCAGACGAGTTTTTGTTGTCTTTTTTTAACATTCTTTTATGAATGAGAGTGGACCGCAGAGACGAGGGCAAGTGAACCGCGACATATATCGAATTGAACCACATTACTATCTTGTTATTTCGCTAAAATTTTGTACTTTCATGTTGGGCGCAAGTGAACAACATCACTCTCAAAAGTGAACCACATCCGAGGACCAAACGCACTGCAAATGTTAATGTAGTCGACTGAATTTTGAGACAGACGACGCACTACATACAAAGGGGTAATGAGCTGCTACACAAAATGGAGTGAACTACATCTTTTTGTCTCTCTTCAAACAAATTTATTCATGACATCGATACTGCACTGCAGATGGGAGACTAGAACTACATCGTATCCCGCTCGCCAGCACTGCACGTCGTGCTTGCCCGCACTGCACGCCATGATCGCCCGCACTGCACATGTTCACGAGCTGGAGGCACCCCAAACTAGAACTGTACTGCACCCACACTGTACATCCAAATTCTGAAACCGCAAAAAGCTTTTGAATTGCTTCTGGAGGCTCGTTGATGGCCTTATCCCAGTAGCAAACTGCACCGCCGTGGCCGCGACCGAGCAACTAAACTGCATCACACACAAACTATAGCCGTGGGCTGCACACACCCACAAGATGAACCGCCCAAGTACATGTTGTGCACTGCGAAGATTGGGCAGATCCACCGAGGGGGTCGGCGGAGGAGCACGCCGGCGTTGGGAGGTGATTGTGAGCACAGCAAACGGCGAGCCACACGCCCAGATGCGAGGAGCAACTGGCGTCGGAGTCGAGCAGCTGTCTAGATCCGGTGGTGGGGAGATGCGGGATCCATGGCGGTGAGGAGCTGTGATTCAGTGCGGCTCGCATGGTGATGCAGTGCAAGGTGGAGTCGAGGCCGTGGGGGCTGGGCCGAGGTCGTGGACGGGGTCGGGCAGCGTCGCGTGGCGGGGCAGATCCCGTTGACGCCCGCAAGCGCGTGGTGGGGCCGTGGCCATGGCTGGAGTGGGACGGGGCCGGGCCGTCGCCTCGGCGGCGCTGCGGGTCGAAGGCGCGGGGGAGATGCGGGGAGCACGGCAGGGGGAAGCCGATGCCCGGGAGGAGGAGGAGGCGGGGTGACGCGGGCCGGGAGGAGGAGGAGGCGGGGCGGCGTCGGTCGGGAGGAGGAGGAGGCGGGGCGGCGCTGTCCGGGAGGAGTGGGAGGCGGGGCGGTGCCGACAGGGAGGAGGAGGAGGAGGTGAGGCGGCGCCAGCCGGGAGGAGAAGGAGGCGGGGCGACACCGGACAGGATTTGGGTTTGTGCGGGATGGGAGGCGGAGGTGGAGTGGGTGGGTGGTCGAGCACAAGTGGGCAGCGGCGTTTTTTGGCTGCTTCGGTGTTTGACGTAGTGTTAGCAGAATAAGCGTTTTTGTCAGGAGAATAAGGTCCTAAGGGTGTTACGAGAATAGACCCACCCAATGTATTTCTGAGAGTATGTATTTTTATCTTTAATATACCTCGTATACGTATTGATTATATCTTTTTATCATTCTCGGTATACTTCATTAAATATTCTAAGAAACCAATACGAGTTTCTTGAAAAAATAGCATTTGCGATTTACTTTTTTAATATACCTTTTTCATGTACAAATAAATCAGTATATACGTAAAACCTTAAAAAATATGAGACACACATGATTTTTTTCATGAAACTCATTTTGAGGTATCTACTAATTATTTAATGAAGTATATTAAAAACAGTAAAGAGGTATAAAAAATTCATCTATGTGGTATATGAGGAGTGGGAGTACATATTCCCAGGAGTACACAACCATTTACGGAACTTAAAATTATGATGGAATGATGTTTAAATATATATTTAAACATCATTCCATCATAATTTTAAGTTCCGTAAATTTTGCCCTATTTCATACATCAAAAGAAACGTAAGAAAATATATAATCACCGTAAAAAATATTTGATGTTACATAAAATGACAAACATAAGAACATAGTGTAAAATTTACATAAAATGTAATTTTCTTGGTCTTATGCCATATATTTTTGTTTTCTTATGCCCAATTTTATGTAGTGAATGGATATGAATGTAACTATTTATATTTCAAATGTAATTTATTTATGAAATGATCGTAAGATTACCTCGAATGTAGGAAGAGAAAACAAAAAGGTTAATTAGCACGATTAAGGGGTTGTTTGGTTTCTAGACAAGTTTGACCAAGTTAAATGGGTGTTTGATTGTAGCCACACCTAAAATAAGAGTTTTTTTACAAATAAACCCCACATATTACACGCTCAAAAATTGTGAAAATAATCCTTTAGACCAGCCAAAGTGTGACTAAGAATTTAAAAATCTAAGGTATGGCAAGTAAGGTAAACTATGGCAGAATTAGTTGCCAACCAAACATGCCCTAAGACAGTACCTAGCGTGCATATCAAGCACCTCACACATTAGTATTTTATCAATCAAGTGTTTTCCCGCTCGCTGTGAGTTCTATGTGCGTATTGCTTCTGACGATCTTGCATGCCGTACCAATGGGAAAGGCCCAACAGCAAGTGAGAAGAGAGTATCATAGGAAGCGAAGGGTGCAGCAATCCTAGGGAGCTCCTATTGGGCACTTAGGGTCGGTTTTGTTGATGGCTTTTTTGGCCTTCTAGAATAAGCTGCGTCCTATCCAATTTATTCTAGAAGCTTAACCAAAAATATATACTTACTAGTCAAGACTTAATGAGTAGGCTTCTAAATAAATAAATCTGGTTCGACTTTTAGAATAAACTGGTATGGAGCAGTTTATTCCAGCGTATTTAGAAGCCAACAAAAGAACTGGCCCTAAGAGTTGTTGGCGCTCGCAAGCGAAGCGTAGCGGGCCGGCTCAGTAACATGCACCCGTCAAAATATAAAAAAATCTGCTAGTTGGATGGCAGAAGTGGGAATCAAACTTGGGACACCAATCTTGACCGCGTGGTATGACAACCACTAGACCAAGCTCACCTAGTTATCTGCTAATAGAAAAACCGTGCTATTTGACCTGTATAAATTATTTCAAAAAGAAAAGCGTAAATTACAAAAAGAATTCACAAAAAATTGAAAGAACCATGAATTTGAATAAGGTTTGTAGGAATTGAGAATAGTTGGCGAATTTGAGAAAAATCATGAATTTGAAATTTCGTACAAAATAGTAAAAAGTTCATGAATTTGAAAAAGTTCATGAATGTAGAAAATGTTCATCGATTTTGTAAAAAGTTCATCAATTTTAAAGAAAGTTCATCAAATTTATAAAAAGTTCATCCATTTTCAGAAGTACATCCGTTTTGAAAAAAAGTTCATAAATTATCAAAAAATTCATTGTCTGAAAAAAGTTCATCGATTTTAGGAAAAAAACTTCATCGATTTTGAAAAAAAAAGTCCATAAATTTTGAAAAAGTTCATCCATTTTAAAAATGTATTTATCGGTTTGGAAAAAATTCTTCACATTTGAAAAAAAATTCATTGTATTTAATAAAAGTTCATCGGATTTGAAAGAAAGTTCATCAAATTGGAAAAAGTTCATCAGATTTGAAAACAAATCATCGATTTTTCAAAAAGGTTCACAGAAAAAAGTTCATTGATTTTGGCAAAAAATCATCGAATTTGAAAAAAGATCATCAATTTTGAAAAAAATATCAATTTGAAAAAAGAGTTCACAAATTTAAGAAAAGAAAAAAGAAAGATGAAAAAAAAGAAAACAGTGATCATTGCAGTTGACTCCCAGTGAGGAGATCGTGAGTTTGAACCCTGTCGCCCGCATTCCTGAACCTTTTTTGAGTTCTATAAAACAGAAAGAAAAACGTAAAATAGGCCGGCCTAGAACTGAGGCACAATGTGCACTGGTTTGCAGAATGAACTGCAACCGGCGCCTGAAAACGTCAAATAGGAGACCCACTAGCTTAGCATGGCCGAACATACTTTCTTTTGGGTTTCGGGTTTTCGCTAGTTTCTGTAGCGATTCATGACGTTCTCCAATAATATACATATGTTTTAAAAAATGGCATACCATCAAAAAAATATTGTACCATTCAAAAGATGTTCCCCACGTTTTAAAAATAAGCATAATTTTTTTGTTCATGCAACTTTACAAAAGTATTCGTGCAAGTAAGAAAACTGTACCAACCAAAAACATGTTTGTGACATTTTAAAACTATTCGCCTATATTAAAAATCATACATATAATATTAAATAATGTTCATTCTACTAAAAAAATGGTTCGTGATATTTAAAATATATTCACACATATTAAAAAAATGTTTGTGAAATTTTGGAAAAAACTTCATGGAATGTAAATACTTGTTCACTCAATTTTTAAAAATAGTCGTATCATTTTAAACATCTTCATGACATTAAAAACGTTCGCAAATTTAAAACAATGTTCATGTCATTTAACACAAATGTTCCTACCATAAAACTTAATTTTTTAAATAAATGTGGTGAAAATGTAAAAAAATAATCCAAACATGTACTTAAATACTGTTCCACATGTACTTCAAGTCATTTCAATGCATGTATGAAAATGTTTAGCGTGAATTAACAAAATATTCAAGTTGTATTTGAATAAATGTTGATGTGTATTTAAATTTTTTCATGAAATTAAAATATTTTTAGCCAATTTTTTAAATGTCTATAATATATTAAGTAAATCCGCACAATAAAAATGTACAGATTAATTTTTTAATAAATTTGAACTAAAAAAATTAATAAGACGGAAAAAATAAAAAGGAAAGGAAAACAAAAGAAGCAAACAGAGAATAGAAAAACCTACTCCCTTTTTCCGGATTTACTTGACACTAAAATGGGTGTATCTAGAATCGCCCGCTGAGAAGAAAACAGAAAAATAGAAAAATGAAGAAAGAAAAGGAAAAGGAAAAGGAAAAGGAAAAATAAATAAAAAATGAACGTAAACTAAATGTGATGCTCCCGAAATTAATCGTGAACTACACATCCACGCAGCATGCATGATCAAGATCAGTGACTCGTGGTATAATATCACAACACAATTCTATGACTCAAATTTAAACAAAGAAATAATACACTACAAGCCAGGGTCGTAAGACCCAAAATTACATCAAGAGTTAGGTCTAACTACAGACAATTACAAAGGTGCCTTAAGAAGGCAAAAACAAACAACAACTCTAGATCGAAAAGGCGCGGGCCTCCTACCTGGGACCTCCGAACTACTCCTCAATGCTGAACTCCACGTAGAAATAATCGGCGATGGAACTTGCATCTGGGACACTACTATTTGATAGCAGCAACCGGGAAGAGGAAAAAGGGTGCAACGCAACGGTGAGTACTCATCCGAAGTACTCGCAAGACTTACATAAAAATTATGCTAAGTATGCATCGGGTATCAAAGGAGGGGGGTTATCTCGATGGACTATACTGCAGAAATGCCAGAACTAGAGGGGGAAGTTCTATTATCACAAAGGCCACCATCTTGCAACAATAGACGAGAGGAGAGAAGATCATCTTGCAGCAAAGGAAGAAGTATGAGTGCATACGATATCAACTTGTAATTAACACATCAATACAATACTCCCTGAGATCCTTACTCGACTCCCTGCGAGAAAAGATCCACGAGCATTCCATATTTGTTGAGCAATGTATTTCATCAAGTATGCCACTGGTACAGCGAGCTGCTATACAAACGGTTTTTAACCCCTTTCCGCGACGGTATTTTAAACCGTCGCCTTGCTAGTGTGGGCGATAGGGGGGTCCTTCCCACACGACCCAGAAACCGTCGGGGATAGGCCCTCCGGTCACACATGCTACGCAAAATGAGCTCGTGTGCGATCGGGCTAGCCATCGCATACAATTATACAGGCCCAATCGTTTCCATTCGTAAGTACATCCGACATAGTGAATCCCAGAGAAACATTTCCCTTCGTATGTACACCCCACACAGTCAATCCAAGGAATACGTTTTCGTTTGTATGTACATCCCACACAGTCAATCCAAGAAGAACATTTCCGTTCGTATGTACATCCCACACGATGAATCCTAGACAAACGTTTCCGTTCGCACGTACATCACACACAATTTTCCCCATTAAATCGTCTGTGATAGCGTTGCCATTGCAGACGATATTAACAATTTTATCGTTTGCGTTATTGAATGCATCACGCACGGTGCGTAGAAGAAATTGTGTGGCATAGGCTGTCCATCACAAACACTTTTTATATAGAAAACATTTGCGCAAGGTGGTCTAACGCAAACAATTTTCAAGAGAAAGTCGTGTGTGATTGTTCATTGATTCAACACGTTTTCTTCCTAGAAAATGTGTGGGTTGTCCGAGGTCATCGCCCAAGGTGTTTTCTCAATAACCGTTTGCAATAGAAAAACCCAATAAGCAGGCTAATTGGCCTATTGTTAATAATTCATTTATTAATTAAATTGACATTTCATATTAAGCACATAATATATTCCATTTTCGTATTACGGAACCAGGATTTCATAATTGAAATACATCAGAGTACAACATCATATAGCTTCAGCACTCAGTTACACTATATAGGCATATAGCTAGCTACCCCATTACACAACTGCACCAACACCAAGTTTCACATGCAACATCTATAACCTTTGGAAATTAGCATCATAGACGCTAGATGGACAGATGAATCTCATCTAGAAAACTGCTAAAGTGGAAGACGAATATTGAGCCTTCATTGATATTGAAGGTCCTTGCAACTTTAGGCCAGTGCCTGTGGATGATTGACCATCTATCCTTCGTTCTCTTGAAGTAGACTTCAATATTGTACCGTGGGTGTTGTATGAATACCTTCCTCGCCTCCTGACCATACAGGTGGTTTGAAAGGTAATCATCGATGAATTGCTTTGGAAAGGCCTGAAAACAAGGACATGCACAAATATCTTCTCTAAATTTGGAAATGGCGCAAAGGAATAAAAAAGACAAGGTATAATAGTTAGTACCATCCTGTAGTGCACTGATGTCTTCTTCATTGTGCAGACAAAGATCTTGTTGTTTTTCGTCGCTAGTTTATTTATCCTAACAATCTTTCTGAGTTTCTTAACCTGACTGATATTCATGGACAACTCATTTGCCCATACGCAAAAAGGGTCGAACAGTGGGTCAAAACCTCTAACAGCAGGACCTACATGTGCAAGACCAAATTGTTAAAAATCAAAATATTAGAATGGTTCCTGCAATTGCACAATAATGTGATATTAGACAAAGGACCATGCATGTGCAAACCTTGATTGTAAACCTCAGTGCTTCCCATTGTTTCCCTGCAACACATATAAGGTAGTTATTGATCAGGTTAATTGAGGGTTGACATACTATCAGTAAAATATGTTGATGAAAAATAAACACATTGCAGATTCAACAGATTAATTCAAGCCACATGAAAAAGCCATTTATCCAAACCAAGCATGATTAAGAACTAGGAAATATAACAACTGTATATGTTTCTCATGTATTTACTACAACCAAATTCGATTTATTCCTCATATGCATAACAATACAAAATTGTATCCACAACAATTGAACATCGCATTACAGAATTGAACCAAGCAGTTAACTAAACACCACAACAAATGAACCAAACATTAAGTGAGCACCACATTGCACAATATAACATACTCCTAATAGAAGATCAGACAGTTAACCAAACCAAGCATGCTTAACAACTTGGAAATATAGCAATTGTATTTGTTTCTCATATATTTAGTACAGCCAAATTCGATTTATTTCTCACATGGTAGACAATAAAAAAATGCATCCACAACAGTTGAACATCGCATTGCAGAATTGAACCAAAGAGTTAACTAAACACCACAACAAATGAACCAAACATTAACTGAGTACCACATTGCACAATATATAACATAATAGAAGATCAGACAGTTAACCAAACCAAGCATGCTTGACAACTTGGAAATATAGCAATTGTATTTGTTTCTCATATATTTTGTACAGCCAAATTCGATATATTTCTCACATGGAAGACAATACAAAATTGCACCCAGAAGAATTGAACATCACATTGCAGAATTGAACCAAACAGTTAACTGAACACGGCAACAAATTAACCAAACAGTTAATAAGTGAGCACCACATTGCATGACATATAGAACATATACACTAGAGGATCAGACTACATGGTAAAAGTACACAGGACAATTCACTAGAATTTGTTAAGGAAAGACAGGAGAAGCACATGCAACAGGTAAATCGAACATGCTTAAATGGCGTAGCTAGCTAACTGAACGTAGGTACTTATAGTGAGCTAATAAGACAAGCTACTCCTCATCGTCGGAGATATCGATGACAATTGGCTCCTTGGACTTGGAAGAGGGCGAGGCCTCCACGTAGTGGGTGCCCTCCTCGTAGTGGTGAGTTGCCTGAGCTGCTCCGGGCACCAACCTGCTGGCTCTCGAGTTGAGGTAAGAACAGGCACGCTGAGAAAATACCTCGTAGTCTTCGTCGAAGGCACCGATGGTGGCCTCGATAAAACACCATGAACTATCATCTAAAGCAGCCAACCGCATCACGGCGTCGGCACGCGAGGCATCAACGGTGGCCTCGATGGCGAGGTGCTCCTCCAAGATCTGGGGGTCGGCATGAATGACAGCCATCGTGACCTCATCTGCGCGTGCGGCCGCGATTTGCTTCTCCGCTGCCAAATGCTCCTTGAGATCCTGGCTATACTGTGTGCACCATGGCTTAGGGCGGCGCTTATTTGGAGTAGGGGTCGGTGATTTGGATGGAAGGTGTCGCGCTGGTGGTCGGGGCATGTGGGATGTAGAAGGAGGAGGAGGATGGGGGTCGGGTGTGGATTACCTGCCTAGATTGACGAGGTCGAGCAGCGTGAAGGAGGGTCGCTGGCGAGGAGGCAGTGCTGCAAGCAAGGAGTGAAGGTTTGAACTTGGAAAGGAAGGCAGAAACAGGGAAAATGTGGCTTTTCGTAAGGGGGAGGGGCGGGGAGGTAGATATTTCCGCGGAAGCCAAAATTTTTGGCTCGATGCAGCGAAAAACTTGCGCGCAAAGTGTCATCAGACACGCCCCCTTATTCAGCAATGTGTACGATATGTGAACATCACAAATGATTCATATAGCTTACCTCGTGTGTGATGAGTTTGAACGTGCAAATTTTGGTCCGAATTTCCCTGGTTACAATGGTCATCCACGTCATTGCATAATTTGGATACACAAAAGAGCCTACAACACACCCACACTTCTTAATTGAGCAAGTTCAGCAATTAAACAGAGCTAGTTGACTTAAATATTACTCTAACAAATTAAAGACCGACACTCTAAATTAAACAAAGAGTACTACTCCGGCTGGCGCTCGTCGATCTCCGCCGCCTCCTCCATGTCCAACTCGCGCCCGACGATCTCCTGGGGAAGGGGCTCCATGGCATCCATCGCACCATACTCGGCAAGCACCTCGCCATCTGCGTTCGCCACCTCTTTGGAAAAGGCCGCCACGAGATGGGCGTGGGCAGCCGCGTGATACGTCTCCAACGTACCTATAATTTTTTATTGTTCCATGCTGTTATATTATCAATCTTGGATGTTTAATATACATTTACTAGAAACTTTATATCATTTTTTGGGACTAACCTATTGACATAGTGCCCAGTGCCAGTTGCTGTTTTTTGCTTGTTTTTTACTTTGCAGAATATCAATACCAAACGAAGTCCAAATGCCACGAAACTTTTTGGAGATTTTTTTTTCTGGCGATAAGAGACCCTGCAAGCTTTGGGAGGGAGCCAGAAGAGGCTCATGGGGCCCACTAGGCACCAGGGCGCGGTAGGGGCTGTGACGCCCCCGGCTCAATCGTGCACTAACCATACATGCAAAAGCACACGATCAAGCCTAAGGACTCACTTGAAGATATCACAACACAACTCTAAAACATAAATAAACTCATACAAGCTTTATATTACAAACCAAGGGCCTCGAGGGCTCGAATACAAAAGCTCACTTACAAGCGTCAGCGAAAGCATTAGATATCTGAGTACAGATATAAAAGAAAAATAGACAAGCCTTTAAGAAGGCGGGGCAAAACAAAAGCTACGATCGAAAAGGCGCATGCCTCCTGCCTGGGACCCTCCGAACCTACTCCTGGTCGTTAGTCAACTCATAGTAGTAACTACTCTCGGGAAAGTAGTAGTAGTCGTCAGCGGAGGCAGCTGTCTCCTGGGCTCCGTCATCTGGTTGCATCAAACAGATATAGGGAAAAAGAGAAAGCAAAGAAACCGTGAGTACTCATCCAAAGTACTCAGCAAGCAAGGATCTACACTACATATGCAACATTATCAAAGAAAGGCTGTATATGTGGACTGGGCTGCAGAAATGCCAGAATAGAGAGAAAGCCTAGTCCTATCGAAGACTAGCATCTTTAGCGGTCTTGCAACATTAGAAGAGTGTAGATTAGCACAGTAATAAAGTAGTAGTCATCATCCTCGCCCAGAGATCCTTTCTCGACTCCCAGCGAGAAAGCAATCCCAGAGCCCTAATATCCAAGTATCAACCTCGGCCAGAGATCCTTTCTCGACTCCCTGCGAGAAAGCAATCCCAGAGCCATAGTATCCATTTCTCATCACAAGTATCCAGTTCTAGTTGTACCGATCGGGATACAACTCCGAGCGTCTGTTACTTAGGATCTGGCTACGCATAGATTAGTTCTTCCCTGTAGGGGTGCACCAACTTACCCACCACGCTCGCTTAACTCCGGCCGGACACACTTTTCTGGGTCATGCCCGGCCTCGGCCAAACGACACACCGTAACCCTACCTAGAGCTCAGCAGAGATGTCCCCGTTGGTCTACATCCTAAGCGCTCGGGGGTCTTGGGCCATCGCCCCTCGCCCTCCGGGTCGTTGCGCACATGGCTCAGATCCAAGCACCACCTCTGTCGTGGATGGCGCCAATCACTCCATGCCGCACTGCTGAACTGGACGTCTGATAGAGCTTTCAGCTGATGCTACGATGTAGAGTGCCCATAACTGATCCCACGTGATGGTTAGTGCTATCGGGCCAGAGGCCCACTCGGATCAAATATCCAAATCATTAGTACATTGGGGGTGCGGTAACGAGCAGAGACTCACGATCGATGTGACCCAGTTGCCCCGTCTGGAGGACTTGCGGCAAGGGCTAAGAATGCCCGGCCACGCCTCGTATTCATCACTCGGGCACCGTCCAGGTCAACCCGTCTTGCAAAAGACTGTCGAGAACTCAGGTCCACCTCTACTGGGCGGTACCGCCTGTCCCTCCAGTCCTGTAGTAAAAGTAACTCCCTCGGGTCCCCCTCAGGGCCGACCCGTTTCTAACATGGTTCAGGGGTAAAGTCACAGTAACCGTGTGTCCATAACATCAGGGGAATCCGAGGTAGCACCCTCATTGGGTTCCTACTCGATTAGGGGTGGAAACGGATCGGATGCGGATCGGATAGTGCTCTTACCACTTCCATTTTCATATTTTCAAAACGAATACGAATGCGAATTCGGATGTTATCGGATACGGATGCGGTTCGGATGTTATCCGAATACGGATACGTATCGGATGTTTTCTTGATTCGGAACGGATACGAATAATAGCGACATATTGCTTAAGTATATTAGTCAATAGCTATGTGACATGAAATAACCAAATTGAGACATACAATAAGTCAATGATAAATAAGTTTATGATTAAATACTATTGTAATGCATATTAATTTCTAAGTTTAATCATAAAAAGAGTAAAATTTGACCACTTATTTGGCTTTTATGTTTGATAATTGGAATATTGGGGCTAGAATTTTAAAAATTACCTTCCATAATTTTATTCGGATACGGATATATCCACTTCCATATCCATATTTGTGTCAAAATCTCATACCATATTTTATTTCTTATTTGTTAAATAAATTCGGATACGGATAATTTCCATTTCCATTTTGGTTCGGTAGCGGATGTTTCGGATACGAATAGGCATTTTCTCGAATACGAATATCGGATATTTCGGATTATCCGCTACCATTTTCCACCCCTATACTCGATGTATCCATCAAGGTGAACTCGGAGGAATCACCCTCGATGGGTTCACACTTGAGATGTAGCACGACAGCGTCGTTATCGAAAGTGGTGAAGGAGGAATCACCCTTGGTGACCACGACCAAATAGCTGCTCTACAGAGTTAACATCAGAAGTGCTATACGAGGTATCACCCTCGGCACTCGATAGTAATGCTGCAGGGTCGTACAACTAAGGGGGGTGTTGTGCAGTGCCGGGGCCTGGCTGTCGATCCCGTTGATCGAGTCATCTGATAATCCAGCGGGGCAACTGGGGACAAAGTGGGGTCTCTGTTAGGTCTCTACCCAGCTTATACTAAGCAGTTTAGGATAAACAGGTAGGTATCAACAGCAGTTACAAAAACAGGCTATGCATCAGAAATAGGATAAACAGTAGCAGCAGCAATTTCTAATGCAAGCATAAGAGAGAAAGAATAGGCGATATCGGTATACTAAAGGGGGGTGCTTGCCTGGTTGCTCGGCAGATGGAAAAGGAAACTCCAACGGTGAAGCAGTCGATCACCAGGCCATCGTCAGCGGTCTCGGGGTCTACCGGGAAGAAGGGGGGAGAAGAATAATATAAATACACGGCAACAAAAGCAATCACAAAGCAAGGCATGGTAATACGCGGTGTTAGGGGTGACCTATCGCGGTGCTACACGTTACAGACGGGGTGGGAAAACATCCGGAGGTATTTTACCAGCTTCGGGCAATTTTCGGTCAGATGAACCGGAGGGTAAAGTTCCATGTTCATCATGCTAGAGGCATGTGACAGTTATGGGGAGGGCGTATTCGGATTCGTCTCGTTGTTCTGAGCAATTTTCATATATAAAGTTTTTCGATCTGAGCTACGGATGAATTTCTACGAATTTCCGAAGATTTAAGCAGTTATTTGGAATTCCTGAAAATTGGCTAAGTCTGAGGATTGCTCAGTTTTTGAACATTACTTAGCTGATTTCCAAAGACTATAACTATTGTTCTGCCCATCGTATGGATTAGTGCCTTATATCAATATTGATCACTTTCCTGTGATCTACAAGATGGTATCAATTACATCATTGTTAGAGTTCATTTGGTTAATCAAAACTTCGCTTGAAAAGTGCCTCTTGATGTTAATTACAGAAACTGTTAAAATATACGAACATAGGATTTTGTGATTTTTATAGGATTTAATCCGTGCAACAAATGGATTTGGTCCAGTGGAGTAAAATGGAGTTTGTCAAGTATATTTTCTACGCATATTATTTTTACTCATGTTATCAGTTGTTTAGACACTGTTTAGGGGCTCTCTAGACGGCTAATCAATGCAGCAGTGGTAAAGCTAGCTACTGCTACAGTAACTGAATGTTACTGTAGCAGCGCTGCACTAGTAGCAGCTACAGCAGGCTGGACAGGCTAGCGGGGCGCAGAACTCCGGCGGGCGTGCGGGGGGTGAGGGGAGTGCTGGCAGGAGGCTGGCGCGACGGCGGCCAGCGGCGGGAGAAGCAGCCGCAGCAAGCAGCAGAACAAGGAGCAGGAGCAAGCAAACAGCAGCGCGTAGGAGAGCAGGTGGGGCACGAGCTCCTGCGGACGGGCGCACATGTAGGGGCCGCTCCGAGCGCGGGCAGGGACGGCCAGGGGCGTGGTGGGACGCGGCCAGGTGTGCGGGCGCGTGCCCGTGGGCGCGGTGAGCACGAGGGCGGAGCCCCTGGGGCGACCACGGCGGAGCTCCGGCCATGGCGCGCAACGACGGCTACGGCTACGGATACGACGGGGGAAGGGGAAAATTGGATGGGGGCCTCACCGAGGTGCTTGATGATGAGCTAGGGAGATCGGGGGAGCTCAGGAGGCGGCGAATCCGACGACAAACGGCGCGGCCGTGGTGGGGAAGACGAGTCGATCCCTAGGGTGTGGTGCTTTCCAACTCGATCCGTCACTTGGAGCCGATGTAGACGACGATGGCTGTCCTCCTGAACGTCTCCGTCTGGCGCGGGGTGACTGCTGGTCGCGGGATCGATGGTGCCGCGGTGCCAGAGTCGTTCGGGAGAGAGTGACAAGGAGAGAGGGAGGGAGTGGTTGGCACTAGGGTTAGGAGGGGATCGAGGGGGGTCCTGGCGATGCTCTTATCTAACCGAGGGGTGCGGGGATAGCCGCCACGAGACCAGGCGCCATGGGATGGCCGCCACGGCTTCCCCTCTATTACTGTACCAGAGGTAGGAGGCAAGTGGGGGTGTGGGCTGGGCTTCCCCAGTCCACATGGGCCTTTTCTTTCTTTCTCTTCTTTTTTTTGCATTTTCTTTTAAAACTTTTCTGTTTGCATTTAGTTTCATTTTATTTATTACTTTATAAAATATATAACTAGTCTCTGAATGAACAATAGTAGTTTATGCCACTGCCACAAATAGTTTGAGTTTTAAATAAAATAGTTTAGTATTTTTTTTTATAATTGAAAAAGCATTTAAAATAGTTTTTTAGCCAATATTATATTCACAAAAGGGCATTTAAATACTTTACAAAAATGTTGGGTCACCACCATAATTGGTTATGGAATATTTGCCACACATTGAACATTTTGTTCTGCATGTTTGAGAAATTTGAATTCTAGGCTTTAATTTGAATTTGAGTTTGAACTAAGATTAGGATCAAGCGAGGATTAGCAATAGTAAAGTGATGGCCTGGCATCATTAGCAGGGGATTACTGTAGCTTAATTATCCGGGCGTTACAAATCTCCTCCACTACAAGAAATCTCGTCCTGAGATTTAAGTGGGGAAGTAAAGGATAACTTCAGGAGATCTGACCCTTATAGGGATAATTATCTGGTGAACAATGGAGGGAGTGTGGCAGAAGTATCTCTTGAGTTAAAACTTCAGAAAACATCGAGATCAAAGTATGAAGGTACAATAGGAAGTTTCAAGCGAATGGACAAACAATCGATACCTGAACAGAGTGTGAGGAGGGGGTTCAGAGCATCGGGAATAGATCATCTCTCGGAGGGTGGCTCGTGATAACACACAAAACCAAGGGCATAGGATACTTCGGAATCAAGGATGTATAGGAGAGTCAGGTTCCAATCATGTGGAACTGTGGGGGGGTGTCGATCAAAAGTAGGGAGAACGGTGACATCTTACCGGTCACAACAACAAGGTATGTCAGAGGATAGTTTGTCAGTTATGTCGGTGACAACATCGGTACCAAGGGCGAGGGATGAAGAGAACCATTTTCCTGCTCGTAAGAACGAGGCGGACCAATAAGGCAAAGTTCTCGTCCATCGGTGATACCGGAATGTCATCAACAATAGTAACAGGGTTTTACTGACAGAGTTGTACACCGGGGTGTTTTATAAGCAGGGAATTATTTCTGCTTATAACATATGGATCACAAGAAAGGTTAAACAAACCAATGGAAAGAAAAATGTGTTTACACACCAGAATTGGGAGTATATCCTGCTCAAGGAAAAGCGGACCAGGATATACATGATAGGAAAACAAGTTCAAAAGTATGTAGATAAAGGGGCGAGGAAAGATTCATGATATTACCCATACAACGGTGTTTGGATATTAGATCAAGAAACATTTAGCGTTGCACTTCCAATGTTCTTATTGATGTTCGGAGTACCACATTTATGCTTCGAGGTAGCAATAACATAGTGTTTCAAGTAAAAGGTTGGATCTGAAGAGCACAAGAGTTACAAAGGAACAATTACAAGAATAGCAGGGAACTCAATGTCAGAGCAAAACATGACGAAGTCTGTGTTGGTAGGAAGTCAAGGATGGTGTCAATGACAACACAAATCATCGAGGGCAAGGATGATATTTCGCATCATGAATTCGATTGATATCTTAGAACAAGGCAGTATATTGATGGTGATCACGACAAGTTTTGTTGAGAAGCTCTATGAAGATGCAATTGAACAACGACGGCATCCGGAAAATGGAATGATGAAGCGAAAGGTTATTGAAACCACGGATACGACACAAGCTCGAAATCATGCTTGTTGTTCGAGGTGAAATGATAAGATGAGGAAGATCGACGTAAGCTTCGCTCATCGTCGGAAGTTGTGCTCCAGGAATAAGGACCAAGTAGCATAGTTAAAATTAGCACGATAATGATATAGCCGATCAGGCTAGGAATAATGTGATGGGGTATTAAACTTCCCAGTAACAAGTACTACGGGTAATACCGGAAGGTAATTCGGAGTAGAGGTTGGACGGGGGAAATGATTTGCAGAGGATAAGTATTTTAACTTATCCGGGAAATGGAATCAAGGAGGAAATATGGTCGGAACCACGATTGCAAAGGATCAAGTCATAGATACAAGATGAACTTGTACCAAGGAAATAATTATTTTTACGAGCAGCTTCCATGATAAGTTCTACATCGGGTCCATGGGCATGAACACAGAGGTTCAAGGTCGACTCCCACTTCTTCAATGCATAACCTTTCATTTACTCCTCGTTTTCGAAGAAATTGTAGTGCGGAAGATTTATCTGGCGAAGTACCAGAAGAGTATGACTCGCATAACTTTTGAGTTCACACGGATTAGGGAAAACATAGGTTCAACCCATTGGGGCATCTTAGGAACATATACCATGAACTTCAGGAGTAAATTACTCAAGCTCGAGAGCAGAGCAAGGTTGACAAAGCAGAGAATACAATTTACCGAAGGCAGTATGTATCAGGGGAAGAGCGCACAAAGTTTTGAATATGAAGGACACTGCCGGATAATAATCCAACAAAGGACTCAGCGGTCCTCAATGGATCTGATGTGAGTATCAGTACTCAATCAGAAGAAGGAAAGAATGCAAAGGCATCAGATTATAGAAATAGTTGAATAATTCGGCGTTCAAGTTGAAGGGAACTAGATGGACAATCAATTGCACCATGATTGGCCGAGATTCAACTCATGCCCAAAATGACGTCTGAGCCGGTAGGACGAATTCTGGGAAAGAACTAATGATTGCAAGTATTCGCACACAGGTTGAATCAATGAGGCCAGAATGATAGTGACAAGGGATATCATCAATGATTACTTGTCATATGGAACTATCCATAATGCAAGCAGGCAAGAATTTCAAGAGCAATAGGGTGCAGAGGATTTTTGAAATATCGATTAACAATGGGAAGAATGTTGCGAAGCACATGATCAACTAGGGATGAACGAATCCCTGATAAGTGTGAGGAATTATCCGTAGTACGAAAGAAGCTGCACGGTAGTAGGTCAAAGGATTCCCGGATTAACGAGGAGTATTACGGGGTATCTCATACATAAAGGAGTAACTGGGAATGAAAATACAAACGGCAAAGATGTATAGCTGTTCACGGTGATCATCGGTAGTAGGGAACTTGCAAAAGCAGTGGGCATAATGGTCTCGGCAAACTTCGGGGGGTATCTTCGGAGTCTTCTGATGATGACATGCCATCTTCTGGAATGAGGGGGGGGGGCTCTCCGGGAGAAAGCGGTTACGAGAACCTAGTGTTTGAGTTAGTAAAATTTTAACCCGAAAGGAAGAGAGATCAGAGTCCCAGAGTAAGGAAGAGGAATAAAAGATCCTAATACCACCCAATGGCGACGTGGGCCCGTAAGCCACACAGCCAAGTTAGTAAAACGGTTTTCGACGACTAAACTCAACTTCGGCCAAGGAGTTGGAAAGGGGATTCCTACAGGCAGTCGGCTCTGATACCAACCTGTGACGCCCCCGGCTCAATCGTGCACTAACCATACACGCAAAAGCACACGATCAAGCCTAAGGACTCACTTGAAGATATCACAACACAACTCTAAAACATAAATAAAGTCATACAAGCTTTATATTACAAACCAGGGGCCTCGAGGGCTCGAATACAAAAGCTCGCTTACAAGCGTCAGCGGAAGCATCAGATATCTGAGTACAGATATAAAAGAAAAACAGACAAGCCTTTAAGAAGGCGGGGCAAAACAAAAGCTACGATCAAAAAGCGCAGGCCTCCTGCCTGGGACCCTCCGAACCTACTCCTGGTCGTCAGCCAACTCGTAGTAGTAACTACCCTCGGGAAAGTAGTAGTAGTCGTCAGCGGAGGCAGCTGTCTCCTGGGTTCCATCATCTGGTTGCATCAAACGGATATGGGGAAAAAGAGAAAGCAAAGCAACCGTGAGTACTCATCCGAAGTACTCAGCAAGCAAGGATCTACACTACATATGCAACATTATCAAAGAAAGGCTGTATATGTGGACTGGGCTGCAGAAATGCCAGAATAGAGAGAAAGCCTAGTCCTATCGAAGACTAGCATCTTCAGCGGTCTTGCAGCATTAGAAGAGTGTAGATTAGCAAAGTAATAAAGTAGTAGTCATCATCCTCGCCCAGAGATCCTTTCTCGACTCCTTGCGAGAAAGCAATCCCAGAGCCCTAATATCCAAGTATCAACCTCGGCCAGAGATCCTTTCTCGGCTCCCTGTGAAAAAGCAATCCCAGAGCCATAGTATCCATTTCTCATCACAAGTATCCAGTTCTAGTTGTATCGATCGGGATACAACTCCGAGCGTCCGTTACCGAGGATCCGGCTATGCATAGATTAGTTCTTCCCTGCAGGGGTGCACCAACTTACCCACCACGCTCGCTTAACTCCGGCCGGACACACTTTTCTGGGTCATGCCCGGCCTCGGCCAAACGACACACCGCAACCCTACCTAGAGCTCAGCAGAGAGGTCCCCGTTGGTCTACATCCTAAGCGCTCAGGGGTCTTGGGCCATCGCCCCTCGCCCTCTGGGTCGTTGCGCACATGGCTCAGATCCAAGCACCACCTCTGTCGTGGATGGCTCCAATCACTCCATGCCGCACTGCTGAACTGGACGTCTGACAGAGCTTTCGGCTGATGCTACGATGCAGAGTGCCCATAACTGATCCCACGTGATGGTTAGTGCTATCGGGCCAGAGGCCCACTCGGATCAAATATCCAAATCGTTAGTACATTAGGGGTGCGGTAACGAGCAGAGACTCACGATCGATGTGACCCCGTTGCCCCGTCTCGAGGACTTGGGGCAAGGGCTAAGAATGCCCGGCCACGCCTCGTATTCATCACTCGGGCACCGTCCAGGTCAACCCGTTTTGCAAAAGACTGTCGGGAACTCAGGTCCACCTCTACTGGGCGGTACCGCCTGTCCCTCCAGTCCTGCAGTAAAAGTAACTCCCTCGGGTCCCCCTCGGGGCCGACCCATTTCTAACATGGTTCAGGGGTAAAGTCACAGTAACCGTGTGTCCATAACATCAGGGGAATCCGAGGTGTCACCCTCGTTGGGTTCCTACTCGATGTATCCGTCAAGGTGAACTCGGAGGAA
Organism: Thinopyrum elongatum; assembly: GCA_011799875.1. Taxonomy (NCBI): domain Eukaryota; kingdom Viridiplantae; phylum Streptophyta; class Magnoliopsida; order Poales; family Poaceae; genus Thinopyrum; species Thinopyrum elongatum. The sequence continues at coordinate 387,346,537 of CM022298.1, forward strand.
TCACCCTCGATGGGTTCACACTTGAGATGTTGCACGACAGCGTCGTTATCGGAAGTGGTGAAGGAGGAATCACCCTCGGTGACCACGACCAAATAGCTACTCTACAGAGTTAACACAAGAAGTGCTATACGAGGTATCACCCTCGGCACTCGATAGTAACGCTGCAGGGTCGTACAACTAAGGGGGGTGTTGTGCAGTGCCGGGGCCTGGCTGTCGATCCCGTTGATCGAGTCATCTGATAATCCAGCGGGGCAACTGGGGACAAAGTGGGGTCTCTGTTAGGTCTCTACCCGGCCTATACTAAGCAGTTTAGGATAAACAGGTAGGTATCAACAGCAGTTACAAAAACAGGCTATGCATCAGAAATAGGATAAACAGTAGCAGCAGCAATTTCTAATGCAAGCATAAGAGAGAAAGAATAGGCGATATCGGTATGCTCAAGGGGGGGTGCTTGCCTGGTTGCTCGGAAGATGGAAAAGGAAACTCCGACGGTGAAGCAGTCGATCACCAGGGCATCGTCAGTGGTCTCGGGGTCTACCGGGAAGAAGGGGGGAGAAGAACAATATAAATACACGACAACAAAAGCAATCACAAAGCAAGGCATGGTAATACGCAGTGTTAGGGGTGACCTATCGCGGTGCTACACGTTACAGACGGGGCGGGAAAACATCCGGAGGTATTTTACCTGCTCCGGGCAATTTTTGGTCAGATGAACCGGAGGGGAAAGTTCCATGTTCATCATGCTAGAGGCATGTGACAGTTATGAGGAGGGCATATTCGGATTCGTCTCGTCGTTCTGAGCAACTTTCATATATAAAGATTTTCGATCTGAGCTACGGATGAATTTCTACGAATTTCCGAAGATTTAAACAGTTATTTGGAATTCCTGAAAATTGGCCAAGTCTGAGGATTCCTCAGTTTTTGAACATTACTTAGCTGTTTTCCAAAGACTATAACTATTGTTCTGCCCATCCTATGGATTAGTGCCTTATATCAATATTGATCACTTTCCTGTGATCTACAAGATGGTATCAATTGCATCATTGTTAGAGTTCATTTGGTTAATAAAAACTTCGCTTGAAAAGCGCCACTTGATGTTAATTACAGAAACTGTTAAAATATACGAACATAGGATTTTGTGATTTTTATAGGATTTAATCTATGCAACAAATGGATTTGGTCCAGTGGAGTAAAATGGAGTTTGTCAAGTATATTTTCTATGTATATTATGTTTACTCGTGTTATTAGTGGTTTAGACGTTGTTTAGGGGCTGTCTAGACGGCTAATCAATACAGCAGTGGCAAAGCTAGCTACTGCTACAGTAACTGAATGTTACTGTAGCAGCGCTGCACTAGTAGCAGCTACAGCAGGCTGGACAGGCTAGCGAGGCGCGACAGCGGGGCGCAGAACTCTGACAGGCGCGCGGGGGGTGAGGGGAGTGCTGGCCGGAGGCTGGCGCGGCGGCGGCCAGCGGCGGGAGAAGCAGCCGCAGCAAGCAGCAGAACAAGGAGCAGGAGCAGGCAAACAGCAACGCGCAGGATAGTAGGCGGGGCACGAGCTCCTGTGGACGGGCACACATGTAGGGGCCGCTCCGGGCGCGGGCAGGGACGGCCAGGGGCGTGGTGGGACGCGGCCAGGTGTGCGGGCGCGTGCCCGTGGGCGCGGTGAGCGCGAGGGCGGAGCCCCTGGGGTGACCATGGCGGAGCTCCGGCCATGGCGCGCAACGATAGCTATGGCTACAGATACGATGGGGGAAGGGGAAAATCGGATGGGGGCCCCACCGAGGTGCTTGATGATGAGCTAGGGAGATCGGGGGAGCTCAGGAGGCGGCGAATCCGACGACGAACGGCGCAGCCGTGGCGGCGAAGACGAGTCGATCCCGAGGGTGTGGTGCTTTCCAACTCGATCCGTCCCTTGGAGCCGATGTAGACGATGATGGTTGTCCTCCTAAACGTCTTCGTGTGGCGCGGGGTGACTGGTGGTCGCGGGATCGACGGTGCCGCGGTGCCAGAGGCGTTCGGGAGAGAGTGACAAGGAGAGAGGGAGGGAGTGGTTGGCACTAGGGTTAGGAGGGGATCGAGGGGGGTCCTGGCAATGCTCTTATCCGACCGGGGGGTGCGGGGATGGCCGGCACGAGACCAGGCGCCATGGGATGGCCGCCACGGCTTCCCCTCTGTTACTATACCGGAGGTAGGAGGCAAGTGGGGGTGTGGGCTGGGCTTCCCCAGTCCACATGGGCCTTTTCTTTCTTTCTCTTCTTTTTTTTTGCATTTTCTTTTAAAACTTTTCTGTTTGCATTTAGTTTCATTTTATTTATTACTTTATAAAATATATAACTAGTCTCTGAATGAACAATAGTAGTTTATGCCACTACCACAAATAGTTTGAGTTTTAAATAAAATAGTTTAGTATTAGTTTTATAATTGAAAAAGCATTTAAAAATAGTTTTTTTAGCCAATATTATATTCACAAAAGGGCATTTAAATACTTTACAAAAATGTTGGGTCACCACCATAATTGGTTATGGAATATTTGCCACACTTTGAACATTTTTTCCTGCATGTTTGAGAAATTTGAATTCTAGGCTTTAATTTGAATTTGAGTTTGAACTAAGATTAGGATCAAGCGAGGATTAGCAACAGTAAAGTGATGACCTGGCATCATTAGCAGGGGATTACTGTAGCTTAATTATCCGGGCGTTACAGGGGCCTCCGGCACGGCTTGGTGGGTAGTGGGGCCCACGAGCACCACCTTGACCTACCTCCGCCTCTATAAATACTCTAAAATCCCTAAAATCCTAGGGGAGTCGACGAAACACTTTTTCTGCCGCCACAAGTTCCAGAACCACGAGATCCTATCTAGAGGCCTTTTCTGGCACTCTGCCAGAGGGGGCAACGATCACGGATGGGTTCTTCATCATCCTTGTTGCCCCTCCGATGATGCGTGAGTAGTTTACCATGGACCTACGAGTTCGTAGGTAGTAGCTAGATAGCCTCTTCTCTCTTTTTGATCTTCAATACAATGTTCTCCTCGATGGTCTTGGATATCTATATGATGTAACTCTTTTTTGCGGTGTGTTTGTTGGGATCCGATGAATTGTGAGTTTGTGATCAGATCTATCCATGTATATTATTTGAGTCTTCTCTGAACTCTTTTAAGCATAATTGTTATAGCCTCGTATTTCTTCTCCGATTTTATTGGTTTGGTTTGGCCAACTAGATTAATTTATCTTGCCATGGGAAGAGGTGCTTTGTGATGGGTTTGATCTTGTGGTGCTCAATCTCAGTGACAGAAAGAGACATAACACGCATGTATCGTTGCTATTAAGGGTAACAATATGGGGTTTATTCATACATGAGTTTATCTTGTCTACATCATGTCATCGTTCTTATTGCATTACTCCGTTTTTTCATGAACATAATACACTAGATGCATGCTAGATAGCGGTCGATGTGTGGAGTAATAGTAGTAGATGTAGGCAGGAGTCGGTCTACTAATCTTGGACGTGATGCCTATATACATGATCATTTCCTTGGATATCGTCATAATTATTTGCTTTTCTATCAATTGCCCAACAGTAATTTGTTTACCCACCGTAAGCTATTTTCTCAAGAGAAGCCTCTAGTGAAAACTATGGCCCCGGGGTCTATTTCCTATCATATATTAAACCAAAAATACCTTGCTGCAATTTTATTTTCTTTTATTTATTTTATTTTGTATTTTTGTTAGATCTATTTATCAAAACCTATACAACTTAATGTATCTCAATACCATTGAGGGATTGACAACCCCTTTACGCGTTGGGTTGCAAGTATTTGTTGTTTGTGTGCAGGTGTTGTTTACATAGTGTTGCTTGGTTCTCCTACTGGATTGATAACTAAGAGAAATACTTACCTCTGCGGTGCTGCATCATCCTCTCTTCAGGGAAATACCAACGCGGATCACAAGTAGCAGGAAGAATTTATGGGGCTGTTTCCGGGGAGACATCTATCAAGTACCTACACATAAACTCTCATATCCTTGCAATTATTTTATTTTCCATTTGCCTCTCATTTTCATCTCCCCCACTTTAAAAAGTTTTTGCAAAAATACAAAAATATTTTTCGTTTGCCTTTTTTTGTTTGCTTGTGATCTTGTTTGCGTAGTCACTATGCCTCAAGAAAATACCAAATTGTGTGATTTTTCCAATACTAATAATAATGATTTTATTAGTTCTCCTATTGCTCCTCCCACAGCTAGTGCGGGGTCTTATGATATTAATGCCGCTTTGTTGAATCTTGTTATGAAAGGGCAATTTTCCGGTAATCCTAATGAGGATGTCGCGTCCCATCTAAACACTTTCGTAGAATTGTGTGATATACAGAAGAAAAAAGATGTGGACAATGATATTGTGAAATTAAAATTATTTTCTTTCTCTTTGCGGGATCGTGCAAAATTTGGTTTTCATCTTTTCCATGAAATAGTATTGATTTTTGGGATAAGTGCAAAGATGCTTTTATTACTAAGTATTTTTCTCCCGCGAAAATCAATTCCCTTAGAAATCAAATTATGAATTTCAAGCAACTTGAGAATGAACATGTTGCGAAATCTTGGGAAAGAATGAAATTAATGCTAAGAAATCTTCCTACTCATGGTTTAAATCAATGGATGATTATACAAAAAAATTATGCGGGATTGAATTTTGTTTCTAGAAATCATTTAGATTCCGCCGCGGGTGGTACTTTTATGGAGATTACTTTGGGTGAAGCTACTAAATTACTTTATAATATCATGGCAAATTATTCACAATGGCATACCGAAAGAGCACCTACTAGTAAAAAGGTTAATTCTGTTGAAGAAATTAGTACTTTGAGTGAAAAAGTTGATGCACTTATGAAATTGGTTGCTAGTAAAAATGCTCCTATTGATCTTAATGATGTGCCTTTGTCTACTTTTATTGAGCAAAATAATGATCTCGTAGATGTGAATTTTGTCTCGCGAAATAATTTTAATAATAATGCTTATAGGGGTAATTTTAATCCTAGGCCGTTTCCTGGAAATTCCTCTAATAATTATGGCAATTCCTATGGTAAATCTTATAATAATAATAATAATAATAATAATAGGATGCCCTCTGATCTTGAAATTAATATTAAAGAATTTATTAATGCTCAAAAAGTTTTCAACACTAGGATAGAAGAAAAATTGAATAAGATTGATGATATGTCTAGGAGCATTGATAGAATTACACATGATGTAGAAAATCTCAAGATTAAAAATTTTCCACCTAAGGTTGATGTCAATGAATAAATTAAAGCTTTACATGTCTCCATGGATGAGAGTAAGAAGAGAACCGCTATGATAAGAGCTAAAAGAGAATTTTTAGAAAAAGCGTTTCCGCTTGAAATTTTTCGTTGTAATGATGAAGATGTTAAGATGATTGGTGTTTCTTCTATTGATTACTTGTCTAGTAATGTTAAAATTGATGAAAAGATGACTGAAGAAGAGTCAACTTTAGCTAGAACTCGTCCTTATAATTCGGAGGGTGAAAATCTTGTTGAAAAATTTGATAAAAGTGGGTTTGGAGAGGTAAAAACTTTAACTAGTGATGTGGCCACTCTTTTAGATTACAAAGACTTTAATTATGATAATTTATCTTTGATTGATTGCATTTCTTTGTTACAATCCATGCTAAATTCACCCAATGCATATGAACAAAATAAAGCTTTTACTAAACATATTGTAGAAGCGATGATGAAAGCTTTAGAAGAAAAGCTAGAATTAGAGATTTCAATTCCTAGAAAATTACATGATGAATGGGAACCCACCATTAAAGTCAAGATCAAAAATTATTAGTGCAATGCTTTATGTGATTTGGGTGCTAGTGTTTCCACAATTCCGAGATCTCTATGTGATGTGCTAGGTTTTACCAAAAATGCTTTATGTGATCAAAAATTATTAGTGCAATGTTCTCTTAATTTGCACTTGGCGGATTCTACTATTAAAAAGCCTTTGGAAAGAATTAATGATGTTCTTATTCTTGAAAATAGGAATTATGTGCCCATAGATTTTATTGTTCTTGAAATTTATTGCAATCAGTCTTGTCCCATAATACTTGGTAGACCATTTTTACGAACTATAGGTGACGTGATTGATATGAAAGAAGGGAATATTAAATTTTAGTTTTGAGAAATGGTATGGAACACTTCCCTAGAACTAGAATTAAGCCACCATATGAGTCAATCATGAGGGCAACCTATGGAGCAAAAACCAAAGAAGACAGTACTTGAATCTATGCATTATGCCTATCTAGGGGCGTAAAACAATAGCGATTGTTGGGAGGCAACCCAACAATTATCCTTTAAATTTTTGTTTCTTTTCTGTTTTTCAATAAATACACAATTATGCTTCTATTATGATTGTGCTTTTTGAGTTTTAATTAGTGTTTGTGCCAAGTAATGCCTTTAGGATGGCTTGGGTGATAGTTGATTTGATCCTGTTGGAAAACAGAAACTTTTACGTCCAGTAGCAGAATTTCTAAAAATCACTGGAGCTACGTAAAATTCTGAATTTTTTACACATGATTGATATACACATTTCCTATGCTTTCCTAATTTTTCAGAAATTTTGGAATTACATAATTATGGTCAAAGTTCAGATTACGACAGACTATTCTATTTTTGACAGATTCTGTTTTCGTTGCATTGTGTGCTTATTTTGATGAATCTATGGATTGTATCGGGGGGTATAAGCCATGGTAAAGTTAGAATATAGTAGTTATAATGCAATAATAAAATATGAATGTGTTTACAATAGTACTTAAAGTGGTGATTTGCTTTATTATACTAATGGATCTCACGAAGGTTTTGTTAAGTTTTGTGTGATTGAAGCTTTCAAGTTTTGGGTGAGATCACGATGGATGAATGAATAAGGAGTGGCAAGAGCCTAAGCTTGGGGATGACCATGGCACCCCAAGGAAATATTCAAGGACTCCCAAGCAACTAAGCTTGGGGATGCCCCGGAAGGCATCCCCTCTTTCTTCTAACAACCATCGGTAATTTTACTTGGAGCTATATTTTTATTCATCACATATCATGAGTTTTGCTTGGAGCGTCTTGTATTATATGAGTATTTCCTTGTTTTGATTTTTAGTTTGTCACAATCATCCTTTCTGGACACACCTATTTGACAGAGCCATAATGATGCTATGATTTGTTAGAATTGCTCTATGTGCTTCACTTAAATTTTTTGAGCTAGGGAATTCCTCTCGTACTTCACTTATATCTTTTTGAGCACGGTGGTGGTTTAATTTTTTTGAAGAAATTTATGCTCTCATGCTTCACTTAAATTTATTTGAGAGGTTTTTAGTAGCAATGGTAATATATGAATTTAATCCCAAAGTGATAGATATTCAAGGGGGATATAATAACAACTTTCATGAAGATCATTGGATATTATAAACTTGATTCCTTGCAATAGTTTTGCGATATATAAATAGTAATATGTGAATCATGTTGGCGAGTAATTATGCTTTAGTAAGAATATTGGTGTTAAGGTTTGTGATTCCCTATGCATGCATGAAATTCAATAGTTATGCAATGAAGTTACATCCTACTTGTGGTGCATTATTCAGTGTTAGTTATGTGTAATGCTCGTTTATGATCGTTTTCGTTTCTTGGTTGGTCGCTTCTCAATCTATTTGCTAGCCTTCATTTGTACTAAGCGGGAATACTACTTGTGCATCTAACTCCTTAAACCCAAAGTTGTGCCAAATGAGTCCACCATACCTACCTATATGCGTTATTTCCATGCCGTTCCAAGTAAATTTCTATGTTCCAACTCTAATTTTCAAAATGATTTTCCTTTTTGTAAGCCCGTACCGCTCATGAAGCGGCAGGGGGTGGCCAATATTTTCCATGCTAGATATGTTATTCTCAAGATGAGTGTTTATTCACTTGTCATTGCACAAGAGTGTGGCAGGTAATAGGGATGCCCAGTCCCGAAATGAAAAAAAATATTTATATGTTGTCAATAATAAATTCCTTGGAAAGTGTTGGTATGGAAGGCACCCGTGGATACGGCTAGCCATGGATTGTGAAAGAATGGTGGAAAAGGAAATAAACTTTATTTTATGTTTGGGAACCCCCTATGATTTATCTAGCATGGAAGATATTGGGAATTCTCGGTCGTTTTCGTTGACAGGAAAAGCATGCCTCTCAAAACAATTTTATCTCTCAATTTAAGCTATGAGCTCTGGCACCTCTAAAAATATCTGCTTCCTTTACGAAGAGCCTATCTATTTACTTTTATGCAATTTTTATTTTTATTGAGTCTCCATCTTCTCTTATAAAGCACCAACTAGGGAACACTATTATCATACTTGTGCATTGGATGTAGCTAATATTTGAGTGTGTTTCATGAATGGATCAATGATTGAGCATAATGGGCTAGGGATAGCTCCCTTTAGCGTTGATATTTTGAAAGACATGGTTGCTTGTTGATATGCTTGAGTATTGATGTCTTCATGTCAAATTATAGACTATTGCTTTGAATCATCTAAAGTCCAAATGTCCATGCTACCAAAGAAAGAATATCCGAAACATGATAGGCAACATTCCACATCAAAAATTCTGTTTTTATCATTTACCTACTCGAGGACGAGCAGGAATTAAGCTTGGGGATGCTGGCATGTCTCCAACGTATCAACAAAATTTACCGGGGGGGGGGCACATGTACCCATAGGAGAATCGATATCAACAAAATTAATATATGACCCATCGCTTTCATACTTATACACACACACTTTCTCTCTCTATGGGAGAGAGTGTGTCACAAAGGGAGGGAGGGGAGAGACGAATGATGAGACAATGAGGACAAGCATATATGCAACTCCTCCACCAACTTTCGGCCAGTGACCAAGAAACATAGGGTCACTAGTTAACAACTAAAATAAACTAACAAAATTAAATACTAATAACAGGGGATTAGCCCCCCCCCCCCCTAATCAGGGCGGCCCCACGGGCACTGGCCCAGGCCGGCCACGGCTGTGCAGCACGCACGTAGCCACTGGCCGAGGCCACGGCGCGGTGGGGCCGGCCGACAGGATCAGCGGCGAGCGGGGGCAAACGGCGGGCGAGCGCAGACGTGCGCGGGCGGCTGCGGTGGTAGCAGGCAACTACGGTAGCAACGGGCGGCGAAAGTGCGGGCAGCAGCAACGGCATGAAGCAGGCAGCAGTAGCACGAGCAGCAGAGCGGCGCTATCAGCGGCAGCAGTATTAGCTAGCAGGAGGATTAGCAGCAGCAAAGAGCAGCAGCGGCGGCATGGAGCAGCTGCAACGCGGCAGCAACGGGCACGCGGGGCGCGGCAGGGTGCGGCCGGACGCGCAAAGGAGCACGATAGTGCGCGCATAGGAGTGAGCTCCGTACACGGCCACGAGAGGTCGCGGGCAGCGGCGGTAGCAGCGCCAAACGGCAATGGATCCGACGGGAAAAAAGGGGAATCGAACGAGGGCCTCACCGCGGTGCTCGATGACGAGGTCGGGAGGTCGGGGAGGCGCCAGGGGGGCAGCACGACGATGAGAGGCGCACGATGGCCGACGGGGAAGAAGGCTCGATCCAGGGCCGGTCCTGAGATTTCTGGGGCCGGGGCAAGAAACACAAAGGGGCCCTAAAGCCACATTTTTTTCTCCATCTCAATTGCATCTAAATTCTCAATGCACTATAATTTATGTTGCATTATCATGTCGACTATCCAAAAAACTAAGGTCATAAACATTCACAGAAAAATTGGTCGCTCTGTTCAATCAACACTTATATGTTTATATGTTTCTATTAGGTTCTGGCGTACACAAATTATTATCATCCTATATTTTGTCACTGTTTTTTTAACAGTAACTAAAGGCATTCCTTGGAATGTCTAGCAGAAGTACTTGTACCTGTTCTAGAAAAATTTCAAGATCTCCTTTATGAATCTCAATCAACTCATATGCAAGTTTATTTTCTTTAATCATTACCATATGGATACTTTCTAGATAACATCTTACCCATACATATGATACAAGAAATTAAAAACACTGTTAGGTAAATAAAAATTGCTAAGAAAGGCTTGGAACAGAGATCTGGATGGCGAGAAAATTAGAAATTACAAGATATTGCTGCTGCTTACCACTAGTCACGGACAAAAATCCGAGCTCGTTTTTTCTGATCCCAACCAACACAAGAAATTGGAGTGACAAAGAGGGATGAGCTTCATGAAACGAACGAACAACCTATAAAGACTAGAAAAAGAGGGTTTGCATCGGAGAGCAGGTTGATTGGAATCTGAAAATTTGTATTAACTTCTTCCAGTAATCACACGCGGCAGCAGAAAACCAGGATTAGGAGACATGGGCGGGGGCGCAGTCAACCTTGGGGTTGATTTGTTGCCAATTGGGGAAGCGGAGTATATAGAAGCCGAGAAGATTGCGCCCGTGCGGCAAGCAGAGAAGATTGCGATCTGTTACCCTTTTTTCCCCTTATTTAGAATCAGTCGATCTTACATGGGCTAATACACGTACGTATATATGGAAGCCGAGCCATCGGCCCTGGCTCGATCCCGGAGCTTGACGGTGCCCGGCTCGGACTGGTGGTTGTAGTCGAAGTAGAGGAGTTCGGCGCGTCTCCTTGCAAAGTTTGAGCCTGCAGGAAGCTCGGTGGCCGCGGCTACGATGACGGCCATGGAGGCTACGTACTCGGGCGCGTCCAAATTGGCGATGGTGAGCGAGAGAGCGAGGGGAATGGAGCTAGGGTTGTCTATGCCGCACACCGGGGGGTGGTTCTTATCCACCTCGGGGGAGCCACGGGATGGCCGGCACGTTCGCATCGCTGGTCATGGCGCCGGTGGATGAGCGCCACGCCCCTGTCAATGAACAAAGGAAGGGGATGGTGCCAGGGTGGGCTGGGACGCACTGTTCATATGGGCCAAAGTGCACAGTAGCACGTTCCTATTTTCCTTTTCTGTCAAACATTTTGTCTCGGTTTTCTCTTTAGGTTACATAGCAAATGAATTTTGTTTGGACTGAAACTTTGCATATAATTACTATGAAATATTCTGGAGTACCTCACAAAGTTTCAGGGCAGTTGGAAATGTCTAAGCATTTGTTTATTTTTTTAATGGCCAATATAAGTGTTGTTGGTCCACTTAAAATGTTGTTGGGGTCAATTTGAAAATTCAAATGAAGTTTGTGTTATTTTTAAAATTTCTTGGGGAATTTATGACATATTATAAACACTTTTTTTTGTTTTTTGGATAATTATTATCTTTGACTTTATTTTTTTGACTTGCATTATAAATTGGAATTTGAATATGTGAGTTGGATTAATTTTAAATTGCAATTTAATTATGATGAACATGATGACATGGCACATTATTTTGGTTAATGACATGACTATAATCTGAGGATGTCACATTAAAAGACTGAACACAAAAACTAGCGAAAAACCGGACAAAAACCTTCCTCAATGTGGGGTCGTTGGTTCCCCAAATCGAACTAGACGAATAGGAAAGCGAGAAGAGCAATTGGAAAAAGGCTGACCCAGAATGACACGCTTGCAGAAATGCTTAAGGCAAGGAGATACTCTATCACGCACTAAACGAGACATAGGAAAAGATAGTGGTACTCCCTCCATCCATATATACAAGGCCTAATACAATTTTCGAGGTTACTTTTGACCACGTGTTAGACTAATAATATATGACATGCATGTTACACAAAGCATACCATCAAATTCGTGAGAAAAGGGAGTTTCTAACGATATTACTTCTATATCTTACATCTTTTTTTATACCAACGGTCAAATGCAACCTCGAAATACGTATTAGGCCCTATATATATGGATGGAGGGAGTACATTAATTGAGGTCATCCATGCCCTGTAACACCCCATGTATTAAGCTACAGTAATCACCCTATTGATTATGCCAAGTCATCATGACCCACAGTGCTTAATCATCATTAATAACATATCTCATTTCCTATTCAAATTCAAAATGAAAATTCAAACTAAAGTGAAAATAAAAGTTGCTCAAATTGGAAAAAAAATGTGAATCATGTTGCAAATATTCCCAAGCTATTTATAAAAAATAATAGCAACATTTATTGGAATTGTAAAAGGACTCAAACAACAAGGATCAGCAGCAAAACAGCACTATTTAATCCTTTTTTGATTAAATAAAATTCAAATAAAAAGATATGGACACCAAACCAATTTCTAGCAGTGACTAATAATGCACTGATATTATATGGGCAAGTTCCATATTTTACAAAAGTGTTTTAAAATAAAAATAAAAGGCAAAACAGAAACTAAAAAGAATACAGAAAGAAAAAGAAAGAAAAGGAACAGAACGCCCCCCCCCCCATTGGGCCGTGGCCCAGCTGGACCGCCAGGCCAGGTCGGCCCATTTCCCCTGGCCTATATGGCCCCTCCCTACCCCAAAACCCTAATCCCCCCCATCTCGATCCACTCCGCCCCCCCCCCCCCCCGCCCACCCCCCTCCGTCTGGTTCTAGATCGGGAGGAGCCCGATCCCGACCCGACCCCGCCGCTGCGCCCGTAGCCGTCGACCGCCGCTCGACGCCACCTCGCCACCCGTCGCCACGCCGCTTCCTCGACCGCCTCCCCGACGTCGTTCTCGAGCCTCGCCGACCCCCGTTCCCCTGCGCGCCCGTGAGCCTTCCCCCTCTCTCGCTTGCCTCGCCCCCCCTCTCTCTGGTCGTCGCGCGCGCCCGTCCCGCCGCCGTCGCCCGCTCGCGCGCCGCCCGCGCTCGCCGTACCTCGCCGCGTCCCGCACCGCGCCTTGCCGCGCTCGCCCACGCGCCCGCCTCGCGCTCGCCGTGCCCGTGGCCTCCTCCTGCCGCCTCGCCACCCCGCGCCGTCCCGCGCCCCAATGCCCGAGCTCGCCCGCCGTGCCCCGGCCTCGCCTGCGCCGCGCTCGCCCGCCGCGCCCCGCCTCGCCGCTTGCCTCGCCCTCCCCGGCCTCGTCGTGCCTGCCACCGCCCACTGGTGGCCGCGCGCGCGCATGTGCGCGAGCGCCCGAACGCCCAGTTGCGGCTCTACCACTGACGGGTGGGGCCCGCGCCCACTGTTAAAAAAAGGAATTAAATTAATAAATTAATTAACTTAATTAACTCTGTTTAATTAAACTAATTAATTAGTTAATCTAATTAATCTATAATTAAGTGAATTAATCAAACCCTAATTAACCCTAACAGTCTGCTGACCTCATGCTGATGTCATGCTGACGTCAGCATACACTGTTTTGGATAATTCGAATTTAAATAATTAAATAAATTCCAGAAAATCAATAAAACTTTAGAAAATCATATAAAATAATCCGTAGCTCAGATCGAAAAACTTTATATATGAAAGTTGCTCAGAACGACGAGACGAATCCGAATACGCGATCTGTTCGTCCGCCACGCGTCCCTAACATAGCGAACATGCAACCGTCCCTCTCCGGTCATCTGTTTGACAAATGTCCGGAACCGGAAAAACATTCCCGGATGGATTCCCCCTTCCTCGGTGACGTGCAACCATACGTTAGACTACCCCTAGCACTGCGTATTGCCATGTCGTGCATCGTGTTGCATCTGTTTGCTTGTATTTATTGTTTCCTCCCCCTCTTCTCTCTCGTTAGACCCCGACGCAGTTCCTAGTACCGCCGCAGCTCCGGAGCCCGACGCCACCGTTGACAACCTTGCCTTTGCTGCCGAGCAACCAGGCAAGCCCCCCTTTTTGATCATCCCGATATCGCCCATTCTATTTTCTCATGCTTGCATTAGAATTGTTGCTGCTGCTCCTTTACCTATTCTGATGCATAGCCTGTTTATTGTAACCTGCTATTGATAATTACCTGCATAACCTAAACTGCTTAGTATAGGCTGGGTAGAGACCTATCAGTGACCCCACTAGTCCCGACCGCCCTGCTGGATTATCCAAAGACCCGATCAACGGGATTGAAGACCAGGCCCCGGCACCGCACATCACCCACCCCCCTAGTTGTAACGACAATGCAGCGTTACTATCGAGTGCCGAGGGTGAAACCTCTTGTAGCACTTCTGATGTTAACTCTGTAGAGTAGCTATTCGGTCGTGGTCATCGAGGGTGATTCCTCCTTCTCCACTTCCGATACGACCCTGTCGTGCAACACACCAAGTGTGAACCCATCGAGGGTGATTCCTCCTAAGTTCACCTTGACGGTTACATCGAGTAGGAATCTAACGAGGGTGATACCTCGGATTCCCCTGATGTTATGGACACACGGATACTTGGACCTTACACTGTTACTTGGAAAGGCGGGTCGACCCTGAGGGGTACCCGCGTGCGCCTAAGTGGCGGGTGTTGTGAAGACGGGTTGCCTGGATGGTGCCCGAGTGAGAATACGAGGCGTGGCCGGGCATTCTTGGCCCTTGCCGCAAGTCCTCAAGACGGGGCGACGGGGTCACATCTTTCGTGAGTCTCTGCTCGTTACCGCACCCCCAAGGTACTAACGATTTGGATATTTGATTCGAGTGGGCCTCTGGCCCGATAGCACTAACCATCACGTGGGCATAGTATGGGCGTTCTGCATCGTATGCATCAGCCGAAAGCTCTGTCAGACGTCCAGTTCAGCAGTGCGGCATGGAGTGATTGGCGCCATTCACGACAGATGTGGTGCTTGGATCTGAGCCATGTGCGCAATGACCCGGAGGGCGAGGGGCGATGGCCCAAGACCCCCTTGCGCTTAGGATGTAGACCGGCGGGGACCTCTCTGCTGAGCTCTAGGTAGGGCTGCGGTGTGTCGTTTGGCCGAGGCCGGGCATGACCCGGAAAAGTGTGTCCGGCCGGAGTTAAGCGAGCGTGGTGGGTAAGTTGGTGCACCCCTGGAGGGAAGAACTAATCTATGCATAGCCGGATCCTCGGTAACGGACACTCGGAGTTGTATCCCGATTGATACAATTAGAATTGGATACTATGGCTCTGGGATTGCTTCTCGCAGGGAGTCGAGAAGGGATCTCCGGACGAGGTTGATGATTGTATGGCTCTGGGATTGCTTTCTCGCAGGGAGTCAAGAAAGGATCTCTGGGTGAGGTTGAGACTTATCGATACTACTACTTTATACGGTATTAATCTACACTCTTCTAATGCTGCAAGACCTCTGAAGATGCTAGTCTTCGATAGGACTAGGCCTCCTCTTTATTCTGGCATTTCTGCAGCCCAGTCCACATATACAGCCTCCCTTTGATAATGTTGCATATGTAGTGTAGATCCTTGCTTGCTGAGTACTTCGGATGAGTACTCACGGTTGCTTTGCTTTCTTTTTCCCCCATATCCCTTTTGATGCAACCAGATGACGGAGCCCCAGATACAGCTGCCCACGCCGACGATCGCTACTACTACCCTGAGGGTGGATATTACTTCGAGCTTGCCGTCGACCAGGAGTAGGATTGGAGGGTCCCAGGCAGGAGGCCTACTCCTTTCGATCATAGTGTTTTTCTTTTGTCTCGCCTTCTTAAGGCCTTTCTGTGTTTTCTTTTATATCTGTACTCAGATATCTGATGCTTCCGCTGACGCTTGTATGCAAGCTTTTGTATTCGAGCCCTCGAGGCCCCTGGCTTGTAATATAAAGCTTGTATGACTTTACTTATGTTTTAGAGTTGTGTTGTGATATCTTCCCGTGAGTCCTTAGGCTTGATCGTGTGCATTTGCGTGTATGATTAGTGCACGATTGAGCCGGGGGCGTCACAAGTTGGTATCAGAGCTGACTGCCTCTAGGAATCCCCCATTTCAACTCCTTGGCCGAAGTTGAGTCTAGTAACCGAAAACTGTTTTACTAACTTGGTTATGTGGCTTACGGGCCCACGTCGCCAATTGGGTGGTATTAGGATCTTTTACTCCTCGACCTTTACTCTGGGACTCTGATCTCTCCTCTATTCGGGTTAAAATTTTACTAACTCCAACATTAGGTTCTCGTGATCACATCCACCCGGTGTTCTGAAAGTTTCCCCCCTTCCTTCAAGATTGCGGGCCAGGTTTTGCTTGCAGGATCCTTTTGTCGAGGGCAACCTGTGTTGACACTTGCAGATTCCTCGCTCCAACAGTTTTCTCCGACGTTGACGTAGCCTTTGCTATGTCTCGTTGTGTACTTCCATATCGCATGCCTGCGCGCCGCCTAGATGCCTAGCCCTCCCCTTTCAACTGTCGTAATGCCGGATACTAACCGAGGCTATGTGTGGCTTTGAATGTCTGGTGCGAATATGATGAAGTATCTATTGCACTTCCTTCTGTTGTGCTGTAACACCCCATGTCATTAGCCACAGTAATCACTTTTGATAATGACAAGTCAGCATTATTAACAGTGCATAATCATCATTAGCATCATATTGCATTTCAACTACTAAGACAAGATTCAAATTTAAATGAAAGTGGAAAATAAAAGTTGTGCAACATAAAAACTAAAATGTTCAATAAATGACAAATAATACAGAGACCATTCTAAAATTGTAACCAACATTTAATAAATTAATTAGGTGACTCATACCTCTTTTAACAGTGGCTGGAAATAATATTTAATAGCCTTTTAATTAATCTAGATCAAATATGAAATGATGTTTTGCCCAAACTAGTTTTTGGTGTTAGGGTATAATGCACTGGTATTTATGGACTAGGTCACACTTTTTACAAAAACCATTTGGGGCCTAAATAATTAATAAATCAGAAGAGAAAGAAACAGAAAAAGAGAAAAAGGAAAAAGGCCTAAAGGAACTACTGTGCACTTGGCCTGCTCGCTACAGCCGCGGCCCAGCCCATCTAGCGTCGTCCCCTACCTCCCCTGTTCACCTCGCCGCGCTGTCGCCCGCGCCCGCGCTCGCCGCCCTGGCCCCCCTCGCTCCCTGGTCGACAACGCACGTCGCCGCGCCCGCGTAGAGGATAAGGGCAACCCCCGCGAACCCCTGGCGTCTCCCTCGCCATTTTCCCCCGCTCTCCCTCTCTGCTTCCCCCCTCCTGAGCGCAACCATGGCTCCGCCGCCGTGACGCGCGCGGCCACCGCCACCGTTTCGCCTCGCCTCCGCGCCAGGAAGGATCGCCGCGACCTCCTCTTCCTCCCCGACGAGTCACCCGAGCAGGAGCGCCTCTACATCGCCCCCACGCCATCATCTTCTTCCTCGGATCGCCGTCGCGTGTCGTCGTCGAATCCGGCCACCCCACGCCTTCCCCGAGCCCGCTTTGATCGGCTACGCCCCACTGTGAGCTCCTCCTCCCTCCCCTGCCTCTCTGCGCGCTAGCTTGACCGCCGTAGGGTAGCTCGCCGCATTGCCGTGCTCCGACCACTGCCATTGCCGCTGCCCGCGCGCCGTACGTGCTCCCGAGCCCCCGCGCGAGCCACTGGCGTGCTCCAGAGCGCGAGTTGCGTCGATCTCGGCCCCCAACTAGCCACCTAGCCCGCTCCCGTCTCGTTTCCAAATGGGGCTGAACGCCGGCGCCCGCCACGGTCGATGCCGCCGCCGTTCCGACCACCCCCGGGGCCAACCACCACCACCACGTGATGCGGCTCGCTGCGCCCGTTCGATAGAGCCCAATCACGCCCCCGGAGATGCCCTATGGGCGAATCCCGAGCTCGCCGGAGCTCGGCGCCGCGCTCGGGCTCGCCGGAGCGCTCTCCGGCGGCCGGTCTGACGTGGCACCGGTGGGTCCCACCCCGTGCCACTGACCGTGGGACCCCGCGGGCCCCTTTGACTCCGTTGACCGGGGTCAACGCTGACGTGGCCGCCCTGTCTCACTGAAATGTGGGGCCCGGTCGTTTAAACAAATTTAAAATAAGTAGAAAATCTGTTAATTAGTTAGTTAATTAGTTTAAACACTAATCAGTCACTGACTGCTGGGGCCCACCCTCTAATTAATCCAATCAGTTAATTTAACCCCTCTGTTAATATCTCAATGTATGACATGTGGGCCCCACTTGTCAGGTTTGACTCTGGTCAGCCAGAGTTGACCTGCTGACGTCACCCTGACCTCATGCTGACGTCATCATTCACTATTCTGGATAATTCGAATTTAAATTAATAATTAAATTCAGAAAATGTTTAAAACTTTAGAAAATCATATTAAATAAACCGTAACTCCGATGAAAATAATTTATATATGAAACTTGCTCAGAATTCCGATACGAACCCGAATACGCCCTCCGTATTCCTGTCAGATGCCCCTAGCTATATAAACATTGAACTTTTAGACCGATTTCGATAAATGAATAGTGCCCAACTTTAATTGAATAAATCCGAATAAATTCCTAAATTAACTAAATCATTTAGTTAGGCAGTAGAACACCCTGGCATATCATTTAGGCATGTCATACATATTGTTTGCATTATTGCCGTGAATTTATTGTTTCTCTCCCCCTCCTTCTCTCTCGATAGACGCCGAGACTGATAACGCTGCACCTGGGTACGACTACACTACCGACGAGCAGCCCGTTGACGACCCCTCTCTCTTGCCAGAGCAACCAGGCAAGCCCCCCCCCTTAAGCATCCAGATATCACCCATTCCATTTCTCCTGCTTGCATTAGATTTTGCTACTGTTAATGTATGCTCCTATTCTGATGCATAGCCTGCTGTTGTAACCTGTTCATTGTTACCTTACCTGCCTATGATAAACTGTTTAGTATAGGTTGGTAGTGAACCATCAGTGACCCCACCACCTTATCCTTGTTGCCCCTGCTTGATAATCGACGACTCGATCAACGTGATCGTCGACCAGAGACCGACACCTCACTTCACACCCCCTTAGTTGTACGACTCTGTGTAGTAACTATCGAGTGCCGAGGGTGATACCTCGTAACGCACTCCCGATGAATACTCTGTAGTGTAGCTGTTCGGTCGTGGTCATCGAGGGTGATTCCTCCTTCTCCACTTCCGATACGACTCTGTCGTGCAACCCTCAGTGTGAACCTCGAGGGTGATGCCTCATACGTTCACCCTGATGTTTTCGTCGAGTGGAATCCGCCGAGAGTGATTCCTCGGGTTTCCCCCTTGATGTTATGACCACACGATTACTTGACCTTTGTTACAGGTGGGTCCACCCTGGTGGGTACCCGCTGGGGATCTATGATGTCGGGTGTGCCGGAAGGGCACTCGAGTGTGATATTGTGGCGGAGCATCAGAGACTCTGATTGTCTCCGCGTGATACTAATTGAGCCTATTGGATTTGGGTGTGTGATCTGAGTGGGTCGACGTGCCCTATACGCACTACCACCACGCGGGATAATGGTTATGGGACCCTCTGCGATGTACGTTTCTCCCGAAAGCTCGTCTGACGTCACGATTCACCGTGCGGGCTGATTGTCGGGATTGGGCTGGATACTTCACTGACGAGTTCAGTGTCGCGCCTACACCCCGGCCAGTCTCGCAACGCGCAGGGTGCCCAGGGCGATGGCCCAAGACCTCTGGGTGCATAGGTTAGTCCGGCGTGCTGACCTCTCTGCCGAGCCTAGGTAGAGCGCTGCTTCGTGTTGATCTTCCGAGGACGGGCATTACCCAGCAAGTGTGTCCGGCCAGAGTTGATCGAGCGTGTTGGGTAACAGTAGTGCACCCCTGCAGGGATGAATCATCTATCGATAGCCGATCCTACGGTAAAGGACGCTCAGTTTGTGTATCCCGATCTACTACTTGAACTGGATACTTGATACTTAATTGAAGCTTCGGAATCGCTTTCTCGCTGGGAGTCGAGGAAGGATCTCTAGGCTTTGCTTCAACATGTTTGCTAAATAAAATGCTATTCTACTCTCTTCTACTGCTGCAAGATGATGGCCTCGAGAAGATGTTTGAAGATGCTAGTCTTCGATAGGACTAGGCCTTCTCTCTATTCTGGCATTTCTGCAGCCCAGTCCACATATACAGCCTTTCTCCATTGATAATGTTGCATATGTAGTATAGATCCTTGCTTGCTGAGTACTTCGGATGAGTACTCACGGTTGCTTTACTTTCTCTTTTCCCCATACCCCACCTTGATGATACATCAGACGATGGAGTCCAGGAGCCAGATGCCACCACCGGAGCTTACTACCAGGAGGGTCCAGAGGGCACTTACTACTGGATCGAGCCAGCGGACCAGGAGTAGGATCAGAGGCTCCCAGGCAGGAGGCCAACGCCTTTCGATCTAGTGTCGCTGTTTGTGCTAGCCTTCTTAAGGCAAAACTTGTCTAACTATGTCTGTACTCAGATAATATTTGTATGACTGACTTATGTATTCGGATCTTCGGATCCATGGTCTGTAATATTGTGGATCTCCGTTTAAATTGTGTTAGAGTTGTGTCGTGATATCTTCCCGTGAGTCCCTATGCTTGATCGTACACGTTTGCGTGTATGATTAGTGTACGATTGAGTCGGGGGCGCCACATGTGCGTGTTACTTCATGAATCATTCCATACACCTGCAGTTTTTCTTGCTAAACTGCCCCTGTTGATTTGGCAGGATGGCTGACGATCCTCCACCTCCACCCTATATTGCCGCAATGATGCAGCAGTTTGAACTCAACCGTCAGCAGTTTGAACTCAACCTTAAGTTTATGACCGGAGTATTGGCTCAATTCCCTACTCAGAATGCTCAGCAACAGAATGCTCCAATAACTCTGCCAGAATTTGTGCGCCTCAACCCGTCTGTTTTCCACAGCTCCACCAATCCTATGGATGCTGATGATTGGCTTCGTGACATCCTGTTTGAGATGGAGTCAGCTAATGTTGCCCCTGACAGTTACGTCACCTTTGCGACATTCCACTTGAAGGGTCCCGCTGCTCAATGGTGGGAAAGCCACAAGAGTATGTTGCCTGCTGAATCTGTACCCACTTGGCAAGAATTTCAGTCAGCTTTTCGTGCACGTTACATTCCTCAAGGTCTGATGGACCAGAAGAAGCAGGAGTTCCGCAAACTCTCTCAGGGTAAAATGACTGTGGGTGAATATCAGAGGAAATTCCTTGAATTATCCCGCTATGCTGCGAATGACGTCGACACTGACGCTCGCAAGCAGGAGAAATTCCGTGAAGGACTACGTACTGATATAAACCTTGCACTTGCTGTCCATGATTGCACAGACTTCGCAACACTTGTCAGCAAATCTTTCCAAGTTGAAACAGCTCTGACTAAATACCAGGAGTCGCTCAAGCGTACTCGAGATGTCGGCTCGTCTTCTGGTCGACCTGCTCAGAAATGTCGAGTCTGGATCCCACACAATGTTCATCATCGACCTGCTCTAACACCAAGGCCGTCATATGCTGCACCTCGTCTGCCTCCACCACCAAGACAACTGAACATTTCAAGTGGACAGCCCAATGTTGGTGTTTCTTCCCATAATGATGGTCTGTGCCACCAGTGTGGACAGCCAGGGCACCGTACTATCAATTGCCGTCAGAGTCAGCCTCAACACGCATCACGCCCTTCTGCTGGTTGCAGGAAGAGCCGTCGAAAACATCCTTCTAGGAACGTTGAAACCAGACCACTTGCTAATCAGCGTGTGCATGTCAACCAAGTCAACATTGAAGAAGCTCGACAGGACCCCAAAATTTTGATGGGCACCCTTCTAGTGAATTCAATCCCAGCTTCAGTCCTCTTTGATTCTGGAGCATCGCACTCCTTCATGTCCGAAAGTTTTGCGCGAAGCCATGATATACTTTTCGAGGAGATGTCCACTCCATTAGTAATCCAGTCACCTGGGGCTAATTGGCAAACTACCATGGTAAGCCACGGTAACCACATTGTGATCGGAGGATTGATATTCCCCGTTTCTCTTATTGCTCTCAAGACCTCCAACATAGACATTATTCTGGGTATGGACTGGTTGAAGCCCCATAAAGCTTTAATTGACTGTGCCACTGAAACAGTCCGCCTCACACACCCTTCTGGCCAGACAGTCAGATACTCAGCTCGAATAATTCAGGACGCCGAAGCTTAGATTTATGTTCTGAATGCATTGAACGCCTCACCTCTTGAAGGCATCGAGAACGTTCCAGTTGTTCGTGATTTTCAAGATGTATTTCCAGAAGAACTTCCAGGAATACCGCTTGCTAGAGCTATCGAGTTTGTCATCGACTTGAAGCCCGACACTACCCCTATTGCGAAGTGTCCTTATAAGATGCCTCCACATCATCTTCTCGAGCTTAAGGAAGAAATCGACATGTCACTTAAGAAAGGTTTCATCCACCCCAGTTCCTCTGCTTGGGGAGCACCTTCACTCTTCGTTAAGAAGAAGGATGGAACTAACCGATTGGTTCAGGATTATCGGCCCATTAACCAAGCCACAATTAGAATAAATATCCGCTTCCTCGGATCAATGATTTGTATGATCAACTTGCTGGATCATCGGTGTTTTCTAAACTCGACTTGAGGTTGGATTACCATCAGATCCGTGTTCGTGAAGAGGATATTCCTAAGACTGCATTTGTTACTCGCTATGGCTCTTATGAGTACACTGTCATGTCATTTGGCTTCACAAATGCTCCAGCCACATTCTCCCATCTGATGAATTACAACTTCATGGATTACCTCGACAAATTCGTCGTGGTATATCTAGATGATATTCTGGTCTATTCTAAGAATAAAGAAGAACATGCCGAACACCTTCGTCTTGTACTGGAAAGGCTCCGAGAACACCAGTTGTATGCCAAATACTCCAAATGTGAATTCTGGCTTTCTGAAGTAACTTACCTTGGTCATATGATTTCCAAGGATGGAATTGCTGTTAACCCAGAACGAGTTCAGGCTATTCTTGACTGGACACCTCCGAAGAACGTCAAGCAAGTGAGAAGTTTTCTTGGCCTTGCTAGCTATTGCCGTCGATTTGTTGAGAATTTTTCTAAGATTGCTAAGCCTTTGAGTGATCTGCTTCACAAGGGCATTAAGTTTGAATGGACAGAAAAATGTCAGGAAAGTTTTCAAGCACTCAAAGACAAGCTAACATCTGCCCCAGTACTTGCTCCTCCAGATTCTCGCAAAGATTTTGTGATCTATTGTGACGCATCCCGTGAAGGATTAGGCTGTATCCTAATGCAAGAGCGTAAAGTGATTGCCTATGGCTCTCGTCAGTTGCACCCACATGAAGAGAATTATCCGGTACATGATCTAGAACTAGCTGCTGTCATCTATGCATTGCAGTTGTGGCGACATTACCTTCTCGGTAATCGTTGCGAGATCTACACGGATCATAAAAGTCTGAAGTACTTGTTCACTCAACCATCTCTAAACCTCCGTCAGCAAAGATGGATGGAGGCCATTGTGGACTATGATTTGGGTATTTCTTATACCCCTGGCAAGGCTAACGTGATGGCTGATGCCTTAAGCCGCAAGTCCTATTGTGACAACCTCATGGTTAGGCGAGCTCAGCCTTGTCCTTTTGAAGAACTGTGCAAGCTGAATCTGCGTATTGTTCCAAAGGGTTCTCTTAATAACCTTGTGATACAACCAGATCTTGAGAAAGCTGTTAAGAATGCGCAAGCTAAAGATGCTGAAGTTGATCTGATGAAGAAAAATCTTCACCTTGAAAAGTACAGGGATTTCTCGTTGTCTGAAGATGGAACCTTGTATTTCAGAAACCGCATTGTGGTACCTCGCTTCGAGCTTATGACTGACAAAGTCATGAAGGAGGCCCATGATACCCCGCTGTCTATTCATCCGGGTAGCACCAAGATGTATCGTAATCTCCGTCAAAGGTATTGGTGGTCTAGAATGGAGCAGGACATTGCTCGATATGTTGCTGAATGTGATGTTTGCCGTCGCGTTAAAGCAGAACATCAAAAGCCTACTGGAATTCTGCAACCGTTACCTATTCCTTTATGGAAATGGGATAAAGTGCAAATGGATTTCATTACTGTCCTTCCCAGGTCATAGAAGGGTCACGATGCTATTCTTGTCGTCGTTGACCAACTCTCTAAAGTTGCACACTTTCTGCCTGTCAAGGAGACGATCACTGCTAGTCAGTTAGCAGAATTATATATCTCCAGAATTGTTTCACTCCATGGTATTCCGAAGGAGATCAGTTTAGACCGTGGCGGTCTTTTCACCTCCAAGTTCTGGGAAAGTTTCCACGAAGCTATGGGAACTCATATCACCTGAAATTCAGCTTATCACCCCCAATCCCAAGGCCAAGTTGAACGAGTAAATCAAGTGTTCGAAGACATGCTGCGAGCTTGTGTTATTTCTTTCGGTAAGAAGTGGGAAGAATCTCTTCCATATGCCGAATTCTCTTACAACAACAGCTATCAAGCCAGTTTGAAGATGCCCCCCTTCGAAGTACTCTATGGACGTAAGTGTCGAACCCCTCTGAATTGGTCAGAAACTGGGGAACGACCGCTCGTGGGTCCGGATATTATCCAACACGCTGAAGAGCAAGTCCGAATTGTCCGGGAAAATCTCAAGGCGGCTCAGGACCGCCAGAAGAGCAACTATGATCGCAAACGATGGGGTTTGACTTATCAACCTGGTGATCAAGCTTATCTTCATGTCACTCCTATGAAGGGCACTCACCGATTTGGAATCAAGGGCAAGCCAGCTCCGCGCTACATTGGTCCTTTCCGCATTGTTGCTAGACGTGGTCAGGTGGCATATAAATTGCAGTTGCCGCCGCAATTCTCTCATATCCACGATGTCTTCCATGTGTCGCAACTTCGTAAATGTTTCAAGGAATCTCCGCACCGAGCTGTGGATCATGAGGTGCTCGAATTGCAAGATGATCTATCTTATAAGGAGCATCCAATCCGCATTCTCGATGAAGCTGAACGTCGGACCCGTCAAAAAGTTACCAAGTTCCTCAAAGTGCAGTGGTCAAATCATACTAAAGATGAAGCCACTTGGGAACGCGAGGGCAATCTTCGTGCGGAATACCCCGAACTTTTTCCTTCTACCTCTTAATTCTCGGGACGAGAATTCTTGTTAGTGGAGGAGATTTGTAACACCCCATGTATTAAGCTACAGTAATCACCCTATTGATTATGCCAAGTCATCATGACCCACGGTGCTTAATCATCATTAATAACATATCTCATTTCCTATTCAAATTCAAAATTAAAATTCAAACTAAAGTGAAAATAAAAGTTGCTCAAATTGGAAAATAAAAATGTGAATCATGTTGCAAATATTCCCAAGGTATTTATAAAAAATAATAGCAACATTTATTGGAATTGTAAAAGGACTCAAACAACAAGGATCAGCAGCAAAACAGCACAATTTAATCCTTTTTGGATTAAATAAAATCCAAATAAAAAGATATGGACACCAAACCAATTTCTAGTAGTGACTAATAATGCACTAATATTATATGGGCAAGTTCCATATTTTACAAAAGTGTTTTGAAATAAATATAAAAGGCAAAACAGAAACTAAAAAGAAAACAGAAAGAAAAAGAAAGAAAAGGAACAGAACCCCCCCCCCCACTGGGCCGTGGCCCAGCTGGACCGCCAGGCCACCAGGCCGGCCTATTTCCCCTGGCCTATATGGCCCCTCCCCTCACCCCGAAACCCTAATCCCCTCCCCCCCATCTCGATCCACTCCGCCCCCCCCCCCCCCCCGTCTGGTTCTGGATCGGGAGGAGCCTGATCCCGACCCGACCCCGTCGTTGCGCCCGTAGCCGTCGACCGCCACTCGACGCTACCTCGCCACCCGTCGCCACGCCGCTTCCTCGACCGCCTCCCCGACGTCGTCCTCGAGCCTCGCCGACCCCGGTTCCCCTGCGCGCCCGTGAGCCTTCCCCCTCTCTCGCTTGCCTCGCCCCCCCTCTCTCGGGTCGCCGCGCTCGCCGTACCTCGCCGAGTCCCGCGCCTCGCCGCGCTCGCCCACGCGCCCGTGGCCTCCTCCTGCCGCCTCGCCACCCCGCGTCGTCCTGCGCCCCGCCGCCCGTGCTCGCCCGCCGTGCCCCGGCCTCGCCTGCGCCGCGCTCGCCCGCCGCGCCCCGCCTCGCCTCTTGCCTCGCCCTCCCCGGCCTCGTCGTGCCCGCCGCCGCCCTCTGGTGGCCGCGCACGCGCATGTGCGCGAGCGCCCGAACGCCCAGCTGCGGCTCTGCCACTGACCGATGGGGCCCGCGCCCAGTGTTAAAAAAAAGAATTAAAATAATTAATTAATTAATTAACTGAATTAATACCGTTTAATTAAACTAATTAATTAGTTAATCTAATTAATCTATAATTAAGTGAATTAATCAAACCCTAATTAACCCTAACAGTCTGCTGACCTCATGCTGATGTCATGCTGACGTCAGCATACACTGTTTTGGATAATTCGAATTTAAATAATTAAATAAATTCCAGAAAATCAATAAAACTTTATGAAATCATATAAAATAATCCGTAGCTCAGATCGAAAAACTTTATATATGAAAGTTGCTCAGAACGACGAGACGAATCCGAATACGCGATCCGTTCGTCCGCCACGCGTCCCTAACATAGCGAACATGCAACCGTCCCTCTCCGGTCATCTGTTTGACAAATGTCCGGAACCGGGAAAACATTCCCGGATGGATTCCCCCTTCCTCGGTGACGTGCAACCATACGTTAGACTGCCCCTAGCACTGCGTATTGCCGTGTCATGCATCGTGTTGCATCTGTTTGCTTGTATTTATTGTTTCCTCCCCCTCTTCTCTCTCGTTAGACCCCGACGCAGTTCCCGGTACCGCCGTAGCTCCGGAGCCCGACGCCACCGTTGACGACCTTGCCTTTGCCGCCGAGCAACCAGGCAAGCCCCCCTTTTTGATCATCCCGATATCGCCCATTCTATTTTCTCATGCTTGCATTAGAATTGTTGCTGCTGCTGCTTTACCTATTCTGATGCATAGCCCGTTTATTGTAACCTGCTGTTGATAATTACCTGCATAACCTAAACTGCTTAGTATAGGCTAGGTAGAGACCTATCAGTGACCCCACTAGTCCCGACCGCCCCGCTGGATTATCCGAAGACCCGATCAACGGGATTGAAGACCAGGCCCCAGCACCGCACATCACCCCCCTAGTTGTAACGACATTGCAGCGTTACTATCGAGTGCCGAGGGTGAAACCTCTTGTAGCACTTCTGATGTTAACTCTGTAGAGTAGCTATTCGGTCGTGGTCATCGAGGGTGATTCCTCCTTCTCCACTTCTGATACGACCCTGTCGTGCAACACACCAAGTGTGAACCCATCGAGGGTGATTCCTCCTAAGTTCACCTTGACGGTTACATCGAGTAGGAATCTAACGAGGGTGATACCTCGGATTCCCCTGATGTTATGGACACACGGATACTTGGACCTTACACTGTTACTTGGAAAGGCGGGTCGACCCTGAGGGGTACCCGCGTGCGCCTAAGTGGCGGGTGTTGTGAAGACGGGTTGCCGGGCATTCTTGGCCCTTGCCGCAAGTCCTCGAGACGGGGCGACGGGATCACATCTTTCATGAGTCTCTGCTCGTTACCGCACCCCCAAGGTACTAACGATTTGGATATTTGATTCGAGTGGGCCTCTGGCCCGATAGTACTAACCATCACGTGGGCATAGTATGGGCGTTTTGCATCGTATGCATCAGCCGAAAGCTCTGTCAGACGTCCAGTTCAGCAGTGCGGCATGGAGTGATTGGCGCCATTCACGACAGAGGTGGTGCTTGGATCTAAGCCATGTGACAACGACCCGGAGGGCGAGGGGCGATGGCCCAAGACCCCCTTGCGCTTAGGATGTAGACCGGCGGGGACCTCTCTGCTGAGCTCTAGGTAGGGCTGCGGTGTGTCATTTGGCCGAGGCCGGGCATGACTAGGAAAAGTGTGTCCGGCCGAAGTTAAGCGAGCATGGTGGGTAAGTTGGTGCACCCCTGCAGGGAAGAACTAATCTATGCATAGCCGGATCCTCGGTAACGGACACTCGGAGTTGTATCCCGATTGATACAATTAGAATTGGATACTATGGCTCTGGGATTGCTTCTCGCAGGGAGTCGAGAAGGGATCTCCGGACGAGGTTGATGATTGTATGGCTCTGGGATTGCTTTCTCGCAGGGAGTCGAGAAAGGATCTCTGGGTGAGGTTGAGACTTATCGATACTACTACTTTATATGGTATTAATCTACACTCTTCTAATGCTGCAAGACCTCTGAAGATGCTAGTCTTCGATAGGACTAGGCCTCCTCTCTATTCTGGCATTTCTGCAGCCCAGTCCACATATACAACCTCCCTTTGATAATGTTGCATATGTAGTGTAGATCCTTGCTTGCTGAGTACTTCGGATGAGTACTCACGGTTGCTTTGCTTTCTTTTTCCCCCATATCCCTTTTGATGCAACCAGATGACGGAGCCCCAGATACAGC
Source organism: Thinopyrum elongatum (assembly GCA_011799875.1). Lineage (NCBI taxonomy): Eukaryota > Viridiplantae > Streptophyta > Magnoliopsida > Poales > Poaceae > Thinopyrum > Thinopyrum elongatum. The sequence continues at coordinate 387,374,831 of CM022298.1, forward strand.
TGCCCACGCCGACGATCGCTACTACTACCCCGAGGGTGGATATTACTTCGAGCTTGTCGTCGACCAGGAGTAGGATCGGAGGGTCCCAGGTAGGAGGCCTACGCCTTTCGATCGTAGTGTTTTTCTTTTGTCTCGCCTTCTTAAAGCCTTTCTGTGTTTTCTTTTATATCTGTACTCAGATATCTGATGCTTCCGCTGACGCTTGTATGCGAGCTTTTGTATTCGAGCCCTCGAGGCCCCTGGCTTGTAATATAAAGCTTGTATGACTTTATTTATGTTTTAGAGTTGTGTTGTGATATCTTCCCGTGAGTCCTTAGGCTTGATCGTGTGCATTTCCGTGTATGATTAGTGCATGATTGAGCCGGGGGCGTCACATGCCCCAAGTGAGTAATTATGGAAGAAATATCCGCCTTCCTTTTGAGTATAACCCTTGGCAACAAGTCTATTCTTTTACTTTTCAATAGTATCGTCAGATATGAATTTTCTTTTGGACACCCATTTAAATCCTACTGGTTTGCAACCATAAGGAGAATCATTGATCTCCAAAGTACCTTAGCCAAGATAGAATCCATCTCACTTTGAATTCCTATCATCCAATATTTTGCATTCGGAGATGAATATAAGCTTCTGAAATGGTAGCGGGAGTATCATCCACAAGGTATAGAATGAAATTATTACCAAAAGAGTTGAAAGTCCTTTTTACTTTTTTCGTGAAGGAGCTTCGTTGTCATCCTTATCAGAACTTCTATCATTGGAAAGTGAATGATCTAGGATTACATTCTTGACTAGACATCCTTTGTATATCTCTCATTGAAAAAACATCCTAAAAAATGGTTGCATTTTGGATTGGTACCTACTTATGTCAAGTATTCCATATGTAACCACTAGAAATTTATCAATAATGTTATGTGCATCATAGCTAAGAAAGACACATTCAATGGTTTTTGGTCCAAGCTAGTTTGCATTTCTTTAGAATTGGCAAGTTGACTTTCACCAAACCACCCCACGTACGCTAGTACGATAGTGTTAAACTTTTTTCCCCATCGTTCAAATGAGGCAATCTTGTTCTTTGTTAGACCTCAGTTTAAGACATGACATGAAGTAAATATCGCATCCTCACATCATTCCTTCGATAAAAACAGTTGTGTTTATCATGGCGTTAACCAAACTGATTAGAGTGAGGTTTTCCATTTCAAGGATCCCATTACATTAAGTCAAATTGGGAGTTGTCCTTTCATGGATTATACCATGTTCCACGCAAAATCGATTGAATTCATTAGAAAAGTTCTATCCACCACCATCAGGCCAAATCCTTTTGATCATTCTTGCAAGTTGATTTCCAACTTCGCCATTATAGATTTTGGACTAATCTAGACCCTCACCTTTAATTTTTAGAAGATACACATAACAACATCGATTGGAATCATCAACTAAAGTCAGGAGGTATTTCTTTCCTCTTTTTTCAAAACAAAATTCATATCACATAGATATGAATGATCTAAAAGTGGCATAAACATGACAAAGATTATGATGCACCGGAGGTGTATCAACATCCCCAAGCTTAATCCCTATTCATCCACGAGCAGGTAGATAATATTCTTTGTTGTCAATGCTACCTCATCCTGAACATGATTATCGGATTAGTTCCATCGTTTAACTTCAGAATAGTGATGCAGAGAAATTGCCTATAATTGATAATTTGCAAAAAAACATATAAATAAACTTTCTCAATTTCACTATAAATCAATGCATATTGTTAATGTTCTTCCTGCTAAAGGTTAAGAAAGAATATCAATATTATATTGGGAACTTAGCTTTGGTTGTTGTATTTCCCAACTTCTTATAACATTTTATATAAAACAACTCAAATTCAACCAAGCAAAGCAACTACATGGACTTTTGCACAAAATTCAAACCAAACTCAAGACAAAGATCAAAAGCACTCAGCTCCCTGGCAGTGGCGCCAGAAAAAGTTTGATAGCCTGCAGGTGCACATGGTTTAGTTGTAGCCTTTTCGAAGTAAGAGTATCGATCCCACAGGGAGCATAGGAATCAACCTTTTGTCTCTTGGATGGTGCAAATATTATGCCTACAAGTTATGAGTAACCCAAAGCAGTAGTAATATAATAGAAGTGGTGTATCAAACATAAAAGTAAATATTGCAATGAAAGTAAATACCGAGAGTTGCAAATGAGAGTCTTGAAACCAATCGTACTAAAACGTTCCCAGGGAGTCCGGAGTTCCCTCTAGTGTGTGCATCTATAGTGGTTCCTAAACACAATGCTACGTCAGATTCCTAAGCCACTTTGCATATTTTTATTTGTGGGCAGAGCCGGTACAGACACGTGCATCCACTCAGCAACCCCGTATCACATACGCCACCACCGTTCTTCCCCACTCCGGTTACCAAATGGTGATTAAGGCGAAAAAGGTCCCCGTGGACGCAGCCTATAGGTGGTCGCTCTTTTAGAAACCACTGCAACGACCCGGGACGTAGGAAGATGGGGCCTGTCACGTCACCCACCACCGCAACCAACCATTCTGCCAGCAGTAATAACCTTTCGTCCGTAATTGGCGTACATTGGATGGTTGACTTCACCCAATGTCAAGAAGATCATTAACATAAACATGCAAAGAGGATATTAAATCCTAATATCAAACGATCTATTACACACTAGGGTTCATCCATATCCCCGAGAACCAGGGGAACTACTCACTCGTGAAGGCAACAAACATCATAACACGGTCGATGGAGAACATGAATGAATCACACATGTAACACACAAGTTGTCCCTTTTAGGGTTCTTGAGATTACAATGAATAGGATGTGAATGATGATGATGATGATGATGACAGTGGTGATGATGTTGAAGCCTTCTCGATGATGGTAGTGGAGGCGGCCACCTCCTCCTTGCCGATTCCTCCCTCCGGATCGCTTCGGAGGCTAGGGTTCCTCCTTCTGGATGAGTTTTTGGTCTCTGTATGCATACCACACACGGTCCAATTTCACGGGGTGGAAATAGTTGACCCGGCAGTGGCGTTGGCACTCCATACGACCGCTCATAGGGGCAGGCGCGGTCGTATGGAACGCCGTCTTTTGCCCTGGAAGCGCGGCGACGATTTCTTCTTTGGCCTTCCTGCTTGACTCTTTCACGGTAGGTGATTATCACACTAAATGCGTGATTTCACTATCGTTTCCTGGTATTTATTTAAAAAATATTATTTGGTCCAAAAACGTGTTACCTGGGAAAAATGACAAAAGGAAGTGCGCGAACGCGGTGAAATTCCACAAGGCCCACCAATTAGGCAAAAAAATACTAGCAAAATAATCACGTAATTTGGACTCATCACCTTGCTGCCGTGGACACCCAACGCCATCAATATGGTGCCATTGTTAAAAAATAGTGGTGGCATTGGACCCCACGTCAGCAGTATTCTACATGTTGATGGCGTCTCACATGCACAAAGCCACCACTATAATCACTCACCTAGCAACGTGTAATGTACTTTGCACGCCACAAATGTTTCATGCAACCAATCCCCCCCCCCCCCACACACACACCATATAACATTTAACATTTCGCATTAAAACTAAGCACATATAAAAGATTACACAATAGAACAATACCAGTTAAAAAGTGACAATCTCACAAACAGTACTAGCTAGCTAATTAATAAATGATAATATTCTTGTAAACACGAGCTAACTAATAGTTAATAAGAAGTTTATTTAACACCGATGGCCCAACCACACACATACTTTTAAATAAGGTCAGTGATGATCATCATCCTCAAGTCAATGTGCATGGTGTTCCTGATAGTGACTAAGACGACCTGTCCAACCCGGATATTCTTGCCAGCAAGGAAGTTGTTCCACTCTACCACGCTTAAGACAGTGCGACTGTCCGTGCCCACTGCGTACGCACACGTGGTGATGAAGCCCCTTGCGGTAAGGCGTAGTCCAGCAATGTTTGCTTCATCTGGCTCGATGTCACAACTCACAGATAGCCTCCTAGGTAATTTTTGAAAAAATACATATATGATAAATGAGCATGTCATGCGCAATTATCAACAAAACATACACTTCAATTCACATATATCATCGGATTCAACACTAAGCATATCATCGGATTCAACACTAAGTATATCATCAAATTACTACACTAAGCATATATATCATCAAATTACTACACTAAGCATATCATTTCTGGAAAAAATACATATGTCATGCACAATAATCAACAGAGCATGCATACACTTCAATTCACATATATCATCGGATTCAACATTAAGCATGTCATTAGATTCTACACTAAGCATATCATCACGTTACTGCTATACTAAGCATATCATCACATTACTACACCAAGCATATCATCAAATTACTACACTAAGCATATCATCACATTACTACAGTAAGCATATCATCAAATTACTACACGAAGCATATCATCAAATTCTACACTAAGCATATCATAAACATTACTACACTAATTAAGTATCATCAAATTACTACACTAAGTAACATATATACCATGACATGGCGGATAATATCCGTCCTTATCAAACGGGTCACGAATGGCATCCCGACGTAGGCATCACATGGCGGAAGCTTTTCCGAGAGGTTGTCAGTTTCATCCTCGCCCAGGCTCATTCTTTGGCCATAGAGGGCTTCATCAAGTGGGTCCTCATCATCTTCCTTCGTGTTGAGATAGATAATAGCCAGCCTGGGTCTTTATTCTTTGAAGGAGAAACTAATCAATTCACCCCCAGTGAGACGCATGTGGGAGATGAAATGATCCCATTTATCTCCTCCAATCTGGGACATCTTTCGTTCGTTCTCGACCTCCATAGTGTAGTCCCCTAGGAGCGTCGAAGATCACAGTGTCTTTGGTCAGCTCATTGAATTCCAATCTCACATTGCATGGGACGATCTGTGTAAGAAAAGCACACAAACACACAATGCATTAATGAAAATAGCAACAAAAACAAAAGAAAGAATTGTTAGAAGGTTCATATAATTTGTTACCGCTGCAGAAACAAAACTTGGCTGGAAGTAGATGCCGAAAAGCGTGTCAGTTGCAAGGCTGTTGGCACACCTTGACTTGCACACTCGACATGGTGGTGGTTGCGACATTCTACACAAAACATATTGAACACTAAGTATAATCGGATTCTAGACTACTAAATCAACACTAAGTATAATCGGTTTCAACACTCTAAATCTAATTATACACACACAAATAAACAAAATCCACGGAGGCAGACACAAATAAACAAATTCTACACCGCCAATCTAAGTATAATCCCTGGCTTTCATCTACAACGTCTATCCATTAGCAATCACACTAGCAATAAGAATTTAGCAAATCATCTACGTACACAATAGCATTGAGCATTCACAGTACTAAAATTCACCCATCCATCTATCAAAAAACTAGCACCATTCCTTCATCTATCAAGCAAAGCATCTACTCCTACCAAACAAACATACATATTCACAGTTACAAAATTCATCCATGCCATCCATTCATCAATCAATCCATGTACAGAGAAGAAGCATCTTATTTTTCTGGCTCGGATCCGCCACTGGAGGGAGACGCTAGGGCAGGGGAAGAAGATGCACGAGGGGAGAGGGGAGATCTCACCTCCTGGCCCGGAGGTGGCGGCGGTCGCGCTGGTCCGACGGCGACGAGCAGCGTGGTCCGAAGGTGGAGGCGGCGCTGGTCGAGAGGAGGGGACGAAGGTGAAAACGATGTGGGGTGAATCGAATTTAGTTTTTTTGACTAGATAGGGTAGTTAGAAGATGGACTAGTGCTGGCGTGGGCCTAATGGGCCATGCCGTAACAAACTGTAGGAAAAAAAACTCAGCAAATATCTATGGTGTGATAGAAAAATTCTATGCCAGCACTAAGGTCGCATCACTGTCGTACCAAATATGCCCACGCCAACACTATTTAAAAAAAATAGTGCTGACGTTGGTGAAAAATGGCGCGTCATTAACAAAAGTTGTGGCTAACCATTTCTTCACTAGTGTAGAGATGCGCCTAACACGTGGTGGAAGGAGTATGTGGAAGCAAACGGTGTCCACAACAAGCTCAAGTTTGGAGAGGCGCACCGAGAGATGATTTAGCAGCGCTCTACCTAGCAAAAAATTAATTCTTCCAACATGGCATATAACATTGTCTCGAACTCAAGATCGATTCACGTGACGTGACGAGATATGATGCGACCCGTGCACATTGCGTGGCATGAAGTGGGGGAGTGAGTGAGAGTGAGTGTGCGCGTAGTTGCACTCTTTTCTCATGCTACAAGGAGTAGTATATCTCCTAACCTTATACATCGGTGCTAATGTTTCTCAACTAGTAGTACAAGACTAAACTTACACACTTGCCATGCAACTTAGATGGCCTTTGTGATTTCAGAATTTTGTTGGGCTAATGTACAAGACCCCTGTTTGTTTGGACTTTTGCTTTTGCTTTTGCAGATTTTTCACTTTGCCCAAAAAGCCATAGAATCTACTAAATAGGTGCTTTTGGAGCTTTTATGGCTTTCGGAGCTCAATATTGGTACATTGATTCATCAAAAGCCAAAAAAGCTCCAAAAACACCTATTTAGGAGCTTTTATGGTTTTTTGGCCAAAGTGAAAAAGCTGTAAAAGCAGAAGCAAAAGCCCAAACAAACAGGGCCCTGGCCAAGACACATAATATCTGGCAATGTACACATACCGACTAACTAACTAACATGAGTAGTCCTTTACCACCGCAATAGGTATACTTTATAGAAAAAGTTCATCAAAACCTATTTACATGGTACCTAATTTTGAAGATATCGGCACGAAGAACATTACGATGAAACGAATTTGTAATTTGGAACCTCGATATATTTAGTTTGGATTTTGAATATAGAAAAGGAATCTGCACGTACTCCGTACAACAGCCCACCCATGCCGACCGTGGCAGAAATCCCACTAAATCAACCTCCATGCTCCATATGGCGCCACGCCGGGCTAACCCATGTGGTTCCATTTTACAAGTGATTATGATTAATAACTACAATTGTTGTGGTGTTATTAGATGATGACATTAGTACTAAGTTGGAATCATAGGCCTCTCTTGTCATGATGTAGTGAACATGATACACTGTAGGTGGAAGTAGGGATGCCCATTAGTGCATCGTTTGCAACACTTTAACGTCATCAGTAACTCATGGACTTTGACGGGCTTCTTCTCATTTGAGATGGTGGAGTGCAACCTGTATCATCTCCTTGATTGTCTGAGCACCATCCATCCCTTCCGTCTGAAAAATAAAACTAGATTTTATCAATAAAATTAAGGGAAAATATATGCAGCAATGTGTGTATATATGTCTTTCGCTATCACGCCTTTCAACGGAGTAGAAAAAGGACATGCATGTATGCAGGAATCTTTCATCTAATCCTGATGCCATCACATTAATTGCATTTTTGAACTTCTGTAATGATTTATCTCACAAATCAGTATCCGATTAGCGATCCTTCTACACCGTTGGGTTTGTCTCCACAAGGGCTTCGAAACAAGATCTCATGTTGACATTCTTCAATGATCTTTTTTCATCGCCATCAGTTGTCAGATTATGTCACCCTAGTTGCCATCTTTAACAGTTTCCATGATGATTGTATATAGTTACCGAGCAATACGTTTTTGCACACTGCAATGTTATGCATAGCTAAAGAATGAGCATTCAACGATTAACAATAAGTAGGAAGAGGCATCAACTAACATAAGCATCACGAAGCAAGCTTTTAGCAGTGTATATCGACTTCTAGAAATCTGAAAACTAAGTTAATTTCAATCTGACAACAAGGTAGCTAATAAAGATAACTAAGTGACACTAATCTGGTAAGTACCGGCAATAAAAATTGTCGAAACATGCTGGTATGGTATATAGTTTTGAAGATTTCGCCACCGGAATGCTAGTGAAAGCAAATAATTAATGGGGTCAATGATTTAAGAGGTAAAGATTTTTTTGAAGTTCAATTTAGGGAAATACTTTATTGATATCATGCTTTTGTATGTATGCATGCATGCATGAGAGATAGGGGGAATGTCACACTGCAAGCCCAATATGCGGCGTTAGGGCATCTCCAAGGCGGACACGTGAACCTCCCGCAACTGTTTGGACCGAGCTGTCCGGACCGCGGAAGTCACCCAACGCCGACCTGTATCAGTCCGCGGAGCGGTCCGGACGCGATTTTTTCGGCAAACCGCAGACAAAAATGGGGGAGGTTTGCGGGAGTCCAGACCGCTCCCAAGCCCGTTTCTAGCTGCCCTGTCCCACCAAAAAAACCCTCACCCTCCCGCGCGTGCTCCCGCTCGGTGCCAGCTGCCCGCATTCATGTTGCTGTAGAGCGCGTCGTTCCGCATTGAAGACGGCTCAGGGCGGACGCGACCTCTCACTGCCTCCGCCATTGAAGCGGTGCGCCGGTCGAGGGCGCCGCCCGCTGCACGCCCGGCTGAACACGCCTCCTCGCCGCATTCATACGCCTCCATTAACCCCGCGTGGAAGACGAGAAACCTACTGCGGTCACACGTTCGTTCATGAGCGGGACGGCATTAAGCGCAACGCCGGCCGAACTCTTACCGTCCGCCCTCTATTTAAACGAGGCCAGACGCCGGGCAAGAACAACACCCCTCCGCCATTCCCCCAATCTCCTCCTTCACCACTTTTCCGATGGCTTCCGAAGAGCAGTTCTCCAGCATACAAGGTGGCTGGGTGGCCCACCGAGCCCGCCGGATACGAGCGATGCAGCTCGCTGCTCCACCTCCCGCGCCTCACCCGAAGAAGCAAGCTGCCGCCCCAAGCCGCCGTGTGGGTCAGCAAATCGCCGCTCCAGGACCACTCGATGAGGAGTGGCGAGTTGCTCCACGGTGGGGAGTACGGCGGCACGGGCGTCATCACTGCCGTCGGTGACCGCGCCTTCCGTGTCATCGGCCGCGCCTCCCGTGCGTGTGACCGTGCCTCTGGTGCATGCGACCACGCCTCCTGTGCCTGCGACCGCGCCATGCAGGCAAACGCAGAAGCCGGATGCATGGAGAGCGACGAGTCGGCGGTCGGTGCCTCCGCGTTCGCTGCCATCATCGAGGAGAAGTAGAACACGGGAGTCCACCGCCGCTTGGGTCCCATGAAGGCCACCGCCTAGGCGACACCGGCGTACACAGCCGGTGTCTTGCCCGGTTCTTCTCTTTAGAGGACCGCCGCCGATCCCACATGGGGTTCATGGAAGCGGAGGCGCCGCCTTCCCCTCCCGCTGAAGCATCAACCAAGGGTTCCACTCCGATGAGTGGTGGGGAAGCGAGCCGTCCTTTGCGCTGAAGCATATATCTCCGGGGCTCCCGGCAGTCCGATGATCGGGCTGCCGAACATGAGGAAGACAAAGGGATCCGCGGGCGGCGATTTAGATTAGGTATTAATTATACCTTCAGAGCCGGACTAGCATCGTTGATGTAAATATACTGAAATCAGTCATGTTTATATGAAAATCCGGCATTTTTATATGAAATCTGTCATGTTTATATGAAATCCGGTCGTGTTTGCATGAATTTCGTCCGGTTGGTTTGAGTTGTTGTGAAAATGTATGCGTCTAGCGTTGGATGGTTGTCTCCTGCATCTGTGTCCGCGGACGGATGCAGGAGTTTTTTTGCCGGTTGCCGTTGGAGATGCTCTTACTACCTAGTGCGCTCGTACACTGGGATTTATACCTACTTTCAGCTCTTAAAACATATAGTTCTACTCTTACGAAAAATGCTCTTTGGAGCTCGGGCTCCATGGAGCCCCTCTTACTCACTAAAAACAATTGATCCGACGAAGGTAGCCTAGAACTGAACCGAACACCCGCATCCCCCGTGCCGCCTCTTGCGACATGGGGGAAACACTCATTGCAACCACCGCTAGGGTGATTCTTTCTCTTCCCAACACATCGCCACCACTAGACGGCTCACATGCGAAGCCTCGGACGACTCGAGGAAGTTGGCGACGGGGTGCGTCGTTCCTGTGGCTTTTGTTGCGTGGATGCGGCAGCTTCCTTGTGGTGCTGGGCGAGCAGCTCCAGTATGGAAGCCTCGTTTTATGGCGGCGACAACAGTACCAGTGCACGTGGCGGCTTCCCTATTTGGCAATGCGACCTTGATTCTTGTCGACCTGGATCGGGTGGCACGAAGTCGATCTGGCGGTTATCCGCTCCTGATCTAGTGGAGGCTGCACTTCACGCGGGCGATATTGATGTGCCTTTCATGCTCCGGCTCTAGCCATATCGGCCCTTAGGACGACATGCCTGTGAAGGGCTCTCTCCGGTGAGGTGGTAGTTGGTGGTGTTGTGCTTCTCCATTGGTGTTGGTCCTTATGGCGACCACACCAGCGTGCAACGGTGGACTCGCGGCGCATTGTGGTGCCCACCGAAAGGTCTTTGTGAGGGTTCTTCTCTCTAGACTCGGTGGCTGGCTTTGGCGGGGAGATGCAAACTATGGACGATAGCTTGGCGCAGAGGGATGGTTGTGTAGAGGCAACGGTCCACATCGCGTGCAGCTGCTGGGATCACGGAAAAGTGATGGCTACAACACATAAGTGACGTCGGTCTTGAGTTCTGAGGTGAAAACCTAGGCATGACCCGTGTTGGTTATACCTAGCAATTTCGATATTTTTGTGCCCTTACCTTGTTGCAGGCATTGCTCGGACATGATAAGACTGGTTCTTTAGGGTGAAAATTTATATTCTAGCCTTGGGTGGTTGGGTCTACTGAAGGCGCTGCTGTTGAAGAACCTCGTCATTCATGTGGTGTCATGAAATGGTTGAGGCGGCTATGGTCATTGATGTAGTTTACCGATGGTGAATTTGATCGTTTTGAGTTTTTCTTTTTTCCTCGCCTACGCATAGCGTTGGTCTTATATGACTTTACTATTTGCTGACGTATTTATGTGTGCGTGCATGGGTGTTGGTTGTGTACATCCTAACCATGCAAAGGTCGGGTGTGTGTTATTTGTGTTTGTATCATCATGATGCTCCATTTTAAGAAAATAAAATTCATTCTTTACCAGAAAAACAATTGATCATCAAGGTGGCACAAACATACAAAGAAGACACACCCGAGGCGCAGTGGCTTTGGAGCTGACCGTTGTTGGTTTGGTAACATCGCTGGCAGAAGGAATGGATGGATGGGAGAGTTCGACTATGTTGGTGATGGTGCATACGGGGATGATTGTTACAGCAATTTAGCTACGTATCAGTCGACTGATCTTCGACTTCGGGGTCAATCAATTCTTGAATGAAGGAAGGAGAAGGAAGAAGAAGAAGGGAGGACCTCGCCGGAGAGAAGGAAGGAGCTCGTCGTCATAACACCAGTATCTATCTTAGGGTTCAGGGGTGGGGGTGGTGGCGCACTTCGCCGGAGAAAAATTCCAATCGCGAGCGGGGCTAGAGGGATGGTCGGGGACGGCGACTAGACCGGTGGTTGGGGGCGGTTCCGGGGAGGACGGGGCGGCGAGGCAGTCGCGGGAGCGCCGCCGGCCGCGGGTGGCGGTGGCCGGCGGTTCAGCCCGCGACACGTTTGGCGGTCTGGGAGAGGAGGAAGAAGAAGGTCCAGGCGCCACACGATATTCATCCAACACTCCACAAATCGACTGACCCTGACTAAAAAAGTCAGTCGACTGATGTGTAGCCTCTCCCTTGTTACAGAGGGTCTTCGTCGTTCGGCGGGGGCGAATAATAGCGACAGAATCACTGTGGCGACCAGGGTTACATTCGCGACGATGAGCAATACATACCAAGCCGACCCTCCTCTTATAAAAGAAAGCACTCACTGAATTACTTACTGAATCTCGTCTTTCCCTCGGCACCGGGAATTTTTGACCAAGGTTCGAGTAGTATGCACATGCCTAAGTCAGTGGTGATGACATATTGTGTTTGCAGTTTGAGACTCATGTTTTTTGAGACAAAATGTGTCAACTCGAGCCGTTCACGCCATGAAAAATGCAAGAACAGAGATAGTGGGTGTCTCTATGTTGGAGAATCACTAGCAAACATATCCGTGCGTTGCAACGGGGGATACACTGTACATGACCCCGAAAACGGCAACGAAAAAAATAGATTTTTTTTCATAAATTCAATATTTTCAAAAAATATTCAAAATTTAAAAATTATTTGATAATCAATTTTTTTTCATGATTTCAAAATTAGTTCATGTTTTAAAATTTTAGTTCAAGTTCAAAATAAGTTCAAATTTCCAATTTCCAGAAAATGTTCGAAATTACACATGTTGATCATCTTTTTAAAAATTGTTCACGTTTCAAAAAAAAGTTCACCGTATTGAACAAAAATGTTCACTATGTATAAAAAATGTTCATCTTGTATAGAAATTTTGTTGAACATGCATGAAAAAAGTTCATCATATATTTTAAAAATGTCCAATCTGTATTTGAATATTGTTCACGGTATACTACGAAAATGTTCAGTGTATATTTAATTTACTTTCAAAAAACTGTTCGCAATTCAAACAAATTGTTCAGAATTCTATTTTTTCAGAATTTCAAAACATGTTCACATTTTTTTTAAATGTTTACCTTTTTCAAATTTTGTTCACTATTAAAAAAATAGTTCATGCTATTATTGGAATTTTGTAATTTGTGCACGACTTTTAAACATTTTTTGGATTTTTAAAATAAATTTTCTTCACATTTTCTTCAATGAAATGTTGAAAACGGATCTGCCGCTGTCGTTACACTTCAATTTTAGTGCCCCTTCTTGGTTGTCCGATGTTGTTAGCTCGGGTGGACAGCCTTGCTGATATCTAGCGTGAGGTCGGTAGCTGGATTCCTATGATTGCTATTTTATATTTCGTATTTTGTTCCAGGCCTACGAATTGGGCCAGCCCGTTTGCGTGCCCTCTAGTTAAAACTGATGTTCCATCAGTAAAACAGGAGTTCGATGGCTGAGATTGACGTAAGACGTACGAAGAGACTTTGACAAAAAAAATGAAGAAACAATCCTCCTTTTAAATATTATATAGGTATAGACATAGATATAAAAGTGATGGTGCAACTTCAGGTAGGACTACATGATAGGACGTCGACCCTCTTACTTTCCTTATGAGGTAGTAGTACCCAGTTCATAATAATCTAGCCAGTTGATGGAAAAGAAACCCAGCGTATGCTTTTTAGGAACGAGCCATGTCACATATGACGTCATTTTTATGACGTCATCGAAGGTGATGTCATCCAAGAAATTCGGGAGCAACCGAGCAAAAGGGACGGAAGCAAATCCTTTTTGTTGGAGAAATCAGGATAGAGCGAGAGGAGCAATTGATTAGGCGGGAAAGACAGCGAATCGATGGATGGTTACCTCGACGAACATGGTGTGGACCATGCTGCCGGCCACGGTGGTGACGCTTGCCGTGATGACCTTGAGACAGAGCGACTGCAGCGCCCCGCACACCTTGGCCATGGCGTCCCGCGCCTTGCCGTGCCTCAGGCTCACCACCGACAGCTTCTCCGCTACATTCGTCACCTCCAGCTGCACAAACCCTAACCGCGCAGTCATTCCATCGATTGCACTACGTCTTTGCAATTGCAGTTGCATGGTGTCGTTTCATAACGTTGCCCCGAAGGTTGATATTTACCTTGAGGATTTCGACCGGATACGTGGCAGGGGAAGTGATGGCGTCGTTGATGGAGGAGGCGGAGCTAGTCCTCCTCATCTTCTTCCGCCGTGGCAAGTCCACGCCGTCTTCCTCCGCCTGGCTCCCGACGGAGGCGGCGTCCTCCGCCTTGAACACGGCGGTGCAGTTGTCTGGTTCGAGGTCGGATATCTCGGCTAGAAGCTGCCGCTCCTGCTCCTGCAGCGCCTCGATGTACGCGATGGCGTCCTGGATGATGGACGCCTTGTCCATCTAACGCCGCACAAACCCAAATCAAATTAACTGTATAAACATATAAGTCCTCTTCTTGTAGTGATCTGTAAATTGATGAAGCGCAGGCGGGCACGGGCGCGCTCACCTTTGTGATGTTTGGAACCACGCCGCGGAGGTTGTAGAGCTTCTCGTTGAGCCTTCTGCGACGGTCCCTCTCCATGATTATGTTCTTGCTCGCGCGGGCTGCCCTCGTCATGGCCGTCGACCACGAGCTGGCGCCGTCCGGCGAGCTCGAGTCGTCGTAGCACGAGTACAGACCGGACAGCGAGTCCTCAGCCGGCAAGTACATACTAGAACAATCAACAAGGCTAATCCAACGGTTAGTAGGCACCAAAGGAAGGAACAATCACCGGCGATGGATTGCCCCATGAACAAGCAGAGCGGCGCACTTGAATGTGCAGGCTCACCTGTCGACGACGCCGAGCTCCAGCACCTGGGCCTCGAAGAAGTTAGGGGTCTCCCAAGAGAAATCGAGGCTCATGTCCATGTCGGCCTCCATTGGAGCGAGACAACCGAGTCGATCTGCTCGCACAGATGGTTGTTGACCTCTCTCTCTCTCCCCGCGCTGTACGCGCGCTTGTTTTTAGCGAGGGGTTTTGTTCTGCCAGATGCTTCACTTGCTACTCTCTAGTCAGCACTCAGAGGCTTTATACAGAAGCATGGAATAGTAGCAGGATGCGATCAGGATGTGACTGCGCGTGGATAGCGTGAATTCGTTAGAGCATCTTCAACAGGCGCGCAACACGCGACGCGTTAAAAACCAGTTTACAGCGCGCCTGCAGCCCTTTTTTGCGCGCTGCGGAGCGCTGGCTCCAGCGACCGCTGCAAAAAACAGCGCGCGCGTCGCTCCAGCAGGCGCGCAAAACTGCAGCGCGCGCGAGCAACCAGCCATTTCGTCGAACACGTTGAGCGCATCGGCCGCCGGCGGAGCAAACGAGCTCGCCGGCGCTTCGGTCGCCGGCGCAGCCGTCGCTCGCCCTGCAAGTCGCTTCTTCGGCCGCCTAGATGAGCCGTCCGCCGCCTTCTTCTTCTTCGCGGACACTTTGCCCGCCTTCGCCACCGCCGCATTTTGGAGCTTGGAGAGAGGGGCATGTGGCTACAAGGCGGGCGCCGGCGCGACGCCAGCCGCCGCCGAGGACGCCCGTGGCGCCATGAACAGGCTGCGCGCGAGACCGGCGGTTGGAGGAGCACCGGCGGAGACGACGCCAAAGCTCACCGCGCTAGGGTTTGCGCCGGCGGCGGCGGTAGCGGAGAGGTCGCGACTGTAGGATGGGGTGGATTCAAGGGGGGACGAGGGGGGGCGAGACCCCCCCTAACGATCGCGTCGCCTCGTTAATAGCGATCAGTTTTTCCCTATTTTTTCTGCTACCCAACTGTTCGTCGCTTCCTTCGGCCCCCCTGTCGCCGTGTCGTTGGTAAAGCCTCGGGATCTAAACAATTACCTAGCAGCCCAAAAGAACAAAGCATCACGCAGCCCATCATAGGTGACAAAGGGTCCCATTAGCAGAGCACGTAGCCACGCGCCCACGCACATAGGTCGTGCTATCGCTTCGTTTCCTAGCCGCCTGCTGCGATTGAGATTCACATCTGCCGCCTGCCGCCGCCTGCTATCGCCTATGGGATCTCTGCACGACTCCGCATAGCCAACAAGAGAAGCGGAGAAGGGACGGCCGTGTGCGAGCGCCGATCCGCAGGCTATTTGCCGGTAGCCGGTAGGCCGACCGCGAGGATGAGCCGCAATAAAATGAGGAAACAGGTACTTTATTTTGATTGATAGATTCATGCCTTGATTAGATTAGTCCGCGCTTTTTAGAACCATATAAACATATAGTTGAAAAAACTACAGACATTGGGAAGGAGCTAGCGGAAAAGTTTAGCTTGAAAAAATAATTGATACCTTCGATACTGATGCTTGTAAACCTGACTTCGAATTAATACATATGTAATTTTATTTTTTATCTTAGAACAACAGACATACATTTTACCCCGCAAAAAAATACTATTTATATCTCATGATATTTACTACTGTATGTGTTAATATATCCTATGATTTCGATCCTTCTAGTTTGTGCCCTCCTATCACTATTTTCTGGCTCCGTCCCTGGGGGGACGTCGACGCGGCCATCCATCGGGCAAAGTCGCCGACGACGCCGCAGGCGGGGTGAAATTGGCGCGGCGGGAGAAGGCGCGGCGCGAGCGCTCGAGTGTGCAGCGCGCGGGAGCGGACGCTCGAAATAAGCGGCGCGCGATGCCATTTCGCCCCGCGCTGAATCACTTTTGCCGCGCGCGTGATTTTTACGTCTTCGCTGAAGCGCGCGCGCAAAAAATGCATTTTTTAGACGCGGCACTTATTGGCGCGGCTGTTGGAGATGCTCTTAGCGCAAGTGGCAGCGTATGGACGAGGGTAGA
This sequence comes from Thinopyrum elongatum, assembly GCA_011799875.1. Lineage (NCBI taxonomy): Eukaryota > Viridiplantae > Streptophyta > Magnoliopsida > Poales > Poaceae > Thinopyrum > Thinopyrum elongatum. Next base: position 387,391,179 of record CM022298.1, read on the forward strand.
TCTGCGTCGCTGGATGGCGGGGGCCGATGTGCGAACGAGACCACCCTACCTGATGGCACCTGGCGCCTTCTCGGCCTAGATATCGTGCGTGCCGTACAGCCATTGGCTGGTTTACCATTCTCGGTTCGTGTCCCATTCGAGATCGAATCTGTGCCTGTGCGCTGCTGTCCCCTTCATGTCAACATATGGGTCCATCAACTTTGGCGCCTCGCGTGCGCTCCGTCCAGGCCATGTATGATGTATGCTTGGCAGCGGGCAGCTGCACCTTCCTGTGGGGTTGTAATATTGGTGTGCGTACTATATACTTCCATCTATATATATATGTAGGGTTTAATACGTTTTTTCGAGATTCCTTTTGACCATGGATTAGAGTAGTAATATATGACATACGATGTTATACAAAGCATATCGTTAGATTCGTATGTGAAAGGAGTTTCTAATGATATAAGGACGCGTCTAGCGAGCGCTCAGCCACTGGGAAAGTTAGCGAGCAGCTGACCAAAAATAGATATCACCTGGTCCCCCTCGTCCTCAAAGGGAAACCCAAGAATGCATTTAATTCAGATTTCAGAAATTTAAAAAAGGCATAACTTTTAAACCGCGTGTCGAAATTAAGATCCATTTTCACTGTTGGAATCCTTGCGGCGCGCTCTTCGAAACAAGATCTCGCATCGATATGTTTCGATGAAATTTTTTTGTGCAACTTAATCTCTGTTTGATGCAACTGTCTAGGAGTCAATGTGCAACTTTTTCCCTACTTGTAAAGTGCACTTTTCACTCATGCGAACAGATGTGAACACATTTAATTCAGATTTTCATTTTTTAAAGTCATAACTTTTTAGTCGAACATTGGAACTAAGATCTGCTTTCATCGTTGGAACCCCCGCGGCGTGCTCTTCGAAATTAGATCCCGCATGGGTATGTTTCAACAAATTTTATTGTGTGCAATTTAATTTTCGTTAGGTGCAACTGCCTAGTAGTCAATGTGCAACTATCTCAGAGTCGATGTGCAACTTTCTCCCTACCCATGGACGTGCAGTTTCATTGATGGCACGTCCACCCCAACCTACCCCCTAACAATGAGATGTGCAACTTCGTCTGTTGCCCAGGCCAACTGCTTAGTAGCTGATGTGCAACTCCCCCCTGCTCGTGGATGTGTGGGTTTCACTATTTGCTGCATCGGCCAACTGCATAACAGTGGATGTGCAACTTCAGATGCTTCCTCGACCAACTGTCTAACAGTGATGTGCAATTTCCTCCCTACCCCGTGGATACGTAGTTTTCCCGGCTAGGACCCCATCCGAACCACCCCTGCTAGTGAGATGTGTGACGACCCCGGCTTAATCGTGCACTAACCATACACGCAAATGCACATGATCAAGCCTAAGGACTCACTTGAAGATATCACAACACAACTCTAAAACATAATTAAATTCATACAAGCTTTATATTACAAGTCAGGGCCTCGAGGGCTCGAATACATAGCTCGATGGCATACAAGTGTCAGCGGAAGCATCAGATATCTGGGTACAGATATATTACAGAAAATGAGATAAGCCTCTAGAAAGGCAAGGTAAAATAAAACTCTACGATCGAAAGGCGTAGGCCTCCTGCCTAGGATCCTCCGAATCCTACTCCTGGTCGTCCGTCGGCTCCTCGTAGTAGTACTCGCCGGGAGGGTAGTAGTAGTAGCCGTAGTCGTCGACAGGGGCAGCTACCTCAGGGCCTCCGTCATCTGGATGCGACAAGTGGATATGGGGAGAAAAAGAAAATAAAGCAAATGTGAGTACTCATCCGAAGTACTCAGCAAGCGAGGATCTCCACTACATATGCAACACTTTCAAAGGAAGGTTGTATATGTGGACTGGGCTGCAGAAATGCCAGAATAGAGGGGGAGAGCCTAGTCCTATCGAAGACTAGCATCTTCAAGCATCTTCAACAGTCTTGCAGCATAAGAAGAGTGCAGAATCATAATGTAAAGTAGTTGTAGTATCATCAACCTCGGCCAGAGATCCTTTCTCGACTCCCTGCGAGAAAGCAATCCCAGAGCCATACTATCCAGTTCTCATCTCAGTTCTAGTTGTACCGATCGGGATACAACTCCGAGTGTCCGTTACCGTAGGACAGGCTATCGATAGATTAATTCTTCCCTGCAGGGGTGCATCAACTTACCCACCACGCTCGCTTAACTCCGGCCGGACACACTTTTCTGGGTCATGCCCGGCCTCGGCTAAGCAACACGCCGCAACCCGACCAAATACTTAACAGAGAGGTCAGCACGCCGGACTAAACCTATGTCCCCAGGGGTCTTGGGCCATCGCCCCGGACGCTCCTGCACGTTGCGTACACCGCCGATGAGCAGACCTAACAACCCCTTATACAAGTGCGGTTGCGTTCCCAGTCCAACCCAGCGTGTGCTGCTCCGTTGCTGACGTCTATTAAGCTTCGGCTGAAGTATACGACGCCGAACGCCCATACTATGCCCACGTGATGGTTAGTGCTATCAGGCCAGAGGCCCCTCGGATCAAATATCCAAACCGTTAGTGGATTAGGAGCGCGCGGTAACGAGCAGAGACTCACGATCGATGTGACCCCGTCGCCCCGTCTCGAGGACTTGCGGCAAGGGCTAAGAATGCCCGGCCACGCCTCGTAGTTATCTCGTGGGCACCTCTCGGGTCAACCCGACTCCACATCACTTCGCATTCATGCTCGCGCGGGTACCCCTCAGGGCCGACCCGTCTTTAGTGTCATGGTTCAGTGATCAGCCATAGTATCCAAAGTATCCGTGTGTCTGACACCAAGGGGGAACCCTGAGGAATCACCCTCGATGGAATTCTCTCTGATGTTACCGTCAAGGTGAACGAAGGAGGAATCACCCTCGAGGTCCACACTTGAGGTGTTGCACGACGGCGTCGGTATCGGGGGTGGTGTAGGAGGAATCACCCTCGCTTACCACGACCGATTAACTAACCTACAAGGTTATCATCAGAAGTGCTGACGAGGTATCACCCTCGGCACTCGATAGTAACCCAGTAGTGTCGAGTACTTTTAAGGGGGAAGTGACGTGCGGTGCCAGGGTCTGATCTTCGATCTCATTGCTCGGGTCTTCTGAGAGTCCAGCGGGGCAGTCGGGATATAGTGGGGTCTCTGATGGTCTCTACCCAACCTATTCTAAACAGTTTAGGATAACAGGAAGGTATGAACAGCAGGTTACAAGTAAACAGGCTATGCAGCAGATATAGGATACAGTAACAGCAGTAACTTCTAATGCAAGCATAAGAGAGAAGGGATTGGACGATATCGGAATGCTCAAAATGGGGGTGCTTGCCTGTCTGCTCGACGGCAAGGGCAGGGTCGTCGGGGACGTAGTCGTGCTCCGGAGTGGCGTCTGCCTCAGGAGCTACGTCGACGTCGGGGTCTACCGAGAGAGAGGAGGGGGAGGACACAAGTAAATACAATGCAATCAAATGCAATACGGGGCATGCTATGCTACAATGCAGTGCAGGGTTGCCTAAAGATGCATCTAGGTCATTTTAGTTATTTTTAGGATTATCACGGGATTTATTACCCGGTGTGTGTGCACTATTTATCTACCGTAATCGGGCTCGGAGTTACGAGTTCTTCTACGTAGGGGGGTTCTGGCATCGAAACAGACGACACGATCAGATTCGTCTCGTCGTTCTGAGCAACTTTCATGATTTAAGTTTTTCGATCTGAGCTACGGTTTAAAAGTTATTAATTTTTAAAGATTTTAAACATTTCTAGAATTTATTTATTATTAACAGAATTAAATTATGACGTCAGCATGACTAGGTGATGACGTCAGCAGTCAACTGAGACGCTGACCTGGTCAAACCTGACATGTGGGTCCAGTGGGACCCACATGTCAGCCTCTGTTAGGCTAACAGTGGATTAATTAAACTAACAGAGTGATTAGTGGGGTGGGCCCCATATGTCAGTGAGACATTAGTCTAATTATTTAGTTTTTATTTATTTAAACATTTATTAGATTAATTATAAACTGGGGCCCATATGTCAGTGGCTGGGCTGCCCAGTCAGCACAGTTGACTGGGTCAACCCAGTCAACTGGGGCCCTAGGGCCCACGGTCAGTGACCCAGGGGTGGGCCCCACCTGCGCCACGTCGGCAGCGTCGCCGGAGTTGCTCCGGCGACCATTTGCGCGGCAGCCGATCGCCAGAGCTGCTCGGATTTGCGTTACAGGGCTCGGTTTGAGCCGTGGTTAGGTGCGTTCGAGAGCTAGAGGACTCGCGCGTCGAGTGGTTCGGTCGGAGGGGCTCGGGGGTGACCGGAACTGGGCCGGCGACGAGTGAAGGCGGACGCCGGAGTTCGGACGTTGACGGGACCGGCGTTACTGCGCGCAAACGAGCAAATGGCTGGGCTAGCGAGGCTCTATTCGACGCACTGAGCGCAACGGGCTCGACCCCGTGACCATTAGGTCACCGGAGAGGTGCCGGCGGCGAGCTGCAGCGGAGGCGCGATCGAGGCTTCGACGGGAGCTAGGCTAGAAAGCATGGGGAGGCTTGAGCGCGGTCTCATTGGGCTCCTGGGAGCACCAGGAGCTCAACCGTGGCCTCTGGCGGCGATGACAAGGGCCACAATGACGGCCCCGAGCTCATCGGCGGCGAGTAGAGCACGGGCTCGGGGGCATCTAGCTACGGCGCGCGCAAAGGCTAACGCAGGTGAGCAGAGGACGGGGAAGCTCACCGTGCGGCACGCCGAAGGCCCTCGAAAGTTTAGTAGCAGCAGGAGCTCGCCGGAGACGACGGATTTCGCAGGAGACCGAGAAGAAGAAACGAGGTCGATCCCGAGCGCGTAGTCGTTCCCGAGCTCGAAGACGAGGTGTAGTCGAAGCAGACGAGCAAGGCGGAGCTGCAGGACTCGTCGGTGGGGCGAACGGAAGACGGTGGCCGCGTCTACGGGCGAGCACGGCGGCGACAGCGCTCGGTGGCGATGGGGAATGAGCAGGGGAGAGCGAGGGAAGAGGGGGAGAATGGTGGAGAGGGACCAGGGGGGACGCACGAGCTCGACCTTATCCTCTCCCGCGCCCCTGTAGTGTCAGCAGCGTCGGCGTGTAGACGCCGCGCCGGCGCGCGCGCGCTGGACCAAGGCGCCGGCGACACGCAGGTGAGAGAAAGGGGAAATGGGCCAGGTGGGCTGGTGGTTGGGGCACTGTGCACTAAGGCCCAGTGCACAGTGCCTCGTTTTATTTTTTTTGTTTTTCTGTTCTGCTTTTCCTTTTATTCTTTTCTGTTTTGAAATAGTTAGGCCATATGTGCACTTTTGTAAAATATGGGACTTGGCCCAAATATTAATGTGCAATGTAAGCATTCACCAAAAAACTTGTTTGAGCAAAGTTGGGCCTCATTTAAAATTGATATGATTTTAAATGTATTATATATTGCTGATTTGGTGTTGTTTCATATTGTTTGAGTCATTAAATGAATCCAAATATTACTGGTGATATTTTTATGAGTGCTTCTGGAATATTTGCTATTTAGTGAACATTTTTGCAATAGTGTTTGAGCAAATTTATTTTACACTTTTGAATTTGAGTTGATTTTCAGAATTGAATTTGAAGTGTTTCCTTAATCCAAGTGACTTGGCACTGCAAATGGGCATGACTTGGCATCATCATCAGCTGATCATAGTGGCAATTACATATAGGTGTTACAAGATGAGCCACTTTAGCGCCCCATCTGTATGCATCTTTTCAGTACCCTGGATGTCCACTTTTCACCATCCAACTATTCCTGCCAGTGAGATGTGCGACTTCGCCTGTTGCCCCGGCTAACTGCCTAGTAGACTATGTGCAACTCCATATGTTACCCATGTCAACTCAAACTACACATCCACATATAGAAAGAGGAAGGAGTTACAAATCGACAACTAGACAGTTGGCTTTGCACATATTGCTGGTAAGGTGGATGAGGCAGGGTGTGCATGAAAAATTACACAACCACGAGTAGTGAAGAGGGTGCAAATCGACTACTAGATAGTTGACAGGGCCAACAGACTACTTGTACATAAAAAAAAGGTTGGTTGTCATAGTTGTTAGGTTACAACCTCATAAGTTGGATCATGTAGCTCAAAAAATTGGATTTGAAAAAAAATTGCACCAAGCAGTACTAAAGTTGCACCATGTAATAACAGAGTTGCACCATATAGCATTAAAGTTGACATAAAAAAATCATCAAAATATACCCATGCGGGATCTGGTTTCAAAGATATCGTCGTAAAGATTCCAACGGTGAATATGGATTTGAATTCAGACACACGGTTCAAAAGATATGACTTTTTAAAAAATTGAAAACCCGAAATAAATGTATGTATATATGTTTTTCTAAAGCAAAGTGACCAGTTTGAATGCATTTAATGTCACAGTACACATGTGCTAGCAGACAATTTTTTTTACACATGCATGCGTGTGAGCCGGCCGCTCGTTTTAATGATCGAGCGCACGCGCACGATCATGTATTCCCGATGATATAATTGTTGTATCATACATCACATGTATTGTTACTATTGTCAATGGTCAAACGCAACCTCAAAAATCGTATTAGGCCATGTATATATGGATGGAGGGAGTCGATATTTTCCAAAGTCAAACTTTACAAGTTTTGACCAAGTTTCTAGAGAAAACTAATTACATCTACAATATCAAATTTATACAATATGAAAAAATGTCTTGTGATGTATCTAAGGGCATCTCCAACGGCAACCCGCATATTTCGCATATTTCCTCATGCATCGGGGGGGGGGGGGGACCAGTCTGCAGACATGGATGCGGAAGAACGCTTAAAATTCTTTTTCAACAAACCGGATGAAATTCGTGTAAACAAGGCCGGATTGCATATAAACATGACGGATTTCATACAAACTGGACGAAAACGATTACATTTTGGACAAATTTTCAACTAAAAAACTAAAACTATGTGCACGTACGGTCGCGCGGAGCTCCACTCCCACGGCACGGATATACTACACTAGTCTACGGCCGGCCGCGGCTTGTCTTCCGGCAGCCCAATAACCGGACTACCGAGAGCGTCGGGGCATATTCTTCCCCCGTATCTTCTCTATGTCCATCTGCACCGCTCATCGGAGCGGCAAAGAGGGTGCTTCAGCCGGAGGGGAATGGTGCTTTCGTGGAGCTCAGGCGGGTGCCCAGGATGGTCTGAGATAAAGAAGAACCGGCAAGGTCACCGGCGGTGGCCTTCCTGGGACCCAAGCAGCGGCGGCCTCCCATGTTCTACTTCTCCTCGATGATGGCAGCGGGCGCGGACGTGCGGGCCGCCACCTCGTAGACATCCGCATAGCTGGCTTCTTTCTCTGCCTGCATGTTGCGGCTACGCACGCGTCGACGGCGGATGCGCGGTCACAGGCACAGAGGCGGCGATGTTGTGCCGCCATGCTCCCCGCCGTGCTGGCGTGGAGTAACTCGCAACTCACCAGTTCTCTGCGAGCTGGCTTGGAGCGGCGAGTTGCTGAACCACGCGCCGGCTAGACGAGGGAGGCGGAACAACGAGGTGCCTCGCTCGTACCCGCCGGGCTCGGCGGGTCTTCCGGCCGGCTTTTATGCCAGAGAACTGCTCTTCCCGCTCGTCGACTGCCATCGAAAGATTGGAGAAAATGGTGGAAGGAGGAGATGGGGAGGGACGGAGTGGTGCGATCCTTGCCCGGCGTCTGGCCTGGTTTATATAGAGGGCGGGCTGGAGGAGCCTGCCCGACGTTGTGTTTAATGTCGGCCCTCTCGTGAACGAACGTGTGGCCGAAGTAGGTTTCTCAACTTTCACGTGGGTTTAATGGAGGCATTTGAATGCGGCGAGGAGGCGTGTTTAGCCGGACGTGCAGTGTGTGGTGCCCTCGGCCGGCACGCCGTTTTAATGGCGGAGACATTGAGAGGTCGCGTCCGTCCTGAGCCACCTTCAACGTGGAGCGGCGCGCTCTACAGCGGCATGAATGCATGCAGCTGGCGCTGGGCGGGAAACGCGCGTGAGAGAGGGATGGGTTTTGGGTGGGCCAAGGTGGAACCTCCCCACGCGTGTCTCCGATTTGCGGGAGAAAACGCGCCCGGACCACGCCGCAGACTTATATAGGCCCACGTTGGATTACTTCCGCGGTCCGGACAGCATGGTCAATACAGTCTCTATACACCGAACCGTGAAGATGGCATGCTTCAAGTCCTGGTGCTTGCATTTATTTCTGGATTTATTTCAGAATTTCTGGCGATGCGTATTCAGTGGGAGTAGACGTTCCCGTCGACGATGAGGTGCCTACGGTGACTTCGTAAGTTTCTTCGTAAATTTCAAAATGATATGCCGACTCAGTCTTTCGGAGATGCTCATAGAATAGAGTGTGCGTGTATGCGTTTATAGGGGTAAGTGTACGCGCGTATATATGAACACTTGCGTCTTCACTATATTAAAAAAAAACCTAACGATTACTTTCCCCTCCGCAGATCCCAGTCCAACCAGCGGTACAGATATGCGCGAGTGTGGCTCAGGGTGTGTTTGGTAGAGTGTATGAGCCCAAGAGTTTCCTTCTCGACCCACTTTTAAGTGTTTGGTAGAGTGTATGAAGGGTGCATGAGTCCACACTAGCTTAGCACAAATACACTAAGAGCATGCATGAAGAGAGCATACATGAAGAGGGGTGTTGAGTTGAGCATGCATGAAGAGGGAACAACTATACTGATGTGAGAATGCAACCAAACACACCCTAAAAGCTGCGGAGCATTTTCCCTCGAAGGATGGTGTTTATGCAGTGCTCACTATTTAAAGAAACAGGCAAGCCTACTGATCTAATCTCAATATTTCTAGTTCCCTACTAGCTGAAGTAGACACACAAGTACTCCCCCTGTAAAGAAATATAAAAACGTTTAGTTCACTAAGACTTCTCTTAAGAGCTGCAGAGTAATAGAGAAATCCCTGAAGACTTCTCTTTCACATGTCTAAGATGTACCCTGCGCTGACTGATTTGGTCAAAATCTGCTGTGGTTGTACAAACCATGAATTCATATTGCTAGGAGCACAAACAAAACAAAAAAATTATAATGTTCTTTTCAATCCTGTATTAGATAGACCAACCTTCTGGCATAATATAGCAGCAACGTGCATGCAAGGGTAGAAAATCTCAGCAGCAGGTAGTCCTTGTGGCCCATATGTCCTGTTCCGACAATAACTGCTCGGCAAACAGTAAACAAACTTAATTGTTATAAGAACAACAAATGATTTGCAATTGAACAAGTTAAAATAAGAGATACCTTGCCATTTTTTCCATGCTGTATTTTCTGGAGACATCAACTGCAAGTGGCCAGTAATTAACCGCGTGGCGATCCAATTCATCTGACAACCATACAACCTCTACTCTGTCAAGGTTCATACCAGTAGCTTTCCACATCTCAATATTGTAGTTGCAAATGTCCCGTATTTTATTCAGGTCAGTGCCGATCTTGAAATGTCGCTGCAGAAACCAATCTGCCATCAATATTTTAACTGTGCAACCAGCTTGAGAGTGTTTTCCTTTTCTTTTCTTTTTTCAAAGGACTAGCAAACATGCTTGCAACGGAAGAAAAAATATCCACTTTAGCTATACTGACACATATGTCCGTGCGTTGCAACGGGAAAAATAGATGTGTCCAACCAAACGCCCATCAGTGTGCCATGATAACATCCTCGGAGGCTGGAAGGCGCATGCTCACGTGTAGAAGTAATGCATATCATGCTTTAATCTTCATTAACTGCGACGAATGCATATCATGACCACTGAATGAGTAGGAAAGAAATAAAAGTAGAACTTACAAAAAATAATTATAATGAGATAGGCTCAACAAACCGGAATGGGGAGAGTATGTTATACTCCTTAAGAATGCATTATATCTTAATCGCCGGTGATAAGAAGCACTTACATCCTCGACATACATATTTTAGAAAACTGATACATACATATTTTAGAAAACTGATGAAATGCATATACCAGGATATTTAGATTAAATACTTTAATGTGTTATCACACAGTTCACAAATCACATTTAATTAAGGAAAACATTTCCAGCCGGCCGAAGCGTTGCACCAACCGCGAGAGCTGCATTGGATCTGGATCGATTCGTCGCTCCCTATCGTGCCACTTATTCACCTTATCACTTCCCCTCTTAATAGCTTGTCCACTCCTTCCCCCGCACATCCTGTTCTTCTTCCTCGCGTCGCTGTGGAGCGCCACGCCTCGATCCCACCATCTCCCATGCCCTCCACCTCTCACGCCACCTATGGAGTGCCACGCCGTTCTCAACCTTTCCCCGCTCATCTCTTCCCAGTAGCTACTAGGGAGGAGGGGCTCTCCCAACCCGGTGCTGCAAGGAGGGGAGGACGATGGCAAGGAGATTTTTGCTACAACCATCTTTACGCGATGGTACAACCAGCATAGTAGCCTGCTATATACCACTGGCGTCTGGTTTTGCTACAAGCAACCACCCGCGTCCATTTTTTGCTACAACTGCGTGCTTTTGTGCTACAACCAGCCTCTTGTTTTGCTACAACCCACCACCGGTGTCAATTTTCTTGCTACAACCGTGTCGCCTTTCTGCTATTTTTGCTTCAACCGGCAACCACAAAAGCTACTAACAGGCGAGCGTTTTTTGCCACGATGGCGATGGGTGCGGCGGCACCAGCGAGTTTTGTTGCTAGAACCAGCACATTTTTTGCTAGGCGGATTTTTTTGCTGTTACCAGCAACCTGAGAAGAGTACATTTCGCGAGCACGTCGTCAGGGGTGCCGCCACCAGGGACCGTCTCCACTGGAGTTGTGGTGTCGCACCGGAGTTGCGCCTGTCGCCACAGGGAGATACAACCACGGACGCGTGTTGCTGGACTCGCGTAGCCGGAGAGAAACGCAGGAGACGACGACGGCGACAAGCGGCGACCGTCGGTGAGGGCAACATGCAAGACGCGTCGGGGGAGGTGCTTCGAGGTGGGGCATGTCGATCGTCCATGGCGGCGCGGTTAGAGTTTTTACTTAAAGAAGAAGGCGTGAGGGGGAGGGAGGAAGGAAGAAGATTGTGTGGTTTGTACGTGGTTTGATCGTACCGTTTCGGGCAGCTAGGGCCAACCAACCAAAATTTGGGCCGGCCGGGCACGTAGCTGTCACCTTTAATTAAAGGGGCAACCACATTTTTTTGAACCAAAAATTGGCAAATACATTGTACCATACATAGCCCATAATCCGATAGACCCAAGAAGAGCACTGATCCAACTAAGAAAACAGAGAGAAGCATCATGCATATCCTCGGCTTTTATAGAAAAAAGATGCCAACGATGTGCCGAGCGTCCAGCATGCCACAAGAATTATATAAATATAACGTGTTGCTTTAGTGTGAAAGTGCTCGCATCAGTCTGAATCATATCGACATAAACTCCTCTCCCTCATTCCGTCTGCCCCTCTGCTCTCTGAGAAAGCACTCCCCCTGACGCCTCGCCTCCTCTCCTCTTCTAATCCGTCGGCCTCCTCTCCTCTCCTCTCCTCTTCTACTCCGCTGGCTCATCCGGCCGGAGTAGAAGGAGAGGGACTCGGCACCGCCTCCTCCCCTGTACCATGTAAGGCTGGATCTTTTTCCTTCTATTCTGATTTGGCCAGCACAATTATATTGTTAAAGTGTTTATCGGCATTAGTAAAATTAGATTGGATACGAATGAAATCATCTGTAACAACGCATGGACGCGTCGGCAAAACCTTGCACGGGAAAAAGGAAAGCAGATTTCTCATCTTATGCAGAGAGAGACGCCTTAGAATTGACCACATTCAATCGCATTGTGATTGTGTTAGCACTGAGGCCACCGTCGGTGAGGGTGGGAGGAGGATAAGTGGCAACACAGATGGGATACCGTGTTCGAAGAAATAACATGGACCTATTAGGGTCTTGAGTCACGGTTATTGGTTAGGGCATCGTTTTCTTTTTCGTTGCAATGCACAAGCTCTTTTGCTAGTGTATAACAAAAAAAAACTAACAAGAAAAAAAGGAAAAGGAAACTCGGGTGGGCAGACCACTCCACGCTCGCGCGGGCGTCGTCCCCCCTCCCCCCTACAAGACTCATCAATTGTTATATAGCAAACCCGCCATTGCTATATCTCCCTTATACCGAGCCGGACCTCGCCTGAAGCTATTTCAGATCGCTACATTACTTGGCGGACCAACAACTTTTCTTTTGAAACTTAGCGGGCAGTAACTGTAGCACTTTTTTACACAACGTTGCCGTGTTTTGCATTTGTTTTTCTGTTACCCCTGGAAAAAATTATTTTTCTATTTATTTCGGGTTCATCAAAATAAAATCGGTGTTTATTCATTCTTTATTGATTTTTTCCTTTTCCATTCATTTCTTGCCTTTTCGCCTAGATTTTGTTCGGTATTGTTTTTATTTTCTAGATTTTCATTAGATTTCATTGATTTCACTGTGGTGTACTGTTTTGCATCGTTTCTTCAGTTTTTCTTCATTTTGTTTAACTTTTCTATTTTTTGTTTGTTTTGTTTGTTTCTTTCTCATTTTTATCGGTTTTCGGTTTATTTTCCTGCCCTTTTAACACATGTCTACTTTCTTTTACTCACAATGTTTATTTTTCGTATACATTCAGAATTTTTTTATACATGTTTAACATTTTCAAATACATGATGAACTTTTCTTGAAATATTTTTTTGATGTCTATTTTTTCCTCGTACACGTTGTACATTTCTCGTATACAGCTGAAACATTATTTTTTAAATGTTTCATATTTTTTTAAGCACAAGATTGACATTTTAAATAATGGCAATTTTTTTTATTTTATTTTTTTTTTTATATTTTTCATATACACTAGGAATTTTTTATATACGGTTAAATTTTAAATACAAGACTAACATTGTTTCTAATATAGTGTTTTGAAGAATTTAAATGTGTGTTAACATTTTTAAATGAGGTTGTAACATATTTTTTTAATGGTATAAATATTATTTTATGAGTTACACAAATTTTTTATATTGTATGAACTTTTCTTAATGTGAGGTACATTTTTATGGAACGCATGAACTTTTTTTCAGGTCAAAATTTTCTTGAAAGGTATCAACATTTCTTTAAAATTATGCTAACAAAAAATACTTTGCATTCATATTTTTCAAATGTGCGGTGAATATTTTCTAATTTATTAATTTATGTTTTCTGGTATTTGAACATTTTAAAATTTTATACGTATTGATAAAGCAAATAGTGCTCCTCTTTGTCCATCATACCATTTTGCAGAAAACACCCTGCAGTTTCTGGAAATGAACTCGTGGTCCAAGATGATAGTGAATCGTTTTTTTGCATTTTACATAAAACTCCTTACCTTTTATGCCAATTAACCCGCACCCATAAAACCCCTGATATTTGCATTAATCAACCCGCAGTCCATCTAAAATAAATGTTTTATTAAAATAACCATATATTTTAAACCCTATATCCATTTTTGACATGTTATATATGAAATTTAATTAGAAAATATGTAGAATCTGAATATGATATTAGTTTACCTGTTAACTATTTTTAAATTGCTAGTTCAGTTGCGAGCTTAATCAGTGGTGCACGATCCGGCTTCCTTTCTACCGGCCCTGATCCGTATTTCAAACGAACATGTTGTATGCTTGTGTGCTGGTTGGCAATGAGCGAGTAAAATGATTATAATGACGCCATTATAATCCTTCGGCATGTTGTACTTGCATCAGGTTCTTTTTTTGTACATGTTCCACGATCTAAGACCCTACGTACGTACCTTTTCTTAGCGAAATCCACACGCGTACTTACCAACGGGCTACATAATTCCTTTTAGTAGTAAATACACAAACAATTTTTATGGGATGTACATACAATTATAAAATTCATAAACATCAAAAGTACATGCATATTTATTTTGAAAATATCCAAACAATTCTTGTGAAAGTCAAGAAACATATTGAATTTGTTCTTGTGATAGTCATGAACATTAATATTGAAACCAATATGTAGGATCTTAATTTGTGTTCCATTTGCTGCATGTGACGATGAAACATATAGGACTTAATCCGTAGATGCGGCCTCCTCAGTGTCGGATGGCTCTGCTCAGATGTTGTCTGAGTGTTGCGTAGGTGCACACATATGATAAGTCAGAATCAAAACTGAATCAAAATGAAAATAACGGCTCGAATGTAAAAATGCTTACTTTTCCGTTGCAACGCATGAGCATATCTGCTTGTATAAACAAATATAAAAATATATATAAGGAAAAGGACGAGTGATTTAACACATACATAAGCAACCGACACACAACCAACTATTGGGCTGACCCTTTTAAAGGGTGTGTTGAGGCCACACTTGCTTGTACCATCCGAACAAGGAATCCCTAGCTAGTGCTCTCTGCGGGGCGCCCCTATGTCTCGCTTTAAGCGAGACAGGGGGGTGCGCTCGCGTCGGGGTGAGCCCCAGACGGGCCGGCCCAGCCGCACGGAAGATACAGCCTGTTTTTTCTTCTGTTTTCTGTTCTCCTTTTTTGTTTTTTGGTATTTTTCTTTATACTTTAAAATATTCTACATATATATGTATATATTACAAAAAACACTCTTCAAAAACACATTTGAAAAATATATTGAAAAAGTATTAAAAGCTGTTGAAAAAGAATTTGTAAAATGTTCAATAAGTGTTAGAAAATGTTGAATAAGTATTTAAAATGTTGAACTCGGAGTGAACCTAGTGGTTAGGTGCTCTGCGCAACACACTGTAGGTGTGAGATTGAATCCCAGGATCCCACATTTTTTTTGACTGCGCGCTAGTAACGGGCCAGCCTGTTACTGTAGCTGTCGACGCGAGAGCGAACTCTCCTCTCGCGTAATGCTAGAAATAGACGCTGCGCTCTCTGCGCCAGGTAGCAAGCCAGCGCCCGCACGCCTCTTGCGTGGGCTGGACCAGTTTGTGTGCAAGCAGCCCAGTCGTCAAAAAAGGTGCGCCCCAAATCTCTCCTATGTGCTTGGCCGTCAATGTTAGACCGGATGACCATTGACTATTGACATTTTGGAAAAACTGGGGTTGGTTTTTCTAAAATTGAAAAATGTTCACGAATTCGTAAAAAAGTTCAAGACTCCAAATTTTTCACGAATTTGAAAAAAATTGAACGATTTGGAAAACATTTACAGATCGAGAAAAAGTTCACCGATTTGAAAATAATTCACCAACTAGAAAAATGTTTGTGAATATGAGAAATGTTCAAATATTTGACAAAGGTACATATTTTTTCAAAAGTTCACCAATTTGAAAAAATGATCACGGTTTGAAAAATGGTCATGAATTAAAAAAAATGTTCGAGACTCAAAAAAGTTCAGGAATTTGAAAAAGGTTAACAAATTTAAAAAAAATCATGAATTGAGAAAAATTTCATTGATTTGAAAAACTTCACAAATTTGAAAAGTGTTGACGAATTTGAGAACTCTCTGTGGACTTAAAAAATCATAGATATGAAAAACTGCACAAAATTTGAAAAATGTTCACGGATTAAAAAAAGGTTCATCAATTTGAAAAATGTTCAGGAATTTAAAAATGTTCATGAATTTGAAGAAAATGAAGAGCTTAAAAAATGTTCATTGGTTCAAAAAATAACTTCATGAATTTAAAATTAGTAAAAGAAAAAGGAAAACTGGACAAAAGCGGGCGAAAAAACCAAGAACAAAAAACCGCTTTGGAGGTGCTCTAAAATCTAACTAAGGGAATAAATGTGTGTTGTGTAGGGTTGTCAATTCAATGGGCGCTTAAGGCGTCGGATATGAGTTGGCACCCGGACCAATGTATGTTTATGCCCGCCTTCGTAACTGCGGTGTGAACTTCTGCTTTTTTAGTAGTATAAATTGCTGGCCTTTAGGGAGGTTATGCACCCGTTGGGTTGCTCCCGTGCTGACATGTGTTACACACCGAGCGTCTCGCATGCAAGGTTTCCTTATTATTTTTTGGTCTTTTTCTACACGTGCACAATGTATTGTTTTTACTTCTATTTTTAGATGGTTTTATTTTCACTTTCTATAAGTTTTACTTTCTCGGTGCACTGCAGATGTATTTACCCGTGCCTATGTTTTTTTTTAAATGTAATGTCTGTGTAATTATCTATGCACAGTACTTCAAAACTTTACAGCTGCAATGCGGGTACACTAACACACAAAATTACACGTACATACAATGAAAAACGAAGTACACATGTACTACCTCCATCTCATGACAATTAATGTACCTAGACGTAGTAGTAGTTTTTACGTAAAAAGGTGCATATAAACTTATCAATTTGGGAACACAATGTTGAGAGCCCCTCATAATTTGGTCGTTTGGTTTAAAAAATATTTGATTTAAATTCTCATTTATATGTAAATAATGCAAACTCTATGGGAGCAGCATTTTGGCTCTGGGGTCCAGATGAACCCTTTCTCTGAGCCGGTCATTCGGTAGTAGGGATCTGCATTAAAGAGTTTTCGGTCCTATTGGTGTTCGCAAGTAAATTCACCGTAGGTCACTGGACTCGTCCCCGTATTTTACTTTGGTCACTAGACTTAGAAATACCCATAATACAGTCACGAAAGTCACATCCGTGAACACTAACGGTCACCGTGCATTTTGGTTATGTATTCTTCCTACATCGCATACTGTTTGACCGATTGACCGTCCACGTATGTGCTAGCAGACCGGCAACATAGTGAAATTCATCGGCGGTCATTGGACTTGTCCTCAGAGACATGGGCCACTTGCTTGCATTTTTTTTTTGCAAAAACCCCGTGTAGTACATGATGGCGTGAAATCCGCCCCCCCTCCCCCCCCCCAAAATCCCTAGACCCTGTCCCCATCGTTTGTTAACCACCTCCCAAATTGCACCCCTTTCCCCAGCCTTCGCCTCCATCGCGTGAGGGAGGTGCAACCCACTGGTGCTCAAGGCGGGCACGACGCACGTCACCATCAATGGTCACCAAAGCCATTGAGTCTGAGAGAGGCAATTGTCATTCTCGTATCCCACCTGACGAAGGAGGCACAGGAGTTCGGGTGACGGCACCATGTTTTTCCGCACCGTCAGTACCTAAATCCATGAAACCGGCTAACTCAGGTACGAGGAACACAAGGCAATCCCGAAGTGATGCTCCTGGTTGTATCTCTATGCAGCCCTCACAGGGGCCTTACCGCTAGAGTCAGCACCTCCCACGGCCTTCGATGACGCATGTATGTCATGTTACTCTCTGCTGACGTAGGCTCCATTTTCGTTGTAGGCCACTTCGTCGGCCGCTAACAAGGACCCCGAGGCGGAGCTCTCATCCATGCCTCGTGGTGACCCTACTGGAGTTGGATTGCACGCCCGAGCACCAAGACTAGTACATGGGCCATCGTGCAAGGATCATGCGGGCCAGTGTGAGCAGCACCATCGCGTGTGTACTCTCCCCGTGACAATTGCATGGCGGCTTCCAGCGACCGACACAATAGTGGTCGTGGTGGACTCCAGCAACCGCACACACATGCACACGCGCCACGAGCACGGCAACGCCCACCCCAATGACGACCACAATGGGCATGATTCTTGCCTTGCCGGCCTTGACTCATCATTATTACAACACCACGTGTCGAGGTTACGATCCTGACAATGAGTACTAGGGGTATGAATAAGGGGCAGAACCTAGCTACGGCGCAGGTGTAACACTCGGTGTTTAACGAGTTCAGGCCCCTCTCGGCAGAGGTAAAAGCCCTACGTCTTGTGCCCTGAGGCTTGTTTTGATTTGATGGGTATGGTTACAAAGATTGCTCGTGCCTGGCTATGGAGGGGGGCGCGACTTATATAGAGTGTGCTGCAGCCCCATGTCTCCCACGCCGCCGAGGCATTAAATGACACTGAATGCTTCAGTTACAGGTGTGATGAGCCTCTACTACGGCAGTTACAGGTAATGGTAGCCATTGACTCTTGTTAAAGGATGACTTAGGATTCCTCGACCGTTGCAGCTCCCACGACGCCCTCCTGCCTTCTCTATCCGAGTGGTGGTCCATCAGCTGAGTGACGTGTGGTCGTCCGAGTGCCGTCGAGCTGTCCGGGTGGACTTCCTGAGTTAAGCATCCGAATGCTGGCATGGTCCAGGGACCTACCTCTGATGGTGATGGGCCCCATGTGGGTCCCAAATGATGGGTCCTTGACCCTACCTGTAATAGGTGACCACATCATTAGCCCACGAATCGGTTGGGATTTCGTAGGACAAACAAACCGATCCTTCGGTTGAATCCGAGTGTCGCGGGAGCATTCGGAATGTGTTTCCGAGTTGTGGCTTGTTGTTCCTTGGACAAAAACACAACGGATTCCAGACTATAGGTTTACCCAGATGACCGGGTGTTATTAATTGCCGAGAAAAACCCGGTGGCATTCATTTTGTCTCTCGGAGGAGATAGAATTGGGGCCCGAGTGTGGGCATGCCATTACAACTCGAGTGGCGATGCCGGCGCGTGGTCTGATTCTCCGGAGAGATGCCACTCCTTATCCCAGGGAACGCCAGCGCGGGCCTTCTACGAGTCCAGATTTGTGAGTCATGCGCCTTGGATCCTACTGAGAGGGCCAAGTGGACCCGCGGAGGGGCGCCAAGCTTGTCACATAACGATTCTGAAGAAGACTTCAGTCGGGTGTTTAACGTGGCCGAGTGCACGGGTCCCCACAGAGGGTGGTCAGTCGGACTGACATGCGTCCTTTAGGAAAGGGATCGCAGGCAATCAATCGGATTGATTCGCCCCTGGAATCACGGGATTTGAATTTGAGCGTGCGCGCATAGAAGTGGTAATTAACGTCGTGCTTTAGTGGGGAAAGTGGGGGCGTGGCTCCTCGATTTTCGCCCATGACATCCGCCACGTGCCGTGCTCGCTCTGCGCGAAGCCCCGTTGCACGGGCTGTCGATCCAGAGATCTGCGGTGCGGGATCTGGCTCGTGATTCGTCTCGTGGTATAAAAGATTTGGAGGCAGAGGCTGGGACCCTAGATCCCCTTTCTCTTGCTCCGAATCCTCTGCTTCTCTTCTCCACTTGAGCACGCAGCAATGGCGAGGGACTCCACGGCCAAGGCGGAGAAGGCGAAGAAGGTGGGGAAGGCTTCCTCTTCCGGCTCCAGTGCGGGAGCCGAAGGTGCGGCGGGGGATTGGATCCCTTCGCGCGTCACGGCTCGGCGGCTAGAGGAGCTCGCAGAGGAGGGCCTCATCCCGCGTGACGGGTGGCGTCGCACGGGTGCGGGGGAGATTGAGCCGGCACCGCAGGAGGACGAGCATGTCCTACTCGTCACCCACATCGCGCGGGGTTTCTCCATGCCTCTCCACCCCTTTTTCCGAGCATTTCTTGATTATTTCAGAGCGCAACTCCACCATCTCCCTTCAAATGCCATCATCTATCTTTTGACTTTCGTCTCCCTTTGCGAAAATTTCCTTGGCTGCCAACCCCATTGGGGGCTTTTCAAGCATATCTTCACTTGTTGGTCGATGTCCATCAAGAAGGACTTGTTAGCCGGCGCGAAGAACCACGTCACCCAGCTGTGCGGGGGCTTGGGCATCCAAGTCCGGGGGGGAGGGGGAGCGCCTTCCTGAAGATGAGTTTCCCTGATTCTGTCAAGGGATGGCAGGGGACATGGTTCTATTGCAGGGATGTCCCCAGTGGCCCCAACCAGTTGGGCCTCCCACCATACTCGGCGGAGAAGGTGAGGGCCCCCGATTATCTTTCGGTGGCAAAGGAGGAGAATACGAAGGTCGGCATCTTGGCCACCGCCCTGGTCAGAGTCGTGAATGCAGGCGTGAACGGCATGGATCTGCTGGAGACTTTTCTCACTTGGCGGATTCAACCGCTGCAGGCCAGAGCCCACCCCATGTGGCTGTATGAGGGGCCGAATGACCCCACCCGAGTGCACCCGGAGGATATCGCCGAGAAGGATGTGGGGGCCAAGATCAAGGCCACCACCTGCGCTCGAGACAACCCGCGGGGAGTTAGGCTGGTGCCGGCCTACTCCAAAGAGCTCCCGCCGACTGTCGAGGTAAAGTGCTTCTATCCAGTCGGCTTGCTAGTACGTTGTTTTTTGTATATCTGACTCTTGTGCCTCGATGTGTTTGCTCTTCAGGAATTCTAGAACATGATCTCTAACATCCCAGCTGTTGACCGATCGCCTGAGGACGCGGTGAGTGACTCTGAGCGCCGCTACTCGGAAGAGTCTAACGATGATGATGACAACGATGATGAAGAGGAGAGCGACGAGGACGAGAGCTCGGAGGATGGAGAGGAGGCTGAGTCCTCTCCGTCTTATGAGGCCCCCAAGGAACCCTGGACAACTGCGCAGCATGATCCGAGTGGCAAGGCGGGTAAGGTTCCACAGCCGACTGCTTCAGGGAGGACGACTCGGAGCTCCAAGCATGCACGTGTCAAGGCTGAGAGCTCGGCTGAGAAGCAGCCCAAATTGCCCAAGCAGATCTCCGCTAAACCTCGGAAGGCCGCGGTGCCTCGGATCAAGGTGGCAGTGCATGTGGCCTCGACGTGAGTGCTTTCATCAATCCTTTGCTTGTTTCTGCGTTGACTCAGTTGCTGGCCAAATGTTATCTGATCTTTGTAGCAACGACACCTCGACGACCTCAGCGGACCCGCATGCTCACAAGCAGGGACCGGGTGATGCCGACGCAGCGGACGCGGCTACCTCCAAAGGTATTTTGCACCGACTGATTAGGACGGTCAGGTTTCTTCCGATTGATCTCCACTGATTTTCCTGGTTCATGTATTCGTGCAGCCCCACCCGAGATCATTCAGCTGGATGATGATGAGAGGGCTGACCCGCCCAACCAAGAAGCCATCAAGGAGAAAACGTCGGGCGTCGACATGCCGATGCGGGACGTCTCCCCCCGCCGAGTGGCTCGCGTTTCTCCAGTGAAGGCCGCTGCGAGAGCTGTGGGGCCGAGTCCTCTAGCCCAGGGCGGTTCGGCGTCTTCGACTGCAGTGGTCCCGGCCGCAGGGTCTACCCTAACTCCTCCAAGTGGGTTGGCGATGGTTCCGGCTCCGAGGACTGCGTCCGCGTCTCCATCGGCCCCAACCACCTCCTTCCCATGTCCCTGAAGATCAAGTGGGGGCGAGCAAGGAGGCTCTGATCTAGGTGGGGCTGATGTGTGGCCGGCTGAAGGATGCTTATGATGCCAGCGAGGCGCTGCAGACCAACGTCCGAGTAAGTACCATTATGAGTATGATTTCCAGTCGAAGTTTCTTCTTTTCTGCGGTAGAAGTTGTGTCAGTGGGTTTACGCGGGGTGCACCCACTGGGTGTTCATGATCCGGTGGGGGCACTCTGAATGCACCCACTGGGTGTAGTCCCCAAGGCTCCCGTTGACTGAATTCAGTCGACATGAGTCTTTGAACTTTTGCATTTTTCTGTCACTCTCACTCAGGGTATAGCCAAGGCGTATCTGAGTGATTATGGTGGGGGTACGCGGAGTGCACCCACTGAGTGTAGTCCCTGAGGCTACCGCCGACTGGAGGCAATCGGTGGTAGTCTTAGAACTTGTGGTTGCTTTGCCCTGGGGCTGTTTTCCCTTTTTTAGCTCATCGACGAGTCACTTTCTAGTGGGGGCACGCTGAGTGCACCCACTGGATGTAGTCTCCGAGACTGCTGTCGATTGCGGGCAATCGATGGCGGTCTTTAGAACTGTTGCTGGGCACACGGGGTACCCGACATCACTCGTACGTTGCTGATATACCGGGTAGGATCTTCTTCATTGCTGACTTGGAAGTTAGCCGAATGAAAATAGATTAGTGTGTGTTGTTATCCTCTATCTTCTTCATCACTGACTCGGAAACTGGCCGTGTGAAGGCAGATCAGAGGGTACTTTAGGATCTGGTACTGATCAAGCTTGTTCCTCTCGGGGGTGTCTGGCCGACCCAGAAGGTACTTGAGCATTTGGTACCAGTCAAGCTTGTTCCTCTTGGGGGGCATGACCGAGTGGGTAGTCCAAGGGTACTTCAAGATCTGGTACTGATCTAGCTTGTTCCACTCGGTAGTATGCCGCCGACTCGGTAGTCAGAGGGTACTTGAGGATTTGGTACTGATCTGGCTTGTTCTTCCTGGTAGTGCTTGACTGGGTGTTTGTGCATTAGCGCTTTGGCCTTTCCTTTGGGTTTTTCGACTGATTATTTCTTATATACTGCAGAGGACTTGTGAGTTGGGGTCCCACTATGCTGCGATGAAGAAGGAGGTGATATCCCTTCGACTGGACCTGGAAGCTGAGAAGCTCAAGATCGCTCGACTGGAGAAAGAGAAGAAAGCCCTGGGAGGTAAGCCATTTCCTCCATCTGGTAGTTGCATATTGTTTTTCTCTTTTGATCCGAGTCATTCCGCTTCGACAGATGTTCGTAGCGAGAACACCCAACTTGTAACGAGGCTCAGGACTTCTATTTCTTTAGAAACCATGAAGCAGGCCCGGGAGAACAAGGACAAAGACCTGTCGTTGGCTCAGAATGAAGCCAGGATCAAGACTAAGCTCGGCGACGAGAAGCTGGCTTCAATCGGCAAGTTGGAGGAAGAGATCAAGGACCTCAAGGCTGCCGTCGACGCTGCCAAAGGCGAATCTTCCAAATGGAAGAAGAAATGTGAAGATCAAGCTGGTGCCTTTGCGAAGGAGAAGCAGACCCTGGAGGAGAAGGTTGCGCAGCTCACGGAGAAGAAGAATGCCCTAGAGTCGTATATTGAAGAGTTCTGCACGGAGTTTAGTGAGAAGCTTGCTGGTAGGTTTTTCTTGGCCGAATGAGATCCATATGCCACTGAGTTTCTCTCAATCATTTGCTCATGGGCTGTTTTCTTCCACTCAGAGCACTGCTATAACACGGAGCTGGAGCTGGAGAGGTTTGAGAGGGATCTGGAGCCTTCCAGGTCACTTGTTGCCGACAAAGCGGCCCTCACCATCTTGTGGCTGGAAGACCGCCTGGAGAATCCCTTGGGCTATATCATTCGGACGAGAGGCACTCTGGATCGAATCGACAAGGAGCTGCAGCCGGGCGAGGAGAATCAGATGGACTTGGAGGCAGTCATGACGCGGCTGAACAAGGTCCCTGCCCGAGTGAAAGCGTGGAAGAAGTCGGCTGCATGAAGTGGTGCTAACGTGGCGCTGTTACTTGTCCGTGTTCATTGCCAGAACATGGACGAGGAGAAGCTGAAGGGCTTCCGAGTGATGAACAAGAAGAACCTCAAGTTTGAGGACTTTATGGAGACCTTCGCCGAGGCTGCCACACGCATCGCAGACGGGATAGACTTGGAGACCTTTGTCGAGCCAGCCAGCCCCTAGCCTGACGCTTAAAACACTTAGTTAAATTTGCCCCGGAATGCCGGGTGGTTGATGTAACCGAATACTTCGCCGAGCCTTGGGCTTGTTTTACTTTTGCTTGAAAAATTCGGACGGATCGAATCTTTGGCTTGCGAACTCTTAAGTCCTTATCTGCTTCTTGTGCTTTGCTTGGCTTAGGCGAAAGCTGGTTCGCAGCTAAGCCCCCGAATGTGGAGCAGATCCTTACTCGGATTGCTTTGTAACTTAGGCGAAAGCTGGTTCGCAACTAAGCCCTCGAGTGTGAAGCAGATCCTCACTCGGATTGTATTTTTAACTTAGGCGAAAGCTGGTTCGCAGCTAAGCCCCCGAGTGTGGAGCAGATCCTCACTCGGATTGTATTTTTAGCTTAGACGAAAGCTGGTTCGCAGCTAAGCCCCTGAGTGCGGAGCAGATCCTCACTCGGGTTGTTTTTTAACTTAGGCGAAAACTGGTTCGCAGCTAAGCCCCCGAGTGTGAAGCAGATCCTCACTCGGATTGTATTTTTAGCTTAGGCGAATGCTGGTTCGCAGCTAAGCCCCTCAGTGTGGAGCAGATCCTCACTCGGGTTGTTTTTTAACTTAGGCGAAAGCTGGTTCGCAGCTAAGCCCCCAAGTGTGGAGTAGATCCTCCCTCGGATTGTATTTTTAACTTAGGCGAAAGCTGGTTCACAGCTAAGCCCCCGATTGTGGAGCAGATCCTCACTCGGATTGTTTTTTAACTTAGGCCAAAACTGGTTTATAGCTAAGCCTTCTCCTATCCTCACCCACTGGAGGTGTTTTAGTTTCCGAATGCAGTTAGTCACCTGAGTGAAAATGCGACCGTAGGTCGAACTAGGCGATATATGGGAAAAGCAAGACTTTTATTCATCTAAGTTCATTCGGACTAACTATTACAAAGGAGAAATTTTATTTTAAGTGTAAAACTTGCGGAGCAGATCCGCGTTCTAAGCTCTGGGCTCTTCTGTTTCTTTGGCGAAGTTGTAGAGTCTGTAAGCTCCATTATGTAGGACCTTAGATATGGCAAATGGCCCCTCCCAAGGGGGTGCCAGCTTGTGAGGCTTCTGTTGGTCCATTCGGAGGACCAAG
Source organism: Thinopyrum elongatum (assembly GCA_011799875.1). Taxonomy (NCBI): domain Eukaryota; kingdom Viridiplantae; phylum Streptophyta; class Magnoliopsida; order Poales; family Poaceae; genus Thinopyrum; species Thinopyrum elongatum. The sequence continues at coordinate 387,415,611 of CM022298.1, forward strand.
TCTCCTTCCTGGAAGGCACGCCCTCTGACGTGCCTGTCGTGGTAGCGACGCAAGTCTTGTTGGTACAACATCGATCTTATAAGCGCTAGCTCACGCTGCTCCTCCAAGAGGTCAAGGCCATCCTGCCTTGCCTCTTCAGCTTTGGCTTCCGAGTAAAGATCCACTCGGGAGGAATTGTGGAGCAAGTAACTCGGCAAAACTGCTTTTGACCTTTACACCATGAAGAACGAGGTGCGATTGGTGGATCGATTCGGGGTCGTCTGTAGGCCCCAGAGGACTGACGGTAGCTCGGTTACCAAGGCCCCTGCCGTGTGGGTTAGGTCACGCATGAGGCGAGGTTTCAATCCTTGGAGTATGAGTCCATTCGCTCGCTCGGTCTGCCCATTCGACTACGGGTGCGCCACAGAGGCGTACTCGAGCCGAGTGCCTTGGGTGTAGCAAAACTCACGGAACTCGTCCGAGTCGAAGTTAGACCCGTTGTCAGTGATGAAGCTATGAGGGACTCAGAATCTGAAGATTATCTCTTTGATAAACTAAATGGCAGTGGCTGAGTCCAACTTCTTTATTGGTTTGGCCTCTATCCACTTGGTGAACTTGTCGACCGCCACCAACAGGTGCGTGAAACCGCTCGCCCTGGTCCGGAGTGGGCCGACCATGTCGAGTCCCCAGACGGAGGATGACCAAGTGAGGGGAATAGTCTTCAGAGTGGACGCCGGCTTGTGCGACTGATTCGCGTAAAAATGGCACCGACGCATTGATCCACTATATCTCGGGCAGCCTCATTAGCTCGGGACCAATAGAACCCGGCTCTGAATGCTTTGGCGACCAGGATCCGAGAGGATGCATGGTGTCCACATGTTCCCAAGTGAATCTCCTGCATAATTTGTTGCCCTTCCTCCGGTGATATGCATCGCTGAGTGATTCCGGTCGTGCTTTTCTTGTACAACTGATCTCCCATGACGGTGAAGGCCTTAGATTGACGGACGATCTGATGGGCCTCAGCTTCATCTTCTGAGAGCTCCTGCCTGAGCAGGTACGCCAGGCACGGTTCACTCCACTCAGGAGTGATAACAAGGATCTCTTGGACCAGGTCGATTACCGCGGGGACGTCTACTTCAGTCGGATTAGAAGGACCGACTGGTTGTGGGGGCTCTTCCATAAAAGGGTCTTCCTTGATTGTGGGTGAGTGCAGGTGCTCTAGGAACACATTCATGGGCACCGTCTTCCAGGTTGAACCCATCTTGGCCAAATCGTCAGCTACTTGGTTGTTGAGGCGTGGCACGTGATGGAGTTCCAACCCTTCAAAGTGTTTCTCCAGCTTTCTGACAGTGCTGCAGTAGCCAGTCATCGCCGGACTGCAGATATCCCACTCCTTCATGACTTGGTTGACCACTAGGTCCGAGTCGCCATAGACCATCAGTCGGCGAATTCCTAGAGAAATTGCCATTCGCAGCCCATACAGGAGAGCTTCGTATTCGGCTTCGTTGTTGGAGGAGTCGAAGTGAATTTCAAGCACATAACTGAGTCGGTCGCCTTTAGGAGACACCAAGACCACTCCGGTCCCGGAGCCTTGGAGCATCTTGGAGCCATCAAAGAACATCATTCAGTGTTCGGGAACACTTGGGACGGGTTGTTCTTGCTCAATCCATTCGGCAAGGAAGTCTACCAGGGCTTGCGACTTGATGGCTTTCTTGGCTTCAAACTTGATGTCCAGCGGAAGGAACTTGATGGCCCACTTTGCCACTAGGCCTGTGGCATCTCTCTTGTTCATGATTGATGACCCACAAGTATAGGGGATCAATCATAGTCCTTTCGATAAGTAAGAGTGTCGAACCCAACGAGGAGCAGAAGGAAATGACAAGTGGTTTTCAACAAGGTATTTTCTGCAAGCACCGAAATAGTAGGTAATAGATAGTTTGATAGCAAGATAATTTGTAATGAGCAAGTAATGGTAATGGTAAATAAAGTGCAGCACGGTAGCCCAATCCTTTTGTGGCAAAGGACAGGCCAAAACGGTCTCTTATGATAAGCAAAGCGTTCTTGAGGGTACACGGGAATTTCATCATATCACTTTCATCATGTTGGTTTGATTCGTGTTCGCTACTTTGATAATTTGATATGTGGGTGGACCGGTGGTTAGGTGCTGTTCTTACTTGAACAAACCTCCTACTTATGATTAACCCCCTCGCAAGCATCCGCAACTACGAGAAAAGTATTAAGATAAAATCTAACCATAGCATTAAACTTTTGGATCCAAATCAGTCCCTTACGAAATAGCGCATAAACTAGGGTTTAAGCTTCTATCACTCTAGCAACCCATCATCTAATAACTACTCCACAATGCATTCCCTTAGGCCCAAATATGGTGAAGTGCCATGTAGTCGATGTTCACATGACACCACTAAGGGAATCACAACATACATATCATCAAAATATCAAACACATATCAAGTTCACATGATTACTTGCAACATGACTTCTCCCGTGACCTCAAGAACAAAAGTAACTACTCACAAATAATAATCATGCTCAAGATCAGAGGGGTATTAAATAGCATAATGGATCTGAACATATAATCTTCCACCAAATAAACCATATAGTAATCAACTACAAGATGCAATCAACACTACTAGTCACCCACAAGTACCAATCTAAGGTTCCGGTACAAAGATTGCACACAAGATATGAACTAGGGTTTGAGATGAGATGGTGATGTTGAAGATGTTGATGGAGATGGCCCTCCCAAAGATGGGAGAGTTGTTGGTGATGACGATGGCGATGATTTCCCCCTCCGGGAGGGAAGTTCCCCCGGTGGAATCGCTCCGCCGGAGGGCAAAAGTGCTCCTCCCAAGTTCCGCGTCGAGATGGCGGCGCTTCGTCCCGAAAGTCCCCTCCTGATTTTTTCAAGGTCAAAATGACCTATTTACCAGAAGATGGGCACCGAAGGTGGACCGAGGAGGGCATAACCCACCAGGGCGCGCCTGGGGGGGCCTGGCGCGCCTAGGTGGGTTGTGCCCACCTGGTGGGCCTCCTCCGATAGTTATTTGCTCCAGTATTTTTTATATATTGCAAAATAATTCTCCGTAAGTTTCTAGCTCATTTGGAGATATGCAGAATAGGTAACTCTGATGTAGCTTTTTCAGGTCCAGAATTCTAGCTGTCGGTATTCTCCCTCTTTGTGTAAACCTTGCATATTATGAGAGAAAAGGCATTAGAATTACTCCCAAAAGCATTATTATGCATAAAAACATTATAAATAACAGTAGGAAAACATGATGCAAAATGGACGTATCAACTCCCCCAAGCTTAGACCTCGCTTGTCCTCAAGAGAAAAACCGAAATCGAAAAACATGTCCACATGCTTAGAGAGAGAGAGAGAGAGGTGTCGATAAAAACAAAATACAGACATAGAAGCATAATGCATATTATTATAACAACAAGGAACTTTAACATAAAGCTTTATCAAATAACTTTCATCATATAACTTCTCATGAACAAGTAACAATTCATCACAACATCGAAGTATAAAGCATAAACCTTGTTGAAAACCAACAAACTATGTTCTCAGTCAATTTTGCAACTACAATTCATCATATTTTTAGGAAGGGTCACGTATCGGAGCCTTTAGGCAAGTTCACATACTCAACCATCATTTAAGCTTCTATGATTGCTAACACTCACAGCGTACCCATGAACAAAAAGTTTCAATCGGACACATAGAAAGATAGGGGCTTATAGTTTCACCTCCCAACGTATTCACCCAAAGGGTGATGTCAACAATAATAACTCATGCCCACTCATATCCAACTGAATATATGTGCCTAGATCTTTCCTCACCACATGATGCTTGCAAAAAAAGAAAATAAAAAGGAAAAGGGGAGAATACTTTGAATCTTACATAAAAGTAAATGCATAAAAGTAAAAGATAGGCCCTTCGCAGAGGGAAGCAAATGTTGTCATGCGCTTATTTGTTTGTATGCTAAATCCCTTAATGCAAAAGAACGTCACGTTATATTGCCCCTTATGATAGCAACCTTTATTATGCAGTCCGTCGCTTTTATTACTTTGCCATCACAAGTTCGTACAACGCTCAATTTTCTCTTACACTAAATGATCCAACACATTTAGAAGCATTTTTTATTGCCTTATTGCACCAATGACAACTTACTTGAAGGATCTTACTCAATCCATAGGTAGGTATGGTGGACTCTCAAAATAAGATTTGGGTTAAGGGTTTTTGGATGCACAAGTAGTATCTCTACTTAGTGCGGAATTTTTGGCTAGAGAAGATATTGAGCAAGCACCACATGTTAAAGGATCTATGACAATATAACTTCTATGTGAATATGAACAAACATAAATCATTACGTTGTCTTCCTTCTCCAACGTCAACTATTTTGACACATGCTCACTCATATCCAACTGGATATATGTGCCTAGATCTTTCCTCACCACATGATGCTTGCAAAAAGAGAAAATAAAAAGGAATAGGGAAGAATACTTTAACTCTTACATAAAAGTAGATGCATAAAAGTGAAAGATTGGCCCTTCGCAGAGGGAAGCAGAGGTCGCCATGCGCTTTTTGTTTGTATGCCAAATCCCTTAATGCAAAAGAATGTCACGTTATATTGCCCCTTATGATAGCAACCTTTATTATGCAGTTCGTCGCTTTTATTACTTTGCCATCACAAGTTCATACAACGCTCAATTTTCTCTTACACTAAATGATCCAATACATTTAGAAGCAATTTTTATTGACTTATTGCACTGATGACAACTTACTTGAAGCATCTTACTCAATCCATAGGTAGGTATGGTGGACTCTCAAAATAAGATTTTGGGTTTAAGGGTTTTTGGATGCACAAGTAGTATCTCTACTTAGTGTGGAGTTTTTGGCTAGCAAAGATATTGAGCAAGCACCACATGTTGAAGGATCTATGACAATATAACTTCTTTGTGAATATGAACAAACATAAATCATTACGTTGTCTTCCTTGTCCAACATCAACAATTTTGACATATAATATTTAATGGGGGCTCACAATCATAAAAGATGTCCAAGATAGTGTATTTGCATGTGAATCTTCTCTTCCCTTATTGATTCTTTCATGAATTGCATCATTGACCAATGCTATGTTTGTCAATCTCCAACAAATTTTACCACTTATACTTTTCCTTATGTGATGTCATTACTTACCATAAGATTAGCATATGATCTTTTTCATTTATTTCCCTTTCTTTTTATTGGAACAAAATAGTAAAGAAACAAAACTCAAACTACTCTTTATTATATATCTCGCACACGATTACATAATAGATCACTAAGCAAGCACTCTAAAAGAAAGGATCAAACTAAACTTTTATTCAACTAAATCATAGGATAACTAAAGATCGAACTAAAATAGATGAAAGCAAAGATAGTGGTGGTGATACGATACCGGGACACCTCCCCCAAGCTTAGCACAAGCCAAGGGGAGTGTCCATACCATGAACTCAAGTCTCCTTTGGTGATGAAGAAGGTGATGGTGGTGATGAGGTAGTAGCAATCTTATCTTCCGGTTTCCATGGCAATGGCTCACCATCATAAGAAGAGGAGCGAGTCTCGCGAGTCCTGCAACTGGCAGCCAAACTCATACCTTTAAACCTTGCTCATATTCAAAGACTTGGTTTTGGAGATCATAGATTTGACTTTGCAGAAAGTTGATTTGCTTGTTGAAGGTGAAGACGATGTACTTCATGGATTTGCCATCCACCTTGAGATCACGGGTGTAATCCTCAATCATGAGGTGATTGGCATTGAGTCCATGTTCCACCATCCCCTTGTACTTGAAGACCTCTTGCTCCATAGCTTTGAGCCTGGCATCCACGGTCCCCGTCCCCTTGGGACCCTGGACGTCCCGGATGTGGAGCACCCCCTCACACATCTCAATGGCTTGAGGGTGCTGCATCACCTCCTGCAAATACGGGTTGATGACGTTCTCGAAGAACTTGTCCTTGGAGGAGCTCGAAGCGGCCATGGTGATCTAGATCTATCAAAAAATAGCAAGAAAGAAGAACAGAAGATTTCTCCGCAATACGGTGGTCAATACGTTCGGGGGTATATAAAGATTTTTATCTTGGGAAACAAGCAAACGGGAGGAAAACGGAGTCGGGAAGGTTCCTGAGGTGGGCACAACCCACCTGGGCGCGCCAGGGGGCCCAGATACGCCCTGGTGTCTTGTGCCCTCCTCGGTTGCCTTCCTGGTTGTTTCTTATTTTCCAAATTTTTGTAATATTCCAAAACTGACAGAAAATATTTTTGCGGATTTTTCGGAGTCCGTTTATTTACCGTATCACGCACCTCCTCTTTTTTAGCATTCTGGGGTGTTCCGGAAGGTCTCTTTTATGTGTTCCTCCGGTGTCATTGTTTGAATAATATTGCTTTCAACATTAATAGGCGTACCTGAGATATAGTGTTTAATTCTTTGCCCATTGACCACCTTCGGGTTAGTACCTTTGGCATTATTTATTTTAATAGCTCCAGAGTGGTAAACTTCCTCGATAATATATGGTCCTTCCCATTTAGAGAGAAGTTTTCCTGCAAAGAATCTAAAACGAGAGTTGTACAAAAGAACATATTCTCCAACTTTGAATTCCCGCTTTTGGATTCTTTTATCATGTCATCGTTTAACTTTTTCTTTAAATAACTTGGCATTTTCATAAGCTTGGGTTCTCCATTCATCTAATGAGATAATATCAAATAACCTCTTTTCACTGGCAAGTTTGAAATCATAGTTGAGTTCTTTAATTGCCCAATATGCTTTATGTTCTAACTCTAGAGGCAAATGACAAGCTTTTCCATAAACCATTTTATAGGGAGACATACCCATAGGATTTTTATATGCTGTTCTGTAGGCCCAGAGTGCATCATCCAATTTCTTAGACCAATTCTTTCGGGACCTATTAACAATTTTTTGTAATATTAGTTTTATTTCTCTATTGCTAAGTTCAACTTGACCACTATATTAAGGATGATAGGGTGATGCAATTCTATGGTTAACATCATATTTAGCAAGCATTTTACGGAAAGCACCATGAATAATGTGTGAACCACCATCAGTCATTAAATATCTAGGGACTCCAAACCTCGGGAAAATAACTTCTTTAAGCATTTTAATGGAAGTGTTATGATCACCACTACTAGTTGGAATAGCTTCTACCCACTCAGTAACGTAATCAACAACAACCAAAATATGTGTATACCCATTAGAGGAAGGAACATGTCCCATATAATCAAAACCCCAAACATCAAATGGTTCAACAGCAAGTGAATAATTCATAGGCATTTCTTGACGCTTACCAATATTACCAATTCTTTGACATTCATCACAAGATAAAACAAACTTACGGGCATCCTTGAAGAGAGTAGGCCAATAAAAACCAGATTGCAATACCTTATGAGCAGTTCTATCTCCCGCATGATGCCCTCCATAAGCTTCGGAGTGACATTTCCATAAGATTTGTTCCTGTTCATGCTCAGGTACACAACATCTAATAATACCATCTACTCCTTCTTTATAAAGATGTGGGTCATCCCAAAAGTAATGTCTTAAATCATAGAAGAATTTTTTTTGTTGGTATGTGAAACTAGGTGGTATGTATTTAGCAACAATATAATTAGCATAGTCAGCATACCAAAGAGTATTATGGGAAACATTTATTGCAGCTAGTTGCTCATCAGGAAAACTATCATCAATAGGCAGTGGGTCATCAAGGATATTCTCTAACCTAGATAAGTTATCAGCTACGGGGTTCTCAGCTCCTTTTCTATCAGTTATATGTAAATCCAATTCTTGTAGCAAGAGAGCCCACCTAATGAGTCTAGGTTTATCATCTTTCTTTTCCATAAGATATTTAATAGCAGCATGATCGATGTGAACAATTACTTTGGAATCAACAATGTAAGATCTGAATTTATCACAAGCAAACACAACTGCTAAAAATTCTTTTTTAGTAGTAGCATAATTTCTTTGGGCACTGTCTAGAGTTTTGCTAGCATAATGAATAACATTTAATTTCTTATCAACTCTTTGTCCTAGAACAGCACCAACAACATAATCACTAGCATCACACATAATTTCAAAAGGCAAGTTCCAATCAGGGGGTTGAACAATAGGTGCAGAAGTTAAGGCTTTCTTAAGTGTTTCAAAGGCTTCTACACAATCATCATAAAAAACAAATGGAACATCCTTTTGTAAGAGATTTGTAAGAGGCCTAGAAATTTTAGAGAAGTCTTTAATAAACCTCCTATAGAAACCAGCATGACCAAGGAAACTACGAATACCTTTAATATCTTTAGGACATGGCATTTTCTCAATTGCATCAACTTTAGCTTGGTCCACCTCAATACCTCGTTCAGAAATTTTATGCCCCAAGACAATGCCTTCATTAACCATAAAGTGGCACTTCTCCCAATTCAAGACAAGGTTGGTTTGCTCACATCTCTGCAAAACTCGATCAAGGTTGCTCAAGCAATCATCAAAAGAAGTTCCATAAACAGAAAAATCATCCATGAAAACCTCAACAATCTTTTCACAAAAATCAGAGAATATAGCAGTCATACATATTTGAAAAGTAGCAGGTGCATTGCATAAACCGAAAGGCATACGTCTATAAGCATAAGTTCCAAATGGGCAAGTAAAAGTGGTTTTCTCTTGATCAGGTTGTGAAACAGGTATTTGAGAAAAACCAGAATATCCATCAAGGAAGCAAAAGTGTGTGTGCTTGGATAATCTTTCTAGCATTTGATCAATAAAAGGCAAAGGATAATGATCTTTTCTAGTTGCTTTATTTAATTTTCTAAAATCAATTACCATTCTATAGCCAGTAACAATTCTTTGTGGAATGAGTTCATTTTTATCATTAGGAACAACGGTAATACGTCCCTTCTTAGGGACACAATGAACGGGGCTTACCCATCTACTATCAGCTATGGGATAGATTATACCTGCTTCCAGAAGCTTTGATATTTCAGTTCTTACCACTTCTTTCATCTTAGGATTCAAATGTCGTTGATGATCAACATCGGGTTTAGCATCAGGTTCCATATTAATCTTGTGCTGACAGAGAGTGGGACTAATGCCCTTAACATCATCAAGTGTATATCCAATAGCAGCACGGTGCTTCTTCATAATTTTTAATAGTCTTTCTTCTTCATGCTCTGAAAGGTTAGCACTAATAATAACATGATATATCTTTTTCTCATCGAGATAAGCATACTTCAAAGTGTCAGGCAATTGTTTTAATTCAAACATGGGATCACCGTTAGGTGGAGGAGGACCTCCTAGAGTTTCAATAGGCAAATTGTGTTTGAGCAGAGGTCGTTGTTCGAAGAAAATTTTATCTATCTCATTTCTTTCATGCATATGCATATCATTTTCATGGTCTAGCAAATATTGTTCTAGTGGATCAGTAGGAGGTACAACAATAGAAGCAAGACCAATTATTTCATCTTTACTAGGTAATTCTTTTTTATGAGGTTGTCTATTAAACTTGGAAAAATTGAACTCATGAGACTCATCACCAAAGCTAACACTGACAATTTGTTTATGACAATCTATAGTGGCATTGACAGTGTTCAAGAAAGGTCTACCAAAGATAATGGGACAGAAGTAATCTTGTGGGGAACCAAGAACTAGAAAATCAGTAGGATATATTATTTTCCCACACAAGACTTCAACATCTCTAATAATCCCAAGTGGTGTGATGGTGTCTCTAATAGCAAGTTTAATAGTAATATCTATGTCTTCTATTTCAGTGGGTGCTATGTCATTCATAATTCTTGGTATAAGGTAAAAGGAATAGCACTCACGCCAGCACCTAAGTCACATAAACCATGATAACAATGATCTCCTATTTTAACCGATACAACAGGCATGCCAACAACAGGTTTATGTTTATCTTTTTCATCGGGTTTGGCAATTCTAGCAGCTTCATCACAGAAGTAAATGACATGCCCATCAATATTTTCTACCAGGAGATCTTTAACCATAGCAACACTAGGTTCTACTTTAATTTGTTCAGCAGGTTTAGGTGCTCTAATATTACTTTTGTGAACCACAGTTGAAAGCTTAGCATGTTCCTTTATCCTTACAGGGAAAGGTGGTTTTTCAATATAAGCAGTAGGCACAACTGGATCAACATTGTAAATAATAGTTTCATCTTTAGCTATGTCGGGTTCTTTAATTTCTTCTTTGACAGGGGGATGATATTTAAACCACTTCTCTTTAGGGAGATCAACATGAGTAGCAAATGATTCACAAAAAGAGGCTACTATCTCAGAGTCAAGTCCATATTTAGTGCTAAACTTGTGAAAAGCATCGGTATTCATAAAAGATTTAACACAATCAAATTCAACCTTAGTACCTGACTCGTTACCTTTGTCGAGTTCCCAATCTTCAGAGTTGCGTTTAATTCTTTCTAAAAGATCCCACATGAATTCAATAGTCTTCTTCATAAAAGAACCAATACAAGAGGTATCGAGCATGGATTGATCATCACAAGAAAGCCGAGCATAAAAATTCTGAATAATAATTTCTCTAGAGAGCTTATGATTGGGGTAACATTGAATTCAGCCTCCCCCAAGCTAGAGCGATACTTTCTCCTTCACGAGGCCAAAAATTATATATATAATTCCGATCACTATTGACTAGATGCATAGGATAAATTATTTGGTGAAATTCCAATTTCAATCGATTCCAATTCCAAGATTCAATATCATCGCATAGCCTATACCATGTCAATGCTTTTCCCTTCAAAGATAAAGGGAAAACCTTCTTCTTAGCTTCATCTCCGGATAAACCTGCAAGCTTAAATAATCCACAAATTTCATCCACATATATCAAGTGCATATCAGGATGTTCTGTTTCATCTCCTGCATAAGGATTAGCTAGCAGTTATTCTATCATACCCGAAGGAATTTCATAACCAATATTTTCAGTAGGTGCAGTAGGTTGAGGGGTAGCTAATTGTGGTTCCGGTCGAGGTGAAGATACCCCGAACAAACCCCTCAAAGGATGATTCTCCATAGTAACAAGTAACAATAAATTTCAGCATGTAGTAATAATTTTTCCTTACCAATTTCCACTTACCAAGAGCGCTTCACTCCCTGGAAACGGCGCCAAAAAAGAGTCTTGATGACCCAAAAGTATATGGGATCAATCATAGTCCTTTCGATAAGTAAGAGTGTCGAACCCAACGAGGAGCAGAAGGAAATGACAAGTGGTTTTCAGCAAGGTATTTTCTGCAAGCACTGAAATAGTAGGTAACAAATAGTTTGATAGCAAGATAATTTGTAATGAGCAAGTAACGGTAATGGTAAATAAAGTGTAGCAAGGTAGTCCAATCCTTTTGTGGCAAAGGACAGGCCAAAACGGTCTCTTATGATAAGCAAAGCGTTCTTGAGGGTACACGGGAATTTCATCATATCACTTTCATCATGTTGGTTTGATTCATGTTCGCTACTTTGATAATTTGATATGTGGGTGGACCGGTGCTTAGGTGCTGTTCTTACTTGAACAAGCCTCCTACTTATGATTAACCACCTCGCAAGTATCCGCAACTACGATAAAAGTATTAAGATAAAATCTAACCATAGCATTAAACTTTTGGATCCAAATCAGTCCCTTACGAAATAGCGCATAAACTAGGGTTTAAGCTTCTATCACTCTAGCAACCCATCATCTAATAACTACTCCACAATGCATTCCCTTAGGCCCAAATATGGTGAAGTGCCATGTAGTCGATGTTCACATGACACCACAAAGGGAATCACAACATACATATCATCAAAATATCGAACACATATCAAGTTCACATGATTACTTGCAACATGACTTCTCCTGTGACCTCAAGAACAAAAGTAACTACTAACAAATAATAATCATGCTCAAGATCAGAGAGGTATTCAATAGCATAATGGATATGAACATATAATCTTCCACCAAATAAACCATATAGTAATTAACTACGAGATGCAATCAACACTACTAGTCACCCACCAGTACCAATCTAAGGTTCCGGTACAAAGATTGCTCACAAGAGATGAACTAGGGTTTGAGATGAGATGGTGCTGTTGAAGATGTTGATGGAGATGGCCCTCCCAAAGATGGGAGAGTTGTTGGTGATGACAATGGCGATGATTTCCCCCTCCGGGAGGGAAGTTCCCCCGGCGGAATCGCTCCACCGGAGGGCAAAAGTGCTCCTGCACAAGTTCCGCCTCGAGACGGCGGAGCTTCGTCTCGAAAGTCCCCTCCTGATTTTTTTCTAGGTCAAAATGACCTATATACCAGAAGATGGGCACCGGAGGTGGGCCGAGGAGGGCACAACCCACCAGGGCGCGCCTGGGGGGCCTGGCGCACCCAGGTGGGTTGTGCCCACCTGGTGGACCTCCTCCGGTAGTTATTTGCTCTAGTATTTTTTATATATTGCAAAATAATTCTCCGTAAATTTCCAGCTCATTTGGAGATGTGCAGAATAGGTAACTCTGATGTAGCTTTTTCTGGTCCAGAATTCGAGCTGCCGGTATTCTCCCTCTTTGTGTAAACCTTGCATATTATGAGAGAAAATGCATTAGAATTACTCCCAAAAGCATTATTATGCATAAAAACATTATAAATAACAGTAGGAAAACATGATGCAAAATGGACGTATCAATGATCTCAGACAGGGGGCGTCACTTATCACCGTGACCGAGTGTTCTTGAAAGTAATGCGCCACCTTCTTTGCAGTTAGATAGATTCCATATACTAGCTTCTGATAATGCAAATACCTCTGCTTGGAAGGGGTCAGGACTTCGGAGATGTAGTAGACTGGTCATTGGAGCTTGATGGTTTTGCCTTGTTCTTCACGTTCCATAGTGAGAACCGTGCTAACAACTCGGCCCGTGGCCGCGATGTATAGGAGCAAAGGCTCTTTGCTGCTCGGAGCAGGTAGCACCGGCTGGGTGGAAAGCAGGGCTTTAAGTTCCTGGAACACAGCCTGCACTTCAGGAGTCAACTCGAACCTGTCTGACTTCTTCATCAATCGGTAAAGCGGCAGGGCTTTTTCACTGAGTCTTGAGATGAATCTGCTCAGGGGTGCCAGGCAGCCTGTGAGGCGATGTACGTCGTGGAGACGCTCTGGTTGCTTCATTTGGACGATGGCCCTGATCTTCTCAGGATTGGCATCGATCCCATGTTTGGAAATGAGGAAACTGGGTAATTTGCCTGCGGGTACGCTGAACATACACTTAGCTGGGTTGAGCTTGATTCCAAAAGCACGCAAATTCACGAAGGTCTCGGCGAGGTTAGCCAGGAGGTCGGAACCTTTCCTGGACTTGACCACGATGTCATCCATGTAGGCCTCCACATTCCGACTGATCTGTTTCTGTAGCCACTTCTGAATCATACGCTGAAACGTGGCCCCAACATTTTTCAACCCGAATGGCATAGTGATATAACAAAAACACCCGAATGGGGTGATGAACGCTGTTTTTATTTCATCAGGACCATACATTCAGATCTGATGGTACCCGGAGTACGCATCCAGAAATGACAACCTCTCACACCCGGAAATAGAATCTATGATCTAATTTATGCGAGGGAGAGGGAAATGATCCTTCGGGCAGGCCCGATTGATTTGCTTAAAATCGATACACATCTGGAGAGAGTTATTCTTTTTTGGCACCATGACGATGTTGGCGAGCCACTCGGAGTGGTACACCTCTTGGATGAACTCGGCAGCCAAAAGCCACGCTATCTCTTCGCCAATCGCCTTGCGCTTCTCGATGGAAGATCGTCGAATGTGCTCTTTGATAGGCTTCATCATCGAGTCGACCCGGAGTCTGTGCTCGGCCAGCTCCCAGGGAACACCCGGCATGTCAGAAGGCTTCCATGTGAAGATGTCCCAGTTCTCACAGAGGAACTAGATGAGCTCGCCTTCCTATTTGCTGTCAAGGGTGGTGGAGATGTTGGTCGAGGCAGCACTCGGGTCCTTAGGATGGATGTGCACTGGCTTTGTCTCCCCTACCGACTGGAAAGCGGATTCCATAGTCGGCTTCTTGGACTTCAGTAGCTCGCTCAAATCCACCGCCTTCTTGTACTCATCTAACTCGGCCATCTCCATTTGTTCGTCAGCGATCTGAGAGCCCTTCTGGAGATACTCTTTGGCCAACTTCCAATTGCCCGTGATAGTGATCACGCCTTTCGGCCCTGGCATCTTAAGCTTAAGCTACACGTAGCATGGTTGGGCCATGAATCGTGCGTAGGCTTGATAACCCACAAGTATAGGGGATCATTTGTAGCCTTTTTCCATAAATAAGAGTGTCGAACCCAACGAGGAGCTAAAGGTAGAACAAATATTCCCTCAAGTTCTATCGACCACCGATACAACTCTACGCACACTTTACATTTGCTTTACCTAGAACAAGTATAAAACTATTTGGTAGGTGAAAGGATAAGTTTGCAAGAATAAAACTAGAAGTACTTTGCAAGAATAAAACTACGAGTAAAATGCAAGACAATAAAAGTAGATAGCTTTTGTCAACAAGAAAGTCATTTGTCCCTAGGTGATCGATAACTAAACCGATGATCATTGTTGCAATTTTATATGAGGGAGAGGCATGAGCTAACATACCTTCTCTACTTGGATCATATGCACTTATGATTGGAACTCTAGAAAACATCCGCAGCTGCTAAAGATCATTAAGGTCGTAAAACCCAACCATAGCATTAAGTATCAAGTCCTCGTTATCCCATACGCAATGACCCCCAAACTCGGGTCTGTGCTTCTGTCACTCACGCCACCCACCATAAGCGAACCATGAACGTATTGTAACACCCTACAACAGGGATCCCTCCGTTTTCGCAACACGGAGGGCACCATAGAACAGCACCAAAATAAAATATACAACTCAAACCAATCATGATCATCTATCAACCCATAGGACAAAACGGATCTACTCAAACATCATAAGATAGCCATAGATCATTGGGACATAATATATAGTGTTGAGCACCATGTTTAAGTAGAGATTACAGCGCGGAGAAGAGGTGTTACACCACTGCATAGAGGGACAGAGAGAGTTGGTGTTGACGGCGGCGAAGTTGTTGGTGTAGATCACCATCACGGTGATTGCCCCAGCGGTGCTCCGGCACCACCGGGAGAGAGGGGGCGAGAGCGCCCCTCCTCCTTCTTCTTCCTTCGCCTCCCCCATAGATGGGAGGAGAGTTCCCCCTCTGGTCCATGGCCTCCATGGCGGCGGAGGGGAAGGAGCCCCTCCTAGATTGGATCCATCTCTCTGTTCTCTTCTGTTTCGCGTTCCTATTTTCTGGCCCTTCACCGTTTCTTAAATTCCCGGAGATCCGTAACTCCGATTGCGCTGAAATTTTTACACGATTTTTTTTCCATAAATTATATTTCTTGCGCACGAAGAAGGGCCGCAACTAACTTACGGGGAGGGACAAGACACCTGGGCGCTCTAAGGGGTGCCCGGCGCACCCTGATGGGTTGTGGAGGCCGTGGGCCTCCGTTTACGTTGATTCCACCTCCCAAAAATCACATATATTCCAAAATAATTCTTCGTAAATTTTTATCACGTTTGGACTTCGTTTGATATGGATATTCTGCGAAACAAAAAACATGCAACAAACAGGAACTGGCACTGGGCACTGGATCAATATGTTAGTCCAATAAATCATATAAAATGTTGCCAAAAATATGTGAAAGTTGTATAACAGTGGCACGAAACAATAAAAAATTATAGATACAATGGAGATGTATCAAGGCTGGCCTACCCAGGATAGCGTGGTAAGCGCTCCGGAAGTCTACCACTTCGAAAGTCAGCCGCTCCTTTCGGAAGTTCTTCTCTTCGCCGAATACGACGTCGAGGGTGATCTGTCCGAGTGATTTGGCTTTCTTACCAGGGATTACCCCATGGAACTGCATGTTGCTCTTGCTGAGCTGGGTCATCAGAATGCCCATTGCCTCCAGCGTGTCAGCGTAAATAATGTTAAGCCCGCTACCGCCGTCCATTAGGACTTTGCGCAATCGGACTCCACAAATGACCGGGTCAACCACGAAGGCCTGCTGCCCAAGGGGCGGTATGTGGGCCAGGTGATCCGACTGATCGAAGGTCACTGGCATCTTGCCCCAATCGAGGTACTTGGTGACCATCAGAACTGCCATGTTGACCTCTCGATTAATGACTTTGAGGCGACTCTTGCTCTCAACGTTGGCGAAGATCATCAAGACGTTCTCGACGTTGGGGTACCCGGAAGTACCCTTGCCTCCGCATCGTCATCTTCATCCTTGTCCCCAGAGGAATCTTGCCGCATCTCTTGCTTCAGGAGTCGGCACTCCCGAGTGGTGTGCTTGGGCAAAATCAAATTGCCCTCCTCGTCCTTCTTCGTGTGGATTTGGTTGGCTTGGTCGAGGATGTCACTCTTCTGGGCGACTTGCTTTTTCCCCTTCCAGTACTTCTTCTGCTTTTGGGAACCTTTGCCTTTGCCCTGGCCGGCCAGAGCCACAGCCTCAGCATTCCCTCCAGCCTCAGCCATCCGCTTGTGCTTCTTGCCCTTGTTGTCTGACTGATGGGTATCGCCTGCTCGGCTTTTGCGGCTTCTCAGTCGGTCTTCCTATTCACCGTTGGCGTACCGGTTGGCTATCTCCATAACCTGACTGAGAGTCAGAGTCTCAGTTCGGCCGAACTTCATGTTCATCTCTCGGTATCTAACTCCAGCCTTGAAGGCGCGGATCGCCTGGTGCTCGGTGACGTTCTTCACCATATTGTGCAAGGTGGTCCACCGCTGAATGAACTCACGGAAGGTCTCATTTTGCTTCCGCATGCAGTGCTATAGCTCGGCTAGGCCACCCGGTCTCTTGTAAGTTCCTTCAAAAGTTTTGACGAACACTCTCGCCAAGTCATCCCAACAGAATATGCTACCTGACGAGAGCTGTGTTAGCCAGGCCCGAGCAGATCCCTCGAGCATTAGCGGCAAATGCTTCATGGCCATGTTGTCACGGCCGATCTGGACTACCACTCGGTAATCTTCCAGCCATATCTCAGGCTTGGACTTGCCAGTGAATTTGCTGATCCCCATGGCCAACCTGAAGGTGTTGGGAATCTCTGCCGCCCGTATGTAACGGCTGAAGCACTCGGGACCCGATGGTACGGAACCACTCGGTGCGTCGTGATCTCGGCCTTCTCGTAGGGCCCGGCCCTTGTCGACCAGGTTCTGAGCGAGAACGGATCTCGCGTTGAACTACGGGTCTCAAGTGTCCCTCGTGTGACGAGTGGGACTCGGCCTACGATCACCATCGCGTGTCCTCCTGTCGTCGTAGGGCTGGCACCCGTACGCACCATCTCGTGGTGGAGGCATTAGGGCGCGATCGTAGTCGTCATGACGCCGGGGCGACGCCACTCGATCGCGCCTTCGATCCTCGTGATGATCTATTGAGGAGGAAGTGACTCGGCGCCTGTTGGAGCCGAGTGGGCTATGATCCGACTAAACAGTATCCGCGCGCACTGACGCGCTGTGGATCCGATCTCTGGACTGGGACACTGCCGCATTCTACGTCAGCGCCATTTTCAGGAGTGCCTGGATCTGCCGAATTCCTTCCCCGGCCGCAGAGCCAGAGGGCTGGATGGAATCCATGATCCGAGTGGCAGCCACCAGATTTTGCAATGGAGTACTGAGCACTTGATACTTACGAGGCTGGTCACTCGAGAAGAGCAGGCGTTTGTGCCGACTGGAACTGGGTTGACGACATTCACGTTCGTCCAGCTCCCTCTGAAGCCGTTCAAGGTGATCGCGCTCGGCCAAGGTGGCCAGGCGAGTCGACTCCATGGCCAACGCCTCGGGGGTCGTCCCGGTGATGGGGGTGTTCAGGAGCTGTTTGTTCCTGCGACGGAGCTCGTCTTGTTGATCTCGGGTGAGAGCTTGAGGCACGTACGGCTCGTGGATGTCGGCACCGCCGTCTGTGTTGCCATGTGACGCACCCGCGCGGCCATCCCGGGCGTTCGTGTATCCCGGGGGCGCGCGGTGGTCGGAGTTATCTGCCATGAGAACCTCAGCGGTCGGCTCGGTGCTTTCGCACTCGGACTCCTCAGAGGAATGGCCGAATGACCCCTTATAGAGGTCGAGGGCGGGCTTGTCGAACTCGAGAGCCGCCACATGCTCTACCGCTGCCTGGACGGCCATGGTGTGGTTGATCCAGCGCTGCAGCCGCGAGCACCCGGAATGCTTGCGGCGGCGCGCGATGGTAGAGTGGGAAGCAACTCGGTACGAAGCCGAGGGCTATCGGAGAAGGACTCCATATGACGATGCGCAGAAGTGCGTCGCACCGTGGACGGGCAATGCCTCCACGTCCAGCGGGGCCTCACGAAGCCACGCTGAGTCGTCGGTGATGAAGGAGATCGCCCTGAACAGATTTCGCCGCCGACTGACATGATGATGAAGGATACCACCTACGCTGTGAAATTTTTCTAGACGCCTAGCCCCACGGTGGGTGCCAACTGTCGGGGTTACGATCCTGACAATGAGTACTAGGGGTACGAATAAGGGGTAGAACCTAGCTACGGCGCAGGTGTAACACTCGGTGTTTAACGAGTTCCGGCCCCTCTCGGTGGAGGTAAAAACCCTACACTCATGCCCTGAGGCTTGTTTTGATTTGATGGGTATGGTTAGAAAGATTGCTCGTGCCTGGCTACAGAGGGGGGCGCAGCTTATATAGAGTGTGTTGCAGCCCCATGTCTCCCACGCCGCCGAGGCATTAAATGACACTGAATGCTTCAGTTATAGGTGTGATGAGCCTCTACTACGGCAGTTATAGGTAACGGTAGCCTTGAATCTTGTTAAAGGATGACTTAGGATTCCTCGACCGTTGCAGCTCCCACGACGCCCTCCTGCCTTCTCTATCCGAGTGGTGGTCCATCAGCCGAGTGACGTGTGGTCGTCCGAGTGCCGTCGAGCTATCCGAGTGGACTTCCTGAGGTAAGCATCCGAATGCTGGCATGGTCCAGGGACCTACATACGATGGTGATGGGCCCCATGTGGGTCCCAAATGATGGGTCCTTGACCCTACTTGTAATAGGTGACCACATCACCGCCCTAACACTAACGTCATGTGTAGCCACGCCTCCACCTTAAACTGGAACCTCCTCATTGCCATCTGTTAGAAATATGCCCTAGAGGCAATAATATTTGTATTATTATATTTCCATATTCATGATTAAGAGTTTATATTATATGCTATGACTGCTATGATCCTGGAATAGGCGATTCAGCGAAAAACTCATATGCACGCGTGGAATGATAAATGGTAAATTAAAGGTTCCTAGTCTTGCCTCTAAGACTAGCTCAAGTGTTGTTGGTGACACATTTTCCGGATCTTAGGATATCATTGAATGTAACGGTAGTCCTAGAACAACATTGAGATTATGACGTTGGAAGAACGATCATAATGAATCGACTCAATCTTGTTTGTTATGAATTGAGTTAATATCGTCTGCATTCAATTGTAATAGCACGGAGTGTTAACGTGTGATATTGCTCCTTAGACCATGAGAGTATCATGGTCACTTCTTACCGTACGATGGGCTTTGGGGTTGCTCAAACGTCACCTGTAACACGGTGATCATAACGACAACTTACAGGTTCATAGAAAAGTTTGACAAGTGAATGGATAGCTCGAGAGTGGGATTTGCTCCACCGATGATAGAGATATTCTTAAGGCCCTCTCAGTGTGATGGCATCAATCATCATCTGACCAAAGACACGTGACTTCGTCACAGGGATGCCAGAACACAATAATGAGAAAGAAGAACAAAACCGGTAACGAGGATTTTGGTATAGTGAGCATGGTGATGACTCAGGAGGATACCGATGCATCCCAGGTTTTGTGAAGTATCATGAAGCAAAGGGAATATCACATGATAACCAAAGGTTCACTTGAATATCATTCTTGTACTCACAGGGACCAATATAGACGTCCACTGTCCCGCTGTTGGTCATTGAACGAACGGTTTCGTCCATGTCTGTGAGTTACCGAACCTGCGGGGTCACAAGCTTAAGGCAATCATGATCTACTAAGTGTTAGTAGGCCGGGAGTCATGAGAATATATTTGTGGAATTATTTCATGAATATTCAGAATAGTTTCGAGAGGATCCGGAAGGGTTTCGATGAGTATCGGGTAATACCGGGTATTACCGATAAATTATATATAGGTGGAAAAAGTTTCTGGAGATGTTAAAAAATATATAATATGGTCTAGAAGTATTTATAACATTTTATATTTAATTTAAATATCAACGGGCCTAAAAAGGCCAAGAGGCGGAAGGCAACTTGGGCCAAAAAGGCCCAACTGGGAAAGTGCCTCCCTTCCCTAAGGAAGGGGGCCGAATTGAAGTGGGGGAGGAGTCCAACTCCTCCTCCCTTGGCCGGCCAAAGGGGAGGGACTTTCCCTCCCCTTGTGGCACCGCTCCTCTCCCCTCCAACCTATATATACTAGAGGATTTCCACCCATTGGAGATGCAAGTTTTGGAACCTCCTCTAGTTCTAGTTCTCGTTGGTCCTAGTTGACTAATTAGAGCTAGGCTAATCCTCTTGTCCTCATAATTAGAATCCCCGTCTGGTTCTAATCTCCTCCCTCTAATTCTCTGGTGATGACTAGCTCTGGGCGGCGAAGCGCTGTCGTGTCGTGAAGGCTGCACAGTTGCAACCAAGTAGAGAGGTCGTGATTTCAGTCTTCGGTTCGAGGGACTGTTCATGGGCGGCATGAGGTATGGTTGATCGATGGTTCGAATGACTCCAAGTATGATGTACACCGAAATGTTCTTCTTCCGCTGCAACTCGGTGATGGTAACGATTATGATTCCAACCCGTTATGCATCTTCATATTGATCTTGGGTGATCGTAGGTGCGAATTTTATCTACTATGTTTCCCAACAGTGGCATCATGAGCGGTTTTATGAGTAGATGCAGTTTGCGATCTAGATCACATGTGATTGTGAGGGTTGATGTCATTGTTATGCTTCCCTTGAGTGTTGCTTTGGTTCAATTCATCGACAACATAGTGTCGTTTTGTTACAAGGTTCTGACAATAGATTGACTCTGGTTGTCGATGATCTGCTAACAGTTCCTTGGGCTTCACCATAGTTGAGAATACTGAACCATCGCGTACACAAGAGGGTGCCGAAGATGGATGATCTTCTAGGGGTTCACGCGTATTGACGAAGTTTATTGTGAGGCTAGAGATTTTTAATTAAGTCTCTTGTTTACACCCCAAAACTTAATATAGCATCAAGAATCATTGCCTAAATTATGGACGTAGGTAGCTAGTATTACTTCTTAAAACTGGTTAACAATGTAACTATTTTTTTGCCAAAAACGATTAGAGGACGTCTAACTTGGTTTTTGTAGGGTATGCATATGATGTGGTATAGCCTTCATCATGATAATGAGTTTATGTATGAGATGGTTGTATATTGTAATGTTAAGTGCCTTCACGTCATGACATGATCGCTGGAGCCACGAGATTTCCATGTTAATGTAAAATTTGTAGAGATAGCCTACAGGTTACAGGTAACGATGGCAAACGTACACGGAGGACTGATACGTCTCCAATGTATCTATAAATTTTTATTGTTCCATGCTTTTATAGTATCAATCTTGGATGTTTTATATGCAATTATATATCATTTTTTGGGACTAACCTATTAACTTAGTGTCAAGTGTCAGTTGCTGTTTTTTGCTTGTTTTTTGTTTTCCAATAAATCAGTACCAAACGAAGTCCAAATGCCACGAAACTTGTTGAGGATTTTTTCTGGACAAGAGAAACCCTAGAAGGTTTGGGAGGAGACCAGACATGCAACAAGGAGACGGCAAGGCACTTGGGCGCACCCAGGGGGTAGGCATGCCCAAGTACCTTGTGGGCCCCTCATGGCTCCATCTGACCTAATTCCACCTCTATAAATTCTCTAAAATCGGCAAACCAACAGAGAGCCACCCAAAATACTTTTTTCACCGCCGCAAGTTTTTGTTCTTCGGAGATCCCATCTGGAGGCCTTTTTTGATACTTTGCCGAAGGGGGAATCGATCACGGAGGGCCTCTACATCAACCTTGCTACCCTTCCGATGATGTATGAGTATGTGACGCCCCCGATTCAATCGTACACTAATCATGCACGCAAACGTGTACGATCAAGATCAGGGACTCACGGGAAGATATCACAACACAACTCTAAAACATAAATAAGTCATACAAGCATCATAATACAAGCCAGGGGCCACGAGGGCTCGAATACAAATGCTCGATCATAGACGAGTCAGCGGAAGCAACAATATCTGAGTACAGACATAGGTTAAACAAGGTGCCATAAGATGGCTAGCACAAACAAGGATACAACAGATCGAACAGGCGCAGGGCCTCCTGCCTGGGATCCTCCTAACTACTCCTGGTCGTCGGCGTCCTGGACGTAGTAGTAGGCTCCGCCCTGGTGGTAGTAGTCGTCGTAGGTGGCGTCTGGCTCCTGGGCTCCAGCATCTGGTTGCGACAACCAGCAAGAAGGGAAAGGGGGAAAGGAGGGGGAAAGCAACCGTGAGTACTCATCCAAAGTACTCGCAAGCAAGGATCTATACTACATATGCATGGTATATGTGTAAAGAGGCAATATCGGTGGACTGAACTGCAGAATGCCAGAATAAGAGGGGGATAGCTAGTCCTGTCGAAGACTATGCTTCTGGCAGCCTCCATCTTGAAGCAATAGAAGAGAGTAGTTGGAAGTTAACCAAGCAACAACGTATAGCATAATCCTACCCGTCGATCCTCTCGTCGCCACCATGCGAGAGAGCGACCACCGGGTTATATC
Organism: Thinopyrum elongatum; assembly: GCA_011799875.1. Classification (NCBI taxonomy): domain Eukaryota; kingdom Viridiplantae; phylum Streptophyta; class Magnoliopsida; order Poales; family Poaceae; genus Thinopyrum; species Thinopyrum elongatum. The sequence goes on from CM022298.1 coordinate 387,438,496, forward strand.
TGTCACTTGTAAGGGTGTGTTTTATTAAGTATCCATTTCTAGTTGTCATGAGGTCGGAATACAACTCCGGGTCGTCCTTTTACCGAGGGACACGGCTATTCGAATAGATAACCTTCCCTGCAGGGGTGCACCACATATTCCCCAACACGCTCGATCCCCTTTGGCCGGACACACTTTCCTGGGTCATGCCCGGCCTCGGAAGATCCACACGTCGCAGCCCCACCTAGGCTCAACAGAGAGGTCAGCACGCCGGACTAATCCTAGGCACTCTGGGGTCTGGGCCCATCGCCCAGTGCGCTCCTGCACGTTGCGTACGCGGCCGCGAGCAGACCTAGCAACCCACACGATCACGGCGGTTACGTTATCGCGGTCCCACACGGCGCGCGCCGCTCAGTCGCTGACGTCAAGAAGGCTTCAGCTGATACCACGACGCCGGGATACCCATAACTACTCCCGCGTAGTTGGTTAGTGCGTATAGGCCAGTGGCCAGACTCAGATCAAATATCCAATCTCGTTAAACGTGTTATTATGAGATCACCGCGGACGACGACCAGGGCCAGGCCCACCTCTCTCCTAGGTGGTCACAACCTGCCCTGCCGCTCCACAACAAAGAGTCACTTAGGGGGCCGTCGAGGAGGCCAATCCTTTCAGCCCCCATTCGTGAATCACCTGCGGGTGCTCGACGAGCCGACCCGACTTTAGTATCCATCTGATGTCACATGTAATAAGTAGTATACATATCCGCAATCGCCACCCGTGGCGAGCACGGCCCAATAATGTAGCATAGCAGACAGACGAGAATGTAGGGCCACTGATGACAAACTAGCATCCTACACTAGGCATTTAGGATTGCAGGTAAGGTATCAACAACAGTAGCAACAATGACAGGCTATGCAGCAGAATAGGATTAACCGAAAGCAGTAACAGGCTACACTACTCTAATGCAAGCAGTATAGAGAAGAATAGGCGATATCTGGTGATCAAGGGGGGGGCTTGCCTGGTTGCTCTGGCAAGTAGGGGTCGTCAACAACGTAGTCGGTCGGGGCACCAGCAGCTGCGTCGGTCTCGTAGTCTACCGAAGAGAAGAGGGGGAAGAAACAGTAAACACACGGCAATAATGCAACAGGGATGCATGACATGTCTAAATGATATGCCGGGGTGATATACAGCCTAACTAAGCGATTTAGTTAATTTAGGAATTTATTCGGATTTATTTAATTAGGGTTGGACACTATTCATTTATCGAAAACGGTCTAATTGTTCAACGTTCTCATAGCTGCGGGCGTCTGACGGAGATACCGAGGGCGTATCCGGGTTCGTATCGTCGTTCTGAGCAAGTTTCATGTATAAAATATTTTCATCGGAGTTACGGTTTAAAAGATATGATTTTCTAAAGTTTTTATTAATTTCTGAAATTTTAATTAATTATTTAATTCAACATTATCCGAAACAGTGCTGCGATGATGTCAGCATGACATCATGCTGATGTCAGCAGGCGCCCTGACAGGGTGGGTCCCACCTGTCATAGACTGTTAAATTAATTAGGGTTAACTAATTATATTACTGTTTAATTAACACTAATTAGTTAATTAAATTAACCTAATCAGGATTAATTAACTAATTAATTAATTATTTTTATTATTTTTATTTTTATTTTTATTTCCTTTTTATTAAAACGTTCTGGGGCTGGGCCCCACATGTCAATGGGCCAGGGGGACTTAACGGGCGCTGGGTACGGGTAACGGGCGGGCGAACCCGCTCGAACGGGCACGGGCGATGGGGCGCGCCAGGGCGCCATCGCCGGTCGCGGGAGATGGCCGCGAGGGTGCGCGGCCGGCGGCCACGGCGCGGCTGGAGCCGCGGGGGGGGGGAGGACCGGTGGCCGGAGGCGGCGTAGAGGGGCGAGGTGGGACTGGCGGCAGAGGTAGGCGAGGGTGAGGCGCAGGCAGCGCGCGGGGTAGTGAGTAGGGGCCGGCGAGGCAGAGAGGCCTCAGCGGGGCGAGGCGCTGGGCGCGGTGACCGCTGGGCGACGGGCACGGCCGGACGGCGCGGCGCATGGCCAGGGCACGGCCCGACCGCGGTGAGCGCGGGGCCGGAGCGCGCGAGGCGTGGTCACGGCCGGAGCGGAGCAACGGTGGGCGCGGCGGGAGCGCGGCAGGCGAGCGAGAGAGGAGGACCGGGGGCCTCACCGAGGGAGCGTAGGGACGGGGCAGTGGAGCGCGAGGAGGAAGACGGGGACGACGGCGGAGAGGAGAAGCAGGCCGGCGGGGGAGCGCTCCGGCGACGGCGTCCAACGGCAATGGCAACGGGGCGGCGTCGGGCGGCAGGGTCGGGGCGTCGCGGCGACCTCCACCTCTCGATCCCGATCCAATCGGGGGAGAGGGGGGAAGTGGGGGGGGTGGCTGGTTAGGGTTTCCCCCCCCATGGGGATAAGGCAGGGGATGGGGCTGGGCCGGCCAGTTGGGCCAGGTGGGTCGGCCAGCTGGGCCGCCTGGCCCAGTTGGCCAGGGGGGCCTTTTCTTTTCTTTTGTTTTTCTGTTTCTTTTCCCTTTTCTTTACTGTTAAATGTTTAGGCCCCAAATGGTTTTTGTAAAAAGTGTGACCTATTTCATAAATACCATTGCATTATTCCTCAACACCTAAAATTAGTTTGGACAAAACATAATTCCATATTTATTTCAGATTTAATAAATGGTTATTAAATACCATCTTTATCCACTGTTTGAGGTTGTTCGAGTCACTTATCCAATTCCAATGATGTTGGTTTCAATTTTAGAATAGCCTCTGGAATATTTGTTACTTATCTGACATTTTAGTTTCTATGTTGGACAACTTTTATACTCCACTTTCATTTAAATTTGAATTTGACTTAGGAGTTGAAATGCAATATTATGCTAATGATGATTATGCACTATTAATCATGATGACATGGCCTCATCAAAAGGGTGATCTCTGTAGCTTAATACAGGGGGTGTTACAAATCTCCTCCACTACAAGAAATCTCGTCCCGAGATTTAGGAGGTAGAAAGAAACAAAGCGGGGTATTCATCGCGAAGACGATCCTCGCGTTCCCAAGTGGCTTCATCCTCAGAATGGTTTGACCACTGAACCTTGAGGAACTTGATAACCTTCTGGCGTGTGCGACGCTCGGCTTGATCGAGAATGCGGACCGGATGCTCTCTATAAGAGAGGTCTTGTCGCAGTTCAAGCAATTCGTGATCTACTCCGCGGATAGGGTCTTTGAAGCAGCGGCGGAGTTGTGATACGTGGAACACATCGTGAACCTGAGAAAGGTTCGGTGGAAGTTCCAACTGATATGCCACTCTACCACGCCTTTCAAGAACAGTGAAAGGACCAATATAGCGAGGAGCTAGCTTGCCCTTGATCCCGAATCGGTGTGTACCTTTCATCGGTGTGACTCGAAGATAAGCCTTTTCGCCAGGTTGATAGACCATATCTTTGTGTTTGCGGTCATACTGACTCTTTTGACGTGACTGAGCAGTCTTCAAATGCTCGCGGACAACGCGAACTTGATCTTCGGCAAGTTGGATAATATCCGGACCGAAGAGTGGACGTTCCCCAGTTTCTGACCAATTTAGAGGGGTTCGGCACTTTCGTCCGTACAATACTTCGAAGGGGGCCATCTTCAGACTGGCTTGATAGCTGTTATTGTAAGAGAATTCGGCATATGGGAGAGATTATTCCCATTTCCTTCCGAAGGATATGACACAAGCTCGAAGCATATCTTCGAGAACTTGGTTCACTCGTTCAACTTGTCCTTGAGACCGAGGGTGAAAAGCGGTGCTGAAGGACAGATGAGTTCCCATAGCTTCTTGGAAACTTGCCCAGAATCTTGAAGTGAATAAGCTGCCACGGTCTGAACTGATAACCAGTGGAATACCGTGAAGTGAAACAATTCTGGACATGTAGAGAGTTGCGAGCTGACTAGCAGTGATCGTCTCTTTGACGGCTAGAAAATGTGCAACTTTGGAAAGTCGGTCAATGACGACAAGAATAGCATCATTACCTTTCTGTGATTTGGGAAACCCAGTGATAAAGTCCATTTCAACATGGTCCCATTTCCATTCAGGAACAGCAATTGGTTGCAGAGTTCCGGCGGGCCTTTGATGTTCTGCTTTGACGCGACGGCAAACATCACATTCAGCAACATAGCGAGCAATGTCTTGCTTCATGTTTGACCACCAGAATCTTTGACGGATGTCTTGGTACATCTTGGTACTGCCGGGATGAATAGACAACGGAGTGTCGTGAGCTTCTTGCATGACCTCCTGAGTCATACCCAGGTTACCTTTAGAGGGGACCACTAGTCGACTTTTAAAGAACAAGGTGCCAGTATCATCAATAGTGAAGAACGAAGGCCTTCCTTCAGCGAGATAACGCTTAATCTTGTGGGCTTGAGAGTCATAACCCTGCAGCGTCTTGATGCTGTCCACGAGATCTGGTTTAGCAACCAGGGTATTAAGAGAACCCTGGGAAACAACGTGGAGGTTCATTTTGTAGGAACCTTCAGGAGGGGAAGCGAGTGCTCCAGGAGGAACAATGTGGAGATTCAGCTTTCTGAATTCTTCAATAAGCGAAGGTTGAACTTCGTGAAACTGGAGGTGACTGCAATAAGACTTGCGGCTCAAGGCATCGGCCATTACATTAGCCTTGCCAGGGGTATAAGAAATACCCAAGTTAAAATCCGCTACGGTCTCCATCCATCTCTGTTGACGGAGGTTCAGGTCTGGCTGAGTGAACAGATACTTCAGACTTTGATGATCGGTGTAGATCTCGCAACGATTACCGAGAAGTTAATGTCCGCCACGTTTTTAGTGCATGGATGACGGCAGCAAGCTCGAGGTCATGTACTGGGTAATTCTCTTCGTGCGGACGCAATTGACGCGAAGCATAAGCAATTACTCTGCGGTCTTGCATTAGGACACCGCCTAATCCTTGACGGGATGCATCACAATAGATGACAAAATCCCTCTGGGAATCAGGAGGGGCAAGCACTGGGGCAGAAGTCAGCTTGTCTTTGAGCGTCTGGAAACTTTCCTGACACTTTTCCGTCCAATCGAACTTGACGCTTTATGAAGCAGGTTAGTCAGGGGCTTGGCGATCTTGGAGAAGTTCTCGACAAATCGACGGCAATAGCTGGCGAGTCCGAGAAAACTTCGAACTTGCTTGACGTTCTTTGGAGGAGCCCAATCAAGAATAGCCTGAACTCGCTCGGGTTGACGGCAATACCATCCTTGAGATGACATGCCCAAGGTATGTTACTCTTCGGGAAGCCAGAATTCACACTTGGAAAACTTAGCATATAGTTGATGCTCTCGAAGTTTTTCCAGAACAAGTCGAAGATGTTCAGCATGTTCCTCTTTGTTCTTGGAGTATACTAGGATATCATCCAGGTAAACCACGACGAACTTGTCAAGGTATTCCATGAATATATAATTCATCAGGCGGGAGAATGTGGCGGGAGCATGTGTTAAGCCGAATGACATGACAGTGTACTCGTATGAGCCATATCGAGTAACGAAGGCGGTCTTTGGGATATCCTCTTCACGAACACGGATCTGGTGGTAACCCAACCTTAAGTCGAGTTTAGAGAACACTGATGAACCCGCCAGTTGATCATACAAATCGTTTATCCGAGGAAGGGGATATTTGTTCTGGATAGTTGCTTGGTTAATGGGACGGTAATCTTGGACCAATCGGTTTGATCCATCCTTCTTCCTGACAAAGAGAGAAGGTGCTCCCCAAGCAGAGGAACTTGGGCGAATGAAACCCTACGAAGTGAAGCGTCGATTTCCTCCTTAAGTTCAAGGAGTTCATGCGGCGGCATCTTGTAGGGTCGCTTGGCGATAGGAGTGGTGCCTGGTTTCAAGCGATGACAAATTCGACAGCTCGAGCAGGGGGTATCCCTGGGAGTTCTTCTGGGAAAACACCTTGGAATTCGCGAACAACTGGAATGTTCTCGATGCCTTCAAGTGGTGATGCGTTTAACGCATTCAAGGCATAAAGCCTCGCCTCGGCATTTTGGATGATTTGAGCCTGGTAGCTTATTATTTCATCTGAGGGTGTAGAAGATGGACGATCTTCGTGGCGCAAACTATAGAAGCAGTATGCGCTTTCAACCAATCCATTCCGAGAATGAGGTCGATACTACAGACTTTAGTATGAAAGGGGAGGCGTGAAACTCCAGCCCTTCAATTTCAACGGTGACGTCGTTGCTACCCTGGAGGTTTGACATTGACCCGCGGGGGTGTGTATTACTATTGCAGTGTTCATGACCTCACATTTAATGTCGTGTTTGTATGCAAATTCTTCGGACATGAATGAATGCGATGCTCCCGAATCAAATAAACAGAAGCGGTACTGATTAACAAGGAGAGTACCCATCACGGTGGCAGGCTGGTCCTGAGCTTCATTGTAATCGGTGTGGTTGGCCTGAATACGCCCATAAGTCTTGGCATTGTTGTTGCGAGGCTGATTGTTCCTACGGTCAGTTGCTGGAAGTGCCAGTTGGTTCTGGTTCTGTATGCAGTTCCTGGAAAAATGACCTGGCTGCCCACACTTGTAGAACAGACTATCATTGGGATTGGGAGCAGGAGCTCGGTGGTGGAGCTGGAAGTCCTGGCTGCCTAGGTGGTGGAGGCAGACGCGGTTGCAGTATAGGACCGTCTTGGAGCAGGTGCAGCTGGACGGTACACGCTGTTTGGAATCCAGATCCGACGCTTCTGTGCAGGCTGGCCGAAGATGAACCAGTGTCACGGTTGCGCCTAAGAGATCCCTGGTGTGCCTGCAGACCAGTCTCGACCTGGATAGCCTTGTTCACCAAGATGGAGAAATTATCAATTTCATGCACAAGGAGCGCTAGCTTGATGTCAGCTTGAAGTCCTTCGCGAAACCTTTCCTGGTGGCGAGCATCAGTGGGAATGTCTTCTTCAGCATAGCGGATAATTCCAGAAACTCCCGCTGATAAGCTTCCACTGTCTTGTTGCCCTGGGTGAGGTGCGGAACTCTTGCTTCTTCCGGTCCATGATTCCCTGAGGAATGAAACGGGCACGGAAGGCAGCTTGGAAATCCGGCCAAGTGATGACTTTGCCAGCTGGTTGAGTGCGCCTGTGGCTGTCCCACCATTGAGCAGCGGGGCCCTTGAGAAAGAAGGAGGCGAAGGTGACATAGTTTGCAGGGGCAACGCCACCAGATTCCAACTCATAGGTGATGTCGCGAAGCCAGTCATCCGCATCCAGGGGCTGAGTTGAGCCGCGGTAGACGGTTGGGTTGAGGCGCATAAAGTCCTGCAGGGTCCCTGGGCCCGGATACTGGTTCATATTGGGACGAGGAAACTGATCCATGATCCCTTGCATGAACTGACGTTGCAGTTCAAATTGCTGCATCATTCCAGCCATATAGTTCGGCGGTGGTGGATCGTTGGCACCACGGCCACGACCACGACCAGCGGGTCTAACCATCCTGCTAATTTACAACAGGGGGTAGTTTAGTAAAGCAAGCGCGAGTGCTTAGTGACAAGCATGATGTAACACGACAATACTCCAAGCAGTGTTATAGATACATAACAGTAGTCGATTAAGACATACAGATCCATACACAACGTCGGGTACAAGCGGACAGCATACGGCGCAAATCAAAAGCTAGACATACTAGGCGGCGCGCAGGCACGCGTGTAAGGAAGTACACAACGAGAGATAGCAAAGGCTACATCAACGTCGGAGAGAACCACTGTAACGGGGTAGCCTGAGTGCGGACGACGAATGTTCGTCGCGGAAAGATCCTGTGCTCCATGTGCACTCTGATGCAGAACCCGGTCTCGAGCTGTAAGAAGAGGTCCACGTGTCGGTGTGTGACCTCCAACAGTAGGCCAGTCAATACCAGCATACATCTGAGTCCTGCGCGGATAAAGGATGTGCTCCGGATGTATCCCTGCACGAACAGCGGGCAGCAACTGCGTCATAGCATCGTAGAGACGTGCTCGAGTGGTAACCAACTCGACGGCAAGAGCCCGAACAGTGCGATCCAGACCTGAGTGCACTGAATCAGAACGCGCGGGTCGTAGCGACGAGGCTCGTACGGGGCACAGATAGCTGTGTAGTATCCGGTAGCATCTCCAGCAGGGCTACGGAATGTATCGGAACTCAGAGTCATCCAAGATAGCATTGTGCTCCCCTCGTAGACGTACGACAGCGGAGTAGGCGCATCATGGACTGCCATCTCAATCGTCACGCCTAATCCGTGAAAAAGGTGTAGCTCGGTGTCTGAGTTGTTCTGCTGATCATAAATCCGAACTTCAGCATAGTACTGTTCCTGGTTGAACTCGCGGTAAACCTCATAAACCAAGTACTCAGGGTACCAACGGTAGCCAAGTCTGGTCATGAGAGCGATCAGGACAGCTGGAAACCCAGGGGTATTACGAGCCCAAGTGCGAAGCACAAGCTGTGTCGTAGGACGCGGTGGAAACAAACGGTCCATCTGAAACAGAGGAAATTCAGATTTGTCAATGACAATGAGAAGTTTAACACAACTCGGAGAGAAAGTTAGACAAAACAATGGAAAGGAAAATGATTATCAGACTAATCAGATCAACGACAGGGAAATCGCACAGCTATCCAGCTCTCCGGGTAGACAGAATTTACGAGATCCTAAGTGTCGGCGTTGAGTAAAATTCATTTAACCCGAGTAGAAGAGAGATCAGAGTCCCAGAGTTAGACGAGGAATAAAAGATCCTAATACACCCAGTTGGCAATGTGGGCCCGTAAGCCACACAGCCAAGTTAGTAAAACGGTTTTCTTTGTCTAGACTCAACTTCGGCCAAGGAATTGGAAAGGGGGATTCCTACAGGCAGTCGGCTCTGATACCAACTTGTGACGCCCCCGATTCAATCGTACATAATCATGCACGCAAACGTGTACGATCAAGATCAGGGACTCACGGGAAGATATCACAACACAACTCTAAAAACATAAATAAGTCATACAAGCATCATAATACAAGCCAGGGGCCACGAGGGCTCGAATACAAATGCTCGATCATAGACGAGTCAGCGGAAGCAACAATATCTGAGTACAGACATAGGTTAAACAAGGTGCCATAAGATGGCTAGCACAAACAAGGATACAACAGATCGAACAGGCGCAGGGCCTCTGCCTGGGATCCTCCTAACTACTCCTGGTCGTCGGCGTCCTGGACGTAGTAGTAGGCTCCGCCCTGGTGGTAGTAGTCGTCGTAGGTGGCGTCTGGCTCCTGGCTCCAGCATCTGGTTGCGACAACCAGACAAAAGGGAAAGGGGGAAAGGAGGGGGAAAGCAACCGTGAGTACTCATCCAAAGTACTCGCAAGCAAGGATCTATACTACATATGCATGGTATATGTGTAAAGAGGCAATATCGGTGGACTGAACTGCAGAATGCCAGAATAAGAGGGGGATAGCTAGTCCTGTCGAAGACTACGCTTCTGGCAGCCTCCATCTTGAAGCAATAGAAGAGAGTAGTTGGAAGTTAACCAAGCAACAACGTATAGCATAGTCCTACCCGTCGATCCTCTCGTCGCCACCATGCGAGAGAGCGACCACCGGGTTATAACTGTCACTTGTAAGGGTGTGTTTTATTAAGTATCCATTTCTAGTTGTCATGAGGTCGGAATACAACTCCGGGTCATCCTTTTACCGGGGGACACGGCTATTCGAATAGTATAAACTTCCCTGCAGGGGTGCACCACATATTCCCCAACACGCTCGATCCCTTTGGCGGACACACTTTCCTGGGTCATGCCCGGCCTCAGAAGATCCACACGTCGCAGCCCCACCTAGGCTCAACAGAGAGGTCAGCACGCCGGACTAATCCTAGGCACTCTGGGGTCTGGGCCCATCGCCCAGTGCGCTCCTGCACGTTGCGTACGCGGCCGCGAGCAGACCTAGCAACCCACACGATCACGGCGGTTACGTTATCGCGGTCCAACACGGCGCGCGCCGCTCAGTCGCTGACGTCAAAAAGGCTTAGCTGATACCACGACGCCGGGATACCCATAACTACTCTCCCGCGTAGTTGGTTAGTGCGTATAGGCCAGTGGCCAGACTCAGATCAAATATCCAATCTCGTTAAACGTGTTTATTATGAGATCACCGCGGACGACGACCAGGGCCAGGCCCACCCTCTCTCCTAGGTGGTCACAACCTGCCCTGCCGCTCCACAACAAAGAGTCACTTAGAGGGCCGTCGAGGAGGCCAATCCTTTCAGCCCCCATTCGTGAATCACCTGCGGGTGCTCCTCGAGCCGACCCGACTTTAGTATCCATCTGATGTCACATGTAATAAGTAGTATACATATCCGCAATCGCCACCCGTGGCGAGCACGGCCCAATAATGTAGCATAGCAGACAGACGAGAATGTAGGGCCACTGATGACAAACTAGCATCCTACACTAGGCATTTAGGATTGCAGGTAAGGTATCAACACACAGTAGCAACAATGACAGGCTATGCAGCAGAATAGGATTAACCGAAAGCAGTAACAGGCTACACTACTCTAATGCAAGCAGTATAGAGAGAATAGGCGATATCTGGTGATCAAGGGGGGGCTTGCCTGGTTGCTCTGGCAAGTAGGGGTCGTCAACAACGTAGTCGGTCGGGGCACCAGCAGCTGCGTCGGTCTCGTAGTCTACCGAAGAGAAGAGGGGGAAGAACAGTAAACACAAAAACCGGCAATGATGCAACAGGGATGCAGGACATGTCTAAACGCAGGGCCAGGGTGGATATCAGCCTAACTAAGCGATTTAGTTAATTTAGGAATTTATTCGGATTTATTTAATTAGGGTTGGACACTATTCATTTATCGAAATCGGTCTAATTGTTCAACGTTCTTATAGCTGCGGGCATCTGACGGGAATACGGAGGATGTATTCGGGTCCGTATCGTCGTTCTGAGCAAGTTTCATGTATAAAATATTTTCATCGGAGTTACGGTTTAAAAGATATGATTTTCTAAAGTTTTTTAATTTCTGAAATTTTAATTAATTATTTAATTCAACATTATCCGAAACAGTGATTGATGACTCAGCATGACATCATGCTGACGTCAGCAGTTAATTAAGTTAATTACTAATTACTGTTTATTAACACTAATTAGTTATAGATTAACTTCAGGATTAATTAACTAATTAATTAATTAATTAATTTATTATTTTAATTATTTATTTTTATTCTTTCTTTTTCTTTATTAAAACGTTCTGGGGGGGCCCACTGGACAGTGGCACAGCCGGACGCGTCCGCGCTGTGCCCGTCCAGAGCCGGACGCGTCCGCGGTGGGGGGGGGGTAACAGCGCGCGCGGCACGGCGAGCGGCGGCGGCGCAGCAGAACGCGCGCCGGCAGCGAGCGGGCGTGGCGCGGTGCGGTTTATCGACGGCCGCGGGGAGCCGGAGGCGAGCGGGGCGGCGTTGGTGGCCGGAGCGGCAACGGGCGGGGCGGCCAGCGGATGCCGGTGCGCGTCGCGAGGGAGGAGGGGCCGGATCGCGTGCGCGCGGTGTGGAGCGGGCCAAGGTGCGCGTGACGACGGCGACAATATAGCTAGGGAGTGCCTTGGCCCTCATAGTAGGCCTTTTGTTAACTATCTTCTGACGTAGGGCGCCAGGTCTTGTTGCAGTTTCGCTTCTCTCGGTCTGTCGTCTTTTCGGTGGCTTCTGTGTTGCTTGTTTTTGTTGCGGTTCAGTAACGGAGGTTTTTAATCTCATGGTTTGTCTTTGAGGTGGTGCGGGTCGGTTTTTCGTATCTCATGTAGGCGTGGTTTCTGAGTGTCTGTTGGTGGGAAGCTTATGCGTCTTTTGTGATTCCACGGATCTCACTCACCATATTGTGTATTTCTGCGAGTCTTTTCGTTGCCGTTGCGTTCTTTGGTTCGTGTCTCTTTCTCGTTGCTTACTCTGTGTTTCTATCCGCCTTTCGTCCTTTTCTGTTTCTCTCGGGGAGGTGGCTTGGCTTACTTAGTAGCTATCGGACGTCTTGCTAGCCTTTTTCTGCAGTTTTTGGTTTCGGTATTTGGTGGGGGGTGGGGGTTTGATAGAGGGGCGTGGCGGGTTGGGTTGGCGTGGCTAATCTCATTGAGTAGTTGGTTTGGGGTGCGTTGTTTAGGGTGGCTCTCTCATCGTGTTTGCCCTCTGTTCCTCGTCTCGTATTAGAGTCCCTGTTTTGTCTCTTTTCGCTTCGCTTAATCTTCTGTGCGAGTTAAATGCTCCTAGTCGGGGATCCGGTTGCATGCGACTCTTGTCATGTTCGCGTTTCATATTTCTGTGTTCTTCGGTGGTGTCGGTCGTGCCTTGTTCTTCAAGCTTTTCTTCTTGCGTGTTTTCGTGGGGGGTTTGGGTAATGGCGGGTTCTTGTTTTACTGGTACACGTATTTTTATATTCTTCTACGTTGTCTTCTTCTTTCTATGCTTCTCTCTCTACTTTTCGTACTTTAATCTTTTTCATCCCTCTCCCTTTTGTTTTTGGTTTTTTTTATAACTCTATCTCTTTTATTTTTTCTTTTTTTTTTTCTTCTTTTTTGCTTGTTTTTTTTTTTCACTTCTCTTTATTCTCGTTCTTGATTTGGTTCGGGAGCGATATTTCCCTTCCAGAGGTATGTCTTCTCTTCTTTTTCGGTTTCTGTTTTGCCTCAAGTTGGTTCGTGGTTCCGCCTGTCGTTTGTTTTGTTGTTGTTTGGAGAGGGTGCGGGTGTTTATATATTTTATTTTTTCCTTTCTTCGAGTTCGGTCTGTTGTTCGTATTTTCTTTTTTATTCCTGTTTTGGGCGGTGGGTCTTCATCTGTTATCTGCGTAGATTGGGAGGCTTGATCTCTACTGTTAAATGTCTAGTCCCAAATGGTTTTTGTAAAAAGTGTGACCTATTTCATAAATACCTGTGCATTATTCCTTAACACCTAAAATTAGTTTGGACAAAACATAATTCCATATTTATTTCAGATTTAATAAATGGTTACTAAACATTATCTTTATCCCCTGTTTGAGGTTGTTCGAGTCACTTATCCAATTCCAATGATGTTGGTTTCAATTTTAGAATAGCCTCTGGAATATTTGTTATTTATCTGACATTTTAGTTTCTATGTTGGACAACTTTTATATTCCACTTTCATTTAAATTTGAATCTGACTTAGGAGTTGAAATGCAATATGATGCTAATGATGATTATGCACTATTAATCATGATGACATGGCCTCATCAAAAGGGTGATCACTGTAGCTTAATACAGGGGGTGTTACAGAGTAGTTTAACACAGACCTACGGGTCCATAGCTAGTAGATAGATGGCTTCTTCTCTCTCTTTGATCTTCAATACAATGTTCTCCTCGATGTTATTGGAGATCTATTTGATGTAATCTTCTTTTGTAGTGTGTTTGTTGGGATCCAATAAATTGTGGGTTTATGATCAGATTATCCATGAATATTATATGAGTATTTTCTAAATTCTTTTATGCATGATTATTATAGTTTTGTATTTCTCTCCGATCTATCCGTTTGGTTTGGCCAACTAGATTGATTTATCTTGCAATGCGAGAGGTGCTTTGTAATGGGTTCAATCTTGCAGTGATCTATATCCCATTGACAGAAAGGGACAAGACACGTATTTGTATTGTTGCCATTAAGGGGAAAACAACGGAGTTTACTCATATTGGTTGGGTTTACTTTGTCTACATCATGTCATCTTACTTAAGGCGTTACTCCATTCTTTATGAACTTAATACTCTAGATGCATGTTGGATAGCGGTCGATGTGTGGAGTAATAGTAGTAGATGCAGGCAGGAGTCGGTCTACTTGCCTCAGACGTGATGCCTATATACATCATCATTGCCTTGGATATCGTCATACCTATGCGCTTTTCTATCAATTGCCCAACAGTAATTTGTTTACCCACCGTATGCTTTTGTTCGAGAGAGAAGCCTCTAGTGAAAACTATGGCCCCAAGGTCTACCTTTATCATATATAAAATCCAAACAAAAACCTGGCTGCAATTTATTTATCATTATTTTATTTCATCTTTTTGTTTATCTATCTACCATTATCATACTTGATCCTTGCAATTAACCGCTGAGGGGATTGACAACCCCCTTGATCATGTTGGATGCAAGTATTTGTTCTTTTGTGTGTACGTGCTATTCACGAGGTCTTGCGTGGTTTTCCTACTGGATTGATAACCTTTGTTCTTAACTGAGGGAAATATTTATCTCTACTATACTTCATCATCCTCTCCTCTCCGAGGAAATCCGAACGCAGCTCACAAGTAGCAAGGACCCCGACGAGGAGAAGGTGTACTTGGTGCAGGACGAGGAGCTATAATTTCGTGCCATGGCAGAATTTTCGAATTTGATGCCACGACAATGTTTTCTAAAATGGTCGCCATGGCAACGTTCCTAAAATAAATGCCACGACAACGTTTTTGAAAGGTGCCACGACAACGAAATATTGGTCGTCACGATGCTTCAACTAGAGATTGAAGATGATCACGGAGATTCCGGGCGCCCAGGGTTATACCATATCATGCTTTTATGAATTGCCTAAGATGTTTACCCCTTTATTGTTTGCACCCTCGATTGCACAGTAGTCAATTACTAGGGTGATCTATCACAGTAAATATCAAGTTAAAAGGTGATCTTCCCAGTGTTGCAACTGTCTATAATATGTGGTGTTTCGGAGTGCGTCATGTCCACATGAGTACAAACAGGATGTGAGGTGTAAGACGGGCAATGTCAGACCGAGCAAGCATTAACACTCAGTTGTCTTGAAGTTCTAGCAGAATTATTGTAAGCTCAGAGCAAAAAGCATCGAAAGATGAACAAGAGTCATATGGGGATATGATCGGCAAAAGTTTGTCCACCAGTCAAAATTCTCATCATGAGTGATGTCCACGTCAATGGCTGAGAACTAGATTTGGATCTTGAATCACTTAAATCAATTATGAGATATATTGATTTGAGTGGGAGCACAATTATGTATTAATTTAGTTTAATCAGTAGTGTAAATTAATTATGAACAATGTCTATGTGTAGCTTGCATTATACTTGTAGAATTATGGCTCACAGTTCCACCTTTGTTGTTGAAATTGATTAGCTGTTATTTATCTAGTTGAATCTTTATGATTGAGAGGGTCATCCTATAAAAGTGCCAAGAAGGAATTTTGTCCTACTGCATGCTTACAATACTCTCTTGCTAATGCCATGGATGATGAGACTCACGTCCTTTGATCCAAAGGTTGGAATTGCATTATGATCTCCTTGCTTCCGAGAGACCCGAACTTCAAAATGTTTGGGATAGTTATGTTGTATTCTTGGAAGTTACTGAAAATTGTTTCCAGAAACAAACAAGGTTAAAAGATATATGATATCTAAAGAAGTTTTGTTTGCAAGTTGTAGTGAAGCGTTCAACTATGTTTAAGACTAAAATATGTAAGATCCGGAAGAACATCATTCATGAGTTGATGGTGAGAACTTAAAGAGAAAGAACAAAACCAAAGGATGTAATGAGACTTACATGCCTAGGGAAGTTTGGGGCTCACGCCACTCATGCAAAGTTAGATAATTCTTCTGTTGAAGTGGGAGAAATGTTGAAAGTAAAACTATAAGAAGTTTAGAGGCGGAAGGAAAGGAAGACTGGAATGTCCAGCTCAGTTACGAATGTCATAGAAGTTATAAGATGTGGAGAAAGTCAGTCAAGTAAAGTGTAATTCTTGAGAATTGTGATTAAATTGTTAAACACTAAATTCTTTGGGAATTGTGGTTAAAAGTTGATCACAAGGATACCGACTCGATTGCATGTTGTTGCGAATCGATGCAAAAATTACTACGACCTAATGACCAACAAATTAATGAGGTTAAAATATGTGTTGAAATTTTTGTAATAGTTATAATACTTTTTCATCAATATATTACCTCTAAATTAATTATCATAATTCATTTTAGAGTTTTGTACACTCTAGCCCATTGTATAGAAGTTGCAAGGAGGTTGTCATAAGAGAACAATAGTTGTTTGATGTAATGAACAAAAGGGCCATACTCCTATTGTGAATAGGATGTAAGTTATGAATATTGATAATAGAACTGAACATCCATAGCATTGGCTAAATGCCGCAAGACTAAAAGAATACCACATATGTGTGGCACTGCATTTAGTCACATTGGAGAAACCCGCATGGAAAAATTCCATGGTGATGGATTTTGGAGTCATGTGATTACAAATTATCAGACACTTGCAACTTTCGTCCAATAGTGAAGTAAACTAAAATACCGTTCACATGCCATAAAGAATGAGGAAAAATAATAATTGGAAATATGCATATTGATGTATGTAGTCCAATAAGTATTGTTGCAGGCAGTTGATTTATCTATCTTCAAGGATGACTCAAGTAGATATTTATATTTACTAATTGAGATATAAATCTAGATCTTTTGAAATGTCTCAAAAGATTTACAGAATGAAGTAGAAATTATTGAAATAAGAAAATTATTTTTCTACAATTGGATTTTAGAAAAGAATATTTGAGTTACAAATTTAGCGAATGTCTGATGAGCTGTGAAAAATATTTTATAGCTTGCACATTCTTGAAACACCACTAAGAGTAGAGTGTTTAGAGTAGATGTAATCAAACTATGTATGACATGGTGCGATCAAAGATATATTATTATGATGGGCCCCTTTTAATGTAATGCTTTAGAGATTATGTCTTTTACACTGAAAAGAGAGCCATCAAATTTGTTAAAATAAGTGCTACTTTGTAGGTTATCCCAAATGGATGCGTATTACTCTATCACTACACCAACGAAAAGTGATTTGTCACAGAGTGCGGAAATTTTGAATAAAATGTTTTCTGCAAAAGAGTGAGTGGGAGGATAGTGCAATTCGACGAGATTATAGAATCTCCGTGATCAGGTCAAAGAAAAGAAACGCTGGAAGTAGTTCTAAAATTTCTTACTGCGACTGATACAAAAGCCTCTACATGGGATATAGAGACTTTGGTCGAACGTGCAACTAAACTATATAGATTGGAAAATTCGTACAGACCTTCAGGGTATGTAGACAAAATATTGTTGAAACAAACAATGAACCTCTAATACACAGAGAAACGTTGATGGGCCCTGACTCCGGAATTGGCTATACACCAAAATAATCCAAGATAGTATCCACACACATAATTCAAGTTTAGAACTTGGTAGACCCTCTAAAAGACTTGAAGTCTAAAGTGTAGTGATGGATCTATAGATTGACAAAGATAAAAATGTTTTATAATGCTTGACTTGTTGCAAATAGTTTATGACAAGATCAAAGAGTTGATTATGACGAGATTGTCTCATCATAATAATACTTAAAGTCAGTTCGGATTAAACTAGCAATTAATAAATATTTCAGTTATGAGATATAACAGATGAATGTCAAAATGATTCCCATGAGATGGAAATAGACCCAAGGTTGTATATTTGATACGGTCTAAGGTAATTTTCTCGATCCAGAGGATGCTAGTAAGTGTGCAAACTTCAATAGATCCAGTAATGATCTAAAGCAAGCATAGTGGAGTTGGAATCTTTGTTTTGATGAATTGATCAAATAATATGATTTCAATATATCAAGAAGAGTTTTCTTGTCAAAGTCACATGGAAGGAGTTCTTAGCAAGAACCGGTATCTTGAAATACGGATGAGTGAAATGCATGATTTCACTTGTGTTAATTACATCGTATGTAAATGAACAGATAAGTGCAGTACTCCAAGTAAGTTGTGAGTAAAGTTACCAGAATTGTCAAATTGTTGATCATAGGACAACAATGAAAATGTTGATGAGTACTAATGACATGTTTCTCGCATACGGAGAAAATGAAGAAATTTGTGTAAGGAGTTTACATCAATAGGTGCTTAATGTAAGTAGTACATCGACAAAAATCTTCAATCGGTGCTCCAAGCGAATTTTGATTTCAATTAAATGATTTATGGTGGAACAGTAAGTTGGAATTGTCCAAGAAAATTATTGTGGTGAATTCTATAACAGAAGCCCGAGTATATTGTCGCTTTAGAAGCAACAAAATAGAGGGTGATGAATCAAAGGTTCATTTATGAACTTAGTAAGGTTTCTAGATGATTGTGCAAATAGAACATTGTTCTCATATAGTGGTTCTATGGCACAATCTAAGGAATCTAAGGTGTTGCCAGTGATTTAATATATACTAAGCTTGTTTCACATAAATTCTGAATTCATGTGAAACCATAATGAATGCATAGAAATGCAAATGGTACATACGGATCTGAAGTTGTCAGATTCGATAGGACGAAGTTTATACCACAAGCAAAGCATGGACTGACACCGGATTGCCATTGGCGTAAAAGTTAAAAGTGCTAACTAGATTATTGACTCTAGTGCAAGTGGGAGACTGTCAGAAATATGCCCTAGAGTCAATCATATTTGTATTATTATATTTCCATATTCATGATTAAGAGTTTATATTCTATGATATAACTGTTATGATCCTGTAATATGTGATTCAGTGGAAAACTCATATGCACATGTGGAATGATAAACGGTAAATTAAAGGTTCCTAGTCTTGCCTCAAAGACTAGCTCAAGTGTTGTTGGTGATCATGTTTTCTGTATCTTAAGATATCGTTAAGTGTAACGATAGTCCAAAAACAACATTGAAATTATGACGTTGGCAGAACGATCATATTGAATCGACTCAATCTTGTTTGTTATGAATTGAGTTAATATCGTCTGCAGTCAGTTGTAATAACATGGAGTGTTAACATGTGATATTGCTACTTAGACCATGAGAGTATTTTGGTCACTTTTTATCGTACGATGGGCTTTGGGGTTGCTCAAACGTCACTTGTAATACGGTGATCATAACGACAACTTACAGGTTCATCTGAAAGTTTGACAAGTGACCGGATAGCTTGAGAGTGGGATTTGCTCCTCTGACGATGGAGAGATATTCTTAGGGCCCTCTCGGTGTGACGGCATCAATCATCGTCTGGCCAGACACACGTGACTTTTTCACGGGGATGCCAGAACACAATAATGAGAAAGAAGAACAAAACCGGTAACGAGGATTTCTGTATAGTGAGCATGGTGATGACTCACGAGGATTTCTGTATAATGAACTGTTTATGTTTTCACCAATATATTTGTGTTCTTGATCCGATCTTGCAAGTTATACACACCTATTACGTGTTATAATCCGCATACCCCAAGGTGACAATAATTGGGATTCTTTCCGGTGATTACCGTAATTTGAGGAGTTCATGCATTCATTATGTATTAATGCTTTGTTCTGGTTCTCTATTAAAAGGAGGCCTTAATATCCCTTAGTTTCATTATGGACCCCGCCGCCACGGGAGGGTAGGACAAAAGATGTCATGCAAGTTCTTTTCCATAAGCACGTATGACTATTTATGGAATACATGCCTACATTACATTGATGAATTGAAGTTAGTTCTGTGTCGCCCTAGGTTATGACTATTACATGATGAATATTATCCAATGTTATCACCGATCCAATGCCTACGAGCTTTTAACATATTGATCTTTGCTAAGTTACTACTGTTGCTGCTACTGTTACGATTGCTACAAAACTACTACTATTACCATTACCGCTACTATTGCCATTTCTACTATTGCTACTAAATTGTCATACTACTGTGCTACTGATCACTCTACGGCAGATATTTAGTCTTCAGGTATGGTTGAATTGATAACTCAACTGCTAATACTTACAAGTATTCTTTGGCTCCCCTTGTGTCGAATCAATAAATTTGGGTTGAATACTCTACCATCGAAAACTGTTGTGATCCCCTATACTTGTGGGTTATCAAGACCTTTTTCTAGCGCCGTCGCCGGGGAGCATAGCTATATTTGTTGAGTCACTTGGGATTTATATCTGTTGATCACTATGAAGAAACTTAAAGATGAGGGGAGGTAAGGAAGTGTTATCTAGCTCTGCACTTGATTCACCTTCTGTTTTGAGTAAGCTTGCAACACCACCACCTGCTGTTAATTATGATATGTTGCAAGTTATTGATGATGCTACTTCTGCTATGAATGATGCTACTACTTTGCTAGATAAGAGTGTGCCACTAGGTGAATTTCTTGATGAACAACTTGCTAGAGCTAAAGAAATTGAGAATGCTGAAACTAATGAAGTTACTGAAACTAAAAATTATGAAACACCTATTAGACCTAGCTCTCCCATATATGAATTGCCTAAGATACCTGAGGGTTATGTTATGGATGGAGAGGTACCTAGGGACTTTCTTGCTTGTAAGGATAGAGAAGATCTTTAGAAATTACTATGCAAGTTGAAAGAAAAACCTTTGAGTGCTAGAATGAAATATGATCCTAAGTTTGCTACTTCACCTATCTTTATTACTGATAAGGATTATGAATTCTCTGTCGACCCAGAGTTAATTACTTTGGTTAAATCTAATCCTTTACATGGCTATGAAACTGAAACTGTTGTGGTACATCTTACTAAATTAAATGATATAGCCACCCTATTTGCTCATGAGGAAAAAATCGCTATTACAATATTCTTAAGTTATTTCCTTTCTCATTAAAGGGTGATGCTAAGATATGCTACAATACTCTTGCTCCTGGTTGTGTGCATAGTCCCCAGGATATGATTTATTGCTTCTCTCAAAAATATTTTCCTGCTCATAAGAAACAAGCTGCCTTACAGGAAATATTTAACTTTGTGCAAATTGAAGAAGAGAGTCTCCCACAAGCTTGGGGGAGGCTTCTCCAATTACTTAATGCTTTGCCTGGTCACCCGCTTAAGAAAAATGAAATACTTGATATCTTCTATAATGGACTAACCGATGCTTCTAGGGACTACCTAGATAGTTGTGCTAGTTGTGTTTTCAGGGAACGAACTATTGAGCAAGCTGAAGAACTATTGAATAATATATTGAAGAACGATAATGATTGGACACGTCCTGAACCACCACTGATATGTCTCCAACGTATCTCTAATTTTCACTGGTACAACGAGCTGCTATACAAATGGTTTTTAACCCCTTTCCGCGACGGCATTTTAAACCATCGCCAAGTGAGTGTGTGCGATAGGGGGGTCCTTCCCGAATGACCCAAAAACCGTCGGGGATAGGGAGCCATGATGCAGACGCCTTGCCAAATGTAATCGTATGAGATGTAGCACACACAAAATTCTGTCACACGTGTGGGATCGGTGATTAAATGTTTCTAATGACGCAGTGAAACCAAACGGTGTGTCGTAATGAACCGTTTGGGAAACATTATCTAAGGCACACGGGCCAACATATGAACTATGTGCAATATGTGCCCCATCGCACACGAGTTTTCTGTGGACCTCGTCTGCCATGCATGACTCCATCGCACACGTTTCCAAACAATTAACCGTGTGCGATAATGTTCTATCACAAACGGTTCAAGAGCCCCTTCGCACACATACAAGTGCTATAGACCGTTTGTGATTTGTTGTGTATCACCGACGGTTGCGGTAAAAGTGACGTGTGCTTTTCGTTTGGGATCCCACACGTTTCCTAAAAAATTTACTACTGGGATTGTATTTTACATTGGGCACGGTTTACTATGAGCTCTCGTGTGCGATAATGTGGTATCACAAATAGTTCCGGAGCCCCTACGCACACGTAGTAGTGCTGCAAATCATCTGCGATCTATTGTGTATCACCGACGGTTCCGTTATGATTGACGTAAGCTTTCCGATGTGGATTGCACACACTCATTTAGTTGAACCGTATGCGGAGCAATTGCCAGGTTAAAGTAAAAATATCCCATTTGAATCGGCATGCAAAAAGCAAATTCGCCACAATATGCAATTGAACAAATAGTGTCCACAGGAAGAACATTCATCAGATTTCGCAACAATTGCAATTGAACAAATGGTAGCTAAATTCCAATGATTTTTCGACATATATATGCATTACATAATTAATCATAGTGTAGGAAATATGAAGACCTCATCAGATGGAAAACAATGGATCCATGCGTATATGTTTAGCGGCTAACTCTTACTCAATGTTTCAGGAGAAGGCATGCTGAAATCTTCATTATCACCAGTGGGATTGATGTAGTGATTGAGGAAGAAGTCATTGATAAATCTCCGAACCATCAACAAATCACTAGCGGGGAGCGGTTCAGGGGTCTTCGGTTCTAAGATGAGCTACAGTATTTTTAAGATCAGAATGTGCCATATGAGTGGAGTAGAAGATATTAATTAAGATAGACTTACTGGTACTAATTCGTGAGCATCTTCACAACTATCAGCAGATTTGCAGATGGAGATCATGTGTCTGCAAACATAGTATCCACAAAGGTTGGTCCCTGCTTGTTGCTGAGGACACTGAAATATTTTGTACAACATTAGTCATGTATTTGTCCTGTTAGGAACAACCTAACCGGTGTTAGATGTATTTCTTTATCTTTGGACAGAAATAGAAAGAGGTTTATTTAGAAGCTTGAACATTTGACTAGCATAAGAAAAGGTATTTGCAGACTATTGGATACATTTTCCAAAAATAATGGATTTCGGTGTGTTACCGGAGAAATGATCTCGTGCTACAGAGGTAGTTCCCTCTTGAACAGGTTCCCTGGTTTAGTTTTCCACAATGCGAGCACACTACAAATGAAGATGAATTTTGACAACATCAATTATTGAACCAGATATGAATGCAAATTAATTTCAACATCATAGAATTCAATACCTATCCATGAACTGCTGAAGATGCATTAGATCCTAAGCGTTTATTGACTCTCTAAGAGAATCCATGTAGTAAACTATGTTCTTGTTTGGAACAATGAATACCAAGATCCAGTGATTGTTACATATTAGGAAAGCCATGAACTTACGAATTATGTCGAAATCGAAAAGACAATCAGTGTATGCGTGGTTGTTTATTTGACTTACCATTCGTGATATGGCCAGAGAAATGATTTTGCATGGGACGTGTTTTCGGAGATACGGGCGACCGTGTTAATGGCCCACTCCCGTTCATCCTTAACATGTAATGTTGTGCCATTTGCTAATGGAGGATCTATGAAATACACACTCGCCCTTTTTCTTCTCTGCGTGTTCAATCCCCTGAGAGGAATAAAATGCAGTTAGTTGTTTATCATTTACAGCCTTGTATGGAGAAGTTGATCAAAGTTTGTTAAGTACTTACAAAATCAGGCATCTAACAAGAGTGGCATCGAGCTTGTTGAAGTTGAAGAAGAGATGTAAGTCCTCGAAATTCACACTAATGGAACCAGGATCATGTCGGAAATGATCTCTGTTGTAGCAGACTAGCAGAACATGATGACCTGCTAACATTTGATCCATGCAATGTTTATGTAACTCGCGGCAAATGGAGCTGATCAAAGTATTCACCAACAAGAAATGGCTGGCCATGGATGTAATTTCGTGCTTCAAGTACGCCTGCTTTTATTTTTAGCAAGCACCAAATATATTTCTGCATCATTTATGCCGTCAGAAAATAATATTACTCTCCGATTCGAACAACTTGCTGTTAATTTGGTTCTGGGCGATGAGTGATTTAAGTAAGAGACAATCATTCTCTTTCCTCTTTGCTCTTGGGGCACGCTTCCTCACGGGTGCAGCCTTTTTGCCCGCTTCCTTCTTGGTACTTGAAGCACTTCTGGTACAAGGTCTGGATGGTTGAAAGGCAGACTGCCGAGCAGACGGTAAAGCTTCGACGGACTGCCTAGCAGACGGTTTAGCTATGCTGGACTACTGAGCTGGCGGTGCTGCTGTGACGAACTACTTGGCTGTAGGAGCAGAGGCATCAGACTGCTGACCATGCATTGAAGCTATGTTGGGTTTCTACATAGGTGGTGCCAACTTGTCGTTGTGCTGAGGAGGCCGTGCCAACGCGTTGGTTTGCTGAGCAGGCAGTGCTGACGCATTGGTATGCTAATCACGCGGCTGCGGACCGACGAACTGATGAGCAGTCGGTTCTGGACCTACAGACTGCTTACCAGGCGGTTCCGAAGCATCAGATTGCTAGTAGTCCGTTCCACCAGGTTGGTCTGCTGAGCATGTGGTGCAGCTGGGTCTCCCCTCGCTGCTTTAGCGGTCGGAATCTGAACCGGTGGTGCGTCTTCAGCAGTTGTAGGCCTTGCCACTGGCTGCTCTGGGGAGGAGGATGACATGGCCTGTACGACACAAAGTTGGGCGGGCTGATCACAGGTTGATGCGTCAGCTGTCGGATTATGAGTATTAGGTTCCTTGGGGGAAGCACGCGAGAGCTGCTGTGACAAGGAGAGCGTCACCGGTTGAGGGGCGACATTGGTTGCTCTTGGCGGGGCTTCAGGGATCTCATCCATGAAGTCTATTTCCTTTCGTGGGCACTGAATGTGATGTAACAGTGTTTTTCCCAAGGTCATATGCTCATCAAAGTCCCCTAGGACATTCTTTAGGGCAAATTCATTGAATCTAGGCTTACTTCAGTCACGTAGCACTTCACACAGCCCGGCTTCAATGGCACATTGTACAACAAGAGGCCCTCTTCCAAGAAGGGTGTGCAAACCCAGGCTATTGCATATTTTTGTTGGTGCAATATCTGCCTACCTTGTGTTTTGGAGATTGTTGACGGAAACAGGTATGGACTGATTTGGTTGCTAGTGGATACAGAGAGAAATAGTCCATACAGAACCGAAGATAATGTTGGCTCCGGTGCTAAGTTTGAGGAACTTTACCGAAGTATATCTGCGTTGTAGAGAAGAACGAGCTAAATCTGATGAATTTATATAGACGAGAAGTTTGATGTGAAGGAATTAACCCCTCGAAGATTTACTGCTGAAGCGAAGCATTTGTTTCGGTATGGTCGTCCGAAGAAATTGACTGCAGCGAATGGAAGTCGAAGACAAAGTGAAGGCGTAATATTCATTTTGTTGTTCTTCTTCTATTTATCTGAGTCATAGGACCTCCATACTATTAAGAGGGGTATAGGTTCTCAAAGCTTAGATCCGTTATGATGCTTAGCCAAAACCTATGAAAGTTGCGAGAGAAATCTCTTTGTGTTCCTAGCAAATACTTGCCACCAAGAGACTGTGATCTTCTTCGCTGCGAAGATTTGTCTCAGACCGAGGAGTTAGCATTATTTGCTTCGCAAGTAATGTTACCGTTGTGCTCAAATCCGACCGTTGGACTCGTGTCGTTCGGCTATTGGCTGCTCTTGATGTCCAATTTGGTCTTTTCCCATCAGGGAAGGCCGCGGCTATAAATAGCCACCCCGCTCCAACTTTGTCCATTGGCTGCTCCGCTTGAGATTTCTGAGAAGATTGATTTGAGCAACCCCTTCTTCGAGTGTTTTGAGTTGAAGATCCACCGAGAGAAAATCAAGAGCCCAAACTTTAACAGTGGTTTAGCATCACAGTAGTTCCGAGTCAGAGTTCTTGCACCTATTACTCTTGAGAGCTGCGCACTCTCGAGACGGATAGGTTTCCGTTCGAGTGTTGAAGAGTTGTTGTCTTCACCGAGCTAGATCTTCAGCAACCAAGAGTGATTGTGGTTCGTGAAGGTCGACCGAAGGTTTGGAGATCGCCGACAAGGATCTACCACAAGTGAAATCAACTGGAGTTTGATCAGCTTCGAGTTGAAGGAGAATAGGGTGAAGAGAGTTTATCTTCCATGTTAAGTCACATCCCCTCCAACCAGACGTAGCCCTTTGGCAGAAGGGTGAACTGGACTACCAAATCTCTTTGTCGCCATCGAGCACCACTGGTTCATTCTACTTCACTGCAATTCCTTCATCAGTTTTCATTCGTGCTCTGTGTCGATAGATTACTTGATCGTTATCACTCATCGTAGTTTTACTATCTGATTTGTATCTGTGTTATTCACTTGAGTTCTTCATCGTACCTCATCTCATTGCATTTTCATCTTCCTGTTTAGCTATTCTCAATTCACCTCTGTGTACCCTCACTGCATTTTGTTCACCACCCGTATCATGTTGTATCTCATTCTACTGCATCTGTTTGCATGTTGCATTACTCTCATCGTAGTTAAACCTGTCATTTCCCATGCTCGTATTTGAAGGAAATATGCCCTAGAGGCAATAATAAAGTTGTTATTTATATTTCCTTATATCATGATAATTGTTTATTATTCATCCTAGAATTGTATTAACCGGAAACTTGATACATGTGTGGATACATAGACAATACACAGTGTCCCTAGTAAGCCTCTACTAGACTAGCTCGTTAATCAAAGATGGTTAAGTTTCCTAACCATAGACATGAGTTGTCATTTGATGAACGGGATCACATCATTAGGAGAATGATGTGATGGACAAGACCCATCCGTTAGCTTAGCATAATGATCGTTAAGTTTTATTGCTATTGCTTTCTTCATGACTAATACATATTCCTTTGACTATGAGATTATGCAACTCCCGAATACCGGAGGAACACCTTGTGTGCTATCAAATGTCACAACGTAACTGGGTGATTATAAAGATGCTCTACAGGTGTCTCCGAAGGTGTTTGTTGGGTTGGCATAGATCGAGATTAGGATTTGTCACTCCGAGTATCGGAGAGGTATCTTTGGGCCCTCTCGGTAATGCACATCGTGACAAGCCTTGCAAGCAATGTGACTAATGAGTTAGTTATGGGATGATGCATTACGGAACGAGTAAAGAGACTTGCCGGTAACGAGATTGAACTAGGTATGAAGATACCGATGATCGAATCTCGAGCAAGTAACATACCGATGACAAAGGGAATGATGTATGTTGTCATTGCGGTTTGACCGATAAAGATCTTCGTAGAATAAGTAGGAACCAATATGAGCATCTAGGTTCCGCTATTGGTTATTGACCGGAGATGTGTCTCGGTCATGTCTACATAGTTCTCGAACCCGTAGGGTCCGCACGCTTAATGTTCGAAGACGATTTGTATTATGAGTTATGTGTTTTGGTGACCGAAGATTGTTCGGAGTCCCGGATGAGATCACAGACATGACGGGGAGTCTCGAAATGGTCAAGAGGTAAAGATTGATATATTGGACGATAGTATTCGGACACCGGAATGGTTCTGGATCGTTTCGAGTATTTTTCGGAGTACCGGGAGGTTACCGGAACCCCCCGGGGAAAGTAATGGGCCAACATGGGCCATAGGGGAGAGAGAGGGCAGCCCACAAGGGGTGGCGCGCGCCCCCCCATGGGCAGTCCGAATTGGACTAGGGGAGGGGGCGCGGCTCCCCTTTCCCTCTCCCTCTCCCTCTCCTTCCCTCTTTCCACCTCCATGAGAAGGAAAAAGGGGGGGGGGGGCGAATCCTACTAGGTTTGGAGTCCTAGTAGGACTCCCCCCCCCCATGGCGCGCCCCTCCTTGGCCGGCCTCCTCCCTCTCCTCCTTTATGTACGGGGGCAGGGGGGCACCCCAAAGTACATCAATTGTTCTCTTAGCCGTGTGCGGTGCCCCCCTCCACAGTTTACTCCTCCGGTCATATTGTCGTAGAGCTTAGGCGAAGCACTGCGCGGATCACATCACCATCACCGTCACCACGCCGTCGTGATGATGAAACTCTCCCTCGACCCTCTGCTGGATCAAGAGTTCAAGGGATGTCATCGAGCTGAACGTGTGCTGAACTCGGAGGTGCCGTACGTTCGGTACTTGATCGGTTGGATCGTGAAGACGTTCGACAACATCAACCGCCTTAACCTAACGCTTCCGCTTTCAGTCTACGAGGGTACGTGGACACACTCTCCCCCTCTCGTTGCTATGCATCTCCTAGATAGATCTTGCGTGAGCGTAGGATTTTTTTTGAAATTGCATGCTATGTTCCCCAACAGTGGCATCCGAGCCAGGTCTATGCGTAGATGATATGCACGAGTAGAACACAAAGAGTTATGGGCGATGATAGTCATACTGCTTACCACTAATGTCTTATTTTGATTCGGTGATATTGTTGGATGAAGCGGCCCGGACCAACCTTACGTGACCACGTTCATGAGACCGGTTCCACAGACAGACATGCAACTTGTTTTGCATAAAGGCGGCTGGCGGGTGTCTGTTTCTCCAACTTTAGTTGAATCGAATTTGACAACGGCCGGTCCTTGTTGAAGGTCAAAACAGCAAACTTGACGAAACATCGTTGTGGTTTTGATGCGTAGGTAAGAATGGTTCTTACTAGAAGCCCATAGCAGCTATGTAAAACTTGCAACAACAAAGTAGAGGACGTCTAACTTGTTTTTGCAGGGCATGTTGTGATGTGATATGTTCAAGACATGATGTGATATACGTTATTGTATGAGATGATCATGTTTTGTAAAAGTTATCGGCAACTGGCAGGAGCCTTATGGTTGTCGCTTTATTGTATGAAATGCAATCGCCATGTAATTGCTTTACTTTATCACTATGCGTTAGCGATAGTTGTAGAAGCAATAGTTGGCGAGACGACAACGACGCTACGATGGAGATCAAGGTGTCAAGCCGGTGACGATGGAGATCATGACGGTGCTTTGGAGATGGAGATCAAAGGCACAAGATGATGATGGCCATATCATGTCACATATTTTGATTGCATGTGATGTTTATCTTTTATGCATCTTATTTTGCTTAGTACGGCGGTAGCATTATAAGATGATCCCTCACTAAAATTTCAAGGTATAAGTGTTCTCCCTGAATATGCACCATTGCGACAGTTCGTCGTGCCGAGACACCACGTGATGATCGGGTGTGATAATCTCTACGTTCACATACAACGGGTGCAAGACAGTTTTGCACATGCGGAATACTCGGGTTAAACTTGATGAGCCTAGCATGTACAGACATGGCCTCGGAACACTGGAGACCGAAAGGTCGAACGTGAATCATATAGTAGATATGATCAACATAGAGATGTTCACCATTGAAAACTACTCCATCTCACGTGATGATCGGACATGGTTTAGTTGATATGGATCACGTGATCATTTAGATGAGTCGAGGGATGTCTATCTAAGTGGGAGTTCTTAAGTAATATGATTAATTGAACTTAATTTATCATGAACTTAGTGCTGATAGTTTTTGCATATCTATGTTGTAGATCAATGGCCCGTGCTACCGTTCCCTTGAATTTTAATGCGTTCCTAGAGAAAGCTAAGTTGAAAGATGATGGTAGCAACTACACGGACTGGGTCCGTAACTTGAGGATTATCCTCATTGCTGCACAGAAGAATTATGTCCTTGATGCACTGCTAGGTGAAAGGCCTGCTGCAGGAGTAGATGCTGATGTTATGAACGTCTGGCAAGCTCGATCTGATGACTACTCGATAGTTCAGTGTGCCATGCTTTACGGCTTAGAATCGGGACTTCAAAGACATTTTGAACGTCATGGACCATATGAGATGTTCCAGGAGTTGAAGTTAATATTTCAAGCAAATGCCCGAGTTGAGAGATATGAAGTCTCCAACAAGTTCTATAGCTGCAAGATGGAGGAGAATAGTTCTGTCTGTGAACACATACTCAGAATGTCTGGATATCATAATCACTTGACTCAGCTGGGAGTTAATCTTCCGGATGATAGTGTTATTGACAGAGTTCTTCAATCACTACCACCAAGCTACAAAGGCTTCGTGATGAACTATAACATGCAAGGGATGGATAAGACAATTCCTGAGCTCTTCGCTATGCTCAAAGCTGCGGAGGTAGAAATCAAGAAGGAGCATCAAGTGTTGATGGTTAACAAGACCACTAGTTTCAAGAAAAAGGGCAAAGGAAAGAAGGGGAACTTCAAGAAGAATGGCAAGCAAGTTGCCACTCCCGGGAAGAAGCCCAAGTCTGGACCTAAGCCTGAAACTGAGTGCTTCTACTTCAAAGGGACTGGTCACTGGAAGCGGAACTGCCCCAAGTATTTGGCGGATAAGAAGGATGGCAAAGTGAACAAAGGTATATTTGATATACATGTTATTGATGTGTACCTTACTAATGCTCGTAGTAGCGCTTGGGTATTTGATACTGGTTCTGTTGCTCATATTTGCAACTCGAAACAGGGGCTGCGGATTAAACGAAGATTGGCTAAGGACGAGGTGACGATGCGCATCGGGAATGGTTCCAAGGTCGATGTGATCACCGTCGGCACGCTACCTCTACATCTACCTTCGGGATTAGTTTTAGACCTGAATAATTGTTATTTGGTGCCAGCGTTGAGCATGACCATTATATCTGGATCTTGATTGATGCGAGATGGTTATTCATTTAAATCAGAGAATAATGGTTGTTCTACTTATATGAGTAATATCTTTTATGGTCATGCACCCTTGAAGAGTGGTCTATTTTTGTTGAATCTCGATCATGGTGATACACATATTCATAATATTGATGCCAAAAGATGCAAAGTTCATAATGATAGTGCAACATATTTGTGGCACTGCCATTTAGGTCATACTGGTGTAAAGCGCATGAAGAAACTCCATGCGGATGGACTTTTGGAATCACTTGATTATGAATCATTTGATGCTTGCGAACCATGCCTCATGGGCAAGATGACTAAGACTCCGTTCTCCGGAACAATGGAGCGAGCTACTGACTTATTGGAAATAATACATACTGATGTATGCGGTCCGATGAGTGTTGAAGCTCGCGGCGGGTATCATTATTTTCTGACCTTCACAGATGATTTAAGCAGATATGAGTATATCTACTTAATGAAACATAAGTCTGAAACGTTTGAAAAGTTCAAAGAATTTCAGAGTGAAGTGGAATATCATCGTAACAAGAAAATAAAGTTTCTACGATCTGATCGCGGAGGCGAATATTTGAGTTACGAGTTTGGTCTTCATTTAAAACAATGTGGAATAGTTTCGCAACTCACGCCACCTGGAACACCATAGCGAAATGGTGTGTCCGAACGTCGTAGCCGTACTTTATTAGATATGGTGCGATCTATGATGTCTCTTACCGATTTACCACTATCTTTTTGGGGTTATGCATTAGAGACAGCTGCCTTCACGTTAAATAGGGCATCATCTAAATCCGTTGAGACGACACCGTATGAACTGTGGTTTGGCAAGAAACCTAAGCTGGCGTTTCTTAAAGTTTGGGGTTGCGATGCTTATGTGAAAAAGCTTCAGCCTGATAAGCTCGAACCCAAATCGGAGAAGTGCGTCTTCATAGGATACCCAAAAGAAACTGTTGGGTACACCTCCTATCACAGATCCGAAGGCAAGATCTTTGTTGCTAAGAATGGATCCTTTCTAGAGAAGGAGTTTCTCTCGAAAGAAGTGAGTGGGAGGAAAGTAGAACTTGATGAGGTAATTGTACCTTCTCTCGAATTGGGGAATAGCTGATCACAGAAAACAGTTCCCATGATGCCTACACCAATTAGTGAGGAAGCTAATGATGATGATCATGAAACTTCAGATCAAGTTACTACCGAACCTCGTAGGTCAACCAGAGTATGTTCCGCACCAGAGTGGTACGGTAATCCTGTTCTGGAAGTCATGTTACTAGACCATGACGAACCTACGAACTATAAGGAAGCGACGATGAGCCCAGATTCCGCAAAATGGCTTGAGGCCATGAAATCTGAGATGGGATCCATGTATGAGAACAAAGTGTGGACTTTGGTTGACTTGCCCGATGATCGGCAAGCCATAGAGAATAAATGGATCTGCAAGAAGAAGACTGACGCTGACGGTAATGTTACTGTCTACAAAGCTCGACTTGTTGCGAAAGGTTTTCGACAAGTTCAAGGGGTTGACTACGATGAGACCTTCTCACCCGTAGCAATGCTTAAGTCTGTCCGAATCATGTTAGCAATTGCCGCATTTTATGATTATGAAATCTGGCAAATGGACATCAAAACTGCATTCCTTAATGGATTTCTCAAAGAAGAATTGTATATGATGCAACCAGAAGGTTTTGTCGATCCTAAAGGTGCTAACAAAGTGTGCAAGCTCTAGCGATCCATTTATGGACTGGTGCAAGCCTCTCGGAGTTGGAATATACGCTTTGATAGTGTGATCAAAGCATATGGTTTTATACATACTTTTGGAGAAGCCTGTATTTACAAGAAAGTGAGTGGGAGCTCTGTAGCATTTCTAATATTATGTGTGGATGACATATTGTTGATTGGAAATGATATAGAATTTCTGGATAGCATGAAAGGATACTTGAATAAGAATTTTTCAATGAAAGACCTCGGTGAAGCTGCTTATATATTGGGCATCAAGATCTATAGGGATAGATCGAGACGCTTAATAGGACTTTCACAAAGCACATACCTTGATAAAGTTTTGAAGAAGTTCAAAATGGATCAGTCAAAGAAAGGGTTCTTGCCTGTGTTGCAAGGTGTGAAGTTGAGTAAGACTCAATGCCCGACCACTGCAGAAGATAGAGAGAAAATGAAAGTCATTCCCTATGCTTCAGCCATAGGTTCTATCATGTATGCTATGCTGTGTACCAGACCTGATGTGTGCCTTGCCATAAGTTTGGCAGGGAGGTACCAAAGTAATCCAGGAGTGGATCACTGGACAGCGGTCAAGAACATCCTGAAATACCTAAAAAGGACTAAGGATATGTTTCTCAGTTATGGAGGTGACAAAGAACTTGTCGTAAATGGTTACGTCGATGCTAGCTTTGACACTGATCCGGATGACTCTAAGTCACAAACCGGATACGTATTTATATTGAATGGTGGAGCTGTCAGTTGGTGCAGTTCCAAGCAAAGCGTCGTGGCAGGATCTACGTGTGAAGCGGAGTACATAGCTGCTTCGGAAGCAGCAAATGAAGGAGTCTGGATGAAGGAGTTCATATCCGATCTAGGTGTAATACCTAGTGCATCGGGTCCAATGAAAATCTTTTGTGACAATACTGGAGCAATTGCCTTAGCGAAGGAATCCAGATTTCACAAGAGAACCAAACACATCAAGAGACGCTTCAACTCCATCCGTGATCAAGTCAAGGAGGGAGACAAAGAGATTTGCAAAATACATACGGATCTGAATGTTGCAGACCCGTTGACTAAGCGTCTTCCACGAGCAAAACATGATCAGCACCAAGACTCCATGGGTGTAAGAATCATTACTATGTAATCTAGATTATTGACTCTAGTGCAAGTGGGAGACTGAAGGAAATATGCCCTAGAGGCAATAATAAAGTTGTTATTTATATTTCCTTATATCATGATAAATGTTTATTATTCATGCTAGAATTGTATTAACCGAAAACTTGATACATGTGTGGATACATAGACAATACAGAGTGTCCCTAGTAAGCCTCTACTAGACTAGCTCATTAATCAAAGATGGTTAAGTTTCCTAACCATAGACATGAGTTGTCATTTGATGAACGGGATCACATCATTAGGAGAATGATGTGATGGACAAGACCCATCCGTTAGCTTAGCATAATGATCGTTAAGTTTTATTGCTATTGCTTTCTTCATGACTTATACATATTCCTTTGACTATGAGATTATGCAACTCCCGAATACCGGAGGAACACCTTGTGTGATATCAAACGTCACAATGTAACTGGGTGATTATAAAGATGCTCTACAGGTGTCTCCGAAGGTGTTTGTTGGGTTGACAAAGATCGAGATTAGGATTTGTCACTCCGAGTATCGGAGAGGTATCTCTGGGCCCTCTCGGTAATGCACATCGTGACAAGCCTTGCAAGCAATATGACTAATGAGTTAGTTACGGGATGATGCATTACGGAATGAGTAAAGAGACTTGCCGGTAACGAGATTGAACTAGGTATGAAGATACCGACGATCGAATCTCGGGCAAGTAACATACCGATGACAAAGGGAATGACGTATGTTGTCATTGCGGTTTGACTGATAAAGATCTTCATAGAATATGTAGGAACCAATATGAGCATCCAGGTTCCACTATTGGTTATTGACCGGAGATGTGTCTCGGTCATGTCTACATAGTTCTCGAACCCGTAGGGTCCGCACGCTTAACGTTCGATGACGATTTGTATTATGAGTTATGTGTTTTGGTGACCGAAGATTGTTCGGAGTCCCGGATGAGATCAGGACATGACGAGGAGTCTTGAAATGGTCGAGAGGTAAAGATTGATATATTGGATGATAGTATTCGGACACCGGAATGGTTCCGGATCGTTTCGGGTATTTTTCGGAGTACCGGGAGGTTACCGGAAACCCCCGGGGAAAGTAATGGGCCAACATGGGCCATAGGGGAGAGAGAGGGAAGCGCACAAGGGGTGGCGCCCCCCCCCCCCCATGGGCATTCCGAATTGGACTAGGGGAGGGGCGCGGCCCCCCTTTCCCTCTCCCTCTCCCTCTCCTTTCCTCTTTCCACCTCCATGAGAAGGAAAAAGGGGGGGGGGCGAATCCTACTAGGTTTGGAGTCCTAGTAGGACTCCACCCCCCATGGCGCGCCCCTCCTTGGCTGGCCTCCTCCCTATCCTCCTTTTTATACGGGGGCAGGGGGGCACCCCAAAGTACATCAATTGTTCTCTTAGCCGTGTGTGGTGCCCCCCTCCACAGTTTACTCCTCCGGTCATATTGTCGTAGAGCTTAGGCGAAGCCCTGCACGGATCACATCACCATCACCGTCACCATGCCGTCGTGCTGACGAAACTCTCCCTCGACCCTTTGCTGGATCAAGAGTTTGAGGGACTCCATCGAGCTGAACGTGTGCTGAACTTGGAGGTGCCGTACATTCGGTACTTGATCGGTTGGATCATGAAGACGTTCGACTACATCAACCGCGTTAACCTAACGCTTCCGCTTTTGGTCTAAGAGGGTACGTGGACACACTCTCCCCCTCTCGTTGCTATGCATCTCCTAGATAGATCTTGCATGAGCGTAGGAATTTTTTTGAAATTGCATGCTACGTTCCCCAACAGTATTGTTGTCACATCTTTCACCGAGGAATATGCTTCTGACGAAGAAGATTGATTCAGTTTATTTCCTCCTTTACTTTATTCCGCTGCTGTGATTGGGATCAGTTTCAATACTTTCAAAAGAAATTTTGAATCTCCCATTCACCCCCCTCTGGTCGATATACTCTCGGTCCTAAAAATTTTAATGTACCTTCATAATGTGTAAGCATGCCCTTCAATCTGTCTTACATTCCAGATAGATTAGATATAGCATCATCATGAGCAGCTGCAGTCTCAGTGTCGCTGGGGTCAGCTGATGCACAGCTACTCTTCTGCGGTGTTGTCGCACAATAACCACCATCCTCCATGCCCGCCTCCCCTCCCATCTTCTGGCTATCTGTCAGTGTTAGAGTCTTCTGCATCATCATTGACTCCTCAATTTCCTTTGGAACATTCGGATACATGTCCTTCCTCAACCTTTCATACAATTCATACTGCTTCATTTCACTCCTCGCTTTTTTCATGCTGAGCCTCTCTTCATTGCTGAGTGTGAAAGCCATCTTGGCAAGGACATTAACACCTATACCCCTTGCACGGCCAGGGGGCTCTCTTGTTTCCAGAGCATCGGACAGAATGTCACATGGCCCTGAGTTCCTGTAGAACCTTCCAGGGATCTCAGAAGCCTTTAACATCGCGCGATATAGTTTTTCGTCATGTGAGTTTTCAAAGTAATAAGTTCCGTCATCACGCCTCCTTGCACGTGCCCGCAAGTCGTCTCTAGTGCGTTCGCCCCTGATTTCACTAAAGGCCGGTTTCCCACCCGTAGCTACTACTTCTTTGTCCTCCTGGTCCCATATCGGTTTCATGTCGTAGTATCCTGCCACACCCATACGGTGGGGGTGTGTGTTCCTCTTCTAAAGTTCCGATTGCTTGCCACTCTTCTCAGCAAACTCTGTAGTTGCCCTGACCCTTTTGAATTCTGCCCAGTCTGCCTTTGTAATTTGGGGGTATGCGGGGATTGGGTCCTTGCCTTCACTCAAGTACTTCTTGTACAGCACATGCTTCCAGTTTCTCCAAGCATCCCTAGCCTTCTTCAGTGCAGCGTGTTCCACCTGCCTTCTCCACTGCTCTGGAACGTTGAAGTGATCCATGATCTCCCAGACTAGCCTTTGCCGTGTTTTTGTGTCAGCCTTCCGAAACCCCGGCAGATTAATGTTGAGCCTTGCCCTACCAACAAATCCACACACACTCTTGAACCTCGTGCATGCTTTATCTGGTTTAGTTGGAGCCCAAGACTTTAAATTGATGTCAGTTACTTCATATACACCTTTAGGCTGGTGTGTGGGCTTCCTTGGAGCGTTCCTCCGTGTCCTGACCGGAAGGGTAACTGCTGCAGCTCTGTACCGTTCCAGATTACTTGATCCCTCACAATCTGCTGAAGACCTAGGGTTGTCAGACTCAGATGAAGATACATCGCCTGAAGCATGAGTGCCGTCGCTGCTACTCGACATCTACAGAGAACACAACGAAACTCAGGAAAGGAGGATAAGCATAAAGCTAACAACTTTGTTTCAAGTTTTCTAAACATGTCATGCAATAATTTAGAAAATGTACGGCTAATTTGTTAAGTTTGTGTGACTCACGCGCCCACGTTCTGTAAATCGACAGTAACTTATTGGAACAAATACAGCTTATATGTACTAGTTAGGAAGGTAGATAATGAACATATATACGCTCTCCATTATTTTATAGCCAATTTGGGAATGTACCAAATGAAATAGGAAGAGGGATTGCGAGGAAATATGCCTCACCGCGATGGAGAGCAGTAACTAACAGGTTTCTTAATGCAAACCCGGCAGGACCATAGGAGAGGCAAGGGTTACAGGATTGATATGCTCGAGGGTTGCTGGCGAGCAAACAAAGACGGCGAGGCGCGGGCAGCCGCGTGTTGGGAACGGCAGTGGAGGTAGGGTTGACGCCGAAGAGCGGGCACACTGCCAGGTTGAGCACGCCGGCGCCGGAGAGGGTTCTGCTGTGGATCTAGGGGAGGGGGGAGCTGGTGGTGGAGATTGGGTTGACTATTGAGTGAAACGCAGGCGGGCGGTGGGGGGGGGGGGGGGGGCGGTGTTGGCGGCCTAGGTGAAAAGGGTGAAAAAAGATCCCCAGTCGCCGCGCGGAAAGGCCTATGCAAACGGTTGCCTCTAAGCGCTCATGTGCACAAACAACATAATTTCATTTGAAATAAAGACGTGCTAATTTTGAAATGAAGACGTGAGTTCATTGTTTCGCCTCTAATTTTTTCCCATGGTAAGAAATCACCATTATACCACAGGTTTGCTTTGCTGGCGCATTTCAGGTCTCTGTGCTATATTTAAGCCATATTTGGCATTTATT
Organism: Thinopyrum elongatum; assembly: GCA_011799875.1. Lineage (NCBI taxonomy): Eukaryota > Viridiplantae > Streptophyta > Magnoliopsida > Poales > Poaceae > Thinopyrum > Thinopyrum elongatum. The sequence continues at coordinate 387,475,709 of CM022298.1, forward strand.
GTGCATTTTGGAATATAAATCAAATCCTAGACGGAATTGCATGTGCTGATGAAAGGGATGAGGTTTGTCGTTCGATCTGGGAGCATCCAACGGTGTAGACGTACGATCCGTGGGGTTTCAGTTCTGGCCAATTAGAACGCATGACTCAGATCGCGTGCGCAGCAGGGGGGCATCGGCCACGGTTTGGTAGGCACACGGCTTTCGTGAGTGAACCGTGTGCTATTTGAAAACATTTACATGAACTAACAGCATATTTTCATTTGAATGAAAACATGAGTTCATCGTTTCGCCTCGAATTTTTTTCCATGGTAAGAAATCACCATTGTACCCTAAGGTTCGATTTTCTGGTGCATTTGAGATCTCGTTTGCTATATTTGAGTTATTTTTTGCATTTACCATGCATATATATATATATATATATAACCATGTCGCAACTACACGTGGTTGTTAGCAAGATCATTTGTCTGTCGCTTTGCGAGTTTTCATTCATTGTCCAAGAAACGGGAAAATATTCAAATAGTTCGGCCACTGGGTGCGGCTAGAGGCATAGGCCTTGTTGGTATTTTAATTACAGAAAATGCATATAGAGTCCGGAAATAACAAAAATCGGTGTGTCACCGTGGCGTGCTCTCACGACCCCATGGAAAAATTTTGGTAAAGTTTGGCACAAGTTTTGATGCTCGCACCTTTCAAACCGGAGCATCTCACAAGAAGGATCATAGTTCCCAAAAGGAGACGCGGCACTTCGGACTCCAGTCATCGGCGACTTCATCGTTCTGCCTCGAATTTTTTTTTCACGGTAAATAATCACGGATATGCCCTATGTTTGATTTTCTGGCCCGGTACAGGTCTCGTCTGCTATATTTAAGCCATTTTTTTGCATTTACCTTGCATTTAGTGCATATAAAATCAAAACCCTACTACAACTACATGTGGGTGTTAGTTAGCAAAGAAGGTGTACATATCATTTGTGTGTCGGTTTGCAAGTTTTCATCAATTGTCCGAGAAGTGGGGAGAATTTTCAAAGATTTTGGCTGCAAGGTGCGGCCACCGACGTAGGCCTAGTTGGTATTTTAATTACAGGAAATTCAGATGGAGTCCGGACATCATCAAAATCAGTGTGTGCACGTGGCGTGCTCTCGCGACCCCGTGGAAAATTTTTGGTAAAGTTTGGCACAAGTTTTGATGATCGCTCCTTGGAAACCGGAGCATCTCACAAGAAGGATCATGGTTTCCAAAAGGAGACGTGTCAATTCAAACTCCAGTGGCCGGTGACTTCATCGTTTGGCCTCATAAAAATTTCCATGGTACGCAATCACCATTATACCACTGGTTTGATTTTCTGGCGCATTTCAGGTATCGTTTGCTATATTTAAGCCATTTTTTGAATTTAACATGCATTTTGTGCATATAAATAAAATCACAACCGGAACTACATGTGCTGTCGAAAGGGATGAGGATTGCCGTTCGATCTGGGAGCATCCAACGATACAGACGTACGATCCATGGGGTTTGGGTTCTGGCCAATCAGAACGCACGACTTAGATTGCACGCGCAGCAGGGGGCATCGGCCACGGTTTGGTAGGCACACGGCTTTCGTGAGTGAACCGTGTGCTATTTGAAAACATTTATATGAACTAACAACATATTTTCATTTGAATGGAAACATGAATTCATCGTTTTGCCTCGAATTTTTTTCCACGGTAAGAAATCACCATTGTACCCTAAGGTTCGATTTTCTGGTGCATTTGAGATCTCGTTTGCTATATTTGAGTTATTTTTTGCATTTACCATGCATATATATATATAACTACACATGGTTGTTAGCAAGAGCATTTGTCTGTCGCTTTGCAAGTTTTCATTCATTGTCCGAGAAACGGGAAAAATATTCAAATAGTTCGGCCACTGGGTGTGGCTAGAGGCGTAGGCCTTGTTGGTATTTTAATTACAAAAAATGCATATAGAGTCCGGAAATAACAAAAATCGGTGTGTCACCGTGGCGTGCTCTCACGACCCCATGGAAAAAATTTGGTAAAGTTTGGCACAAGTTTTGATGATCGCTCCTTGGAAACCGAAGCATCTCACAAGAAGGATCATAGTTCCCAAATGGAGACGCGGCACTTAGGACTCCAGTGGCCGGTGACTTCATCGTTTGGCCTCATAAAAATTTCCATGGTACGCAATCACCATTATACCACGGGTTTGATTTTCTGGTGCATTTTAGCTATCGTTTGCTATATTTAAGCCATTTTTTGAATTTAACGTGCATTTTGTGCATATAAATAAAATCACAACCGGAACTACATGTGCTGTCGAAAGGGATGAGGATTGTCGTTCGATCTGGGAGCATCCAACGATACAGACGTACGATCCGTGGGGTTTGGGTTCTGGCCAATCAGAACGCACGACTTAGATTGCGCGCGCAGTAGGGGGCATCGGCCACGGTTTGGTAGGCACACGGCTTTCGTGAGTGAACCGTGTGCTATTTGAAAACATTTATATGAACTAACAACATATTTTCATTTGAATGGAAACATGAATTCATCGTTTTGCCTCGAATTTTTTTTCCATGGTAAGAAATCACCATTGTACCCTAAGGTTCAGTTTTCTGGTGCATTTGAGATCTCGTTTTCTATATTTGAGTCATTTTTTGCATTTACCATGCATATAACCATGTCGCAACTATACGTGGGTGTTAGCAAGATCATTTATGTGTCGCTTTGCCAGTTTCATTCATTGTCCGAGAAACGGGAAAAAATTCAAACAGTTTGGCCGCAGGGTGCGGCTAGAGGCGTAGGCCTTGTTGGTATTTTAATTACAGGAAATGCATAGAGTCTGGAAATAACAAAAATCGGTGTGTCACCGTGGCATGCTCTCACAATCCCATGGAATTTTTTTGGTAAAGTTTGGCAAAAGTTTTGATGCTCGCACCTTCCAAACCAGAGCATCTCACAAGAAGGATCGTAGTTTCCAAAAGGAGACATGAAACTTCGGACTCCAATCATCGGTGACTTCATCGTTCTGCCTCGAATTTTTTTTCACAGTAAACAATCACGGATATACCCTAGGTTTGATTTTCCGGCCCATTTCAGGTCTCGTCTGCTCTATTTAAGTCATTTTTGCATTTACCTTGCATTTAGTGCATATAAAAGTCAAAACCCTACTACAACTACATGTGGGTGTTAGTTAGGAAAGAAGGTGTACAAATCATTTGTGTGTCGCTTTGCGAGTTTTCATCCATTGTCCGAGAAGCGGGGAGAAGTTTCAAACATTTCGGCCGTGAGGTGCGGCCACCGGCGTAGGCCTAGTTCGTATTTTAATTACAGGAAATTTAGATGGAGTTCGGACATCATCAAAATTGGTGTGTGCCCGTGGCGTGCTGTCACGACCCCGTGGAAAAAAATTGGTAAAGTTTGGCACCAGTTTTGATGATCACTCCTTGGAAACTGGAGCATCTCACAAGAAGGATCATGGTTTCCGAAAGGAGACATGTCAATTGAAACTCCAGTGGCCGTGACTTCATCATTTGGACTCATAAAAATGTCCACGGTACACAATCACCATTATACCACGGGTTTGATTTTCTGGCGCATTTCAGGTATCGTTTGCTATATTTAAGACATTTTTTGAATTTAACATGCATTTTGTGCATATAAATAAAATCACAACCGCAACTGCATGTGCATGTGCTGTTGAAAGGGATGAGGATTGTCGTTCGATCTAGGAGCATCCAACGGTGGAGACGTATGATCCGTGTGGTTTGTGTTCTGGCCAATCAGAACGCATGACTCAGATCACGCGCGCGGTTTGGTCGGCACACAACTTTCATGAATGAACCGTGTGTTAGTCGCAAACCAGATTGCATATCTTCTGTTCATACATACTGGAGTGAGATCAATTGAGTGTGCTACCTCTATGGTATAATAATAATAATAATAAATAGTTCAAATTCATTGCCTGAACTGACAGCATATCAAGGTCAACATATTAACGGTTCTTACATCAACAGAAGACCGGGCATAACTCACAAATTCAGTACACGCGGTAGTTCTAAATTGAACGAATTAAGTTGCAGGGTAGGCATAAAAAGTAGTCTTATGGCTTAATTCCCATGTACATGGGGGAACTGGGATCATTACGTTGACCCCGAATGAACTTGGGTTTTCTGATGATTTTACGCTTCTCTGTTTGAGGGGTGCTTGATCCCTTGGCTGGCAACTCAGCAAATTCATCGTACTCGTACTCATCGGCAACATCCTCGATGCCAAGTACCCTCCACTTCCCATGCATCACTACATGGCAGTTCTTATGCAAGGGGTCTTCCGCATAGAAAATCTGGGTAGCATCGCCGGCAAGAATGAACGGGTCCGCGTGATATGCCATCGTTGTCCTATTAACACAGGTCTTCCTGTAATCATCAACCTTTACCTGACTAAGAGGGATACATGTGCACCTGAATAATGCCACCTTAACTTTCACATAGTTAAGCTCCCAAATCTCTTTGATGGTTCCATAGTATACCCTTTTATGATCTTCATCTACAGTCATGCATTCTATTCGAATAGAGCTGTTCTGATATGACATCTTCTCATCACGTTCCTCGGTGTAGAATGTGTAGCCATTTCTGTCATATGCTTGGTACATCAACACCATAGGTGATGGCTTTTGTGCCAACCACGTAGCAATGTCATCCATGGATCCTTGTGCCAAATGATTCTTTAGCCATTAGGTGTAGTTCTTAGTGTGCTCCTTCATCTCCACATCTAATGGATACACCATTTGTAAGAAGCTTTGGCGTATCTCCGCTAAGTGTTCGTCAGCATGAGCACCGAGAACTGGGCTATTAAGCAGTACCGTCAAATGGGCTTTGTCGGCCAAATCTCCAGGTGCAGCCTTTTGCGTGCCAGCAAGGACCGGCTTACCTTTCAGCCTTCCCTCATGGCGAGAGAGGGGCAAACCTATAGGTCTTTGTTTCATGTATTTGGTGCAAAAATCAACCACCTGCTCTGCGGTATAACCTTGTAGGATGCTTTCCTCTGGATGGCTTCTGTTCTGACAATAGCGCTTCAGTATTCCCATGAACCACTTGAAGGGATACATGTTGCAAAGAAACACAGGACCACAATACTTTATCTCGTCGGCACGGTGCACAGTGAGATGGACCATGCCATCAAAGAATGATGGTGGGAAAAACATCACTAGGCTGGACAATATTCTTGCAATATCCGCTTGCATATGATCCAACTCTTCAGGATCTACAACTTTTTGCCATAGTTTGTTGAAGAAATCACAGAGCTCAATGAGTGTGTTTCTTATATCTTTGTCCATCAGATTCCTGATGGCTACCGGGAGGATTTGTGTCAACATTACATGGCAATCATGTGACTTCATGTGTCCCAACTTCATTTTACCTGAGCTCACATCCACGACACTTCTGATGTTTGCGGAGTAGGAAGAGGGTGTCTTAACTGACAACAAATAGTTGAAGAACTCTGTTGCTTCTTTTCTACTGAAATTGTAACTCTGGCGAGCGTGGAGGAAATTGTTATCATCTTCTGCTTCACTCTTGCGTTTTGATTGATCACCAAGCATATCAATTCGTGCACTGTCACCATCCTTTGTTTTACCTTTAATCTTGAGCAGAGTACCAAGGATGCTTTCACATACATTCTTCTCTACGTGCATGACATCGATGCAGTGACGTACACGTAGAATCTCCCAGTAAGGTAATTTTTAGAACACCGATTTCTTCTTAAACACTTGATCCTTGGGTGTTTGTTTCACCATCAAAGCATGGTTCTTGCCAAGCACAACATTAATTTGTTTAGCCATGTTGTGGACCACCTCCCCAGCATAAGGTCTTGGGCCCAAACCTACCTTTGCCGTACCATCAAATTCAGCTTTCATCTTTCGGTATAGGTGATTTCTCCGTAAGAACCTACGATGACGCAAATACACGGTTTTGCGTGAGTTGGGAAGAAATCTGCTAGCTGTCCTATCCATGCATGTGACACACCCTACATCTCCCTTTGTTTTCTACCCCGATGTGTTGCCTAATGCCGGCACATCTTGAATGGTGTGCAGCAGCATCGCCTGTAGATCAAAAATCTCCTTTTTGTAAGCATTATAACATTTTACAACAGGCTCTTTTACCCACACTGTCAGCAGTTCTTCTACCAGTAGCTGAAAGTAAATGTTGATGTCATTTCCAGGTTGCTTCATGCCTTGGATAATCATTGACATCATAATGTATTTTTTCTTCATACACAACCAAGGAGCTAGGTTATATATGCACAGAAGCACCAGCCATGTGCTGTGTTTGGTGCTCATATCGCCAAAAGTATTCATCCCGTCAGTACACTCCCCGAGCCTTATACTTCTAGGATCCTTGGCAAAGTCTTTAAACTTGTTGTTGATTAATTCCCACTGAGCCCCATCTTTCGAGTGCCTCATATATTTATCCGTAGTTCGCTCATCATGATGCCACCGCAGCCTCCTTGCTTCTCTAGGGTTTGCAAACAAACGCCTCAACCTTGGAATTAAAGGCAAGTACCAAACAACCTTGAACGGGATTCCTAACTTGATCTCGTCGTCCAATTTGTACTTGTCCTTTGCTCTCCTGCGCTTGTATCGTGCATGCTTGCATATGGGACATGCACGCAAATCTTTGTACTCACCGCGGTACAATATTCAATCATTCACACAAGCGTGTATCTTCTGTACTTCAAGTTCCAATGGGCAAATAATTTTCTTCGCTTCGTTCGTGCTTTTGGGGAGCACATTATCTTCTGGAAGAATTTCTTTGAAAAGACCTAACAACTCTGTGAAGCCCTTGTTTGATAGACCGTTTGCTGCTTTAAATCTGAGAAGTGTCGGTGTGGCACTCAACTTGGAATATTCTTTTTGCAACCTGGATACAAATCTTTCTTGGAGTCCGCATCAATGGTTGGCAGATCCTTGTACCCAATCACATACTTTTTTGGGACCTGAAATCTGCAATCATAGCAGCAGAATCTGGCATATCAAGGTCGTCGTCGTCTGCGTCACTGTCTTGGTTTTCCAGTGGGGGTTTCGGCTTTCCGGTGTTCCATTGGTAGCTTGATGCCTCAGCCCCGATGTTAGATTCAACATCCATGTGACTCTGACCGGGGTTTGGCATCTCATAGCCCTGCGTATATTCATCCATGACCTGCTCTTCACCGTGTCTGGTCCAACGTGTATATCCATCCATGAATCCCCGAGTGAGTAAGTGGAACTCGACAACTGTAACTACACGTGACTCTATATTGGCACAATCACTGCATGGACACAAGATGTAATCCTCATCACCAATTCTCTTCTTTGTAATTTCAGCCAAATCCATGAACTCCATCACGCCACTGAAAAATCTGAGCTTCTCCGATTCTTCATCCATTCAGATCGTTCCATTTGCACCACACGAAGAGTAAATAAAAACAAAAAAACAACATTAATAGACGGATTAACTAATGCCCAAAGATGCGTGCATAAATCACTAGATTTTATTTTCATAATTACTAAGGGCGCTCCATATTGTTATCCAGCCGTGCGATGACAAAAATTAATGCCCAGTCAATTTACACGCAGAGTACTACAGCACCATGATACGTCTCCATCGTATCTACTGTAGTGAACATATTTGCAACAACAAGATCAAACAGAGTTTGCAAAAGTTTTTCTTTATCACTTTCAGTTTGTCAGCTGAATTGCTTGAGGACAAGCAATGGGTTAAGCTTGGGGGAGTTGATACGTCTCCATAGTATCTACTTTTCCAAACTCTTTTGCCCTTGTTTTGGACTCTAATTTGCATGATTTGAGTGGAACTAACCCGGACTGACGCTGTTTTCAGCAGAATTGCCATGGTGTTATTTTTGTGTAGAAATAAAAGTTCTCGGAATGACCTAAAACTTCACGGAGATCATTTTTGGAATTAATAAAAAATATTGGTGAAAGAATCAACAGAAGGGGCCCACACCCTGTCCACAAGGGTGGGAGGCGCGCCCACCCCCCCAGGGCGCGCCATCCATCCTTGTGGGCCCCCTGGACCTCCACCGACCTCAATTCCAACTCCATATATTCACATTCGGGGAGAAAAAAAATCAGAGAAAAGGATTCATCGCGTTTTACGATACAGAGCCGCCGCCACCTCATGTTCTTCCTCGGGAGGGTAGATCTGGAGTCCGTTCGAGGCTCCGGAGAGGGGAAACCGTCGCCGTCGTCATCATCAACCATCCTCCATCACCAATTTCATGATGCTCACCGCCATGCGTGAGTAATCCCATCGTAGGCTTGCTGGACGCTGATGGGTTGGATGAGATTTACCATGTAATCGAGTTAGTTTTGTTAGGTTTGATCCCTAGTATCCACTATGTTCTAAGATTGATGTTGCTATGACTTTGCTATGCCTAATGCTTGTCACTAGGGCCCGAGTGCCATGATTTCAGATCTGAACCTATTATGTTTTCATGAATATATTTGTGTTCTTGATCCTATCTTGCAAGTTATAGTCACCTACTACGTGTTATGATCCGGCAACCTCGGAGTGACAATAGTCGGGACACTTCCCGGTGATGACCGTAGTTTGAGGAGTTCATGTATTCACTAAGTGCTAATGCTTTGGTCCGGTTCTCTATTAAAAGGAGGCCTTAATATCACTTAGTTTCCAATAGGACCCCACTGCCACGGGAGGGTAGGACAAAAGATGTCATGCAAGTTCTTTTCCATAAGCACGTATGACTATATTCGGAATACATGCCTACATTATAATGATGAACTGGAGCTAGTTCTTTGTCACCCTATGTTATAACTGTTGCATGATGAATGCCATCCGACATAATTATCCATCATTGATCCATTGCCCACGAGCTTTTCACATATTTATCTTTGCGTTGGTACTTTTCTGTTGCCACTGTTACGATTGCTACAAAATTGCTACTGTTACTTTGGCCACCGTTACCGTTACTTCCATACTACTTTGCTACTAAATACTTTGCTGCAGATATTAAGTCTTTCAGGTGTGTTTGAATTGACAACTCAGCTGCTAATACTTGAGAATATTCTTTGGCTCCCCTTGTGTCGAATCAATAAATTTGGGTTGAATACTCTACCCTCGAAAACTGTTGCGATCCCCTATACTTGTGGGTTATCAAGACCTTTTTCTGGTGCCGTTGCCGGGGAGCATGGCTCTATTCTCTGAGTCACTTGGGATTTATATCTGTTGATCACTATGAGGAATTTGAAAGATACTAGAACCAAGATTTTTCCCTCTACTACGAGGGGAGGTAAGGAACTGCCATCTAGCTCTGCACTTGATTCACCTTCTGTTTTGAGTAAGCTTGTGACACCTACACCTGCTAGTAATTTTGATATGTCGCAAGTAATTGATGATACCACTTCTGCTATGCATGATGCTAATGATGATACTACTGCTTTGCTTGATAATACTGTGCCACTAGGTGAACTTCTTGATGAACAACTTGCTAGGGTTAGAGAAAATATTATTGAAACTGAAGATTATGATTCTCCCCCTAGATATGAATTGACTATTGTACCTGTGGGTTACATTATGGATGAAGAAACTGCTAGAGACTTTCTTGCTTGCAATGATAGAGAAGATCTTAAGAAATTGCTAGCTAAGCTGAAAGAAAAATCCTTGAATGCTAGAATGAAATATGATCCCAATTTTGCTACTTCACCTATTTTTGTTACTGATAAGGATTATGAATTCTCTATCGATCCTGAGTTAATTACTTTGGTTGAATCTGATCCGTTCTATGGTTATGAATCTGAAACAGTTGTGGCACATCTTACTAAATTGAATGATATAGCCACCCTATTTGCTCATGAGGAAAAAATTCGCTATTACTATATTCCTAAGTTATTTCCTTTCTCATTAAAGGGTGATGCTAAGATATGGTTTAATTCTCTTGCTCCTGGTTGTGTGCGTAGTCCCTAGGATATGATATATTATTTCTCTCAAAAATATTTCCCTGCTCATAAGAAACAAGCTGCCTTACAGGAAATATTTAACTTTATGCAAATTGAAGAAGAGAGTCTCCCACAAGCTTGGGGGAGGCTTCTCCAATTACTTAATGCTTTGCCTGATCATCCTCTTAAGAAAAATGAAATACTTGATATCTTTTATAATGGACTAACCGATGCTTCTAGGGACCACCTAGATAGTTGTGCTGGTTGTATTTTCAGGGAATGAACTGTTGAGCAAGCTGAATTGCTATTGAATAATATATTGAGTAATGATAATGATTGGACCCTTCCTGAACCAACTCCTAAGCCAACTCCGAAGAAAAGAGGTATTCTATTTCTCAGTCCTGAAGATATGCAAGAGGCAAAGAAATCTATGAAAGAAAAAGGTATTAAAGCTGAAGATGTTAAGAATCTACCGCCTATTGAAGAAATACATGGTCTTGATAACCCGACACAGGTAGTAGAGGTAAATTCTCTTTATAGATTTGATGAAGGTGATATTCCTCATAATAAGTCTGCTAGTCAATGCTTGGATGAGTTTGATAATTTTATTGTTAAACAAGAAAACTTCAATGCTTATGTTAGTAGACAATTGAAACGTAATGCTTACAAGCTTGACCACTTGGGTGATTATATGAGTAGAACTGTTAATGATCTTAAGCTTATTAGTAAACATGCTTCCATGGTCACAACTCAAGTAGAACAAGTACTTAAGGCACAAGATGATTTGCTTAATGGGTTGAATAATAAGAACAATGATAATGCTATTAGGGTTATGACTAGAGGTGGTAAAATGACTCAGGAACCTTTGTATCCTGAGGGCCATCCTAAGAGAGTTGAGCAAGATTCTCAGAGAATTAATACTGATGCATCTAGTCCTAGTAATAAAAAGAAAAAGAAAACTGATAGGACTTTGCATACTTCTAGTGAACCTGTCATAGATACACCTGAGAATCCCAATGATATTTCTATTTCTGATGCTGAGACACAATCTGGTGATGAACATGAACCTAGTGATAATGTTAATAATGATGTTCATGTTGATGCTCAACCTAGTAATGATGATGATGTAGAGATTGAACCTGCTGTTGATCTTGATAACCCACAATCAAAGAATCAATGTTATGATAAGAGAGACTTCATTGCTAGGAAACATGGTAAAGAAAGAGAACCATGGGTTCAAAAACCCATGCCCTTTCCTCCTAAGCCATCCAAGAAAAAGGATGATGAGGATTTTGAGCGCTTTGCTGAAATGATTAGACCTATCTTTTTGCGTATGCGTTTAACTGATATGCTTAAAATGCCTCCTTATGCTAAGTATATGAAAGATATTGTTACAAATAAAAGAAAGATACCGGAGGCTGAAATTTCCACCATGCTTGCTAATTACACTTTTAAGGGTGGAATACCAAAGAAACTTGGAGATCCAGGAGTACCAACTATACCATGCTCCATTAAAAGAAACTATGTTAAAACTGCTTTATGTGATGTTGGAGCCGGTGTTAGTGTTATGCCTTTCTCTTTATATCGTAGACTTGAATTGAATAAGTTGACACCTATTGAAATCTCTTTGCAAATGGCTGATAAATCAACTGCTATACCCATCGGTATTTGTGAGGATGTGCCTGTTGTGGTTGCAAACGTTACTATCTTAATGGACTTTGTTATTCTTGATATTCCCGAGGACGACAGTATGTCGATTATCCTTGGTAGACCCTTTTTGAATACTGCAGGGGCTGTTATTTATTGCAACAAAGGCAATCTCACTTTTCATGTTAATGGTAATGAGCATACGGTACACTTTCCGAAGAAACAACCTCAAGTTCATAGTATCAACTCTATTGGAAAAATTTCAACTATTACTATTGGAGGTTTTGAATTCCCTCTTCCTACTATCAAAAAGAAATATGATATTCTTATTGTTGGGGACATGCATATCCCCGTTGAGGTAACCTAGTGTTATTCAAAAATTCTTCGGTTTCATGTCATTTGGAAGAAGTTTGTTAATAAGACTTGATCAACCTTGTTAACGGATTCCTTTTGATGGGCATGAGATGGATGAATTTAGAAGGCACAACTTTCTGTACCTACTTTTTACTTTCTGTTATTTAGAATGAATAAAGCAAAATTAGTATTTTCTATCTGTTTTCTGAATTATCTGTGAAATAAAAAATGACCCAAAAATAAAAGTTCTCCAAATGCCCTGAAAATTTAGTATGATTTTTTATAGAATATTTGAGAATTTCTGGCACTGAGAACACACCAGGGGGACCCACCACCTGTCCATAAGGACAGAGGGCGCGCCCTACCCCCTGGGCGTGCCCCCCACCCTTGTGGGTCCCACGTGGCCCCCTCCACTTATTCCAGCACCCATCCACTTCGTCTTCCTCCAGAAAAAATCATCCCGTAGCTCAAACTCGTGTTCTTGCTCATTTTGCTGCCATTTTTGATCGCCTTTTGTAAAGCTCCATTCGCAAAACTGTTTTGGGGGATTGTTCTTCCGTATGTGACTCCTCCAATGGTCCAATTAGTTTTTGTTCTAGTGCTTTATATATTGCAAATTTTTGCTGCTGTAGTGACCCTGTTCTTGAGCTTGCATGTCAAATTTATATGGTCCAAAGTAGTTTTGATGCATAATATAGCCTCTAGGCACTTGTAGGAGTAGTTGCTATCAATTTTATTGAGTTTGATTCACTTTTATTTTGAGTCACTAAAAATTTCAGAAATTTTTCACAGGAAGAAAAATGTCTAGGAAAATGTACCAAGGTGGTTCTTCGAGGAAGCAAGCACCGAGGCTCGCGATATGGGAGCCGGACCTTGAACCACCAAGGGAAGCCCAAGTGCGGCCTTGTGAATGGCCGTCGGATGAATTCATGGTTCGTGCAGGCTTTAAGGATGAATTTGATGCATATGTACGGAATGCTGATCTTGAGGACTTCGTGTCAGACAAGTGCCAACAGTACTATTATCTCACCAATTCCTTTGTGCGGAGGTTTGAATTTTCATCTAAGCACAATACCCATACTATTTTATTTGATCTTTATGATGAATCATATACCATGGACCTTGAAGATTTTAATACTGCTTGCAAAATCCCACAGTGGGGCCTTCTTAGTGAGCCTCACAAATCTGAATATAATGATTTCCTTACTAGCATCACTGTGGGAGAAACTAGAAATATCACACAAGCTACTATAGGGAGCATTCACTTTCCTGCCATACATTATTTTGCTCTCTTTATAGGTAGATGCATTAACGGTAAGCATGAGCATAGCCACCTTTGCGTTCCAGATCTTAGTGTCCTCAAGTGTGCAGTGTTAGCTGACAAGCGATATAATTTGGGGGCTATTATTGCAAGGAGGTTACATATTAATGCTAAAGATGGAGATTTATTTGGTGGGATTATGCAACTCGCTTAGCTAATTATCTTGGAGTACCCATAAGGGAGAATGACATGGAGTTGTCACCTGCTTTTCTTGATTATGATGCTTTAGTACGCTATCAGTTTCTTGAGAGGAACGAACAGTCCCTCCAGTACCGACTAATCTTTGACAGACGGCGTGCCGTCCATATTACCCTTCCTTCTCCTGCCTTCTTTAAATTTCAGGTAAATGGGAGATATTTTATAACTAGAGAGGAGGCGAACAAGTACGAGAGGACAGCGGAGGCTGCTCGCCTCCAGGAGGCAGCCCGCCAAGCGGCGGCTGCCGCAGCACAATATGACCCCAACTATGATTTCGGATATCATCCGGGCCAGTGGTGGCCCTAGACCAATTTAGGCCAAAAGCCTAAGCTTGGGGGAGTACGTATTTCTCACCGACATTACATTCATGTTCACACACTCATTCCAGTTGTCGGTGTTCATACTTTTTCATTGTATTATCCATGTTAGGTTATTTCTTTCTCTCGCTTTCTTCTTGAGTATTTGAAAACCTTTGAGAAAAACAAAAAAAATTAGTTGTAGCTTAGTTTACCTTCCATGCTTAGTTGTAGTATAAAAGAAAACCCAAAAAGATTTCTCGTTCTTCTTTCACTTGTTGGGAGCTTTCCCGTGTAAATAGTTTTTCTCGTTCTTGTTTTTCAGAAAAACAAAAACCCAAAAACATTTCAGTGTGTTTCTTTGAAATTCTTTTCTTTTCTTTGGGGGTCGAAGGGGGAAGACCACGATGAAAATGTTGAGTGGCTCTCATATGCATTATTGTTGATCTAACAAAGAGCCCATATTATATTGTCTTCTCCTTTGAATAAATGTTTGCAGATTCCAGCTTAGTCCAATGCACGTGCACTATTATTATTATTCACATCGTTCGGTCGTGCAAGTGAAAGGCAATAATGACGATATATGATGAAGTGATTGAGATGAGGAAAAGCTGGTATGAACTCGACCTATCTTGTTTTTGTAAATATGATTAGTTCATCATTCTTGATTCAGCCTATTATGAATGAAACATGTTTGCAATGACAATTAGAGATTATAGTTATTCATGTTATGCTTAATTAGCTAGGAGTTTTATAATGGTTTACCTTGCGTGCCAACATGCTTTTAAAATGGTTGTGATGTAGTATGATAGGATGGTATCCTCCTTTGAATGATTCGAGTGGCTTGACTTGGCACATGTTCACGCATGTAGTTGAAACAAAATCTACATAGCCTCCACGATATTTATGTTCATGGTGATTTATATCCTACTCATGCTTGCACTCAATGTTGGTTAATCTCAATGCATGTTTATGACTGTTGTCGCTCTCTAGTTGGTCGCTCCCCAGTCTTTTTCTAGCCTTCACTTGTACTAAGCGGGAATACTACTTGTGCATCTACTTCCATAAACCCAAAGTTGTTCCATATGAGTCCACCATACCTTCCTATATGCGGTATTTACCTGCCGTTCCAAGTAAATTTGCATGTGCCAAACTCTAAACCTTCAAATGATAATCTGTTTTTATGCCCGAATCGCTCATGTAGCGACTGGGGGCTGTCAGTATCTTCCATGCTAGGTGGGTTATTCTCGCTATGAGTGGACTCCGCTCATCATTCACGAGAAAATGGATGGTAATCGGGATGCCCAATCCCATGCTCAAATCAAATCAAAATAAATTAAAACAAAACTCCCCCAGGATTGTTGATTGTATGGACGGTACCCGTTGTTTCGGACCAGCCGTGGAGTGTGCTTGTTGGTTGAGGGGGAGTAAAAAACTTTACCATTCTGTTTGGGAACTGCCTATAATGTATGTAGCATGGAAGATATTGAGATCTCTTGGTTGTTATGTTGACAATGAAAGCATACCGCTCAAAATTATATTCATCTCTGTTTTAAAAACTCGAGCTCTGGCACCTTTGCAAATCCCTGCTTCCCTCTGCGAAGGGCCTATCTATTTACTTTTATTGCTGAGTCATCATCCTCTTATAAAAAGAACCAGTTAGAGAGCACCACTGTCATTTATATGCTTTGTTATTAATTGATATTGAGTATGACTATGACTGGATCTCTTTTACCATGAATTACAATGTCTAGTCAGTCCTTGATATTCAGGGGTGCTCTGCATTTATGTTTTGCGGTCTTGAAAAGGGCTAGCGAGATACCATCTTGTTATATCATATCATGATTGTTTTGAAAAAGTGTTGTCATCCGAGATTTATTATTATTGCTCGCTAGTTGATTATGTCATTGATATGAGTAAATGTAAGACCTACATGTTATTGTGAATATGGTTAGTTCATAATCTTTGCTGAAAACTTGAATGTTGGCTTTACATATTTGCAACAACAAGATCAAACAGAGTTTGCAAAAGTTTTTCTTTATCACTTTCAGTTTGTCAGCTGAATTGCTTGAGGACAAGCAATGGGTTAAGCTTGGGGGAGTTGATACGTCTCCATCGTATCTACTTTTCCAAACTCTTTTGCCCTTGTTTTGGACTCTAATTTGCATGATTTGAATGGAACTAACCCGGACTGACGCTGTTTTCAGCAGAATTGCCATGGTGTTATTTTTGTGCAGAAATAAAAGTTCTCGGAATGACCTGAAACTTCACGAAGATCATTTTTGGAATTAATAAAAAATATTGGCGAAACAATCAACAGAAGGGGGCCCACACCCTGTCCACAAGGGTGGGAGGCGCGCCCACCCCCCAGAGCGCGCCATCCGTCCTTGTGGGCCCCCTGGACCTCCACCGACCTCAACTCCAACTCCATATATTCATGTTCGGGGAGAAAAAAATCAGAGAAAATGATTCATCGCGTTTTATGATACGGAGCCGCTGCCACCTCCTGTTCTTCCTCGGGAGGGCAGATCTGGAGTCCGTTCGGGGCTTCGGAGAGGGGAAATCATCGCTGTCGTCATCATCAACCATCCTCCATCACCAATTTCATGATGCTCACCGCCGTGCGTGAGTAATCCCATCATAGGCTTGCTGGACGGTGATGGGTTGGATGAGATTTACCATGTAATTGAGTTAGTTTTGTTAGGGTTTGATCCCTAGTATCCACTATGTTCTTAGATTGATGTTGCTATGACTTTGCTATGCCTAATGCTTTTTACTAGGGCCCGAGTGCCATGATTTCAGATCTGAACCTATTATGTTTTCATGAATATATTTGTGTTCTTGATCCTATCTTGCAAGTTATAGTCACCTACTACGTGTTATGATCCGGCAACCCCGGAGTGACAATAGTCGGGACACGTCCCGGTGATGACCGTAGTTTGAGGAGTTCATGTATTCACTAAGTGCTAATGCTTTGGTCCGGTTCTCTATTAAAAGGAGGCCTTAATATCCCTTAGTTTCCAATAGGACCCCGCTGCCACGGGAGGGTAGGACAAAAGATGTCATGCAAGTTCTTTTCCATAAGCACGTATGACTATATTCGGAATACATGCCTACATTATATTGATGAACTGGAGCTAGTTCTGTGTCACCCTATGTTATAACTGTTGCATGATGAATTCCATCCGACATAATTATCCATCATTGATCCATTGCCTATGAGTTTTTCACATATTGATCTTTGCTTTGTTACTTTTCCGTTGCCACTATTACGATTGCTACAAAATTGCTACTGTTACTTTTGCCACCGTTACTGTTACTTCCATACTACTTTGCTACTAAATACTTTGCTGCAGATATTAAGTCTTTCAGGTGTGGTTGAATTGACAACTCAGCTGCTAATACTTGAGAATATTCTTTGGCTCCCCTTGTGTCGAATCAATAAATTTGGGTTGAATACTCTACCCTCGAAAACTGTTGCGATCCCCTATACTTGTGGGTTATCACACCACCCTTAGGAATTGAATACCTTAATTAATTAGCCGCGCGGCGACCTCCTCCTAGCAGACAAAGAAGCGCGATGCGGCGGCACGCCGAGATAGCAGGGTCGAGGAGCAAATCTTAGTGCGGCTATCGCCTAAATTTCGACCTCCATTATCCCGCCATCGACCGCGATCACTACAAAAAAAGACACATCCGTAACATTTTGGCCCGAATGAAAAAAAATTCTGTCATGCTTATGACACTTCTATGACGATAATTGTGACAAAACCATGTATCATCATAGATTTGGTGGGCTCCTACTTCTATGACAAAAAATCATGACAGAAAATGGGCTTTTCGTCCTGGGTGGGCCGGGGACACACTTGCATGATATTCTTTGGGCCGTCCATGACGGAAAAAATCATGGTAGAAGCGAGGGCGAGGAAATTTTTGGGGATTCCCAGTTATGGTGGGTGGTCGGGGCCGAGCAATGCACGGAGGTTTGCGCGTTTCTCTCGTACATGTACGCCCGTGTGTGTGAGGCGTTGGGCTCTAACTGAACCCGAGCGAGGCGTTCGCTTACTAAACCCGAGCGATTGCACTAGCTACATTACTGAACCCGAGCGATCGATCCCTTGGCTGCAGTTAACTGACCCCGAGCGATTCCTTTGCTACTGCTGCTAACTGAAGCCGATCGAACCAGCTGCCTCTTGATGAACAGTGACCATTGTTGGGGGTTGGATGAACAGTTCCCGGTGGGGGTTGGATGAACAGGACACCATGGTAGTAGAGGCCATTGTCGCTGGATGAACAGGACCCCGATCGAGAGGAGGCCGCCACACACCCGAGCCGGTTGGGGGTGGATGAACAGGACCCCGTGGAGGGCTGGTTGAATAGTAGCCGGTGGAGACTAGATGAACAGTAGCCCGTGGATGAACTGTATCTGGTGGAGGCTGGAGGAAGTCGATGGTGGATGAATAGTAGCAGGTGGAGGCTGGAGGAAGTCGACAGTGGATGAACAGTAGCCCGTGGAGGCTGGAGCGAGGCAGTAGACGGTGGATGAATAGTTGTCTGTGGAGTCCCGTTTTGCGGTACGCCACACCCCTCCCAATGAATAGGACCCTGTTTTGACCATAGGCGCTCCAACACAAGTCCGTTTCCTCCGTTTTGCGGTACGCCACACCACTCCCGATCAACAAGACCCCGTTTTGACCATAGGCACTCAAATAGAAGGCCGTTTCCTCCACTCTGCGGTATGCCAGACCCCGTTTCGGCTGTTTCATCCAAGTCGGTTGGCTCCCGATGAACATGACGCATTTCGTTGCCTCCTGATGAACACGACGCAGTTTCTCTGTTCCGACCCAGCCGGTTGGCTTTTGATGAATAGGACGCCGTTGCTGCCATTTGTTGCCTCTCCATGTACACGAGCCCTGGCCGTACGTATGCGCGAGTACGCGTTCGAGACCCCGCCCATATGTACGTACGTATCCGTATTTACTTTCTTGCAGCGTGGGTGTACGTACGTGTACACGATATATATAGATGGGACTGCGTGACATGCTACGTCCGCGCCTCTACTACTACACGTGCATCTCCCTACTCGGCCACGGTTCATCGCTGAAGAGAGACCGATCGACCAGTATGTACGTACACATTCGCGACCAGACAGACAACCCTACGTACGGTTCGACCCGGTGGGTCCCAGCTGTCAGGGAGGATAAGGAGGCACTTCCTTGCGTGCGAAGATATAGCTGGTGGGTCCCAGCAGTCAGGGGGAAGAATCATTTTTCCCCTTAATATGGACGCACTTCCTTGCGTGCGAAGATGTAGCTGGTGGGTCCCAGCTGTGGGGGGAAACATTTTTTTCGCAAAATACGGTGGCTCTTCCGGTGGGTCCCTGCTGTCAGGTGGAGGAATCATTATTTTGCATGTAATAAGGAGGCACTTCCTTGCTGCGGCCGTGGACCCAGTTGTCAGCCTCTCCATGTACAGTCCTCTTCCGATGAAAGTCGTTCCTTAACCATGTTGACCACGCGGACAAGAGTACGAGGACCAAGGCGGCGGACGACGGCGAGGCCTAGGAAGAGAATGACCCGGAGCCGGGGAAGACTCGGCAGTTGTTTCCCACGCGGACGGGAGTACGAGGGTTTACTGGTTCGGGTGCAGTGTGAGGCTGCCGTCGCTGGAGAATAACATGAGGTCTGGGTGAGTACAGGGATGGCCAGGCCAGCGATGGGAGTAGGGTGGGGCAGTGAGGCCTGCGCGGCAGCACAGCCGGCCATGGGACGCAGGAGCAGGCGGCACGGCTAGCGATAGTTTGGGCGGCTGGAGCAAGAAGACCAGAGCTTGAAGAAACACGACGGCCGTTGGATGGACATCGTACGGTCACTACAGCTAGAATCGTTTATATTGACTAAGTTGACAAATCTTGCATCC
This sequence comes from Thinopyrum elongatum, assembly GCA_011799875.1. Lineage (NCBI taxonomy): Eukaryota > Viridiplantae > Streptophyta > Magnoliopsida > Poales > Poaceae > Thinopyrum > Thinopyrum elongatum. The sequence goes on from CM022298.1 coordinate 387,495,389, forward strand.
GCGTCAACTTAGTAGGCCCACAAGTCAGCCTCCAAATATGGTGGGTCCCAGCTAGCAGGGGGAGTATTCATTTTTTTGTGCATAATAAGGAGGCACTTCCATGCGTGCGAAGATATAGCTGGTGGGTCCGAGCTGTCACTGGGAGGAACTTTTTTTTCGCGAAATAAAGAGGCCCTTCCGGTGGGTCCCCGCTGTCAGGTGGAGGAATCATTATTTTGCGTGTAATAAGGAGGCTCTTCCTTGCGTGCGACCGTGGACCCAGATGTCATCCTCTCCATGTACAGTCCTCTTCCGATGGATGTCGTTCGTTGACCACGTTGACCATGCCGCGCCGAGAGCACCAGGGCGGTGGACGACGGCGAGGCCTAGGAAGGGAATGAACCGGAGCCGAAGAAGACTCGGCAGTTGTTTCCCACACGGAGGGGAGTACGAGGGTTTACTGGTTCGTCTGTCGTCGCCGGAGAATAACAGGAACTATGGGTGCGTAGAGGAATGGCCAGGCCCGTGATGGGAGTAGCGTGGGGCGGTTAGGCCTGCGCGGCAGCACATCCGGCCACGGGAGGCATGAGCAGGCAGTACGCCTGGCGCTGGTTTGGCGGGTGGAGCAAGAAGACCAGAGGTTGAAGAAGCAGCACGGCCGTTGGATTAACATCCAACGGTCACTGCTGCTAGAATCGTTTGTGGACTAAGTTGACAAAGCCTTTCATACACATCAACCTAGTAGACCCACAAGTCAGCCTCCAAATCTATTCCAAACAGCATATAGCCCGAAATTTCTAGCCAAATTCAAATTAATTTAAAAAATAAACATACCATAATTTAAAATCCAATGAAATTTTACCCGCACAAAAACAATGAAATTTAAAATATCAAAATCCAAAAGAAAAAAGCAATTTGGAACTAATTGCCTGTTTGCTGTATTTTTCATTTTGCAGCCCATTTCTTATTACTTATAGCCCATTTTCTGGGCAAGCCGAATGCATTCCTCCTCGTCTTGAAAGATTTCCGGCCCAGCAGGGCGTAGAAAAGCAAGTAGGCTTTTGTTGGTTATTCTGCAAAAAAAAAAGCTGGGCTAGCATTTTCAGAAATAAAAAACAAAACTGGGCTGGTCATGTGGTAAACATATGAAATAAAAGCCTGGGCTAGACGGGCCACAGCTCCCACACAACCCAGTTGATACCCTGCTTCGTCCCGAAAACAAAAAAAATACTGTGCGAGCAGCTGGGTCCCGGGTATCAGCCGCTCCTTGTGCAGTTATCTCGCTTATTGACTACATTGACAGTGGCGTGAGACCCAGATGTCAGGAAACCATAAGGAGGAACCATTTTTTTTCTTGTAATAAAGGAGGCACTTGCTTGCCTACTGCCATGATCTTGGTGGGTCCCTACTGTCATCCTCACCATGTACAGTCATCTCCTTATTCCTCTCGGTTGTTGACCATGTTGACAACACCGGAGGGCGGCGCCGCGGCGAGCAAACCAAGGCGGAGGATGACGGTGAGGCCTTGGATGGGAACGAACAGGAGCCAGGGAAGATGCGCAAAGTTTTAGGGTGCGATGTGGCCGTGATTCGTGCGCGGTAGCACAGCCTGCCGTGGGAGGCGGGAGCAGGCGGTCCCGCCGGTGCTGGTTTGGCTATGGCGGCTGGAGGAAGAAGAGATTGAAGAAACACGATAGACGTTGAATGTCAATCCAATGGTCAAGGTTGGCACAATCGTTTGTTGACTAAGCCGACACCACGTAGCATACCTTTTTATAGGAAGAAAAGAAAAACCGGGCTCGTTCGCCAGATAAAATTCTTGAAACTGACACCGTTTGATCTTGCGTTGCAACTAAAACTGCCAAGAAAATGCATTCGTTTGCCGTCCTCCTCCTAGGGATTGTTTGCCACATAACATTCCCGAAAATCAAAGACTTGAGAAGGCGTACAGAACAAGCTAGTGTACCAGTAAAGAGACATTGCTGAGTTTTAGAAAAAAGAGAGACGTGCTCCTGTAGCTAGTTCGAATCCAAACCTAGACTATGACTATATATAGTGCTATGCTACTCTGCAAGTAATGAAACTGACATATACAACATTCGCTTCTCCTCTACTTACTCTGAGTAGCATCAGAAGCTCTGGCCACAGCAACCATGTTCGCTGGCGGCTCATCCACCTGCTCTTCAGCAGGCAACAACTAGATATGCGCCAAGTCGCCACCCGTACCATCCCCCGTGGGTCTCATCACACCCCCGCCGGCACACTCACCGCAGTCGGTTGCTCATCGCAACCCGCTGCCGTTGGTGTGGTGCCACTGCTGCAAATCACACAGTCATCCGTCGCGTCTCCACTACAATCCTCAACCCTGGCCGAGTCTTCTACAAATGCCCGAATCATGGGGTAATAATATGTTTAAGTGTTGTTCGCCTGCTTTCAGTTGCTGATTTTTTTAATAGTTTGGTTGATGATCTTCCAATTTGATTAGTGCAGAAAAGTGAAGATTCATGTGATTTGTATTTCTGGGAAATTGCTAATCTGGGGGAATGGAACTACGCTGATTATTTTGTTAGCTGAGGAATCCCAATACCAGCAGGTTGGGGTATTGGACAAGTAACTGAAGGAACGGCAGAAGAGGAAGATGCAGGGCATAAGGTTAAAGATGCAGTTCATCTGATCATGGCCAAGCAACAGCTGCTGAACAGCCTTGACAACAATGAGGAGATGAAAGAGCTTGTGAAGATAATGGGCAAGATCGTTGTGCTCTGTAGGATGATTGTCTCTTTATTTGCAGTGTATGTAGCACTCGTGATGTATTCGGTGGCTATGACATGAGCACTTTGCTGAAACTACTAATGAATGAAACCTGTTTAGCAGGCTGGGCGTAGTGTTGTGAACATCTAATGATTTCTATTAACGGAAATCAGGGGTATCCCCTTTTGCTCATCAATAAATAAATAGTTCTAATAAATAAATAAATTAGCAGAGGCCCTGTCGGGTCAGCTTTGTTCCTATTCGAAGACGTAGAGCAAATTGCAGTCCAACGACAAACTATGTCATCAAATACAAGTTTCACAGCCAAATATGAGTACAATTAAACAACAAAGTCATCATGTTTTAGTCATCATACAATCACCAAACACAAATCAACATACATAATAAGTGATGTTCTCACAGCAAAATACTAAACAACAACTTCATCGGGTTTCAGTTGTCATAGCAAACACAATTTCACATAGTAGATAAAAAGTCGTCTTCTCACAGGCAAATATGACAAAAGCAATCTAATCATCATCCGCAGCAGCAGCGTCAACATCTTCGCCATGTGTATCAGTCTGAATCGTAATTACACCCCAGGGTCATCTTCTTCTTCATCCTCAATGTCCTTGAACGTTGGCATCTTATTGATCAACTCTCGTATGTCCACAACCCGACAGGCAATCTTTTTGCCAGCGTCATTGAAGTGATGGTTCTCAAAGATACTAGGAACATCTGTGGAATCTTCTACATCAGGAGCAGTGTAAGCATCATCTTGTTGTGCAACTTCATTAAACGAATTCCTCTGCTCAAACCTTTGCAATACTCTCCAGTCATCACTACATGCATATGTGTCTTCCAAGAAAAATATCTGTGTTGCTTGATTTACCAAAATAAAAGGCTCGTTGGTGTGGTACGCCGCCTTGACATTGGTGGATTTGAAATAATCATCAGCTCTGGGTTTTGCGATCCTGGAAAACAGGTTATACCAACGACAGCACAACAGAACCACACACCGATGAACCTCGAAACTGGAGATATACTGCAACTGAACAATGTCTGTTATGTTAGCATACATTTCAGTTGTCTCTTTGCCATACGTATCCGTGCTCATGATGGAACTGTTTTGTGTCTTCCTGCCTTCGTCGCGTGCAAGGGTGTTGTAGCGCACATCTCCAACAATGCAAGATTCATAATGTCTTACCCGAGTATCAGGACCCATTGCTAGTGTGTAAAGGGCATCATTAACTGCCTGCCCATCCTCCCGCATCTTCTTAACCTATGGTTAGAAAATAGACAAGATGATCATCTTATGTACTCAATATATTAAAAAAACTGACAGTGCAATTCAAAAGCTTACACGGCTCTTGAACCATTTTGCAAATCCTGCCATAACCAGTTTGTCAATGTTTCTTGGATTTTGCAGCAGTAACTCCTTTTTGTAGATGCTGCACAACATAGTAATCGCGTCAAACATCTAAATATATAAGAATGTGCTGCAGGTTTAGTAGATTACGATGTATAAGCTGCAGTACTTAGCACTTACTTGATATAAGGTAGAATCTCAGGACAGTTATTCAACACATACCAAACCATTTTGTCCAAATCTTTAGGTTTGTCATCTTGTCGACTCTTCCCTGTAACTCGAACAGAACAATCAAAAACATTGAGCTCGGGATTGTCTTCACCCACCTTTTCGCTAAGCTGATCAGCTGTTTCAATGTATTTTGAGTAGAATGTCAATGCTTTTGTAGCAATGTAGGCCTCTGCAATGGAACCCTCAGGTCTAGCTCTGTTCCTAACATAGCCCTTGAAAGTGCCTAGCCGCCTTTCAATAGGGTACATCCAGCCATACTGTACTCGACCTCGAAGTAGTGCCTCATCAGGTAGATGAACAGCCAAATGCACCATCACATCAAAGAAGGCTGGAGGATATATCTTCTCAAGGTCGCATAGGATAGTTGGTATCTTGTCAAGCATCTATCCTGATATTTCTACTGCAGAGTTCCCTGAAGAATTGTCCCAACTCTGCAACTGCTCTGTATAAGTCAGGGCGGCCCAATCCTCTAAGGGTAACAGGTAAAACCCTTTGAAGTAGGACATGGCGGTCATGAGTTTTCAACCCTAGTACCGTGTTTCCATCTGCACTAACTCTCCTTTCAGGATTGGAAGCAAATCCATGTAGGAATCTCACACGTGACAGGACCTTGCAGAATTCTTTTCTTTTTACGTTGTCCAAGACATACACAGCTGTTGCCATATCCCATGGTGCACCATCATCTTTCACCTGCAAATTGGATCAGATACCCAGGTGTGTCAAATCAATCCTAGATTTTAAGGTATCTTTCGTCTTGCCTTCAATATTAAGAAGTGTGCCGATAATGCTGTCACATATATTTTTCTCGATGTGCATCACATCAAGATTATGCCGCAGATCCAAATCTTTCCAATACTCCAAGTCCCACAAAGTGGACCTGTGGCTAAACAATAATCTCTCTTGTGCCCTGCTACGCTTCCTTTTACCGCGACCATTATCAGGATGGTTTCCTGGTGTAATATGCCTGACCTTCTCTAATTCCTCTTGCAACTCTTCGCCGGTGAGACTCTTTGGCGCATCACGGTTTTCATGCTTTGCATTGCCCACATGTCTTTGGTATTTTTTAGGACACGGCTTGTCCTTGGCATGGAAACAGCGGTGTCCAATGTAACAGATCTTGCTAAGTATTGCGTATGACAGCGGATTCTTATCACAGCGAACACATGCTTTGTAACCATGTGTCGTTCGCCCTGACATAGTTCCCAAAGCCGGATAATCATGGATGCACCAAATTATAACAGCATGCAGAAAGACATCAGCTGGTGGGCTGCTATATAGGTCTCGAGTGAGAACACCCCTCCATAGCTGTTGAAGTTCCTCCACAAGAGGCTCCATGAAAAATCAAAATCCTTTCTAGACTTTTTGGACCTGGGATGAGCAAGGCCATCATGTAGTTTGATTCTTTGGTGCAGACATTTGGTGGCATGTTGTAAGGGATAACAAGCACTGGCCACATGCTATATGTGGCGCTCTGGTGGCCAAATGAGTTGAATCCATCTGTAGCTAAGCCAAGTCTAATGTTTCTCGGCTCAGCAGCAAACTTTTTGTGTTTTTGATTGAAGCTTTTCCAGTCACTACCATGAGATGGATGGCTCATTACATTCTGATCTCTGTACTCCTGGTTCCTAGAATGCCACAGTACATCCTCTCTTGTTTCAGCATCATGAAACAACCTCTGCAATCTTGGTATAATTGGAAAATGTCTCAGAACATTATGAGGAATCCTCTTCACAGCATCGCCATCTTTTCATCTTGATGATTTGCATTTTGGGCATTCACTTAAGTTGGCATAATCCTTCCGGAACAGAACACAATTATTCTTACAAACATGGATCATATTATATCCAATTCCAACTGCATGAAGGAAATTCTTCATTTTACTGTAGGTGTGTGGCAGCTCAGACGCATCTGGGAAAGATTTGCAGAAAGCAGCCAACATCGCATCGAATGATTTGTTGGTCATCTGCTCAGATGTCTTCACCTGAAGAAAGGTGACCATAGCTGAGAATACTGACAGCTTATTTCCTGGGGTGACTGCCACGTTGCATTGTTCCAACATGCGGGCCCACCCTTTTTCTTCAGTAGGTGAAATTTCACGAAATGCGCGAGCATTTCATAGCATTGTTTCAATGTTGGTCAAACTCACTAGCTCCGCCGCCACCACCTCCTCCTCCTCTTCCACCTGAGCATCAGGAAGATCAAGATGGTGATCTGCTGCTTCCACATGGTCAGTAACATTGACGTTCACAGCTTCACTATGATGAACCCACCTAGTATATGTGACCGACATCCCATACAAGTGTAGATGATTTTGCACAGTTGGCTGGGGTCTTGTAACTGAATTCATACAACTGCTACACGGGCAGAGCACACCTGATTTCTGACCACCGTACTCAGCTCTGATAAAGTTCATGAAGTTTCAACCCCCTCGACATATGCAGCGGAGAATCTTCGAGCAGAAGTCATCCAAATCATGTCCATCTGTTAGACATACAAATTAGTTCTTCTACTAGATATTACAGGAAAAACATATATGCTTTTTTGTGAAGTCCAGAAAAAATACCTAGGTTGATGTCTAAAGCTATGGCAAGATATTTGGACAAGCAGATCTAAGTAACAAAATATATGTAAAGCTAATTCAGCAAACAGATTTGAGTGCTCAATTATGGCATGCTATTTCAGCAGTCAATGAGGCCGAGCACACAGCCATCGAAGGCCATCTCAGCAACAAAGATCGAGTATAAACCGGTGTCGAGCTATTTCACCTAACAGATTGGCTACTAGACCATGGCAATCTACTTCACAATAAATATATGGCAGGATATTTTAGCAACTAATCACGCGTGGCATGCCATCTTAGCAAAGCAGATTGAGTGCAGAACAGGGCAAGGAAGCTTCTTAAGTAGAGCATATTGACTATAAACTATTTTGGCAAACAGTGAGATTAACAACGTCTATCAGCTAACATTCAGCGCTACTTCGACATGCACGGGGCCTCAGTCTAGAATGCGCGTACCGTGGGAGAAGCTGACTGCCGTGCGTCTCCACAAGAACGTCGCCAACGATGGTGGCGTGGCTGGAGGACGACAGTCTACGAGGGCGTATTATGGGAGCAAGAGGATCGTTGTGCATCCCCTCAATGAACCGCGGCGCCAACGTATCGGGGCTGCGGGGAGGGCGGCTTTGGCAGAGCGAATGGAGTGGAGGGGGCCGGGGGGGAGGGGGTTTCGGGAATATTATTGGCTAGTTGGCCGAAGGGCAGTTGAATTTGGGATTTGGGGGGAATTTTCGCACGGTGGGCGGGGGAGTTTGGCACATGGTCGGTTTCTCCAAATGCGGTCCCACGTGTCAGTGAAGAGGCAAGTTGAAGCGTGTTCCGTTTGCGTGAGCCGTGTGCAGGACCGACCGTGTGAGGGGTGCAATGTGACCGCGACAGGCGTGCTGTGAGTGTACCGCCTTTTTCCTTTTAAACTTGGTGCTTCGCGCGATCCATCGATACTACTAGTAATCTACTAATCCTGACTAAAATGGCGCGACCAGGTCTTTTCCAGCGCGATATGCTGGGAGGTTGGCTTAGTTGGTTTTTTAGGACAAGGCTTAGTTTGTTTGACAGACAGAGCGAGAGAAAGATGTGAAATGCGTGAATGTGTAGTGGACGTACTATTGGAGTGCCTAAGATAAATTGTGTATGTATACCTATGTGTTTATTTACTTCGCATGTTAGCTTTGTCTCGGGTCAAACCTTCTAAACTTAGACCAGGTTTATACACACAAAAATGAATCATCATTCAATATATTTTCATACAATATATCTTACTATTATTGTGAAAGTTCATATCCACCAGACGAGATTCATGCAAACACGGCAGATTTTCATTACATTTCAAACTTTTATTGGACAGAAAAAGAAAAGAAACCCGACCCTAAACCTATTCTACGGCGATGACCGACGTCCACTTTCCTTTGTACTTCCGCATCGGCAACGACGTCCTCCATCTGCCATCTCCATGAACGGCGGCGGGGTTCAAGACCCGTGAAGTGAAGGTGCGGTCTCCGGCGAGGAAGAGTAGAACACGGGAGATGGACCGGCCAGTTGGCACACCATGCCCTACTCATCCTCGGAGGAGTCCCCGACCTCGGTGGTGCCAGTGGACGTGAGGTCGATGATGATGGACGTGGATGGTCCGTCGCTTCACCTGCCACATGCGCCACCGAATGTTGGACGGCGGCAAGTAGGACGCGTGGCTGGCGGTGCTCCCGTCATCGGCCGCCAACATGGCCACCGCTTGTGCGGTCGCGTCAGTGTCCGGCTACGCCGGTATTGCGTTGCGAGCGGCGAGTTGTGCGAGGGTGGCGACCTCAAGCTTCATCCCTTGTTGGTGCAACGAACATCCATGTTCGTTGACCAGACTCATACACAGGCGTGTCAACGATCGAACATCCAACACCAACATGTGACGCAAGGCCAAGCCAGAGAAGCCACTCTTCGTGAGATCAAGGAGAGCATTAAGAAGAATGAAGTAGCAGGATATCACCTTGGGAAGGCCTCCCTTGCCGGGCAGGAGAGCCCAGCCGGGTTGAGACCACCCCGAAGGCAAGTCCAGGATCGCCCTGGCAAGCCTGCTGGGGCCGCCAAGGCCAAGCCGCCGCCAAGACACCACTGCTCCACCGCACCGCGACGCCAGTCACTTATCGATGAGGTGTCGAGCCCCCCAGGTGATTAAGTGGCACTCATTAAGCACGTGGTAGCTTGCTGGAAGACAGATAACACCCATTTGACACCCATCCAGAAGCATGTCAAGATTACAAGCAGAAGATGGCTAAGCGGCGATATAAGCTTGCCGGGGATGCACCCCCGCACGCCACCTAAGGTAGCATTTATGGCATTTTGTCCTAAGTGCCAGAGTTAGGTATGATAGCACTATTGGCTATCTAATCACAAGATAATATCTGTTTTGCCACTTTGGTTACCCCTTGAGCTATAAAAGGAGGTCCAAGGCAACCTAGAGAGGGATTCGGACCCTCACACACTTGTACACGCGTAGCAGCTCTCCTCGAGGCAACCCTGTCGGGCTTGAGCACTGTGTGTTCTTCGTGTTCATCCATCCAATCCACCACAAGCAGGAGTAGGGTTTTACACTTCGCGGTGGCCCGAACCTGGGTAAAAACCACCAGAGTCCCATCATCGTCCTGCCTCACGGACTCCGCTCTTTGTGCAATGTGATCTCCCCCTTGCTCAACCACAAAAGGGGCCCGTGGCCCCATAGGTGATCGTGTCGACCCACTCCGGCAAATATTCCCTGGCAGGACTTCCCGAAGCTATTGGGAGAGAGGCTGCTGGGGACAACCCCACTTCGGTTGGTGAGCAGCACCCTCCTGTAGAACCACAAGTTCTTGAGGTCGAGGTGAGCGCTCCCATGAATGAGGAGGTGCCTTTAGTCCTTGTTGTCGAGCCACAGGCTTCAACTTGGGTGCAGCACATAGTCCGTTTCCTTCAAACAGGGGAGCTTCCCGAAGAGCAAGAAGAAGCTGAAAAAGTAGCCCGACGGTCAAATATGTACTAGTTTGTCGATGACACAGTGTACAGAAAAAGGCCAAACGGTGTGAAATTCAAGTGCATTTGCCGGGAGGATGGGCTGAAGCTGTTAGCAGAAATGCACAAGGGTGTGTGTGGTTCTCACATTGGATCGAGAGCCCTGGTCGGAAAAGCATTCCGGCACGGTTACTATTAGCCCACAGCCCTCCAGGATGCAACTGAGCTAGTCACCAAGTGTGAAGCCTGCCAGTTCCATTCCAAAAGCATTCATCAACCAGCTCAAGCTCTCCAGACGATCCCTTTATCCTGTCCATTCTCGGTCTGGGGGCTCGATATCTTGGGCCCCTTCCCCTGTGCTGCCGGGGGCTTTGAATTCTTGTATGTGGCAATCGACAAGTTTACAAAGTGGCCTGAGGTGGAGCCAGTGCGGAAGGTGACCGCACAATCAGCTGTCAAGTTCTTAAAGGATTGGTGTGCCGTTTTGGAGTACCCAACAGAGTGATTACCGATAATGGCACCCAGTTCATGAGCCGCACCTTCATGTAGTACATCCAAAGGCTTGGGAACAAGGACTCCTTCTCCTCTGTTGCTCATCCACGGAGCAATGAGCAAGCTGAGAGGATGAATGCTGAAGTGCTGCGTGGACTCAAGATGAGAACTTTTGGCAAGTTACAAAAATGCGGCAAGCGTTGGATTGATGAGCTGCCCGTGGTTCTTTGGTCCCTCAGGACGACACCAAATCGAGCTACCGGCCAGACTCCCTTCTCCCTAGTGTATGGGGCAGAAGCAGTGCTCCCCACGGAACTCAATACGGGTCACCTCGAGTACTTGCCTACGATAAAGTAGGGCAAGAGCAGCTATGGCATGACGATGTCGTGCTCCTCAAGGAAGATCATCTCCGGGCCGCTGTGCATGCGGCACGCTACCAGCAAGCCCTGCACCGCTATCATAGCTGCAGGGTTCACGCCCGGAGCCTTGAGGAAGGCGACCTTGTCCTTAGGCGCGTTCAGTCCGCCAAGGGTTCTAACAAGTTGACGCCGAAGTGGGAAGGCCCTTACCGGGTAGTACAAGTCACCAGACCTGGCGTAGTCCAACTGGAGACCGAAGATGGCATCAAAATGCAAAACTCATGGAATATCGAGCATCTTTGTAAATTCTACCCATAAGGCGCGGCTACCGGGCTCAGCTCCCGGCGGCCACCTTTTGTACAAGCCTTGCCGATGGGCATGTAACCCTTTGTACAAAGCCAGGCGCATACCCTATGCAAGGATAATAAAACGAAGCGCTAGCGCCTAAAACTTGCATGCATATTTTCTTAAGTATGATTTTGCTATGGTGACCAACCCATTCAAGGTGGATCATATGCTGTTGTTCTCTCCACTGTACTGTCAACAGGGACTCTGCCGTGGATGAACGCCCCAAAGGGAAGAAGTGAGAGAAGCCTAGCATAACGGTCCCCGGTAGCCCCTTCTTGTTGGAGTGATAAGAAGGGCAGCAAACACAGATAAGGTTTCCTCCCCATCCACAAGTACGTCCCTGTATGAAAAGCTTGTGCGTAGAAAAACCTTATCGGCCTCAAAATTTGTGCTCCCATCCTTTGATTTGAAAGTTTTACTTCAGTCAGGGTGGTTGAAGTAGCATTTGGAGGGGGATTGGGGAGGGGCCGGTTTCCTTCCACGCTCCCAACCAGTCAGGCTGGGTCCAGCGACAGCAACGGAAGGGACCGGCAAGGTGTCTTGCCGGGGAACCTTGTTTACTTGGAAGTATTAAGGGGCCGTCCCTCGGCATGGACATGATACACGCACAAGTACCCGACATGCATTTCCTTTTTTCATTAATACGCGGATAGACAAGTACAGACCATATAGGGTACAAACATGGATGGAAGATTACATAATTTAAGCTAAAGTTGGGCAAATGCCTACATTTTTTAATCTGAAAAAAGATAAGTGCCCTGTAATGCCCTTCTTGTCCCTCTCCTCCTAGGAACTACAGTGGGAGGTGAAGAGGGCAAAAGGGGCTCCTAGGCAGAAGCCCAGCCTGAGCCTGTCAGGGCCCGCGAGACGCAGCCTGACAAGATCGGGAGGGCAAGGACGAAGCCGGAAGGGCGGAAGGAGCGGCCAGGCGATGCCCTGGTCACCACTGCCAGGACTAGAGGAACGCGGCAGGAGCGACACCGGTAGGGAAGACGAAGCCAGAGTCCACGAGGAAGCCTGTCGGGGTCCAGCTGGAGGAGGCGGAGGCATCCACACCCAACACCCCAGCGAATCGCTCTGCCGGGGAGAAGACCAGGTGCAGATGATGGTGTCGTCGGCGCCTAGCTGATGGTGACGGTGTGTCTGGCGCTCAGCTGGAGTCCGAGCCACCGTCCTCCCGCTCGGCGCCGTTGTCTTAGCCGTCAGTGTCCTCTTCGTCGCTGTCGCTCGAAGAGGAGCTTTCGTCATTGGTCGAGCTCTCCGCGCAGCACCCTAAGCGAGCACCCGAGCACCCAAAGACCTTGATGGAGAGCAGGCAGCCTCCATTAATTTAAAATGGAGAACGTGCCCCTCCGCCAAGCTATGGGCACGAGCAAAGGTTTTCCAGCCACGCCGAAGAAGCATGACATGAGGTGCGGGGAACTCCACGTCCACCCGCATGTTGCAATTACAACAACCCCTCATGTGTAGCTTCAAACCGTGTGGCTGTTCAACCTCCATTACCCTTGCGAAAGGAGTAGGAAGCCGAAGACGGCTGCGCGGGGGCTCGCACAGCCTAACAACGAACTCCAGCGCCGTGTCTCCGACGTGGCCCTCCAGAAGAGTCGAAGCGGCTGGAGGAGTGGACGAGCCGCCGCCGTATCCCCCTCGGCCCCGAGCACCGCACCGGCCACAACCATGTCCTGCAGCTCCGCCTTGTGCACTGGATCCTGCCCCTGCGTCCCCAGCAGGAGCAGGGACACGGTGCCGAGAGGAAGCCCTTGTCGCCATTGATGGAGCTCGACCGCGCCGTCTTCCCCTCACCATGGTGGAAAAAGAACACAAGAGGAAGGAGAAGAGAATGTGTGGGTGAGCCCCTCTTGTCACCTCCGCGCCTCCTTTTATAGCGGAGCGTGGCCGGGGACTGGCTCCTCACCATCCAGGAGGCAACCGCCCCGTTTCACCTATCTGATTCGTCTGCGCTACTGACAGCGTCCAGATTCAACGATCGCCCTTCTACGCCAATCCAGGGCGCCTAGCTTTCTGCCATGACACTTATTCCCGTGCCCTATGCATCTGTTACCTACCCCGCGCAATGCATGCAACGTACGTGGCGGAAACGGCAGGCATGGTGGGGGGAGTAAAATGGCAGTTACCTCCCCCTCCCACGGGGTCGTGCGCGGACACTTCAATTAACCTCCTATGAACGTGGGCATCCCCTGGCCCTTTACGTGGAAAGCCCCATGACTTTCGACATTGCACGACTCATGGGAAAACCGGGGACTAATTCAATTCCAGGTTAATGAAGAAGCAAGAAAGATATCAAGGGAGACATGGATCCCACAGCGGCATGGTCGAAGTGTCCACTTGTGTATTTGTTGGGGCCTACCCCAACGATGCCCAGCAGCACGTATGGGCCAGGCCCGGGGTCTCCTCGGTGCAACGAACATCCACATTCGTTGACCAAACTCATACACAGGCGTGTCAACGATCAAACATCCAACACCAACATGTGATGCAAGGCCAAGCCAGAGAAGCCGCTCTTCGTGAGATCAAGGAGAGCATTAAGAAGAACGAAGCAGCAGGATATCACCTTGGGAAGGACTCCCTTGTTGGGCAGGAGAGCCCGGCCGGGTCGAGATCGCCCCTAAGGCAAGTCCAGGATCGCCCCGGGAAGCCTGCCGGGGCCGCCAAGGCCGAGCCGCCGCCAAGACACCACCGCTCCACCGCACCGCGACGCCAATCACTTATCGATGCGGTGTCGAGCCCCCCAGGTGATTAAGTGGCACTCGTTAAGCACGTGGCAGCTTGTTGGAAGACAGATCACACCCATTTGACAACCGTCTAGAGGCATGTCAAGAACTCAAGATTACAAGCAGAATATGGCTAAGCGGCGATATAAGCTTCCCGGGGATGCACCCCCGCACGCCACCTAAGGTAGCATTTATGGCAATTTGTCCTAAATGCCAGAGTTAGGTATGATAGCACTGTTGGCTATCTAATTGCAAGATAATGTCTGTTTTGCAACTGTGGTTACCCCTTGAGATATAAAAGGAGGTCCAAGGCAACGTAGAGAGGGATTCGGACCCTCACACACTTGTACACGCGTAGCAGCTCTCCCCGAGGCAACCCTGCCGGGCTTGAGCGCTGCGTGTTCTTCGTGTTCATCCATCCAATCCACCACAAGCAGGAGTAGGGTTTTACGATTCGCAGCGGCCCGAACCTGGGTAAAAACCAACAGAGTCCCATCATCGTGCTGCCTCACGGCCTCCGCTCTTTGTGCAAAGTGATCTCCCCCTTGCCGAATCACAAAAGGGGCCCGTGGCCCCATAGGTGATCATGCCCACCCACGACATCCCTGAAGACAAGCTCTCCCGCAGAGCATTCCCACTCGCGGTCATGGTGGATGTGGTGCCAGGTAGGAGGATGTGCTATGGTGTGGAGTTTAGCTGGGCGTTGCTGCTTTAAGTAGCGCATTCCGGTGAGGCCAAGCGTCTGGGTGCATCAATAAGTCACCGGAGTTGGTTCCTCGGGCAGCGAGCCTGCTTAATGATGGCATACGGACGGACGGCATGAATGTGGGCAGCTTGCGCCGGCAGGGAATGCACACGCGCGATGGCGCGAGGGACGAGGGTTTTTGTGTGTCAGGGTAGTCAGCTGTGGGCGTGGCAACGTTCGAGATGCCCTTTGCTCACATGCGATCCCGCATGTCAATGAAAGATGACCCAGCATGGTCTCAGGTCCTGGGGATGCAGTTGGCCGCGCTAGAACACTCCATGGACACATCACGGCACACGCACACTTCGGCGCCCCGTGCATCCTCGATGAGCCGGGTGTTGATCTGCTGGTCGTGCCACAGTGGTAGCGCCACCCTTGGCACCCTGAAACGTAGCGTGTCCAGCGACGATGAGCGCGTCGCTCACCGCGGTCACCGTGTCCAAAGGCGGTGCGGGAGTTGCGCCACGTTGCTGGCCCCCATGATCCACATGAACGGTTGTCGGTGGCCAGGAGGTCGTCGGCCAGCTCCTCCATTGGACTAGTCTGCACCATGTCATCCCGACAGGTGTGCCCCACATGTCGGTTTCCCTGTTTTCCCGGCCAAATTCGAGCGTTAGTAACACTCTGCTGACCTCTCTCTCTCTTCTAGTCTAGTAGTAAATGACGCGGGCGGGGGAGGGGGAGGGACGTCAGTTTTCTCTCAACTGCGGTCCCACAAGCGAGCGAAAATGCAAGACGAAGCACGTTCCATTCGGTGAACGACATGCAGGGTCCACCATGCCGGGGTGCAACGCAAATGCGACAAGACTGATGTACACCATCCATTCCTTATGAACTTGCATACTTCGAGTACTCCTTTTTTTTAACACAGTACAGATGCAAGCGCTCATACATGCGCGCATACACTCACCCCTATGAAAGCACACACGCACACCCTACCCCTATGAGCACCTTCGAGAGACTGAGACATCATATCTCTATCTCTACTCTCGATGATGATGGTGTGCCTGCCATCTTGCAATATAGATTGTCCGATCTATATCTGATGGATAGAAAGCAAACTATGGCAATTTTGCAAAAGGATACCCGCACCTCTCTCATTCATCCTTATCTCCCACAACTTCATTGTTGAGTAATTAAAAAAGGAAGCCTCTGGAACAATCTGGCATGGTGGCCGATGTCGGCGTCATCCATCCCCATGCCTCCGCTAAGTCCGACCACCAATCACCATCGCGCCCCACTCCTCCTCACCTTATCTCTCATCTTTCTCGAGATATCATTTTTCGATGAAATTCTTGAGATACCATTTTTTCGATGAAATTCTCGAGATATCATTAGTTTTACACATGGGATTACTCATGCATGGGTCAATCACAACAGGTGTTTTGTAAAAAAAAATGCATCCTGATGTTCCGTGCAATGCACGGGCATCTTGCTAGTCATCTTGAGATTTACGAAGTCACTGCCTCGTCGTCGACAGGAACGGCGGGGAGGTCCGGACGTCTGCCACGTGAAACTCCGAAACTTTGGTCCCATCCCACCACACAACTCTCCAGGCTCCAGCCGTCCGGCTTTGCAAACTCCGCACAGTCAAAACTGATTGACCGGTCGTCACCGGAACCACTATTCACACCAGAACCTTCGCTGCTCGGCCTACGCCAGCTACTTGCCGGCCGATCACCACTACCCCAAAACCACACCTCCTCTCCAGCCCATTCCCACACCTTTCAATCCCCTAGCCCACATCAGTCGTCCCCTAGTTCGCCGGAAAGCCATGGTGCGCCGCAAGATCACGTACTACAAGATGCTGATGCCGGAGCGCCGCGCAGAAATCGCGGCGGCGGTCGGCGCCACAGACCTCCGTTCCCAAGCTCGCTTTGCGGCGGGCCAATCCCCAAGTTCTCTGGAGCCAAGCTACGACGAGGAGGAAGTCGATCCAATGTTCATGGCGGAGGTCGCGGCGCAGAAGGCCCCCGATGCGTATGAGACGATGGACGTCGACTTCGTGCCAGCGTTCGGGTGCCCTATGGTGCAGGCGGACTAGCGGTTCAACCTGGCGATCCTAAAGGAGCACCGGGAGGAGGAGGCTCAACTTGATGCGGAGCGTGCGGATGCCGCTGCCATCGAGGCCCTCCTGCAGGCGGAGCCGGATATCGTGGACGTGAACCGGGCGGCGGAGGCTCAACTTGACGCAGAGAGCGCGGATGCCGCTGCCATCGAGGCCCTCCTGTAGGCGGAACCGAACATCCTAGACTTGAACCGGGCGGCGGAGGCTCAACTCGACACAGAGCGCGCGGATGCCGCTGTCATCGAGGCCCTCCTGCAGGCGGAACCGAACGTCGTGGATGTGAACCGGGCGGTGCTCGCATCCGTGCAGAGCGCCCGCACGCTCCGCGTGAACGAGTAGCTGGAGGTCGAGGACAACCACGGTGCGGAGACACATGTCAGCAGCTACGGCTGGTTCGTGCCGACAGCCAAAGATGGCGAGGCCGGCTCGTTCCACGAGCAGTGATAGTTTTTCTTTATGTTGTTGTTTCTAGGGACCTTTTGCTATGTAAAAACATATATTTATGCAAGTCGCCTGAGTTTCATCATTTGGGTCAGTCGACCATTTCAGACGGTTGGATGAATATCCTACCTCTCCTAACCCTTCTTCTTCCTCACCTCTTCTTCTTCCCCAACATACCACCGCACGGGCTGCGCGGATCTTCCCCAACATGCGGTTGGATAAACATACTGTATGAACAAAAATTATTTTTCAACGGTAGGATGGCTGAGTTTGGTTTGATCACATGCGGTAGCACGTGTCAGTGAGGGTGTGTTCCCTTGGTTGGGTTTGCGGCGTGCAGGAGCGACTGTGTGAGGGTGTGGTGCGACCACGACAGGCGTGGGCAAGTGTACCTCCTTTTCATTTTTAAAAACTTTAGGCAAGCTTGGCAAAAATGTGTGGCAAAGTATGGCAATGCAAGGCCTAGACCCAAACAGGATACAAGTACATACTTGTGTTAAAAAAGAAAGGTGGGGTTTTCCTTCGCGGGATTGATTGATACAAATCCTCGTTTGATGTGTCAATTAATGCATATTTTTTTCTCCAACGCCCAAAGAGTTAACCATCTCACTCCTCATTGCTTGATTAATGCAGCGCCATGCAAACCAACCTTCTCACTTCCACATGAATGCAAGGGTACATTAATGTCCTTGGTTGCTAGTACGAGGCAAACCCCATCAATTTTTCCTCGATTAGTGTTAGTGGCCTTCTGCAAATTGTAATTTTGATACTGGCCTTGTATACAAAAAAATGGAGGTAGTAACTATTTGACTTCCTTCCCCATTGCGGCGACGTCGACGATATCATGAACGCTGTGGCTTTGGCGAAGTGCGTTCGACGGAGCACACCTTTGAGGCAGACCACGGTAAGTCGTTCGCAAGTGTCGCCTGCAAGCCAAGATAACCGCCTTCTTTGCATCCAGGAAGCCTGTTAAACCAAAGGAGGCCTAAATGTACTACTACTAGCACAATGCATCGTCCGTCCAGCTTAGTGCGGTAAAGGTGGTTTCTTGAAAAAGACGATGGAGAAGCGGAGTCAGCGAAGAGTGAAATGATGGCTGCTTCGTCTGTGCTTTGTGATTTGACGCCTCACTGCTTTGTGATTTGTGATAGAAGGGACAGGGGAGTAGACTCTGTGCTCTAAATTGTACATGCGTCCGAGCACGGGAGAAAGAGGAGAGAGGTTGTATTTTTCTATTCCTTCAATCAATCAATTAGGGAGCTTCGGTTCCCTCTTTTTGGCTTTGGCAGCACCCTCCACAATGGTTCCCATTGATGCCAAAAGCTACTTTCACATTTGGCTACACATTGTGGATGCCCTTAAGTGTACCACTAGGTTTTGCTCCTTGGTGCTATCTATACAAATCTTGATTATATTGATAAAAAAAATTATATCAAGATTAGTAAAAAGGAGGTGATTTTGCCGCACGGAAGGCGGGGGAGGTTTCTTATTTTTAGAGGATGTTAGCCTGGCGGTTTGCTAACATGTGGTCCCACGTGTCAGTGATTTACCAAGCCGATCCGCGTCCCACATGAGGCAGAACAACAGTAGAAGCAACGTGTGGTTAACTTGAAGAAGACGAGGGAGATGCGGATTCAGCAAAGAGTGAAATGATGGTTGCTTCGTCCCTCCAACTTTTTTTTAGCATCACTTTGTCCCTCCAACTTAACTATGGGAAAGGTGCAGCTTTGTGATTTGACGCCTCATTGCTCATTACTACGCTGGCGCCATGATCGGGGTGCTTCACCCTTGCTTCTCTGCACTGTTATTTCGGCATGGCACGTGGACACGGTTGCTTGATGTCCCACATGTCGGCGAAAGGGACTAGAACATTTATGAAAGCGAGCGCTCCACTCTTACGACGGAGGAGTACACGACATGACGGCCCAGTGAAATGTTACTTGTACTATAGTACTACTATAGTTTTGCTATTTCGTACAATCCATTGATACAAATCCGATTAAACAGGCGAGGGCGGGATTTTTCCCGCGTGGTAGACATGGTAGTTTGGCATAGTCGGTTTGACACAGAGAGCGAGAGAAAGATGTGAAATGCTTGAATGTGTAATGGGCCCTTGTGTGTGTGTGTGTGCAGTCTGACCTTTCATATCACTAGATGATACTAGCCATACATTTCAAAGGCAATTTTAATGTATGCAAACTGAATAATTAAGTAACAATATGAGATCTAGTAAAACTAAAAACACATATGATTTATTGTGTTAGAGTGTAGTAGTGTTGTATTGCATAGTAGTTAGATGTAACATGCGAGAACGTGTAGAGATGTACTTTTGGAGGGCCTACAGAGAGAAATTGGGCATAAAGTGGATTCAAATATTTGTAATCGTCTTCATAGCATTTGTAACTCATATCTATAGTTTGTACGATAGATGTGAATGCTTGTTCGCTTTTACGAAACCAATACATCAATAATGGGGTGGCATGCGCTAATTTAGGCACTGGCACGTTGGCCTACTCGGCTCCACAAAGAGAGCGAGAGAAGAGATAAATACACTGGCGGTCAGTGTATTTCAAGCGAAAAGCGTAATACGGTCACCGGACTTTAGAATACGCTCATTACGGTCACTATATACGCTTTGCGGTGATTATACGATCACTTGCTCACCGTTCAACATCGGATCGCACTCTGTTGACCGGCCAAATAGTCTGCATGGCACTATGTTGACTGGTTAAATTGACCATGTTCCTTGTGGGTCCCACCTGTCACTTCACAGAGGAAAAAGTAAGATAAACACAAATTTACACAGGCGCGACAAGACTCCAACCCGTGCGCGGGAACCACCTGGTTGTGCATGTGTCTGTCAGGGCCTGATGTGTGTGCATGCACGTGTAGATTGAGGACTTGAGCGTAAGCGTGTGTGTTGGTCATGCGGTGTGTGCATGCATGCGTGCATGTGTGCGTGTGTGCGTGTGAGTGTTGCGTGGCTGCGTGTGTACGCGTGAGTGTTGCATGCATGCAGTTAGTGTGCATGTGTGTGTGTGTGTGTGTATAATCACCACACTAGCTCCTGTGTGTTAAAACAGACGGCTCAGCATACCAATACAAGACCACCTTGTCCGCTGTGCCCACGATCATGACTTCGAATACCCACCGTCCAATATTTTTTTATCATTTGTTTTCATTCTTATACACGCCGACAGGTGGGCCCAATGGTAGTGAGATAATGTGATGCAACACAAGAGGTGCCACGTGGAGCGTTTAACTGGTCAACTAGTTGTGTCTTGAACAAATACATAGCTGTACGGTGAGCCCGTGACTGTATAATAACCACAAAACGTAAATGGTGACCGTACTGAGTGGATTCTGAAGTCCAATGTACGTATCGTGCTTTCGCTTCAATTACAGTGATCGTCGCTGTATATATCACGAGAGAAAGATGAAACATGCGTGAATGTGCTGGGGGCATACTTTTAGAGGACCTAGAGATAGTTTGTGTGCATACGTGAAAGGGACGTAGAGGGGGGTGTGCGATGGAGAGAGAGATGCTCTTCGTTTCTCTTTATTATGACTAATTTTATATATAGTATAAAAATATAAAAATTCATAGTGCGGAATAAATATCATTGGGTGCACCATGCAATGCAAATTAACTTTCATACTCCATATAACTTTGTAATGTTGTATATATGTAGAAATTCTAAAATAAATTTTTGGCCACACTTTGGGTGGGTTTATTCAAAAGGAATGTTGTATGCGAAGTAAACATGAAGAGAGGGCTTTTTAGATCAATGGGGTACGTGATAAGATGTAACATGTGTGAATGTGTAGTTGACGTATTTGGCAGGGCCTAGAGAGGGTATGTGTACGTATTCGAGAGAGGCATGGATAGAGGGGCCGGCCGGGGGGGGCGTGGGAGAGATATCATGACAAATGAGAGAGGTTTAGAGAGAGAGACGAATAGGATGTCATGGCGAGAGATGCCCTTGAGTGTGTACATGCAAGGGGGGAGGGGATAGAGGCATGAGGAGAAATAGTTTGTGCGGTGTCTGTGTTCGTATGTGTGGGTGTGAGAAGATAATGAGACCTAGGGGCAGAGGGTGTGTCACCGCATGAGGTCTGATGTCGCTTGAACTACGTCGGTATTTCCCCAAAGAGGAAGGGATGATGCAGCATAGCTATGGTAGGTATTTCCCTCAGTTATAAAACCAAGGTATCAATCCAGTAGGAGAACCAAGCAACACTATGTAAACGGTACCTGCACACAAAGAACAAATACTTGCAACCTGATGCTTATAAGGTGTTGTCAATCCCTTTTTCGGGTAACAGCGCCAGAAATTCGCACTTTGACGGGATAAAATTTGTGATAGATTGGATAAATAGATCTCAATAAAACACGAAATAAAATAAATAGAAAAAAAGTGCAGCAAGATTTTTTTGGGTTTTTGGAATAATAGATATAAAAACAAAAGCAAATAAAAATAGATCTCGAAGCAAATATGATAAAGAATAGACCCGGGGGCCGTAGATTTCACTAGTGGCTTCTCTCAAGAAATAGCACACGGTGGGTAAACAAATTACTGTTGGGCAATTGATAGAACATCAAATAATTATGATGATATCTAGGCAATGATCATTATATAGGCATCACGTCCAAGATTAGCAGACCGACTCCTGCCTGCATCTACTACTATTACTCCACACATCGATCGCTATCCAGCATGCATCTAGTGTATTAAGTTCATGGAGAAACGGAGTAATGCAATAAGAACGATGACATGATGTAGACGAGATCTATTCATGTAGGAATAGCCCCCATCTTGTTATCCTTAATAGCAACGATACATGCGTGTCTTGCTTCCCCTTCTGTCACTGGGAAAGAACACCGCACGATTGAACCCATCACAAAGCACCTCTTCCCATGGCAAGAAAAATCGATCTAGTTGGCCTAACTAAACCAAAGATTCGAATAAGAAATACGAGGCTATAAGTAATCATGCATAAAAGAGATCAAAGAACTCAAATAACTTTCATGGATATAGATCTGTTCATAAACTCAAAGTTCATCGGACACCAACAAACACACCACAAAAAGAGTTACATCAAATAGATCTCCAGGAGACCATTGTATTGAGAATCAAAAAAAGAGAAGAAGCCATCTAGCTACTACCTACGGACCCGTAGGTCTACAATGAACTACTCACGCATCATCGGAGAGGCACCAATGAGGATGATGAACCCCTCCATGATGCTGTCAAGATTGGATCTCATGGTTTTGGAACTTGCGGCGGCTGGAATTGTGTTTCGTCG
The DNA here is from genome assembly GCA_011799875.1 of Thinopyrum elongatum. Classification (NCBI taxonomy): domain Eukaryota; kingdom Viridiplantae; phylum Streptophyta; class Magnoliopsida; order Poales; family Poaceae; genus Thinopyrum; species Thinopyrum elongatum. Next base: position 387,517,744 of record CM022298.1, read on the forward strand.
ACTCCCCTAGGGTTTTTGGAATATTTGGGTATTTATAGGGTGAAGAGGCGGTGTGGGAGGCCACCAAGGTGGGCACAACCCACCAGGGCGCTCCTGGGCCCCCATGCACGCCCAGGTGGGTTGTGCCCCCCTCGGGGCACCCCTCTAGTACTTCTTTGGCCCAAGTTGTTCCTTCTGGTCCATAAAAATTCTCCAAAAAGTTTCGCTGCATTTGGACTCCGTTTGGTACTGATATTCTGTGAAGTAAAAAACAGCAACTAGCACTGGGCACTATGTCAATAGGTTAGTCCCAAAAAATGATATAAAGTTGCTATAAAATGATTGCTAAACATCCAAGAATGATAATATAACAGCATGGAACAAGCAAAAATTATAGATACGTTGGAGACATATCAAGGTCCGGTGGGCCGAGGTGTGGCCCTTGGGTCGGTTCCGTCCTGCGCCACATTGGTCGGCCTGTGACGCATTCAGGGAGACCCATGGAGGACTAGTCGTACAAGACAAAGATACCAGAGCCGTGAAGGACTCTGTGTCCATTGATAAAGCCGGCTAGGATTTGTAACCCTAGGTCCCCGGACTAAGGAAACCCCTTGTCTCTGATATTACCATTCATCCAACCTAACTTTAAGGGGCATCCTACAGAATGCTCTGCTGGAATCATATTCGTCAATTAGGAAGAGAGGTGGAGTCAATGCGTGCGAGATAGGCCTAAAGATAATGTGCATGCGGGAGACACGTAGGCAGGTCTATGTATAGAGAAAGGGTCGACGGGGATCGTGCGTGCGTATGCGTGTGAGAGGAAGAGTGCTTGTGATAAAGGTTAGTGAAAACAGTCATAAATGGTTGCGAGAGGGAGGGAGGGTGATATCGAGAGCATGTGTACGAGAAAGACACCTCGGGAGACCCCCGATGGAATACATCGTGTGCGCGTATGCGTGAGAGAGAAAGTTAGCGCGTGTGTGAGGAGGGGCCTATGGAGAGTGAAACTACACGTAAAATACTGATGTACACATTGATTAAACATATAAATTGTATCCAAATATTAGGATGGGAATCTGATATGTGCAATTTGCATAAGGAATGGTCATTGATCCATCAGACATCTATATTCTATCGAATTTGAGCATGTCTATGTTATTATTCGACATAATTGATCCATAGAGTCAGTATTTTGAACTCCAGACAATGCATCGCTTTAGCAATTCAAATATAAACGTGAGTATAGTTCATGTTGTGTGTGTAAAGCACATTATACATACAAAAGTTACACAATGAACATTCTAAATAGCTAGCTAGGAACTAGCATACATTTGAATTCAACTTAAGGTGGTTTAAAAAATTCAAATTCAACACGAAGTCCATTAAATTATTTGAATTTGAGATCATGGTATTTGTAAATCATACCTAAATTATGGGAGCAACAATCTTTGCTCTGCTTTTGTACATAATAGCATATATAGTCGTGTACAAAATAGATTCAAATTTACCTCCTCCATTCCAAAATAATCGTAGTTATAAGATTTTCAAGAGTCAAAATTTCAAAAAGAAGCGCATAATTTAATGAGGTTTTCAAACATACAAGGTCAAATTTAACGTTTTCTATTTGGGTCAATCCTCAAAGTTCAAGAGTACTCTAAACATGAATGCTTCTGTTTCAAAATTTTGAACGAAGCGCCAAAAGAGCCTCTACTCGCTCGAAACCGCGTGAGACCAATGTTTGGTAGAAGGAAATTACTTTTCTAACTCCGACCCGTGAAACCTACCGGCCCGACATCCAAAGGTCTAAACCGGGGTAGTTTGTAACTTCATCTAGACGCCACGCAACCGCCTCCGAAAAACATTCATACACCATGGCCGCCTAAACATACATGCGCTGGGCCAAAATCGCTCCCTCCCACTATTTGGGACACCTGGGATTACTGTCCTACCCCTGACCCGCAGTAGGTCCAAAATTTAAGAGGGGGGGGCAAAGTTTGTACTTTCCCCAAATTTCAAACAAGTGTGTCCCATCTGGAAAAAAACAAGCGCGTCCCAGATGGAAACATGGTCCCCCCCCCCCCCCCCCTGTCTGATTCCCCATTCGTACTTCGTGGGCGCCAAAACTACATCTCCACCAGCCGCGAAACCCCGGCGTCCTCCATCTGCCACCCCATCCCACCCATCAAACGCCGCCGTCCTCCGTCACGCCGGAGCCGATACCCCGACGTCATCGTCCACCACAACCGCAACGCCCTCCACGGCTAGTAGTTGAAGCCGAGACCGAGCTGCCTCCAGGACGCCGACGTGCGCCGTACCCGAGCCAGTTCAACCACACCGTCATGCGCCTCACCGCTGCCGCTCCAACGTCGCCACCGTCCACCGCACCGGAGCTGTTCCCGCTACGCCATCCTTCACCACCTCGGATCTGCTTCCCCTCCGCCGACAGACGGCCACCGCAACACAGTCAACAATTTGGCCATGGGTTCGTCCAAGGCTCCACCCTCCTCCACAACATCGGTTCCCCTGGTAAAAAGAAGAACATCACCATGAAATCACAAGGACACAGCACTGGCAACCAGAACTGGTACTCCTCTTCCCTTATTCGTGCAAATCTTACGTGTCTGCTTGCACGGTATTCATCCCACAGAAGACACTACTTGACCGCTTCTTCCTGCAACTTCTTCCTGATACTAGATGTTCCTAGTAACTCGCAATGCACAAGGTTTCTCCTCATATACAATTTCACCTTAGCTAGAGGTCGTCACCCCCTGGATTTCAATTCTTGGTCAGTTGATTCCCAATTAAAGGAAGCATTCCCTGGCGTAGCAGTCCCTAGTCTGCCTGTTACGCCGGGGAAGCAGCGCCTCGGTGTTTATCTTAGGGGTGTGTGGGGCCTAGGAGCTGCTGGCACCCGATCTGGAGGTTGGCCGGGCTTAAAGGGATGGCCGGCGGGCGCTGCCAAGCACGGCGGTGGTGTGAGGTCGAGGGGAGGGCGGGGCGGCGGAGGCAGGGGTCTGGGCTGGTGGTCGCTGGCAATTCAAGAAAGGTCGTCAACAGTGACTGGCGGGAGGTAGATGAAGGCCATCTGCCCGTTCCTTGTAGATCGGATGGTTCAAAAAAAATTTGACTGACCTATTTATTTTCAGTCGACTGTTATTTTGATAGGACAACATGTGGTGGTGTGCTAGAGGAGTACCTGCATTTCCCAGCCATCCCTGTGCTCATATATTACAAAATCATATGGAGTAGAATCTAATTTCGTTTGCCATGCAATGTTGTAGAGCTATGAGCTATCATATGTCTCATGTCATTTATTTTTCAGCCACCTATTATCTACTACTTTTACAGTGCACTAGTTCTGCACACACTTCACTCATACTCACTATTTTTTTATGCATGGTTACTTCAGCCTCTGCCAAACTGTTGCTAGAAACACGAAAGAAAAGAGAGAAGTCGCTCTAGCTTTATACGCTGTTAGGCAAGACACATTTCAACACTTTAAAGGGTGCAGTGCCAGCAGATGGACACGGTAAACGTAGCTCTGGAGTTGATGATCTCGCTCGCCATGAACCACCATCCCAGGTGCTTGCTTTAACTTCGCGGTGTCATATGTGGTTGCATGTTGCATATGGTGTCTAGCTTGTATTCAAAAGGCCAAAGTCGGTCTTTATTAAGATAAAGGAAAGATATTTTTTACATGAACCACCATCCCGGGAGCACCAGAAGCCAAATAGCTAGTCAGGGCACTGGCTGAGCCAGTGACAAGCCCAGCACAGACATGCATCACCTGCAAGCCAACTAAAAATCCATGGTGGTGGCGAAGCAGCCCGCCTCCCACCAGGATCTCAGGTCCTCGATGATCATGCTCACCACTCCAGCCGGGTGTCTAGCTTGTATTGCTTCCAATTTGGTTAAATTGCATCTGCTTAGCTTACACATTATACCTTTGAATATGACATGCCTTCCTGTTTTTGGTACATACTACTACATCTGTCTATTAACCATGTTCTTACATCAAACTAATGTTCTTGTGTATCCCTCATCAATCACTTATGATGAGACAGTCAGGCTCGTGGATCACTGTGACAAAAGATCCTCTTTTAAAGAATGCAGTGTCAGCCTCCCCACATGATTCTCAAGAAACAGCAAGGCTAGATGAAGATAGTCAACGTAGCTCTGTAGCTGATGACAACATTTCCCCTACACCACCATCGCAGGTGCTTGCTCTAACTTAGCAGCATGATATGTGGTCGCATGTTGCATATGGTGTCTAGATTATAATTCTTCCAATCTGGTTAAATTGCATGTGCTATTCTGCTTAGTTTATACATTATACCTGTTAATGTGACATGCCTTCCTATTTTTGGTACATAGTACATCTGTCTATTAAGCATGTCCTTACATAAAACTACTGTTTTTTGTATCCCGCATCAATCAATTATGACACGACACCTTTAGTATATGCAGTGTGATATTGGTTGCATCTTTCATATGATTTATAGCATGCACTGCTTCTAATTTGTTGAAACGCCATTTATGATGGGACGCTTTTAACTTGGCAGAGTCATATTGGTCGCATCTTTCATGTGGTGTCTAGCTTGCATTGCTTCTAACTTGTTGAAATGGCTTCTGCTTAGTTTACACAAATAGTTGTGAATATGCCATGCTGTCTTGTTTTTCGTACATATTCCATCCTCGTATCATGTGTTTGCCTTACATCAAAGTAGTGATTGTCAGTATCATGCATGAATGAGTTCTGAAGAGTGAATTTTATTGCTTTTTCTTGTCGGTTTTACTTAACAATGCAAAATCAATAAAGCGGAAGGAAATTAGCAAGGTAGTGGATAAAGGTGCTCCTTCCAAACAACTGAAATGGAGGGCCTCTACAGATTCTACTCCGCCATCCCCCCAAGAAGATTTGCAAGACAACACATGCATAGACACTCAACATAGCTGTGTTGATGATGAGCACGTCTCCCCTAGTCCACCATCACAGGTGCTCCCTCTAACTTGGCACTGTTATATGTGGTTGCATGTTATGTATGATGTCTAGCTTGTATTGCTTCTAATTTTGTTGAATTCCATCTGCTTAGTTTACACATTATACTTGTGAATAAGACACGTGTTCCTGTTTCTAGAACATACAATATATATCCATCACACCATGTTCTTACATCAAAGTGCTACTGTTGTGTAACCTACAACAATCACTTATCATAAGACACGTTTAACTTGGGAGTGTGATATAGGTTACATCCCACATTCTTTTCTAGCTTGTACTACTTCTAATTTGTTGAAATGGCACTTATGACGAGACCGTTTTAACTTGGTAGAGAGATATTCGTTGCATCTTTCATATGGTGTCTAGCTTTCATTGCTTCTAATTTGTTGAAATGCCTTCTGCTTAGTTTACACATCATAGCTGTGAATATGCAATGCTATGAATATGCAATGGCACTAATGACGAGAGACCTTTAACTTGGTAGTGTGATGTTGTTTGCATCTTGCATATGATTTATTTCTTGTACTGCTTCACATTTGTTTAAATGCCAGTTATGACGAGACACTGTTAACTTGGCAGAGCGATATTTGTAGCATCTTTCATATGGTGTCTACCTTCCATACCATTGCTTCTAATTTATTGAAATGCCTTCTGCTTAGTTTACACATCATAGTTCTGATTATCTCATGCCGTCCTGTTTTTCGTACAAATTACATCCTCCTATCATGCAGTTGTCTAACATCAAAGTTCAGTTCATCTGTATCACGCATCAATTTGTTCTGAAGAACTAAATTTTTATTCCTTTTTCTTGTCGGCTTGACTTGAGATGGAAAAGAGAAAGAGGAAGGAACACAAAATGGCAGGGGATGGTGTTAGTACTCAGGACGCATGAAAATGGAAGCGGAAGAATTATGCAGATTCTGCTAGTACTGATGGTGCAATAGAAGGTCAAAGTCCACCAAAAAATTGTACAAACACGGTATCCCCCACTACACCAGCTGCAAAACAATCCAAACAGAAACGAATAGCTTCCGCCAAACAAGCAATGACAGCCCTAGTTGTTGCATTACCTTCTTCCACAGTACCAACATCTGCACGAGTTACTCATTCGGTAAGTCTGCTAGTGGCAAGCTCTCAAGCTCCCTTGCCACCTGACACTACTTCCGAAGCACTCTTGACACAAGACGAGTTGGCAAGATCAGATGAACCTTGTGAGCTTCAACAGCAAGAAGGTAGTTGCTCGAGTCAAGTTACAGTTGCATGCTTCTTTATATGTAGTCTCATAGTTTGATGTACACTAACACTTCCCATGGTCGTTGTTGAACTAGCACCTAGGCGCAAGAGGAAACAAACATCAGGGATAATGCTCGACAGGTTAACTAAATCTAGAGGAGGAAGAATGGAGATCCGTTTTGAGGCAGGTTTAAAAAGGCCACGTGATGCTACAGAGTCAGCCAAGTTAGTATCAGAGGCAGTCGTTGCCGTTAGGTGTCATGTACATATCCTCCCAACATGGATTCAGTACAGGAATGACAAAGACGAAACCCAGTTTAACACCTTCCTCGACCATTTATCTGTAAGTATGGTTATGTATGTAAATTAGTAATATTGTCTTGCTCTGTCCCATACTTTCTAGGTTCCTGGTAATGAGACTCCCATAATTTTCAATAGATGAGGTTCAAGTTGGATAGCCAAGATGATGCAACCAGACAAGCATGCACCATGTTTTAAGTCTGCTCTATGATAGTATCGGTATAACTTGAGGAAAACTCACTTTGAAGGCAAGACTAACAGTGAACTTGCCCAAACATCTCCAGTGGAAAATATACCGGATGAAGACTGGAGAGGCCTTGTTAAACACTGGTCTGGTCCAAAGTATCAAGTACGTTATATATATGTGATCAGATCACATGTTGAACTCCTATTTACGCATGTGCCTCACAAATCTATCTTCTTGTAGGTGAACTGTTCAAAGAACAAGGACAACCGTACGAAAGTAAAATTCCAACAGACGACAGGATCTCCTAGCTATATTGCACACTGTGAGGCTCTTGTAACTAGCTGTTGTTTCACTCTTTTTGCTGTACCATATTATCAGATCTATATTGACTTGTTCCAAATGCAGAGGAAAGCCCGCAAGGACCAAAAAGTACCTGAACCAAATGCTGTGGAAATCTTCAAGGATTGTCACACCAGCAAGACGAAGGGCATGACTACACCAGTCAAAGCCGATGTTGTAAGTCCTTAATCCTCATGTCTTTTAACTACTACTTACTCTGACTTGTGCATTGAACTGCACGGTTTGCAGCCAATGTCTATTACTCTTTTCAATTTTATACACAATTATCTTAGCATATCATTGCACCTTACAAGGTTCAAAAGAGAGGAGTGATGTTCCTTTGATCTTGATCTGTAATCTAGTTCCGTGTTGGACTTGTCTACACAACGTTACAATTGCATGTTTGTCTGTTCTCGGTTGTTTTGTGATATGAATGATGTCATACTATGCTTACCGTATTATAAACTTTGTCTCTTTATCCTTAGCTGTCAATACAATGTGAAGAAATAGACAGTACATTAGCCATGGTACGTGGGATAATGTTTGGAACCTGGTTTTATTATGTACTTTGTAGTAAAATACAACTAATATTTTACACGTGTTCACCAGAATAAGTTCTGTATATAGACCAAAGCTATTTTGTTTGGTTTTGCTGCCTCCTTAATATCTTCTATTATGGTACTACTAATGTAAAAACTCTAACTTTTCAGCAAGCTATGGAACAAATGGTGGAACCGCCACCTTTTGAAGGTGATGAGGCAACTACAACCGCAATGTCACCTCTTGCTGCAGTGGGTCAGTACCTCTCCACTAACAGTGCCAAAAGCACATTCCTGTGTAATACTAGGTTGGTTGTTAAGGCAATCTCGTCCCAACTGCCTCATGATCAAGATATGCAAGCTCAAAACAATGTTATATCTGCGCTCCAGACACAAGTCCATTCCCTAATAGAGACCCTTTGTGAAACAAGGACAGCCATTGTTCGATGTCGTCAAGATATGCATGGTTTTGAAACCAGACTATCAGATATTTGCTATGTTGTTCAGGAGCCTAGGAGAAATGAAGGCGAAGGTTATGGTGCTCCATCGGACAGTACAGCATGAAAACATAATAGTCAGGTCAAATGAATGAGCTTCTGAACTTCTGGTGGTGCATTTATCTGCCGGACTATTAACTTTTAAGCCAACCTTCCTTTTGTTTTATGGTTGATTTGTTTTGTTGCGATACAAAATTTGTTCTTAACGTGTAATGACCAGCTAAAGAAATCAGCAAGCCATTTTTTGTACAGTGTAGATTGTTCCCTATATTTGCACTGGTGGCGAACTTTGATGCCCAGTGGATGTAATCTGTGCAATCGCTATAATAGCCTAGCGTTAGTTTCTGGCTTATTTATTTCCCTAGTCTTCTTTTTCCTTGGTTTGCTAGTGGCCACAACAACCACGGGCCAGATACGGACCGTGGTAACCATGGGCCTCCTACGGGCCGTAGGATCCATGGGCCTCCTACGGGCCATCGGATAAATGGGCCTCCAACGGGCCATAGAATTAGTGGGCCTCCTACGGGGCGTCGGATAAATGGGCTGACATGGACCGTAAACGGGCATAATTAGTATCGGGCCAGCACAGTAATGGGTCGTTAACAGGCCGGAAGACAGCAAAGGCTTAATTCTATCACAGGCATAACGAGTCGTTAATGGGCCAGAATACATGACGGGCTCGAAACGATGCAACGAGTTAACAGGCCACAAACGGGCTGAATTTGGCCAATTAGGGGAACAGGCCAGTAATGGGCCGGAAGTAATCGAGGGCCGGAAAGGAGCCCAAGAATGTATGGGCCGTCAGTAGGCCGAAAGCTAACACGGGCTGGAAACGGCCCATGTGAATCATGGGCCGTTAATGGGTTTAAAGAAATTTACTGTTTATTATGGGGCAGAGTCACCGCGGGCCACTAAAGGGCCCAAAGTTACGAAAGGCCTCATATGGGCCGAAAGACGTTGTGGGCCATACATGGGCCGAAAATGAAATGGGCAGGTATTATACTGGACGGCCCACATGACGCTGTTGGGCCGATTTCGGGAACGCCATAACGGGTCGTGAGTTACCGGGCCGTAAAATGGGCTATATGCGAACAGACCATTAACAGGCTTTTCATGGGCTAGCTCGCTAGCTTTTGACCAAGTCAAACAGGTCGGCCTTAGTAAGCTAAATGGGCTAGTGTTGGGCCGTCGCATGTGTCGACATATCATAGGCACCTCTCTGACCTAATGACGAGCTGACATCTGGTTCCTATGGCCAATGAGAATTTTACACGTGGAAAATCCCCATTGGTCCTGGCTGTTAGCGGGTTATTGGATGCTAACCGGAACCTGATAGCTTAACAGCGACCCGTTATGGTGGAAGCCACGTGTCGGTTGCCCTTGATGAAAACATCTCCATGACGCGGTATTTATCGTCATGGAAGTGGACACTTCCATGATGATAATTTTAGTATTGTCATGGAACACTTCTACGACAACACAGGTATGACTATCTTGATTCTGTCATAAAATTGTCATGGATGTACATGCATGACAGAAAGCGTGACCTACTATGACAAACACGTATCATCACGGAAGTGTATTTTTTTGTAGTGGATGGATGTGCTCCAATCACGCCGCCGCCGACCTCGTTGGTTGAGCTCCTCCTATCTCCCGCCGCAGACCGAGGATTGACCTCCTATGACGCCGCCACCACGCATCGACCAAGGATTAACCTCTTATCCGGTAGCTGCTGCCTCGGCCGCCGCCGCCGCCATCTCTATCTGCAGAGCGGTTGTTTTATTTTTTTGACGGATATCCGCAGAGCGGCTGTTTACACTATGTATTACTGTAACTCAAATATATTGCAGCCCCATATGTACAGGGTAGTACATCACATACGGTTATGTCACGGCAACCGTGTCTCACCTACGTTGTCTTCTCACACGGTTTGGTGTGGAAATCGTGTGTGAAGTTGTAAAACCTAACACAAACGACATGTATAAACAGTGTGCCATAAACAACATAGTGTGATAAGTAGTTCCCGACCATTAGCTTATCCCCATAGTTTCCCCATTTCCCCCGAATCCCTAGATAGCCTCCAAATTCCCTCGCGTGGCGCTGACATTGGGGGAATGCAGATGAGTGGTGCTGATGGTTTCGGTGCGGCTGCTCCTACTCATATCGCCGCTCTTGGCAGCGCCGCCATGACGGCGGTCACCGCCGAGCACTTGCTTAAGGTCATCAGAAGGCATGTGTACTACGGATCCGAATCATCCTGTCAAGTTCCAATCTATCCTGATCTTTTTTAGCATGTCCAAAGTAGCTCCCTGCTGAATCCATCCTGAATGCTTCCCCCCCCCCCCTAGGAAAGCGATCAGCCGCCGGATCCGGAGCATGACTCCAGACTCCCGCAACACAAGTTCGACTCTGAGTTTTACGCCACCGAGAAGTACCAAAAGTTGAGTTGTGTGCATGGGCACACTCCCTCTTGACGTGTATGCATGGAGGGATTCGATATTGGCAGACGGTTTCTCAGTTGCCCCTTAGAGGTTAGTGCTAATTAAGTTCATCATTTTAGTTGAGTTAATGCCACCGCTCATTCTGAATACTATTTAACATTGGCATGCATATGAGGCTTGTGCCTTTGTTAACTGGATGGATGAAGAATGGCATGGCAGGGCTCGGAGTGTTATCACCAAGCTCGCAGAAGATAACATAAAGTTGAAGAATAAACTGACTGATCTGGAGTGTACAATCAGTACGATGAAGCAAGAAAGAATCAATCACAGGCAACGGATGAAAGCAAGAGACAAGAAGGAACTAGCATGTGTAGTTGTGGTTGTCGCATTAGCCATGTTCTATGCGCTGTTTGCAATGATGATTAGGGGTTTTGTTTGACAATATTGCTAAAGCACATCTAGATGTGCTCTAAGTAATGCACATCTAGGTCCTTGATAACCCACAAGTATTGGGGATCGTTTGTAGCCTTTTTCGATAAATAAGAGTGTCGAACCCAACGAGGAGCTAAAGGCAGAACAAATATTCCCTCAAGTTCTATCGACCACCGATACAACTCTATGCACATTTAACATTTGCTTTACCTAAAACAAGTATGAAACTAATTTGCAAGAATAAAACTACGAGTACTTTACGAGAATAAAAGAAGATAGCTTTTGTCAACAAGAAAGTCATTTGTCCCTAGGTGATCGATATCTAAACCGGTGATCATTGTTGCAATTTTATATGAGGGGGAGGCATGAGCTAACATACTTTCTCTACTTGGATCATATGCACTTATGATTGGAACTCTAGCAAGCATCCGCAACTACTAAAGATCATTAAGGTCGTAAAACACAACCATAGCATTAAGTATCAAGTCCTCTTTATCCCATACGCAATGACCCCCAAACTCGGGTTTGTGCTTCTGTCACTCACGCCACCCACCATAAGCGAACCATGAATGTATTGCAACACCCTATAGTGGGGATCCCTTTGTTTGCGCGACATGGAGGGCACCGTAGGACAGCACCAAAATAAAATATACAACTCAAACCAATCATGATCATCTATCAACCCATAGGACACAACGGATCTACTCAAACATCATAAGATAGCCATAGATCATTGGGAAATAATATATAGCATTGAGCACCATGTTTAAGTAGAGATTATAGCGGGGAGAAGAGGTGTTAGACCGCTGCATAGAGGGGGAGAGAGTTGGTGTGGACGGCAGCAAAGTTGTTGGTGTAGATCGCCATCACAGTGATTGCCCCGGCGGCGCTCCGACCCCACCGGGAGAGAGGGGGAGAGAGCCCCCCTCCTTCTTCTTCTTCCTTGGACTCCCCCTAGATGGGAGGAGAGTTTCCCCTCTGGTTCATGGCCTCCATGGCGGCGGAGGGGCGAGAGCCCCTCCTAGATTGGATCTCCCTCTCTGTTCTCTTCTGTTTCGCGTTCTTGTTTTCTGGCCCTTCATCGTTTCTTAAATTCCCGGAGATCCGTAACTCCGATTGCGCTGAAATTTTTACACAATATATTCCATAAATTATCTTTCTTGCGCCCGAAGAAGGGCCCCAACTGACTTAGGGGAGGGCACAAGACACCTGGGTGCGCCAGGGGTGCCCTGCGCGCCCTGGTGGGTTGTGGAGGCCGTGGGCCTCCATTTGCGTTGATTCCACCTCCAAAAAATCACATAGATTCCAAAATAATTCTCCGTAAAAATTTATCGCGTTTGGACTTCGTTTGATATGGATATTCTATGAAAAAAAACATGCAACAAACAGGAACTGGCACTAGGCACTGGATCAATATGTTAGTCCAATAAATCATATAAAATGTTGCCAAAAATATGTGAAAGTTGTATAATATTGGCATGAAACAATCAAAAATTATAGATACGACGGAGACGTATCAGTCCTATGCCATTGATGTTACGTGAAGATTCATGCAGATATTTTCCTTTATCTTTTTTTTCTTTTCCTTTGTAGTTTGATTATTACTGGCTTCATCAATAAGAAGAGCTCAATGTATTGCTTGCCAACTATCCTACTCCGTTCGTACCGGTGCATAAGTCACATTACAAAACCAAATAATCCCAAAACTTGTTCCTTGTTTTTTGTCCTAAAAAAAGAAATCAGCCATTAGGAGTCCTCGGGCTTGTATGCATTCAATGACTTCAGACTACTTAGCATAACATGCAATGATCAATTCTCTACATGCAATGGTATTGATTACCAAATAATCATCAAGTTCTCTCATTTTCCCCCACCTAGGTCGCCGGTACGGAGGGAGTAGTACTATGAAAAATGCTTGTTTCATATTTGGACGCTCCAACGCATGTGTGTAATTATCACATTGAGAATTGCGCAACCCCGGGAATTTGGAGCAACTGGGTACAAATAATTGTGGTTGATTATATCAGCGGTTAGATAATACGCAAATCCCCCGCTTCAATTGGCATTCCTCTTCTCTGCATACCCTGATTAAGTGTCCACCATCTTCATCATCCCCGGTCAGCCGCGCTACACACTTGCACACACTCTGCAATCCCGCTTTCTCGCGGTTTGTATATGTACCGCAGCCATGTCAAGCGACAGCGAGGATGATAGTTCCACCAGCAGTCTGGCGCCCGATGATAGGTCAACATCGGAATCATCCTGCTCGTCTTCCATGAGTCCAGCGTCGAGCCCAGACCTCGATTTTATCCGGATCATGGAAGGGACGCCGCCTCCGGAGTCTTCAGATGACAACCAGATGGACGAGGAGCCATCGGAGGACGAAGAAGAAAACGACAATGATGAGGAGGAGGAATGGTCGAATGAGGAGGACGACGACAGCAACGACGATGACGATGGTGGCGGCGATGAAAAGCCAACGGTCAGCGGCAAGAAGCGTCCTCACCAAGACGATATCGCGGCGCCATCCAACAACAACAACAACAAGAAGGACTAAATTAAGCAGACTGTATATATCTCTATTTCCGTTCGCTCATATTAATTCGTCATCTCTGTTTCCCCTGTCAATCTCATCGTGGACGGTTAGTAATACGTATTCGACAGAGATCTTTTACATTATCGCCCACAGGTTGGTTTCTTGAATTGTGTGCCCTGTCGAGCACACAATTCACAAAAAAAGACCGTATGAGCTGTCTATAATGATCGCACACAATTCTGATTACTGACCTATTTGCCGGGTATCACACACATCTTGTTACGCCGAATCATTTGTGTTCAACTCGATCATCGCAAACAGTTCATTGGAGCAAACTGTATGCCGTATATCGCACACACCTTGATCTGGCTGCCCGTTTCTGTTGTTCTGTGTCATCGCAAACAGTTTGAATGGATCAACCGTATGCCCTGCATCGCACACGCAACTAAAATCTAAACCGTGTTTGATGTATCCGCCATCGCAAACATTTTGCATCTTTTTTGACGGGTTTTTTACATCACCGTTTGCGATTAATGCATCGCACATAGTTTCGTCGAAGGGTCTCTGATTGTAGTGTCGCGTTAGCAGCATCCTGCAGTAGTGTTTTGATTGTTCCATGCTGTTACATTATCAATCTTGGATGTTTTATATTCATTTACTGGCAACTTTATATCATTTTTTTGGGACTAACCTATTGGCATAGTGCCCAGTGCCAGTTGCTATTTTTTGCTTGTTTTTTACTTTGCAGAATATCAATACCAAACGAAGTCCAAATGCCATGAAACTTTTTGGAGATTTTTCTGCCCAGAAGACACCCAGGGAGCCAAAGGAGCACACGGCAGGAGACCTGTGGGGCCCACTAGGCACCAGGGCGCGCCCTGGTGGGTAGTGGAGCCCACGGGAAGCTTCCTGACCTACCTCCACCACTATAAATACTCTAAACTCACAAAAGCCCTAGTGGAGTCAAGTAAATACAGTTCCCGCCGCCGCAAGTTCCAGAACCACGAGATCCAATCTAGAGGCCTTTTCCGGCACTCTGTCGGAGGGGGCAATGATCACGGAGGGGTTCTTCATCATCATTGTTGCCCCTCCGATGATGCGTGAGTAGTTTACTACAAACCTACGGGTCCGTAGCTAGTAGCTAGATGGCTTCTTCTCTCTTTTTGATCTTCAATACAATCTTCTCCTCGATGTTCTTGGAGATCTATTTGATGTAACTCTTTTTTGTGGTGTGTTTGTTGGGATCCCATGAATTGTGAGTTTATGATCTGCTCTTTCGATGAATATTATTTGAGTCTTTGCTGAACTCTTATATGCATGATTGTTATACCCTCGTATTTCTTCTCCGAAATTTTGGTTTGGTTTGGCCAACTAGATTGATTATTCTTGCCATGGGAAGAGGTGCTTTGTGATGGGTTTGATCTTGTGGTGCTCAATCTCAGTGACAGAAAGAGACATGACACGCATGTATCATTGCTATTAAGGGTAACAAGATGGGGTTTATTCATACGTGAGTTTATCTTGTCTACATCATGTCATCGTTCTTATTGCATTACTCCATTTTTTCATGAACTTAATACACTAGATGCATGCTGGATAGTGGTCGATGTGTGGAGTAATAGTAGTAGATGCAGGCAGGAGTCGGTCTACTAATCTTGGACGTGATGCCTATATACATGATCATTGCCTTGGATATTGTCATGATTATTCGCTTTTCTATCAATTGCCCAACAGTAATTTGTTTACCCACCGTATGCTATTTTCTTGAGAGAAGCCTCTAGTGAAAACTACGGCCCCCGGGGTCTATTTTCCTATCATATTAAACCAAAAATACCTTGATGCAATTTTTCTTTACTTATTTTATTTCGTGTTCTTGCTAGACCTATTTACCAAAATCTATACAATTTAATCTAACTCAATACCGTGGAGGGATTAACAACCCCTCTTACGCGTTGGGTTGTAAGTTTTTGTTGTTTGTGTGCAGGTGTTGTTTACATAGGTTTGCTTGGTTCTCCTACTGGATTAATAACCTTGGTTTCATAGCTGAGGGAAATACTTACCTTTGTTGTGCTGCATCATCCTCTCCTCTTCGGGGAAATACAAACGTAGATATAAGCAATCAGGAAGAATTTCTGGCGCCATGATTGCTTGTATCTGCGTTGGTATTTCCCCGAAGAGGAGAGGATGATGTAGCAAAGCAAAGGTAAGTATTTCCCTCAGCTATAAAAACCAAGGTTATCAATCCAGTAGGAGAACCAAGCAATACTATTTAAACAGCACCTGCACACAAACAACAAAAACTTGCAACCCAACGCGTAAGAGGGGTTGTCAATCCCTCCACGGTATTGAGATAGATTAAATTGTATAGGTTTTGGTAAATGGATCTAGCAAGAACACAAAATAAAATAAATAAAGAAAAATTGCAGCAAGGTATTTTTGGATTTAATATATGATAGGAAATAGACCTGGGGGCCGTAGTTTTCACTAGAGGCTTGTCTCAAGAAAATAGCATACGGTGGGTAAACAAATTTCTGTTGGGCAATTGATAGAAAAGCGAATAATCATGACGATATCCAAGGCAATGACCATGTATATAGGCATCACGTCCAAGATTAGTAGACCGACTCCTACTTGCATCTACTACTATTACTCCACACATCGACCGCTATCGAGCATGCATCTAGTGTATTAAGTTTATGGAAAAATGGAGTAATGCAATAAGAACGATGACATGATGTAGACAAGATAACACGTATGAATAAACCCCATCTTGTTACCCTTAATAGCAACGATACATGCGTGTCATGTCTCTTTCTGTCACTGAGATTGAGCACCGCAAGATCGAACCCATCACAAAGCACCACTTCCCATGGCAAGACAAATCAATCTAGTTGGCCAAACCAAACCAAAATTTCAGAGAAGAAATACGAGGCTATAACAATCATGCATATAAGAGTTCAGCAAAGACTCAAATAATATTCATGGATAGAACCGATCATAAACTCACAATTTATCGGATCCCAACAAACACACCGCAAAAAAGAGTTACATCAAATTGATCTCCAAGAACATCGAGGAGAAGATTGTAGTGAAGATCAAAAAGAGAGAAGAAGCCATCTAGCTACTATCTACGGACCCGTTGGACTGTGGTGAACAACTCACGCATCATCAGAGGGGCAATAAGGATGATGAAGAACCCCTTCGTGATCGTTGCCCCCTCCGATAGAGTGCCGGAAAAGGCCTCTAGGTTGGATATCGTGGTTCTGGAACTTGCGGCGGCGAAAGATGTATTTCCTCGACTCCCCTATGGTTTTTGGGATTTTAGAGTATTTATAGAGGTGGAGGTAGGTCAGGAAGCTTCCCGTGCGCTCCACTACCCACCAGGGCGCACCTGGGTCTCTGGCGTGCACTGGTGCCTAGTGGGCCCCATGGGCATCCTCCCGTGTGCTCCTTTGGCTCCCTAGGTGTCTTCTGGGCGGAAAAAAACCTCCAAAAAGTTTCGCGGCATTTGAACTTCGTTTGGTATTGATATTCTACAAAGTAAAAAACAAGCAAAAAACAGCAACTTGCACTGGGCACTATGTCAATAGATTAGTCCAAAAAATGAAATAAAGTTGCTAGCAAATGAATATAAAACATCCAAGATTGATAATATAACAGCATGGAACAATAAAAAATTATAGATACGTTGGAGACGTATCAGCATCCTCAAGCTTAATTCCTGCTCGTCCTTGAGTAGGTAAATGATAAAAACAATTTTTTTGATGTGGAATGCTGCCTAACATGTTCATCACATATTCTTTTCTTTTGTAGCATGGACATTTGGACTTTTAGATGATTCAAAGCAATAGTCTATAATTGACATGAAGACGTCAATACTCAAGCATATCAACAAGCAACCATGTCTTTCAAAATATCAACACTAAAGAAAGCTATCCATAGCCCATTATGCTCAATCATTGATCCATTCATGAAACACACTCAAATATTAGCTATATCCAATGCACAAGTATGATAATAGTGTTCCCTAGTTGGTGCTTTGTAAAAGAAGAAGAAGGAGACTCAATAAAAGTAAAAATTGCATAAAGTAAATAGATAGGCCCTTCTCAGAGGGAAGCAAAGATTTGTAGAGGTGCCAGAGCTCATAGCATAAATTGAGAGATAAAAAATGTTTTGAGAGGCATGCTTTTCCTGTTAATGAAAACGACCGAGAATTCCCAATACTTTCCATGCTAGATAAATCATAGGCGGTTCCCAAACATAAAATAAAGTTTATTTCCTTTTCCACCATTCTTTCATAATCCATGGCTAGCCGTATCCACGGGTGCCTTCCATACCAACACTTACCAAGGAATTTATTATTGACAACATATAAATATATTTTTTTCATTTCGGTACTGGGCATCCCTATTACCTGCCACACTCTCGTGCAATGACAAGTGAATAAACACTCATCTTGAGAATAACATATCTAGCATGGAAAATATTGGCCACCCCCTGCCACTTCATGAGCGGTACGGGCACACAAAAAGGAAATTCATTTTGAAAATTAGAGTTGGCACATATAAATTTACTTGGAACGGCATGGAAATACCGCATATAGGTAGGTATGGTGGACTCATTTGGCAAAACTTTGGGTTTAAGGAGTTGGATGCTCAAGCAGTATTCCCGCTTAGTACAAAGGAAGGCTAGCAAATATATTGAGAAGCGACAAACCAAGAAATGAAAATGATCATAAACAAGCATTAAACATTACTAACACCGAATAATGCACCACAAGTAGGATATAACTTCATTGCATAACTATTGACTTATTTCGTGCTTGCATAGGGAATCACAAACCTTAACACCAATAATCTAACTAAGCATAATTACTCACCAACATGACTCACATATTACTATCTCCATATCTCAAAACTATTACCACGAATCAAGTTTATAATATCCAATGATCTTTACGATAGTTTTTATTATATCCCCCTTGAATATCTATCACTTTGGGACTAAATTCATATATTACCATTGCTACTTTTCAAGCTCTCAAATAAATTTAAGTGAAGCACAAGAGCATAAATATTTCTTCAAAAATTTCTACTCTTAAAATGATATAAGTGAAGCTTGAGAGTATTTCTTCAAAAATTAAACTACCATCGTGCTCAAAAAGATATAAGTGAAGTGCTAGAGCAATTCCTAGCTCAAAAAATTTAAGTGAAGCACATAGAGCAATTCTAACAAATCATAGCATCATTATGGCTCTCTGAAATAGGTGTGTCCAGCAAGGATGATTGTGACAAACTAAAAATCAAAACAAGCAAAGACTCATATAATACAAGACGCTCCAAGCAAAACTCATGATATGTGACGAATAAAAATATAGCTCCAAGTAAATTACCGAAGGTCGTTAGAAGAAAGTGGGGATGCCTTCCGGGGCATCCCCAAGCTTAGTTTCCTGGTACTCCTTCGATATTACCTTGGGGTGCCATGGGCATCCCCAAGCTTATGCTCTTTTCACTCCTTATTCCTTCATCCATCGTGATCTCACCCAAAACTTGAAAATTTCAATCACACAAAACTTAAACAAACCTTCATGAGATCCGTTATTATAACAAAGCAAATCACCACTTTAAGTACTATTGCAAACCCATTCATATTTTATTATTGAATTATACCTACTGTATTCTAACTTTACCATGGCTTATACCCCACGATACAATCCATAGATTCATCAAAATAAGCACACAATGCAACGAAAACAGAATCTGTCAAAAATAGAATAGTCTGTAGTAATCTGTACTTTAACCATACTTCTGTAACCCCAAAAATTCTAAAAAACTAGGAAAACATAGGAAATTTGTATATCAATCATGTGTAAAAAAGTCAGAATTTTTCGTCACTCCATTGATTTTCAACAATTCTGCTACTGGACGTAGAAGTTTCTGTTTTTCAAAAGGATCAAATCAACTATCACCCAAGCCATCCTAAAGGCATTACTTGGCACAAACACTAATTAAAACATAAAAAGCACAATCATAACAAAAGCATAATTGTGTATTTGTTGAAAAACATAAAAGAAAAAAAATTAAAGGATAACTATTGGGTTGCCTCCCAAGTAGCACTATTGTTCTATGCCCCTAGCTAGGCATAATGCATAGATTCAAGTATTGTCATCTTTAGTTTTTGCTCCATAGGTTGCTCTCATGATTAACTCATATGGTGACTTAATTCTAGTTCTAGGGAAGTGTTCCATACCCTTTCTTATTGGAAACTAAAATTTGATATTCCCTTCTTTCATATCAATCACGACACCTATAGTTCGTAAAAATGGTCTACCAAGTATTATGGGACAAGACGGATTACAATCAACATCAAGAACAATAAAATGTATTGGCACATAGTTCCTATTTGCAAGAATAAGAACATCATTAATTCTTCCCAAAGGCATTTTAATAGTAGAATCCGCCAAGTGCAAATTAAGAGAACATTCTTCCAACTTGGTAAAACCTAGCACATCACATAAAGATTTCAAAATTGTGGAAACACTAGCACCCAAATCACATAAAGCATTGCACTAATAATTTTTTATCTTGACTTTAATGGTGGGTTCCCATTCATCATATAATTTTCTAGGAATTGAAATCTCTAGTTCTAGCTTTTCTTCTAAGGCTTTCATCATTGCTTCTACAATATGTTTAGTAAAAGCTTTATTTTGTTCATATGCATTTAGTGAATTTAGCATGGATTGCAACAAATAAATACACTCAATCAAAGAACAACTATCATAATTAAAATCTCTGTAATCCAAAAGAGTGGGCACATCACTAGCTAAAGTTTTTACCTCTTCAAACCATCTTTTATCAACTTTTTCAACAAGATTTTCACCCTCCGAACTATGAGGACGCCTTCTAACTAAAGTTGGCTATTCTTCAGTCCTCTTATCATCAATTTTAATACTAATAAACAAGGAATCAATAGAAGAAACACCAATCATTTTAACATCTTCATCGTTACTACGATAAAAATCAGGCGGAAACGCTTTTTCTAAAAATTCTCTTTTAGCTTTTAGCATAGCGGTTCTCTTCTTACTTTCATCCATGGAAACATATAAAGCCTTAATTGATTCATCAACCTTGGATGGAAAAATTTTAATCTTGAGATTTTCTACATCAAGTGTAATTCTATCAATGCTTCTATACATATCAAATTCTTTAATATTACTCCCAAGATCAGAGGGAATCCTATTATTATTATAAGAAGAATTACCATAGGAATTGCCATAATTATTAGAAGACTTTTCAGGAAAAGGCCTAGGATTAAAATTACCTCTATAAGCATTGTTATTAAAATTGTTTCACGAGACAAAATTCACATCTACGGGATCATTATTTTTCTCAATCAAAGTATACAAAGGCACATCATTAAGATCAATAGAATCATTTTTAATAGCAACCAATTTCATAAGTGCATCAACTTTTTCACTCAAAGTACTAATTTCTTCAACAGAATTAACCTTTTTACTAGTAGGTGCTCTTCCGGTATGCCATTTGCGAATAATTTGACATGATATTATCAAGTAATTTAGTAGCTTCACCCAAAGTAATATCCATCAAAGTACAACCCGCGGTGGAATCTAAAAGATTTCTAGAAACAAAATTCAATCCCGCATAATTTTTTTGTATAATCATCCAAAGATTTAAACCATGAATAGGACAATTTCTTAGCCTTAATTTCATTCTTTCCTAGGATTGTGCAACATGTTCATGCTCTAGTTGATTGAAAATCATAATTTGGTTTCTAAGGGAAATAATTTTTGCGGGGAAAAAATACTTAGTAATAAAAGCAAATTTGCACTTATCCCAAGAATCAATACTATTACGAGGCAAAGATGTAAACCAAATTTTTGCACGATCCCGCAAAGAGAAAGGAAATAATTTTAATTTCATAATAATATTGTCCACTTCTTGTTTATTTTGCATATCACACAATTCTACGAAAGTGTTTAGATGGGACGCGTCATCCTTATTAGGATTACCGGAAAATTGCTCTTTGATAACAAGATTCAACAAAGCGGCATTAATATCATAAGACTCCGCACTAGCGCCGGGAGGAGCGATAGGAGTACTAATAAAATCATTATTATTAGTATTGAAAAAATCACACAATTTGGTATTTTCTGGAGACATAGTGACCACGCAAACAAGATCGCAAGCAAACAAAAGAACAAACAAGAAAAAGGCAACCGAAAAATATTTTTGTATTTTTGCAAAAAAACATAGAAGTGGGGGGATGAAAACGAGAGGCAAATGGAAAATAAAGTAATTGCAAGGAGATGAGAGTTTATGCGTAGGTACCTGATAGATGTTGATGGTGCCTCCCCGGCAACGGCGCCAGAAATTCTTCCTGATTGCTTGTATCTGTGTTGGTATTTCCCCGAACAGGAGAGGATGATGCAGCATAGCAAAGGTAAGTCTTTCCCTCAGTTATGAAACCAAGGTTATCAATCCAGTAAGAGAACCAAGCAACACTACGTAAACAGCACCTGCACACAAACAACAAAAACTTGCAACCCACCGCGTAAGAGGGGTTGTCAATCCCTCCATGGTATTGAGATAGATTAAATTGTATAGATTTTGGTAAATAGATCTAGCAAGAACATAAAATGAAATAAATAAATAAAAATTGCAGCAAGGTATTTTTGCATTTAATATATGATAGGAAATAGACCCGGGGGCCATAGTTTTCACTAGAGGCTTCTCTCAAGAAAATAGCATACGGTGGGTAAACAAATTACTGTTGGGCAATTGATAGAAAAGCAAATAATCATGACGATATCCAAGGCAATGATCTTGTATATAGGCATCACGTCCAAGATTAGTAGACCGACACCTGCCTACATCTACTACTATTACTCCACACATCAACCGCTATCCAGCATGCATCTAGTGTATTAAGTTCATGAAAAAATGGAGTAATGCAATAAGAACGATGACATGATGTAGACAAGATAAACTCACGTATGAATAAACCCCATCTTGTTACCCTTAATAGCAATGATACATGCGTGTCATGTCTCTTTCTGTCACTGAGATTGAGCACCACAAGATCAAACCCATCACAAAGCACCTCTTCCCATGGCAAGAATAATCAATCTAGTTGGCCAAACCAAACCAAAATTTCGGAGAAGAAATACGAGGGTATAACAATCATGCATATAAGAGTTCAGCAAAGACTCAAATAATATTCATCGAAAGAGCAGATCATAAACTCACAATTCATGGGATCCCAACAAACACACCACAAAAAAGAGTTACATCAAATAGATCTCCAAGAACATTGAGGAGAACATTGTATTGAAGATCAAAAAGAGAGAAGAAGTCATCTAGCTACTAGCTACGGACCCGTTGGTCTGTGGTAAACTACTCACGCATCATCGGACGGGCAACAAGGATGATGAAGAACCCCTCCATGATCATTGCCCCCTCCGGCAGAGTGCCGGAAAAGGCCTCTAGATTGGATCTCGTGGTTCTAGAACTTGCGGCAGTGGAAACTATATTTCCTCGACTCCCCTAGGGTTTTTGGTATTTTAGAGTATTTGTAGAGGTGGAGGTAGGTTAGGAAGCTTCCCGTGGGCTCCACTACCCACCAAGGTGCGCTTGGGGCCTCTCACACGCCTTGGTGCCTAGTAGGGTTCACGGGCCTCCTCCCATGTGCTCCTTTGGCTCCCTGATTGTCTTCTGGGCAGAAAAAAATCTCCAAAAAGTTTCGTGGCATTTGGACTTTGTTTGGTAATTATATTCTGCAAAGTAAAAAACAAGCAAAAAACAGCAACTGGCGCTGGGCACTATGTCACTAGGTTAGTCTCAAAAAATTATATAAAGTTGCTAGTAAATGAATATAAAACATCCAATATTGATAATATAACAACATGGAACAATCAAAAATTATAGATACTTTGGAGACGTATCACGCTGTTGCCGGGGAGACATCATCAACATCTATCAGGTACCTACGCATAAATTCTCATCTCCTAGCAATTACTTTATTTGCCATTTCCCTCTCATTTTCATCTCCCCCACTTCTAAAAAGTTTTTGCAAAAATACAAAAATATTTTTCATTTGCCTTTTTCTTGTTTGATCTTTTGTTTGCTTGCGATCTTGTTTGGGTAGTCACTATGTCTTAAGAAAATACCAAATTGTGTGATTTTTCTAATACTAATAATAATGATTTTATTAGTTATCCTATCGCTCCTACCGCCGCTGGTGTGAATCCTTATGATATTAATGCCGCTTTGTTGAATCTTGATATGAAAGAGCAATTTTACGATAATCCTAATGAGGATGTCCCTTCCCATATAAACACTTTCGTAGAATTGTGTGATATGCAAAAGAAAAAATATGTGGACAATGATACTGTGAACTTAAAATTATTTCCTTTCTCTTTGCGGGATCGTGCAAAAATTTGGTTTTCATCTTTGCCTCGTAATAGTATTAATTCTCAGGATAAGTGCAAAGATGCTTTTATTACTAAGTATTTTTTCCCGCAAAAATTATTTCCCTTAGAAACCAAATTATGAATTTCAAGCAACTTGATCATGAACATGTTGCGCAATCTTGGGAAAGAATGAAATTAATGCTAAGAAATTGTCCTACTCATGGTTTAAATCTTTGGATGATTATAACAAAAAATTATGCGGGGTTGAATTTTGTTTCTAGAAATATTTTAGATTCCGCCGCGGGTGTTACTTTTATGGAGATTACTTTGGGTGAAGCCACTAAATTACTTGCTAATATCATGGCAAATTATTTACAATGGTATACCGGAAGAGCACCTACTAGTAAAAAGGTTAATTCTGTTGAAGAAATTAGTACTTTGAGTGAAAAAGTTGATGCACTTATGAAATTGGTTGCTTGTAAAAATGCTCCTATTGATCTTAATGATGTGCCTTTGTCTACTTTGATTGAGCAAAACAATGATCCTGTAGATGTGAATTTTGCCTCGCGAAACAATTTTAATAACAATGTTTATAGAGGTAATTTTAATCCTAGGCCTTTTCCTGGAAATTCCTCTAATAATTATGGCAATTCCTATGGTAATTCTTCTTATAATAATAATAGGATGCCCTTTGATCTTGAGAGTAATATCAAAGAATTTATCAATGGCCAAAAAGTTTTCAACACTATGATAGAATAAAAATTGAATAAGATTGATGATATGTCTAGAAGCATTGATAAAATTACACATGATGTAGAAAATCTCAAGATCAAAAATTTTCCACCCAAGGTTGATGAATCAATTAAATTTTTATATGTTTCAATGGATGAGAGTAAGAAGAGAACCACTATGCTAAGAGCTAAAAGAGAATTTTTTAGAAAAAGCGTTTCCACCTGATTTTTTTCGTAGTAACGATGAAGATGTTAAAATGATTGGTGTTTCTTCTATTGATTCCTTGTTTAGTAATATGTAAATTTATGATAATAGGACTTAAGAAGAGTCAACTTTAGCTAGAAGACATCCTCATAATTCAAAGGTGAAAATCTTGTTGAAAAAATTGATAATAAAAGTGGGTATGAAGAGGTAAAAACTTTAGCTAGTGATGTGTCCACTCTTTCGGATTACAAAGATTTTAATTATGATAGTTGTTCTTTGATTGAGTGTATTTGTTTGTTGCAATCCATGCTAAATTCACCCAATGCATATGAACAAAATAAGGCTTTACTAAACATATTGTAGAAGCGATGATGAAAGCTTTAGAAGAAAAGCTAGAATTAGAGATTTCAATTCCTAGAAAATTATATGATGAATGGGAACCCACCATTAAAGTCAAGATCAAAAATTATGAGTGTAGTGCTTTATGTGATTTGGGTGATACTGTTTCCACAATTCTGAAATCTCTATGTGATGTGCTAGGTTTTACCAAGTTGGAAGAATGTTCTCTTAATTTGCACTTGGCGGATTCTACTATTAAAAAGCCTTTGGGAAGAATTAATGATGTTCTTATTCTTGCAAATAGGAACTATGTTACCATAGATTTTATTGTTCTTGATATTGATTGTAATCTGTCTTGTCCCATAATACTTGGTAGACCGTTTTTACGAACTATAGGTGCCGTGATTGATATGAAAGAATGGGAATATTAAATTTTAGTTTCCATTGAGAAAGGGAATGGAACACTTCCCTAGGACTAGAATTAAGTCACCATATGAGTCAATCATGAGGTCAACCTATGAAGCAAAAACTAAAGAAGACAATACTTGAGTCTATGCATTATGCCTAGCTAGGGGCGTAAAACAATAGCGCTTGTTGGGAGGCAACCCAATAATTATTCTTTAAATTTTTGTTTCTTTTATATTCTTTTATAAATACACAATTATGCCTCTACTATGATTGTGCTTTTTAGGTTTTCATTAGTGTTTGTGCCAAGTAATGCCTTTAGGATGGCTTGGGTGATAGTTCATTTGATCCTGTTGGAAAACAGAAACTTTTCCATCCAGTAGCAGAATTGTTAAAAATCACTTGAGCGACGCAAAATTCTGAATTTTTTACACAAGACTTATATACAAATTTCCTACGTTGTCCTAAATTTTCAGAATTTTTGGAGTTACAAAAGTATGGCTAAAGTACAGATTACTACAGACTGTTCTGTTTTTGATAGATTATGTTTTTGTTGCATTGTGTGCTTATTTTGATAATCTATTGATTGTATTGGGGGTATAAGCCATGGTAAAGTTAGAATAAAGTAGGTATAATGCAATAATAAAATATGAATGGGTTTTCAACACTACTTAAAGTGGTGATTTGCTTTATTATACTAACAAATCTCATGAAGGTTTTGTTAAGTTTTGTGTGATTGAAGTTTTTAAGTTTTGGGTGAGATCACGATGGATGAAGGAATAAGGAGTGAAAAGATCCTAATCTTGGGGATGCCCATGGCACCCCAAGGTAATATTCAAGGAGTACCAAGCAACTAAGCTTGGGGATGCCCCGGAAGGCATCCCCTCGTTCTTCTAACGACCATCGGTAATTTTAATTGGAGCTATATTTTTATTCGTCACATATCATGAGTTTTGCTTGGAGCTTCTTGTATTATATGAGTCTTTGCTTGTTTTTCTTTTAGTTTGTCACAATCATCCTTGCTGGACACACCTATTTGAGAGAGCCATAATGATTCTATGATTTGTTAGAATTGCTCTATGTGCTTCACTTAAATTTTTTGAGCTAGGAATTGCTCTAGCACTTCACTTGTACCTTTTTGAGCACAGTGGTAGTTTAATCTTTGAAGAAATACTCTCATCGTTCACTTATGTTAATTTGAGAGTTAGTAAATTTTGAATAAATTCTCTCATGCTTCACTTATATTATTTTAAGAGTTGAAAATTTTGAAGAAATATTTATGCTCTCGTGCTTCACTTAAATTTATTTGAGAGCTTGAAAACTGGCAATGGTAATATATGACTTTAGTCCCAAAGTGGGGGGATATAATAAAAACTTTCATGAAGATCATTGGATATTATAAACTTTATTCCTTGTAATAGTTTTGAGATATGGAGATAGTAATATGTGAGTCACTTTGGTGAGTAATTATGCTTTAGTAAGAATATTGGTGTTAAGGTTTGTGATTCCCTATGCAAGCACGAAAGTCAATAGTTATGCAAGGAAGTTACATCCTCTTGTGGTGCATTATTTGGTGTTAGCTATGTTTAATGCTCATTTATGATCATTTTTGTTTCTTGGTTGGTCGCTTCTTAATCTATTTGCTAGCCTTCATTTGTACTAAGCGGGAATACTGCTTGTGCATCCAACTCCTTAAACCCAAAGTTGTGCCTATTGAGTCCACCATACCTACCTATATGCGGTATTTCCATGCCGTTCCAAGTAAATTTGTATGTGCCAACTCTAATTTTCAAAATGAATTTCCATTTTGTGTGCCCGAACCGCTCATGAAGCGGCAGGGGATGGCCAATATTTTCCATGCTAGATATGTTATTCTCAAGATGAGTGTTTATTCACTTGTCATTGCACGAGAGTGTGGCAGGTAATAGGGATGCCCAGTCCCGAAATGAAAAACAAAATTATTTATATGTTGTCAATAATAAATTCCTTTTAAAGTGTTTGTATGGAAGGCACCCGTTAATACGTCTAGCCATGGATTGTGAAAGAATGGTGGAAAAGGAAATAAACTTTATTTTATGTTTGGGAACCGCCTATGATTTATCTAGCATGGAAAGTATTGGGAATTCTCGGTTGTTTTCGTTGACACAAAAAACATGCCTCTCAAAACATTTTTTATCTCTCAATTTAAGCTATGAGCTGTCGCACCTCTACAAATCTCTGCTTCCCTCTGCGAAGGGCCTATCTATTTACTTTATGCAATTTTTATTTTTGTTTGAGTCTCTGTATTCTCTTATAAAGCACCAACTAGGGGACACTATTATCATACTTGTGCATTGGATATAGCTAATATTTGAGTTTGCTTCATGAATGGATCAATTATTGAGCATAATGGGCTAGGGATAGCTTTCTTTAGTGTTGATATTTTGAAAAAAATGGTTGCTTGTTGATATGCTTGAGTATTGATGTCTTCATGTCAATTATAGAGTATTACTTTGAATCATCTAAAAGTCTCAATGTCCATGCTACAAAAGAAAAGAATATGTGATGAACATGCTAGGCAGCATTCCACATCAAAACTTTTGTTTTTATCATTTACCTACTCGAGGACGAGCATGAATTAAGCTTGGGGATGCTGATATGTCTCCAACGTATCTATAATTTTTTATTCTTCCATGCTGTTATATTACCAATCTTGGATGTTTTATATTCATTTACTAGCAACTTTATATTATTTTTTGGGACTAACCTGTTGACATGGTGCCCAGTGCAAGTTGCTTTTTTTGCTTATTTTTTACTTTGCAGAATATCAATACCAAACGAAGTCCAAATACCACGAAACTTTTTGGAGATTTTTTCTGCCTCGAAGACACCCAGGGAGCCAAAGGAGCACACGGGAGCAGGCCTGTGGGGCCCACTAGGCACCAGGGCGCTCCAGAGGCCCCAAGCGCGTCCTGGTGGGTAGTGGAGCCCACAGGAAGCTTCCTGACCAACCTCCACCTCTATAAATACTCTAAAATCCCAAAAACACTAGGGGAGTCGAGGAAATATAGTTTCCGCCGCCGCAAGTTCCAGAACCACGAGATCCAATCTAGAGGCCTTTTCCGGTACTCTGCCGAAGGGGGCAATGATCACGGAGGGGTTCTTCATTATCCTTGTTGCCCCTACGATGATGCGTGAGTAGTTTACTCATACGTATCCAACGTATCTATAGTTTTTTATTGTTCCATGTTATTATATTATCCATCTTGGATGTTTTATATGCATTTATATGCTATTTTAGATCATTTTTGGGACTAACCTATTAACCTAGTGCCCAGTGCCAGTTGTTGTTTTTCCTTGTTTTTGTCTTATACAGAAAATCAATACCAAACGGAGTCCAAACGTAACGAAACTTTTTGATGATTTTTCTTGGGCCAGAAGACATCTAGGAAGCTTCGGGAGGAGGCCAGAAGGTCCACGGGTGAGCCACAAGCTCACCAGGCGCACCCTATGAGCTTGTGGACCCCTATGGCTCGTCTAACCCTAATCTCAGCTCCATAAATACCCAAATATTCCCCGTATACCAGAGGGCACACCAAAAATACTTTTCCGCCACCGCAAGTTTCTGTCCTCGTGAGATCCCATCTGGAGACCTGTTCCGGTACTCTGTCGGAGGGGGATTCGATCACGGAGGGCCTCTACATCAACCTTGCTACCCTTTCGATGATGTGTGAGTAGTTTAACACAGACCTACGGGTTCATAGCTAGTAGCTAGATGGCTTCTTCTCTCTCTTTGATCTTCAATACAATGTTCTCCTCGATGCTCTTGGAGTTCTATTCGATGTAATCTTCTTTTGAAGTGCGTTTGTTGAGATCCGATTATCTATGAATATTATTTGAGTCTTCTCTGAACTCTTTTATGCATGATTAAGATAGCTTTGTATTTCTCTCCGATATATTGATTTGGTTTGGCCAGCTAGATTGATTTTTCTTGCAATGGGAGAGGTGCCTTGTATTGGGTTCAATCTTGCGGTGTCCTCACCAGTGACAGCAGGGGTAGCGAGGCACGTATTTGTGTTGTTGCCATTAATGATAAAAAGGTGGGGTTTATTTCATATTGATTGGATCTATCCCTCTACATCATGTCATCTTTCTTAAGGCGTTACTCCTTTCTTGTTTACTTAATACACTAGATGCATGCTGGATAGCGGTCGATGTGTGGAGTAATAGTAGTAGTTGCACGCAGGAGTCGGTCTACTTGTCACGGACGTGATTCCTATATTCATGATCATTGCCTTAGATCGTCATAACTTTGCGTTTTTCTATCAATTGCTCAACAGTAATTTGTTTACCCACCGTATGCATTCTTTCAAGAGAGAAGCCTCTAGTGAAAACTATGGCCCCGGGGTCTATTCTTATTATATTATTTTCAGATCTATAAAACCAAAAAACCAAAAACCCAAAAATACCTTGCTGCAATTGATTTACCTTTACCTTTTTTTGCACTTTTATTTATCTTTTATACCTATCTCTATCAGATCTTATCCTTGCAAGTAACCGTGAAGAGATTGACAACCCCTTTGTCACCTTGGGTGCAAGTATTTGTTTGTTTGTGTAGGTGAAACTATTGGATACTTGTGTGTTCCTCCTACTGGATTGATACCGTCATTCTTAACTGAGGGAAATACTTATCTCTACTTTGCTGCATCACCATTTCCTCTTCAAGGGAAAAAACCGATGCAAGCTCAAGAAGTAGCAGGAAGAATTTCTGGCGCCGTTGCCGGGGAGGATCTACATCAAGCCTACCAAGTACCTATCATAAACTCTCATCTCTTGCACTTACATTATTCGCCATTTGCCTCTTGTTTTCCTCTCCCCCACTTCTAAAATGTTTTCAGAAAAACACAAAAATATTTGCCTTTTTATTTGCCTTCTTTTCGTTCGTCTTTTTGTTTGCTTTTTGGTAGTTTGTGTGCTAGATTGCTTGCTTTGCCATCTTGTCTCAATCTAAAGGTCTTGATCTTTACCGCAGAAAGTTGGAAGAAATTGAAAATAATGCAAAAAGCTTCATGTCTTTACAATTTGAGCATAGTAGTTTCTTTAGGAACGAATTTAAAGAACAAAATACTATGATTGAGTATATCAATAAAGAGCTTGATGATGTTAATAAGGAAGTTATTGGTCTTAAATCTCAACTCGTTCATATTGAAAATTTAGTAGGTCAAATTTCCGATAAACAAACTACGCTAATAAATAGGATGGCTGCTAAACCTGAATCTTTGAATCATGATGAAGATCTTAAAGTGATTGGTGTGAATCCTATTGAATATTTGTTTACTAATATAAAACTTGATAAAGAAGGGACTGGAGATGAGTCAACTTTAACTAGAAGGCATCCCAATAATTTGGAGGGTGAAGATCTTAATGAAAAAATTGATAAAAGTGGGTTGGCGAGGTGAAAACTTTAACTAGTGATGAGCCCACTGTTTTGGATTTCAAGGACTTTTATTATGACAATTGTTCTTTGATTGATTGTATTTCCTTGTTACAATCTACGCTTAATTCACCTCATGCTTATAATCAAAATAAAGCTTTTACTAAACATATCTACGATGCTATCATGAAATCTTTTGAAGAAAAACTTGAGTTGGAAGTTTCAATCCCTAGAAAGCTTTATGATGAATGAGAACCTACTATTAAAATTAAGATTAAAGATTATGAGTGCAACACTTTATGTGCTTTGGGTGCTGGTGTTTCCACTATTCCAAAAACTTTATGTGATGTGCTAGGTTTCCATAAACTTGATGATTGTTCCTTAAATTTGCACTTAGCGGATTCCACTATTAAGAAACCTATGGGAAGGATTAATGATGTTCTTATTGTTACAAATAGGAATTATGTGCCCATATATTTTATTGTGCTTGATATATATTGCAATCCTACATGCCCTATTATTCTTGGTAGACCTTTCCTTGGAACGATTGGTGCAATTATTGATATGAAAGAAGGAAACATTAGATTTCAATTTCCGTTAAGGAAGGGCATGGAACACTTCCCAAGAAATAAAATTAAGTGGCCATATGAATCTATTATGAGGGCCACTTATGGATTGAATACCAAAGATGACAATACCTAGATCTATGCAATATGCCTAGCTAGGGGCGTAAAACAATAGCGCTTGTTGGGAGGCAACCCAATTTTATTTTATGTTTTTTCTTCTGTTTTTCAATAAATATGTAATTATACTACTTTTATGATTGTGTTTTAGTATTTTAATTAGTTTTTG
The DNA here is from genome assembly GCA_011799875.1 of Thinopyrum elongatum. NCBI lineage: Eukaryota > Viridiplantae > Streptophyta > Magnoliopsida > Poales > Poaceae > Thinopyrum > Thinopyrum elongatum. The sequence continues at coordinate 387,549,603 of CM022298.1, forward strand.
TTCCAAGTAAGACCTTTGGGATGATCTTGGGTGATAGTTGATTTGATTTTGCTAAAAAATAGAAACTTTTGCGCTCAGTGCTGGAATTTTATAAATTTACAAAAATGTGCTTTTGATCTGAAGTTTTTACACAACATTGATATACAAATTTCCTACGTTGTCCTAATTCTTTAGAATTTTTGGAGTTACAGAAGTTTGGCTAAAGTCTAGATTACTACAGACTCTTCTGTTCTTGACAGATTCTATTTTCATTGTGTTGTTTGCTTATTTTGATGAATCTATGGGTAGTATCGGGGGTATGAACCATGGAGAAATTAGAATACAGTAGATATAACACCAATATAAAATTGGAATTAGTTTACAACAGTACCTAAAAGTGGTTATTTGCTTTGTTTCACTAACGGATCTCATGAGTTTTCTGTTGAGTTTTGTGTTGTGAAGTTTTCAAGTTTTGGGTGAAGTTTCGATGGACTACGGAATAAGGAGTGGAAACATCCTAAGCTTGAGTATGACCAAGGTACCCCAAGGTAATATTCAAGTACAACCAAGCATCTAAGCTTGGGGATGCCCCGGATGGCATCCCCTCTTTTGCCTTCAATCCATCGGTAAATTAGTTGGGGCTATATTTTTATTCACCACATGATATGTGTTTTGCTTGGAGCATCTTGTCTTATATGAGTCTTTGATTTTTAGTTTGCCACAATCATCCTTGTTGTACACACCTTTTGATAGGGACACACATTAATCGTGAATTTATTAGAATACTCTATGTGCTTCACTTATATCTTTTGAGCTAGGTAGTTTCTCTAGTGCTTCACTTATATCTTTTTAGAGCACGGCAGTGGTTTTATTTTGAAGAAATTGATGAACTCTCATGCTTCACTTATATTATTTTGAGAGTCTTAAAAATAGTATGGCAATTTGCTTAGGTTATGAATTTAGTCCTAATATGATGGGTATTCAAGAGGGATATAATAAAAACTTTCATGAAGATCATTGAATATATGAGAAGTTTGATTCCTTGCATTTGTTTTGAGATATAAAGATGGTGATATTAGAGTTATGATAGTGATTAATTGTGGATTATTAAGAATATTTGTGCTAAGGTTTGTGATTCCCGAAGCATGCACGTATGGTCTCATTATGCGATGAAGTTGGAGCATGATTTATTTTTTATTGTCTTCCTTATGAGTGGCAGTCGGGGACGAGCGATGGTATTTTCCTACCAATCTATCCCCCTGGGAGCATGCATATTAGTACTTTGTTTCGAGGGCTAATAAAATTTTGCAATAAGTATGTGAGTTCTTTATGACTAATGTTGAGTCCATGGATTATATGCACTCTCACCCTTCCACCATTGCTAGCCTCTTCGGTACCATGCATTGCCCTTTCTCACCTTGAGAGTTGGTGCAAACTTCGCTGGTGCATCCAAACCCCATGATATGATACACTCTTTCACACATAAGCCACCTTATATCTTCCTCAAAACAACCAACATACCTACCTATTATGGCATTTCCATAGCCATTCCGACATATATTACCATGCAACTTCCACCGTTCTGTTTTATTATGACACATACCATCATTGTCATATTGCTTTGCACGATCATATAGTTGACATAGTATTTTTGGCTTGGAGGCCGTTCATATTTTTTATACATGTCATGCTAGATCATTGCACATCCCGGTACACCGCTGGAGGCATTCATATAGAGTCATATTTTTGTTCTAGTATCGAGTTGTAATTCTTGAGTTGTAAGTAAATAAAAATGTGATGATCATCATTATTAGAGCATTGTCCCATGTGAGGAAAGGATGATGGAGACTATGATTCCCCCACAAGTCGGGATGAGACTCCGGACGAAAAATAAAAAAGGAAGAGAAAAAAATGAAAAAAAGAGGCCAAACAGCCCAGAAGAAAAAAATGAGAGAAAAAGAGAGAAGGGACAATGCTACTATCCTTTTTCCACACTTGTGCTTCAAAGTAGCACTATGATCTTCATGATAGAGAGTCTCCTATTTTGTCACTTTCATATATTACTACTGGGAATTTTTCATTATAGAACTTGGCTTGTATATTCCAATGATGGGCTTCCTCAAATTGCCCTAGGTCTTCATGATCAAGCGAGTTGGATGCACACCCACTTAGTTTTCTTTTGAGCTTTCATACACTTATAGCTCTAATGCATCCGTTGGATGGCAATCCCTACTCCTTGCATTGACATCAATTGATGGGCATCTCCATAGCCCATTGATTAGCCTCGTCAATGTGAGACTTTCTCCTTTTTTGTCTTCTCCACACAACCTCTACCATCATATTCTATTCCACCTATAGTGTTATATCCATGGCTCACGCTCATGTATTGCGTGAGAGTTGAAAAAGCTTAAGAACGTTAAAAGTATGAACCAATTGCTTGGCTTGTCATCGGGGTTGTGCATGATAAATACTTTGTGCTATGAAGATAGAGCATGACAAGATTATATGATTTTGTAGGGATAACTTTCTTTAGCCATAACATTTTGAGAAGACATGATTGCTTTATTAGTATGCTTGAAGTATTATTGTTTTTATGTCAATATTAAACTTTTGTTTTGAATCTTATGGATCTGAATATTCATGCCACAATAAGAAAGATTACATGATAAACATGTTAGGTGGCATTCCACATAAAAAATTCTGTTTTTATCATTTACCTACTCGAGGACAAGCAGGAATTAAGCTTGGGGATGCTTGATACGTCTCCAACATATCTATAATTTTTTTATTGTTCCATGCTATTATATTATCCATCTTGGATGTTTTATATGCATTATTATGCTATTTTATATCATTTTTTGGGACTAACCTATTAACTTAGTGCCCAGTGCCAGATGCTACTTTTTCCTTGTTTTTGTCTTCTACATAAAATCAATACCAAACGGAATGAAAAATTTTGACGATTTTTCTTGGGCCATAAGACATCTAGGAAGCCTCGGGAGGAGGCCAGAAGGTCCATGGGTGAGCCACAAGCTCACCAGTCACGCGCCCCCTGGGGAGCGCCCTATGAGCTTGTGGGCCCCCCATGGCTCCTCTAACCCTAATCTCAGCTCTATAAATACCCAAATATTCCCCGTATACCAGAGGGCACACCAAAAATACTTTTTTGCCGCCGCAAGTTTCTGTCCTCGTGAGATCCCATCTGGAGACCTGTTCCGGTACTCTGCCGGAGGGGGATTCGATCACGAAGGGCCTCTACATCAACCTTGCTACCCTTCCGATGATGTGTGAGTAGTTTACCACAGACCTACGGGTCCATAGCTAGTAGCTAGATGGCTTCTTCTCTCTCTTTGATCTTCAATACAATGTTCTCCTCGATGTTCTTGGAGTTCTATTCGATGTAATCTTCTTTTGCGGTGCGTTTGTTGAGATCCGGTGAATTGTGGATTTATGATCAAATTATCTATGAATATTATTTGAGTCTTCTCTGAACTCTTTTATGCATGATTAAGATAGCTTTGTATTTCTCTCTGATCTATTGATTTGGTTTGGCCAACTAGATTATTTTTTCTTGCAATGGGAGAGGTGCTTTGTAATGGGTTCAATCTTGCGGTGTCCTCACCCAGTGACAGAAGGGGTAGCGAGGCACGTATTTCTGTTGTTGCCATTAAGGATAAAAAGGTGGGGTTTATTTCATATTGATTGGATCTATCGCTCTACATCATGTCATCTTGCACTACTGCAGGATGCTGCTAGCGCGACACTACAATCAGAGACCCTTCGACGAAACTGTGTGCGATGAATTAATCGCAAACAATGATGTAAAAAAACCATCAAAAAAGATGCAAAAAGTTTATGATGGCAGATACATCAAACACGGTTCAGATTTTAGTTGCGTGTGCTTTGCGGGGCATACGGTTCAGTTCAATGAACTATTTGTGATGAGGCAGAATAACAGAAATGGGCAGCCAGACGAAGGCGTGTGCGACATACGGCATATAGTTCACTCGGATAAACTGTTCGTGATGAGGCAGAACAACAGAAATGGGCAGCCAGATGAAGGTGTGTGCAATATACGGCATACAGTTCACTCGGATGAACTGTTTGTGATTAATCAACACAAAAGAAATGGTCAGCCAGATCAAGGTATGTGCGATATACGACATACGGTTCACTCAGATGAACTATTTTCGATTAGGCAACGCAACAGAAACGGTTCAGCCAGATCAAGGTGTGTGCAATGGAGGGCATACACTTCATGCCGATAAACTATTTGTGTTGAGCGAATAGAACAGAAATATTTCACATAAACAAGATGTGTGTGATATGCGGCAAACATCCAATTACATAGGTGGCTAGTACACACATGACATTTCCACACACCAAAGTAAACTATTACATGCATAATTAACTAGGATAAACGATCATCTGATCATCATCTACTTCTTGTGACGCTTGCCGCCACTGCTCTACTAGGATAAACGGAACAGTATTCTTTACTGTGAATAGTGTGCTCTGTTCGGCACACAAGTATATGGATCATAGCCTTGGGTGAGCAATGTGCCCGCACGCGTCGTGCTAGCTCGATGTTCCTTCTATGCTAAGTTTCCATTAATTGATGGCGTTTTATGAACACGCCACTGTTTCCTGCCATTTCCTCACCGGTTTCCCGCCGCCACCCAGCGATATTGCGCATAAACCTAGGCGACGTGCGAAGCACGGAGGCAACAAGCGCAGCCTATAGCACATCCACCTTTTCCAAGCATGCCAACCCACCAAATCGTCGCCTCTACCATCAACCTCCTCGATGAGGAAAACAAGAAGGCGCCATGGCCCGTCGAGGCCGAGGCGCTCCCCGGTAATGCGATGGACGACGCCATGATGCGCGTCATCGCTAGGGTTGAGCGGATCAAGATAGGCATGTCAGCGCTGAGAGGCTGCAGCTCACCGCACAACATGATCGATGGCGCGCCGTAGAGCAAGCTTGGCGCGTCCGCACTGATAGGTTGCGGCTCGCCGCACAGCGAGACCGTTGGAGTGCCGCAGAGCGAGAGGCGCAGCGCGCTGCAGAGCGAGAGCGAATCCATCGGCGCTTGCCTGCTGTCGACAGGGCATCGCAGCTGGGTACACGTCCCATCAGTACCCCCATTCCTCGCCAGGAGTGGGCAGAGGCCGTCTGCGCCATACTTGCACCAGAGGCCGGCTGCGTCGTACTTGCACCGGACGCCCACCGCGCCATTCGCATGGGTCGCGCCGTTCGCCTTGTCCGCGGCCCGCTCGATGCCAACGCGCTGGTCGCTAGGCTCGATCGCCTCCTTGGCCCAGGTGTTCACCTGGGCGCAGTAGAGGAACATGGCCGTCGCATCCTCGAGCTGGTGATCTCCGATGAAATGGCCAACTTGGAGCTCGAGATCGCGCTCCAGATGTACCGCGAGCGTGTCGACCGCTTGGACGAACGCCTGCACGAGTTCAGGCAGAGCCAAGAGCTACCGTAGGCAAGGGCTACTGGTAATGGTCTCACGGACACATTTTATTTTGTTGAGTCATTTCGACGTGGATCGCTATGTATTCATAGCAATCATAATATTGCTCTGTTTCAATGTGTGTACTCTGTTTTCCGTTCTTATATGTTCTCTTTCAATGTGTGTGTATATGCTTTCCATTCTGTATATGTGGATGATAACAACTAGATACAAATTAGTATACGAAAACAAATAGAAAATGGAATTCATAATATATATTAATTGTTCATTAGTTCATCACAGAATATATATAATATCATCACATATACATGATGATACTTAACTACTAGGTACAATGCATAAAATTGAAAACGAACAATACTAAAACTAATAATCCCTCCTAGGGGTAGTATTCCGGCAGCCCCTCACCAGCAGCTCCCTGGTGCGCGACGTCTTCCCATCGCAGAGGCAGTACTTCGCCTCCTCTGCCTCGCATCGCTTGATGTACCGATCTGCCTCTTGCTGGCGGACGAGCGCGAATGATCTTGCCATTTCGTTGGGCGCCCACCGGGGCTCCTCGTCGGTGGCACGCTGGAGCTTATTGGCCCACCTCCACGCAGCGATGAGGCGCCTAGTGCCTTTGACCTTCCTTGCGAAGTACCCGTCTTCGTACACCTCCTCCGCACGACGATGCGCCCGCCCCCAAAGCTCCACCGCCTCGTTTTTCCAGGCGGCATCACGGGCTTCACAGGCCGCCTGGTGCCTGGCTTCCTCCTCCGCCGTCACCTTCTTGAACGCCACTTGCCTGGCTTTCTCAGCCGGCGGCAGCGACTTCCACAGACAAAGATTGTACAGGCCCCAAAACAACTTCAAAGTTGGGGGGTCCGGCGCAACCTCGCCCGGCAGCGCGTAGGGGTCCTCCTCGTTGCTACTCTTTGACTGAGCATCCTCGGGGGGCGGCGCCTCCTTGTCGGCGCGTGGGCAGATCGGCGGCGATATGGCAGAGATTTGAGAGAGAGAGAGAGAGAGGGCGAGCGAGGGGAGGATATAGATGAGAATGCAGGCGGGACAACGTGAGCAAGGTAGTATTTATTGTCGGCCGGAATCTAGATCGACGGTAACAGTACACACGCCGGTCGCCGAAATTTACGAGTACTGTAGTTTGAATTACACACGATTCCCGCAGCAAAAGCCGTGTGTGAACTTAATAGCTAACGATTTCCAATACATAACCGGGTCTGATTAATAACCCGCGCCACTCACCTTCCAAACCTCGAGGCGCGAAATAGAGTGCCAATCGTGTGGGGCCCGGTTGTCTTGCCAGATCTTTACATTTTCTTTTTTGAACACCAGATATTTACATCGTCTGATCATTTTTTTATTTTTGGAATTTAAATGCCATGGCACTCCATGCATGTGTCCAAGCCGTGGCACCAATATGTTTGAAAATTCGTTCCAAATTACTGCACATAGAATTAACTCGCACACAAGTACATAAATATTTTTTCAACCGTTATGGTTAGCCGCTGCATGTAGATGTAGTTCAAATTTGGATTACGGTCATTAAATGGCTAGAAAATCACTTAAACATCTTAAAAAGGTCAAATGACCCCTGAAATTTTCCAAATTTTGACATGACAGTTGTATTAGTGCACGTTAACTGTAGAAATTTTTTGAAGCCCATAAGAGGAAGCTATTGTCGATTCGTCAGCAAACATGCATTGTTCCCTCTTGAAACCACGAGCCTTCTAATGAGTTGCTCCGGTTTGTAAGGGGTGTGTGTCCAAACTTTCATCAAACAGGCCAATTTTTTTACCACATCATCTTGGTGGCATGACTTTATGTCAAGCAAGGTTTCATGTGTTTCTGATCATTTTTTAATTTTTTTCGAATTTAAATGGCATGGCACTCCATGCATGTGTCCAGGCCGTGACACCAATATGTTTGAAAATTCCTTCCAATTTACTGCACATGGAATTAACTCGCACAAAAGTACACAAAAATATGATTTTTCAAACCGTTATGGTTAGCTGTTGCATGTAGATGTAGTTCAAATTTGAATTACGGTCATTAAATGGCTAGAAAAACACTTAAATGTCTTTAAAAGGTCAAATGACCCCTAGAATTTTCCAAATTTTCACATGATAGTTATATTAGTGCACGTTAAATGTAAAAAAAAGTGAAGGCCATAAGAGGAAGCTATCTCCTGTTCGTCATCAAACATGCATTGTTCCCTCTCGGAACCACGAGCCTTCTAGTGAGTTGCTTCGGTTTGTGAGGGGTGTGTGTCCAAACTTTCGTCAAACAGGCCAATTTTTTTACCACATCCTCTTGGTGGCATGACATTACGTCAAGCAAGGTTTCATGTTTTTCTGATCGTTTTTCAATTTTTTGGAATTTAAATGGCATGGCACTCCATGCATGTGTCCAGGCCGTGACACCAATATGTTTGAAAATTCCTTCTAATTTACTGCACATGGAATTAACTCGCACACAAGTACACAAATATGATTTTCAAATTGTTATGGTTAGCTGTTGCATGTAGATGTAGTTCAAATTTGAATTACGGTCATTAAATGGCTAGAAAATCACTTAAATGTCTTTAAAAGGTCAAATGACCCCTAGAATTTTCCAAATTTTCACATGACAGTTGTATTAGTGCACGTTCAATGTAGAAAAAAAATTAAGGCCGTAAGAGGAAGCTATCTCCCGTTAGTCATCAAACAAGCATTGCTCCCTCTCGGAAGCACGAGCCTTCTAGTGAGTTGCTCCGGTATGTGAGGGGTGTGTGTCCATACTTTCGTCAAACATGCCAAAAATTTTACCACATCATCTTGGTGGCATGACATTACATCAAGCAAGGTTTCATGTGTTTCTGATCTTTTTAAAAAAATTATAATTTAAATGCCATGGCACTCCATGCATGTGTCCAGGCCGTGACACCAATATGTTTGAAAATTCCTTCTAATTTACTGCACATGGAATTAACTTGCAAACAAGTACACAAATATGATTTTTCAAACTGCTATGGTTAGCCGTTGCATGTAGATGTAGTTCAAATTTGAATTACGGTCATTAAATGGCTAGAAAATCACTTAAATGTCTTTAAAAAGTCAAATGACCCCTAGAATTTTCCAAATTTTCAAATGACAGTTGTATTAGTGCATGTTATATGTAGAAAAAAATTCAAGGCCGTAAGAGGAAGCTATCGCTCGTTCGTCATCAAACATGCATTGTTCCCTCTCGGAACCATGAGCCTTCTGGTGAGTTGCTCCGGTTTGTGAGGGATGTGTGTCCAAACTTTCGTTAAACATGCCAATTTTTTTACCACATCATCTTGGTGGCATGACATTACATCAAGCAAGGTTTCATGTGTTTCTGATCTTTTTTTAATTTTTTGGAATTTAAATGCCATGGCACTCCATGCATGTGTCCAGGCCGTGAGACCAATATGTTTGAAAATTCTTTCCAATTTACTGCACATGGAATTAACTCACACACAAGTACACAAATATGATTTTTCAAATCGTTATGGTTAGCTGTTGCATGTAGATGTAGTTCAAATTTGAATTACGGTCATTAAATGGCTAGAAAATCACTTAAATGTCTTTAAAAGGTCAAATGACCCCTGAAAATTTCCGAATTTTTAAAATGACAGTTGTATTAGTGCACGTTAACTGTAGAAATTTTTTGAAGGCCGTAAGAGGAAGCTATCGCCCGTTCATCATCAAACATGTATTGTTCTCTCTCGAAACCACGAGCCTTCTAGTGAGTTGCTCCGGTTTGTGAGGGGTGTGTGTCCAAATTTTCATCAAACATGCCAAAAAATTTACCACATCATCTTGGTGGCATGACATTACATCAAGCAAGGTTTCATGTGTTTTTGATCTTTTTTTAATTTTTTGGAATTTAAATGCCATGGCACTCCATGCTTTGTGTCATAGCCGTGAGACCAATATGTTTGAAAATTCCTTCCAATTTACTGCACATGGAATTAACTCGCACACAAGTACACAAATATGACTTTTCAAACCGTTATGGTTAGCTGTTGCATGTACATGTAGTTCAAATTTGAATTACGGTAATTAAATGGCTAGAAAATCACTTAAATGTCTTAAAAGGTCAAATGACCCCTGAAATTTTGACATGACAGTTGTATTAGTACTACAAATTTTCTCGTACATTTAAAACACCATTCGTTGCCACTTTACTCCAAATTCGTCTTTCACAGCTAATAAAAAATATCAACAACATCACACACATATTTTTTATAGGAATCGTTTGCGATGAAAATTCGTGGGTCTACTTAAGTCTTCTCCTTAAGCTTCGCCGGCTCGTCTGCTCCAGTGCCAGCAACCCCCGAATCCACGAATCCTGATCCCCATTCCCGCACCCCTTCTTGCAAAGATGACGCCGTCGAAACGCTTCGTGAGGGCCCATACGGTGGTCACGTCCTCCACGAGCGCCGCCGCCTGCGCCGAGAGCGCGGCCGCCTACGCCGAGAGTGCCGCCGCATCCGCCGAGAGGGCGTCTGCGGCATCTAACAGGGCAGCTGCAGCAGCCGACACGGCTGCAGCTGCTGCTACGACGGCGGCTGCAAACGCCGAGAGCGCTCGAGCTGCCATCCGTGCTGCCGATGTCGCCCTGGCCCGGGTCGAGGCCATCCACACCAAGATCGAGGACACACATGCCAAGATATTCCAGCCCACCTCGGAATCCAGCACGCAACCCACGTCCGAAAAGGTGGCGGTGGCCATGGAGCACCTGCTTCCTCATGAGATCATCGGGCGTGAGCTAGAGATGCAGGAGGTGGCAGAGATCGAGGAGTGCCGGGAGGAGGAGTTGCGCGTGGCCGAGGTCGAGGTAGAGAAGAGTATGTCCGTCGAGGAATCGGTGGTGGAGTACCAACGCGAGCTCTGGCGCAGCCACTACTACGAGTAGTACAACCTTGAGGGCGGCGCCGAGTACAAGGATGAGGACGAGGACATGGTCGACTTCAGTAGGGGGACGCGGAGTCCACCAATGGCGGCATGTCGCCAGGACAAGTCATCGATGTCTCATCTCACACCGGCGATGCATAGACCGGCACAGCGGTGGCTTTGTTAAAATTATGCATACTTAGGCTTTGTTTTTAATGCTGGTCTTTTGTTAGAGCAATGTTTAGGTCAACTGGCTCTATTTAATTACTAAAATTGCTCGATTCAGTAAGTGTGGTCTGTGTGCTGTACGCTCTTTTGTGTACCCAAATTAGCAAGCGATGTTAAATTATGCAATGACGTGGATGAGGACAGTACCCAGGGAAATTTCCACCAAAATTTGAATTATCAAACTTATCCCATGCGCGTAAAGCAGAAGAATCGTTTGTGATGCACACAATCGTTCAAAGTGAATGGTGTCCGGCGGCACCGCGCGCAAAGTTTCCCTCCACATTTCGAAATTTTTGGTCTACCGCCGAAATATCTACCCCCCCTTCCCCACCCCCTTTTCTCCCCGACCACAAGTCACATTTCCCCTGTTTCCTCCTACCTTCCTTCCGAAGCTATAACCGCTTCCAAGCTTGCTTCCTCACTCTCGCCGTCTCGCATCCTACCGCCGGGGTCGCCATGGTCTTCTTCAATGACCTCTCCAGCGGCTCCTCCTCCTCCTCCGACTCCTTCACCACCCGGGTATGCCTCTCTTCTCTCTCTCGGGTTATGACTTGGAATGAAGGATTTTAACCCAACAGTCGATTTGAGTCATTTCTTCCTCTTGTAGCTCCCTAGGACCATCAGTTGCAATGAATGGAGCGGGGTGGATGAAGATCTGCCTGCTCGTTGTCATCATCAATCTCCATGCGTGAAGCTAGTTGCGCGAATCTGTGGACAGTGGGAGGAAGTTTCTGGCATGTGCAGAGAAGGTTAGCCCCACTTTCGTTGTTACAAATCATTTGTTAGATGTGATCCAGACACTGTCACTGTGCTATGTTATTCTGGATGTTAAGACAGTATCACAGCTTGTACCTAGTATCTAAAAATGTTGCCATCTCATCAGCGGTGCCATTAGAAAATTATTTGGCACCGCTTCAGCAGTTTGTGCAGCGAACTTTGGTCCACACATCCGAGCAGCCAAGCAGTAAAATACTAAATCTTTATGGCACGAAGGAACTGGGCATCGGAGCAACTAGGTGCTCCGGAGTCTGGGTCCCTGATTTTTTTCGCTGCATCGGCTCGCCAGTGCAGGGCACCGGTGCCAAATGTAGCAACAGTTGTCTTTACACCATTTTTGGCATACATAGTGGACGGCTTTAGTGCTATTAGTTCAATGTTACTAAATTTGTGCATGTACACACCTGTTAGTATCAATTTGCTGTCATCCAACACTGTCGCTATGCTATTGCAGTTATATTTAGCTTCCTCATAAAATGTTCAATTTGTTATTTATAGTACATGACTAAGAACTTGTAGCGTTGTTGTAGTTAATTATAGCTTCTGATGTTTCAGAATTTGGTTGTTGTCTCAGTAGCAATTAATTCATTTGCATATTGATATTTTTGAGAAGATATGTCATAATTAACCTGTTTCTTCAGTTTTTCAAAATATGTATTTGATGATTTTCCATGTTGCTAGAAACCCATTTTCCCACAATTGTTACTGATCTAGTTTTAAATATTATAGGATGAACGTAAGTGTTCTTACCTGGAGTGGGTTGATCAAGAGTGGCCACAGTCTTTGAAGATGTGCCTAGCAAAGCTCTGGAGCATGTATGAGGAAGAGAACAGAGGTAGGATTAGAGAAAGTGTCGTCAACGCTGAAGAATATTTGAAGATGCGCGATAAAAAAAGGAAGATGGAGAATGAGGTCAGATTTTTTTAATTAGACTTTCCTAAGATGGTGTTGGCGAAGGAGGAGGCACTTTCCCAGTTGGCCAGTGCAAAACAGGTTCTTACTGAACTGAAAGTAGAGGTGGATAAGATGAGCCTGGATGATCTCAATTAGGGAAATGAATATATTGTTCTAATATTGTTCTTATGCAGGTGAACTAGCTATATGCTGTATTGTGTTGTTTTTAGGTAGCTATCGTACTATGATGTTAAAATATATTTATGTGCCTGATATGAAATTGGCAAACAGCTGTTTGATATGAAATGTGAATTTGCGTAATACTGGAATTATTAATTGTAAACTAATAAACCTGCTAAATGGGTCATGGAACTTTGCAAACGGTTCTAGTAGTAAAAGCGCTTGTGATGGATAGCCCAATGCCATACAGTTTTCTTCATCAAATCATGTGTGATGTAGTTGAATAAAAGCAAACGGTTAACCGAGGCAGAGCGTGTGTGATAGTTACACCTATCACACACGAGGCTATACATAAAACTGTGTGGGATGTATATACGAACGGAAACGTTTTCCCTGGATTGACTGTGTGGGATGTACATACTAACGGAAACGTTTTCCCTGGATTGACTGTGTGGGATGTACATAAGAACGGAAACGTATTCCTTGGATTGACTGTGTGGAATGTACATAACAAACGAAAATGTTTGTTTGGGACTGACTGTGTGGGATGTACTTACGACCGAAAGCGATTGGGCCTGTATAACCGTATTTGATCGCTCGCCTGTCGCACACGACCTCATTTTGCTGAGCGTGTGTGACCGGAGGGCCTATCCCCGACGGTTTCTGGGTCGTGTGGGAAGGACCCCCCCCCTATCGCACACACTCACTTGGTGATGGTTCAAAACGCCGTCGTGGAAAGGGGTTAGAAACCGTTTGTATAGCACCTCACTGTACCAGTGTTGCTTAAGGCGTTACACCGTTCTTGTTAACTTAATACACTAGATGCATGCTGGATAGCAGTAGATGTGTGGAGTAATAGTAGTAGATACAGGCAGGAGTCGGTCTACTTGTCACGGACGTGATGCCTATATTCATGATCATTGCCTTAGATATCGTCATAACTTTGCACTTGTCTATCAATTGCTCAACAGTAATTTGTTTACCCACCGTATGTGTTCTTTCAAGAGAGAAGCCTCTAGTGAAAACTATGGCTCCCGGGTCTATTCTTATCGTATTATTTTCAGATCTATAAAACCCAAAAATACCTTGCTGCAATTTATTTACCTTTACCTTATTTTTCAATTTTATTTATCTTTTATACCTATCTCTATAGGATCTCATCCTTGCAAGTAACAAGATGGGTTTTATTCATACGTGAGTTTATCTTGTCTACATCATGTCATCGTTCTTATTGCATTACTCCATTTTTCCATGAACTTAATACACTAGATGCATGCTGGATAGTGGTCGATGTGTGGAGTAATAGTAGTAGATGCAGGCAGGAGTCGGTCTACTAATCTTGGACGTGATGCCTATATACATGATCATTGCCTTGGATATCGTCATGATTATTCACTTTTCTGTCTATTGCCCAACAGTAATTTGTTTACCCACCGTATGCTATTTTCTTGCGAGAAGCCTCTAGTGAAAACTACGGCCCCCGGGTCTATTTTCCTATCATATTAAACCAAAAAATACCTTGCTGCAATTTTTCTTTACTTATTTTATTTTGTGTTCTTGCTAGATCTATTTAACCAAACCTATACAATTTAATCTATCTCAATACCGTGGAGGGATTGACAACCCCTCTTACGCATTGGGTTGCAAGTTTTTGTTGTTTGTGTGCAGGTGCAGGTGTTGTTTACATAGTGTTGCTTGGTTCTCCTACTGGATTGATAACCTTGGTTTCATAACTGAGGGAAATACTTACCTTCGTTGTGTTGCATCATCCTCTACTCTTCGGGGAAATACCAACCCAGATACGAGAAATCAACCGCCTAAACCCACTCCGAAGAAGAGGGGTATTTTATTTCTCAGTCCTGAAGATATGCAAGAGGCAAAGAAATGATGAAGGAAAAAGGTATTAAAGCAGAAGATGTTAAGAATTTACCACCTATTGAAGAAATACATGGTCTTGACACACCACCACAGGTGGTAGAGGTAAATTCTTTTATAAAGTTTGATGAAGGTGATATTACATATAACAAATCTCCTAGTCAATGCTTGTATGAATTTGACAGCTATATTATTAAGCAAGATCATTTTAATGCAAATGTTATGAAACAATTAAAACGAAATGCTTACATGATTGATCGCTTGAGTGACTTATTGTTTAGAATTGTTAATGATGTCAAGGGTGTAAGTAAACATGCTTCCATGGTCCAAACCTAGTTAGAACAAGTTGCTAAATCTCAAAATGAATTGCTCAATGAAATGAATAACAATATGAATGTTCATGTTGTTAGAGTAATGACCAGAGGAGGTAGAATGACTTAGGAGCCACTTTATCCTGAACGTCACCCTAAAAGAATTGAACAAGACTCTCAAAGAATTAATATTGATGCACCTAGTCCATCTAAAAATAAAAAGAAAAAGAAAAATGATAGGACTTTGCATACTTCTAGTGAACCTGAGGTAGAAAAACCTTCTGAGAATGATAATTATGTTTCTATTTCTGATGCTGAAACACAATCTGGTAATGAACATTCACCTAGTGATAATGATAATGACAATGATGATGTTCATGTAGATGCTCAACCAAATAATGATAAAGAACCTGACAATGATGTTGAAATAGAACCTGCTGTTGATCTTGATAACCCACCTTCTAAAAATAAACATTATGATAAGAGAGATTTTGTTGCTAGAAAACATGGTAATGAAAGAGAATCATGGGTTAAAAAACCCGTGCCCTTTCCACCTAAACCATCTAAGAAAAAGGAGGAGGAAGAATTTGAATGCTTTGCTGAAATGCTTAGGCCAGTCTTTTTGCGTACTCGTTTGACTGATATTTTAAAGATGGTCCATTATGCTAAATACATGAAAGATATTGTCACTAATAGAAGAAAAATACCTGAAGCTGAAATCTCCACCATGCTTGCAAACTATTCTTTTAAGGATGGAGTACATAAGAAATTAGGAGATCCGGGAATACCAACTATACCATGCTCCATTAAAAGAAATTATGTCAAAACTGCTTTATGTGATTTAGGAGCCGGTGTTAGTGTTATGCCTTTCTATTTATATAAAAGACTTGATTTGAATAAACTCACATCCACTGAAATATAATTGCAAATGGCTGACAAATCAACTGCCATACCTATCGGTGTCTATGAGGATGTGCCCGTTGTGGTTGCAAATGTTACTATCTTAACAGACTTTGTTATACTTGATATGCCCGAGGATGACAACATGTCGATTATCCTTGGTAGACCGTTTTTGAATACTGCAGGGGCTGTTATTGATTGCAACAAAAGCAAGGTCACTTTTCATAACAATGGTAATGAGCATACTGTACACTTTTCAAAGCAACAATTTCAAGTGAATGGTATTAATGTTATTGAAAAGACTCCGACAATTACTATTGGAAGTTTTCAACTCCCTCTTCCTATTGTTAAAAATAAATATGAAACACTTATTGTTGGGGAGATGCATATTCCCATTGAGGTAACATAGCGTTATACAAAGATTCTTCGGTTTCATGTTAATCGAAAGTAGTTTGTTAATAAGACTTGATCAACCTTATTGATGGATTATTTTTGAGAGACATGTGGTCGATGAATTTAGTAAACACAACCTTCTGTACTCACTTTATATTTTCTATTATTTTTAGTTAAATACAATAAAATGCCATGATTATCCTGTTTTCTGAATTATCCATGCAATAAAAAAGTGCCCAAAATGAAAGTGCTCAAAATGACCTGAAATTTTAACACGATTTTTCTCTGAATATTTGAGAATTTCTGGCACTAAAAACACCGCAGGGGTACCCCAGGTGCCCACTAGGCATGTAACATCCCAAATTTTTAATTTGGAATGTTATGCATTAGATCATCATTTCATATCATATTTTAATGCATTTTGTTTTGGCGATCCTCGAAATCCTGAGCAACTCAAGGACCGCGGAGAGAGTTGGGGGTTTCACCATTTTCATATTTGAATTTTCTCAAATATTGAAACAAGGATCAATTTGGTTTAACTATTTTTCTCTCCGAAAATATTTCATATTAAAAATATATGAGAGGAGATAATATGACTTCTCCAAAATAAATGGAATATTGGAGGAAAAATATTGAAATCAAATAAATATTTTATTTGGATTTTATTGCAATTTTATTTGAATTTAGGAAAAATACGCGTTTTTCAAAATTGCATTTTAGGCCCAAATAAATGTTCACCTAGTCCGGTAGATTTTTAGAGGACGGGGAAAATTTATTTCAGGATTTTTGGAGTCCGTTTAGTATTTCTTTTCTTTGTTTTTCTGCGTCAGGATTTATTTAAAAAAAAAAACTTCGCGGACCGAACTGGGCCGAAGCCCAGCCGGCCCGGCAACGCCGCCGCCTTCCTCGCGAGCCGTGCTCGCGCCGGACTCGCCGGAGTCCGACTCCGCCTCGGCCGCCCTCGCCCCCTCGCCCAAGTCGCCCCCCCGGCCCCTTTATATACCGCCGCCCCCGACCCCTCCACACCAGCCGCCGCCGCCGCACGCAGCAGCAGCCGCAGCCCGCGCCAGCCACCGCCGAGCCGCCGCACCCCGCCGCCGCTTGCCGCGCCGCCTCGCGCGCTCGCCGTCGCCCGCGCGCCCCACCCCGCCGCTCGCGCCGCCGCGCCGCACCCCGCCGCCCCGCAGCACCTCGCCTCGCCGGAGCCGCCGCTCGCCGGATCCGACGCCCGGATTTTTTTCGGTTTAGGTAAAAATCGATCGGTTTTTGTTTAAACCCTAGATGCGTTTTTTTTATCGGTTCATTCGGTTTTTTTTTGGTTTAGTTATTTAGCAAACGCCCGTTCGTACGTTCGTTTTAACGAACGGTTTTCGTGAGTTAACCGCAGACAGCGAACGTTCGTTCGTTAGCCTGTTCGTTAGTTTTTCTTTTTCTCGGATTTTCCGCGATTATTTTCGATCGCGATTTCTGATCCGATTTTCGTTTTAGTATAACTTTTCGCTCGTTTGTCGGAATCAGGCGATTCAAGCGCCTAGATCTTCGTCTCGAAGCCCTCTTTCTGTTTAACCAACTTAAACAAGTTTTTGCTACTGTAAAATTTGACTTTAGTCCAGATTAGTAATCAAAGCTTGTTTCTTTCGCAGTTTGAGTTTCGTTGCTTTGTGTGATTTGATTCTTTTTGCAAACCAGAGTTCTTCAGTTGAACTTTCTGGTTAGATCTTCTTATCTAGGTTTTACCCGTGCATCTTCGCTTGATTGCTTATGTATGCTATTGGTTGTTTGCGATAGAGTACCCGGAGTGCGAAGCGTGCTACTACGAGTCCCTAGGTTTTGCGGATCGTCGGCAAGGCAAGTAACACATTGATCATACTTCTTCGTTACCCAGTTTTTATGCATTAGTTTCGACCCTCAAATATTGCATGATTAGGATGTGATTAACTTGTGGGTACTGGGAAGTAGATGATGAGGTAGAACCTATTGCCCTTTTTAATAACAAACCCTTGGGAGTTACTTCTACGCTATGCTTATGTTGCCATGCTATGCTCGTAGACGTGGATTGGGTTTTGAGTGTATCCATGACAGATGTGAGATTTTTTTTAATGGTTCAACTTAAGGTGGCAACTTTAATACACATCTGGGTGGATTGCTTGTTTGGGCACCTGGGGATATACCAGTGTTGTCCTAGGAGATCCCGGGGATATACCGTGTGATCCTCCTACGGTCCGCCACCCAGGCTCAAAGGGATCATAAGATTATTCATGCTAGAAACTTCCGTGTGGAGCCACAAGCTATTATGGGCTCTAGCATAGTTGAGTGTGTTACATGACCTCTTTCAGTGGTAGGCTAGCAGATGTAGGGGAAAGTAGGTGTAACTGTCTACCCAGAGTAAAGAGTAAATGTTTCTGAAAGACTGTGTCTCGGTCATCCGTTTCTCAAACACCATGTAGTGCGAGAAATCCAATGGAGGAGATCGAGTCTTGTGGGGAAAAGTGCACAAACCTCTGCAGAGTGTACAAACTAATCATGATTAGCCGTGTCCCCGGTTATGGACATCTTGAGTATCTGGTTCTTGGATCATCATATTGAATCCCATCACTCTAAATTAATTTGTTGGGATTAATGATTACTTTTAATTGGGATTGAGAGGGGGTTTTACCTTCTCATTGTTCAACAACCACCATGATAGCTAAATAAAATATATTCCTTTGTTGTAGGGAAAAATTGGCTTTTCGCAAAACAGTATAACCCTAGAGCTTTTCCACCAGCCAAATATGCATGTAGTATTAGCATTTATTCTGTTCATTGCTCTACTGTGTTATATTGCCAGCATATTCCATGTGCTGACCCGTTTCGGGCTGCAACGTATCATGTTGCAGACTTTTCAGACGAAGAGTAAGGTGTGCTAGGTCGTTGTCGTGCACTCAGCTATGCCGTTGGAGTTGATGGACTCACCTTATCTTCCAAGCCTTCCGCTGTTATCTTATTTAGATGGCCTTAAGCCATATTTATTGTAATCAGTTCTCTTTTGAGACATTCGATGTAATAAGTGTGTGTGATTGCTACTCTTTTATAAATCCCTCAAGTACTGTGTGTGTCAGCATTACCGATCCAGGGATGACACTTGAACACAGAGATTCGATCCATTCGGGTCGGGTCGCTACAAAGATGGTATCAGAGCACACGCTGACTGTAGGACACGACCACTAAGAAAAGCCATAGGTCACTCTTCTCTACTCATTTCTGACTTCTCTCCATCTTCTATTCTCTAGGATGGCGGACTCAAGGAACAAGTTTACACAACCGGATGAAGACACACCTTTTGGACGACACTTGAAGGAAGTCACTAGGTACCTGAACATCGGAATACCAAGCTTCACCGGGACCTACACCACCACTGTACCAGAAGGGGAGTGTTGGATGATTCGAGTTCAAATTCCAGGAAGGACATTCACGCCAGTTACGGAGCCCATAGAGTTTTCCTTTGATGCACCAACCTGGAGTCTAGGAAAGAGCATGGCAGCCCACATCGCCATGGGACGCATCGGCGAAGTGTATCACAAGGATCTTAAGGACACAATCTACCAGTTATGTGGGCGCCGAGATGAGCATTGGGAGATGATCAGCACCCGGAGGGACAGGTCCATTGCAGCTTTCATCCAGGAGTTAAACCAGCACATTCGTCGACAGGAGAACCAGATGTGTGCAAGCATGATAGATTTGAAGAAGGTGATGACCAGGAACATGGAGCTAGAAGAGGAACTCAAGTCTACACGCGATGGATACGAGGAAGAAATCGCAATACTAGTGGAAAAGAATGACGACCTGACAAGGAAGCTAGGAGTATTCATGGGAGACCCCGCGCCCGGAGAAGAAGACGACGAACCGGAGGAAATTCGATCTGAAGACTACATCATCATCGACGACACCGACTCCGACCCCGACAGTAGTGATGATGATTATGAAGACGAAGCTGGAGCGGATATCATGGAGTCTTCCACCGATCAAAATTTCTAGATGACCACCATATTATCATTAGTATTTTCCCCATGTAAATAGTAATAGTCCGAGCACTTTTGTAACGGTAGTTAGATCGATTGTATGCTCTTGCTTGAATTGAGTGGTGTGTTATGAATGTGTTTGTCTCATGTGCATATGGGTAGTGCCTTCTCACTAGACCTTACTCTATTCTAATCTCTTCCCTCTAAACCCATCAGATGCCTCCGAGACGCGACACCAGATTTGTTTTCCCACCGGAGCTCACTCAGTTGATTCAACAGCAGAATACCCTGATGCAGCTACTAGTTCAGAACCAAGGCAACAACAACAACAACAACCCACCGCCACCACCACCAGTTGACAACTTAGCCCGTTTTCTGAGGTTGCAGCCGCCGGTGTTTTCCAGTAGCACCGAGCCAATAGTTGCGGATGACTGGCTACGCAGGATTGGAAGGGAGTTGACCACCGCAGGATGCACAGACGCTGAGAAGGTGCGTTTTGCCGCACATCAATTGGATGGACCCGCAGCCTCATGGTGGGAGAATTACACAGCCACATTCCCTATAGCCAATGTCACTTGGGATCAGTTTCAGCAAGCTTTCCGCACTGCACATGTCTCAGCAGGAGCTATGAGCATGAAGAAGCGTGAGTTTCGCAACTTACGCCAGGGAAACCGTACCGTGGGGCAGTATGTGGATGAGTTCAGTAAATTAGCTCGCTATGCCCCGGATGATGTGGCCACTGATGCCGCGAAGCAGGAGAAGTTTATGGAAGGGTTGAATGATGAGCTGAGTATGCAGTTGATGGTGGCAACATTCAACAACTACCAGGAGTTGGTAGACAAAGCTCTTATGATTGAAGGGAAGCAGCAGCAGATTGATAGCCGCAAGAGGAAGTATGGACAAGGGAAGTTCAACTCAGGAGCTCAGCAGAAGCCCCGGTTCACCCCGAACTCGGGAGGGCTTGTTCATAACCATGGAGGTCATAACCACAATGGAGGAAGTTCACACAACCATAATGGCCACAAGAATGGAAATGGAAATGGAGCAGGCAGCAATCAGAACCGCTCTAACCCAGCCACACCCGCCAAGAAGGATCAAAGCCACGTTACCTGTTTCAAGTGCGGGAAGACTGGACATTATGCCAACGAATGTCCAGAATTGAAGAACGGCAATGGTAACGGAAGCGCTGGGAAGAAGCCCAATCCATTCAACCGAGGACAAGTGAACCACGTGAACGTGGAGGAGGTTGAGGAGCAGCCTGATGCAGTTATCGGTAAGTTTTTGGTTAAGTCTTTTATTGCAATTGTTCTTTTCGATACTGGTGCATCGCATTCATACATATCAAGGGGATTCGTGGATAAGTATAAGTTGCCCACTAAGGTACTTAGGACACCCATGTTAGTAAGATCACCCGGTGCGGAGTATATGGCAAGACAAGGATGTTTTCAGATGCCATTGATCATTGGAAGTCATGTTTTCCCCTCAGACCTGATAGTTTTGAAGTCACAAGGATTGGATGTGATACTAGGCATGGATTGGCTATCGATGTATGGAGGAAGCATCGATTGTGCGAGTAAGTCGATTTTGCTTACCACCCCGGAGGGAAAAAGGATCAAGTATGTATCTAGGCATGTGCCTAGAAGGAGCCAAGTAAATTCTCTCACGGGAGTTGTTCAGGAGGAGGTGCCTATTGTGAAGGATTACCCAGATGTATTTCCAGGGGAGCCCCAGTGCTCTTAGTTGAGAAGAAGGATGGATCCTTGAGAATGGTTGTTGATTATCGCGCATTGAATGAAGTGACGATTAAGAACAAGTACCCACTGCCAATGATTAATGATTTGTTTGATCAGTTGCAAGGAGCTAAAGTGTTCTCCAAGATCGATCTGAGATCAGGGTATCACCAGCTGAAGATCCGAGAACAGGATATACCTAAGACAGCCTTCACCACCCGGTATGGGCTATATGAGTACACAGTTATGTCATTTGGATTGACTAATGCCCCTGCCTATTTCATGAGTATGATGAACAAGGTGTTCATGGAGTTCTTGGATAAGTTTGTCGTGGTGTTCATCGATGATATCTTGGTATACTCAAAGAATGAAGAGGAGCACAAGGAGCATCTGCGTTTAGTTCTCGAGAAGCTCAGGGAACATCAGTTGTATGCCAAGTTCAGCAAATGTGAGTTTTGGTTGAAGGAAGTTGGATTTCTTGGACATGTTATATCGGGCGAAGGTATAGCAGTAGACCCCACTAAGGTTCAGTCTGTCACTGAGTGGTTGGCACCCACCTCAGTGGGGGAGATCCGCAGTTTTCTTGGACTTGCAGGATATTATCGGAGATTTATCGAGAATTTTTCTAAGATTGCGAAGCCTATGACGGAGTTACTGAAGAAGGACACTACGTTCAAATGGACAGATGAATGTGAGGCAAGTTTTCAGGAACTGAAGAAACGTTTGGTTACAGCCCCAGTTCTGATTCTGCCAGATATACGCAAGGATTTCCAAGTGTATTGCGACGCTTCTCGCTTAGGACTGGGAGGAGTACTTATGCAGGAAGGAAGAGTTGTTTCATATGCCTCACGTCAGCTTCGGCCGCATGAGTTGAATTATGCCACGCATGACTTGGAGTTAGCAGCTGTAGTTCATGCACTTAAGACTTGGAGACATTTTCTTATTGGGAACCGTTGTGATGTGTACACGGATCACAAGAGCTTGAAGTATATTTTCACTCAGAAGGAGCTGAAACTCAGGCAGAGGAGATGGTTGGAACTTATAAAGGATTATGATATGAAGTTGCATTATCATCCAGGAAAGGCCAATGTCGTAGCAGACGCTTTGAGCCGGAAGAGTTATGTCAATACCCTCAAAAGCGGAGGTTTACCAAAGGGGTTATCCGAAGATCTCAGGGAGTTTCGTTTGGGGATAGTCCCTAGAGGTTTTGTCGCAGTTATGGAAGTTCAGTCAACATTATTGGGAAGGATTCGAGAAGCTCAGAAAGATGACAAAGAAATTGCCGAGATAAAGGATAGAATGCGCAAAGGAAAAGCCAAAGGTTTTCGTGAAGATGAGCACGACACCTTATGGTTTGAGGACCGTGTGTATGTACCCAATAATGCCGAGATCAGGAAGTTGATACTACAGGAGGCTCATGACTCGCCATACTCGATACACCCCGGAAACACCAAGATGTATTTGGATTTAAAAGAGCGTTTCTGGTGGACGGGTATGAAGAGGGATATTGCTGAGTATGTAGCCGTATGTGATGTATGTCAGAGAGTGAAGGCAGAGCATCAGAAGCCCGCAGGATTGCTACAGCCTATGCCAATAACCGAATGGAAGTGGGATAAACTTGGCATGGATTTCATCACCGGATTACCCAGGACCCGATCAGGATATGATTCTATCTGGGTAGTAGTGGATCGTTTGACCAAAGTAGCTCACTTTATTCCAGTGAAAACCACATATACGAGTGCGAAGTTGGCCAAGATATATATGACCAGGATCGTATGTCTGCACGGAGTTCCGAGGACCATCGTATCAGATAGAGGAACCCAGTTTACTTCAAAGTTTTGGCGCCAGCTGCACCAGACTCTGGGTACCAGGCTAGAGTTTAGTACAGCTTTTCATCCGCAGACAGATGGACAGACCAAGAGAGTCAATCAGATCCTGGAGGACATGTTAAGAGCTTGTGCGCTAGATTATGGATCTAGTTGGGATGACAATCTGCCCTACGCGGAGTTCTCATACAACAACAGCTACCAAGCCAGTTTGAAGATGGCACCTTTCGAGGCTTTGTATGGAAGAAGGTGCAGAACACCGTTGATGTGGGATGAAGTTGGAGACCGTCAGTTGTTTGGACCGGATTTGATTAAGGAGTCCGAAGAGAAGGTTAAGCTGATTCGAGATAGACTGAAAGTAGCCCAGTCCAGGCAGAAGAGTTATGCAGATTCAAAACGTAAGGAGGTAACCTATGAAATTGGAGACAGAGCATATCTACGTGTGTCGCCACTTCGAGGAGTTAAACGGTTTGGAGTCAAAGGGAAGTTAGCACCACGATTTGTGGGACCATACCGAGTATTGGAACGTATGGGTGAAGTTGCCTACAAGTTGGAATTGCCCGAAGGACTGTCAGGAGTTCATGATGTGTTTCACGTTTCCCAGTTAAAGAAGTGCCATGCGGAGATGGCTGATATTCCTCTGAGAGATACAGTGCCCCTAGAAGCAATTCAATTGGATACCGATTTAACCTACGAGGAGAAACCCGTCAAGATTCTCGAGTTTGCCAGCCGAGTTACACGCAACAAAGTTATCAAGTTTTGCAAAGTTCAGTGGAGCCACCATACCGAGGATGAAGCCACCTGGGAGCGCGAAGAAGACCTCCAGAAGGACCACCCACACCTGTTTTCTAGCCAACCCGAATCTCGAGGGCGAGATTCATCTTAAGGGGGGTAGGTTTGTAACATCCCAAATTTTTAATTTGGAATGTTATGCATTAGATCATCATTTCATATCATATTTTAATGCATTTTGTTTTTGCGATCCTCGAAATCCTGAGCAACTCAAGGACCGCGGAGAGAGTTGGGGGTTTCACCATTTTCATATTTGAATTTTCTCAAATATTGAAACAAGGATCAATTTGGTTTAACTATTTTTCTCTCTGAAAATATTTCATATTAAAAATATATGAGAGGAGATAATATGACTTCTCCAAAATAAATGGAATATTGGAGGAAAAATATTGAAATCAAATAAATATTTTATTTGGATTTTATTGCAATTTTATTTGAATTTAGGAAAAATACGCGTTTTTCAAAATTGCATTTTAGGCCCAAATAAATGTTCACCTAGTCCGGTAGATTTTTAGAGGACGGGGAAAATTTATTTCAGGATTTTTGGAGTCCGTTTAGTATTTCTTTTCTTTGTTTTTCTGCGTCAGGATTTATTTAAAAAAAAAAAACTTCGCGGACCGAACTGGGCCGAAGCCCAGCCGGCCCGGCAACGCCGCCGCCTTCCTCGCGAGCCGTGCTCGCGCCGGACTCGCCGGAGTCCGACTCCGCCCCGGCCGCCCTCGCCCCCTCGCCCAAGTCGCCCCCCCGGCCCCTTTATATACCGCCGCCCCCGACCCCTCCACACCAGCCGCCGCCGCCGCACGCAGCAGCAGCCGCAGCCCGCGCCAGCCGCCGCCGAGCCGCCGCACCCCGCCGCCGCTTGCCGCGCCGCCTCGCGCGCTCGCCGTCGCCCGCGCGCCCCACCCCGTCGCCTCGCCGCCGCACGCCGCTCGCGCCGCCGCGCCGCACCCCGCCGCCCCGCAGCACCTCGCCTCGCCGGAGCCGCCGCTCGCCGGATCCGACGCCCGGATTTTTTTCGGTTTAGGTAAAAACCGATCGGTTTTTGTTTAAACCCTAGATGCGTTTTTTTATCGGTTCATTCGGTTTTTTTTTTCGGTTTAGTTATTTAGCGAACGCCCGTTCGTACTTTTGTTTTAACGAACGGTTTTCGTGAGTTAACCGCAGACAGCGAACGTTCGTTCGTTAGCCTGTTCGTTAGTTTTTCTTTTTCTCGGATTTTCCGCGATTATTTTCGATCGCGATTTCTGATCCGATTTTCGTTTTAGTATAACTTTTCGCTCGTTTGTCGGAATCAGGCGATTCAAGCGCCTAGATCTTCGTCTCGAAGCCCTCTTTCTGTTTAACCAACTTAAACAAGTTTTTTCTACTGTAAAATTTGACTTTAGTCCAGATTAGTAATCAAAGCTTGTTTCTTTCGCAGTTTGAGTTTCGTTGCTTTGTGTGATTTGATTCTTTTTGCAAACCAGAGTTCTTCAGTTGAACTTTCTGGTTAGATCTTCTTATCTAGGTTTTACCCGTGCATCTTCGCTTGATTGCTTATGTATGCTATTGGTTGTTTGCGATAGAGTACCCGGAGTGCGAAGCGTGCTACTACGAGTCCCTAGGTTTTGCGGATCGTCAGCAAGGCAAGTAACACATTGATCATACTTCTTCGTTACCCAGTTTTTATGCATTAGTTTCGACCCTCAAATATTGCATGATTAGGATGTGATTAACTTGTGGGTACTGGGAAGTAGATGATGAGGTAGAACCTATTGCCCTTTTTAATAACAAACCCTTGGGAGTTACTTCTACGCTATGCTTATGTTGCCATGCTATGCTCGTAGACGTGGATTGGGTTTTGAGTGTATCCATGACAGATGTGAGATTTTTTTTAATGGTTCAACTTAAGGTGGCAACTTTAATACACATCTGGGTGGATTGCTTGTTTGGGCACCTGGGGATATACCAGTGTTGTCCTAGGAGATCCCGGGGATATACCGTGTGATCCTCCTACGGTCCGCCACCCAGGCTCAAAGGGATCATAAGATTATTCATGCTAGAAACTTCCGTGTGGAGCCACAAGCTATTATGGGCTCTAGCATAGTTGAGTGTGTTACATGACCTCTTTCAGTGGTAGGCTAGCAGATGTAGGGGAAAGTAGGTGTAACTGTCTACCCAGAGTAAAGAGTAAATGTTTCTGAAAGACTGTGTCTCGGTCATCCGTTTCTCAAACACCATGTAGTGCGAGAAATCCAATGGAGGAGATCGAGTCTTGTGGGGAAAAGTGCACAAACCTCTGCAGAGTGTACAAACTAATCATGATTAGCCGTGTCCCCGGTTATGGACATCTTGAGTATCTGGTTCTTGGATCATCATATTGAATCCCATCACTCTAAATTAATTTGTTGGGATTAATGATTACTTTTAATTGGGATTGAGAGGGGGTTTTACCTTCTCATTGTTCAACAACCACCATGATAGCTAAATAAAATATATTCCTTTGTTGTAGGGAAAAATTGGCTTTTCGCAAAACAGTATAACCCTAGAGCTTTTCCACCAGCCAAATATGCATGTAGTATTAGCATTTATTCTGTTCATTGCTCTACTGTGTTATATTGCCAGCATATTCCATGTGCTGACCCGTTTCGGGCTGCAACGTATCATGTTGCAGACTTTTCAGACGAAGAGTAAGGTGTGCTAGGTCGTTGTCGTGCACTCAGCTATGCCGTTGGAGTTGATGGACTCACCTTATCTTCCAAGCCTTCCGCTGTTATCTTATTTAGATGGCCTTAAGCCATATTTATTGTAATCAGTTCTCTTTTGAGACATTCGATGTAATAAGTGTGTGTGATTGCTACTCTTTTATAAATCCCTCAAGTACTGTGTGTGTCAGCATTACCGATCCAGGGATGACACTTGAACACAGAGATTCGATCCATTCGGGTCGGATCGCTACAAGGCACCAGGGCCCGCCATGCCCCCAGGGCGCGCCCTGGTGGGTAGTGGGCCCCATGAGGACCCCCTCACTTATTCTCTTAGCTCACATCGCCACTCACCTCCAGAAAAAAAATCCATGTAGGTCTCTCTCTCTCGTGTTCTTGCTCACAAACCTGAGATTTTCAATCTCTTTGCTGGGAGCTCCGTTTCCAAAACTATTTTGGGGGATTGCTACTTGGTATGTGGCTCCTCCATTTCTTCAATTAGTTTTTGCTTTAGTGGTTTATATTTTGAGTAATTAGCTACTCTTGGTGCTACTAAAAATGAGCTTGCATGTAGGATTCTTTGAGTTCTAAGTAGTTTGGATGCTTGGTATAGCCTCTAGACATCCATATGAGTAGTTGCTATTAGTTTTGTGAAGTTTTATTGATATTATTTTGTGGCCCAAAATTTTTTTCCAGAAATTTCTTTGTATAAAAATGAACCTCTTCAGGAGGAGTTCTTCGAGGAGAAGGTCCTCGGAGGCATCGTCGAGTGAGAGTTCGATACGACAAACTTATGCTGAACCAAGGGCAAGCTCGGTACGAGATACTGACACCAAATCATGCCTATGGTTGTGTGACGAGTTCATGATAGGTGCAGGTATTAAAGAAGAATTTGATCAGTGCGTTCGTAACACTGAGCTCGCTCCCTTCATCGCAGATAAGTGTATTCAGCATCACAACCTTACTTACTCATTCACCAAAAAGTTTAAGTACCATTCTCATGATTCTAGAGTCTCATTTTACCTTCGATAGAGCCCATGGTATGCCTTTAGAAGAATTCTGTGGTGCATGCAAAATTCCATATTGGGGTTCGCTAGACGAACCACCAAAATCTGATTATGAGATGTTCCTGAGCAGCCTCTGCTGTGGTGAGGATAGATGAGTTACACAAGCTAGAATAAAAAGTATACAATTTCCCTCTATCCATTACTTTGCACTCTTTAATGGCAAATGCATCATAAGAAAACAAGATTGCAGTACACTATATGCCCCAGACTTGAGCCTATTACATACTGCTTTACAGGCATTAAACGTTATAATCTTGGAGCGATTGTTGCACGGAGGCTGCAACGCAATGCTGATAGTGGTCATTTTTATGGAGGAATTTATGCCTCTCGCGTAGCTGCAAGGCTAGGGGTTTCACCTTTGCCCAATGATCCTATCTTACCTAATAAATATTTAGACTTTGATGCAATGCAGCGTCATAAGTTCACTAAGTATGAAGCTCAGAATTACAATTACAACTTGATGTTCGATAACATAACCTATTGTACCTGTTTTTTTGCCTGCACCTGCTCTCTTTGATATCCAGAGTAAAGGAAGATAATACATTTATGAGAGAGAGGCACGCGAGTACAACGCAGTAGTAGAGGCCACCCATCTGGCCGAGGAGGCTGCACCTAGAGCCTCCACGAGCTATCGCTTTGACTATTACCCTAACCACGGATGGTGATTACCAAGCTAGGCAAAAGCCTAAGCTTGGGGGAGTACGGATTTCCCACCGACATTAAATTCATGTTCACACACTTCATTCCAGTTATCGGTGTTCATCCTTTTTCATTGTATAATCCATATTAGATTTATTTTCTCGCTTTCTTCTTTTTATGTGTCTGAAAAACTTTGAGAAAATCCAAAAATATTTCTCATTCCTTTTCGGTTTTTCTTTCTAGTATAAATTAGTTGTAGTATTAAAAGAAAACCCAAAAAGATTTCCCGTTCTTCTTTTGCTTGTTGGGAGCTTTCCCGTGTAAATAGTCTTTCTCGTTTTTATTTTCCTTTATTAATTTGCTTCCTTCAAGAAAAACTAAAAACTCCAAAAATATTTCAGTGTGTTTCTCTGAAATTCTTTTCTTTCGTTGAGTCATACTAAGGAGAAGACCATGATGAAAATGTTGAGTGGCTATCATATGCATTATCGCTGACCTAACAAAGAGTCCACATTACCTTGTCTTCTCCTTTGAATAAAACGTTTGCAGATTCCAGCTTAGTCCATGGCACTCTTGCACTATTATTATTTTCATATTATTCGGACGTGCAAGTGAAAGGCAATAATGACGATATTTGATGAAGTGACTAAGGCAAGGAAAAGCGGGTATGAACTCAACTTGTTTTTGTTTTTGTAAATATGTTTAAGTCAGTACCATGAATCAGCATATTATGATCAAACATGTTTATGATAACAATTAGAGATTATAGTTGCTCATGCCATGCTTAAGTAACTAGGAGTGGATTAATATGATTGTGATGTAGTATGATGATACGATATCCTCCTCTGAATGTTTCAGGTGGCTTGACTTGGCACATGTTCACGCATGTAGTTGATTCAAAACCAACATAGCATCCACGATATTTATGTTCATAGTGTTTATATCCTACTCATGCTAGTACTCAATGTTAATTAATCATAATGCATGATTATGGCTGTTTTCGCTCTCTAGTTGGTCGCTTCTCAGCCTATTTGCTGTCCTTCGCCTGTACTAAACGGGAATACTGCTTGTGCATCAAAATCCTTAAACCAAAGTTATTCCAGATGAGTCCACTATATCTACCTATACGCGGTATTACTCCGCCGTTCCAAGTAAATTTGCATGTGCCACCTCTAAAAAAATTCAAACGAACATCTGTTTTGTGTGCCCGTACCGCTCATGGAGCGACGGGGGTAGTCAGTATCTTCCCTGCTAAGCGGGTTATTCTCATGATGAGTGTTTATTCACTCGTCCTTGCACAAGAGGGGCCGGTAATCGGGATGCCCAGTCCCATGATCAAAATTGCAATAATAATGACACAAAATCCCCCAGACTATTATTGGTATGGAGGGCACCTGAGGATTCGGCTAGCCATGGCTTGTGTTTGTTGGTGGAGGAGGAGTAAACTTTACTTTTACCGCTTGGGAACCACCGCTAATGTGTTTAGCATGGAACATATGGATAACTCTTGGTCGTAACGTTGACAGGAAAGGTATACCTCCCAAAATTATATTTATCTCTGATTTAAGCTTCGAGCTCTAGAACCTATGCAAATCCCTGCTTCCCTCTGCGAAGGGCCTATCTATTTATTTTTATATTTTTTTACTTTTATTGTTGAGTCATCACCTTCTCAAATAAGCACCAATCCCGAGAGCACTATTGTCATTATCATGCATTGTGTATAGTTAATGTTGTGTGCATCATGACTGGATCTCTTCTACCATGAATTACAATGTTTAGTCGCTGCTTGAACTTTGGAGGTGCTCTCCATTTATGTTTTGCGGTCTCAGAAAGAGCTAGCGAGAAATCATTATTGTCATATTATATCATGATTGTTTTGACCAAGTGTTGGCATTTGAAATATTTTATTATTGCTCGCTAGTTGATTATGCCATTGGTATGAGTGAATATAATTTCTAAGAGTTATCATTAGCATGGTTAGTCATGATCTTTGCTGAAAACCTGGGTATTATTTAAGCATATATATGGACACAAGAACAAAAGAGTTTGTAAAAGCTTTTCTTTGTCACTTTCAGTTTCTCAACTGAATTGCTTGAGGACAAGCAATGAGTTAAGCTTGGGGGAGTTGATACGTCTCTGTCGTATCTACTTTTCCAAACACTTTTGCTCTTGTTTTGAACTCTAATTTGCATGATTTGAATGAAACTAACCCGTAGTGACGCTGTTTTCAGCAGAACTACCATGGTGTTGTTTTTGTGCAAAAATAGAAGTTCCCGGAATTGGACGAAACTTTTTGGAGATTTATTATGGAATAAAATAAAAATATTGGAGCAAAGACCCACTGGAGGGGGGCCTGCTGCCCACTAGGCACCAGGGCGCGCCACCCCCCTCTGGCGCGCCCTGGTGGGTAGTGGGCCCCATGAGGCCCTGCTGACCCTAATCTAGATACTATAAATTCCTATTTCTCGAGAAAAAAATAGGAGAGGAAGTTTCATCGCGTTTTACGATACAGAGCTGCCGCCACCTCCTGTTCTTCATCGGGAGGCCAGATCTGGAGTCCGTTCGGGGCTCCGGAGAGGGGGATCTTTCGTCTTCGTCATTATCAACCATCCTCCATCACCAATTTCATGATGCTCACCGCCGGGAGTGAGTAATTTCTTCGTAGGCTTGCTGGATGGTGATGGGTTGGATGAGATTCATCATGTAGTCGAGTTAGTTTTGTTAGGGCTTGATCCCTAGTATCCACTATGTTCTGAGATTGATGTTGCTATGACTTTGCTATGCTTAATGCTTGTCACTAGGGCCCGAGTGACATGATTTCATATCTGAACTGTTTATGTTTTCACCAATATATTTGTGTTCTTGATCCGATCTTGCAAGTTATACGCACCTATTACATGTTATGATCCGCATACCCCAAGGTGACAATAATTGGGATTATTTCCGGTGATTACCATAATTTGAGGAGTTCATGTATTCACTATGTGTTAATGCTTTGTTTCGGTTCTCTACTAAACGGAGGCCTTAATATCCCTTAGTTTCCTTATGGACTCTGCTGCCACCGGGGGGGGGTAGGACAAAAGATGTCATGCAAATTCTTTTCCATAAGCACATATGACTATTTACGGAATACATGCCTACATTACATTGATGAATTGGAGCTAGTTCTGTGTCGCCCTAGGTTATGACTGTTACATCATGAATATTATCCAACGTTATCACCTATCCAATGCCTACGAGCTTTTCACATATTGCTTTTGTTAAGTTGTTGCTACTGTCACAATTCCTACAAAACTATTACTGCTACCGTTACCGTTACTGTTGCTATCGCTACTACTGCTATCAAACTATCATACTATTGTGCTACTGATCACTCTTCTGCAGATATTAGTCTCCAGGTGTGGTTGAATTGACAACTCAACTACTAAAACTTGCAAATATTCTTTGGCTCCCCTTGTGTCGAATCAATAAATTTGGGTTGAATACTCTACCCTCGAAAACTATTGCGATCCCCTATACTTGTGGGTTATCAAAGTCCAATGACCATTGATGAATTTCACTCTGCTACTAGCCTGCTGGCACATACATGGACGGTCAATCGGTCAAACAGTATGCCACATAGGCAGAATACAGGGCCAAAGCGTACACGTGACCATCGGTGTTCAATGATATGTGACTTCCGTGACTGTATTTTGGGAATTCCTAAGTCCAGTGACCAAAGTGAAATTTGGAAATGAGTCCAATAACCTCCGATGAATTTATCTCCGGTAGGTGGGTACGGTGTATGACAAAACTGACGAAACTCTTTTGAATCTCAGTGGCTCCGTCTCAGGGTCTTTTTATGCTGATGGTTCAAAGATTTCCATGTGGTTTGTGCCATGGTACAGAATTTTCATTTCCTCGTAACCGTCTGCACGTTCTTGAGAGTCTAACGCGCTGTGTTTGTTGAGGGTCTTGCCAGAGATAATTTGGGACGACGAAAGGCAAACGAATACCTTGTCTTCCCAATTTATCGGTCTTCTGTTATGCTTATGTGTCGGGTGAATAGATTGCAAGGTTCTTTGAATGTTATTTCTAATTGACTAGGTAATTGTCCATGCATTACAACGGTAGTATACATATTCTAGTAGTTCAACCTCAATCGTGTCACTACGTAGAGTTAAGATCCTCCTGCCCATCACACAGTATTCTTTTTCTTGTGGACATCATTCTTGCCACGACCCACCTTTTCAGGTTAGGATCTTCGTGTGTTTCTATGCCAGCCCCTAGATCTAATAGCCGACATGCAAGGTAACAGATGTAGTATTATACACAAATGCATCATTTCATTGCATCGCATGATCCAGAAAGCAAATAGTCTTACAGACTTGATAAGCGCATTTCACATACATAATTTGGCACTCAAATGTACCATCTATTGTGATTTATTCATTCATTCTTGCTATGTTTGATTGACTGTTTGCTTGATAATCATAAAAAGAGAACATTTACTAGTCATTTGTTTCTTTTGCAGAAAAGTGCGCAAAGGCACTATAAACTTCATGATTCCGACTATGAGACTAACGGAAATAAGAAGAGGAGGGACTGAGTATGAAGAATTAAAGACCCGGGGGGATTGCTAAAGAAGAATGGGGATCTACTTGTGCAGAAAGAAGAGAAGAGAAGGGCCATATAGCAAAAGTGGCAGATCAGATCGTGGGATAGCAGCGACGATCGATCCCCTTTGGGGCCTGGCACATCTTTCTCTCCCTCACCCCTCCTCCACCTCCGGCCGCCGCCACGGCCAGGCCGGCGTGGTGGCGCGCCATCTGCATTATCCACCAGCACCACTCCACTCCGCCGCCGCAGCCATCCATCCACCGCGCGCCACCAACTCCACCAGCGTCACTCCATCACCCATCTACTGCGCCGCCGCAACTCATCCATCCATCGGCGCTAGCAGCCTCCGTCCACCGCGCGACCAGCACCTCACACCACAATCACCTGCGGTCTTCTTCTCCTTCTCCAACCCCCTGCCGCTGTTCCTCTCACACCCCTGCTGTTGCTTCTTCCCCTACACCTCCTTGCTGCCCCGATCTTGCTCCTCTTCTCTCTCAATGTCCCCTGCTGCTGCTCCTTCTTCCACGCAACCTGCTGCTGCTCCTTCTTCTTGCGCTCAAGCTACTGCTCCTTCTTCTCTTCCTCTGCTGCTGCTCTCTCAACCCTCCACGCTGCTGCTGCTCTGAACCGCAACTGCTGCTGTTCCCCTCTGAACCTCAACTAATGTTGCTCCTCCTCTCAACCTCTCTGCTGAACTGCCGCTGCTCCTCTCTCTTGCTGTACCTTCTCTGGTTGCGCCCCTGCTGCTTCTTCTCCTCCAACCTCCTGATCTCTCTCTCTCTCTCTCTCTCTCTCTCTCTCTCTCTCTCTCTCTCTCTCTCTGAAATATCTGTGCAATTGAGATGTTTGAGATCTTGTAAGGTTCAGACTTTGTAAAATTCAGAATTGAGATGTGTATGGCGTGTATTGTTTACATGACTAGTATTTAAATCGCTATGTGTTCAGTTTCGTACTTTTAAATATAGTGTATCTTTTTATGTGTTCTTACTAGTTAATGTCCAGTTGATCAGAGAATGTTATGTCAGTGTGATTTTGCTCTGTGAATTAGTAATCTGCCATCCTATATGTGAATTCATGCATGTGTGTTTGTCCCTGTACTAGTTAATTTCTAGTCCTAGTTATTGTTATCCTGACATTTTATTTCCTGTTAGTAGTCCCTTTAGTAGAGCTCAATCATCTATAGTAAGTTCCCCTTTGTCCTGCTGATTGGTTGTGTGCCTTATTAAAATACAAAAATACCAAAAAAAACAGTGAGTAAATTCCGAACTTCCCTTTGCTTGTTTTGTATTTTCTTTGGCGACGATCTTCGGGAACAACCTTGTTTAGTTTAGGTTTATTTTCTTGCATTCATAATCTGAATTGTGTTACCGAGCTTTAGCCGAATATAGTTGCCGTCGCCTAGTCCCTGGGGAGAACACGACACTGCAGATTTGGGCGAAATATCCCGCTGCACTTACAAACGATCAAGACTCTAGCCATAGGCTAGTCAAATACATAGTCTTACAATAATAAACAAAGTTATTTTAAAGTGAAAATGGAATTAACTCTAAGGTAGACGTCTTGGTAAGCTACGTCAACACCACGGGGAAGCATGTCGAGTGGATGCACGAAATCCTACATAAATCACTCCTCGTGGTAATCACATGCAACATGATATGTTGCAGCCACTAGGGTCAATATCAATGTATTGGCAAGTTCCACAGTTGTTGTGGAAATCTTGTTTCACCTACATGCACTTTTGGCTAGTGGAGTTTAAGGCTCTTTGCTGAAAATAGTTCTATCCAACTTTGTAATAGATGGTCTACTCTATTTGCAAACATACATAGACTAGCACTTCAGGCTTAGCAGGCGGCTCACCACACAGGGGTAGTCGATATTCCCTTGTTCATCCCATCAAATTTTAGTTAAGAAGAGGTGATGATATCAAGCTAACAGTTCTCGGTCAAAGTTACTCAAAGTTGTCCGTAACCGGAGACACGGCTAATCATGATAAGTTTTTTACACTCTGCAGAGGTTTGTGTACTTTATCGGCGATGGTGCCATGCACCGGGGGTGGAAATCCTTAAGGAGCCCGACCCCAGTGTCCGACCAGGGGCCCACGAGGCCCGGGGTGAGGAGAAACCCTAGGAGGACGTCAAGGGGCTTTCTTGACCTCCAAGGCAAGGGTGGCGGCAGAAAGGATTGCATCTATCCTCCCTGTAACCCCTAGACCTCCACCGTCTATATAATGGGAGCTCTAGGGTCCTCTCTCCCATCTAATCTCAGATAGCAACTCCCGGTAGCAACGTCAAACACCATTGTAAAGCCCTCGCATGAGGTATTCCTCCACCATGGAATATCAAAGCAAACAGGATGTAGGCTATTACTCTCCGGAGGCCCGAACCTAGGTAAAACCTTTGTGCGACCTTTGTTCCGAGACTTCCAGCTGCGCTTGAACCCCTACCAAGGGATCTGGCGGTATTTTGCACCGTCAGTTGGTGCGCCAGGCACGGGCGGCGCCGGCTGGAAACCGATCTAAGATCAGATCTTCTTTTTCTTTCTGCGGCCTCTCGCCGGGAGGGGGGGTTTAACTTTCGGCTCCCTTAGGTTCATCGCCGACGGGGAAGGCTCGTTTAACAGCAACCCACCATGTTTTACTAGCTTCGGAGCTGATGGGGAGGATGGGGGCATGGCTGGGACGAGGAAGACGAGACGGAGGCCAAGAAGAAGAAGAAGAAGAGAAGCATCTCATGCAACCGAAGAGTGATGTTGTCGCCGCTTGCGCATATCTGAGTCACCGATGGCAAAAGGTGAGGAGGGCTAGTCCTAGAGCAAGAGGTGAGCGAGTAATGGGGGTGGCGCAAGATTTTACGTCATCCCGCGCCGGCACATTTCTACCTCCCACCAACTCTGCCCCCCGTCCCCCCTGAACTGCTATGCACGCCCTTCGCCTTTTTGCGCCCGACTCAGCTTGGCTCGCTGGAAACGACCGATTCGAGCGTTCTGGCGAGCTAGGTTGTGGCTGCTTTAAGGTTTGCGCACGTGCGAGCCAGCCCCCCTAGTATGGTACCAAATGCAATTTTCTTGCACCCAGTGAGCCTGTTGGGGGTTATGCACGTAACCAAACGCATCCTTAATTTTTTGCATGCATGCGGATAAAATCAACCAGCGACCCTTTCCGCCCAACACCCGGAATGCTCGCATGTATGCGGTTAAGATTCAAGTGGCAGTAACTCTATGAATGAATCGGCGGCCTCCTCGGCGGAGGACCGCCGGACGCAATGAAACTCTTAGCCCTGAACTGCCGGGGTTTCGGGAATGACCCGGCAGTTCGAGCTTTGCTCGACATCCAGCAAAGATACCAACCCGAGGTGTTGTTTTTGTTGGAGACACATCTAGATCACTATCCAGCAAAGTGCTTGCGTCGTCGGTTAAAGATGGACCACCTCATTGTTAACCCAAGCGACGGTAGAAGAGGTGGTTTGTGTATGCTTTGGAAACAAGAAGTGAAACTGTCCCAACTATTTTCAGACCCCAATTATATCGATGTGAAGATAGAAGACATGGGTCAAGTATGGAGATTCACAGGCATGTATGGGGGCCTTAAGTGGAGTGATAAATATAAGACTTGGAGAAGAATGAGGGCTCTAAAAGCACAACATAATTTGCCTTGGTTGATTATGGGTGAATTTAATGAGATTTTGTCTAATAATGAGAAAGTGGGAGGAAATCCCAGACCCCATCAGTATATGCAGGCTTTTCAAGATGTACTGAATGAGTTTGACTTAATTAATCTCGGGTTCACAGGGGACATGTTCACTTGGTACGGAGGAAATATAAAGGAAAGATTGGACAGAGGAGTGGGTACCCAAGCCTGGCAACAACTCAACCCAAACTCTGTGATGCAAAATCTGGAATATGGACATTCTGAGCATAGACCTCTGTTGCTAGACACTGAATTTCACTAGGGCGGCCCAGCTAACATGGGTCAAAAGAGATCCGAGGCTTGATGGCTTTTGGAGGGCCAGTTTGCCGCAAAGGTCTAGCATACATGGAAGAGGCAAGTGCGCGTGCAGAGGGAATTAGGGTCATGGCAAAGCTCCGGCACATGCATAGCTCTTTTCATGATTGGGACCAACGTGTTCTGAAGAAACCAAAATGGTGCCTCGGGAAAGCCCAAAGGGACCTCAAAAATGTAATGCGAGGCAACTTGGATGATAGCTTAGAAGTTAGAAGAAAGGAACTTGCCGAGTTAATAGAATTCTTACTGGAACTAGAGGAGGTGCAGCAAATGCAAAGGTCGCGCGTTACGTGGCTGAAATGTGGCGACAGAAACACTTCATTCTTTCAAAGCTTTGCAGCGGCTAGACGTAAACGAAACATAATCTCACGTCTAAAGAATGAGGACGGAAGGTATAAACTTGTTAAACCAGAAAATTGTTGCTTACTTCACTGACCCTTTTTCTTCAGAAGTGGCCATTACACATCCTGAATTTTTGGAAAAGGTGAAACATAAAGTCAGTGATTAAATGAATGATACGCTTCTGGCAACATTCACGGCTGAGGATGTCAAGAAAGCTATTGACAGCATTGGGGATCTCAAAGCCCCGGGCCTAGATGGACTACACACAATTTTTTATAAAAAAAATTGGCACCTATTTGGAGAGGAGATCACAAACGAGGTGATGCAGGCCTTGAACACTGGATCCATTCCTGAAGGCTGGAATGACACTACGATGGTCCTGATCTCGAAGGTAGAATCTCCAGAATATATTACGCAATTCCATCCATCGGTTTATGTAATGTTATATATAAAATCGTGTCAAAAATGCTAGCTAGTAGGCTTAAGTTTATCTTTCCTGAAATTATTTCTCAACCCCATAGTGTGTTTGTCCCTGGACGCCTTATTATTGATAACATTCTGGTTGCCTATGAATGTGTGCATAAGATAAAGAATACGAGGAACTCTCAGTCAGGCCTATGTGCGGTGAAGCTTGACATGCATAAGGCATATGATAGGGTTGAGTGGATCTTCTTGGAAAATATGTTGCTCAAGATGGGATTCCATGCTCAATGGGTAATAATTATTATGAATTGTGTGTCCTCTGTGTTGGGGAACGTTGCATGGAAAATAAAAAAATTCTACGCACACGCAAGATCTATCCACGGAGATGCAGCTACGAGAGGGGGAGAGCATCTACATACCCTTGTAGATCGCTAAGCGGAAGCGTTTATCACGTGGTTGATGTAGTCATACTATTCGCGATCTGATCACGATCCAACCGATCTAGTGCCGAACTGACGGCACCTCCGAGTTTAGCACACGTGTGGCTCGATGATGTCTCATCCTTCTTGATCCAGCAAGCGGGAGAGGAGAAGTAGATGGGATCACAACCAACACGACGGCGTGGTGGTGATGATGGTGGTGGAGCACCGACAGCGCTTCGCTAAGCGTCACCGGGACGAGGCGGTGGAACTACGGAGTAACGGGAGAGAGAGGGGCGCCAAGGGCTTGGTGTGTGCTCTTGGGGCGCCCCCTCCCCTCTATATATAGGTGGAGGGGTGTGGGAAACAGCCCCACCAAGCCCTAGGGCGCAGCTAAGGGGGAGAGGACTTGGACTCCAAGTCCAATCCTATTCCTACTAGGACTCCTTCCTTTTTTGCCTTCCCTAGCCACATGGGCTTTTGAGGACTTGGTGCGCCTAGTCCAATAAGGCCAGGGCGCCTCCCCGCGGCCCATGCTAGCCCTTGGGTCGTGGTGGACCCACTTGTGGACTTCCGGACCCCTTCGGAATCCTCCGGAACCTTCTGGAAGCTTCCCGGTATAATACCGAAAAAATTGCACCTTTTCCGGAACCCAAAATATGACTTCCCATATATAAATCTTTACCTCTCGACCATTCCGAGACTCCTCGTGACGTCTGGGATCTCATCCGGGACTCCGAACAACATTTGGTTACCACTCATCAAATATCCCAATACTACTCTAGTGTCAACGAACGTTAAGCGTGCGACCCTGCGGGTTCGGGAATTATGTAGTCATGACCGAGACACCTCTCCGGTCAATAACCAATAGCGGGACCTGGATGCCCATATTGATTACTACATATTCCACGAACATCTTTTATCGGTTGATTCTTTATGACAACATACGTAATTCTCTTTGTCTGTCGGTATGTTACTTGCCCAAGATTCGATCGTCGGTATCTCTATACCTAGTTCAATCTCATTACCAGCAAGTCTCTTTACTCGTTCCGTAATACATCATCTTGCAACTAACTCCTTAGTCACTTTGCTTGCAAGCTTCTTGTGATGTGTATTACCGAGAGGGCCCAGAGATACCTCTCCGATATACGGAGTGCAAATCCCAATCTTGATTCACGCCAACTCAATAGTCACCTTCGGAGATACCTGTAGAGCATCTTTATGATCACCAAGTTACATTGTGACGTTTGATAGCACACAAGGTATTCCTCCGGTATCCGGGAGTTGCATGATCTCATGATCGAAGAAACATGTATTTGACATTAAGAAAGCAGTAGCAATAAACTGAATGATCATATGCTATGCTAATGGTTGGGTCTTGTCCATCGCATCATTCTCCTAATGATGTGATCCCGTTATCAAATGAAAACTCATGTCTATGGTTAGGAAACCTTAACCATCTTTGATCAACGAGCTAGTCTAGTAGAGGCTCACTAGGGACACGGTATTTGTTTATGTATTCACACATGTATTTAAGTTTCCGGTCAATACAATTCTAGCATGAATAATAAACCTTTATCATGAATAAGGAAATAAAATAATAACAACTTTATTGTTGCCTCTAGGGCATATTTCCATCACTCTGTGTGCTATACATTACGTTTTAACTCACAAGAGACGGGAGGTTTCTCACCAACAAGGGGGATCCGACAGGGGGATCCACTCTCACCATATTTATTTTTGCTATGTGCGGAGGGGCTATCTAGCTTATTGCAGTATGAAGAGAGGCTGGTGGTATTGATGGGATTAAGGTGTGCAGAAATGCACCGTCAGTTTCACACCTACTATTTGCTGACGATTCCTTGGTTCTCATGAAGGCAGATATGTTAAATGCAGCTTCCTTACAACAAGTGCTAGATACCTATTGTGCTAATTCTCGTCAGATGGTGAGTAGAGAAAAATCTATTATCTTTTTTAGCCCTAACACAAGTCTGGTTACAAAAGCAGAAATTTGTCAAGAGTTACACATTGATACAGAGGCAATATCAGATAAATATCTGGAGCTCCCTGCCCTAGTGGGGGGCTGATAGAAGTGATTGCTTCAACCACTTTGTTGAAAGAGTACGGGAAAGAATTGCGGGATGGATGGAGAAACAACTTTCCCTTGGAGGGAAAGAAGTTTTACTAAAAGCAGTAGCACAAGCAATCCCGGTATTTGCAATGTTAGTGTTCTTGATACCAAAGGGTGTGTGTAAAAAGATTACGGAAAATATTGCAAGCTTCTGGTGGGGAGAGGATGAAGAAAGGAAGAAGATGCATTGGTTCGCTTGGTGGAAATTGTGTGTGCCAAAAACATTGGGAGGTATGGGCTTCCGTGATCTTCACTCATTTAATTTAGCCATGCTTGCTAAACAATGTTGGAGGCTTGTCACATGTCCAGATTCTCTGTTGCCAAAGTGTTGCGAGCCAAGTATTACCCGGATGGTAATTTACTTTAGGCAGGACCTAAAAGGGGGTCTTCATTCACTTGGCAAAGTATCGTGTCTGGAGAAGCGTCTGCAAGTGCCCACAACGAGGTCGACCCAAAACTCTCTCGAGTCTTCTTCTCCTTTCCAGCACAGTAGAGAGAGGGCGACCCCAGGGCGATTGTGAGATCCCGTCGGCGAATCCGGTGGTCTCCCCCACTTCCGGCGGTCGATTCGGCTGCCGGAAGGGTGGGGGACCCCGGTACCTCGCGCGGCGGTGTGCATAGGGTTAGGGCTAGGGGTGTGTCTCCCGGCGTGGCCATCGTGGCAGTGAAGATGGCGGCGCTCGTAATAATGGTTCGGCCGGCTCCTTCCTGTCCGTGTGGCGTCGTCTACGGCGTCAGCGAGGAGCCAGGGCCCTTTTGCTCGGCGGATCTGGGCGACCGGAGTCCGCAGTGGTGGTTTGTGCCGACGAGAGCTGCGGCGGGTTCATCGACGGCGACCGGGGCGGCGACGGGTGCTGGGGCTGTAGGCCCTGTTTTGGGGAGAGGGTTTGCGGTGGTGCGACGATCTTCGCGACTCCGGCGAGCTGGAGCCAAGGCGGAGGTTTGGGCCCTTCCTTTCTGTGGGGATCTTCCCCGGCCGATGAGCCGGAACCGGACCTCAGTTCTCGCCCGGTGGGGCGGGACTTATATGCGGCCTCCAAAGCCACAGAATGGCGATGCAGATGGAAGGTGTCTTCAATGGCGGCTCGAGCTGAGACGGCGAGCGGCAGCCTGGGCGTGCTGGTCACGGCGAGCCTGTGGTCTTCTTGTGGATCTCTGTTGTTTGGGGTTTGTTGTGCTAAGGATGCAGTGCCTGTGGCCTTCGATATCCGTCCTGGGTGTTTGTACGCGTATGTACTGCTTTCCTGAGTTGAATTTATGATGCATATGCGTCTTTTCTCAAAAAAAGAAAGTATCGTGTCTGGAATCCAAACATTCAAATGAGGCTACATATGGAGGATTGGTGATGGAATGGATGTGAATATATGGTCAGACCCTTGGGTCCCTGGGAGTCCAGATAGGAGAGTGGTTACACCAAGAGGTCAAGTTGTCTTAACAAAAGTTAACGAACTCATAGATCCA
Organism: Thinopyrum elongatum; assembly: GCA_011799875.1. Lineage (NCBI taxonomy): Eukaryota > Viridiplantae > Streptophyta > Magnoliopsida > Poales > Poaceae > Thinopyrum > Thinopyrum elongatum. Next base: position 387,591,632 of record CM022298.1, read on the forward strand.
ATGACTAGACAGTGGGACGAAATACTAATAAGAGAAATACTATGGCCTATTGACACGGCAAGAATTCTCCAAATACCGCTCAATCTGTCGGCATTCAATGATTTCATTGCTTGGCACCCCTCTAAGACGGGGATTTTGTCGGTTAAGTCTCAATACCAGGTAGAATGGAACCACAATTTTAGAACAAACCTATTACAACTTAGCACGTCAGTGATCAATCCAGTGTGGAAATCGCTTTGGGAGCTTTCGATCCCACCAAAGGTTCACATCTTTTGCTGGAGGAGTTTGCATGGGATTGTACCTCTCAAATCTATCCTTGCAAATCGTCACGTGGGGTCAAATGGGCAGTGTCCCATTTGTAAACAAGGCGTCGAGGACATAAAACACCTAATGTTATCTTGCAACATGGCAGTGCAGTCATGGATTAAACTGGGTACCTATGACCTGATTACTGCAGCTGATCAACCTCATCTTTCAGGTTCAGAAGTGCTCGAAATACTGATACATGGGCACAGCTCAAACATGCCGGGGGCATCATCTGTTGGGACTCGTGAAGTAATTGCGGTGACCTGCTGGTACCTATGGTGGTTAAGGAGACAGTTTACTCATGAGGAGATCACACACCACCTCGGCGAAGTGCCGTATCTATTCTGGCAATCACTGCGAATACAGCAAACTGTATGAAAAAACAGTTGTCCGAACCAGAACTAAAGTGGACTAAACCAGAGACAAGAGCAGTTAAGTTAAACGTGGACGCTGCATTTTTTGCCAATGAGGGAGATGGGGCTACAGCGGCTGTCATCCGTGATCACCAAGGTAAATTTTTAGCGGCCCAATGCTCATTTGTATCTCATGCAGCCGGTGTTAGTAATACGGAGGCAATGGCAATGCGAGACGGCTTACTACTGGCTAATTCTCTAGGATGCAATGTGGTGGAAGCACAATCAGATTCAATGGAAGTCGTCAATTTTTGCACACGTGCAACACAGTGGTGGGACTCGGCAGCTGCTATTTACGCACAATATCTAGATACTGCAAATCTTATTGGGAAGGTCAAATTCAAGCACTGTAGAAGGAAAGCTAATGGTGTTGCTCATGCGCTAGCTAGGCATAGTTACTTAAATAAATCTTCTTGTATTTGGTCTGATGATCCGTCTATTTGGATTATCCCTGACCTTGCAACCGATGTAACGGTTATTTGATTTAATAAAGCTAGTCATGATGGTCTTTTCCTAAAAAAAAGATTCAAGTGGCAGTCCCGTCCGATTTTTTTGGGCGGTTATCACGGTCAAAATTAAAGTGGCAGCCCATTGTCCACGCCCACCACAGACGCTCGCATATACTAAAACTGCCGAGACGGACCTAGGGCTGCGAGATGCGCATCGAACGGATCTAAGATCGTTCGGATCTATTGCAAAAACTCGTGGTTCGCCAAATAGATTTGTCGTCTTATTTAAGCTCTAAAGCCCAATGTGCATGTGTTTGGCTACGAAATTGCTTTGCACACGATCTTTGTACATACGATCTGATGTGTCTTCATTAGACAACATGCTGCATTGATTTCCTTTTCCCGATGGAGCTGGTTGATTGGACGAAAGCACATGCAACAACACATCGTATGTGTTTCCGACGTGAAAATGTCGTACGTATAGCAGCTCTGTTCTCAAAGGATAGGGTGTGCGCGTGTATGTCATAGGAATGAGTGTATTGTGTTAAAAAAAACCAGAGCTGCTATACGTACGACATTTTCACGTCGGAAACACATACGATGTGTTGTTGCATGTGCTTTCGTCCAATCAACCAGCTCCATCGGGGAAATGAAACCAATGCAGCATGTTGTCTAATGAAGGCACATCAGATCGTATGTACAAAGATCGTGTGCAAAGCAATTTCGCTTTGAGAACCTCGAGAGATTGAGCCTACATATCATCTTTAGATTCACGAAGTCGCCATAAAGACACATACGCCTTCATAGTCAACGAAAACGTCTTCTTTCGCTGAACGCGCGTGCCAGAAAGCCGGAAATAAATTCAAGAGAATGCAACCACCAACGACAAGTCTAGGCTTGAACCCTAGTGGATTGGTTCCACCACAAGGAATCTAAGCATCTGAGCTACACCCAGTTCACCTCATGTTTAAACAGTCCCCCATTATTGTTTTCTTTACCCTTGACAGGATTGAAATAAACCATTAGTAGAAATCTTTAAATATATGTAAAATAAATAATAGCAAATTCGAAAAATAGGAAGAATTAATAAAAGAAGCCCACCGTACATACGTGTGAAATAGATTAACCTGAGAAGAGGAGATCCACCGTCCATCCTGTCAAAAGAAATACTCCCGCTGAGGAAGAGAATAGCAGGAGGCAGGACAGGATGGGAAGGAAGGAGGAGCTGGAAAGCAGGAGAGGCAGGTACCACTCCAAGGAAACCGGAAAACCAGCTTCCCAAAACCGTGGATTCGTCTATCAGTATGAACGTGCATGCGAACCAGGAATCTGATCGTGGACCCGGAAGTGGCCGGCTCTGACAAAACCCGCCACACCAAATATTCGATCGATCGATCCCAACGGGGTAGCTAATCAAGCCGGCGGGTACATGCAAATTGCATTACTTTAATCTGGACGTACAGGGCAGGGCTTTATCAATAGATGGAGTACAAAGCACACCTTCCTCGCACATTTCTGTGCCTAGGCTAGAACCAATGTATGCGATCGGTGTACTGAACCCGTGATGCAGTGCAATACTCCCTAAGTCCCTATACCTTTTGTTTGAGGGCTCTAGTATACGTACAGGGCAAGAAGCACAAGGAGAGCCTAGCAAGGTACTATACGTGCTATACGTGTATCGCTGTGAATACAATGACACGGCGTATGATTAAACAACGACCGACTAATTGACCCCAGAGCAAGCAGGATAAGCACGGCGACGGCGACAAGAGGCTCGAGAGGACGAAACGTGGTACCACAGGGAGAAGCAGCGTGGGGGATGGAAGGGAGTAAAGAAAGCAGCGAGGGCCATGACCGCCCATGGTTTGGGCAAAGGCAAAACCGGGGCTGCACTGGCTGGATTCCTGGAAAGCGGAGGATTTCCACAAAACCGGGAGTGGAGCCAACGAAAGCCCCCTCTCCCTCCCACCCTCGTGGGCCCTGCCGCAGGAGGGTTCGGCCGTTTGTTTCCAGCGACCTCTCGCCGCAGCCCGCACCTGATTCCATTCCTGCCTTTTACGTGGTCATCGCCGAGACGCTGCGCCACGCGCCGAATCTACTGCACCGCGTTATCATCATCGAACAACTGCGGGCGCGTGGCCCACTGTTACAGTAAACTGGCGCCTTGTTTTTCCGCTCTTCCTACAGGGTTTTGGGGAAGAAAGGCAAAGAGCATCTACAATCGGACCCTCGAACCCGTCTCAAACGTCCAGGATGCCCGGTCACTGTCCGGTCACGATTTTTTGACCTAAACGAGCCTTTCAAACGACCCTTAAACGCTCAGGTTGACCGGCACCCCCCATATCCAGCCCAAATATAGAGTGGATATGGGGCGCACGCCCGCCACGTCAGACCCGGCCCATGCTGGCCCACCCAACCCCATTTATATTCGTCCCCATCCTCTCGCCGGACCAAACCCTAGCCACTTCAGTCCAGTCCCCTCCACTTCCCTCCGCCACCCGAGCTCACCTCCGGCGGTTTGCAACCTTCTCCGCCATGACAAACGGCGGATCGGACTCCGACCAGTCCGGATCCGTCGACTGGGGTGTCGTCCCGTGTGGGTTGGAGGAGGCAATGGCAGTCCGCATTGCACTTCGCCGCTCACGGGAGGACAGTGCCCGGTCGACGGACAGATCCGTCCGTCGCGACGCCATAGCGTTGGCTGGGCGCTCGGGTCCTCTGGTGCTGGATCCTCACGGTCCTGGCCGGAACACCTCTCCTTCCCCATCACCGGTCGGGCAGAGTACGAGTCCCCCCGGGAATGGGCGGCCCGCCGTGGGAAGGAGAGGATAAGGGCCGCCGAGGCCCGTCTCGCAGCGGAAATGGCGGCGGCGGAGGCGGCCGAAGCGGCGGCGCGGGCGGCCGCAGAGGAGGAAGCCATCCGCGCGCTGCATTATGAAGAAACGGCAGCGGAGGAACACGCTCGCCCTCGCCCGTGAGCAGAATCGGGCGGTCCGTGCCATGGTCGGACTGCCACCGAAGGAGGAGAAGGAGGACAGTGATGGCGAGGACAGCTCCGGCGACGAGCAGATCCGGCTCGATCGGTACTGCGTCTTCGACCGATACTTCCGCGAGAAGGACGGCAAGGGCGCCGGGAAGGACAAGGGCAGCCGTGGATGAACTCCACCATGGCCAAACATGCCAAATTTTGGTAGTCCGATGGCATGTTTAATGTAGTGTGATGGAGTAGCCGGACGATGCGTGTACGTCGACATAGTTGCATGAGTTTGTATGGATTTGAGATATGATAATTGAGGTGTCCAGATGTGGATTGCATTTTTTGAGGAGTGCCCGGTCAGTGCCCGCGAACGCGCCCGGGCGCGTCCGCGGGCGTTTGAGGGGCCGGATTTGCCAAGTCTGGTTGTAGATGCTCTAACCAATCCACACAAGACAACAAGTTTTAAGGCGAAGCCAATTTTTTTTAACTTTCTGGTTGGCCGGCGAAGCCTCGAGGGAAGAGTAGGCCCTAGCCAACAAGGGATAGGGAAGGATGTGCTTTCTTATTTTAATCCTCACAGATACGGCGTTCAGACGTATAATTGGCGGTGGACAAGCCGTCGGAGAGCACCCAGAGGTTGATCGACAATGTCAGCACCTCATTGGACTACGGGCTAGAGGAGGAGCACGTCTTGCGAACCTCGTTGGAGAGGCGAGTTCTCCCACTAGCTGCCCGGGCCAACCCGATGTTTGCTTACACGGGGCTCGAGGATTCGACGTGGGTCACCGCGGAGGAGCTCAACGAAGATGAAGCGGGCCCGTGTCCACGCTTTGATAGAGTTGGTGCTAGACAAGTTCCCCTTCGATGTCATCGTGGAGCCCTTCCACTCCGGCAACACGCCTACCAATGGAAGTTTTCAATCGCATTTCCTTTTGTTGTTAAGTGTCTTTACTTCCTACCCCCTTCTGACTTCTCGAGACCACTTAGGAGCTTGCGGGCTTCACCGCTTTCGTGTTGGAGCTCCTATTGCCGGGGTAGGTCTTGGACCGGACGATGGCGAAGATGCTAGAGCCAGAGCCCGAAAGGGCCCTCGTAGCCCGTCGCGCACCTACCAAGAAAAGGAAGATAGTCACACCCCCAAGGAGGAAGAGGGCAATGATGACGGTGGTGACAAGGAGGAAGGACGACAAAGGGCCCTGCACGGAGGAATGAAACCCTGAGAAAGAAGTTCGGCGGCTTCACTAGCATGGGGTCAGAAGAGGGGCCGCAGAGATGAAACTTTTGCAGGCGCGGTGTCGCTGGAGCGGGAGCCTCAGGTAGGTTCCTCAAGGATCCCTGAGCCCATCAAAGGGGGCAATGTGCCTTCGGTGCTGGTGGTTCTCCTCATTGTGGTGAACCCCCCGAGGAAGCGCAATACTCTTTGTGCCGATCTGGTAAGTCTCCTGTTCGTGACTTGGTGGTTTTCTGTGAAGATTGCCTTGCCTTGTGTGTTGACCTTTTAGGCCTCGCGATTTCAGGCCTACTTGCTCCATCAAGGAGGTCACCACGACTGGGACCTCCACCCCGCCTCCACCAATGACGGATGCCCCCGCAACCGACTCACAAGGGCCTTGAGAGGCGATCAGGGTTCGACGCCCAAAGCCTCAACCTCAGAGGCAGGTAAGTGTAGAGTTTGTACCCCCTTCATTAAAGTGTTGTAGCAAGGAGCTGTGGTACTTGATATTCTTATGGCGTCAGCTGTCCCGCCTCCACCCGTCGATCCTGGAGGCCACGGTACTGCCTTCCCCAGAAGCGAAAGCCCCAGACCCGCCTGTTCTTGGTGAGGACGGGGCCAGAGCTTCTTTGGCTGGCTCGGCAGACGTCACATCCGGGGCCGGTATCGGAATGGCCAGGGCTAGCACCCCTAATGCTTTGGCACTGCTGGCGGCTTTGGCATGGACGAAACCGAATGTCCCACGAGTTGCTCCAACGTCTTCGTTGGAGCCCGTCGTTGTTGCCATGGGTTCAATGCCGGCGGGCGGGACGTCCGGTGGAGGAAGAAGAGGATGGTGGTGACGGATTCTGCTGTCGCATCTTCAACGTCCTCCTTCTCGGAGGGGAGTGAGCTGGGTCCGTACGTGCCGAAAGGGACCAAGTCTGCCATGGACAAGGCCTTAACGGATATGAAGGCCTTCTGCTCATCCATCCGGAGGCTTGGCCTCTTGGTAGATCAGGGTTTAAGATAAGCATTTTTACTCATGTTCACTTACTTTGTGATTCGCCGAATATATTGCTTATGGTACATGTAGCCCCCGGGACTAAGTGCGGTTACCTTTGGGAAGCGGGCTCGGGTCTTGTGATCTTGCTGTCAGCAGTGTTGCCTGCTACTTATACCTTTGCTTTATTCTTTGGAACTTGCTGGCCCAAACCAGGAGCTGGCCTCCAAGAATGCCGAGATGCAGAAACAACTTTGAACGCCAGGCTAATGACAACCTGGAGTGCGTGCGTGCCAACACTATTCGTCAGTCTCCTAGCCCTCATTGTCTTGCTCTGTCCACGTACTTAGTTCCTGCTCCTGACGCCTTGCGTGTTGTATCTTGCAACCTTCGTGGAAGCCGCCTGGCTTCAGCGGTCTTTGAGCGACGCTCAACACGCACGCGACGAGGTCTGTGAAGCCTCGCATGTCGCCGAGGAGGCCCATAAGCCGAGGAAGGCCGTCTGCATGCTTCAAGCCACCGTGGCATCGGAACGGAAGGTCATCAAGGAACTGCGGGCCAAGGCCGAGCTCGGCAAGGATGCGCAAGGTCACCTCCGTAATTAGGTTCATGCCCTCGAGATGGTGCTTCTTGTAAGAAGCTGGAGGAAGAGGTTGTACAACTAAGACAATCTCAGTCCTATACAACCACCTAGCTTAGGCAGGTGCAAGAGCATTACGCGCATCTGGAGGCTGGCGCAAAACGTACGTCTTCATCCCCTGGTCCTAGCCTTTTCTTTCGGGGGCTTGTGGCGGCCCAAAATCTCATAGGCATTTTGCTTTGCAGTTCCTCTTCTGGAGATCGCCATCGAGGATGTTGAGGAGCGACTCTGCCACCTGCGACGCTGGCGTAGAGGATGAGGGTTGCCATTGGTACTGTGAAACTCCTGGGCTGTGAGGCTAGCCCACTGCCAGGCTTCCTGTCTGATGGGCCACCCCAAGTCTGTTACCCCGTCCACAATAGACATCAAGATTTCCTCGCGGGGACATTTCCCTTGCGATCACTATAGCGGTGGTAGTAGTCCTCCATGTAGGCATCCATGGTAGGAGGTGTGTGATCATCGTTTGTGCTCATCATGTCGCTGCCCAATGATGATGAGATGATGTTGGCGAGACATTGGACATCGTGGTTGATGACCCACAAGTATAGGGGATCAATCATAGTTCTTTCGATAAGTAAGAGTGTTGAACCCAACGAGGAGCAGAAGGAAATGACAAGCGGTTTTCAGCAAAGTATTTTCTGCAAGCACTGAAATTATTGGTAACAGATAGTTTGATAGCAAAGTAATTTGTAACGAGCAACAAGTAGCAATTGTAACAAAGGTGCAGCAAGGTAGCCCAATCCTTTTTAATAGAAAAGGACAGGCCGGAACTTTCACTTATAGCAAGCAAAGCGTTCTTGAGGACACATGGTAATTCATCTAGTCACTTTCATCATGTTTGTTTGATTGACGTTCATTACTTTGATAATTTGATATGTGGGTGGACCGGTGCTTGGGTGTTGCTCTTACTTGAACAAGCCTCTCACTTATGATTACCCCCTCTCGCAAGGATCCACAACTATGAAATAAGAATTAAGATAAACCTAACCATAGCATAAAACATATGGATCCAAATCAGCCCCTTACGGAATAGCACATAAACTAGGGTTTAAGCTTCTGTCATTCTAGCAACCCATCATCTAATTACTACTCTACGATGCCTTCCCTTAGGCCCAAAGATGGTGAAGTGTCATGTAGTTGACGTTCACACGACACCACTAAAGGAAGCAACAACACACATATCATCAAAATATCGAACGAATATCAAATTCACATAATTACTTATAACCGGACTTCTCCCATGTCCTCAAGAACAAAAATAACTACTCACAAATCATATGCATGTTCAAGATCAGAGGGGTATTAAATATCATTAAGGATCTGAACATATAATCTTCCACCAAATAAACCAACTAGAATCAACTACAAGACGTAATCAACACTACTAGCAACCCACAGGTACCAATATGAGGTTTTGAGACAAAGATTGAACACAAGAGATGAACTAGGGTTTGAGATGAGATGGTGCTGGTGAAGATGTTGATGAAGATTGGTCCTCCGACGATGAGAGGATAGTTGGTGATGACGATGGTTTCAATTTCCTGCTCTCGGAGGGAAGTTTCCCCGGCGAAATCGCTCCGTCGGAGAGCAAAAGTGCTCCTGCCCAGGTTCCGCCTCGAGACAAAGGCGCTTCATCCTGAAATCTTCCGTCTGATTTTTTCTAGGTCAAATGGCATCATATAGTAGAAAATGGGCTTCGGAGGCCTGCCAGGGGCCCCACAAGTCCAGGGGGCGCGCCCTAGGGGGGGCGCGCCCTAGGGGGGGCGTCCCCTAGGTTTGTGGCTGCCTGCTGGGCCCCCTTCTGTTATTTATTTCACCAGTATTTTTTATATATTCCAAAATAATGCTCCGTCAATTTTCAGGTCATTTGGAGTTGTGCAGAAATGGTGTCTCCGATATAGCCCTTTCCGGTCTAGAATTCCAGCTGTCGGCAATCTCCCTCTTCATGTGAAACTTGCAAAATAAGAGAGAAAAGGCATAAGAACTGTATCATAAAGTTAAATAACAGTCCATAATGAAATAAATATCGATAAAAAAACATGATGCAAAATGGACGTATCAGTGGTCCTGCTCCTTTGTGTGTCGTACCGCCTTGGCCTTAGCAGTCTCCTTTTTGCATCGTGATGCACTCTAACTCTTCGATGCCGAGCCGAGGCGCTTCGCGTTCTTGCGGGGAGGCGCCTCATGTCCGTCTCCGTCGTGGTCAATGATCGGCGAAAGACATCGCGGAAGAGCTGCTCGTCCAGGTCGACATGCGCGGATCTCGCGCGTGTGTGGGAGAAGCCTACCCCTGTCACCCTCTATGCGGCCTACTGCCTCTCGCGGCGGGCGGCTTTGGCCTCCTGCTCCGACATCCTCATCTACTGGCTCGACGCGGGCATGAGCACCCAACATTGCCCGGGAGGAGCTGCGGGCCAGAGGGGAAGGGGAGTGGCATGCCCGACGGTGGATCTGGAGCGACACAGACCACGACGAGCCACCGCACTCGGCCTCTATGCGTTGCCGAGACATAGGGACGACGCGAACGATGCAGAGCTTGAGATGCCACCAGTGTCCATCCAAGAACGCTTGATGGCAATGCAAAGTGCGAGCTCCTCGTCGCCCGGAGCCTCGCTCCTGGAGCCGTCCTCCTTCAAGAGCCCGTCATAGTAGATGTTGTGACGCCCCCGGCCCAATCGTGCACTAATCATACACGTAAATGCACACGATCAAGCCTAAGGACTCACGGGAAGATATCACAACACAACTCTAAAACATAAATAAAGTCATACAAGCTTTATATTACAAGCCAGGGGCCTCGAGGGCTCGAATACATAAGCTTGCGTACAAGCGTCAGTGGAAGTATCAGATATCTGAGTACAGATATGAAACAGAAACAGAAAGGACTTTAGAAAGGCGGGGCAAAATAAAACACTACGATCGAAAGGCGTAGGCCTCCTGCCTGGGACCCTCCGATCCTACTCCTGGTCGTCAGTCAACTCGTAGTAGTATCCATCCTCTGGGTGGTAGTAGTAGTCGATCGACGGGGCATCTGTCTCAGGGGCTCCGTCATCTTGGTCATGTCAAACTGATATGGGGAGAAAAGGAAAACAAAGCAACCGTGAGTACTCAGAAGTACTCAGCAAGCAAGGATCTACACTACATATGCAACATTTTCAAAGAGAGGCTGTATATGTGGACTGGGCTGCAGAAATGCCAGAATAGAGAGGAAAGCCTAGTCTTATCGAAGACTAGCATCTTCAGAGGTCTTGCAGCAATAGAAGAGAGTAGAACAGTACAATATAATGTAGCAGTATCATTAAGTCTCAACCTCACCCAGAGATCCTTTCTCGACTCCCTGCGAGAAAGCAATCCCAGAGCCATAGTATCCAAGTATCCAGTTCTAAATTGTATCAATCAGGATACAACTCCGAGTGTCCTTTACCGTAGGACCGGCTATCGATAGAAGTTTTCTTCCCTGCAGGGGTGCACCAACTTATCCAACACGCTCGATTAACTCTGGCCGGACACACTTTCCTGGGTCATGCCTGGCCTCGGCCAAACGACACACCGCAACCCTACCTACAGCTCAGCAGAGAGGTCCCCGTCGGTCTACATCCTAAGCGCAAGGGGGCCTTGGCCATCGCCCCTCGCCCTCCGGGTCATTGCGTGCCGGGCGAACCAGGCTCCACCCCTCAGGATGGTGCCGGCCCAGCCCGGCCGCAGTGCTGAACTGGACGTCTGACAGAGCTTTCGGCTGATGCTACGATGCAGAACGCCCATACTATGCCCACGTGATGGTTAGTGCTATCAGGCCAGAGGCCTGCTCGGATCAAATATCCAAATCATTAGTGGACTAGGGCTTGCGGTAACGAGCAGAGACTCACGAAAGATGTGACCCCGTCGCCCCGTCTCGAGGACTTGCTGCAAGGGATAAGAATGCCCGGCCGCGCCTCGTATTCATTACTCGGGCACCATGCAAGCAACCCGTCTTCACATCGCACGCGGGTACCCCTCAGGGTCGACCCGCCTTTCCAAGTAATAATAGTACAGTCCAAGTATCCGTGTGTCCATAACATCAGGGGAATCCAAGGTATGACCCTCGTTGGATTCCTACTTGATGTATCCGTCAAGGTGAACTCGGAGGAATCACCCTCGCTGGGTTCACAATTGAGGTGTTGTACGACGGCGTCGTTATCGAAAGCGGTGAAGGAGGAATCACCCTCGATGACCACGACCGAATAGCTACTCTACAGAGTTAACATCAGAAGTGCTACAAGATGTTTCACCCTCGGCACTCGATAGTAACGTTGCAGTGTCGTTACAACTAAGGGGGTGATGTGCGGTGTCGGGGCCTGGTCTTCAATCCCGTTGATCGGGTCTTCGGATAATCCAGCGGGGCAATCGGGATAAGTTGGGTCACTGATAGGTCTCTACCCAGCCTATACTAAGCAGTTTAGGATATGCAGGTAATTATCAACAGCAGGTTACAATAAACAGGCTATGCATCAGAATAGGTAAAGCAGTAGCAGCAGCAATTCTAATGCAAGCATGAGAAAATAGAATGGGCTATATCGGGATAATCAAAGGGGAGGCTTGCCTGGTTGCTCTGGCAAGAAGGAGGAGTCGTCGGTGACGTAGTCGATCACAGCGGCATCAGCAGCGGTCTCGGGGTCTACCGGAGAGAAGAGGGGGAAGAAACAGTAAATATAAAGCAAACAAGAGCACGTCATGACAATAAGCAGAGCTAGCGGTGTTCTATCGTAGTGCTAGGTAATACCGGCGATAGAGAAAAACATCCGGGAAAGTATTCCCGGTGTCCGGCATTTCGGACAGACGAAAAGAGGGGAACAGATGCACGTTCGCTATGCTAGGGACGTGTGACGGACGAACGGACTGCGTATTCGGATTCGTCTCGTCGTTCTGAGCAACTTTCATGTATAAAACTTTTTCATCCGAGTTACGAATTATTTTATATTAATTTCCAATTTTTAATTCATTTTCGGAATTAACAGAATTAATTTAAATAGGTAAAAGTAATTACTGTGCCAGCATGACATCAGCATGATGTCATCAGTCAACAGTCAGTTTGACTGGTCAAACTAGCTCGTGGGTCCCGGTTGTCATTGACTGATAACTAATTAACAGTTTAATTAATTAAAAAGTTAATTAGGTTAATTAACAGGATTAACTAAGTTAATTAATTACTAATTAATTAATTAATTATTTTTATTTTTATTTCTTTTTTTTAAACAGGGCGCTGGGCCCACATGTCACTGGCCCAGCGGGCTACCGGGCGGCGGATGCGGGCGATGCCCAAACGGGCGCAGGCGTTCGGGGGCGCACCTGAACGGGCGCATGCCCAGGCCAGCAGGGGAGGCGCCGGCCAGGCATGCGCACGGGCGCATTGAGCAGCGCCGGGCGGCGAGCGTCGGCGAGCGTCGGCGGGCGGACGAGCACGAGGTGCGGCGGCAAAGGCAGGCTCGCGCACTGCGTGGGCGACGGTGGGGGGGGCTGCTCCAAGCGACGAAGGACGTGGCGAGGGGCGCGGGGCTGCGTGCGTCGGCCACGGCGCACGAAAGGGGGGGGGGGGGGCGAGGTGCGGGTTGCGGGTGCGACGGGGGAGAGCAGCGCAGCGGCTCGCTGGGGAGCAGGGGCGCGGCAGCGAGCTGACGGACGCGGGGGGGGGGGGGGGGGGGGGGGAACGGCGGCCTACGGCGGGTGTATCGACGTGAGGAAGGGCGGACGGAGCGAGGAGCTCACCCCGAGCCAGGGAGAGGAGGCGGAGAGGGTCGGGGAGGGCGCGGTGCTGGGTGGAAAGGCGACCGGTAGGGGGTGGAGGCGGGGATGAGACGGGCCGGACGGGGACGAGGCGGAGAGGCTCGGCGAGGGTGGTGGTGGCAACGGGCGACGGGGCGCGGCGCGTCAGGCGAGCGGCGATCCGGCGGCGGGGCGGCGTGGGCGTCGATGCCCCTGATCCCGATCTGGATCAGGGGAGTGAGCGAGCGAGGGGGGGGGGGGATGGTGGGGTGTGGGCTAGGGTTTAGGTGGCTCGGGGGGGGGGGGGGTTATAGGCCAGGGGGGGCCGCCCTGGTGGGGTGGGTCGAAGCCCAGTGGGGGGGGGGGAGAGGGGGGATTCTTTTCCTTTTCTTTTTCTATCTTCTTTTCTTTTCTGCTTTGTAAATGTTAGGGCTCTAAATGAATTTTGTAAAAAGTGTGACCTAGTCCATAATTAGCAGTGCACTATATCCTAACAACAAAAACTAGTTTGGGCAAAACATAATTTCATATTCGGTTTAGAATAATTAAAAGGTTATTAAATATTATTTTCAGCCACTGTTTGTGGATGTTTGAGTCACTTACCCAATTCGGATAATGTTGGTTTCAATTTTAGAATTGTCTTCGAATTATTTACAATATTATGAACAATTTAGTTTCTGATTTGAGCGACTTTTATTTTCACTTTTAGTTTGAATTTCCATTTGCATTTGAATTTGAAAAGAGATATGACACTAATGATGATTAAGCATTGTTAATCATGGTGACCTGGCATAATCAAAATGGTGATTACTGTAGTTAACCACTAGGGGTGTTACAGATGTGACCAGACTTTTTGCCGGAGAGCTGCCAGAGTGCCTGCTGGAGCCGACTATGGTGGAGGAGAGGGGACGTAAATGAAGGGGATGATACCGAGAGGGAAGCAGAGCGGTCAAGTGTGGACTTTGACTAGGGCTTCATCCGGTGATGGCGGACGCGTCCGGACACATGTGGACCTCCCCATATCCACCCCACATTATGCTGTGCATGAGGGTGCCGAACAACCCAGATGTTTGGGTTGCATTCGCTGATCCGGTTGGGTGATAAATTTATGACCGGAGAGGCCGCCCGAACGTTTTGGATTGGTATGGAATGTGTGGTTGTAGATGCTCTAAAATAGGTTGGGACCATCTATATGTGAGGTACATGGAAACGTTTCAGCCATTAGTCACTTTTCTCACGAACCGTTAGATCTTAATCCAACGGCCCAAAACGAATCATCACTATTCATCTTCAACTTCCCTATCTCTTCTTCCTCATGCACGCCTCTAGCTACCCCGCCCCAACCGTCGGCCTCCACCACGCGTAGATGACAGGCGCTACCGCGCGCCGCTTCACAACCGCGCCTCCCCCTCCCCCACGCCGTTGTTAGCCACCACACCAACCATCCCTCTCCCCCTCGATCTGGAGGAACCCCAATGACCCCCTCCCCCCTCGCTCGACCGCCTCCTAGTTAAGTTTCTTCCTCACCTGCACCGCCGTTGTTGGCCACTGCCTCAGTCATCCCTTTACCACCTCCCGATCCGAACAAACCCCGACGACTCCCCGATCTCCCCGCCCCCCTCCCCCCCTAAGTTTCTTCCTCACCTCCGTCCGGGACACGGCAGCTCGCCACCGCTCGCAGCGTCGCCCCTGGCTTCGGAAGGTCCTGGCTCGGCCTCGGCATGGCCGACGCTCATCGCTGCCATTCCTCGCGTCGTCCCCACCTTCGGCATCCTGCATAACAGAAATCAACCGACGCTGAGGAAAATTTTTTCAGGCACCTAAGATTTAGCAAAACCGAAATAGTTTATGCAGTGATACGTAGATAAATGAAAGGGCGCTTGAATAGTTGGTTGATTGGATTATGCAAGAAAGTCCACCTGGAAAACCAGAAGCCGGGCAAACCCGGGGACGGAGAGAGCACCCACGGTAATGGGAGGGATGTTTCGCTAGGGGGGGATGCACCCCCGTAACCAGTGGAAGTAAACAAAGACAGTCAAGTACACGTACCAGTCATCAAATTGCCTCCTCGGACTCGCGACGCGGCCAATAGCCTAATACCAGCACCAGCCCGTTCCCAGTTTTCGCAAAACCACTGGCGCCGTCCCGCTCTCCCTTCTTCTTTATATCATCACAATCAATCGCTCCTGGATTGCATAGCTCACATCACATCAATACATCACCACCACCACCCTCCTCTCTCCTCTCCCTCCCTCTCTCCTCGTAGACACCTTCTTCTCCTTCTAGGTTTCCTTGCCTGTGCAGGCTCCAGCACGTACACTCGAGGACCGACGACGACGATGCGGCTTAGCTGCAACGGCTGCCGCGTGCTGCGGAAGGGCTGCAGCGAGGACTGCAGCATCCGCCCCTGCCTGCAGTGGATCAAGAGCCCCGAGGCGCAGGCCAACGCCACCGTCTTCCTCGCCAAGTTCTACGGCCGCGCGGGGCTCATGAACCTCATCAACGCCGGGACGGACGACAGCCTCCGCCCCGGCATCTTCCGCTCGCTCCTCTACGAGGCCTGCGGCCGGATCGTCAACCCCATCTACGGCTCCGTCGGCCTGCTCTGGTCCAACAACTGGCAGATGTGCCAGGCCGCCGTCGAGGCCGTCCTCAGCGGCAAGCCCATCGTCCAGGTCTCCTCTGAGGATGCCGCCGCCGACCGGACCCCGCCGCTCAAGGCGTACGACATCCGCCACGTCTCCACCTCGCCAGCCGCCGACGGGAGGCTCCACAAGGTCGCCAAGCCCGGCCGCACCCGCTTCAAGCGCGCGTCCTCCGCCTCGTCCCACCACAATCCGTCCAGCGACTCCAACAACAAGCCCAAGCCGCTGCCGCAGCCGCGGGCGCCCACCGCGGATGAGGAGCTGGATCGTCAACGCCGCAAGGAGATGGATGAGGGCGCGTTCCAGCGTGCTCCGAGCCACGAATCCTCCGACAGCCGACACGAGGACCCCGTGGAGCCACACTGCCAGCAAGAGGCGTCCGCGGACACGGAGGCCGAGGCGGGGTCGCACGTCAGCCAGGCGGAGCAGGAGCAGGAGCAGAGCACAGAGCCGGCCGCAGAGCACGCGGAGGAGGTCGAGAAGGAGGAGGACGAAGAACTAGGGCTCGAGCTCACGCTTGGATTCGCTCCCGTCGCAGCACGGCCGGCCGGATTTCACCTGAGCGTCCGGACCGCGGCGGAGCCGGCTTTCGTCGGGCTCCGGTTCCTCTAAAATAGGCCGGAAATTTTAAGCACATTTACCTTGTGAAAACATAGAGAGCTATTTGATGAACTCTTTTACCCTTTAATTGGAAAAAATTAGGTCCATTAGTTCGTTTTTGTTTCATGGTTGCAATGAGTGTACAGACAATAGCTCCCGCATGGCCAAGATTTTTCCCATAAAAAATGTGTTTCGCTGTCTGTTATACTGGTGCATTTTGTCGGTCCGGTATGGTCGGATCCTGAAACCTAAGCGTTCTAGCTACGGTTCTACGGCTTCCTGCACGCACCGCCCTTGTCAGCTCCAACGTCATTGGGGGTCTCTGGTTCTTTTACGCCCGCTCGGTTCTACGGTTCTTTCTAAATACAAGTTTTTTTAAGATTCCAATACAAACCATGTAAATAGAGTTTAGGGCCTCTTTGATTCGCAGGATTTTGAAAATGCAGGAATAGGAAAAGTATAGGATTGGAGTGTTTGATTTCACAGGAAAAGCAAAGGAATTGTAAAAATAGGTTGGAGTGGATGTTAGATTTCCTATAAAATGTAGTACAATAGGAAAAATTTCAAAGGATTTCAAACCTCCAAAAATCCTATAGAATTCCTTTGAATCAAAGGAGGCCTTAGATTCACTCATTTTACTCCGTATGTACTTCCTTATTGGATCTCTAAAAGAAATTTATATTTAGGAGCACAAAGAGTACAATACAATGCTAATGGCGTCCCGTCCATATTGAAGAAGGATGTCGTCGGAAGAATTGGATTTTCTGGTTACCAGAAATGCATAACTGCATTGCAGATGTTTGCATATGGCACGACCGTAGATTTGTGGGACAAGTATCTCCAGATGTCTACCTCCGATGTGTGAGAGCACGTGCGGAGATGTTATGATCAGATTTTCTACTGCGGTGGTCAAGGTGTTTGGACCTTAGTACTTGAGAGAATGAACTGTCGCAGGCACCGAAAGACTCTTGGCAATGTCCGAAGTAAGAGGGTGGTCTGATTTGCTCGGATCTCTTGATTGCATGCACTAGAAATGAAAGAACTTCCCAAAAGCTCCACAAGGGCAATATCAGGGCCATGTTAAGAAGCCCAACATCATTCTTAAAGCAGTTATATCACATGACCCGTGGATTTGACATGCTTTCTTTGACATGTCTGAATCTCACAATGACATCAATGTGCTACAACGCTCTCCATTGTTTTCTTGGTTGTCTGAAAAATAAACTTCTCCTTTGCAACTATACTATCAATGGGCATCAGTACAAGATGGGACACTATCTAGTTAACGGTATTTATCCTTTGTGGGCTACATTCGTCAAGACCATCTTTGAGCCAATAGGTCAGAAAAGATCTTACTTTGCCCAAAGACAAGAAGGAGCTATAAATCATGTGTAGAGGGCATTTCGAGTGCTCTAAGCCCGTTTTGCAATTGTTTGCGGGCCTACTAAACAATGGGATCCGAAGACACTGTGGGAGGTGATGACATGTTGTGTGATTATGCACGACATGAACGTGAAGGATGAGAGTGAAGATGCTGCCGGTGGTATGAAATTTGAGAACATATAGGCGATCCTACCCAACTTCCACATCAGAATCCGACCATATTTGATGAGTTTGTTCAAATGCATCAAAAATTTGCATCGAGCAACTCATGAACAACTCAAGGAAGATTTGATTGAGCATCTGTTAGTAGTTAAAGGGAACAACTAGAACATATGTCCGATTTGAATTCAAGTTTGAACTATTTTATTTGAAAATGATTGTACTACTTAAATTTGAACAACTATTGTATTTGAATATTTTCACTTATCGAAGATTTGATATGCTATTATTTTTAGCTCTTGGACTTAAAATAAATAAAGGCAAACGTTTAGGAGACATAGTTGGATGGCCGACTTCCATATCACTGTCCGCAGTCAAATATAATGTCCGTTTGGGGGACCGATGTTTTAGATGCCCTAAGCTCCTTGACACATAGCCTCATGGTTGCTTGGGGTGTGACCAATGACGGAGATTAGGCCAATTTGTTGGTGGAGCAATGGGCTGCTTCCTCGGCCTATCTATATATGAAAAGCTCTTAGTCAGAATCTTCGTAGTAGTAAGTCGAGGGACCATAGTTTGGGCTGGTTTTATTGTCTGGGGGCGACTGCCTAGGGTGGCCTTGCTGAAGGTATGCCACTTGGTGTGACCTATGGGTGGGTGATACGTCTTCAACATATTTATATTTTTTGATTATTTCATGCTATTATATTATCAATCTTGTATGTTTTATATGCCATTTTATATCATTTTTATGGACTAACAAATTAACTCATTACCCAGTGCCAGTTCCTGTTTTTCTGCCTATTTTTGGTTTCGCATAAAAATCAAAGCAAACTAAGTCCAAACACGATGATACTTTACGATGATTTTTCTAGACCAGAAGAGACCCTAGAATCTTCGGGGAGAGACCAGAAGACGCCCGAGGGAGCGACAAGCTCAAGGGGCATGCCATAGCACTTGTGGGGCCCACGAGACTCTGTTTGACCTAATCTCTGGCCTATATCCTTAAAATCCAGAAACCCCAAAGTGAGACCCGAAACAATTTTATCGCTGCCGCAAGCCTCTGTTCTTCCGTGATCCCATTTGGAATCCTTTTCCGGTACTCTGCCGGAGGGGGAAACTATTGGGGAGGCAATCTTCATCGACCTTGCTGCCTCAATGATGATGTGTGAGTAGTTCCCACAGGACCTACGGGTCCATAGCAGTAGCTAGATGGCTCTCACTCTCTCTTTTGATCTTCAACACAACGATCTCTTCAGAGATCTATCCGATGTAATTCTCGTGGTGTGTTTGTTGGGATCCAATGAATTGTGGGTTTATGATCAGATTATTCATCGAAAGTATTTGAGTCTTTTCTGAGATTTATATATGTGTGATTTTATAGCCTTGCATTTCTCATCGATTTATCCATCTTCTTTGACCAATTAGATTGATTTATCTTCAGTGGGAGAGGTTCTTGGTAGTAGGTTCAATCTTGCGGTGTCCTTACTCTGTGACAGGAGGAGTTGCAATGGACGTATTTGTATTGTTGCTACTATGGATAAAACAACAAGGTTCAAACATATTAATTGATCTTACTTTGTCTATATTATGTGATCTTGCTTAAAGCATTACTGTGTTTATCATGAGCTTAATACTTTGAGATGCATGCTGGATAGCAGTCTTGGGGTGGAGTAATAGTAGTAGGCATCAGTAAGTTTAACGGTGTACTTTTCACGAACATAATGCCTATATATTGATCATGCCATGAAGAATCATCATAACTATGCGTTATTCTATCAATTTCCCAATAGTAATTTCTCTACCCATCATTGCTAAGCGCATGAGAGAGATGCCTCTAGTGAACAGATTGCCCTCGGGTCCATCTTCCATATTTACTAAAACCCTAAATTTGCCTGCTGTTTTTCTTTTCTTTTTATTTCATTTCATTTTATCTGTCTACCACTATTAGATTTAATCCTTGCAATTGGCGAGAACAAGGGGATTGACAACCCTCTTGCCTTTGTTGTGTGCAAGCATTTGTTTTGTGTGTGTGTGTGTGTGTGTGTGTGTGCATGTACCGCTTATCTTGTTTGTGTGGTGTCTCCTACTGGTTCGATAAAGCTTGGTTCTTAACCGAGGCAAATACTACCTGCTACTATACTACATCGTCCTTCCTCTTCGGGGAATCCCAACGCCTATCACAAGTAGCAGAAGAATTTTTGGCACCGTTGCCGGGGAGGCTTCACCAAACAAATACACTTTCCTTCGCTCACATTTATCATTTGCTTGTTTTTACTTTCTTTGCCATTTGCCTTTTTATTTGCCATCTCTTTTTCATCTCCCCCTCCTTCTCTAAAAAATTAAAAATACAAAAAAATTGTGTTACCATCTCTGCTTGTGTTGCCATGTGCCTTATATTTGCTTGGATCTTCGCTTGCTAAAAAATTATTATTGATATTGATCCTTCTCCACTATCCAAACTTTTCAAAAATTCTAATTATGATAAAACAATTGCTAGTGATGGAAATACTATAAGTTCTTTGAAAGAAAATGGGAATTTGAGTGAGCTTTGTTATCTCTATGAAGTGTTTCTTCAAAATTGGGATTCCGATAATCTTCATGAAGTGATAGAAGAAGAATTTAACAAAATAACTGGTGTGAATTCCTTGAATGATAAGAATGATTGCAATGTTGTCAGTATGCTTTCTATGAATATCGATGATGCTAATGATGTGCAAAGTTATAAGCTTGGGGATGATGAGTTTGATGAGCATGCTATATTTATTCCCGCCTACGGATGAAGAAGTTATAAAAGAAAATTATGATAATCTTTATGAGTCAAGTGATGCAGATAAAACTTACATGCATGTGAATCATGGAGAGAATATTTTATATGAGAGCTATATTGTTGAATTTTCTTATGATCCTACATGTAATTATTTTGAGAGGGGAAAGTTTGGTTATATAAATCTTCATGTTACTCAATTACCTCTCTTGATGTTCAAACTATTAATGTTTTGTCCTTCTTCCTTGCATATGCTAAATATTTCTTACTTTGATAGATTGCTTAATTATGAAATGTCTATGCATAGTAAGTGGGTTAGACTTAAATGTGTGTGTCAACATGATTATTGCTACCATAATTATTATGTTTGTATCTTTACCTTTTATTTTTGTGCCAAGTAAAGCCTTTAGGATGATTTGGATGATTGTTGATTTGATCCTGTACAGAAATAGAAAGTTTTGCATCCGGTAGTTGAATTTTCATTCTGTACTGGAGCGTGATCAATTGCTAATTTTTTTACACAATATTGGGATACAATTTTTTTTATGTTTTCCTCATGTTTCAGAAATTTTGGATTTACAGAAGTATGACTAATAGTTCCATCATTATGCATTGTTCTGTCTTAGATAGATCCCGTTTTTATTGCATAGTGTGCTTATTTTGATATTTCTATGGATTTTATCGTGGGTATAAGTCATGGAGATGATAGAATACAGTAGGTATTATGTAAGAACAATTATGAATCTATTTATGAAACTACCTAAGTTAATGACTATTTTATTATACTAATGGATCTCACAAGGTTTTGTTGAGTTTTGTGTGATTAAAGTTTTCAAGTTTTGGGTGAGATGACGACAGATGAAACAATAAGGAGCGGCAAGACCCTAATCTTGGGGATTCCCAAGGCACCCCAAGGTAATATTCAAGGAATATCCAAGCATCTAAGCTTGGGGATGCCCCTGAAGGCATCCCCTCTTTCGTCTCCAATCTATCGGTAATACCACTTGGAGCTATATTTTTATTCGTCACATGATATGTGTTTTGCTTGGAGCATCGTGTATTTTTGTTTTATTTATTTACTTTTTTGTTTGTTTGTTTCCATAATCATTGTTTCCTGATCACACCAATTATGAGAGACACACATTCATCACAATTTATAGAATTCTCATTATGCTTCACTTATATCTTTCGAGTTAAGGCAATTACTCATGTTCTTCAGTTATATCTTTTGAGCACGGAGATACTTATATTTTATAGAAATCAATTGCACTCTCATGCTTCACTTATATCTTTTTGCGAGTTGAATAGGTAATGGTAATTTGCATGAGTTATATGTTACGTCCAAATGATAGATATACAAGAGTGGTACAATAAAAACTAGCATGTAGATCACTGAATATCACACGTTTGATTAACGATATTAAGGTTATGATATGAAGGTTTACTAGTTGATAATCATTGGATAGGAAAAATTTCGATGCTAAGGTTCGTGATGTCCTATTCATTGAAGTGTTGGTCATGATATGGCCAAGAAGTTGGAGCGTACTTTATCCTTGATTAATATCCTTTGTGTTGTCCGAATCGGAGGCACGTGATGGTTAACTCCTCCCAACCTCCTCACTAGGGGCATGCGGGTAGTATTTTGCTTTGAGGGCTTCTAAATATTCATAATAAATATATGAGTTCTTTATGAATAATGTGAGTGTGTGGACTATAATCACTTCTACCTATCCATAATTTGCTAGCCTCTTCGGTACCATGCATTGCCCGTTCTCACCTCGAGACTTGGTGCAAATTTCGCCGGTGCATCCAAATCCCGTGAAATGACTCGCTCTTTCACACATAAGCCTTATATATCCTTCCTCAAAACAGCCACTATACCTACCTATTATGGCATTTCCATAGCCATTCCGAGATATATTGCCATGCAACTTCCACCTTTATTATTCACATGACTTGAGCATTCATTGTCATTTTGCTTTGCATGATCATATAGAGATGACATAATATATTGCAAAGCCACCGTCCATCATTGTTATACATGTTACATTAGATCATTGCACATCCTGATACACTGCCAGAGGCATTCATATGAAGTCATATCATTCAGTTTATCGAGTTGTAAGTAAATTAAAGTGTGACGATCATCATTATTAGAGCATTGTCCCATTGAGGAAAAGAATGATGGAGACTAATGAGTCCTCAAAAAGTGGGGATAAGGTTCATGATATTGTTCCCTAAAAATGAGAAAATAAAAAAAGAGAGAAAAAGAGAGAAGGGGCAGTGCTACTATCCTTTTACCACACTTTTGCTTCAATATAGAACCATGTTCTTCGCTCCAGGATTTGTCACTTTCATATACTAGTGGGAATTTTTACATTGTAGAACTTGACTTGTATATACTGACGACGAGCTTCCTCAAATGCTTCGAGGTCTTCATGAGCAAGCAAGTTCGATGCACACCGACTCAGTTTCATACAGAGAGCTTTCATACACTTATAGCTCTAGTGCATCCGTTGCATGGCCTACTCCTGACATTGATAACTATTCTAAGGCCTCTACATTGCCTAACGATCCACCAAGTTGATGCGAGACTTTCTATTTTTTTGTCTTCCCTTATAAACCCCTGCCATCATTCTCTTTGCCATCCAAAGTGCTAAGTCAATGGATCACGCTTATATATTGAGTGGAGTTGAAAAAGCTGAAGCGAGAAAAAGTATGCTAAATTGCTTGGTTTGCCACTGGGGTGACTTATGATTTATACTTTATGTTAGTAAGACCGAGCTATGCCATGCTTACATGATTAAATGAGTAGGAATAACATTCTTTAGTACTCTTTATTTTGAAGGGTAATGCCTATTTCCTAGCACTCTTGTATATTATCGTTTTGATATCTATTAAGTCATCGCTTCCCAATGTTCATACCGCAAATTAATTACATGACTAAGACATGTTAGGTAGCATTTCATGCCAAAAAATTATGTTTTTGTCATTTACCTACTCGAGGACGAGTAAGAATTAAGCTTGGGGATGTTGATACGTCTCCAATGTATCTATAATTTTTTATTGTTTTATGCTATTATATGATCAATATTGTATGCTTCATATGCCATTTTATATCATTTTTGTGGACTAACCTATTAACTTAGTGCCTAGTGTCAACTCCTGTATTTTTGCCTATTTAGTGTTTCACGGAAAAACCATACAAAACGAAGTCCAAACACGATGAAACTTTACGATGATTTTTTCTGGACCAGAAGAGACCCTAGAAGCTTTAGGGCGAGACCAGAAGACACACGAGGGAGCGATAAGCTCAAGGGCCGCACCCCTAGGGTGACATCAACACTTGTGGGGCCCATGAGGCTCCATTTGACCTATCTTAGTCCTATAAATTCCCTAAAATCTAAAAAAACCCAAAGCGAGACCGGAAACAATTTTATCGCCGTCGCAAGCATATGTTCTTCCGTGATCCCATGTGGAGGACTTTTTCGGTACTCTGTCAGAGGGGGAAACCATTGGGGAGGCAATCTTCATCGACCTTGCTGCCTCCATGATGATGTGCGAGTAGTTTCCACAGGACCTACGGGTCCACAGCAGTAGCTAGATGGCTTTCTCTCTCTTTTGATCTTCAATACAATGATCTCTTCGGAGATCTACCCGATGTAATTCTCATGGTGTGTTTGTTGGGATCCAATGAATTGTGGGTTTGTGATCAAATTATTCATAGAAAGTATTTGAATCTTTTCTGAGATTTATATATGTGTGATTTTATAGCCTTGCATTTCTCTGATCTATCCATCTCCTTTGGCCAGTTAGATTGATTTATCTTCAGTGGGAGAGGTGCTTGGTAGTAGGTTCAATCCTGCGGTGTCCTTACTCTATGACAGGAGGAGTTGCAAGGCACGTATTTGTATTGTTGCTATTAAGGATAAAATGATGGGGTTCGAACATATTAACCAATCTTACTTTGTCTACATCATGTCATCTTGGTTAAAGCGTTACTCTATTTATCATGAATTTAATACTTTGAGATGCATGTCAGATAGCGGTCTTGGGGTGGAGTAATAGTAGTAGGCGTCAGTAAATTTAACGATCTACTTGTCATGGACGTAATGCGTATATATTTATCATGCCATGAAGAATCGTCATAACCATGTGCTATTCTATCAATTGCCCAATAGTAATTTGTCTACCACTGTTGTTATGCTCATGAGAGAAATGCCTCTAGTGAACCTATGCCCCCCCGAGCCCATCTTCTATATTTACTAAACCCCTAAATTTGCCCACTGTCTTTATTTCCTTTTTTTTAGTTTTTATTTTATTTTATCTATCAACCACTATCAGATTTAATCCTTGCAATTGGAGAGAACAAAGGGTTGACAACCCTCTTGCCTTCGTTGGGTGCAAGCATTTGTTTGTGTGTGTGTGTGCAGGTACCGCTTATCTAGTTTGTGTGGTGTCTCCTACTGGTTCGATAAAACTTGGTTCTTAACTGAGGGAAATACTATCTGCTACTACTACATCACCCTTCCTCTTCAGGGAATCCCAACGCCTATCACAAGTAGTAGTGGGTCCTCCCTGTAAGTGTGTTGGGAGTTGGTCTCTGTATTTTGGCTTGGTCGCATGTCCTCGTGGTGCTTGGGTACGACTCCTTCCACACGTGGTGGGCTGCAGTGTTGTCTTTCCCCCTTCTGATTTGGGTGAGGCTAGTGGTGGCGTTGGTCTCTGTTTGAGACAGTCAGGTGGCATTGTTCTCTTCAATGAGTGTGGAAGGGATGGTGTCCATCTTCTCTTTAGTGAGAGGGGAGCACATTGATCTTCGTATTCAGGATGGGTTATTGCTTCTTCGTTGAGGGTCGGATCCTATGTTGTCCGTTTCTTCTTTCCCTACATCTTCAGCCCAAGAGCTTGATTTGGCACGATTTTGATGTACCACGAGCTTTGTTAATATAGTTGGATCATATGGTGTTCTTCCCTCTCTATCTTGTTGTGATGAATTGAGTCTTTCCCTTTGAGGTTTCATTATCATCGGATTGAATATTTTGGATTTGAGTACACTTGATGTATGTCTTGCATGTGGATACCCGTAGTGACAGTGGGGTATTCTATTGAGTCCCTTGATGTATATTTTGGTAATTAACTTGCGGATTCCCGAGGTGACAATGGGGTAATCTAGGCACATAGGTGATACACGTTTTTGTCCTACTTTTTCTGATAGAAACTTTGGGGATACTCTTTGAAGTTCTTTGTGTTGTATTGAATATTATGAATCTGAAATTGTTTGATGCATATCGAATAATTAACTCACGGATACTTGTGGTGACATTGGAGTGTGACGACCCCGGCTTAATCGTGCACTAATCATACACGCAAATGCGCACGATCAAGCCTAAGGACTCACTTGAAGATATCACAACACAACTCTAAAACATAAATAAAGTCATACAAGCTTTATATTACAAGCCAGGGCCTCGAGGGCTCGAATACATAGCTCGATGGCATACAAGCGTCAGCGGAAGCATCAGATATCTGAGTACAGATATATTACAGAGAGAGAGACAGGCCTTCACAGAGGCGGGGTAAAATAAAATACTACGATCAAAAGGCGTAGGCCTCCTGCCCAGGACCCTCCGATCCTACTCCTGGTCGTCAGTCGGCTCCTCGTAGTAGTAGTACTCGCCAGGCGGGTAGTAGTACTGGTCGTCGGCTGGGGCGTCTGGCTCAGGGGCTCCGTCGTCTGGTGGCATCAAATGGAATATGGGGGAAAAAGAAAGTAAAGCAAACGTGAGTACTCATCCGAAGTACTCAGCAAGCAAGGATCTACACTACATATGCAACATTGTCAAAGGAATGGCTGTATATGTGGACTGGGCTGCAGAAATGCCAGAATAGAGGGGGAAGCCTAGTCCTATCGAAGACTAGCATCTTCAACAATCTTCGACAGTCTTGCAGCATCAGGAGAGAGCAGATGAACATAATGTAAAGTAGTAGTAGTAGTATCATCAACCTCGACCTGAGATCCTTTCTCGACTCCCTGCGAGAAAGCAATCCCAGAGCCGTACTATCCAGTTCTCATCACATGTTCTAGTTGTACCGATCGGGATACAACTCCGAGTATCCGTTACCGTAGGACAGGCTATCGATAGAAGTTTCTTCCCTGCAGGGGTGCACCAACTTACCCACCACGCTCGCTTAACTCCGGCCGGACACACTTTTCTGGGTCATGCCCGGCCTCGGCTAAGCAACACGCCGCAACCCGACCTAGGCTTATAAGAGAGGTCAGCACGCCGGACTAAACCTATGCCCCCAGGGGTCTTGGGCCATCGCCCCGGGAACTCCTGCATGTTACGGGGCCACCGAGAGCAGACCTAGCAACCCCTTATACAAGCGTGGTTGGGTTCCCAGTCCAACTCGGCGTGCGCCGCTCCTTACTGACGTCAAACAAGCTTCGGCTGATGTATACGACGCAGAACGCCCATACTATGCCCACGTGATGGTTAGTGCTATCGGGCCAGAGGCCCCTCGGATCAAATATCCAAACCGTAGTGGATTAGGAGCGCGCGGAAACGAGCAGAGACTCACGATCGATGTGACCCCGTCGCCCCGTCTCGAGGACTTGCGGCAAGGGCTAAGAATGCCCGGCCACGCCTCGTAGTTATCTCGCAGGCACCATCCAGGTCAACCCGACTCCACATCACTTCGCATTAAGCTCGCGCGGGTACCCCTCAGGGCCGACCCGTCTTTAGTATCATGGTTCATAGTCAAGTCATAATACCCAAGGTAACTGTGTGTCTGACACCGAAGGGAACCCTGAGGAATCACCCTCGATGGAATTCCCGCTCGATGTTATCATCAAGGTGAACGAAGGAGGAATCACCCGCGAGGTCCACACTTGAGGAGTTGCGCGACGATGTCGTTATTGGGGGTGGTGTAGGAGGAATCACCCTTGCTTACCACGACCGAGTAACTAGCCTACAAGGTTAACATCAGAAGTGCTGACGAGGTATCACCCTCGGCACTCGACGGTAACCCAGCAGTGTCGGCAACTAAGGGGAAGTGATGTGCGGTGCCAGGGTCTGGTCTTCAATCCCGATGATCGGGTCTTCTGATATCCAGCAGGGCAGTCGGGATCAAGTGGGGGTCTCTGTCGTGTCTCTACCCAGCCTATACTAAGCAGTCTAGGATAACCAGTAAGGTAGCAAGGCAGGGTACAATAATCAGGCTATGCAGCAGACATAGGAAAACAGTAGCAGTAGCAGTTCTAATGCAAGCATAAGAGAGAAGAGAATAGGCGATATAGGCATGCTCAAAATGGGGGTGCTTGCCTGTTTGCTCTGGGGCAAGGGCAAGGTCGTCGGTGGTGTCGTCGGGGACGTAGTCGTACTCCTGAGCTGCGTCTGTCTCGGGAGCTACGTCAACGTCGGGGTCTACCGAGAGAGAAGAGGGGGAAGAAACAGGTAAACATAATGCAGACAAATGCAATACGGTGCGTGTGATGCTATGATGCAGTGCAGGGTTGCCTAAATATGCATCTAAGTCATTTTAGTTATTTTTAGAATTAATCTGGGATTTATTAACCGAGGTGTGTGCACTATTCATCTGCCGGATTCGGGTCCGGAGTTACGAGTTCTCCTACTTAGGAGGTTCCGACATGGAAACAGACAGCACGATCAGACTCGTCTCGTCGTTCTGAGCAACTTTCATGTTTTAACTTTTTCGATCCGAGCTACGATTTAAAAGTTATTAATTTTTAAAGATTACATTGATTTTTTGGAATTCCTGGATTTATTAATTCAAATTTAAACAGTAACCGGAAACGCTAGGTGCACCCGGTGCACTGCACCCAGTGTGCACCAGAGAGGCTGACAGTGGGGCCAGTCAGCTGCACAGTCAGCAGTTGACTGGGTCAGCGTTGACTGGGCAGTGGGTCCAGTGGGACCCACCTGTCATTGACTGTTTCCAGCCCAGTCAGCAGGTTTGACCGGTCAACTGGGTCCAGTGGGACCCAGCTGTCAGCCACTGTTATTTAAACAGGGTTTTAAACTAATCTAATTAGCTAATTAGTGAGATGGGGCCCAGTTGTTAGTGACACAATAGCTAACGGGTTAGTTTAATTTAATCCTATTTGCTACAGTGCAAGGGCCCGCGGTCAGTGGCTATTAGCGTTTCCAGTTAGCCGCTAATGACCTTACAGGCGGGACCCACCGGCGTTTAAACCTGAGCGCGCGCTGCGCGCCGGCGGCGAGCTACAGAGGCGGCGGCGATGGCCGAACTTTGCCCACAGGCAACGAAAACGCACGCCGCGACTACCTACGGGACCAGACGGCTCGCGCACGTCCATTCATGGCCTCGGCCGGAGCAGGAGTGGACGGAATCACTGACGGCGGCGACCGCGGCGGTCGCCGGATTCCGGTCGAGCTCGGGTACGACGCAAACGACGACGAATCTAAGAGGGAAAAGGACGGGAGGTAGCGCAGCTCACCTCGGAGCTCGGTGACGCGCTCGGGGAGGCCGGAGAGCTGCCGAAGTGGCGGTATTCGGCGGCGAGGCGCGACGGATGCGGCGGAGAAGAGGGGTCGGTGGCGTCGACAGGGAGCTCCCTGGCTCAAGCCGGAGGGCGGATCCGGCGTGGATGAGCGCGGCGGGGGTCCTGGCAGCAATGGAGGGCACGGGGGGGTGGGGCTCCGGTGCACGAGAACGATGAGGCGGCGGCGACTCCGTTCGGTGGAGCTCGAGGGAGAGAAGAGAGGCGAGGGGAGGGGAATCTGGTGGCTAGGGTTCGGCTGGGGGTCGCGGAGGACCATATCCTCGTCGGGAAGCCGCGGGATGGACGACGCGTGGCGGCTCGCCGGCGTGTCAACGTGCGCGGCTGACAGCGCGCGAGAGGAAAGGGATGGCCTTGGCTGGGCCGCACTGTGGCTTCGGCCCTGGGCCAGGTAAGCCTCTGCTCTTTTGTTTATTTATGTTTTTCTCTTTTGTTTAACAGCAGGGAGAGAGAAAGATTTATTTGGGCTTCCAAATAGTGTTGGGAGAATATGGGACTAGACCCAATAAATCCAACACAATTTTAGGCAGTGCCACAATTATTCCGGAGGCAAAAGGAATAAGTTAGGTGTTATTAGAAATTAGAAGGCAAATTTAAATGCTGCTGGACTACTGTTGTAAATGTCCAGGGACATTTTGGGAATTTATATGGAGTGGGTTTCAATTTTATAGATGCCTTGGGAATATTTGAAGCATTATGAACAATTTAATTCTACCATTTGAAGAAATATTAATTTGACTTGCATTTGGAATTGGAATTTGAAGTTGAATTATTTCCTAATGCCATTTTATGAAGATGATCATGATGACATGGCAGGTTAAGTAGCTTAACCAGAGTGGGGTAACCTAGGGATGTTACAAGTCTCCTCCACTACAAGAAATCTCGTCCCGAGATTTAAGTGGGGAAGAAAGAGTAACTTCGAGAGAACTGATCCTTATAGGATCGATTAGCTGGTGAACAATTCAGGGACTGCGGCAGAGGAATCTCTCGAGTTGAAACTTAGGAAACGTCGAGAGCAAAGTATGAAAGTACGATAAGAATTATCAATCGAATGGACATTCGATCGATACCTGAACAAAGTGTGAACAGGGGTTCAGGGTATCGGGAGTAGATCAACTCTCGAGGGGTGGCTTGGAATAACACACAAAACTAAGATCAAAAGGATGCTTCAGAATCAAGTATGTTAAAGGAGAGTCAGGTTCCGATCCTGTGGAACTGTGGAGGGGTGTCGATCAAGAGTAGGGAGAACGGTGACATCTTACCGGTCACGACATCAGGGTATGTCAGAGGATAGTCTGTCATTTATGTCGGTAACAAGGTCGGTACCAAGGGCGAGGGACGAAGAGAACCATTTTCCTGCTCGTTGAACGAGGCGGACCAAAAGGCAAAGTTCTCGTCCATCGGTGGTTACCGGAATGTCATCAACAATAGTAACAGGATCTCACGGTCAAAGCTGATGACCGAGGTGTTTTATAAGCAGGGAATTATTTCTGCTTATATCATAGAGAGCACAAGAAAGGTTAAACAAAACAATGGAAAGGAAAATTGTGTTTTCACACAAGTATTGGGAGTATATTCTGTCCTAGGGAAAGCGGAACAGGACATACATGATGGGACAGCAAGTTCCAAATCATTTAGATAGAGGGGCGATGGAAGAATCATGGTATTACCCATACAATGGTGTTTGGATAATTGATCGAGGCACATTTGGCAATGTGCTTCCAATGTTCATGCTGGAGTTCGGAATAACACAGTCATGCTTCGAGGCAGCAATGATATGGTGTCAAGTAAAATTGGGTTCGAAGATCTCAAGAGATACCGAGAAACATTTAGAAGGGTATCTCGGGACGTAGGGAATAAACAAACACAATCAGGTTTGTGTTGGTCGAAAGTCAAGGATGTCATCGATGATAACACAAATCATCGAAGAGCAAGGATGATAATTCTCACCATTAATTTAATTGATAACTTGGAACAAGTCAAATATGGGTGATGATCATAACACATTTGTCGGGAGGCTCTATGATGATGTCATCGAGCAGTGACGACATCAACTGAAAGGAATGATGAAGCGAAAAGTTATTGGAACCACGGATATGACACAAGCTCGAAGTCAAGCTTGTTGCTCGAGGTGAAATGATAAGATGAGGAGGATCGACGTAAGCTTCGCTCATTGTCGGAAGTTGTGCTCCGGGCATAAGGACCAGGTAGCACAGTTAAAGGTTAGCACGATAGGGATTTAGCCGATCGGGCTAGGAAGGATGTGATGGAGCATCCAACTTCCTAGTAACGAGTACTAGGGGTCATACCGAAAGGTTAAATCGGAGTAGAGGTTGGACGGGTGAAATGATCTGTAGAGGACAAGTACTTAACTTATCTGGGAAATGGAATTAAGGAGGAATTATGGTCGAAACCATGATTGCAAAGGATCAATCCACAGATTCAATATGAACTTGTACCAAGGAAATAACTATTTTTACGAGCAGCTTCCATGATAAGTTCTACATCGGGTCCATGGGCATGAA
The DNA here is from genome assembly GCA_011799875.1 of Thinopyrum elongatum. Lineage (NCBI taxonomy): Eukaryota > Viridiplantae > Streptophyta > Magnoliopsida > Poales > Poaceae > Thinopyrum > Thinopyrum elongatum. Next base: position 387,622,975 of record CM022298.1, read on the forward strand.
CACAAAGGTTCAAGGTCGACCCCCACTTCTTCAATGCATAACCTTTTATTCACTTCTCGTTTTCGAAGAAATTGTAGTGCTGAAGATTTATCTGGTGAAGCATCAGAAGAGTATGACTCATAAAAGTTTCTGCGTTCTCGCGGATGGCAGAAGCATAGATACAACCCATCGGGACGATTTTATGAATCTATACAACCAGATGCCAAAGCAAGGGATGCGAACTGAAAGCAGAGTATCGGAATCAAAGCGGGTGATACAATGTATCGAAGGTATTGGGTAACGGGGGATAACTATCAAGGTTATGGAATATGGAGGACACTATCAGATAATGTTCCACCAAAAGGTCTGGAGGACCGCAAAAGACAAGATTGTGAGTATCGGCAATCAGTCAGATGAAGAAGGGATGCAAAGGCATCGGATTATAGAAACACCAAAATAATTCGGCGCTTAAGCACAAAGGGGTTACGATTCTCAAGACGAAGGATCAGAAGCAGAAGCTTTAATCAAAGGATGAGTAAGTTGGATAGAACTAGATGGGCAACCATTTGCAACTTGACTGGCCGAGTTCCAGCTCATCTCCGAAATGATGTCTGAGCCAGAAGGATGAATTAGTAGGGAAGAACTGATGACTGCAAGTATTTGCACACATGTTGAATCAATGGGATCGAAATGATAATGACAAGGGATATCAACAACAATTACTTGACATATGGAGCTAACCATAATATAAGCTAGCAAGAATTTCAGTAGTAATAGGATGCATGGGATTCTCGGAAGATAAGATGATATTTCAAGTGTTTTAGGAATCACAGGAACAATTGGGGATGATCGGATCCCCGGTACTGTGAGTAATTAACCGCAGTGCGAAAGAAACTGCACCGCAGTAGGTTCAAAGGATTCTCGGTTTAACGAGGAGTATTACGGGGTACCTCGTACATACATGAGTGACTGGTCATGATGATATAACGGCAAGGATGTGTAATTAACCACGGAGATTATCGGTGTTAGTCAACTGCAAAAGCAGTGGGTAAAGAGTCTCGGAAAACTTTGGGAAGTAACTTCGAAGTCTTCAGATGATGTCATGTCATCTTCTGGAATGAGGGGGCTCTCCGGGAGAAAATGGTTACGAGATCCTAATGTCGGAGTTAGTAAAATCTTTAACCCGAATAGGAGAGAGATAAGAATCCTAGAGTAAAGACGAGGAATAAAAGATCCTAATACCACCCAGATGGCGACGTGGGCCCGTAAGCCACACAGCCAAGTTAGTAAAAGAGTTTTCGACCACTAGACTCAACTTCGGCCAAGGAATTGGGAAGGGGGATTCCTAGAGGCAGTCGGCTTTGATACCAACCTGTGACGGCGGCGACCGCGGCGGTCGCCGGATTCCGGTCGAGCTCGGGTACGACGCAAACGACGACGAATCTAAGAGGGAAAAGGACGGGAGGTAGCGCAGCTCACCTCGGAGCTCGGTGACACGCTCGGGAAGGCCGGAGAGCTGCCGGAGTGGCGGTATTTGGTGGCGAGGCGCGACGGCCGTGGCGGAGAAGAGGGGTCGGTGGCGTCGACAGGGAGCTCCCCGGCTCAAGCCGGAGGGCGGATCCGGCGTGGAAGAGCGCGGCGGGGCTCCTGGCAGCAACGGAGGGCACGGGGGGGGGGGGGGGGGGGTGCTCTGGTTGCACTAGAACGAGAGGCCCATAGCGGCGGCGACTCCGTTCGGTGGAGCTCGAGGGAGAGAAGAGAGGCGAGGGGAGGGGAATCTGGTGGCTAGGGTTCGGCTGGGGGTCGCGGAGGACCATATCCTCGTCGGGAAGCCGCGGGATGGACGGCGCGTGGCGGCTCGTCGGCGTGTCAGCGTGCGCGGCTGACAGCGCGCGAGAGGAAAGGGATGGCCTCGGCTGGTCCGGCTGGGCCGCACTGTGGCTTCGGCCCTGGGCCAGGTAAGCCTCTGCTCTTTTGTTTATTTATGTTTTTCTCTTTTGTTTAACAGCAGGGAGAGAGAAAGATTTATTTGGGCTTCCAAATAGTGTTGGGAGAATATGGGACTAGACCCAATAAATCCAACACAATTTTAGGCAGTGCCACAATTATTCCGGAGGCAAAAGGAATAAGTTAGGTGTTATTAGAAATTAGAAGGCAAATTTAAATGCTGCTGGACTACTGTTGTAAATGTCCAGGGACATTTTGGGAATTTATATGGAGTGGGTTTCAATTTTATAGATGCCTTGGGAATATTTGAAGCATTATGAACAATTTAATTCTGCCATTTGAAGAAATATTAATTTGACTTGCATTTGGAATTGGAATTTGAAGTTGAATTATTTCCTAATGCCATTTTATGAAGATGATCATGATGACATGGCAGGTTAAGTAGCTTAACCAGAGTGGGGTAGGCTTACCTGGCCCAGGGCCGAAGCCACAGTGCGGCCCAGGTGGCCCAGCCGAGGCCATCCCTTTCCTCTTGGGCGCTGTCAGCTGCGCATGCTGACACGCCGGCGAGCCGCCATGCGCCGTCCATCCTGCGGCTTCCCGACGAGGATATGGTCCTCCGCGACCGCCAGCCGAACCCTAGCCACCAGATTCCCCTCCCCTCGCCTCTCTTCTCTCCCTCGAGCTCCACCGAACGGAGTCGCCGCCGCCGCCTCATCGTTCTCGTGCACCGGAGCCCCCCTCCCGTGCCCTCCGTTGCTGCCAGGAGCCCCGTCGCGCTCTTCCACGCCGGATCCGCCCTCCGGCTTGAGCCGGGGAGCTCCCTGTCGACGCCACCGCCCCCTCTTCTCCGCCGCGGCCGTCGCACCTCGCCGCCGAATACCGCCACTCCGGCAGCTCTCCGGCCTCCCCGAGCGCGTCACCGAGCTCCGAGGTGAGCTGCGCTACCTCCCGTCCTTTTCCCTCTTAGATTCGTCGTCGTTTGCGTCGTACCCGAGCTCGATCGGAATCCGGCGACCGCCGCGGTCGCCGTCGTCACTGATTCCGTCCACTCCTGCTCCGGCCGAGGCCATGAATGGACGCGCGCGAGCCGTCTGGTCCCGTAGGTAGTCGCGGCGTGCGTTTTTGTCGCCTGTGGGCAAAGTCCGGCCATCGCTGCCGCCTCTGTAGCTCGCCGCCGGCGCGCAGCGCGCACTCAGGTTTAAACGCCGGTGGGTCCCGCCTGTAAGGTCATTAGCGGCTAACTGGAAACGCTAATAGCCACTGACCGCGGGCCCTTGCACTATAGCAAATAGGATTAAATTAAACTAACCCGTTAGCTATTGTGTCACTAACAACTGGGCCCCATCTCACTAATTAGCTAATTAGATTAGTTTAAAACCCTTTTTAAATAACAGTGGCTGACAGCTGGCTCCCACTGGACCCAGTTGACCGGTCAAACCTGCTGACTGGGCTGGACACAGTCAATGACAGGTGGGTCCCACTGGACCCACTGCCCAGTCAACGCTGACCCAGTCAACTGCTGACTGTGCAGCTGACTGGGCCCACTGTCAGCCTCTCTGGTGCACACTAGGTGCAGTGCACCGGGTGCACCTAGCGTTTCCGGTTACTATTTAAATTCGAATTAATAAATCCAGGAATTCCAAAAAATCAATGTAATCTTTAAAAATTAATAACTTTTAAATCATAGCTCAGATCGAAAAAGTTAAAACATGAAAGTTGCTCAGAACGACGAGACGAGTCTAATCATGCCTTCTGTTTCCATGTCGGAACCTCCTAAGTAGGAGAACTCGTAACTCCGGACCCGAATCCGGTAGATGAATAGTGCAGACACCTCGGTTAATAAATCCCAGATTAATTCTAAAAATAACTAAAATGACTTAGATGCATATTTAGGCAACCCTGCACTGCATCATAGCATCACACGCACCGTATTGCATTTGTCTGCATTATGTTTACCTGTTTCTTCCCCCTCTTCTCTCTCGGTAGACCCCGACGTTGACGTAGCTCCCGAGACAGACGCAACTCAGGAGTACGACTACGTCCCCGACGACACCACCGATGACCTTGCCCTTGCCCCAGAGCAAACAGGCAAGCACCCCCATTTTGAGCATGCCTATATCGCCTATTCTCTTCTCTCTTATGCTTGCATTAGAACTGCTACTGCTACTGTTTTCCTATATCTGCTGCATAGCCTGATTATTGTACCCTGCCTTGCTACCTTACTGGTTATCCTAGACTGCTTAGTATAGGCTGGGTAGAGACACGACAGAGACCCCCACTTGATCCCGACTGCCCTGCTGGATATCAGAAGACCCGATCATCGGGATTGAAGACCAGACCCTGGCACCGCACATCACTTCCCCTTAGTTGCCGACACTGCTGGGTTACCGTCGAGTGCCGAGGGTGATACCTCGTCAGCACTTCTGATGTTAACCTTGTAGGTTAGTTACTCGGTCGTGGTAAGCGAGGGTGATTCCTCCTACACCACCCCCGATAATGGCATCGTCGCGCAACTTCTCAAGTGTGGACCTCGAGGGTGATTCCTCCTTCGTTCACCTTGATGATACAATCGAGCGGGAATTCCATCGAGGGTGATTCATCAGGGTTCCCTTCGGTGTCAGACACACAGTTACCTTGGGTATTATGACTTGACTATGAACCATGATACTAAACACGGGTCGGCCCTGAGGGGTACCCGCGCGAGCTTAATGCGAAGTGATGTGGAGTCGGGTTGACCTGGATGGTGCCCGCGAGATAACTACGAGGCGTGGCCGGGCATTCTTAGCCCTTGCCGCAAGTCCTCGAGATGGGGCGACAGGGTCACATCGATCGTGAGTCTCTGCTCATTTCCGCGCGCTCCTAATCCACTACGGTTTGGATATTTGATCCGAGGGGCCTCTGGCCCGATAGCACTAACCATCACGTGGGCATAGTATGGGCGTTCTGCGTCATATACATCAGCCGAAGCTTGTTTGACGTCAGTAAGGAGCGGCGCACGCCGAGTTGGACTGGGAACGCAACCGCGCTTGTATAAGGGGTTGCTAGGTCTGCTCTCGGTGGCCCCGTAACGTGCAGGAGTTCCCGGGGCGATGGCCCAAGACCCCTGGGGGCATATTTGATCCGAGGGGCCTCTGGCCCGATAGCACTAACCATCACGTGGGCATAATATGGGCGTTCTACGTCGTATACATCAGCCGAAGCTTGTTTGACGCCAGTAAGGAGCGGCGCACGCCGAGTTGGACTGGGAATGCAACCGCGCTTGTATAAGGGGTTGCTAGGTCTGCTCTCGGTGGCCTCGTAACGTGCAGGAGTTCCCAGGGCGATGGCCCAAGACCCCTGGGGGCATAGGTTTAGTCCGGCGTGCTGACCTCTCTTATAAGCCTAGGTCGGGTTGCGGCGTGTTGCTTAGCCGAGGCCGGGCATGACCCAGAAAAGTGTGTCCGGCTGGAGTTAAGCGAGCGTGGTGGGTAAGTTGGTGCACCCCTGCAGGGAAGAAACTTCTATCGATAGCCTGTCCTACGGTAATGGACACTCGGAGTTGTATCCCGATCGGTACAACTAGAACATGTGATGAGAATTGGATAGTACGGCTCTGGGATTGCTTTCTCGCAGGGAGTCGAGAAAGGATCTCAGGTCGAGGTTGATGATACTACTACTACTACTTTACATTATGTTCATCTGCTCTCTCCTGATGCTGCAAGACTGTCGAAGATTGTTGAAGATGCTAGTCTTCGATAGGACTAGGCTTCCCCCTCTATTCTGGCATTTCTGCAGCCCAGTCCACATATACAGCCATTCCTTTGACAATGTTGCAATGTAGTGTAGATCCTTGCTTGCTGAGTACTTCGGATGAGTACTCATGTTTGCTTTACTTTCTTTTTCCCCCATATTCCATTTGATGCCACCAGACGACGGAGCCCCTGAGCCAGACGCCCCAGCCGACGACCAGTACTACTACCCGCCTGACCAGTACTACTACTACGAGGAGCCGACTGACGACCAGGAGTAGGATCGGAGGGTCCTGGGCAGGAGGCCTACGCCTTTCGATCGTAGTATTTTATTTTACCCCGCCTCTGTGAAGGCCTATCTCTCTCTCTGTAATATATCTGTACTCAGATATCTGATGCTTCCACTGACGCTTGTATGCCATCGAGCTATGTATTCGAGCCCTCGAGGCCCTGGCTTGTAATATAAAGCTTGTATGACTTTATTTATGTTTTAGAGTTGTGTTGTGATACCTTCAAGTGAGTCCTTAGGCTTGATCGTGCGCATTTACGTGTATGATTAGTGAACGATTAAGTCGGGGTCGTCACAGGTTGCTCAAAATGGGGGTGCTTGCCTGTTTGCTCTGGGGCAAGGGCAAGGTCGTCGGTGGTGTCGTCGGGGAAGTAGTCGTACTCCTGAGCTGCGTCTGTCTCGGGAGCTACGTCAACGTCGGGGTCTACCGAGAGAGAAGAGGGGGAAGAAACAGGTAAACATAATACAGACAAATGCAATACAGTGCGTGTGATGCTATGATGCAGTGCAGGGTTGCCTAAATATGCATCTAAGTCATTTTAGTTATTTTTAGAATTAATCTGGGATTTATTAACTGAGGTGTGTGCACTATTCATCTGCCGGATTCGGGTCCGGAGTTACGAATTCTCCTACTTAGGAGGTTCCGACATGGAAACAGACGGCACGATCAGACTCGTCTCGTCGTTCTGAGCAACTTTCATGTTTTAACTTTTTCGATCCGAGCTACGATTTAAAAGTTATTAATTTTTAAAGATTACATTGATTTTTTGGAATTCCTGGATTTATTAATTCGAATTTAAACAGTAACCGGAAACGCTAGGTGCACCCGGTGCACTGCACCCAGTGTGCACCAGAGAGGCTGATAGTGGGCCCAGTCAGCTGCACAGTCAGCAGTTGACTGGGTCAGCATTGACTGGGCAGTGGGTCCAGTGGGACCCACCTGTCATTGACTGTGTCCAGCCCAGTCAGCAGGTTTGACCGATCAACTGGGTCCAGTGGGACCCAGCTGTCAGCCACTGTTATTTAAACAGGGTTTTAAACTAATCTAATTAGCTAATTAGTGAGATGGGGCCAAGTTGTTAGTGACACAATAGCTAACGGGTTAGTTTAATTTAATCCTATTTGCTACAGTGCAAGGGCCCGCGGTCAGTGGCTATTAGCGTTTCCAGTTAGCCGCTAATGACCTTACAGGCGGGACCCACCGGCGTTTAAACCTGAGCGCGCGCTGCGCGCCGGCGGCGAGCTACAGAGGCGGCGGCGATGGCCGGACTTTGCCCACAGGCGACGAAAACGCACGCCGCGACTACCTACGGGACCAGACGGCCCGCGCGCATCCATTCATGGCCTCGGCCGGAGTAGGAGTGGACGGAATCAGTGACGGCGGCGACCGCGGCGGTCGCCAGATTCCGGTCGAGCTCGGGTACGACGCAAACGACGACGAATCTAAGAGGGAAAAGGACGGGAGGTAGCGCAGCTTACCTCGGAGCTCGGTGATGCGCTCGGGGAGGCCGGAGAGCTGCCGGAGTGGCGGTATTCGGCGGCGAGGCACGACGGCCGCGGCGGAGAAGAGGGGTCGGTGGCGTCGACAGGGAGCTCCCCGGCTCAAGCCGGAGGGCGGATCCGGCATGGAAGAGCGCGGCGGGGCTTCTGGCAGCAACGAAGGGCACGGGGGGGGGGGGGGTGCTCCGGTGCACGAGAACGATGAGGCAGCGGCGACGACTCAGTTCGGTGGAGCTCGAGGGAGAGAAGAGAGGCGAGGGGAGGGGAATCTGGTGGCTAGGGTTCGGCTGGGGGTCGCGGAGGACCATATCCTCGTCGGGAAGCCGCGGGATGGACGGCGCGTAGCGGCTCGTCGGCGTGTCAGCGTGCGCGGCTGACAGCGCGCGAGAGGAAAGGGATGGCCTCGGCTAGTCCGCCTGGGCCGCACTGTGGCTTCGGCCCTGGGCCAGGTAAGCCTCTGCTCTTTTGTTTATTTATGTTTTTCTCTTTTGTTTAACAGCAGGGAGAGAGAAAGATTTATTTGGGCTTCCAAATAGTGTTGGGAGAATATGGGACTAGACCCAATAAATCCAACACAATTTTAGGCAGTGCCACAATTATTCCGGAGGCAAAAGGAATAAGTTAGGTGTTATTAGAAATTAGAAGGCAAATTTAAATGCTGCTGGACTACTGTTGTAAATGTCCAGGGACATTTTGGGAATTTATATGGAGTGGGTTTCAATTTTATAGATGCCTTGGGAATATTTGAAGCATTATGAACAATTTAATTCTGCCATTTGAAGAAATATTAATTTGACTTGCATTTGGAATTGGAATTTGAAGTTGAATTATTTCCTAATGCCATTTTATGAAGATGATCATGATGACATGGCAGGTTAAGTAGCTTAACCAGAGTGGGGTAACCTAGGGATGTTACATGGAGTATCTACGTGACATTAGAGTTGATTGATGCATTTCATATGGTGTTATTTTAGTACGAACTCTAGGGTTGTTTGTGATACTTATAGGGATGGCTCAATAGATTGATCGGAAAGGATAACTTTGAGGTGGTTCGCTACCTACAATAATTTCATCTTATGTTCTCCGCTATTGATAAGAACTTTGGAGTGATTCTTTGTTGCATGTTGAGGGATGGTTATATGATTCAATTATGTTAGCACTGTTGAGAGATTGCGGTAGTGAAAGTATGAACCCTAAGCCTTGTTTCTAAGCATTGATATACCATTTTGCTCGCTGTTTGCTACTTGTTACCTTGTTATTTTTATTATTTCAGATTACAAAAACCTATATCTACTATCCATACTACAGGTGTATCACCATCTCTACACCGAATTAGTGCACCTATACAATTTACCATTGTATTGGGTGTGTTGGGGACACAAGAGATTTCTTGTATTTGATTGATGGGTTGTTTGAGAGAAAGCATCTTCATCCTACACCTCCCATAAATTGATAAACCTTAGGCCATCCACTTGAGGGAAATTTGCCGCTGTCCTACAAAACTCTGCGCTTGGAGGCCCAATAGAGTCAACAAGAATAAAATTGTGTAGTAGACATCAACAAACAGGAATGATCCATGGCTTCACCATCGTGAATATCTATTTGATGCTGATGCAACGGATGTGATCTTCGTGTTGGTTGGTATTTCTTATCCTTGCGAGGTAAAAATGCACATGTACCAATATTGGAAATATCTTCTCAACAAATGGATGAAATATAAAACATATTGCAGCTAAACCTGTCCTAATCAACCAACTGGAGCTGCCTTATCAAACTGGTCGGTTTTGATCACACCTATGTTTTGGCTAAATTTATAGAGAAAACCGCTTCATATTGTCGAGATATATTGTAATTGATTCACTACCTTCACTTATTATGTCTTATCCTTAAGGGAAACGAATGAATGAAAATAATGTGTTGGCTTGGTTGTTACTCCCTCCGTCCCAAAATAAGTGTCTCAACATTGTACTAACTTTAGTACAAAATTGTACTATGGTTGAGACACTTATTTTGGGATGGAGGGAGTGTTTTGGAAGATCAGAAATGCATGTTTCTTTTAGATCATAATTTGGTGCAGCCTTGCTCAATTCTCTTGCTAATAAAGTTTCGATTTCCTATGGTGCTCAATATGATACACTAAAACATCAGTTATTGGGGGATTCTTAACATGAAAGAGGTACACAAAGGCAAGAATGCCAGTTCATTCTCTATACCAATGGCCTTCGTTTTGCTTCATGCTCCTTCATGCCTCATGTATTAGATGGTTTAAACCTTTTACTGTTGTAGTATTGATTGTTGGTCCTCAGAAGAATTTGGGGTCAATGACTGATACATCTCTAACGTATCTACTTTTCCAAACACTTCTGCTCTTGTTTTGGACTCTAATTTGCATGATTTGAATGAAACTAACTCGGTCTAACGCTGTTTTCAGCAGAACTACCTTGGCGTTGTTTTTTGTGCAGAAACAAAAAGTTCTCGGAATTGGACGAAATTTTACGAAGAATTGTTTTGGAATATATAAAAAATACTAGCACAAAGATCTACTGGTGGAGGCGCATCAGAGAGCCACAAGCTTTGATGGCGCGTCTCCCTAGGGGCGGGATGATGGCTCAAGAATTTGTGATCTTTTTTAGTGATTCTTATTTGGCTTCTAGCCACTTCTTGGTTATTTCTAACGCTAATCCTTCAAAAGAGAAGAAAATCCATTTTTCCATTGTTTGGAAGGAAATATCACTTATAGAAGAAACCAAAGGGAATTACTGTAAATCGAGTCAAATGGTGCAACTTCTATGTGAGCCAAGTCACTAGGTGCACCAGAGCAAAAGAGGGCCTTCCATCACTACAAAAACGGCACTTCCATGACATTATGGCCCGAAAGAAAACTTTTTCTGTCATGGATGTGACACTTCCATGAGAATAATTGTGACAAAATACACGCATCATCATAGATGTGGTGGGATCCTACTTCTATGACAAAAATTATGACAGCAAATGGGCTTTTCGTCTTGGTTAGGCCAGAGGCGCACCTGCATGACATTCTTTGGGCCGTCCATGACGTAAAAAATTATGGTAGAAGTGAGGGCGAGGAAATTTTTGGGGATTTTCAGTATACGGTGGGTGGTCAGGGCCAAGTGATGTAGTGGTTTGCGCGTTTCTCTCGTATGCGCGCGTGTGCGGGCCCTTAGCTAACTGAACCCGAGCAAGGTGTTCACTTACTATACCCGAGCGATCGATCGATCCCTCACACTACGTACGTACTGAGCAGAAGTGATCAATCCCTCACACTATGTACTGAACACGACCGATCGGTCCCATCACTACTAACTGAACCTGGCCGATCCCTTCGCTGCTAACTGAAGTCGATTGATCGCATCGCTGCTAACTGAACACGAGCAATTGATCCCTTCGCTGCTACTTACTGAAGCCGATCGATTGATTTTTCTCGTTGCATTGAGCCCCCGCGCGAGATGTGAGTTACACTATAGCCGGTTGGGTTGCATCTAGATGAATAGTGCACATTGCTACTGCACGTGATACGTAGATGGAGTCAAGACTTGCATCAATCGAGCCCCTGCTATTTGTGAGTTGCGTTGGGATTTTCCCCAAAGAGGAAGGGTGAAGTAATATAGTAGTGGATAGTATTTTCCTCAATGAGAACCAAGGTTATTGAACCAATAGGAGAACCACGCAAATGCCTAGTAAGCAGTACCTACACACGCAAGAGCAAATACTTGCACCCATCGTGGGCAAGAGGGTTGTCAATCCCCTTGAAATAGTTACTTGCAAGGATTAAATCTGGTAATGATAGATAGATAAATTGAAAATTAAAATAAAAAAAAGAAAATTGCAGCAAGGTATTTTTTGTTTTTGTAATATGATAAAAGTAGACCCGGGGGCCATAGTTTTCACTAGAGGCTTCTCTCTCGAAAAATAGCATACGGTGGGTAGACACATTATTGTTGGGCAATTGATAGAAAAGCGCATAGTTATGACGATATTCATGGCAATGATCATGTATATAGCATTACATCAGTGACAAGTAGACCGACTCCTACCAGCATCTATGGTATTAAGTTCATGACAAACAGAGTAACGCTTTAAGCAAGATGACATAATGGAGACATAATAACACTAATCAATATGATTAAACCCCGTTGTTTTACCCTTAATGGCAACAATACAATACGTGCCTCGCTACCCCTGCTGTCACTGGGTGAGGACACCGCAAGATTGAATCCTCTACAAAGCACCTCTCCCACTGAAGATAAATCAATGTAGTTGACCAAACCAAATGGATAGATCATAGAAAAATACAAAGCTATAACAATCATGCGTAATAAAGTTCAGCAAAGACTCCATTACTTTCCATGAATATTCGAAATCATAAACCCACAATTCATCGGATCCCAACAAACACACCACAAAAGAAGATTACATCGAAACGATCTCCGAAGAGAACATTGTATTGAAGATCAAAGAGAGAACAAGCCATCTAGCTAATCACTATGGACCCGTAGGTCTGCGGTAAACTACTCACACATCATCGGAGGTGCAGCAAGGTTGATATAGAAGCCATCCGTGGTTGATTCCCCCTCCAGCAGAGTACCAGAAAAGGCCTCCAGATGGGATCATGGAAGAACAGAAGCTTGTGGCGGCGTAAACATTGTTTCGGGTGGCTCTCTATTGGTTTTGGGATTTATATGAATTTATAGAAGTGGAATTAGGTCAAACGGAGCTGCGTGGGGCCCACAAGCTCCAGTGGTGCGCGCCGTGTGAGCTTGTGGCTCTCTCGTAGATCGTCTGGTCTCCTCCCGAAGCTTCTAGGGTCCCTTCTGGTCCAGAAAAATCACTGCAAAGTTTCATCATGTTTGGACTTCGTTTGGTATTCTTTTTTGAAAAACAAAAAAACATGCACCAAAAAGGAACTGGCACTGGGCACTAAGTTAATAGGTTAGTTCCCAAAATGATATAAAATTGCATATAAAGCATCCAAGATTGATACTATATTAGCATGAAACAATCAAAAATTATAGATACATTGGAGATGTATCAGCCCCTGATACGTCTCCAATGTATCTATAATTTTTGATTGTTTCATGCTGTTATATTATCAATCTTGGATGTTTTATATTCATTTACTAGCAACTTTATATCATTTTTTGGGACTAACCTATTGACATAGTGCCCAGTGCCATTTGCTATTTTTTTGCTTGTTTTTTACTTTGCAGAATATCAATACCAAACAAAGTCCAAATGCAACGAAAATTTTTGGAGATTTTTTCTGCCCAGAAGACACCCAGGGAGCCAATGGAACACATAGGAGGAAGCCCATGGGGCCCACTAGGCACTAGGGCGCGCCAGGGAGCCCAGGCGCGCCCTGGTGGGTAGTGGAGCCCACGGGAAGCTTCTCCATCGACCTCCACCTATATAAATATTCTAAAATCCCAAAAACCCTAGGGGAGTCGACGAAATACAGTTTCAGCCACTGTAAGTTCTAGAACCACGAGATCCAATCTAGAGGCCTTTTCCGGCACTCTGTCGGAGGGGGCAACGACCATGGAGGGGTTCTTCATCATCCTTGTTGCTCCTCCGGTGATGCGTGAGTAGTTTACCACAGACCTACGGGTCCGTAGCTAGTAGCTAGATGGCTTCTTCTCTCTTTTTGATCTTCAATACAATGTTCTCCTCGATATTCTTGGAGATCTATTTGATGTAATGACTTTTTATGGTGTGTTTGTTGGGATCCGATGAATTGTGGGTTTATGATCAGTTATATCCATTAATATTATTTGAGTCTTTGCTGAACTCTCTTATGCATGATTGTTATAGCCTCGTATTTCTTCTCCGAAATTTTGTTTGGTTTGGCCAACTAGATTGATTTTTCTTGCCATGGGAAGAGGTGCTTTGTGATGGGTTCGATCTTGCGGTGCTCAATCTCAGTGATAGAAAGAGACATGACACGCATGTATCATTGCTATTAAGGATTAAAATATGGGGTCTATTCCCACATGAATAGATCTTGTCTACATCATGTCATCATTCTTATTGCATCACTCCGTTTTTCCATGAACTTAATACACTAGATGCATGCTAGATAGCGGTCGATGTGTGGAGTAATAGTAGTAGATGCAGGCATGAGTCGGTCTACTAATCTTGGACATGATGCCTATATACATGATCATTGCCTTGGATATCGTCATGATTATTCGCTTTTCTATCAATTGCCCAACAGTAATTTGTTTACCCACCGTATGGCCCACGGGTCTATTTCGTATCATATTAAATCTAAAAATACCTTGCTGCACTCTTTATTTATTTATTTTATTTTGTGTTTTTTCTAGATCTATTTATCAAATCTCATACAATTTAATCTATCTCAATACCGAGGAGGGATTGACAACCCCTCTTACGCATTGGGTTGCAAGTTTTTGTTGTTTGTGTGCAGGTGCTCTTTACATAGTGTTGCTTAGTTCTCCTACTGGATTGATAACCTTGGTTTCATAACTGAGGGAAATACTTACCTTTGCTGTCCTGTATCATCCTCTCCTCTTCAGGGAAATACCAACGTACATACAAGAAATTAGCCCCTTGCGCGAGACGTGGTGAGTTGACCTGGCCGGCTGGTTGGTTGTGGATGAACAGTTCCTGTTGCTACTGCCCGCATGTATGCCCCACCCCGGCTGGTGGTGGTTCGATGAACAGGACCCCATGGTAGTAGGCGGTTGGCGCTGGATGAACAGGACCCCGAGGAGGCCGTGCCACGGTACACTACACCCCAACCAGTTGGGGGTGGATGAACATGACCTCGTGGAGGCCGTAGGCAGTTGGCGATGAACAGTAGCCCGTGGAGGCATGGTAGGAAGTAGACGGTGGATGAATAGTAGCCTGTGGAGTCCCGTTTAGTGGTACACCAGATCCCTCCCAATGAATCGGACCCGATTTCAACCGTAGGCGGTTGAAGAGAAGTCCGTTTCGCGGCACGCCAGATCCCTCCCAATGAACATGACCCTATTTCGACCGTAGATGGTTGAACAGAAGTCCGTTTCCTCTGTTTTGCGATACGCCACACCCACAGCCGGTGGAGGGTCGATGAACAGGACCCCGTTTCGGCTGTTTCGTCCAAGCCGGTTGGCTCCCAATGAACAGGACGCTTTCTGACCCAGTCGGTTGGCTCCTGATGAACACGACGCTGTTTCCTTTGTTCCGACCCAGTCGGTTGGCTACCGATGAACAAGACGCCGTTGCTGCCATCAGTTGTCTCTGCCACATTGCCTCTGCATGTACACAAGCCCTGGCTGTACGTATGCACGAGTACGCATTCAAGACACCACCCGTATGTACGTACGTGGCCGTCTTTTTTGCAGCATGGCTATACGTATGTGTATACGATTTCGACAGGACGACATGACCTTTACACGATTTACTCAGCCATGGTTCCTCATCGGACACAGAGCAGTATGTACTTCCATGATTGGGGCCGCACAAATAACACTATACATACACTTCAACCTGGTGGGTCCCAGCTGTCAAGGGTAGGAATCTTTTTTCGCATAATAAGGAGGCAGTTGCATGCGTGCATCCATGGACCCGGTGAATCCCCACTGTCAGCCTCTCCACGGTCGGTCCTCTTCTGACGACTCATGTTTGGTGACCACGCCACGCCGAGCATGCCAAGGCGGTGGATGAAAGCGAGGCCCCAGATGGGAACGACCCAGAGATGGGGATGACGCGGCAGTGGAGTCACACATGGAGAGGAGTACAAGGGTTGACTAGTTCGGGTGCGGCGTGGGGGGGGGGGGGTGGAGGGATGTCCTAGCCGACAGTGGGGTAGCGCTTCGCAGCAAGGCGTGTGAAGAAGCACCGCTAGCTGCTGGAGATAGAAGCAGGCGGCCTCGCCGACGCTGGAGGAAGAATACGAGAGATTGAAGATGCGTGCTGGCCGTTGGATGTACATCCAATGGCTACAGATGTCAGAATCATTTGTTGACTAACTTGAGAACGCCTTACGTAAGCTTCGACCTATTGGCCCACATGTCATCCTAAAAAATGCGGCAGATATTCAAACCATTTTAAAAGAATTTACAGTTCATTTGCTTGGTTGGGTGAAAAAAATGTAGCGTCTATGCAGCCCATTTGCCCCTTCTCCAAATACATGAATTTGCTGGGCTACTTGAAAATATAATGTTGGGCTGGACGGAACAATGTTATAAAAAAATAAACCGGGCTGGGCATTTTATTATAAACAAAGGTAGATAAGGAGCGCATTTAATTACATTGGTCCTTAAATCTTAGCAAGCTTTTGTACGCAATCACCAGGATTTTCCTTGCCAACTTATTGTTAAACATTTATTTTGATAAGTGAATAGGACGTGGGATATTTTTTTAGGCTAGACGTGGGCCAATTTAGTGGGTTAGAGGGAAAACTATTGGGAGAAAAAACAGAGATGGGAGGAATAAAAACCAAATTAAAGGAAGCGGGAATGTCTATAGAAAGGTTGGACGAAGCAAAGGTGAAATGGGAATTTATTTCATTTTTAATATATATATATATATAAGTATATTATATATATAATAATAATATATAGTAAGATAAATATAACATAAGGTCTCCAACGTATCTATAATTTTTGATTGTTCCATGCTATTATAGTATAAATCTTGGAAGTTTTATATACATTTACTAGCAACTTTATATCATTTTTTGGGACTAACCTACTAACTTAGTGCCCAGTGCCAGTTGCTGTTTTTTTGCTTGTTTTTTACTTTGCAGAATATTAATATCAGACGAAGTCCAAATGCCACAAAACTTTTTGGAGATTTTTTTTCTGGCAATAAGAGACTTGGAAGCTTCTGGAGGCCATGAGAAGATGGGCCAGGGGCCCACTAGGCACCAGGGTGCGCCATGGACCTCTGGCGCGCCCTGGTGGGTAGTGCGGCCCCTGTGGCTCTGTTTGACCTACCTCCGCCTCTATAAATACTCTAAAACAACTAAACCTACTGGGGAGTCCACGGAATACTTTTTCCGCCGCCGCAAGCCTTTGTTCTCGAGAGATCCCATCCGGGGACCCTTTCTAGCACTCTGCCGGAAGGGGAAACGATCACTGAGGGGTTCTTCATCATCCTTGCTGCCCCTCCGATGATGCGTGAGTAGTTTAGCATGGACCTATGAGTCCATAGTTAGTAGCTAGATGGCTCATTCTTTCCTTTTGATTCTCAATACAATGTTCTCCTTGTTGTTCTTGGAGATCTATTCGATGTAATGACTTTTTGCGATGTGTTTGCCGAGACCCGATCAATTGTGAGTTTATGATCAGATCTATCCATGAATATCATTTGAGTTTTCTCTGAACTCTTTTATGCGTGATTAATATAGTTTCATATTTCTTCTCCTTTTTATTGGTTTGGTTTGGCCAACTAGATTGATTTATCTTGCCATGGGAAGAGGTGCTTTGTAATGGGTTCGATCTTGCGGTGCTCAATCCCAGTGACAGAAGGGTACATGACACGTCTGTATCATTGCTATTAAGGGTAAAAAGATGGGGTTTATTCATACGTGATTTTATCTTGTCTACATCATGTCATCTTGCATAATGCACTACTCCGTTTTCCCATGAACTTAATACACTAGACGCATGCTGGATAGCGGTCGATGTGTGGAGTAATAGTAGTAGATGCAGGCAGGAGTCAGTCTACTAATCTTGGACATGATGCCTATATGTTTGATCATTGCCTGGGATATCGTCATAATTATTTGCTTTTCTATAAATTGCTCAACAGTAATTTGTCTACCCACCGTACGCTATTTTCTTGAGAGAAGCCTCTAGTGAAAACTATGGCCCCTGGGTCTATCTTTTATCACATATTAAATCCAAAAATACTTTGATGGAATTTTCTTTTTATTTATTTTCTTTTATATTTTATTTAGATCTATCTATCAAAAACTATACAATTTAATCTTGCTCATAACCGTTGAGGGATTGACAACCCCTCTATGCATTGGGTTGCAAATATTTGTTGTTTGTGTGCAGGTGCTGTTTACATAGCGTTGCTTGGTTCTCCTACTGGATTCATAACCTTGGTTTCATAGCTGAGGTAAATACTTATCTCTACTGTACTGCCTCATCCCCTCCTCTGCGGGGAATCCCAACGCATCTCACAAGTAGCAGGAAGAATTTCTGGCGTCGTTGCCGGGGAGACATAATCAACATCTATCAAGTACCTATGCATAAACTTTCATCTCCTTGCAATTACTTTATTTGCCATTTGCCTCTTGTTTTCATCTCCCCCACTTCTAAAAAGTTTTACAAAAAAATACAAAAATACTTTTTGTTTGCCTTTTTCTTGTTTGATCTTTTGTTTGCTTGTGATCTTGTTTGCGTAGTCGCCATGTCTCAAGAAAATACAGAATTATGTGACTTTTCTAATACTAATAATAATGATTTAGTACTCCGATTGCTCCTCCCGCCGCTAGTGCGGAGTCTTATGATATTAATGCCGCTTTATTGAATCTTGTTATGAAAAAGCAATTTTCCAGTAATCCTAATGAGGATGCCGCGTCCCATCTAAACACTTTCGTAGAATTGTGTGATATGCAAAATAAAAAGATGTGGACAATGATATTGTGAAATTAAAATGATTCCCGTTCTCTTTGCGGGATAGTGAAAAAATTTGGTTTTCATCTTTGCCACGAAATAGTATCGATTCTTGGGATAAGTGCAAAGACGCCTGTATTACTAAGTATTTTCCTCCCGCGAAAATTATTTCCCTTAGAAACCAATTTAGGAATTTCAAGCAACTTGATCATGAACATGTTGCACAATATTTGGAAAGGATGAAATTAATGCTAAGAAATTGCCCTACTCATGGTTTAAATTTGTGGATGATCATACAAACATTTTATGCGGGATTGAATTTTGTCTCTAGAAATCTTTTAGATTCCGCCACGGGTGGTACTTTTATGGAAATTACTTTGGGTGAAGCTACTTAATTTCTTGATAATATCATGGCAAATTATTCACAATGGCGTACCGAAAGAGCTCCTACTAGTAAAAAAGTGAATTCTGTTTAAGAAATTAGTACTTTGAGTGATAAAGTCGATGCACTTATGAAATTGGTTGCTAGTAAAAATGCTCCTATTTATTTTAATGATGCGCCTTTGTCTACTTTGATTGAGCAAAACAATGATCCCATAGATGTGAATTTTGTCTCGCGAAACAATTTTAATAATAATGCTTATAGAGGTAATTTTAATCCTAGGTCATTCCCTATAAATTCCTCTAATAATTACGGCAATTCCTCTGGTAATTATAGTAATAGTAATAATAATAATAATAGGGTACCCTCTCATCTTGAGAATAATATCAAAGAATTTATTAATGCTCAAAAGGTTTTCAATACTACGATAGAAGAAAAATTGAGTAAAATTGATGATATGTCTAGGAGCATTGATAGAATTATTCATGATGTAGAAAATCTCAAGATTAAAATTTTTCCACCCAAGGTTGATATTAATGGATCAATTAAAGCTTTATATGTCTCCATGGATGAGAGTAAGAAGAGAACTGCTGTGCTAAGAGCAAAATGATATTTTTTAGAAAAAGCGATTCCTCCCAATTTTTTCCGTGGTAATGATGAAGAGGTTAAAATGATTGGTGTTTCTTCTATTGATTCCTTGTTTATTAATATTAAACTTGATGATAAGGGGAGTGAAGAAGAGTCAACTTTAGCTAGAAGGCGTCCCCATAGTTCAGAGGGTGAAAAACTTGATGAGAAAGTTTCTAAAAGTGGGTTTGAAGAGGTAAAAACTTTAACTAGTGATGTGCCCACTCTCTTGGATTACGAAGACTTTAATTATGATAGTTGTTCTTTGATTGAATGCATTTCTTTGTTACAATCCATGCTAAATTCACCCAACGCATATGAACAAAATAAGGCTTTTACTAAACATATTGTAGAAGCTATGATGAATGGGAACCCACCATTAAAGTCAAGATAAAAAATTATGAGTGCAATGCTTTATGTGATTTGGGTGCTAGTGTTTTCATAATTCCAAAATCTCTATGTGATGTGCGAGGTTTTACCAATTTGGAAGAATGTTCTCTTAATTTGCACTTGGCGGATTCTACTATTAAAAAGCCTTTCGGAAGAAGTAATGATGTTCTTATTCTTGCAAATAGGAATTATGTGCCCACAGATTTTATTGTACTTGATATTGATTGCAATCCGTCATGTCCCATGATACTTGGTAGACCGTTCTTACGAACTATAAGTGTCGTGATTGACATGAAAGAAGGGAATTAAATTTCAATTTCTGTTAAAGAAGGGTATGGAACACTTCCCTAGAACTAGAATTAAGCCACCATATGACTCAATCATGAGGGCAACCTATGGAGCAAAAACCAAAAATGACAATACTTGAAACTATGCATTATGCCTAGCTAGGGGCCTAAAACAATAACGCTTGTTGGGAGACAACCCAATAGTTATCTTTTAATTTTTTTGTTTCCTTGCTGTTTTTCAATAAGTGCACAATTATGCTACTGTTATGATTGTGTTGTCACGGGATCTTAATTTTTTTATTACACCTATGAATACAATGCATATCAAATTTTGCATGTATAGATTTTATCTGATTGCGCATATAATGTATATTACATTTTGTATGTAGAGAAAAGATAGCCTGCAACAATTAAAAAATAATTGAAATCTATTTCACCTGCAATGTAACTCGGTGATATATACATAGAGAACAATGATCCAAATAATTATATGTTACGAACTAAGATCTACTTGTTGTGATTAAGATATTACCTTACAATGTCAGGTATGTTGTCTTAAGCTGTATTTGCACGGTACTTTAGCAAATGTAATAAGAAATATATTTGTCAACTTATAACCATCCTGCACAAGCAATATATATTATATGTCAAACATAAAGCTTTGGAAGGATAAAGCACATCAAATGACATATTTTAATGAAACATAGCCAACCTTTTTGTACCACAAAATCAATCTTCTTCCTTGGCCCATTATTTTTTAAGTGCTTTCTGTTGACTTCTCTCTTCTATATGCACAAAAATCAATGGATCCAAAGAAGAGAAGGATCCAGAGATGTTCATACCTAGAGGCAATAAGCAATTCGTTAGTCCACAACGACGACAGGTGCCAAGGCTCATGCATTTTAAGTCCATAATCCCAACCTACACCACAACCCAACAAACGTCAACATCTTCTTGCTCCACTAAGAGCATCTACAGCTTGACTTGGCAAACCCGACCCCTCAAATGTCCGCAGACGCGTCCGGGTGTGTCCGGGGACAGTGACCGGCCACCCCTCAAAAAATGCATTCCACATCCGGATACCTCAAATTAGAAACCTCAAATCCATATTATTACATGCAACGCATCGATCTTTAACCGGGGCTTTGTCCAGTTCCGCTCCCACCCGCCGGCTCTGCCTAGACCATGTCCGGCGGCCGGCTGCGCTCCCCATAGTGTTGGTCCGGTCGTCGGCAAGGTAGAGTAGGGCATGGGACACTCGCCGGCTCACGGGACTCAAGGCGCCGCCATCTCCCATGCCCTACTCTTCCTCGTCGGAGCCCAGAACCCGTTGGGTGCCAGTGGACATCAGGTCAATGACAGATCCATTCGGAGATGAGCCACCGACGACCACCACGCTGCGGGTTGCAGCGCCCGGACTGATGCGCCATGCGGGGCACCGGAGAATGCGACTCCGCCTCGCCGGGCGTATGAGACGGGTTTGAGGCGCTCGGCTGTAGATGCTCTAACCACCATATATCACTTCAACTTTCTTCATTTAGACGCCCAACTGGGAAGAAGAAAAATGTTCTCATTCTTGTAACAAAATATCTTCTGCTTCATTCACCCTATGGCTTCTCTTCTAAACTCCACGAGATTTCAATGGTTCTTTGCATCAAATGATGGAGCAGTAATTTTTTTTCGACTTAATATGATTACTGGGGTAGGAGGCCAAACAACAACATACAAAATTGAAATTTTGATCACATCTACAATCAATTTGGTGCCTCCGAAACAAAATTGAAAAGACAACAATGGAAAGAAATACCACAGCACGGCTTCGCCACCGAATCCAACGGGTGCTCGTCGGCAGTTGGCATCCTAGGCCAGCGACCACCCATGCCCCCCGTCGTCCTTGAGTTCCCTCTCGGAACAAATGTATTGTTCTTGGCTGCGTTACTAGAACTCAGCCATGGCCCGAAGGAGGTGGATCTGGGTGAAGGGAGGCGTTGTAAACTATGTAAAACAAGAAAAAAGTGTTGAAAACAATCACTAATAATGATCCATAATTTAACCGTACAATCTACATGATACTCCCTCCTTCCGTATGTACAAGCCCCCTCTCAACAATCTCAGGCACCTGGAAAAAATAAAAATAAATTATTAATGCTTGTTTCAGGGGCCTTACATACATGGAGGAAGTAAATGAAATTCATGTTAGCTAGATTATAAGGTGCCTCTAGTCAAAACAAAGATGTATAAGGGAAGGGGCAGATACATCTTGTAGAGCCATGATCTGCCACAATGCTAACTTACTACTTGTCGACAGAGCATGCGAGTCATCTTTTCCTCTCCTCATCAGATGTGCCATGTTCAAGTTCCAATGTCAGTGCACAGTTTGTGAGATTCATAAAAAATGTCAGTGCACAGTTTGGAATAATTCAGCGAAAGTGAAGCCAAATTAGAGAAGTGTACATGTTACATCATCATCATTAGTTGAATAATAGCATCTAAAAATTGAACTGTTCAAAAGGAACATGCGTATATGTCAGGACTGCGCATGCAATAGACTCACAAGATGTGATAGATTTGCCACCGACGCCCATGAGTAAGGCTGCTGGCCACCCAATGCACTTGTGTCATCAGTGACCCTTCTCGTCATCTTGTCTACCCCAATTACAATAGCATGTAATTGGCCTGTTAGCAAACCTCGCTTATGGAAGCCATGGTAGAGTTTATGAACTACAACACTCATGTTGTGGCCGCTTCGAGTAAAAAGTGTGACTAATTAGTTTTCCAAAAGAATCAAATCAAGCCAACTAAGTTCACTTTGAATGCCCACATGAACAATACCTGAGTTGCCGTTTGGAAAGCTTTGCTAGGGATATTTATGCCCCACCCTTGATCACAAACCAATTTGTCTTCTGCTAGTCAATGGATCATTGCTCTAAAGGGCTCTCTGAAGAAATCTTTTCACCATGAGTTGATCATCCTTGGCTGCTGGTGTGACGACCCCGGCTTAATCGTGCACTAACCATACACGCAAATGCACACGATAAAGCCTAGGACTCACTTGAAGATATCACAACACAAATCTAAAACTTAAATAAAGTCATACAAGCTTTATATTACAAGACAGGGCCTCGAGGGCTCGAATACATAGCTCGATGGCATACAAGCGTCAGCGGAAGCATTAGATATCTGGGTACAGATATATTACAAAAAGAGAGATAAGCCTTCACAGAGGCGGGGCAAAATAAAACTCTACGATCGAAAGGCATAGGCCTCCTGCCTAGGACCCTCCGAATCCTACTCCTGGTCGTCAGTCGGCTCCTCGTAGTAGTACTCGCCGGGAGGGTAGTAGTAGTAGCCGTAGTCGTTGACGGGGGCAGCTAACTCAGGGGCTCCGTCATCTGGCGGCGTCAATTGGATATGGGGAGAAAAAGAAAGTAAAGCAAACGTGAGTACTCATCCGAAGTACCCAGCAAGCAAGGATCTACACTACATATGCAACATTTTCAAAGGGGGCTGTATATGTGGACTGGGCTGCAGAAATGTCAGAAAAGAGAGGAAGGCCTAGTCCTATCGAAGACTAGCATCTTCAACAACTTCGGCAGTCTTGCAGCATTAGAAGAGTGTAGATTATCATAATGTAAAGTAGTAGTAGTATCATCAACCTCGTCCAGAGATCCTTCCTCGACTCCCTGCGAGAAAGCAATCCCAGAGCCATACTATCCAGTTATCATCTCAAGTTCTAGTTGTACCGATCGGGATACAACTCCGAGTGTCCGTTACTGTAGGACAGGCTATCGATAGATTAGTTCTTCCCTGCAGGGGTGCACAAACTTACCCACCACGCTCGCTTAACTCTGGCCGGACACACTTTACTGGGTCATGCCCGGCCTCGGCTAAGCAACACGCCGCAACCCGACCAAATACTTAACAGAGAGGTCAGCACGCCGGACTAAACCTATGCCCCCAGGGGTCTTGGGCCTTTGCCCCGGGAACTCCTGCATGTTACGTTCACGGCCGAGAGCAGACCTAGCAACCCCTTAATAAAAGTGCAGTTGCGTAACCAGTCCAACTCGGCGCGCACCGCTCAATCGCTGACGTCCATTAAGCTTCGGCTGAAGTATACGACACAGAACGCCCATACTATGCCCACGTGATGGTTAGTGCTATCAGGCCAGAGGCCCCTCGGATCAAATATCCAAACCATTTAGTGGTTTAGGAGCGCGCAGTAAGGAGCAGAGACTCACGATCGACGTGATCCTGTCGCCCCGTCTCGAGGACTTGCGGCAAGGGCTAAGAATGCCCGGCCATGCCTCGTAGTTATCTCGCGGGCACCTCTCAGGTCAACCCGACTCCACATCACTTCGCAACATGCTCGCGCGGGTTCCCCTCAGGGCCGACCCGTCTTTAGTATCATGGTTCAGTGTTCAGTCATAGTAACCAAAGTCTCCGTGTGTCTGACACC
Source organism: Thinopyrum elongatum (assembly GCA_011799875.1). Taxonomy (NCBI): domain Eukaryota; kingdom Viridiplantae; phylum Streptophyta; class Magnoliopsida; order Poales; family Poaceae; genus Thinopyrum; species Thinopyrum elongatum. The sequence goes on from CM022298.1 coordinate 387,647,155, forward strand.
AAGGGGGAACCCTGAGGAATCACCCTCGATGGAATCCCACTCGATGATATCATCAAGGTGAACGAAGGAGGAATCACCCTCGAGGTCCACTCTTGAACAGTTGCACGACGGTGTCGGTATTGGGAGTGGTGTAGGAGGAATCACACTCGCTTACCACGTCCGATTAACTAACCTACAAGGTTATCATCAGAAGTGCTGACGAGGTATCACCCTCAGCACTCGATAGTAACCCAGTAGTGTCGAGCAAATTAAGGGGGAAGTGACGTGCGGTGCCAGGGTCTGATCTTCGATCCCGTTGCTCGGGTCTTCTGAGAGTCCAGCGGGGCAGTCGGGACAAGTGGGTCTCTGATAAGGCTCTACCCATCCTATACTAAACAGTTTAGGATAGCAGGAAAGTATCAACAACAAGTTACAAGTAAACAGGCTATGCAGCAGATATAGGACAATAGTAGCAGCCATAACTTCTAATGCAAGCATAAGACAGAAGAGAGTGGGCGATATCGGAATGCTCAAAATGGGGGTGCTTGCCTGTCTGCTCGACGGCAAGGGCAGGGTCGTCGGGGACGTAGTCGTACTCCGGAGCGGCGTCTGCCTCAGGAGCTATGTCGACGTCGGGGTCTACCGAGAGAGAAAAGGGGGAGAAGAAACAATATAAATACATGGTAACAAAAACAATCACATAGCAAGGCACGGTAATACGCAGTGGAGGGGTGTTCTAGTGCTACGCTAAATGCTACGGACGCGGTGGGAATTTACCGGGAAAGTTTTCCCGGTTCCGTACGTCTGTCAGACAGACGAACCGGAGAGGAAAGTTCCATGTTCAGGTGGTTAGGGGCATGTGATAGGTATGAGGAGGGCATATTTGGATTCGTCTTGTTTTTCTTATCGATTTTCATATATAAATTATTTTCATCCGAGTTACTGTTTAATTTCTTTGAATTTTCAAAGTTTAATCAATATTCTGAAATTTACTGGATTAATTTGAATTTGAATTATTAAATAGCTAAATTGCTAGGCACACCCAGAAGTGTACCCAGTCAATGGCTGAGAGGGACTGACAGGTGGGGCCAGTCAACTGCCCAGTCAGCAGTTGACTGGTCCATGGTTGACTGGTCAAAGGTCCAGTGGGACCCAGCTGTCATACACACTGGTCCAAAACAGATTTAATTGATATCTAACTAAATTAGTTTAATGGCCTGGGGCCCACTGTCATAGACCTAGAGTTAGATTAGCAGGTTTATTAGGGGGTAATTAGTGGCTAATGACTGCCATGTCAGCGGGTTAGTGGGTTGAGCAGAGCGCGCGCGTGTGCGTGCATGCCCGCCGGCGATAGTCGGAGCGTGGCGGCGCACGGAGCCGGTGCTCCCGGCCACCATTTGGCTCGGGGAAAAGGCGCTACGGGACGGCTGTGAAGCGCCGCATCGATCGGTGGCGTCAGCGCGTGCGGGGGCTGCCGGGAACAGCGGCTGCGACGACGTGCAGCGCCGGCCGGAGCCGGAGCTCGCGGGTGATGGTGCTACGGCACGCAAACGGCAACGAGGTAGAGGGGCAAGGGGTACGGGGCTCACAGCGATGTCGGGGAGTGGCTCGGTGCATCCGGAGGAGGACGGAGGCGAGGGAAACGGCGGCGAGCGCGGGCGGATCCCGTCGAGGGAAAATGGCACGGGCGGCGTTGCCGGTGCTCCCTGGCCTCGTTCCAGTGGCGCAGACGATGTAGGAGAGGCGACGGAGGTGCTGGTGATGCTCGCGTGGCACGGGGCGGTTAGGGGACGCGGAATCGACGGCGGCGCGTAGGCATCCGCGCGCGGCGAACGAGCCAGAGAGAGAGAGGCGAGCAAGGAGGAAGGGAGAGTGAGCAGGGGGGAGTGGTTGGCCGTCCCTTATCTTCTCCCGTCGTCCCGGTGGATCCACGCGTCAAGGAGCGGCCGGAGAGAAGGAGCTTGGCCATGGCGAGCGTGACAGCGAGGTGGGGCAGGTGGGAGAAGCTGGGCCGGGCCGGCTGTTGGGCTGCTGGTGAGCGACAGGTAAGGATCTCTCTTTTTTTCTTCTGTTTTGTTTAATTCATTCTGTTTTGTATTACTTTTGGCGTTAAACTCTTTGTGTAAAATGCACAACTAGTCCCATTAATTATTAGGCATTATACCTAACTGGCACAAAAAGCTTGAGGGCCATTAGAAATCATTTGAATTTTATTTGAATAGAATTGGATTTAAATAACTGATTTAGGTGCTGTTTTTAATAGGATAGGGCCAATTAAATGACTCAATTAATGTTGATTTTATTTTTTTATATTTGCTTATGGATTATTTGCAATATCATGAACATTTTGGTTTGCAGTTTGAAGAAATAACTACTTGACTTTATTTTAAGTTTGAATTTGCGGCAAAAATATTTCTTAGCTATTTTTCTTAGGGCATGATGGTGATGACTTGTCATGTTTGGAAGGTGATCACTGTGGTGTGATGCTGGGGATGTTACAAATCTCCTCCACTACAAGAAATCTCGTCCCGAGATTTAAGTGGGAAAGAAAAAGGTAACTTCGGGAGATCTAACCCTTATAGGGACGATTATCTGATGAACAATTTAGGGTATGTGGCAGAATTATCTCTCGAGTTGAAACTTAAGAAAACATCAAGAGCAAAGGATGAAGGCACAATAGGAAGCTTCAAGCGAATGGACATTCGATCGATACCTGAACAGAGGGTGAGAAGAGGGTTCAGAGTATCGGGAATAGATTATCTCTCGGGGAGTGGACCGTGACAACACACAAGGCCAATAGCAAAGGATACTTTGAAATCAAAGAAGTACAGGAGAGTCAGGTTCCGATCCTGTGGAACTGTGACGAGGATCGATCGAGAGTAGGGAGAACGGTGTCATCTTATCGGTCACGACAACAAGGTATGTCAGAGGATATTTTGTTAGTTATGTCGGTAACAACGTTGGTACCAAGGGCGAGGGACTAAGAGAACCATTTTCCTGCTCGTTTGAATGAGGCGGACCAATCGGCAAAGTTCTCGTCCATTTGTGGTTACCGGAATGTCATCAACAATAATAACAGGGCCTCACTGACAAGGGTGTGCACTGAGGTGTTTACATCAGCAGGGACGTAATTCTGCTTATATCACATAGATCACCGGAAGGTTAAACAAAACAATGGAAAGGAAATGTGATTATCAGATTAAACAGAACAATGGAAAGGGAAAGGTGTTTTCACACAAGATTTGGGAGTATATCCTTCCCAAGGGGAAACGGAGCATGATATACATGATGGGACAACAAGTTCGAAAGCATTTAGATAGAGGGGCGAGGGAAAATGACGCTATTACCCATGCATCGGTGTTTTGATATTGGATCAAGGCTTTTAATGTTCAAGTTGGTGTTTGGATTACCGCAGTCATGCTTCTAGGCAGCAAGGATGTGGTGTTTCAAGTAGGGGTTGGATCGAAAGATCACAAGAGATACAAAGGGACACTTCCAAGATTATCTCGGAACATAAGGATTAACCAAACACCACCAGGTCTGTGTTGGCAGGAAGTCAAGGATGTCATCGATGATATCTCAAATCATCGAGGGGCAGGAATAGTATTTCTAGCCATGAACTCAATTGATATCCTGGAAGAGCTCAGAATGTTGACGATGATCACGACACATTTGTCGAAAGATTTAAAGAAGATGAAATCAATCGACGATGACATCTTAGCCAAAGGGGGAATGAAGCGAAAGGTTATTGAAGCCACGGATTCGACACAAGCTCGAAATCAAGCTTGTTGTTCGAGGTGAAATGACAAGATGAGGAAGATCGACGTAAGCTTAGCTCATCGCCGGAAGTTGCTCCGGGCATAAGGACCAGGTAGCACAGTTAAAAGTTGGCGCGATAAAAATATAACCGATCAGGCTAGGAATGATGTGATGGGGTATTAAACTTCCCAGTAACAGGTACTAGGGGTAATACCGGAAGGTAAATCAGAGTAGAGGTTGGACGGGTGAAATGATCTGCAGAGGACAACTATTTAACTTATCTGGGAAATGGAATCAAGGAGGAAATATGGTCGGAACCACGATTGCAAAGGATCAATTCATAGATACAAGATGAACTTGTACCAGGGAAATAATTTTTTTATGAGCAGCTTCCATGATAAGTTCTACATCGGGTCCATGGGCATGAACACAAAGGTTCAAGGTCGACTCCCACTTCTTCAATAAACAACTTCTCATTCACTGCTCTCTGTTAAGAATGTTTAGAGTTTGAAAGTTTAACTGGTGGAACAACAGAAGGTATGGCGCATGAAGCCTTGTGGGTTCTCTCAACTAGCGAAGGCATAGACACTACCCATAGGGGCATTTTTTTACGGATCTATACTACACGCTTATAGAAGCAACAGACTACATTTAAAAATTGGATATGGAAGAAAAGAATTAAATGATACCGCATTGCTGAAGGCAATTGTAACCGGGGAAGAACTCTCAAAGATAGAAGATGAATAACATTGTCGGACATTAATCCAACGAAAGATCAGGTAGACGACATAGGATCTGTCGTGAGTAGCGGTAGTCAACCAGAAGAAGAAAGAATGTAACGGCATCAGATTATAGAATTCATCAGAACAATCTGACGTTTAAGTACAAAGGAGTTATGGCTCAGAAACGAAGGATTAGAAGCAAAAGCTCTGATCAAAAGATGAGTAGGTTGAATAGAACTAGATGGACAACTTTAGTGTTCCGTCTTGCAGAGATCTCCACCCATGGTTACGGGACATGTCCTGGTCAGTAGTCAGTCCCAAGTCAATATGGAGAAGGAATGCACTAGCTCTCTGTGCCATGCAAGCTGAGCGGATTTACAGACGGCAAGAAGTAGAGGATGCTTCAGTGCCAAAGGCAACGTCAACGGGGAAGGAACTGAAAAGGTTCTTAGAATAGAAAAGAATCGGTCAGATAATTGTCCACAAAAGGAATCAAGTGATCCGTGAGAACTAATGGGGTAAGGTTTTAACAACTGGTTCCACCTGAGAGTCCTCCGAGAAAGGACGGGAGGCAAGCACATCGAATTAAGGAAGTTCTTGAACAACCCAAGTATAAAATTCAGAGGGTTCATGATTTCCAAAACCAGGAGTGACAATTAGTTCACCTGGGTAGAGGGACGAGTGATTTGTACATGCTTAGCTGGACAATCAATCAATACTTGATTGGCCGAGAACCAGCTCATGTCTGGAATGGTGACTGAGCCGGAAGGACGAATTCTAGGAATCGACTAATGATGGCGAACATTCGCAGCATATTGATTCAGGGGATTCAAAATGGTAATTGGCAAAGGATGTTGACGGGGATTACTAGACATATGGAATTAACCATAAGACAAGCAGGCAAGAATTTCAAGAGCAATAGGCTACAGAGGATTCCCGGGAGATCAGATAATATTTCAAACTGCTTTAGGAATCACAGGAACAACTGGGGATGAACGGATCCCCGGTAATGTGAGGAATTAACCGCAGTGCGAAAGAAGCTACATGGCAGTAGGCTCAAAGGATTCCTGGTTTAACGGGGGGTACTTCGGGGTATCTCGTACATACATGAGTAACTGGCCATGATAATGCAACGGCAATGATGTGTAGATATCCACGGGGATTATCGGTGTTAGTAAGCTGCAAAAGCAGTGGGCAAAGGGTCTCGGAAAACTTCGGGGAGTATCTTCGAAGTTTTCTGATGAAACAGTCGATCATCTGTGGTGAAGGGGCTCTCCGGGATGAAGTGGTTACGAGAACCTAATGCCAGAGTTAGTAAAATCATTTAACCCGAATAGAAGAGAGATCAGAGTCCTAGAGTATAGACGAGGAATAAAAGATCGTAATACCAACCAATTGGCGACGTTGGCCCGTAAGCCACACAACCAAGTTAGTAAAACAGTTTTTGGTTACTAGACTCAACTTCGGCCAAGGAGTTGGAAAGGGGGATTCCTAGAGGCAGTTGGCTCTGATACCAACCTGTGATGACCCCGGCTTAATCGTGCACTAATCATACACGCAAATGCACATGATCAAGCCTAGGACTCACTTGAGATATCACAACACAACTCTAAAACATAAATAAAGTCATACAAGCTTTATATTACAAGCCAGGGCCTCGAGGGCTCGAATACATAGCTCGATGGCATACAAGCATCAGTGGAAGCATTAGATATCTGGGTACAGATATATTACAGAAAGAGAGATAAGCCTTCACAGAGGCGGGGCAAAATAAAACTCTACGATCGAAAGGCGTAGGCCTCCTGCCTAGGACCCTCCGAATTCTACTCCTGGTCGTCGGTCGGCTCCTCGTAGTAGTACTCACCGGGAGGGTAGTAGTAGTAGCCGTAGTCGTCGACGGGGGCAGCTAACTCAGGGGCTCCGTCATCTGGCGGCGTCAATTGGATATGGGGAGAAAAAGAAAGTAAAGCAAACGTGAGTACTCATCCGAAGTACTCAGCAAGCAAGGATCTACACTACATATGCAACATTTTCAAAGGGGGCTGTATATGGGGACTGGGCTGCAGAAATGTCAGAAAAGAGAGGAAGGCCTAGTCCTATCGAAGACTAGCATCTTCAACAACTTCGGCAGTCTTGCAGCATTAGAAGAGTGCAGATTATCATAATGTAAAGTAGTAGTAGTAGTATCATCAACCTCATCCAGAGATCCTTCCTCGACTCCCTGCGAGAAAGCAATCCCAGAGCCATACTATCCAGTTATCATCTCAAGTTCTAGTTGTACCGATCGGGATACAACTCCGAGTGTCCGTTACCGTAGGACAGGCTATCAATAGATTAGTTCTTCCCTGCAAGGGTGCACCAACTTACCCACCACGCTCGCTTAACTCCGGCCGGACACACTTTACTGGGTCATGCCCGGCCTCGGCTAAGCAACACGCCGCAACCCGACCAAATACTTAACAGAGAGGTCAGCACGCCGGACTAAACCTATGCCCCCAGGGGTCTTGGGCCTTCGCCCCGGGAACTCCTGCACGTTACGTTCACGGCCGAGAGCAGACCTAGCAACCCCTTAATACAAGCACAGTTGCGTAACCAGTCCAACTCGGCACGCGCCGCTCAATCGCTGACGTCCATTAAGCTTCGGCTGAAGTATACGACGCAGAACGCCCATACTATGCCCATGTGATGGTTAGTGCTATCAGGCCAGAGGCCCCTCGGATCAAATATCCAAACCGTTTAGTGGTTTAGGAGCACGCGGTAACGAGCAGAGACTCACGATCGATGTGACCCCGTCGCCCCGTCTCGAGGACTTGCGGCAAGGGCTAAGAATGCCCGGCCACGCCTCATAGTTATCTCGCGGGCACCTCTCAGGTCAACACGACTCCACATCACTTCACAACATGCTCGCGCGGGTACCCCTCAGGGCCGACCCGTCTTTAGTATCAAGGTTCAGTGTTCAGCCATAGTAACCAAAGTCTCCGTGTGTCTGACACCAAGGGGGAACCCTGAGGAATCACCCTCGATGGAATCCCACTCGATGATATCATCAAGGTGAATGAAGGAGGAATCACCCTCGAGGTCCACTCTTGAACAGTTGCACGACGGCGTCGGTATCGGGGGTGGTGTAGGAGGAATCACCCTCGCTTACCACGTCCGATTAACTAACCTACAATGTTATCATCAGAAGTGCTGACGAGGTATCACCCTCGGCACTCGATAGTAACCCAGTAGTGTCGAGCAAATTAAGGGGGAAGTGACGTGCGGTGCCATGGTCTAATCTTCAATCCCATTGCTCGGGTCTTCTGAGAGTCCAGCGGGGCAGTCGGGACAAGTGGGTCTCTGATAAGGCTCTACCCATCCTATACTAAATAGTTTAGGATAGCAGGAAAGTATCAACAACAGGTTACAAGTAAACAGGCTATGCAGCAGATATAGGACAACACTAGCAGCCGTAACTTCTAATGCAAGCATAAGAGAGAAGAGAGTGGGCGATATCGGAATGCTCAAAATGGGGGTGCTTGCCTGTCTGCTCGACGGCAAGGGCAGGGTCGTCGGGGACGTAGTCGTACTCCGGAGCGGCGTCTGCCTCAGGAGCTACGTCGACGTCGGGGTCTACCGAGAGAGAAAAGGGGGAGAAGACACATTATAAATACAAGGTACCAAAAACAATCACATAGCAAGGCACGGTAATACGCAGTGCAGGGGTGTCCTAGTGCTATGCTAAATGCTACGGACGGGGTGGGAATTTACCGGGAAAGTTTTCCCGGTTCCGAACATCTGTCAGACAGACGAACCGGAGAGGAAAGTTCCATGTTCAGGTGGTTAGGGGCTTGTGACAGGTATGAGGTGGGCATATTTGGATTCGTCTTGTTTTTTTGATCGATTTTCATATATAAATTATTTTCATCCGAGTTACGGTTTAATTTCTATGAATTTTCAAAGTTTAATCAATATTCTGAAATTTACTGGATTAATTTGAATTTGAATTATTAAATAGCTAAATTGCTAGGCACACCCAGAAGTGTACCCAGTCAGTGGCTGAGAGGGACTGATAGGTGGGGCCAGTCAACTGCCCAGTCAGCAGTTGACTGGTCCACGGTTAACTGGTCAAAGGTCCAGTGGGACCCAGCTGTCATACACACTGGTCCAAAACAGATTTAATTGATATCTAACTAAATTAGTTTAATGGCCTGGGGCCCACTGTCATAGACCTAGAGTTAGATTAGCAGGTTTATTAGGGGGTAATTAGTGGCTAATGACTGCCACGTCAGCGGGTTAGTGGGTTGAACAGAGCGCGCGCGCGTGTGCGTTCCCGCCGGCGAAAGCCGGAGCGCGGCGGCGCACGGAGCTGGTGCTCCCGGCCACCATTTGGCTCGGGGAAAAGGCGCTACGGGACAGCTGCGAAGCTGCGCATCGATAGGTGGCATCAGGGCGTGCGGGGGCTGCCGGGAACAGCGGCGGCGACGATGTACAGCGCCGGCCGGAGCCGGAGCTCGCGGGTGACAGCGCTATGACACGCAAACGGCAATGAGGTAGAGGGGAAAGGGGTGCGGGGCTCACAGCGATGTCAGGGAGCGGCTCGGTGCATCCGGAGGAGGACGGAGGCGAGGGGAACGGCGGCGAGTGCGGGCGGATCCCGTCGAGGGAAAACGGCACGGGCGGCGTTGCCGGTGCTCCCTGGCCTCGTTCCAGTGGCGCAGACGACGTAGGAGAGGGCGACGGAGGTGCTGGTGATGCTCGCGCGACACGGGGCGGTTAGGGGACGCGGAATCGACGGCGGCGCGTCAGCATCCGCGCGCGGCGAACGAGCCAGAGAGAGAGAGATGCGAGTGAGGAGGAAGGGAGAGTGAGCAGGGGGAGTGGTTGGCCGTCCCTTATCTTCTCCCGTCGTCCCGGTGGATCCACACGTCGAGGAGCGGCCGGAGAGAAGGAGCTCGGCCATGGCGAGCGTGACAGCGAGGCGGGGCAGGTGGGGTAGGAGGGAGAAGCTGGGCCGGGCCGGCTGTTGGGCTGCTGGTGAGCGACAGGTAAGGTTCTCTTTTTTTTCTTTTCTGTTTTCTTCAATTCATTATATTTTGTATTACTTTTGGCGTTAAACTCTTTGTGTAAAATGCAGCAACTAGTCCCATTAATTATTAGGCATTATACCTCACTGGCACAAAAAGCTTGAGGGTCATTAGAAATCATTTGAATTTTATTTGAATAGAGTTGGATTTAAATAACTGATTTAGGTGCTATTTTAAATAGGATAGGGCCAATTAAATGACTCAATTAATGTTGATTTTATTTTTTTATATTTGCTTATGGATTATTTGCAATATCATGAACATTTTGGTTTGCAGTTTGAAGAAATAACTACTTGACTTTATTTTAAGTTTGAATTTGCGGCAAAAATATTTCTTAGCTATTTTTCTTAGGGCATGATGGTGATGACTTGTCATGTTTGGAAGGTGATCACTGTGGTGTGATGCTGGGGATGTTACAGCTGGAGCATTTGGACCACGAGAAACACAGCAATATTTAAAAACAATCAGGCCAAGTGTTTACAAATGCAAAGAAGGACATTAAGGGTTGCTAGACCTACTGCTTCACATACCTGCTGCTTCACGGTTTGTCTGAAATAATACACACAACTTTATCTTCTAACCCGAATGAAAACCTGGCAGGAGGCTTATTTTGTCTTAATCTTACTTGTTCTTTCCTTCCATGACCAACACATAATGCTTATTTACATTCCTGCAAGGAACAATCTTAGCTTAATACACTCTTGTAACCAGGCCTGGGCAGACAATTTTGTATAGCCTATAGGTTCTTTCCTATACATACTCTAGATCTAGTTTTTCTTTTCCTTCTGTAAATATTAATATATGGAGTACATAGTGATGTGCTTCATAAGAAAAACATGGGTCGCCGCCGGAGCTGGCCTAGGTCTGGCCGCCGTTGCTCTCGATCCAAGGTCGTTGCCACGTGAGAGAGATAAGAGGAGCTTCAAGACCAGGACAAAGCCAACGAACGGTGGACGCCATTGGAGAAGTAGCTCGGGGCTTCGCATCGAGTCGCTAGGTTGCAGGCGGTACATCGTCGTCGTAGGTGTGCGGCGTCGGTGGGTGGGCGGCACATTGCTGGAGGACAGCCATGTCCCGACGCTCGTGAGAAGATGGAGGAGGGTAGGCGATGTTGACAATCATGGCGGCGACCATATTGGGATGGGGACAGGGCTTGGCCAGCGAGAGAACGTTGGATCGGGAGGGATCCTATTTTTCATGGAGGGATTTTTTTTCACGAGGGGCTATCGACGTGGGGGGAGGGTGGAAGGAACCGATCGTGGGTGTGGGTCGCCGAAGGGAGGGCAGGACGCAGTCATTGGCAAGAAAAAGGAAACTTACGTTTTTTAGATAGTAGAGATTTCTTTGTTATGATTTACACATTAATTTTCTTAAAATAGGTTATTTTGTTTACTAATTAATGTGATTGAGCGATTTAAGATAAGGTTAATTAATTTAGATTTGATCTTTAGAGATTGATCTTGATTGATTCTTTCACATAAAGACATTACTAAATAACTTGCGCGAGCATGAAAAGTTTTGATCCATTCAGATTTTTTTTGTTGTGTGAGAGGGTGACGCGAAACTAAACCGGTGGGGTGGGGGAGGGGACGAAAAAAAACCAGTCGAAAAAAACCCGGACGAAAGTGGTGGGACGAAAAATAAACCTGGACGCAATCCTACCAACTGCTCCATTAGGAGTAGAGATTTTATATCATTTTTGATTATTTCATGCTATTGTATTATCAATCTTGGATGTTTTATATTTATTTATATGCTATTTTATATCTTTTTTGGGCTAACCTATTAACCTAGTGCCCAGTGCTAGTTTTTGTTTTTTGTTTTTGCTTATTTTTGACTTTTCAGAAAATCAGTACCAAACGAAGTCCAAACACAATGAAACTTTACGGTGATTTTTTCAGGATCAGAAGAGACCCTAGAAGCTTTGGGAGGAGGCCAGAAGAGATACGAGAGAGCCAGGAGCTTGTAGGGCGCGCCCTAGGGGGTAGGCGGGCCCCTTGAGCTCGTGGGCCCCACGCAACTTTGTTTGACCTAATTCCAAGCCTATAAATTTCCAAATATTCCCAAACCAACAAAGAGCCACCCGAAACACTTTTTCCGCCGCTGCAAGCTTCTGTTCTTCTGTGATCCCATCTGGAGGCCTTTTTCGGTACTCTGCCAGAGGGGGAATCGATCACGGAGGGCTTCTACATCATCCTTGCTGCCTTCTGATGATGCGTGAGTAGTTCACCACAGACCAACGGGTCCATAGCTAGTAGCTAGATGGCTTCTTCTCTCTCTTTGATCTTCAATACAATGTTCTCCTCGATCTTCTTGGAGTTCTATCTAATGTAATCTTGTTTTGCGTTGTGTTTGTTGGGATCCGATGAATTGTGGGTTTATGATTGGAATATTCACTGAAAGTAACTCAATCTTTTCTGAACTTTATTATGCATGATTGTTATAACTTTGTATTTCACTTCAATCTATCCATTTTGTTTGGCCAACTAGATTGATTGATCTTCAGTGGAAGAAGTGCTTTGTAATGGGTTCAATCTTGCGGTGCTCTATGTCCTAGTGATAGAAGGGGACAAGACACATTTTTGTATTGTTGCCGTTAAGGGTAAAATGACGGGGTTTATTCATATTGATTGGGTTTACTTTGTCTAGATCATGTCATCTTGGTTAAGGTGTTACTCCGTTTTTATGAACTTAATACCATAGATGCATGCTAGATAGCGGTCGATTGGTGGAGTAATAGTAGTAGATGCAGGAAGGAGTCGGTCTACTTGTCTCGGACGTGATGCCTATATACATGATCATTGTCGTGAATACGTCATAACTATGCACTTTTCTATCAATTTCGCAACAGTATTTTGGTCACCTACCGTATGCTATGTGTTCAAGAGAGAAGCCTCTAGTGAAACTATGGCCCCCCGAGTCTACTTTTATCATATTATAAAATCCAAAAATACCTTGCTGCAATTTATTTCATTTTATTTTACTTTGCAATTTATCTATCTATCTCTACAAGATTTAATCCTTGCAAGTAACGAGTTCAAGGGGATTGACAAACCTCTTGCCCGCGTTGGGTGCAAGTATTTGCTTTTGTGTGTGTAGGTGCTGTTCACGAGGCTTTGCGTGATTCTCCTATTGGTCCGATAAACATTGGTTCTCACTGAGGGAAATACTTATCTCTACTGTACCGCATCTCCCCTCTTTGGGGAAAATCCCAACGCAGCTCACAAGTAGGAGGAAGAATTTTTGGCACCATTGCCGGGGAGAAATCATCAAAACCTATCAAGTACCTTCACACAAACTATCATCTACTTGATCTACTTTTTATTTTCCTTCACCTCTCCTTTTCATCTCCCCCACTTCTCATAAAAAGTTGAACATGCAAAAAAAAATTGTTTGCTTGTTTGCTTGCTTGATGTTGCTATCATGTCTGAATTTGATAAAGTTATCATTGAGGGTGCGAGTGAAGATAGTACTAGTGAGTCTCTTGAGGAAAAAGCTAAATTATTTGATCTTAACAATGTTCCTCTTGAGAACAAAGTTCCTCTTAATGCAAATCCTAAGGTCTTTAAAACCAAAACTAATCATGTGGTTAGTGGGAATATTATTGGGAAGCATATTATTCAAGAGTTTGTTAATTGTATGGGAGTAATCCCATTAATTAAAGGGTATATTCTTGAGAAAACAAATTTCTATATGGATGCTATTGCTATGCTTGTGCTTAAGTTAGAAAGAAAATTCTTGCATATTCATCGAGCCTTACAAAAGATATTATTTGAGCTTCCCAACATCCAAAATCCTAAGGCTAAAAAGAGTGCCACTATGATTCTTATGCATGAATTTGACTATATAATTCAAGAAGCTAGAGACAACTTTGCTTTTTATAAAATTTGTCTTGAATGTCCTCCAATAGAAGTGATTCTTCATGATAAAGACACCATACGTAGGTTGGAATCTAATGATTACTTTGCTTATGGTGAAAATGTTAGAAAGAGAGTTCCTTATGCTGAATTAATTAAAACCTTGTACCACAATAGTTGTGATAAATTTGAATGGATCACTAAGTGAATTTATAAAGGATTTAGCGAAGCGTGGTTTGAAAGTATGGCTAGGGATCCAATTGATGATGAAATACATATTTTATATGATGATCTCTATGGCGATGATTCGAAGTTTGAAGTAATGAATGTTAAAATTACCGGACAAAGTTCCTTCAACTGTTTAAGTTCTCATACTAGAAAAGTAGCACACGAGAATAGGGAATTAATGAGAAAGGCTTTTGAAGATTTTATAAAAAATATTTGGGAGTGAAAGATGACAATACTCGAAACAATGCCTTATGCCTAGCTAGGGGCGTAAAACAATAACGCTTGTTGGGAGGCAACCCAATAGTTATCTGATTTTTTTTGCTTTTTGTTTCTTTTTTGGTGTGTTGACACAATTATTGCTACTGTTATGATTGTGTTTTTATGTTTTAATTAGTGTTTGTGCCAAGTAAAGCCTTTGGGATGATTTGGATGATAGTTGACTTGATTCTGTGAAAAAAGAGAAACTTTTGCGCCACATACTGGAATTATCCTAATTCACTGGAACGTGATAAAATTCTGATTTTTTTTACACTTGATTGACAAACAAATTTCCCATGTTGTACTAATTTTTTAGATGTTTTGGATTTACATAAGAATAGTGTTTGCTATGATCATTACAGACTGTTCTATTTTAGACATATTATGTTTCCTATTGCATAGTTTGCTTGTTTTGATGATGCTATGTATTATATCGGGGGGTATAAGTCATGGAGAAGTTGGAATAAAGTAGCTATTATGCAATAATAAAATATTAACGGGTTCATAATAGTACCCAAAGTTTATGATTTGCTTATTATACTAACGGATTTCAAAAGGTTTCTTTTGAGTTTTGTGTGCTGAAGTTTTCAAGTTTTGGGTGAGATCATGATGGATGAAGGAATACGGAGCGGCAAGACCCTAAGTTTGGGGATGCTCAAGGCACCCCAAGGTAATATTCAAGGAAGACCCAAGCGTCTAAGCTTGGGGATGCCTCGGAAGGCATCCCCTCTCTCGTCTACCATCTATCGGTATGTCACTTGGAGCTACATTTTTATTCATCACATGATATGAGTTTTGCTTGGAGCGTCTTTTATAGTTGTATTTGCTTTGTTTGCTTTTTAGTTTGCCACAATCATCATTTTTTGGACACACCTTTTGAGAGGGACACACATTTATTCGTGATATGCTAGAATACTCTTTGTCCTTCACTTATATCTTTTGAGCTAGGCAGTTGCTCTAGTGCTTCACTTATATCTTTTAGAGCATGACGGTGGCTATATTTTATAGAAATAGTTGCACTCTCATGCTTCACTTAAATCTTTTTGAGAGTCTAATAAATAGTAATGGAAATTTGCACGACCTATAAGACTAGTCCATAAAGGATAGATATTCAAGAGGGATATAATAAAAACTTTCATGTAGATCACTGAATATGATATGTTTGATTCCTTGCAATAGTTTTGCAATATTAAGATGGTGATTGATGGGTGTATTAGTGGATGATTTTGGTTTAGTAAGAATATTGATGTTAAGGTTTGTGATTCCCGAAGCATGCATGTATTGTCTCTAGTTATGCGATGAAGTTGGAGCATGATTTATTATTGAGTGTCTACCTTATGAGTGGCAGTCGGGGACGAGTGATGGTCCTTTCCTCCCAATCTATCCCCCTAGGGGCATGTGAGTAATACTTTGCCTCGAGGGATAATAAACTTTCACAATAAGTATGTGAGTTCTTTATGACTAATGTGAGTCCATGGATTATACACACTCTTACCTTTTCGCAATTTTCTAGCCTCTTCGGTACCCTGCATTGCCCTTTTCTCACCTCGAGAGTCAGTGTAAACTTTGCTGGTGCATTGCTACTTCTTGAGCTTGCGTTGGTTTTTCCCTTGAAGAGGAAAGGGTGATGCAGCAAAGTAGAGATAAGTATTTCCCTCAGTTTGAGAACCAAGGCATCAATCCAGTAGGAGACAACGCACAAATCACCGAATACCTACAAAAACAATCAAACAACTTGCACCCAACGCGATAAAGGGGTTGTCAATCCCTTCACGGTTATTTGCAAAAGTGAGATCTGATAGAGATAGATAAAAGATAAAGTAAATATTTTTGGTATTTTTGTTTTATAGATCGGAAATAAAAGATTGCAAAATAGTAGATCAGAAACTTGTATGATGAAAAGTAGAAGATTATATGATGGAAAATAGACCCGGGGGCCATAGGTTTCACTAGAGGCTTCTCTCAAGATAGAAAATAATACGGTGGGTGAACAAATTACTGCCGAGCAATTGATAGAAAAGCGCAAAGTTATGACGATATCTAAGGCAATGATCATGAATATAGGCATCACATCCGTGTCAAGTAGACCAAAACGATTCTGCATCTACTACTATTACTCCACACATCGACCGCTATCCAGCATGCATCTAGAGTATTAAGTTCATAAAGAACGGAGTAATGCATTAAGTAAGATGACATGATGTAGAGGAATTAATTCAAGCAATATGATGAAAACCCCATCTTTTTATCCTCGATGGCAATAATACAATACGTGCCTTGCTGCCCCTACTGTCACTGGGAAAGGACACTGCAAGATTGAACCCAAAGCTAAGCACTTCTCCCATTGCAAGAAAAACCAATCTAGTTGGCCAAACCAAACCGATAGTTCGAAGAGAATTACAAAGATATCAAATCATGCATATAAAAATTCAGAGAAGATTCAAATAATATTTATAGATAAGCTGATCATAAATCAACAATTCATCGGATCTCGGCAAACACACCGCAAAAAAGTATTACATCGAATAGATCTCCATGAACATCGAGGAGAACATGGTATTGAGAATCAAAGAGAGAGAAGAAGCCATCTAGCTACTAGCTATGGACCCATAGGTCTGTGGTAAACTACTCATGCTTCATGGGAAGGGCAATGGTGTTGATGTAGAAGCCCTCCGTGATCGAATCCCCCTCCGGCATGGTGCCGGAAAAGGTCCCTGGATGGGATCTCACGAGTACAGAAGGTTGCAGCGGTGGAAAGGTCTTTTCGTGGATGCCTCTGTTGGTTTGGGGATATATGAGTATATATAGGCGAAAGAATTAGGTCAGGAGGTGCACGAGGGCCCACAAGGGTGGGGGGCGTGCCCTACCCCCCTGGGCGCACCGTCCGTCCTTGTGGCCGTCTCGTGGCTCCTCCGGCTTCATCTCCAAGTCTCCTGGTTTCCTTCTGGTCCAAGAAAAATCATCGCAAAAGTTTTATTCCGTTTGGACTTCGTTTGGTATTCCTTTTCTGCGAAACTCAAAAACAAGGAAAAAACAAAAACTGGCATTGGGCTCTAGGTTAATAGGTTAGTCCAAAAAATAATATAAAATAGCATATTAATGCATATAAAACATCCAAAACAAATAATATAATAGCATGGAACAATAAAAAATTATAGATACGTTGGAGACGTATCAAGCATCCCCAAGCTTAATTCCTGCTCGTCCTCGAGTAGGTAAATGATAAAAACAGAATTTTTGATGTGGAATGCTACCTAACATATTTATCCATGTAATTTTCTTTATTGTGGCATGAATGTTCAGATCCATAAGATTCAAAACAAAAGCTTAATATTGACATAAAAACAATAATACTTCAAGCATACTAACAAGGCAATTATGTCTTCTCAAAATAACATGGCCAAAGAAAGCTTATCCCTACAAAATCATACAGTCTGGCTATGCTCCATCTTCATCACACAAAATACTCAAATCATGCACAACCCCGATGACAAGCCAAGCAATTGTTTCATACTTTTGACGTTCTCAAACCTTTTCAACTTTCACGCAATAAATGAGCGTGAGCCATGGACATATCACTATAGGTGGAATAGAATATGATGGTTGTGGAGAAGACAAAAAGAGGGAGATAGTCTCACATCAACTAGGCGTATCAACGGGCTATGAAGATGCCCATCAATAGATATCAATGTGAGTGAGTACGGATAGCCATGCAACGGATGCACTAGAGCTATAAGTGTATGAAAGCTCAAAAAGAAAACTAAGTGGGTGTGCATCCAACTTGCTTGCTCATGAAGACCTAGGGAAATTTGAGGAAGCCCATCATTGAAATATACAAGCCAATTTCTATAATGAAAAATTCCCACTAGTATATGAAAGTGACAACATATGAGACTCTCTATCATGAAGATCGTGGTGCTACTTTGAAGCACAAGTATGGGAAAAGGATAGTAACATTGCCCCTTCTCTCTTTTTCTCTCATTTTTTTTTCCTTTTTTTTCTTTCTTCTTTTTCTCTCTCTTTTTTCCCTTTTTTTCTTTCTTTTTTTTTCTTTGGCTTCTTTGGCCTTTTTTTATTTCCTCACATGGGACAATGCTCTAATAATGAAGATCATCATACTTCTATTTACTTACAACTCAAAAAAATTACAACTCGATACTAGAACAAAATATGACTCTATATGAATGCCTCCGGCGGTGTACCAAGATGTGCAACGAATCAAGTGTGACATGTATGAAAAAATTATGAACGGTGGCTTTGCCACAAATACGATGTCAACTACATGATCATGCAAAGCAATATGACAATGATGATGCGTGTCATAGTAAACGGAATGGTGGAAAGTTGCATGGCAATATATGTCGGAATGGCTATGAAAATGCCATAATAGGTAGGTATGGTGGCTGTTTTGAGGAAGGTATATGGTGGGCGTATGGTACCGGCGAAAGTTGCGCGGTACAAGAGAGGCTAGCAATGGTGAAAGGGTGAGAGTGCGTATAATCCATGGCCTCAACATTAGTCATAAAGAACTCACATACTTATTGCAAAAATCTATTAGTCATCGAAACAAAGTACTATGCGCATGCTCCTAGGGTGATAGATTGGTAGGAAAAGACCATCGATCGTCCCCGACCGCCACTCATAAGGAAGACAATCAAAAAATAACTCATGCTCCAACTTTGTTACATAACGGTTCACCATACGTGCATGCTACGGGACTCACAAACCTTAACACAAGTATTTCTCAAATTCACAATTACTAACTAGCATGACCCTAATATCACCATCTTTATATCTCAAAACAATCATAAGGAATCAAACTTCTCATAGTATTCAATGCACTTTATATGAAAGTTTTTATTATATCCCTCTTGGATGCCTATCATATTAGGACTAAATTTATAACCAAAGCAAATTACCATGCTGTTTAAAGACTCTCAAAATAATATAAGTGAAGCATGAGTGTCGGTGTACTAAGTATTGGGCCATTAGTACCCCGTACTTGTGCACGGGCAGTTGTAGCCATGCTCGCAGCAAGGCTTGTCGGGGAACAGTTCAAGGTTGACTTAGGCCATCAGGGAAATTCTCAAGTCAAAGATATGAGGATCAGTAGATAAGAAGAGCTGGAATCCGAAGGCCAACTTCCCCGGCAAGATCTTGCCGGGGTGGCCTGCAGCGCCCGGCAAGGCTCGGCTCCCGGCAAGGCTTGGCGCCCGGCAAGGTTTTGTCGCTGTGCCACCGCTCTAGCACAGCAACAAACCCGGCATTCTGGGTCCTTCTTTGGATGCGTGGCGACACGCCAATGGAGGAGAGCTTAAGCGGTGCTGATGGGATGGCCCCTTTTTCCATCCCCGAGAAAGTGAGGACACCTAAACGGACACCTCACGGTGCATTAAATGCGTTCGTCCTAATCCGTCAGGGGTTAGGTATGATGACCCTGTAGCTACTTTACACCTCAATGCATGTACATTTTGCCACTGTGGTGACCCCTTTGTGGTATAAAAGGAGGCCCAAGGCAACTGCTACAGGAGAGGAGGATCTTCTGACCCATTCTGCATGCGTAGCTGCTCTTTGAACGTACTGTTCACTGTGAGCGCTCCTGGAGCCTGGGCTCAAGAACACTAATAATAAACAAGGCAGGAGTAAGGTTTTACGCTGATCAGCGGCCCGAACCTGGGTAAAATCGCCCCGCGTCGATCGTTGGTTCTGCTCTTTGCGCATACCTCTCCCCCCGCCGAATCGTAAAGGGCTCCCTTGGGATCCCATAGGTGTCGCACGCCGAAATCTTTGGCGTGCCAAGCAGGGGCAGAAATCGAGAAGCAACCGGCAGGATCATGGAGTGGGCGTTGGAGTTGTCGAGCTTTGGCCTCAAGTTTGAAAGCACTTCGACAATTCAAAGCAGTGCCTTGGCGGAGTTCGTTGCGGAATGGACCCCTACGCCAGATGAAGAGGTTCAAGAAACAACTCTCCCCGGCAAGGAAATTGACCAGCAATGGGTTATGTACTTTGACGGGGCTTTTTCGCTGCAAGGCACCGGTGCTGGCGTGCTGCTTATCGCACCCATCGGAGAGCACCTCAAGTACGTAGTCCAAATGTGTTTTCCCCGGGAGAGTTCGACCAACAACACAGCAGAATACGAGGGTTTGCTTGCCGGTCTTAGGATCGCGGCAGACCTTGGTATCAAAAAGCTCGTCATCAGAGGCGATTCACAGCTTGTCGTCAGGCAAGTTAACAAGAGTTATCAGTGTCCATTGATGCAAGCCTACGTGGATGAAGTGAGAAAAATGGAAGAGCACTTTGACGGTCTGCAAATGGAGCACGTCCCTTGTGCCGAGAACAGTATTGCTGACGACCTGTCAAAGCATGCCGCCCTCAAGTTACCTGTGGAACCAGGAACTTTTGTGCTCCAATTGACTCAACCATTCGTGGCGCCATCAATGCAGCAAGAAAAGAGAAGAAAGTTGAACTCCGGTCAGTACTTCCCGGCAGAGCTCCCGGGAGCCGCCGGCAAGGAAGTTGCCGGGATCGACGACATGTCTGCCGGGGAACAACAGGCTCCAGCAGGGGCTCAGGCCCTTGCCATCGAGACAAACGTTCCCCCGGCGGAGGAGATGCCTTTAGTCCTAACTGTCGAGCCCCAGGCTCTAGCATGGGCGCAGCACATTGTCCATTTCCTTCAAACAAGAGAACTCCCGGAGGAACAGGAAGAAGCGGAAAGAGTAGCCCGTCGGTCTGTTATGTACAAGTTCGTCGATGATGTCCTGTACAGAAAGAGACCAAATGGTGTGAAATTGAAGTGCATTCCTCGGGAGGATGGACTAGAGCTGTTGGCAGAAATACATGGAGGCATATGTGGCTCTCACATAGGGTCAAGAGCACTTGCCGGGAAAGTATTCCGGCACGGTTTCTTTTGGCCCACCGCTCTCCAGGATGCAACTGCACTAGTAACTAAGTGTGAAGCGTGCCAGTTTCATTCGAAGAAATCGCATCAACCAGCTCAAGCTCTTCAGACAATCCCTCTCTCCTGGCCATTTTCGGTCTGGGGGCTCGGCATACTGGGCCCTTTCCCCCGTGCTACCGGGGGCTTTGAGTACTTGTACGTTGCTATCGACAAGTTCACAAAGTGGCCGGAGGTGGAAGCAGTGAGGAAGGTGACAGCACAATCGGCCGTCAAGTTCTTTAAAGGAATAGTTTGCCATTTCGGTGTGCCCAACAGGATCATCACCGACAACGGCACGCAATTCACAAGTCGCACCTTCATGCAGTACGTCCAAGACCTTGGCGGCAAAAATTGTTTTGCCTCTGTTGCTCACCCTAGAAGCAATGGCCAAGCGGAGAGGGCCAATGCTGAAGTGCTGCGCGGTCTCAGGACCAGAACCTTTGACAGGCTGAAAAAGTGCGGAAGACGCTGGATTGATGAGTTGCCGGCGGTTCTTTGGTCAATCCGAACGACACCAAACCGAGCCATCGGCCAGACACCCTTCGCTCTGGTCTACGGAGCGGAGACAATTCTCCCCACGAAACTCACATACGGATCTCCTCGAGTGCTCGCTTATGATGAGCTTGAGGAAGAGCAACTGCGGCAAGATAACGCTGTGCTCCTCGAGGAGAATCGTCTTCAGGCTGCTGTGTGAGCTGCACGCTACCAGCAAGCTTTGCGCCGCTACCATAGCCGCAAAGTTCATGCCCGAAGCCTTGAGGAAGGCGACCTTGTTTTTCGGCGGATTCAATCCGCCAAGAATTCAAACAAGTTGACGCCAAACTGGGAAGGCCCTTATCGGGTAGTACGAGTCACCAAGCCCGGCGCTGTCCGCTTGGAGACCGAAGATGGCGTTCCAGTGAGCAATTCTTGGAATATCGAACATCTTCGCAAGTTCTACCCGTAAGGCGTGGTTGCCGGGGGCCCCCGGCAACCACCCTTTTGTACAAGTCTTGCCGGTGAGGCATATGATCCTTTGTACAAAGCCAGGCGCAGACCCTGAGCACAAATGAATAAATTTAAGTGTTGTGCATTCCCTTATTGATTTCCATGTTCATATTTATATATGCATGTTTGTCTAAGATGTTGTATGACACCTACTCCCGGTAAGTTCTAACGAACCGCCAAGGTTTCATATCTTTATTTTCTATTCTTTCTTTTTCTTAAAAGACAGAGGGATTCCTCGCGTGCACATTTGCCGGGGGGGGGGGGAAGGGAGATATGAGTACCAGTTGGCAACGTTCAGAATCGACGCTTGCCGGAGGAAGGACAGTGACAGAAAGCTAAGTTCTAAAAACTTAGAACAAATTTTCCTTTATTGCAAAGTTATTTCCTTGGACGATTCCGACTCTTGTATGGAAAATCTGCACGCGAAGGAACCCTTGTTGTAATCAGTTGCGCCCTTATTTTGTTTTGAGTCTGCTCAACGATTTAAGTGGCTGCACTGAGAACGCCAAGGAGTCTTGCCTGCCGCTGCGCCTCCAGCAGGCTGCTGAAGTCCCGCACCCAGCGCTCGCAGCAGGTTGCGCGCCGGCATGTTTTTCAGTAAGCGTAGGGTGAACTCCATACACAAAGGAATCAGACAAGGAAAATAGCAAGCATGTACCCAAACATAAGCAAGTTATATTACATTAATGAGTTGCCGCAATTCTAACTTGAGACTTAATTGTCTTTGACATGGAATGACGACGGCAAAAAAAGGTGGAGCAGTTAATCTCTGCGCTGGCCTTCGATCCTTTTGATGGAGTCCACCTTCTCAAGGATAGGCGCGACGAGCTCTTCGAGCGCCTCGAGATTTGCGTCCTTTGGCAGATGGCCAAGCGCATTGGAGAGGTCGATGCCGGGATTGTGGTGCACCACCTTGATAAGCACTTTGCGGAGGACGGCCCGGCAAAGCCGGTGGGTCTCGTTGGCCAATTGAGTCGCCCGGTTAGACTAGAGCAACTTCAGGGCATCAATGATGCTCTCGAAGAACATCGTCAACCTGGCACTCGAAGATATCCTTTCCTCGGAAGAATACCTGAAGTTTGACAGGCCCATGGCTGACAGTTCTGCCGTAAGCTTCTTTGCAGCATCGATGAGACGTCCAGTCCAGATCTCCACCCGCTTTTCGTAATCAATTTGGGCGGCAGCAGCGCTCTTGAGCAGGTTCCTCTCTCCCTGGAGATCTTTGAGTAGGGCCTTCTCGCAGGCCCTGCCGGCCTCAAGGGACTTCTGCAACGTGGTCAGCTTCAGCTCCAGAACGGCAATGGCTTCATTTGCTGAGGAGAGCTGCTTGGTCTTGTTAGACATGGCAACTTGCATCTCCGCCAAGGTGTGGAGGGTTTTTTCCCTGTCGCCTTTGAGCGTTGAGAGCTCCTTGCCGTGTTCTTCAAGATCCGCTTCTAGCTTCTTGACTTTGTCGCCCAGCTCACTCTTGGCGGCCTCTGCAGCCTCGGCAGCATCGATGGCCTCCTTGAGCTTGCCGGCATGATCTGCAGTTAGAGCTTCGAGCGCCTCTTTGTGCTTCTGCTCTAGCTCCTGGGTCCGCCGCGCGACAAGCTTCTCGATATCTTCATCTTTGCTGTGAAGCTTGGCGGCGAGCGCCTGCTCACGTGCGGTGAGGTCTTCCTCGTGAGCATCAAGTGCAATGCGACGCCCCATCAGGAGAGCATCTTCAGCAGCAATTCTCTGCGTCGCTTCATCCTGCGCCTTCTCCATGTCAGATTGTTTCAGGAGGATTTCTGTCCACTGCTGGCTCACTTGTTCTCGGCCAGCAGTCAACTCTTGGAGGGCCTCGGCGTACCAAACTTGCATTTGTTTGATGCGCCTCTGGAAATCTGCTTTGGCCGCATCGACAACTGCCATTCTGGAATCCGCTTTCTCTTTTCGGGCGCGGTGGAGAGCCTGGAGCTTGCGGAAATTTTCGCCCATGGCCTGAAGGAGCTGATCCTCTTCAGACTTGCCGCTGCTAGCGCCTTGGTCATCAACAACCTCGAGCCCGGCAGCAGCGATGATTTCCTCGTCGAAGACTTCCCCTTCGGCTGGTGCCCCAATGCTTGCCGTCCCCGGTAAGTTGACGAACAGGTTCTCGCCAACCTTGAGATATTTGCTGGATGAGGGGCCTTCAGATGTTGACGGTTGATCCTCAACAACCGCCTCACCAGTAGCAGGGGGCTCCGTGGCCGGCGTAGCGCCTGGCGCTCCTGCGGCAGGAATGCCGTCAGTACGGTCATCAGCCTCCTTGCCATCCTCTTCGGCAGGCTCTTTGGCGGGTTCCTCCTGCACAGTCTCGGCGGCCTCGACAGTGGCATCTTTGGCGGCCTCGCTGGCGGCGATCCTGTTTGCCTCGGCAGCGGCGTCCCTGGCGGTCTCCTTGATGACAACGTCGACGTCCATGTGTTCCATCACAGGGAACTCTGGAGGACAAAGGAGGGAAACAGAATAAGATCAATATTGAAGTTCAAAGGGACCAAAGAAAAAGAGATAAAGGAAAGAATAGCAAGCACACTAAGGCAATCAGTTACCTGCGTCGAGCTGTTGAGAGGTGGCCTCGCCCCTCCCGGCGACCTCGGTTGCCGGGGGAGGGTTGCCGGTGCCCATGCTTGCCGGCTCCTCCTCAATCAAGATGGGCTCATCGATAGGATCCGCTGCCGGTTAGGCGCTTGTGGGCGGCGTGGTTGATGGAGGTGGCACGACGGGAGCGTCTTCCAATAACTCTCCTTGTTGCCGTTCTTCTCCTGCAAGCCCAGAGATATCAGCGGCAAGAATAGAAACCTCAGCGCCCGCCAACGAAAAAAGAGCAACGAACTTACGCTGGGGGCTGCGCTGGGGGCTGTGCTGGGGACTGCGTTGAGGGCTGAGCTCCGGGCTGACGATAACAGTTTCTGGCACGCTCGTGGAGCCTGCCGGGGGCTCATCGCCCGTGGATGTCTTTGTCCTCTTCGTCATCCTCTCCAGCAAGGTTTCTGCATCACTGCTGAAACAATACAAGCAAGTCAGTAAGATTAATCCAGGATTGGAAGATAAAGGCTGTGGCAAGGTACTCACTCTTCCTCTTCTCGCTCCGGACTAAAGCCGGAGATGTCGAATTCGGCCTCCGTTGCGATGTCTGAGTGGGGAGGCGGAGGAGGGGTCCTAGGTCGCTTGGCTGTGGCAGGCGCTGGGGGTTGGCGCGTTTCCGTCACCTCAGCTTCCGGTGCGGTAGTGCGAGACACCCCTGTCGCCGCAGTTGCCGCTGGTGTGGGTCTCGCGCGCCGCGCAGGTTGCTGTCGAACCCCTTGCCGCGACGCAGTCTTGCCGGCCACTTTCTTGCTAGGAGCCTCGCTGCTCGAGGAAGGTTGGCTTGCCGGGATGTCAGACGCAGCCTTTTGAAGAACATGCTTTGTCTTCTTCGGGGCTGGGAGCTCTTCTTGCGGTTCTTCTTCAGCCGTGTCTTCGTCGGACGAGCTCTCAGTGGCAGTGCTACCCTGTTCCCCGGCAGGATCTTCCTCCACCACCGCCTCTGCATCACTGGTTTCCCATTCTGCGAAGCCGACGCTGCCGGCCTTCGTGGCAAGATTTGCCTCCTCCGCCCTGGTGGCGATGTATGCCACCTCTTCGTCGGTGGTGGCCCGGAGCAAGTCTGCTTCTTCCCGGACGGCCCTCTCCGTCAAGTTATCAAAGAACTTATGTGCATCTTCCTCGGATGGCTCAACCCATGTCGCGTCAAGACCGTGGGCGTTGAACATCAGCATGAAGGCGATGATTGATCCCAGAGCAGAATTGCTGCACAGAGGGACAATCCTTGCTGGCAACCGATGCTTGTCGTCGCGCTGGAACAACTTTTGGCGGAGGGCGCCGAGTTGCATGGTAGTCAAATTGTTGTTCAATCCAGGACGCGGCCTCATGATGTCCGCTGCGTTCCGGTACTCCCAAGCTGGTCTTCCTCTGTTCTGTAGCGGGGCGATGCGGCGACGGAGGAAATCAAAGCCGATCATCTCCATAGTTTGGCCGGCGGCTTTCAGGCGAAGGATCCTGGTGATGGCGATTGTGAGCCTCTCGTCCTCCGTGGCAAGGCCGCTCCAATCGCTGCCTCTGACCGCCTTCTGCCGTCGAGGCAAACAGAACGGATGAGGATCTGCTTCCTTGATCCAGCACCACTCAGACCGCCATTCGTCCCACTTCTCCCGGTAAACTCCCTCTGGGTATATCTCCTTATTCCAAGCCCGTGGAATCCAAGCGATAGAACCAGAAAGGGCCTCACCCTTTTGGATGCGAGGAATAAAATAATGGTGGAAGAGGGCGGTATTGGGAACTACTCCGACAAAATTTTCGCAAAGATGAGCGAAGACAGACATACACATTACGGCGTTTGGCGTGAAGTCAAGAAGATGGAAGCCGTATGTGTACATGATGTCGTTAAAGAAGTCAGAAAAGGGAGGGCAGAGCCCGCAATAGAAATATGCGACAAAAAAGGGGTATCTGTCCGACCCACTCTTGGAGGAAGAACCTGGAATCACGCGAGTGGCAGGGTGAGCTTGCGTCTCCCTCACCCACATACACTGGTACCGCCTCTTCGAAGCTTCCGCATCGAGCGACGGGGCGAAGACGACGTACTTCTTCCGCATATTCACCAGTTCGCTCTCCGGGACATCGGTTTTCGCCTCCTTGCCTTTGCCTTTGCTGGTCTTGGGCGGCATGGCGACTGCAAGGGCGGAAGCCGGGGATGGAGCGGGCGTGGAGGCGGCGAGCGAAAGAGGGAAGGTTTTGCTCTGAGCTCGAGAGAAGGAAAGCAATGGCGACGGCCAGATTGAGAAGAAAAGGGGGTAAATAGGCTTGTGCCTCTGCGGCTTCTCCTTTTTATGGTGAAGGAGGGGGGCGCCTCTTTTACTCCCCAATGTGAATGCGCCTCTGCGGGCGCGTTGCAGTTGCAGCTTTTGAGGCACGCTTCCCACGTCGCGCATTTGGCGCGCGTAGTGGGGGGCACAGTAAACATGATATTTACGAGCAGTTAATCCCCTGCCATGTGTGCCCGTGCACTGTTTGGGCCTAGCCCAACAACGCCTCGCACTCGTGTATGGCCTAGGCCCGGGGGCTCCTATCGGTGTACTAAGTATTGGGCCATTAGTACCCCGTACTTGTGCACGGGCAGTTGTAGCCATGCTTGCGGCAAGGCTTGTCGGGGAACAGTTCAAGGTTGACTTAGGCCATCAGGGAAATTCTCAAGTCAAAGATATGAGGATCAGCAGATAAGAAGAGCTGGAATCCGAAGGCCAACTTCCCCGGCAAGATCTTGCCGGGGTGGCCTACAGCGCCCGGCAAGGCTTGGCTCCTGGCAAGGCTTGGCGCCCGGCAAGGTTTTGTCGCTGTGCCATCGCTCTAGCACAGCAACAAACCCGACATTCTGGGTCCTTCTTTGGATGTGTGCCGACGCGCTAATGGAGGAGAGCTTAAGCGGTGCTGATGGGATGGCCCCTTTTTCCATCCCCGAGAAAGTGAGGACACCTAAACGGACACCTCACGGTGCATTAAATGCGTTCGTCCTAATCCGTCAGGGGTTAGGTATGATGACCCTGTAGCTACTTTACACCTCAATGCATGTACATTTTGCCACTGTGGTGACCCCTTTGTGGTATAAAAGGAGGCCCAAGGCAACTGCTACAGGAGAGGAGGATCTTCTGGCTCATTCTGCATGCGTAGCTACTCTTTGAACGTACTGTTCACTGTGAGCGCTCCTGGAGCCTGGGCTCAAGAACACTAATAATAAACAAGGCAGGAGTAGGGTTTTACGCTGATCAGCGGCCCGAACCTGGGTAAAATTGCCCCGCGTCGATCGTTGGTTCTGCTCTTTGCACATACCTCTCCCCCCGCCGAATCGTAAAGGGGTCCCTTGGGATCCCATAGGTGTCGCACACCGACAATGAGAGTTCAATAATTTCTACAAAATAAAGCCACCGCCGTGCTCTAAAAAGATATAAGTGAAGCACTAGAGCAAAATTGCCTATCTCAAAAGATATAAGTGAAGCACAAAGAGTACTCTAATAAATCACGATTCATGCGTGTCCCTCTCAAAAGGTGTGTACAGCAAGGATGATTGTGGCAAACTAAAAAGCAAAGACTCAAATTATACAAGACGCTCCGAGCAAAACACATATCATGTGGTGAATAAAAATATAGCCTCAAGTAAAGTTACCGATAGACGAAGACGAAAGAGGGGATGCCTTCCGGGGCATCCCCAAGCTTAGGCTCTTGGTTGTACTTGAATATTACCTTGGGGTGCCTTGGGCATCCCCAAGCTTAGGCTCTTGCCACTCCTTATTCCATAGTCCATCAAATCCTTACCCAAAACTTGAAAACTTCACAACACAAAACTCAACAGAAAATCTCATAAGCTCCGTTAGTATAAGAAAATAAATCACCACTTTGGTACTGTTGTGAACTCATTATTTATTTATATTAGTGTAATATCTACTGTATTCCAACTTTTCCATGGTTCATACCCCCCGATACTACCCATAGATTCATCCAAATAAGCAAACAACACAAAGAAAACAGAATCTGTCAAAAACAGAACAGTCTGCGGAGATCCGGATTTTTCTATTACTTCTGCAACTCCAAAAATTATGGAAATTCTGTGACTGGACGCAAAAGTTTCTGTTTTTCAGCAAGATCAAATCAACTATCACCGTAAGCCATCCCAAAGGTTTTACTTGGAACAAACACTAATTAAAACACCAAAACACATCTAACCAGAGGCTAGATGAATTATTTATGGAAAAACAGGAAATAAAAATATTGGGTTGTCTCCCAACAAGCGCTTTTCTTTAAAGCCTTTTAGCTAGGCATTGATAATTTCAATGATGCTCACACAAAAGAGAAGAATTAAAGCACAAAGAGA
The DNA here is from genome assembly GCA_011799875.1 of Thinopyrum elongatum. NCBI lineage: Eukaryota > Viridiplantae > Streptophyta > Magnoliopsida > Poales > Poaceae > Thinopyrum > Thinopyrum elongatum. Next base: position 387,675,861 of record CM022298.1, read on the forward strand.
GCATCATAAAACACGTGACAAACACATCTAAGTCTAACATACTTCCTATGCATAGGCATTTTACAAGCAAACAAATTATCAAGGCAAGCAAAAACTAGCATATGCAAGGAAGAAGAAAGAGACGATAGCAATCTCAGCATGAAGAGAGGTAATTTAGTAACATAAAAATTTCTACAACCATATTTTCCTCTCTCATCATAGTTACATGTAGGATCATAAGCAAATTCAACAATATAGCTATCACATAACATATTCTCAACACGATCCACATGCATGCGAAGTTGACACTCTTCCAAAATAGTGGGATTAATATTAACTAAAGTCATGACCTCTCCAAACCCACTTTTATTAAAAATTTCATAAGATTGGACATTCTCCAAATATGTGGGATCTAAAGTTGACACTCTTCCAAACCCACTTTTAGTATTATTGCAAACATTATTATCAATCTCATATTCATCATGGGGCTTAAATAAATTTTCAAGATCATAAGAAAAATCACCCCAATCATGATCATTGCAACAAGTAGTGGACCTAGCCAAACTAGCATCTCCAAGCTTAGGGTTTTGCATATCATTAGAACAACTGACATTAATAGAATTTATAGTAGAACCATTGCAATCATGCTTTTTATTCAAGGAGCTATCGTGAATCACTTCATAAATTTCTTCATCACAATTTTCAGATTCACTAATTTCAAGAAAAACTTCATAAAGATAATCTAGTGCACAAAACTCACTAGCAATTGGTTCATCAAAATTGGATCTCTTAAAAAGATTTGCAAGTGGATGAGGATCCATAAACTTTTAGCAAGCGAAGATGCAAGCAAAAAGAAGGCACATGGTAACACAGGCAAACAAAAGATCGAACGGAAGAAGGGCGAATAAAATGGCAAATCTTTTCAAAAATCGTTTTAGAAGCGGGGGAGAGGAAAACAAGAGGCAAATGGCAAATAATGTAATGCAAGAGAAGAGAGTTTATGATGGGTACTTGGTATGTCTTGACTTGGCGTAGATCTCCCCGGCAACGGTGTCAGAAATTCTTCCTGCTACTTCTTGAGCTTGCGTTGATTTTTCCCTTGAAGAGGAAAGGGTGATGCAGCAAAGTAGAGATAAGTATTTCCCTCAGTTTGAGAACCAAGGCATCAATCCAGTAGGAGACAACGCACAAATCACCGAATACCTACAAAAACAATCAAACAACTTGCACCCAACGCGATAAAGGGGTTGTCAATCCCTTCACGGTTATTTGCAAAAGTGAGATCTGATAGAGATAGATAAAAGATAAAGTAAATATTTTTGGTATTTTTGTTTTATAGATCGAAAATAAAAGATTGCAAAATAGTAGATCAGAAACTTGTATGATGAAAAGTAGAAGATTATATGATGGAAAATAGACCCGGGGGCCATAGGTTTCACTAGAGGCTTCTCTCAAGATAGAAAATAATACGGTGGGTGAACAAATTACTGCCGAGCAATTGATAGAAAAGCGCAAAGTTATGACGATATCTAAGGCAATGATCATGAATATAGGCATCACATCCGTGTCAAGTAGACCAAAATGATTCTGCATCTACTACTATTACTCCACACATCGACCGCTATCCAGCATGCATCTAGAGTATTAAGTTCATAAAGAACGGAGTAACGCATTAAGTAAGATGACATGATGTAGAGGAATTAACTCAAGCAATATGATGAAAACCCCATCTTTTTATCCTCGATGGCAACAATACAATACGTGCCTTGCTGCCCCTACTGTCACTGGGAAAGGACACTGCAAGATTGAACCCAAAGCTAAGCACTTCTCCCATTGCAAGAAAAACCAATCTAGTTGGCCAAACCAAACTGATAGTTCGAAGAGAATTACAAATATGTCAAATCATACATATAAGAATTCCTAGAAGATTCAAATAATATTCATAGATAAGCTGATCATAAATCCACAATTCATCAGATCTCGGCAAACACACCGCAAAAAAGTATTACATCGAATAGATCTCCAAGAACATGGTATTGAGAATCAAAGAGAGAGAATAAGCCATCTAGCTACTAGCTATGGACCCGTAGGTCTGTGGTAAACTACTCATGCTTCATCGGAAGGGCAATGGTGTTGATGTAGAAGCCCTCCATGATCGAATCCCCCTCCAGCAGGGTGCCGGAAAAGGTCCCTGATCTCACGGGTACAGAAGGTTGCGGCGGTGGAAAGGTCTTTTCGTGGATGCCTCTGTTGGTTTGGGGATATATGAGTATATATAGGTGAAAGAATTAGGTCAGGAGGTGCACGAGGGGCCCACAAGGGTGGGGGGCGCGCCCTACCCCCCTGGGCGCGCCCTACCCCCCTGGGCGCGCCCTTCGTCCTTGTGGCCGCCTCGTGGCTCCTCCGACTTCATCTCCAAGTCTCCTGGTTTCCTTCTGGTCCAAGAAAAATCATCGAGAAAGTTTTATTCCGTTTGGACTCCGTTTGGTATTCCTTTTCTGCGAAACTCAAAAACAAGGAAAAAATAGAAACAAGCACTGGGCTCTAGGTTAATAGGTTAGTCCCAAAAATAATATAAAATAGCATATTAATGCATATAAAACATCCAAAACAGATAATATAATAGCATGGAACAATCAAAAATTATAGATACGTTGGAGACGTATCATGCATCCAAACCCCGTGATATGATACACTCTATCACACGTAAGACTCCTTATATCTTCCTCAAAACAGCCACCATACCTACATGTCATGGCATTTCCATAGCCATTCCAAGATATATTGCCATGCAACTTCCACCATTCTGTTTTCATGACATACGTGTTCATTGTCATATTGCTTTGCATGATCATGTAGCTGACATAGTATTTGTGGCTCAACCACTGATTGCTTGTATCTGTGTTGGTATTTCCCCGAAGAGGAGAGGATGATGCAGCACAGCAAAGGTAAGTATTTCCCTCAGTTATGAAACCAAGGTTATCAATCCAGTAGGAGAACCAAGCAACACTATGTAAACGGTACTTGCACACAAATAACAAATACTTGCAACCCAAGGCGTAAGAGGGGTTGTCAATCCCTCCTCGGTAATAAGATAGATAAAATTGTATGAGATTGGATCAATAGATCTAGTGAAAACACAAAATAAAATAAATAAAGAAAAAGTGTAGCAAGGTATTTTTGGAAAAATAGATCTGAAAACAATATGATAAAAGATAAACCCAGGGGCCGTAGATTTCACTAGTGGCTTCTCTCGAGAAAATAGCATACGATGGGTAAACAAATTATTGTTGGGCAATTGATAAAAGAGCAAATAATTATGACGATATCCAAGGCAATGATCATGTATATAGGCATCACGTCCAAGATTATTAGACTGACTCCTGCCTGCATCTACTACTATTACTCCTCACATCGACCACTATTGAGCATGCATCTAGTGTATTAAGTTCATGGAGAAACGGAGTAATGAAATAGGAACGATGACATGATGTAGACAAGATCTATTCATGTAGGAATAGACCCCATCTTTTTATCCTTAATAGCAACGATACATGCGTGCCTTGCTACCTTTTCTGTCACTGGGTGAGGACACTGCAAGATCGAACCCATCACAAAGCACCTCTTCACATTGCAAGAAAAATCAATCTAGTTGGCCAAACCAAACCAAAGTTTCGGAGAAGAAATACGAGGCTATAAAAATCATGCATATAAGAGATCAAAGAAGACTCAAATAATATTCATAGATAGAACTGATCATAAACTCGCAATTCATCGGATCCCAACAAACACACCGCAAAAATTCATTACATCAAATAGATCTCCAAGAACATCGAGGAGAACATTGTATTGAGAATCAAAAAGAGAGAAGAAGGGATCTGGCTACTGCCTACGGACCCGTAGGCCTATGGTAAAATACTCACGCATCATCGGAGTAGCACCAATGAGGATTATGAACCCCTCCGTGATCGTGTTCCCCTCCGACAAGGTGCCGGAATAGGGCTCTAGATTGGATCCCGTGGTTCTAGAGCTTGCGGCGGCTAAAATTGTGTTTCGTCAATGCCCCTAGGGTTTCTGGAATATTTGGGTATTTATAGAGCTGAGAGATGGTGGAAAGGACCTCCAGTGCCCATCTTCTGGTATATAGGTCATTTTGACCTAGAAAAAATCAAGAGGGGACTTTCGATACGAAGCGCCGCCGTCTCGAGGTGGAACTTGGGCAGGAGCACTTTTGCCCTCCGGCGGAGCGATTCCGCCGGGGGAAATCATCGCCATCGTCATCACCAACAACCCTCTCATCTTTGGGAGGGCAATCTCCATCAACATCTTCGACAGCACCATCTCCTCTCAAACCCTAGTTCATCTCTTGTGTTCAATCTTTGTACCGGAACCTCAGATTGGTACCTGTGGGTGACTAGTAGTGTTGATTACATCTTGTAGTTGATTACTATATGGTTTATTTGGTGGAAGATTATATGTTCAGATCCATTATGCTATTTAATACCCCTCTGATCTTGAGCATGATTATCATTTGTGAGTAGTTACTTTTGTTCTTGAGGTCACGAGAGAAGTCATGTTGCAAGTAATCATGTGAACTTGATATGTGTTCGATATTTTGATGATATGTATGTTTCGATTCCCTTAGTGGTGTCATGTGAACGTCGACTACATGGCACTTCACCATATTTGGGCATAAGGGAATGCATTGTGGAGTAGTTATTAGATGATGGGTTGCTAGAGTGACAGAAGCTTAAACCCTAGTTTATGCGCTACTTCATAAGGGACCGATTTGGATCCAAAAGTTTAATGCTATGGTTAGATTTTATCTTAATACTTTTCTCATAGTTGCGGATGCTTGCGAGGGGATTAATCACAAGAAGGATGTTTGTTCAAGTAAGAATAGCACCTAAGCACCAGTCCACACACATATCAAATTATCAAAGTAGTGAACACGAATCAAACCAACATGATGAAAGTGATATGGTGAAATTCCCGTGTACCCCCAAGAACGCTTTTTTTATCATAAGAGACCATTTTGGCCTGTTCTATGCCACAAAAGGATTGGGCTACCTTGCTGCACTTATTTACCTTTACCATTACTTACTCGTTATAAATTATCTTGCTATCAAACTACTTGTTACTGACTATTTCAGTGCTTGCAGAAAATACCTTGCCGAAAACCACTTGTCATTTCCTTCTGCTCCTCGTTGGGTTCGACACTCTTACTTATCAAAAGGACTACGATTGATCCCCTATACTTGTGGGTCATCAAGACTCTTTTTTTGCGCCATTGCCGGGGAGTGAAGCACTCTTGGTAAGTGGAAATTGGTAAGGAAAAATTATTACTACGTGCTGAAATTTATTGTCACTTGTTACTATGGAGAATCATCCTTTGAGGAGTTTGTTCGGGGTATCTTCACCTCGACCGGAAGCACAATTAGTTACCCCTCAACCTACTACACCTAGTAAAAATATTGGTTATGAAATTCCTTCGGGTATGATAGAACAACTTCTAGCTAATCCTTATGCAGGAGATGGAACTGAACATACTAATATGCATTTGATATATGTGGATGAAATTTGTGGATTATTTAAGCTTGCAGGTTTATCCGGAGATGAAGCTAAGAAGAAGTTTTTCCATTTATCTTTGAAGGGAAAAGCGTTGACATGGTATAGGCTATGCGATGATACTGGATCTTGGAACTGGAATCGATTGATATTGGAATTTCCCCAAATATTTTATCCTATGCATCTAGTTCATCGTGATCGAAATTATATATATAATTTTTGGACTCATGAAGGAGAAATTATCGCTCTAGCTTGGGGGAGGCTTAAGTCAATGTTATATTCATGCCCCAATCATGAGCTCTCGAGAGAAATTATTATTCAGAATTTTTTTGCTCGGCTTTCTCATGATGATAGATCCATGCTCGATATTTCTTGTTCTGGTTCTTTTATGAAGAAGACTATTGAATTCAGGTGGGATCTTTTAGAAAGAATTAAACGCAACTCTGAAGATTGGGAACTCGACGAAGGTAAAGAGTCAGGTATTAAGCTTGAATTTGATTGTGTTAAATCTTTTATGAATACAATGCTTTTCACAAGTTTAGCACTAAATATGGACTTGACTCTGAGATAGTAGCCTCTTTTTGTGAATCTTTTGCTACTCATGTTGATCTCCCTAAGGAGAAGTGGTTTAGATATCATCCCCCTATTAAAGAAGAAATTAAAGAACCGGTCATAGTTAAAGATGAAACTATTATTTACAATGTTGATCCAGTTGTGCCTACTGCTTATATTGAAAAACCAACTTTCCCTGTTAGGATAAAGGAACATGCTAAGGTTTCAAGTGTGGTTCGCAAAAGTAATATTAGAGCACCTAAACCTGCTGAACAAATTAAAGTAGAACCTAGTGTTGCTATGGTTAAAGATCTCCTAGTACAAAATATTGATGGGCATGTTATTTACTTCTGCGATGCTGCTGCTAGAATTGTGAAACCCGATGAAAAAGATAAACATAGACCTGTTGTTGGCATGCATGTTGTCTCAGTTAAAATAGGAGATCATTGTTATCATGGTTTATGTGACTTAGGTGCTAGCATGAGTGCTATTCCTTTTACCTTATACCAAGAAATTATGAATGACATAACACCTGCTGAAATAGAAGACATAGATGTTACTATTAAACTTGCTAATAGAGACACCATCACACCACTTGGGATTGTCAGAGATGTTGAAGTCTTGTGTGGGAAAATAAAATACCCTACTGATTTTCTAGTTCTTGGTTCCCCACAAGATGATTTTTGTCCCATTATCTTTGGTAGACCTTTCATGAACACCGTGAATGCTAAAATAGATTGTGAAAAACAAACTGTCAGTGTTAGCTTTGGTAATGAGTCTCATGAGTTTAATTTCTCCAAGTTTAGTAGACAACCACATAAGAAAGAATTACCGAGTAAGGATGAAATAATTGGTCTTGCTTCTATTGCCGTGCCTCCTACTGATCCACTGGAACAATATTTGCTAGACCATGAAAATGATATGCATATGCATGAAAGAAATGAAATAGATAAAATTTTCTTTGAACAACGACCTCTACTCAAACACTATTTGCCTATTGAAACTCTAGGAGGTCCTCCTCCACCTAAAGGTGATCATGTGTTTGAATTAAAGCAATTGCCTAACACTTTGAAATATGCTTATCTTGGTGAGAAAAAGATATATCCTAATATTATTAGTGCTAACCTTTCAGAACATGAAGAAGAAAGATTATTTAAAATTATGAAGAAGCACTGTGCTGCCATTGGATATACTCTTGATGATCTTAAGGGCATTAGTCCTACTCTCTGTCAGCACAAGATTAATATGGAACCTGATGCTAAACCCGTTGTTAATCATCAATGATGTTTGAATCCTAAGATGAAAGAAGTGGTAAGAACTGAAATATTAAAGCTTCTCGAAGCATGTATAATCTATCCCATAGCTGATAGTAGATGGGTAAGTTCTGTTCATTGTGTCCCTAAGATGGGAGGTATTACTATTGTTCCTAATGATAAAAATGAACTTATTCCACAAAGAATTGTTACTGGCTATAGAATGGTAAATGATTTTAGAAAATCAAATAAAGCAACTAGAAAGATCATTACCCTTTGCCTTTTATTGATCAAATGTTGGAAAGATTATCTAAGCACACACACTTTTGTTTTCTGGATGGATATTCTGTTATTTCTCAAATACCTGTTTCACAATCTGATCAAGAGAAAACCACCTTTACCTGCCCATTTGGAACATATTCTTATAGACGTATGCCTTTTGGTTTTTGTAATGCACCTGCCACCTTTCAAAGATGTATGACTGCTATATTCTCTGATTTTTGTGAAAAGATTGTTGAGGTTTTCATGGATGATTTTTCTGTTTATGGAACTTCTTTTGATGATTGCTTGAGCAACCTTGATCGAGTTTTGCAGAGATGTGAGCAAACTAATCTTGTATTGAATTGGGAGAAGTGCCACTTTACGGTTAATGAAGGCATTGTCTTGGGGCATAAAATTTCTGAACGAGGTATTGATGTGGACCAAGCTAAAGTTGATGCAATTGAGAAAATGCCATGTCCTAAAGATATTAAAGGTATTCGTAGTTTCCTTGGTCATGCTGGTTTCTATAGGAGGTTTATTAAAGACTTCTCTAAAATTTCTAGGCTTCTTACAAAAGGATGTTCCATTTGTTTTTGATGATGACTGTGTAGAAGCCTTTAAAACACGTAAGGAAGCCTTAACTTCTGCACCTATTGTTCAACCACCTGATTGGAACTTGACTTTTGAAATCATGTGTGATGCTAGTGATTATGCTGTTGGTGCTGTTCTAGGATAAAGAGTTGATAAGAAATTAAATGTTATCCATTATGCTAGCAAAACCCTAGACAGTGCCCAAAGAAATTATGCTACTACTAAAAAGGAATTTTTAGCAGTTGTGTTTGCTTGTGACAAATTCAGATCTTACATTGTTGATTCCAAAGTAATTGTTCACACTGATCATGCTGCTATTAAATATCTTATGGAAAAGAAAGATGCTAAACCTAGACTCATTAGGTGGGTTCTTTTGCTACAAGAATTTGATTTACATATCACTAATAGAAAAGGAGCTGAGAACCCCGTAGCTGATAACTTGTCGAGGTTAGAGAATATTCTTGATGACCCACTACCTATTGATGATAGCTTTTCTGATGAACAACTAGCTGCAATAAATGTTTCTCATAATACTCCTTGGTATGCTCACTATGCTAATTATATTGTTGCTAAATACATACCACCTAGTTTCACATACCAACAAAAGAAAAAATTGTTCTGTAACACCCCTATGTAATGGAGCTACAGTAATCCATCATGATGATGCTAAGCTACTGTGATTTGCAATGATAATCATGTTGGGGTAATATCTCATTTCAAATTCCTTCTCTAAATTCTAATCAAATTCAAAGTGAAATTTCAAGTTGCACAAAAGTTGCTGGAAAAATGTTCATCATTTGACAAAAATTCCATAACAATTATTTGTTAAGGAACACAACATCACTTTTGTGCAAAGATGAGCATTAGCAATTATAACAGCACCAATTCAACATTTTTAAATGCTATCCTATTTATGAAAAATTCAAATTAATTCCAAACTTGCCCAAACTTTTTGAGGCAGTGCACAATATTCCCTGGTATTTGTTTTTGCCAGCCCCACATTTTTGCTAAGTCATTTGATGACTAATTTAAATGCAAAAGGCTGCTGTAAAAATAAAATAGAAAAATAAAATGGGAAAAAGAAAAATTCTAGTGTGGACTGGGCCTAAGTGCACAGTGCGGCCAAGCCCACAGCGCCTGCCTCTCTCCTCTCTCTCTCCCCGCGTGTCGTCACCGCCGTGGGCTCGAGCGAGAGCACCGGCGAAACGCCGACACCGCGACGCTACAGGGCCGGCTAGGGGATAAGGACCCCTCTCGGCCTCTCCGCTCCATCCTCATCCACTCCTTTCTCTCCCTCCACCGCTCTCCCTCTCGATCTCGAGCTCGCCCGAGAGCCTCCGCCGCCGCACGCCGTGACGCACGCGGCCACCGCTACCTTCTCGCCTCGCCACTGTGCCAGCTCGCTCCGCCTCCGTCCGCTACGTCGTCTGCAACCACCGGAGCGAGATGGGAGTCACCACAGTGAGGGGATCGAGCTCATCCCCTTCCTGCGGTCGTCGGCGCTTCTCCGGCAAATGGCGACGCCCTGCTGCTCCTAAGCTATCGTCGGGCCTACTTGCACCTTCCCGGTGAGCCACCGCTCCTCCCCGTTCTCTTCTCCTCACTCCAACGGGCCCGTAGACGCCGATGCACATGTGCCCGAGCCCGTCGCCGCGGAGCTCATCGCCGGCGAGCCTCCGGTGACCATTCGGTCACGGGCTAGTGCCCAACGTGCTCACCGCGTCGCGTAGAATCTCCCTAGCCCCTCCGTTCGAGCTGCTGCCCGCCGTAGCTCCGTTTCGCCGTTGCCCATAGCCGCTCCTCCGCATGCCTCATCGCCGACGCCGTTTCCGGCCATCTCCGGTCGATCCAATGGCACCACTCGATGCGGCACGCTCCCTGCTTTCGAACGCAATTTCCGGCCGCCTCCCGAATGCGTCGCCGCGCGATTTGGTCGCCGGCGTTGAGTCGCCGGTCAACGCCGACGTGGCCTGGCAAGTGGGCCCCCTGTGCCACTGATGCTGGGCCCCGCGAGCCCCAGTTGACTGGGTTGACCCAGTCAACTGCTGACTGGGCAGCCCCAGCCACTGACAAGCGGGCCCCACCGTGTAATTAAGTTAATTAAAATGATTTTATAAATAAACTTAATTAGTAACCTAATCAGTCACTGACATGTGGGGCCCTGCTACTAATTGACCTCATTTTAGTTAGTTTAAACTTCTGTGAGTCCACTATCTATGACAGGTGGGACCCACTGGTCAGGTTTGACCGGGTCAGCGAGTTTGTTGACCGCTGACATCACACCTGCATCATGCTGACGTCATATTTCGTTTTTGTTGATTTAAAATAATTGCAGAAAATGCAAAAATCTTTAGAAATTTGTAGAAACTAAACCGTAGCTCGGATCAAAAAACTTTATACATGAAAGTTGCTCAGAACGACGAGACGAATCCAACCAAGCCATCTGTTTCCTTGTCGGGACCGTCCACGGAGGTGAACCCGCAACTTTTAGCCTGTTTATGGTAGATGAATAGTGCATATATACCGGTTAATAAATCCAACTTTAATCCTAAAATAACTAAAATGACTTAGACATGCTTTTAGGCAACCCTGCACTGCACGTTAGCATAGCATGCTCTGTGTTGCATATGATTGCTGTGTATTTATTTGTTCCCTTCCCCTCTTCTTTCTCGGTAGACCCCGGTATCGACGCAGTTCTCGAGACCGATGCAGCTCAGGAGCCCGACGACACCGTTGACGACCTTGCCTTTGCTGCCGAACAACCAGGCAAGCACCCCCCCTTGAGCATGCCTATATTTCCTATTCTCTTCTCTCTTGTGCTTGCATTAGAATTGCTGCTGTTACTGCTTTACCTATTCTGATGCATGACCTGATTTTGTAACCTGCTTTTGATAATTACCTGCTTATCCTAAACTGCTTAGAATAGGCTGGGTAGTGAACCCTAGTGACCCCACTTGTCCCAGTTGCCCCGCTGGATCATCGGAAGACTCGACGACCAGACCCCAGCACCACACATCACCCCCCTAGTTGTACGACACTGCAGCGTTACTATCGAGTGCCGAGGGTGCCCGCGAGATAATTACGAGGCACGGCCGGGCATTCTTAGCCCTTGCAGCAAGTCCTCGAGACGGGGCGACGGGGTCACAACAATCGTGAGTCTCTGCTCGTTATCGCGCGCTCTTAATTCACTAACGATTTGGATATTTGATCCGAGTGGGCCTCTGGCCCGATAGCACTAACCATCACGTGGGAACAGTTATGGGCACTCTGCGTCGTATGCATCAGCCGAAGCTTAATGGATGTCAGCGATTGAGCGGCGCGCGCCGAGTTGGACCGCGTAAAGCAACCTCCTTGATAGTGTGGGTTGCCAGGTCTGCTCTCGGCCATGAACGTAACGTGCAGGAGTTCCCGAGGCGATGGCCCAAGACCCCTGGGGGCATCGGTCTAGTCCGGCATGCTGACCTCTCTGTTAAGCCTAGGTCGGGTTGCGGCGTATCGTTTGGCCGAGGCCGGGCATGACCCCGAAAAGTGTGTCCGGCCGGAGTTAATCGAGCGTGGTGGGTAAGTTGGTGCACCCCTGCAGGGAAGAACTAATCTATGCATAGCCGGATCCTCGGTAATGGATGCTCGGAGTTGTATCCCAATCAATACAACTAGAACTGGATAGAAATGGATACTAGGGCTCTGGGATTGCTTTCTCGCAGGGAGTCGAGGAAGGATCTCTGGGTGAGGTTGATACTTAATACTACTACTACTTTATACTGTACTAATCTACGCTCTTCTAATGCTGCAAGACCGCTGAAGATGCTAGTCTTCGATAGGACTAGGCCTTCTCTCTATTCTGGCATTTCTGTAGCCCAGTCCACATATACAGCCTTTCTTTGATAATGTTGCATATGTAGTGTAGATCCTTGCTTGCTGAGTACTTTAGATGAGTACTCATGGTTGCTTTGCTTCCTCTTTTTCTCCATATCCGTTTGATGCAACCAGATGACGGAGCCCCTGAGACAGCTGCCCCCGTCGACGACTACTACTACTACCACCCCGAGGGTGGTTACTACTTCGAGTTGACCGACAACCAGGAGTAGGTTCGGAGGGTCCCAGGCAGGATGCCTGCACCTTTTTGATCGTAGTGTTTTCTTTTGTCCCGCCTTCTTAAAGGCTTATCTGTTTTATCCTTTATATCTGTACTCAGATATCTGATGCTTCCACTGACGCTTGTAAGCGAGCTTATGTATTTGAGCCCTCGAGGCCCCTGGCTTGTAATATAAAGCTTGTATGACTTTATTTATGTTTTAGAGTTGTGTTGTGATTCCTTCAAGTGAGTCCTTAGGCTTGATCGTGTGCATTTGCATGTATGATTAGTGCACGATTAAGCCGGGGGCGTCACAAGTTGGTATCAGAGCCGACTGCCTGTAGGAACCCCCTTTCCAACTCCTTGGCCGAAGTTGAGTCTAGTCGTCCAAAACTGTTTTACTAACTTGGCTGTGTGGCTTACAGGCCCACGTCGCCAACTGGGTGGTATTAGGATCTTTTATTTTTCGTCTTTACTCTCGGACTCTGATCTCTCTTCCTTTCGGGTTAAAATTTTACTATCTTCAACATTAGGTTCTCGTGATCACATCCACCCGGAGTTCTGAAATTACCCCCCTTTTTCTTCAAGATTGTGGGCTAGGTTCTGCTTGTAGGATCCTTTTATCGAGGACACCCTGTGTGGTCACTTGCAGATTCCTCGCTCCAATAGTTTTTCTCCGATGTTGATGTAGCCTTTGCTATGTCTCGTTGTGTACTTCCTTAGCGCGTGCCTGCATGCCGCCTAGCATGTCTAGCTTTTAAATTTGCGCCGTTATGCTGTCCGCATGTACCCGACTCAGTGTATGGATCTGTACGTCTTAATTGACTACTGTTAAGTATCTATTACACTGCTCAATTGTTGTCGTGTTACATCATGCTTGTCGCTAAACACTTGCAATTGCTTTTACTAAACTACCCCTGTTGAAACTTAGCAGGATGGTTAGACCAGGTGGTTGTGGTCGTGGTCGTGCCCCTGAACAACCACCACCGCCAAATTATATGGCAGCTATGATGCAACAATTCGAGCTCAACCGCCAGTTCATGACTGGGATTATGGCCCAGTTCCCGCATCAGAACAACAAGGACCAGAATCCTGCTTCTATAACTCTGTCAGAATTTGTGCGTCTTAACCCCACTCAGTTCCGCAACTCTGGTAAGCCATTGGATGCTGATGATTGGATTCACGACATCACTCACGAGATGGAGTCTGCAAATGTCTTCCTGCCAACTTTGTCTCCTACGCGTCCTTTTTCTTAAAGGGTCCCGCTGCTCAATGGTGGGATACACACAAGCGTACACTGCCTGCTCGAACAGTCGTTACTTGGCCTGAGTTCCAGGCTGCTTTTCGTGCCCGATATATACCTCAGGGAATCATGGACCGGATGAGAACCCAGTTCCGCAACCTCACTCAGGGCAACAAGACTGTCGAAGCCTATTAGCAGGAATTCCTTGACCTGTCCCGCTATGCTGAAGAAGACATCAACACGGATACTCATAGACAAGAGAAGTTCCGTAGTGGACTCCACCCAGATATCGAGCTTGCACTTGCTGCTCAAGACTTCACCGACTTTGCTACCCTTGTGAATAAGGCTATTCTGGTTGAGACTGCTCAGATCAAGCACAAGGAGTCACAGAAGCGCTATCGTGATGTTGGCTCATCTTCGGGCTCGTCTTCACAGAAGCGCCGTATCTGGATTCCCCACAACATGTATCGTCCAACTGCATCTACACCAAGTCCGTACTATACTGCACCACATCTGCCTCCTCCACCACCGAGGCAGCCTCTTCGAGCTGCACCACCCCGAGCTCCGGCTCCCAATCCCAATGATGGGCTGTGTTACAAGTGTGGCAAACCAGGTCATCTTGCCAGGAACTGCTACCAGAATTGGAACCAACTGGCTCTGCCTGCTAATGCCCGTGGCAACAATCAGCCCTGCAACAACAATGACAGGCCTGCTTATGGTCGTGGTCAATCTTATCATGTCAACATGAGTGAAGACCCAGACGAGCCAGCTACTGTGATGGGTACACTTCCTGTCAATTCAGTACCAGCTTCTGTTTTATTTGATTCAGGAGCATCTCATTCATTCATGTCAGAACATTTTGCACTCATGCATGACGTTAAATGTGAAACGCTACACCAATCCTTAATGGTAAACACTCCCGTGGGTCAATGTCAAACATCTTTATTTAGCCCCGAAGTCACCATTGAGATTGAGGGGTTGAAATTTCTTGCTTCCCCCATTATGCTAAAGTCTTCCAGTATTGACCTCATTCTGGGAATGGATTGGTTGAAGGCTCATTACACCTCAATCAATTGTGCCACTAAAGTTGTACATCTCTTACACCCATCAGATGAGCTAGTAAATTACCATGCTCATTTAATGCAAAATGCCGAGGCTCAAATCTATGCCTTGAATGCGTTGAACGCTTCTCCGCTTGAGGGGATCGAAAACATTCCAGTCGTTTATGACTTCTAGGATGTTTTTCCAGAAGAACTTCCAGGAATACCTCCTATTAGAGCTGTTGAGTTTGTCATCGACTTGAAACCAGGCACCACTCCTATTGTGAAGCGTCCTTATAAGATGCCCCCGCACCACCTTCTCGAGCTTAAGGAAGAAATGGACAAGACACTTAAGAAGGGTTTCATCCGCCCCAGTTCCTCTGCTTGGGGAGCACCTTCACTCTTTGTTAAGAAGAAGGATGGAACTAACCGATTGGTTCAGGATTATCGGCCCATTAACCAAGCCACAATCCAGAACAAATACCCGCTTCCCCGGATCAATGACTTGTATGATCAACTTGCTGGATCATCAGTTTTTTCTAAACTCGACTTGAGGTTGGGTTATCACCAGATCCGTGTCCGTGAAGTGGATATTCCCAAGATTGCATTTGTTACTCGCTATGGCTCTTATGAGTACACTGTCATGTCATTTGGCTTAACAAATGCTCCAGTTACGTTCTCCCGTCTGATGAAATACATCTTCATGGATTACCTCGACAAGTTCGTCGTGGTATATCTAGATGATATTCTGGTATATTCAAAGAATAAGGAAGAACATGCTGAACACCTTCGTCTTGTTCTGGAAAGGCTTCGTGAACACCAGTTGTATGCCAAATACTCCAAATGTGAATTCTGGCTTTCTGAAGTAACCTACCTTGGACATGTGATATCCAAGGATGGAATTGTTGTTAACCCGGAATGAGTTCAGGCTATTCTTGACTGGACTCCTCCGAAGAACGTCAAGCAAGTGAGAAGTTTTCTCGGCCTCGCAATCTATTGCCGTCGAAATGTCGAGAACTTTTCCAAGAGTGCTAAGCCTTTGACTAACCTGCTTCACAAAGGCGTTAAGTTTGAGTGGATAGACAAATGTCAGGAGAGTTTCCAGACTCTCAAGGACAAGCTAACTTCTGCTCCAGTGCTTGCTCCTCTGGATTCTCGCAAAGGCTTTGTGATATATTGTGATGCCTCTCGTCAAGGATTAGGCTGTGTCCTAATGCAAGAATGAAGAGTAATTGCGTATGCTTCACGTCAATTGCGTCCACATGAAGAAAACTATCCAGTGCATGATTCGGAACTTGCTGCTGTGATTTATGCATTGAAGCTGTGGTGGCATTACCTTCTGGGTAACCGTTGTGAGATATATACTGATCATCAAAGCTTGAAGTATTTGTTTACTCAGCCGGATCTCAATCTCCGTCAACAGCGATGGTTGGAAACAATTACGGACTATGACTGTGGTATTTCTTATACCCCTGGCAAGGCTAATGTGATGGCTGATGCCTTGAGCCGCAAGTCCTATTGCAACAACCTCATGGTTAGGCGAGCTCAGCCTCGTCTTTATGAAGAACCGCGCAAGCCGAATATGCGTATTGTTCCCCAGGGTTCTCTTAAAAACCTTGTGGTACAGCCAGATCTTGAGAAAGTTGTTAAGAGTGCGCAAGCTAAAGATGCTGAAGTTGACCTGATGAAGAAAGATCTTCACCTGGAAAAGTACAGGGATTTCTCGCTGTCTGAAGGTGGAACCTTGTATTTCAGAGACCGCATTGTGGTACCTCGCTTCGAGCTTATGACTGACAAGGTCATGAAGGAGGCACATCAAAAGCCTACTGGAATTCTGCAACCGTTACCTATTCCTTTATGGAAATTGGATAAAGTGCAAATGGATTTCATTACTGGCCTTCCCATGTCACAGAAGGGTCACGATGCTATTCTTGTTGTCGTCGACCAACTCTCTAAGGTTGCACACTTTCTGCCTGTCAAGGAGACTATCACTGCTAGTCAGTTAGCAGAGTTATATATCTCCAGAAGTGTATCGCTCCACGGTATTCTGAAGGAGATCAGTTCGGACCATGGTGGTCTTTTCACCTCAAAGTTCTGGGAAAGTTTCCAAGAGGCTATGGGAACTCATATTACCTGGAGTTCAGCTTATCACCCCCAATCCCAAGGCCAAGTCGAGCGAGTCAATCAAGTGCTTGAAGACATGCTTCGGGCTTGTGTTACATCTTTCGGCAAGAAGTGGGAAGAATCTCTTCCCTAAGCGGAATTCTCTTATAACAACAGCTATCAAGCCAGCTTGAAAATGGCCCCCTTCGAAGTACTTTATGGACGTAAGTGTCGAACCCCTCTGAATTGGTCAGAAACTGGGGAACGACCGCTCGTGGGTCCGGATATTATTCAACACGCCGAAGAGCAAGTCCGTGTCGTTCGAGAAAATCTGAAGGCGGCTCAGGACCGTCAGAAGAGCAATTTTGATCGCAAACGATGGGGTTTGATTTATCAACCTGGTGATCAAGCTTATCTGCGTGTCACGCCTATGAAGGGCACTCACCGTTTCGGAATTAAGGGCAAGTTAGCTCCACGCTACATTGGAACTTTCCGCATTGTTGCAAGACGTGGTCAGGTGGCTTATAAACTGGAGTTGCCATCGCAATTCTCTCATATCCATGACGTCTTCCATGTGTCACAACTTCGTTGTTGCTTCAAGGAGTCTCCGCACTGAGCAGTGGATCACAAAATGCTCGAATTGCAAGATGACCTATCTTATAAGGAGCATCCGATCCGCATCCTCGATGAATTTGAACGTCGAACCTGTCAGAAGACGACCAAGTTCCTGAAAGTACAGTGGTCGAATCACACAGAAGATGAAGCCACTTGGGAACGCGAGGATCATCTTCGAACGGAATACCCCGACCTCTTTCCTTCTACCTCCTGAATTCTCGGGATGAGAATTTCTTTTAGAGGAGGAGAATTGTAACACCCCTATGTAATGGAGCTACAGTAATCCATCATGATGATGCCAAGCTACTGTGATTTGCAATGATAATCATGTTGGGGTAATATATCATTTCAAATTCCTTCTCTAAATTCTAATCAAATTCAAAGTGAAATTTCAAGTTGCACAAAAGTTGCTGGAAAAATGTTCATCATTTGACAAAAATTCCATAACAATTACTCCCTCCGTCCCAAAATTCTTGTCTTAAATTTGTCTAGATACGGATGTATCTAATACTAAAACGTGACTTGATACATCCATATTTAGACAAATCTAAGATAAGAATTTTGGGACGGAGGGAGTATTTGTTAAGGAACACAACATCACTTTTGTGCAAAGATGAGCATTAGCAATTATAACAGAGCCAATTCAGCATTTTTAAATGCTATCCTATTTATGAAAAATTCAAATTAATTCCAAACTTGCCCAAACTTTTTGAGGCAGTGCACAATATTCCCTAGTATTTGTTTTTGCTAGCCCCACATTTTTGCTAAGTCATTTGATGACTAATTTAAATGCAAAAGGCTGCTGTAAAAATAAAATAGAAAAATAAAACTGGAAAAAGAAAAATTATACTGTGGACTGGGCCAAAGTTCACAGTGCGGCCCAGCCCACAGCGCCCGCCTCTCTCCTCTCTCTCTCCCTGCGTGTCTTCACCACCTTGGGCGCAAGCACGAGCGCCGACGAAACACCGACACCGCGACGCTACAGGTCCGGCGAGGGGATAAGGACCCCCCTCGGCCTCTCCCCTCCATCCTCATCCACTCCTTTCACTCCCTCCATCGCTCTCCCTCTCGATCTCGAGCTCGCCCGAGAGCCTCCGCCGCCGCACGCCGTGACGCACGCGGCCACCGCTACCTCCTCGCCTGTGACGCCCCCGGTTCAATCGTACACTAATCATACACGCAAACGTGTACGATCAAGCCCAGGGACTCACGGGAAGATATCACAACACAACTCTAAACACAAATAAACGGAGGTCCACAATATTACAGACCAGGGATCCGAAGATCCGAATACATAAGTCAATCATACAAATAATATCTGGGTACAGACATAGTTAGACAAGTTCTGCCTTAAGAAGGCTAGCACAAACAGCGACACTAGATCGAAAGGCGTTGGCCTCCTGCCTGGGAGCCTCCGATCCTACTCCTGGTCAGCTGGCTCGATCCAGTAGTACGTGCCCTCTGGACCCGCCTGGTAGTAGGCTCCGGTGGTGGCGTCTGGCTCCTGGACTCCATCGTCTGGTGTATCATCAAGGAGGGGTATATGGGGGAAAAGAGAAAATAAAGCAACCGTGAGTACTCATCCGAAGTACTCAGCAAGCAAGGATCTATACTACATATGCAACATTATCAATGGAGAAAAGGCTGTATATGTGGACTGGGCTGCAGAAATGCCAGAATAGAGAGAAAGGCCTAGTCCTATCGAAGACTAGCATCTTCAAACATCTTCTCAAAGCCATCATCTTGCAGCAGTAGAAGAGAGTAGAATAGCATTTTCTATAGCAAACATGTTGAAGTACAGCTCAAAGATCCTTCCTCGACTCCCAGCGAGAAAGTAATCCCGAAGCTTCAATTAAGTAACAAGTATCCAGTTTAAGTAGTAGATCGGGATACACAAACTGAGCGTCCTTTACCGTAGGACCGGCTATCGATAGAAGATTCATCCCTGCAGGGGTGCACTACTGTTACCCAACACGCTCGATCAACTCTGGCCGGACATACTTGATGGGTAATGCCCGTCCTC
This sequence comes from Thinopyrum elongatum, assembly GCA_011799875.1. NCBI lineage: Eukaryota > Viridiplantae > Streptophyta > Magnoliopsida > Poales > Poaceae > Thinopyrum > Thinopyrum elongatum. Next base: position 387,695,164 of record CM022298.1, read on the forward strand.
GGAAGATCAACACGAAGTAGCGCTCTACCTAGGCTCAGCAGAGAGGTCAGCACGCCGGACTAACCTATGCACCCAGGGGTCTCGGGCCATCGCCCTGGGCACCCTGCGCGTTGCGTGGCTGGCCGGGGTGCAGGCGCGACACTGAACTCGTCAGTGAAGTATCCAGCCCAATCCCGACGATCAGCCCGCACGGTGAATCGTGACGTCTGATAAGCTTTCGGCGAAACGTACATCGCAGAGGGCCCCATAACCATTATCCCGCGTGGTGGTAGTGCGTATAGGGCACGTCGACCCACTCAGATCACACACCCAAATCCAATAGGCTCAATTAGTATCAAGCGGAGACAATCAGAGTCTCTGATGCTCCGCCACAATGTTACACTCGAGTGCCCTTCCGGCACACCCGAAATCATAGATCCCCAGGCGGTACCCACCAGGGTGGACCCGCCTGTGAAAAAGGTCAAGTAACCGTGTGGTCATAATCATCAGGGTGAACGTAAGAGGTATCACCCTCGAGGTTCACACTGAGGGGTTGCACGACAGAGTCGTATCGGACATGGAGAAGGAGGAATCACCCTCGATGACCACGATCGTACAGCTATGCTGCAGAGTATTCATCAGGAGTGCGTTACGAGGTATCACCCTCGGCACTCGATAGTTACTACGCAGAGTCGTACAACTAAGGGGGGTGTGAAGTGAGGCGTCTGTCTCTGATCGATGATCACGTTGATCGAGTCGTTGATGAACAAGCAGGGGCGACAAAGTAAGGTGGTGGGGTCACAGATGGTTCATACCAACCTATACTAAACAGTTTATCATAGGCAGGTAAGGTAGCAATGAACAGGTTACAACAGCAGGCTATGCATCAGAATAGGAGCATACATTAACAGTAGCGAAATCTAATGCAAGCAGGAGAATAGAATGGGCGATATCTGGAATGCTCAAGGGGGGGGGCTTGCCTGGTTGCTCTGGCAAGAGGGGAAGGTCGTCAACGGGCTGCTCGTCGGTAGAGTAGTCGTATCCTGGTGCAGCGTCGTCGGTCTCGGCGTCTATCGAGAGAGAAGGAGGGGGAGAGAAACAATAAATTCCACGACAAATATGCAAACAATATGTATGACATGTCTAAATGATATGCCGGGGTGTTCTACTGCCTAACTAAATGATTTAGTTAATTTAGGAATTTATTCGGATTTATTTAATTAAAGTTGGACACTATTCATTTATCGAAATCGGTCTAATTGTTCAACGTTCTTATAGTTGCGGGCATCTGACGGAGATACCGAGGGCGTATCCGGGTTCGTATCGTCGTTCTGAGCAAGTTTCATGTACAAAGTATTTTCATCGGAGTTACGGTTTATTTAATATGATTTTCTAAAGTTTTTATTAATTTCTGAAATTTAATTAATTATTTAATTCAACATTATCCGAAACAGTGCTGATGATGACATCAGCATGACCTCATGCTGATGTCAGCGGTTAATTAAGTTAATTACTAATTACTGTTTAATTAACACTAATTAGTTAATTAGATTAACCTAATCAGGATTAATTAACTAATTAATTAATTATTATTTTTTTATTTTTTTATTTTTTTTTATTTTTATTTGGGTCATGGGCCCCACTGGTCAGTGGACCAGGGGCGGACACGTCCGGGGCGTGCCCCTTTTGGGACCGGACATGTCCGGTGCCCAAAGGGGACGCACGGGCGGGCGCGGGCGGTCGGGGGCGCGGCGAAGCGTGGGCGCAGGCGAGCGCACGCGGGGCCGGAGGCGGGGCGGCGGCGCGGTGGCTGGAGCGGCCGCGGGCGGCAGCGCGGTGGCTGGAGCGGCAGCGGGCGGCGGTCGCGCGGAGGCGAAGCGGGGCAAGATCCGCGAGCAGTAGCGAGGCAGGGCACGCGCGCTCGTGTGCGAGGCCTGGCGAGGCTGCGGTGCGCGCGGGCGCGTGCGCGAGCCGGCGAGCGCGGGCGGAGCGGCGGCACGGGGGCGCGGTGCGCGCGGCGAGGTGCGGGAGCAGAGAGGGGGGGAGAGGCCCGAGGCCTCACCGTGATCCGTAGGGACGGGGCAGCGGGGGTCGGGGTGTAAACACTAATCATACACGCAAACGTGTACGATCAACCAGGGACTCACGGGAAGATATCACAACACAACTCTAAACACAAATACGGAGGTCCACAATATTACGACCAGGGATCCGAAGATCCGAATACTAAGTCAATCTACAAATAATCTGGGTACACATAGTTAGACAAGTTCTGCCTTAAGAAGGCTAGCACAAACAGCGACACTAAATCGAAAGGCGTTGGCCTCCTGCCTGGGAGCCTCCGATCCTACTCCTGGTCACTGGCTCGATCAGTAGTACGTGCCCTCTGGACCCGCCTGGTAGTAGGCTCCGGTGGTGGCGTCTGCTCCTGGACTCCATCGTCTGGTGTATCATCAAGGAGGGGTATATGAAAAGAGAAATAAAGCAACACGTGGATACTCATCCGAAGTACTCAGCAACGCAAGATCTATACAACATATGCAACATTATCAATGGAGAAAAGGCTTTATCAGAGATTCCTCCCATTTCTTACCGAAGGAGATGACGCAAGCTCGAAGCATATCTTCGAGCACTTGATTAACTCGTTCAACTTGACCCTGTGACTGAGGGTGAAAAGCGGTGCTGAAAGACAGATGAGTTCCCATAGCTTCTTGGAAACTATTCCAGAATCTGGAGGTGAAGAGGCTGCCACGATCAGAACTGATCTCCAACGGAACACCATGGAGTGACACAATTCGGGAAACATACAAGTCTGCTAACTGGCTAGCAGTGATTGTCTCCTTAACAGGCAGAAAGTGGGCAACCTTAGAGAATCGGTCAATGACAACAAAAATAGCATCATGACCCTTCTGGGATTTGGGAAAACCAGTAATGAAATCCATTTGGACCTTGTCCCATTTCCATTCAGGAATTTCCAGGGGTTGCAGAGTTCCTGCGGGCCTTTGATGTTGAGCTTTAACGCGGCGGCAAACGTCACACTCAGAAACATAACGAGCAATGCCTTGCTTCATATTAGGCCACCAGAATCTTTGACAAATGTCACGGTACATCTTTGTGCTACCAGGGTGAATGGACAAGGGAGTGTCATGAGCTTCCTTCATAACGTTTTCCCTCTCATTCTTGAACTTGGGTACGAAGAGACGGTGTTGGAAAAATAGGATCCCATCTGCATCAAGATGGAATTCCGACGGCTTTCCTTTCTCGAGGTATCGCTTGATCTTTTCAACTTCAGTGTCATACCTTTGCATAACCTTAATGCCGTGTTCCAAATCTGGTTCGACAACCAGGGTATTGAGATAACCCTGTGGGACAATATGGAGGTTCAACTTGCAAAGCTCTTCATGGAGAAGAGGTTGTGTTTCTTGAACCATAAGATTGTTGCTATAGGACTTGCGACTCAAAGCATCGGCCATTACATTAGCCTTGCCGGGGGTATATGAAATATTCATATCATAATCGGCAATTGTTTCGAGCCATCTTTGTTGACGAAGGTTCAGATCTGGTTGAGTATATAAATACTTCAAGCTTTGGTGATCCGTGTATATCTCGCAACGGTTACCGAGAAGGTAATGTCGCCATAGCTTCAAGGCATAGATAACCGCAGAAAGTTCAAGATCATGCACGGGATAATTTTCTTCATGAGGACGCAATTGTCGGGAGGCATAAGCAATCACTTTGCACTCTTGCATTAGGACACAGCCTAATCCTTGACGAGATGCATCACAGTATATCACGAAATCCTTTTGGGAATCCGGGGGTGCTAGTACTGGGGCAGATGTCAATTTATCTTTTAGTGTCTGAAAGCTTTCTTGACATTTTTCTGTCCACTCAAATTTAACACCTTTGTGAAGCAGATATGTCAATGGTTTTGCAATCTTGGAAAAGTTCTCAACGAATCGACGGCAATAACTAGCGAGTCCAAGAAAACTTCTGACTTGCTTAACATTCTTTGGGGGAGTCCAGTCGAGAATAGCCTGAACTCGTTCGGGGTTAACAGCAATCCCATCCTTGGAAATCACATGTCCAAGGTAAGTTACTTCAGGAAGCCAAAATTCGCATTTGGAATACTTGGCATACAACTGGTGTTCTCGGAGCCTTTCTAGAACAAGGCAGAGATGTCCAGCATGTTCCTCTTTATTCTTAGAATAGACCAGAATATCATCTAGATATACCACGACGAATTTGTCGAGGTAATCCATGAATATATAATTCATCAGACGGGAGAATGTAGCTGGGGCATTCGGAATGTATCGGAACTCAGAGTCATCCAAGATATCACTGAACTGTCCTCGAAGACGTGCGACAGCAGAGTAGGCGGCATCATGTACTGCCATCTCAATCGTCACGCCTAATCCGTGAAAAAGGTGTAACTCGGTGTCTGAGTCATTCTGCCGATCATAAATCCGAACTTCAGCATAGTACTGTTCCTGATTAAACTCGCGGTAATCCTCGTAAACCATGAACTCAGGGTACCAGCGGTAGCCAAGTCTGGTCATGAGAGCGATCAGGACAGCTGGAAACCCAGGGGTATTACGAGCCCAAGTGCGAAGCACAAGCTGTGTCGTAGGACGCGGTGGAAACAAACGGTCCATCTGAAACAGAGGAAATTCAGATTTGTCAAATGACAACGAGAAGTTTAACACAACTCGGAGAGAAAGGTTAAACAAAACAATGGAAAGGAAAATGATTATCAGACTAATCAGATCAATGACTGGGAAATCGCACAGATATCCAGCTCTCCGGGTAGACGGGATTTACGAGATCCTAAGTGTCGGCGTTAGTAAAATTTTATTTAACCCGAATAGAAGAGATATTAGAGTCCCAGAGTATAGACGAGGAATAAAAGATCCTAATACCACCCAGTTGGCGACGTGGGCCCGTAAGCCACACAGCCAAGTTAGTAAATTAGTTTTTCGGTTTCTAGACTCAACTTCGGCCAAGGAATTTGGAAGGGGGGCTTCCTACAGGCAGTCGGCTCTGATACCAACTTGTGACGCCCCCGGTTCAATCGTACACTAATCATACACGCAAACGTGTACGATCAAGCCCAGGGACTCACGGGAAGATATCACAACACAACTCTAAACACAAATAAACGGAGGTCCACAATATTACAGACCAGGGATCCGAAGATCCGAATACGTAAGTCAATCATACAAATAATATCTGGGTACAGACATAGTTAGACAAGTTCTGCCTTAAGAAGGCTAGCACAAACAGCGACACTAGATCGAAAGGCGTTGGCCTCCTGCCTGGGAGCCTCCGATCCTACTCCTGGTCAACTGGCTCGATCCAGTAGTACGTGCCCTCTGGACCCGCCTGGTAGTAGGCTCCGGTGGTGGCGTCTGGCTCCTGGACTCCATCGTCTGGTGTATCATCAAGGAGGGGTATATGGGGGAAAAGAGAAAATAAAGCAACCGTGAGTACTCATCCGAAGTACTCAGCAAGCAAGGATCTATACTACATATGCAACATTATCAATGGAGAAAAGGCTGTATATGTGGACTGGGCTGCAGAAATGCCAGAATAGAGAGAAAGGCCTAGTCCTATCGAAGACTAGCATCTTCAAACATCTTCTCAAAGCCATCATCTTGCAGCAGTAGAAGAGAGTAGAATAGCATTTTCTATAGCAAACATGTTGAAGTACAGCTCAAAGATCCTTCCTCGACTCCCAGCGAGAAAGTAATCCCGAAGCTTCAATTAAGTAACAAGTATCCAGTTTAAGTAGTAGATCGGGATACACAAACTGAGCGTCCTTTACCGTAGGACCGGCTATCGATAGAAGATTCATCCCTGCAGGGGTGCACTACTGTTACCCAACACGCTCGATCAACTCTGGCCGGACATACTTGATGGGTAATGCCCGTCCTCGGAAGATCAACACGAAGCAGCGCTCTACCTAGGCTCAGCAGAGAGGTCAGCACGCCGGACTAACCTATGCACCCAGGGGTCTCGGGCCATCGCCCTGGGCACCCTGCGTGTTGCGTGGCTGGCCGGGGTGCAGGCGCGACACTGAACTCGTCAGTGAAGTATCCAGCCCAATCCCAACGATCAGCCCGCACGGTGAATCGTGACGTCTGATAAGCTTTCGGCGAAACGTACATCGCAGAGGGCCCCATAACCATTATCCCGCGTGGTGGTAGTGCGTATAGGGCACGTCGACCCACTCAGATCACACACCCAAATCCAATAGGCTCAATTAGTATCAAGCGGAGACAATCAGAGTCTCTGATGCTCTGCCACAATGTTACACTCGAGTGCCTTTCCGGCACACCCGAAATCATAGATCCCCAGCGGGTACCCACCAGGGTGGACCCGCCTGTGAAAAAGGTCAAGTAACCGTGTGGTCATAATCATCAGGGTGAACGTAAGAGGTATCACCCTCGAGGTTCACACTGAGGGGTTGCACGACAGAGTCGTATCGGACATGGAGAAGGAGGAATCACCCTCGATGACCACGATCGTACAGCTATGCTGCAGAGTATTCATCAGGAGTGCGTTACGAGGTATCACCCTCGGCACTCGATAGTTACTACGCAGAGTCGTACAACTAAGGGGGGTGTGAAGTGAGGCGTCTGTCTCTGATCGACGATCACGTTGATCGAGTCGTTGATGAACAAGCAGGGGCGACAAAGTAAGGTGGTGGGGTCACAGATGGTTCATACCAACCTATACTAAATAGTTTATCATAGGCAGGTAAGGTAGCAATGAACAGGTTACAACAGCAGGCTATGCATCAGAATAGGAGCATACATTAACAGCTAGCAAAATATAATGCAAGCAGAGAATAGAATGGGCGATATCTGGAATGCTCAGAGGGGGGGGGGGCTTGCCTGGTTGCTCTGGCAAGAGGGAAGGTCGTCAACGGGCTGCTCGTCGGTAGAGTAGTCGTATCCTGGTGCAGCGTCGTCGGTCTCGGCGTCTATCGAGAGAGAAGGAGGGGGAGAGAAACAATAATTCCACGCAAATATGCAAACAATATGTATGACATGTCTAAATGATATGCCGGGGTGTTCTATGCCTAACTAAATGATTTAGTTAATTTAGAATTTATTCGGATTTATTTAATTAAAGTTGGACACTATTCATTTATCGAAATCGGTCTAATTGTTTCAACGTTCTTATAGTGGCGGGCATCTGACGGAGATACCGAGGGCGTATCCGGGTTCGTATCGTCGTTCTGAGCAAGTTTCATGTACAAGATTTTCATCGGAGTTACGGTTTATTTAATATGATTTTCTAAATTTTATTAATTTCTGAAATTAATTAATTATTTAATTCAACATTATCCGAAACAGTGCTGATGATGACATCAGCATGACCTCATGCTGATGTCAGCGGTTAATTAAGTTAATTACTATTACTGTTTAATTAACACTAATTAGTTAATTAGATTAACCTAATCAGGATTAATTAACTAATAATTAATTATTATTTTTTTATTTTTTTATTTTTTTTATTTATTTGGGTCATGGGCCCCACTGGTCAGTGGACAGGGGCGGACACGTCCGGGGCGTGCCCCTTTTGGGCCGGACATGTCCGGTGCCCAAAGGGGACGCACGGGCGGGCGCGCGGCGTCGGGGGCGCGGCGAAGGTGGGGCGCCAGGCGAGCGCACCGCGGGCCGGAGCGGCGCGGGCGCGCGGCCGGTGGCTGGAGCGGCCGCGGGCGCAGCTGCAGCTGCGGTGGCTGGAGCGGCAGCGGCGGCGGTCGCTCGGAGGAACGGGCAAGATCCCGAGCAGTAGCGAGGCAGGCACGCGCGGTCTCGGTGCGAGGCCTGGCTGAGGCTGCGGTGCGCGCGTGGGCGCTGTGCGCGAGCCGGCGAGCGCGGGCGGATGCGGCGGCAGGGGCGGTGCGCGCGGCGAGTGCGGGAGCAGAGAGGGGGGGAGAGGCCGACGAGGCCTCACGTGATCCGTAGGACGGGGCAGCGTGGGGTCGGGGTGGTCGACGGGACGACGGCGATGGGGAGGCAGCGGCGGACGAAGCGGCCGACGTACGGCGTCGGCGGCGAGATGGAGACGGGGGGGGGGGGGGGGGGGGGGGGCGGCGGGCGCGTCGGGGCGCGAGCGAGCGCGTCGAGGGAGCAGGCCGGCGAGGGAGAGCGGGCTCCGGGCCGGCGTCCAACGGCGACGGCGAAAGCATCCGGGGCGATGGCACGGTCGCCCCGATCCGATCTGGATCGGGGGGGGGGGGAGCGGGGGGGGCGAGGGGGGGGGAAGTGGCACCGGTGGGGTTAGGGTTTGGGTCTCCTGGGGGAGGCCATATAGAGAGAGGGGGCGCAGGTGGGCCGGCCGGCCGGCTGGGCTTCGGCCCAGTGGCCGGGGGGGGTGGGGGGGTGTTTGATGTTCTTTTTTTTCTTTTCTTAGCCTTCTTTTCTCCACTGTTAAATGTTTAGGCCCCAAATGGTTTTTGTAAAAAGTGTGACCTATTTCATAAATACCAGTGCATTATTCCCTAACACCTAAAATTAGTTTGGGCAAAACATAATTCCATATTTATTTCAGATTTAATAAATGGTTACTAAATATTATCTTTATCCACTATTTGAGGTTGTTCGAGTCACTTATCCAATTCCAATGATGTTGGTTTCAATTTTAGAATAGCCTCTGGAATATTTGTTATTTATCTGACATTTTAGCTCCTATGTTGGACAACTTTTATATTCCACTTTCATTTAAATTTGAATTTGACTTAGGAGTTGAAATGCAATATGATGCTAATGATGATTATGCACTGTTGATCATGCTAACATGTCATTATCAAAAGTGATTACTGTTGCTAATCACCAGGGGTGTTACATCGCCTCGCCACCGTGCCAGCTTGCTCCGCCTCCGTCCGCTACGTCATCTGCAACCACCAGAGCGAGACGGGAGTCACCACAGTGAGGGGATCGAGCTCATCCCCTTCCTGCGGTCGCCGACACTTCTCCGGCAAATGGCGACGCCCTGCTGCTCCTAAGCTGTCGCCGGGCCTACTTGCGCCTTCTCGGTGAGCCACCGCTCCTCCCCATTCTCTTTTCCTCACTCCAACGGGCCCGTAGACGCCGATCCACATGTGCCCGAGACCGTCGCCGCGGAGCTCGTCACCGGCGAGCCTCCGGTGACCATTCGGTCATGGGCTAGTGCCCAACGTGCTCACCGCGTCACGTAGAATCTCCCTAGCCCCTCCGTTCGAGCTGCTGCCCACCGTAGCTCCGTTTCACCGTTGCCCGTAGCCGCTCCACTGCATGCCTCGTCGCCGGCGCCGTTTCCGGCCATCTCCGGTCGGTCCAATGGCACCACTCGACGCGGCACGCTCCCAGCTTTCGAACGGAAGCAACCGCGCTCGAAACGAGCCACCGTACGCGATTTTCGGCCGCCTACCGAACACGCCGCCACGCGATATGGTCGCCGGCGTTGAGTAGCCGGTCACCGCCGACGTGGACTGGCAAGTGGGCCCCCTGTGCCACGAACGCTGGGCCCCGCGAGCCCCAGTTGACTGGGTTGACCCAGTCAACTGCTGACTGGGCAGCCCCAGCCACTGACAAGCGGGCCCCACCGCGTAATTAAGTTAATTAAAATGATTTTATAAATAAACTTAATTAGTAACCTAATCAGTCACTGACATGTGGGGCCCTGCTACTAATTAACCTCATTTTAGTTAGTTTAAACTTCTGTTAGTCCACTGTCTATGACAGGTGGGACCCACTGGTCAGGTTTGACCAGGTCAGCGAGTCTGTTGACCGCTGACATCACACCTGCGTCATGCTGACATCATATTTCATTTATGTTGATTTAAAATAATTCCAAAAATGCAAAAAAAAAATAGAAATTTGTAGAAATTAAACCGTAGCTCGGATCGAAAAACTTTATACATGAAAGTTGCTTAGAACGACGAGACGAATCCAACCGTGCCACCTGTTTCCGTGTCGGGACCCTCCACGGAGGTGAACCCGCAACTTTTAGCCTATTTTCCGGTAGATGAATAGTGCATATATACCGGTTAATAAATCCAACTTTAATCCTAAAATAACTAAAATGACTTAGACATGCTTTTAGGCAACCCTGCACTGCACGTTAGCATAGCATGCTCTGTGTTGCATATGATTGCTGTGTATTTATTTGTTTCCTCCCCCTCTTCCCTCTCGGTAGACCCCGGTATTGACACAGTTCCCGAGATCGACGCAGCTCAGGAGCCCGACGACACCGTTGACGACCTTGCCTTTGCGGCCGAGCAACCAGGCAAGCACCCCCCCTTGAGCATGCCTATATCGCCTATTCTCTTCTCTCTTGTGCTTGCATTAGAATTGCTGCTGTTACTGCTTTACCTATTCTGATGCATGACCTGATTTTGTAACCTGCTTTTGATAATTACCTGCTTATCCTAAACTACTTAGAATAGGCTGGTTAGTGAACCCCAGTGACCCCACTTGTCCCAGTTGCCCCGCTGGATCATCGGAAGACTCGATGACCAGACCCCAGCACTGCACATCACCCCCTTAGTTGTACGACACTGCAGCGTTACTATCGAGTGCCGATGGTGATACCTCGTTTAGCACTTCTGATGTTAACTCTGTAGAGTAGCTATTCGGTCATGGTCATCGAGGGTGATTCCTCCTTCGCCACTTCCGATAACGACGCTGTCGTGCAACACCTCAAGTGCGAACTTCGAGGGTGATTCCTCCTAAGTTCACCTTGACGACTACGTCAGGTGGAATCCGTCGAGGGTGATTCCTCAGTTTTCCCCCTGGTGTTTAAACACACAATTACTATGACTTTAACCATTAACCATGATAAAGTCGGGTCGGCCCTGAGGGGTACCCGCGCGAGCATGTGATGCTAGAGATGTGGAGACGGGTTGACCTGGAGGGTGCCCGCGAGATAATTACAAGGCACGGCCGGGCATTCTTAGCCCTTGCAGCAAGTCCTCAAGACGGGGCGACGGGGTCACAACGATCGTGAGTCTCTGCTCGTTATCGCGTGCTCCTAATTCACTAACGATTTGGATATTTGATCTGAGTGGGCCTCTGGCCCGATAGCACTAACCATCACGTGGGAACAGTTATGGGCACTCTGTGTCATATGCATCAGCCGAAGCTTAATGGACGTCAGTGATTGAACGGCGCACGCCAATTTGGACTGCGTAAAGCAACCACCTTGATAGTGTGGGTTGCCAGGTCTGCTCTCGGCCGTGAACGTAACATGCAGGAGTTCCCGGGGCGATGGCCCAAGACCCCTGGGGGCATAGGTCTAGTCCGGCGTGCTGGCCTCTCTGTTAAGCGTAGGTCGGGTTGCGGCGTATCGTTTGGCTGACGCTGGGCATGACCCCGAAAAGTGTGTCCGACCGGAGTTAATCGAGCGTGGTGGGTAAGTTGGTGCACCCCTGCAGGTAAGAACTAATCTATGCATAGCCGGATCCTCGGTAACGGATGCTCGGAGTTGTATCCCGATCGATACAACTAGAACTGGATAGAAATGGATACTAGGGCTCTAGGATTGCTTTCTCGCAGGGAGTCGAGGAAGGATCTCTGGGTGAGGTTGATAGTTAATACTACTACTACTTTATACTATACTAATCTACGCTCTTCTAATGCTGCAAGACCGCTGAAGATGCTAGTCTTCGATAGGACTGGGCCTTCTCTCTATTCTGGCATTTCTGCAGCCCAGTCCACATATACAGCCTTTCTTTGATAATGTTGCATATGTAGTGTAGATCCTTGCTTGCTGAGTACTTCGGATGAGTACTCACGGTTGCTTTGCTTCCTCTTTTTCCCCATATCCGTTTGATGCAACCAGATGACGGAGCCCCTGAGACAGCTGCCCCCGTCGACGACTACTACTACCACCCCGAGGGTGGTTACTACTTCGAGTTGACCGACGACTAGGAGTAGGTTCGGAGGGTCCCAGGCAGGAGGCCTGCGCCTTTTCGATCGTAGTGTTTTCTTTTGCCCCGCCTTCTTAAAGGTTTATCTGTTTTATCCTTTATATCTGTACTCAGATATCTGATGCTTCCACTGACGCTTGTAAGCGAGCTTATCTATTCGAGCCCTCGAGGCCCCTGGCTTGTAATACAAAGCTTGTATGACTTTATTTATGTTTTAGAGTTGTGTTGTGATTCCTTCAAGTGAGTCCTTAGTTTTGATCATGTGCATTTGCGTGTATGATTAGTGCACGATTAAGCCGGGGGTGCCACATGTTCTATGATTTAAGACATTACTTTTGGGATGACCCACAACTTTATAAATAAGGAGTAGATAGTATTATTAGACATTTTGTACCTGAGCATGAACAGGAACAAATCCTACGGAAATGTCACTCCGAAGCTTATGAAGGGCATCATGCGGGAGATAGAACTGCTCACAAGGTATTGCAATCTGGTTTTTATTGGCCTACTCTCTTCAAGGATGCTCGTAAGTTTGTTTTATCTTGTGATGAATGTCAAAGAATTAGGAATATCGGTAAGCGTCAAGAAATTCCTATGAATTATTCACTTGTTGTTGAACCATTTGATGTTTGGGGTTTTGATTATATGGGACCTTTTCCTTCCTCTAATGGGTATACACATATTTTGGTTGCTGTTGATTATGTTACTAAGTGGGTAGAAGCCATTCCAACTAGTAGTGCCGATCATAACACTTCCATTAAAATTCTTAAAGAAGTCATTTTCCCAAGGTTTGGAGTCCCTAGATATTTAATGACTGATGGTGGTTCACATTTTATTCATGGTGCTTTCCGTAAAATGCTTGCTAAATATGATGTTAACCATAGAATTGCATCACCCTATCAACCTCAATCTAGTGGTCAAGTTGAACTTAGAAATAGAGAAATAAAATTAATATTACAAAAAACTATTAATAGGTCCCGAAGGAATTGGTCTAAGAAATTGGATGATGCACTTTGGGCCTACATAACAGCATATAAAAATCCTATGGGTATGTCTCCCTATAAAATAGTTTATGGAAAAGCTTGTCATTTGCCTCTAGGGTTACAACATAAAGCTTATTGGGCAATTAAAGAACTCAACTATGATTTCAAACTTGCCGGTGAAAAGAGGTTATTTGATATTAGCTCATTAGATGAATGGAGAACCCAAGCTTATGAAAATGCCAAGTTATTTAAAGAAAAAGTTAAAAGATGGCATGACAAAAGAATCCAAAAGCGGGAATTCAAAGTTGGAGAATATGTTCTTTTGTACAACTCTCGTTTTAGATTCTTTGCACGAAAACTTCTCTCTAAATGGGAAGGACCATATATTATCGAGGAAGTTTATCGAACTGGAGCCATCAAGATTAATAATGCCGAAGGTACTAACCCAAAGGTGGTCAATGGGAAAAGAATTAAACACTATATCTCAGGTACGCCTATTAACATTGAAAGCAATATTATTCAAACCATGACACCGGAGGAACACATAAAAGAAACCTTCCGAAACACTCCAGAATACTAAAAAAGAGGAGGTACATGATACCGTAAGTAAACGGACTCTAAAAGACCCGCAAAAATATTTTTTGTCAGTTTTGGAATATTACAAAACTTATAAAAATAAGAAACAACCAGGAAGGCAACCGAGGAGGGCACAAGACAGCAGGGCGCGTCTGGCTTGCCTGGCGCGCCCAGGTGGGTTGTGCCCATGTCGGGAACCTTCCCAACTCTGTTTTCCTCTCGTTTGCTTGTTTCCTAAGATAAAAAATCTTTATATACCCCCCGAACGTATTGACCACCGTATCGTGGAGAAGTCTTCTGTTCTTCTTTCTTGCTATTTTCTGACAGATCTAGACGCCATGGCCGCTTTGAGCTCCTCCAAGGACAAGTTCTTTGAGAACCCGTATTTGCAGGAGGTGATGCAGCACCCTCAAGCCATTGAGATGCGTGAGGGAATGCTCCATATCTGGGACGTCCAGGGGCCCAAGAGGATGGGAACCGTGGAGGCTAGGCTCGAAGCCATGGAGGAGGAGTTCTTCAAGTGCAAGGGGATGGTGGAACGTGGGCTCAGTGCCAATCACCTTATGATTACGGAGTTCACCCGTGATCACAAGGTGGATGGCCGGTCCATGAAGGACATCGTCTTCACCCTCAACGAGCAAATCAATTTCCTGCAAAGTTAAATCTATGATCTCCAAAATCAAGTCTTTGAATATGAGGCGAGATTTAAAGGTACGAGTTTAGCTGCCAGTTGCAGGACTCGTGATACTCGCGCTTCTTCTTATGATGGTGAGCCACTGCCATGGAAGCCGGAGGATAAGCCCGCTACTACCTCATCACCACCACAATCATCATCTTCCCCACCAAAGGAGACTTGAGTTCATGGTATGGGCACTCCCCTTGGCTTGTGCCAAGCTTGGGGGAGGTGCCCCGGTATCGTATCACCACCACTATCTTTGCATTTATCTATTTTAGTTTGATCTTTAGTTATCCTATGATTTAGTTGAATAAAAGTTTAGTTCAATCCTTTCTTTTTGAGTGCTTGCTTAGTGATCTATCTATCTATGTAATCGTGTGTGAGATATATAATAAAGAGTAGTCTGAGTTTTGTTTCTTTACTCTTTTGTTTCAATAAAAAGAAAGGAAAATACATGAAAAAGATCATATGCTAATCTTATGGTAAGTAATGACATCACATAAGGAAAACTATAAGTGGTGAAATTTATTGGAGATTGTCAAACATAGCATTGGTCAATGATGCAATTCATGAAAGAATTAATAAGGGAAGAGAAGATTCACATGCAAATAAACTATCTTGGATATCTTTTATGATTGTGAGCCCCCATTAAATATTATATGTCAAAATTGTTGATGTTGGACAAGGAAGACAACGTAATGATTTATGTTTGTTCATATTCACAAAGAAGTTATATTGTCATAGATCCTTCAACATGTGGTGCTTGCTCAATATCTTTGCTAGCCAAAAACTCCGCACTAAGTAGAGATACTACTTGTGCATCCAAAAACCCTTAAACCCAAAATCTTATTTTTAGAGTCCACCATACCTACCTATGGATTGAGTAAGATGCTTCAAGTAAGTTGTCATCAGTGCAATAAGGCAATACAAATTGCTTCTAAATGTATTGGATCATTTAGTGTAAGAGAAAATTGAGCGTTGTACGAACTTGTGATGGCAAAGTAATAAAAGCGACGAACTGCATAATAAAGGTTGCTATCATAAGGGGCAATATAACATGACATTCTTTTGCATTAAGTGATTTGGCATACAAACAAAAAGCGCATGGCGACCTCTGCTTCCCTTTGCGAAGGGCCAGTCTTTCACTTTTATGCATCTACTTTTATGTAAGAGTTAAAGTATTCTTCCCTATTCCTTTTTATTTTCTCTTTTTGCAAGCATCATGTGGTGAGGAAAGATCTAGGCACATATATCCAATTGGATATGAGTGAGCATGAGTTATTATTGTTGACATCACCCCTGAGGTAAATACGTTGGGAGGCGAAACTATAAGCCCCTATCTTTCTATGTGTCCGGTTGAAACTTTTAGTTCATGGGTATGCTGTGAGTGTTAGCAATCATAGAAGGTTAGCTGATGGTTGAGTATGTGGACTTCCCTAAAGGCTCCGATACGTGACCCTTCCTAAAAATATGATGAATTGTAGTTGCAAAGTTGACTGAGAACATAGTTTGTTGGTTTTCAATAAGGTTTATGCTTTATACTTCAATGTTGTGATGAATTGTTACTTGTTCATGAGAAGTTATATGATAAAAGATGTGTGATAAAGTTTTATGTTAAAGTTCTCTGCTGTTATAATAATAAGCATGATGCTTCTATGTCTGTATTTTGTTTTTATCGACACCTCTCTCTCTAAGCATGTGGGCATGTTTTTTGATTTTTCGCTTAAGGACAAGTGAGGTCTAAGCTTGGGGGAGTTGATATGTCCATTTTGCATCATGTCTTCCTACTGTTATTTATAATGTTTTTATGCATAATAATGCTTTTTGGAGTAATTCTAATGCCTTTTCTCTCATAATATGCAAGGTTTACACAAAGAGGGGGAATGCCGGCAGCTGGAATTCTGGACCTGAAAAAGCTACGTCAGAGTTAGGTATTGTGCACATCTCCAAATGAGCTAAAAATTTACGGAGAATTATTTTGGAATATGTAAAAAATACTGGAGCAAATAACTACCAAAGGGGGCCACCCTGGTGGGTTGTGCCCAGCATGGCCCACCTCCGGTGCCCATCTTCTGGTATATAGGTCATTTTGACCTAGAAAAAATCAAGGGGGGACATTCGGGATGAAGCGCCACCGTCTCAAGGCGGAACTTGGGCAGGAGCACTTTTGCCCTCCTGTGGAGCGATTCCGTCGGGGGAACTTCCCTCCCGGAGGGGGAAATCATCACCATCGTCATCACCAACAACCCTCTCATCTTTGGGAGGGAAATCTCCATCAACATCTTCAATAGCACCATCTCCTATGAAACCTTAGTTCATCTCTTGTGTTTAATCTTTGTACCAGAATCTCAGATTGGTACCTGTGGGTGACTAGTAGTGTTGATTACATCTTGTAGTTGATTATTATATGGTTTATTTGGTGGAAGATTATATGTTCAGATCCATTATGCTATTTAATACCCCTCTGATCTTGAGCATGATTATCATTTGTGAGTAGTTACTTTTGTTCGTGAGGTCACGGGAGAAGTCATGTTGCAAGTAACATCTGAATTGATATGTGTTCGATATTTTGATGATATGTATGTTGTGATTCCCTTAGTGGTGTCATGTGGACATCGACTACATGACACTTCACCATATTTGAGCATAAGGGAATGTATTGTGGAGTAGTTATTAGATGATGGGTTGCTAGAGTGACAGAAGCTTAAACCCTAGTTTATGCGCTACTTCGTAAGGGACCGATTTGGATCCAAAAGTTTAATGCTATGATTAGATTTTGTCTTAATACTTTTCTCTTAGTTGCGGATGCTTGCGAAGGGGTTAATCATAAGTAGGAGGTTTGTTCAAGTAAGAACAGCACCTAAGCACCGGTCCACCCAGATATCAAATTATCAAAGTAGTGAACACGAATCAAACCAACATGATGAAAATGATATGGTGAAATTCCCATGTACCCTCAAGAACACTTTGATTATCATAAGAGACCATTTTAGCCTGTCCTTTGCCACAAAAGGATTGGGCTAACTTGCTGCACTTTATTTACCTTTACCGTTACTTGCTCGCTACAAATTATCTTGCTATCAAACTACTTGTTACCGACTATTTCAGTGCTTGCAGAAAATACCTTGGCGAAAACCACTTGTCATTTCCTTCTGCTCCTCGTTGGGTTCAACACTCTTACTTATCGAAAGGACTATGATTGATCCCCTATACTTGTGGGTCATCACTAGACCATCATGCTCAATCATTGATCCATTCACGAAACACACTCGAATATTAGCTACATCCAATGCACAAGTATGATCATAGTGCTCCCTAGTTGGTGCTTTATAAGAGAAGATGGAGACTCAAATAAAAAAAATTACATAAAGTAAATAGATAGGAGCAGAGATTTGTAGAGGTGCCAGAGCTCAAAGCTTAAATTGAGAGATAAAATATTTTGAGAGGCATGCTTTTCCCGTCAACGAAAATGTCCGAGTAATTCTCAATACTTTCCATGCTAGATACATCATAGGCGGTTCTCAAACGTAAAATAAAGTTTATTCCTTTTTCCACCATTCTTTCACAATCCATGGCTAGCCGTATCCATGGGTGCCTTCCATATCAATATTTTCCAAGGAATTTATTATTTGACAACATAAAGTAAATTTCTTTTTCATTTCGGGACTTGGCATCCCTATTACTGCCACACTCTCGTGTAATGACAAGTGAATAAACACTCATCTTGAGAATAACACATCTAGCATGGAAAAATATTGGCCACCCCCTGCCGCTTCATGAGCAGTACGGGCACACAAAAAGGAAATTTATTTTTAAAATTAGAGTTGGCAATACAAATTTACTTAGAGCGGCATGAAAATACCACATATAGGTAGGTATGGTGGACTCATATGGCATAACTGGGTTTAAGGATTTTGGATGCACAAGTAGTATTCCTACTTAGTACAAGGAAAGGCTAGCAAAAAGATTGAGAAGCAACCAACCAAGATTTTTTTCTCATAAACGAGCATTAAGCATAACTAACACCGAATAATGCACCACCAGTAGGATGTAATTTCATTGCATAATTATTGACTTTAGTGCTTGCATAGGGACACAAACCTTAACACCAATATTCTTACTAAATCATAATTAATCACAAAACATGACTCAAATATTACTATCATCATATCTCAAAACTATTACAAAGAATCAAGTTTATTTTGTCCAATGATCTTCATGAAAGTTTTTATTATATCCCTCTTGGATATATATCACTTTGGGACTAGATTAATATATTACAGTTGCTTTTAGCAAGCTCTCAAATAAATTTAAGTCAAGAACATGAGCATACATTTTTTCCTTCTCTCAAAATAATATAAATGAAGTATGAGAGAATTTCTTCAAAAATTTATGAACTGTCAAATTAACCGAAGTGAAGCATGAAAGTATTTCTTAAAAAATTAAAGCACCACCGTGCTAAAAAAGATATAAGTGAAGCACTAGAGCAATTCCATAGCTCAAAAAATTTAAGTGAAGCACATAGAGCAATTCTAACAAATCATAGCATTATCATGGCTTTATCAAATAGGTGTGTCCAGCAAGGATGATTGCGACAGACTAAGAAGAAAAACAAGAAAAGACTCATATAATACAAGATGCTCCAAGCAAAACTCATGATATGTGATGAATAAAAATATAGCTCCAAGTAAAATTACAGATGGTTGTTAGAAGAAAGAGGGGATGCCTTCCCGGGCATCCCCAAGCTTAGTCGCTTGGTTCTCCTTGAATATTATCTTGGGGTGCCATGGGCATCCCCAAGCTTAGGCTCTTTTCACTCCTTATTCCTTTATCCATCGAGATCTCACCCAAAACTTGCAAACTTCAATCACACAAAACTTAAGAAAACCTTCGTGAGATCCATTAGTATAAGAAAACCAATCTTTGCTTTAAGTACTATTGCAAATCCATTCATATTTTGTTATTGCATTACATGTACTGTATTCTAACTTTACCATGGCTTATACCCCCCGATACTATCCATAGATTCATCAAAATAAGCACACAATGCAACGAAAACAGAATCTGTCAAAAACAGAACAGTCTGTAAAGACTCGAAGTTTACTCATACTTCTGTAACTCCAAAAATTCTCAAAAATTAGGAAAACAGAGGAAATTTGCATATCAATCTTGCATAACAAATTCAGAATTTTTCGTCGCTTCTGTGAATTTTAACAATTCTGCTACTGGACGCAAAAGTTTCTGTTTTTCTACAGGATCAAATCAACTATCAACCAAAGCTATCCTAAAGGCTTAACTTGGCACAAACACTAATTAAAACATAAAAACACAATCATAGCAGTAGCATAATTGTGTGAACAGACAAAAACAGAAAGAAAAAGAGAAAAAATATTATTTTATTAATTGGGTTGCCTCCCAACAAGCGTTAACGTTTCACGCCCCTAGCTGGGCATAATAATTTTTATGATGCTCACATGAAAGACAAAATTGAAGCACAAAGAGAGCATCATAAAACATGTGACAAACAAATTTAATTCTAACATGCTTCCTATGCATAGGCATTTTATAAGCAAACAAATCACCAAGGCAAGCAAGAACTAGCATATGCAAAGGAAAGGAATAAAACATTGAAAATCTCAACATAACGAGAGGAAATTTAATAACATGAAAATTTCTACAACCATATTTTCCTCTCTCATAATAATTACATGTGGGATCATATTCAAATTCAACAATATAACTATCACATAAAATATTCTCTTCATGATCCACATGCATGCAAAATTGACACTCTTCAAAAATAGTGGGATTATCATCAAATAAAGTCATGACCTCTCCAAGCCCACTTTTATCAAAAATTTCATAAGATTGAACACTCTCCAAATATGTGGGATTATTTTTACCTAAAGTTTACGCTCTTCCAAACCCACTTTCAATATTATTGCAAACATTATTATTTATATCATATTCATCATGAGGCTTAAATAAATTTTCAAGATCATAAGAAGCGTCATCACCCCAATCATGATCATTGCAATAAGTAGCGGACATAACAAAATTATCATCACCAAGCTTGTAGCTTTGCATATTATTAGCACAATTGACATTAATAGAATTTACAGTAACATCGTTTGAACTATACTTTTCATTCAAGGAGCTATCATGAACCACTTTATAAATTTCTTCTTTTAACACTTCATCACAATTTTCAGATTCATGAATTTCAAGCAAAACTTCATAAAGATAATCTAGTGCACTCAACTCACTAGCAATTGGTTCATCATGATTGGATCTTTTAAAAAGATTAACAAGTGGATGAGGATCCATATCAATAGATTTTTAGCAAGCGAAGATGCAAGAAAATAGAAGGCACATGGCAACACAAGCAATCAAAAGATCGAACGAGAAAAAGGCAAACGAAAACAAAGGCAAATATTTTTGTGAAATGGGGGAGATGAAAACGAGAGGCAAATGGAAAATAAAGCAATTGCAAGGAGATGATATTTGTGATTAGGAACCTGATAGATGTTGATGATGTCTCCCCGGCAACGGCGCAGAAATTCTTCCTAATTGTTTGTATCTGCGTTGGTATTTCCCCGAAGAGGAGAGGACGATGCAGCACAACAACGGTAAATATTTCCCTCAGCTATGAAACCAAGGTTATCAATCCAGTAGGAGAACCAAGAAACACTGTGTAAACGGTACCTGCACACAAATAACAAATACTTGCAACCCAACGCGTAAGAGGGGTTTTCAATCCCACCTTGGTAATATGATAGATAAAATTGTATGAGATTGGTTAAATAGATCTAGCAAAAACACAAAATAAAATAAATAAATAAAAAGTGTAGCAAGGTATTTTTGGGTTTTTGGAATAAATAGATCTAAAAACAATATGATAAAAGATAGACCCGGGGGCCGTAGATTTCACTAGTGGCTTCTCTCGAGAAAATAGCATATGGTGGGTAAACAAATTACTGTTGGGCAATTGATAGAAGAGCAAATAATTATGACGATATCCAAGGCAATGATCATGTATATAGGCATCACGTCCAAGATTAGTAGACCGACTCCTGCCTGGGTCTATTACTATTACTCCACACTTCGACCGCTATCCAGCATGCATCTAGTGTATTAAGTTCATGGAGAAACGGAGTAATGCAATAAGAACGATGACATGATGTAGACAAGATCTATTCATGTAGGAATAGACCCCATCTTTTTATCCTTAATAACAGCAATACATGCGTGCCTTGCTACCCCTTCTGTCACTGGGTGAGGACACCGCAAGATCGAACTCATCACAAAGCACCTCTTCCTATTGCAAGAAAAATCAATGTAGTTGGCCAAACCAAACCAAAGTTTCGGAGAAGAAATACGAGGCTATAACAATCATGCATATAAGAGATCAAAGAAGACTCAAATAATATTCATAGATAGAATTGATCATAAACTCGCAATTCATCGGATCCCAACAAACACACCGCAAAAGGTCATTACATCAAATAGATCTCAAAGAACATCGAGGAGAACATTGTATTGAGAATCAAAAAGAGAGAAGAAACCATCTAGCCATTGCCTACGGACCCGTAGGTTTGTGGTAAACTACTCACGCATCATCGGAGGAGCACCAATGAGGATGATGAACCCCTCTATGATCGTG
Source organism: Thinopyrum elongatum (assembly GCA_011799875.1). Taxonomy (NCBI): domain Eukaryota; kingdom Viridiplantae; phylum Streptophyta; class Magnoliopsida; order Poales; family Poaceae; genus Thinopyrum; species Thinopyrum elongatum. The sequence continues at coordinate 387,716,961 of CM022298.1, forward strand.
TTCCCCTCCGGCAAGGTGCCAGAATAGGGCTCTAGATTGGATCTCGTGGTTCCAAAACTTGCGGCGGCTGGAATTGTGTTTCGTCGACTCCCCTAGGGTTTCTAGAATATTTGGGTATTTATAGAGCTGAGAGGCAGTGGAAAGGACCTCCATGGGCCCCACCACCCATTAGGGTGCGCCAGGGGCCTCTGGCGCGCCCAGGTGGGTGGTGGCCCCACGGGCCTTCCCTCATGCACTTCCTTGGCTCCCAAGTTGTCTTCTGGGCAGAAAAAATTCTCCAAAAAGTTTCGCTGCGTTTGGACTCCGTTTGATATGGATATTCTGCGAAGTAAAAAACAAGCAAAAAACAACAACTGGCACTAGGCACTATGTCAATAGGTTAGTCCCAAAAAATGATATAAAGTTGCTACAAAATGAATGTAAAACATCCAAGAATGATAATATAACAGCATGGAACGATAAAAAATTATAGATACGTTGGAGACGTATCAGCCACCGTTCATCATTATCATACATGTTACGCTAGATCATTGCACATTCTGGTACACTGCCAGAGGCATTCATATAGAGTCACATTTTCTGTTTTACCGAGTTGCAATATGGAGTTGTAAGTAAATAGAAGTGTGATGATCACCATTATTAGAGCATTGTCCCAGTGAGGAAAGTATGATGGAGACTATGATTCCCCCACATGTCAAGATGAGATTTCGGATGAAAATAAAATAAAATAAAAAGAAAAAAAGAGGCCAACGGAAAAAATGAAATGAAAGAAAAAGAGAGACGGGGCAATGTTACTATCCTTTTCCACACTTGTGCTTCAGAGTAGCACCATGTTCTTCATTTAGAGAGTCTCCCGAGTTGTCACTTCCATATACCAGTGGGAATTTAACGTTATAGAACTTGGCTTGTATATTCCAATGATGGGCTTCCTCAAATGCCCGAGGTCTTCATGATCAAGCAAATTGGATGCACACCCACTTAGTTTCCATTGAGCTTTCATACACTTATAGCTCTTAGTGTATCCATTGCATGGTAACCCCTACTCCTCGCATTGATATCAATTGATGGGCATCTCCATAGCCTGTTGATTAGCCACGTTGATGCGAGGCTATCTTCCTTTTTTGACTTCCCCTTATTCATCTCTATCACTGCATTCTATTCCACCTATAGTGCTATATCCATGGCTCCCGCTCATGTATTGCATGGTGTTGAAAATGCTAAAGCACGTTAAAAAAAGTATGATCCAATTGCTTGTCTTATCATTGGGGTAGTTCATGATTAATATTTTTATGCTAGGAAGACTAAGCATGACGTGCTATATGATTTTGTAGGGATAGCGCTATTTAGCATTCTTTATTTTGAAAGGCATGATTGTGTCAGTATGCTTGAGTATTGATGTCTTTATATCAAATTATAGACTATAGCCTTGAACCATTCGTTTCTCAATATTCATACCGTAAAAGAGATTATATAATACACATGTTAGGTAGCATTTCACATTAAAAATTCAGTTTTTTATCATTTATCGACTCGAGGATGAGCAGGAATTAAGCTTAGGGATGCTGATATTTCTTCAACGTGTCTATAATTTTTGATTGTTTCATGTCATTATATTATCACTCTAGGATGTTTTATATGAATTTGTATGCTATTTAATATCAATTTTTGGGACTAACCTATTAACCCAGTGCCAAGTGCCAGTTCCTTATTTTTTGCTTGTTTTTGGCTTTTCAGAAAATAAGTACCAACCGAAGTCCAAACAGATGAAACTTTACAGTGATTTTTCTGGACCAGAAGGGACCCTAGAAGCTCCGGGAAGAGGCCAGAAGAGTTACGAGAGAGCCACGAGCTCGTAGGGCACACCCCTTGAGCTCGTGGGCCCCACACAACTCCATTTGACCCAATTCCAAGCCTATAAATTCCCAAATATTCCAAAACCACAGAGAGCCACCCGAACAACTTTTTCGCCACCACAAGCTTTTGTTCTTCCATGATCCCATCTGGAGGCCTTTTCTGGTACTCTGCTGGAGGGGGATTCGATCACGGAGGGATTCTACATCATCCTTGTTGCCTTCCAATAATGCGTGAGTAGTTCACCACAGACCTACGGGTCCATAGCTAGTAGCTAGATGGCTTCTTCTCTCTCTCTTTGATCTTCAATACAATGTTCTCCTCGATGTTCTTGGAGTTCTATCCGATGTAATCTTCTTTACGGTGTGTTTGTTGGGATCTGTTGAATTGTGGGTTTATGATTGGAATATTCATTGAAAGTAATTGAGTCTTTTCTGAACTTTATTATGCATGATTGTTATACCTTTGTATTTCTCTTCGATCTATCCGTTTGGTTTGGCCAACTAGATCGACTTATCTTCAGTGGGAGATGTGCTTTGTAATGAGTTCAATCTTGCAGTGCTCTGTATCCCAGTGACAGAAGGGGACAAGAGTGTATTTGTATTTTTGCCATTAAGGGTGAAACAACGAGGGTTTATTCTTGATTGGGTTTACTTTGTCTACATCATGTCATCTTGCTTAAGGCGTTACTTGCTACTTCCTAAGCTTGCGTTGATTTTTCCCTTCAAGAGGAAAGGGTGATGCAGCAAAGTAGAGATAAGTATTTCCCTCGGTTAAGAACCAAGGTTTCAAACCAGTAGGAGGCACAAGCAAGTCCCCAATATATGCACCTGCACAAACTAACAAACACTTGCACACAACGCGAAAAAGGGGTTGTCAATCCCTTCACGGTCGCTTGCAAGAGTGAGATCTAATAGAGATAGATATAAAAGATAAATTAAAGGAAAAATAAAGTAAATATAAATAAATTGCAGCAAGGTATTTTTGGGTTTTTGGTTTTATAGACCTGAAAATATATGATGGAAAATAGACCCGGGGGCCATAGGTTTCACTAGAGGCTTCTCTCTTGAAGAAAGCATACGGTCGGTAAACAAATTACTGTTGAGCAATTGATAGAAAAGCGCATAATTATGAAGATATCCAAGGCAATGATCATGAATATAGGCATCACGTCCGTGACAAGTAGACCGAAACGATTCTGCATCTACTACTATTACTGCACACATCGACCGACTCCTGCCTGCATCTAGAGTATTAAGTTCATAAGAACAGAGTAACGCCTTAAGCAAGATGACATGATATAGAGGGATAAACTCAAGCAATACGATATAAACCCCATCTTTTTGTCCTCAATGGCAACAATACAAATACATGCCTCGCTACCCCTACTGTCAATGGGTGAGGACACCGCAAGATTGAACCCATCACAAAGCACTTCTCCCATTGCAAGAAAACCCAATCTAGTTGGCCAAACCAAATCGATATATCGGAGAGAAATACAAAGCTATCTTAATCATGCATAAAAGAGTTCAGAGAAGACTCAAATAATATTCATAAATAATCTGACCATAAATCCACAATTCATCAGATCTCAATAAACGCATCACAAAAGAAGATTACATCGAATAGAACTCCAAGAACATCGAGGAGAACATTGTATTGAAGATCAAAGAGAAAGAATAAGCCATCTAGCTACTAGCTATGGACCCGTAGGTCTGTGGTGAACTACTGACACATCATCGGAAGGGCAGCAAGGTTGGTGTAGAGGCCCTCCGTGATTGAATCCCCCTCCGACGGAGTGCCGGAAAAGGCCCCAAGCCCCGGGTTGATCAGTCATGCTAGTTTTGGCAGAAACAGTCCTGCATTACTACCTTAATTTAGGAACTGCTCATTATTTCAACTCTTGTTTTGAATGAACCCATCTAGAGGGCACTGCAATTCCACTTTATTTATACTCGCCGATACATATACATTCTCAATTTATTATAGCGGCACCATCGATCGTGTTGCTCTGGCTCTGACCCTGACCCCCTGGCACCGCTGTCTATGGGTGGTCCGGTGACCAGCGACCCGGGCTAGGTGCCATGCGAGCCTCCATCTATGACTAATCGCTGTATAGATCCACCGGAGCGAAAGGATGCCCGTCAACACATGTCCTCCGTCTCCATGCAAGGCAGCATTCTGCCGCCACGGCACAGGCCGCCACCATGCACCCACACTGATTTAGAATTTTATACTCCATGGCACACCACGTCCGCGTGCAAGGTTGATTACAGTACATGCTTCATAGCCATGTTTTAGCAGCTACTCTCTCTGACTACAAACTAAAACCATGACATTTATTGTAGACTAGAGAGTATTTTTTTTCTCTTTTGCACGGCAGGAATTAAGACACTCCCGCTGGCGCATTGCATCCATATTCATGTGTTGCAGCATATGCGATTAGGTAGCTGTGGCTCAGCGGCATCTCTTCGCTCTTATGATCGTATCCTAGCTGTGAGTTCCAGTATTGTGCGTAAAGCTTATTAAAGATAACCAATAATTGAGTACGGTCCTTGTATTATCTGGATGGTGGCTTGCTAGCAGCCAACACGCCTTCGTCATGGGTGGGACCCACACCAGCCCCTCGCCATCTGTGAGCAATCTCCATTTTCCTCATCGCATATGCACAGCTCTCCTCACTGCTGGACCTTCCAGAGACAACACAAACATTCATTCATAAAAAAACTCACTGGTAGAGTACAACATAGACACACACACACACACACACACACACACACACTCTCTCTCTCTCTCTCTCTCTGGTGCTCAGTAGTCAGCAAGAACAACTTCATTTCGATCGGTAACTGCCTGACTGGTATGTACTCCCTCCGTAAAGAAATGTAAAAATGCTTCTGCTCTTTCTCAAGGAATTATCTTGCTCTTTTCTAGTAGTGATTTGCTTGGCTATTCGTTGATTTTTTTCTCACAAAGGAACATGCAAGAACACTTCTGCCCTTTGTTCTTCTAACAACGAACATTTTTTCCCCATTGTTCTCCTGATACAGAAGTGCATATGCAATATTCTTCTGGCCCCCTAGAGAATTTATAGTGCTGGAGTTAGGGTTAGGAGAGCCAAGGGGGGGGGGGGCACAAGCCCCCTGGCAGCCCCCCCGGGGCGCGCCCCTAGGGCTTGTGGCCCCCTCATGGGTCTTCTGCCTCCTCCCCAAGTCTCGTGGGTTTCTTCTGGTCCAAGAAAAATCATCGTAAAGTTTTATTCCGTTTGGACTCCGTTTGGTATTGATTTTCTGTAAAAGTGAAAAACAAGGAAAAACAGCAACTGACACTAGGCACTAGGTTAATAGGTTAGTCCCAAAAAATGATATAAAATAGCATATAAATGCATATAAACCATCCATGATAGATAATATAATAGCATGGAACAATAAAAAATTATAGATACGTTGGAGACGTATCATTACTTCATTTTTATGAACTAAATACCATAGATGCATGTTGGATAGCGGTTGTGGTGGAGTAGTAGTAGTAGATGCAGGCAGGAGTCAGTCTACTTGTCTCGGACTGATGCCTGTATACATGATCATTGTCGTGAATACCCCATAACTATGCGCTTTTCTATCAATTGCCCAACAATAATTTGTTCAACCACTGTATGCTATGTGTTCAAGAGAGAACCCTCTAGTGAAAACTATGGTCCCCGTGTCTACTTTTGTCATATTATAAAATCCAAAAATACCATGCTGAAATTTATTTCCTTTTATTTTACTTTGCAATTTATCTATCTATCTCTACATATTTAATCCTTGCAAGTAATGAGTTCTAGGGGATTGACAACCCTACCATGTTGGGTGCAAGTATTTGTTTTTTTGTGTGTAGTTGCTGTTCACGAGGCTTTGCATGATTCTCCTATTGGTTCGATAAAAGTTGGTTCTCACTGAGGGAAATACTTATCTCTACTGTACTGCATCTCCCCTTCTCTTCGGGTAAAATCCCAACGCAGCTCACAAGTAGCAACAAGCTAACCCTCTTTTTTTGTAGTGAGTAGTCATGCCTTGACCATGTCGCTTGAACAATGGTTGAATCTAGACATGTACATTGTGTTCTGCGTACGACATGTTCTTTTGCTAAAGAAGCCTCAAGTTAATTTGGCATTTCATTGCTGTACTTTGATTTGAAGCCGAGCCTATTGATCGAAGCATACATGTGTTCACTTAATTGCACAGTCCAACCCTCTTTTTTTATAGTGAGTAGTCACTTGCCTTGACCATGTCACTTGAACAATGGTTGAGTCTAGACATGTACGTTATGTTCTGCGTACGACATGTTCTTTTGCTGAAGAAGCCTCAAGTGATTTGGGCATTGTTTTGTTGTACTTTGATTTGAATCTGGGTATGTTGATCGATGCATACATGCATGTGTGCGTTTAATTTGCACAAGCCAACCCTCTTTTTTGTATTGAGCAGTCACTTGCCTTGACCATGTCACTTGAACAATGGCTGGGTCTAGACATGTACATTGTGTTTTGGGTACGACATGCATCTTATTTGTGGCAAGAAGCCTCAAGTGAATTGGGCATTGTTTGGTTGTACTTTGATTTGAATCTGGACAAGTTGATCGATGCATACATGTGAGATTGTGCACGTCAATTGAAATAATGGTGTTCATCATGTATATATTGTACCTTAGATTTTACACATTACAAAATTTACATTACTCCTAAAATTTTTATCAAAAGTTAACTAGTGAAAATAAATTACGGACCTATGAATTCGAATCAAGGATCTTTCTCAGACTGGAAAGTAATTTGAGGAAAAAGCTAATTCAATACACTTTCCACCATCCGATGGAAGATGGACGACCGAGCATCTGTCTGCCAACTCGCATTCCTCCATAGTTAAACTCGACTGTGTTCACACAGTTCAGTTTTCCACTACTCCACAGCTGCCACCGCTCTTTAAATCGGTGGTTCCATCTCATTCACCATCGAATCCAAGAAAACCCTCAATCCACTTTCCGGCGATGATGGTGCGCACGACCCCCTCCTTCCCCCATATCACTATGGCTGGTGGCAGGCCGCATAGGTCACCTCCGTCCACCAACGCCAAGCCCGCCGGAACCAACCCCTCGCCTTCCTCTCACCCGGCACTAGTGGATGCTGCGTCAGATCTGCAACCCTCACTAACGGTGCCTGGTTGGGCACTCGGCTCTCCGTCACGGAAGAGAAAGTCTATGGCCGAGGAGGTGGAGGATGCCGGCCATGAACGTGCCGCACAACAGTGTTGCCTCGTCGAGTCAGTTGAGGCGCCTGTCGATTAGGCACTACTGCAGGATGCTGCTAACGTGACACTACAATCAGAGACCCTTCAGCGAAACTGTGTGCGATGCATTAATCGCAAATGGTGATGTAAAAAAACCATAAAAAAAGATGCAAAACATTTGCGATGGTGGATACATCAAACACAGTTCATATTTAAGATGCGTGTGTGATGCGGGGCATACGGTTGATACATATGAACTGTTTGCGATGAGACAGAACAACAGAAACGAGCAGCCAGATCAAGGTGTGTGTGATATACGGCATACAGTTCACCCTGATAAACTGTTTGTGATGAGGCGGAACAACAGAAACGGGCAGCCAGATGAAGGTGTGTGCGATATACGGCATACAGTTCACTCAGATGAACTGTTTGTGATTAGGCAACACAAAAGAAACGGTCAGCCGATGAATGTGTGTGCGATATACGGCATAGAGTTCACTCGGATGAACTGTTTGCGTTGAGCCAAGAGAACAGAAATGGTTCAACTTAACAAGATGTGTGTGATACGCGACAAACTGGTCTGCAATCGGAAATGTGTGGGAAGACTGGTAACAACACAGACGATTCCTGTTAACAAGCCGTGTGTGTTGTGAGCAAACGATTGCTGGTATACAATTGTGAGTGATTGATGAAAACATCACCGACGGGTTCCATTGTTTAGTGCGTGTGCGATGTGATTTGCTCTGTCCGCACAACATCTACGCTCTGTCTACAGAGCATCAACATATATACTTAAAAAGACAGCATTGCATAACTAAATTAAGCATACAATTACATAAGTGACTACACACATAAAATTTCCACACACCAAAGTAAGCAATCACATGCATACTAAACTAGGACAAACGAGGATCTAATCATCTACTTCTTGTTGCGACAACGCTTGCCATTGCTCTGCTTTCGACTGGATCCCTGGCCGTTTTGGGGAAGGAGGCACTTTCTCATGTCAACGATCCGCCTGTACATCTCGTAGCTCGTGTACGCCTCCTTGGCCGTGTACACGACGTGGGCTTTGTCGAGTTTCTCCATCCAAGCCGAGTGCCAGGCACGCTTGTCCTTGTTGCATGAATCCTTCATGTCTCTGTAGTAGGGATCGATGATGGCCTCGATGAGGTGAACCAGTGAGTCCTTCTCATGCTCGTTGCTGCCCCAGATCTTGTATTGGCCCTGGATGTCGACAAGATTCTGGCAGGCGATGCCCGAATTCTTGAGCACCTTTACATCGTTGGTGATGTCCACCGTAGCGAACATGTAGTGGGGGTTGTTGACAAACCTGGCGAAACGCTCGCAAGGCCTTGTGGCTAGGCAGTAGTGGTAGACGAGGACATGATTGCGCATGCACATCTGGGCGACGGTGACCTAGGGACAAGACCCGGCACAAGCGCGGGTGTACTCGAGGTCGAACCCAACCACCTTGTACTTCTCCTCAGCAAGCAACAACTCCATGATGTGGATGGAGTGCTCCACCCAGACCGGGTTGTTGGTGTACACCACCGAGAGCTCCGTGAACCTTCTGTGGGTGTCCACCACAGCATGCATGGTGAACTGCTGCTCGTCATCGGCAGCCGCTCAGAGCGCCATTGGAGCCGCGCAGGATACCCTCTAAGAATTTGTCGTGGTGGGTGTGCTTCTTGCAATAGTGGGGCGCGATCGAAAGGTTGAAGATACACAAGGGTTAAATGGCCGCTGTAATAAATGGGGGCCGGCCGGCCTATAATCGTCACGTCTTGTCATCACGTTCATAGTGGAGGATTCCAGTGCACGCTTGAGAACACCGCACGCGTTTCACTTGACCATGCATGGGCTCGAAGAGGCGCCAAATGTATCATTGGTGAGCCTGTTCTCGCGCAACCACGCAGTTTACCGCGCAAGCTTCCCGCCCGGCTAGTTTGGCCACGTGTTGGCTAGAAGAGGGACAAATCATGGGCGTTTATTGGCAAAAAGCTTTGTAAAAATGAAGTGTGTGGAATGACTTCGGTCATAAGTTTACCCGTGGGTGATGAGGTCAAAGTTACACAGAAGGGTGATGATGGACACTCGAGTGCGATAACTAACTCTGCGCTCTACAGGGCACACGGTTGAAGAAACCAACTGTGTGCAATAATGTCAAAGATCGCAGTCGAGTTAGCTATACAGATTGCGTGCTATGAGATCAACAAGGTAAACACATTCGAGAATGGTTAATAAAATCTAAGACCATTGCATATTAAGGTCATAATAGTGCTACCAATCACTGGTACAGCGAGGTGCTATACAAACGGCTTTTAACCTCTTTCCGTGACGGCATTTGGAACCGTCGCCAAGTGAGTGTGGGCGATAGGGGGGTCCTTCCCACACGACCCAGAGACCGTCGGGGATAGGGAGCCTTGATGCATATAGTTGTCCCTATATAACCATTTCCGATATCTCGAATATCCCAAACGCTTCATCCTTGCTACTCGTTTGTGCTCGCATTGCCATCGCAGTCGGAGTTTTGTGGTTTTACCTAAAACCAGGCAGATTCCAGGCACGGGAGTTTTCCAGGCAAGTACCAAACTGGCTCTACATTTACGATGCCTGTCACATCACAAACAGTTCATGATTATAAACCGTGTACGATAGGTAGACAATAACACACATTTAGTTTTCCCGCACCATATGTGATAGTGTCTGACATCACACACGCTTTGCAAACGGCAACTGTGTGCATTGTTACACACGTTTCCTCTCCGTGAACCGTGTTGGATTATGATGTATATCGCACATGCTGTGCTTTATTGACCGTGTGCGCCGTAATGACCTGCACACCGTAATTTCACCCTAATTTAATTGCTGCTATTTATAATTGTACCTAATTTGAACATGAAAGTAGGCTATAGCTTTATTCACATCCATCAGGTTCAAACAACCAATGCATTATTCGATTCACAGGTACATATGTTTAAGAATTACATACGCACCAAATAAAGAATGATGAACCAGGGTTCTATACTTGTACTATTACAGATGGTAAAGAAAGAGGCGACAGACATTCTGGTTGCTGAACAAGGTGAAGCAGAATGACCCTATTATGCTCTCCTGGATGCAGAATGTAAGCACGACTCTAGTCCAACCCCTTGTGATGGCCGGCCGCCAATCATGTAGTTTGAGAGGTAATCTTGAGTAAACTGCTTCAGGATCCACTGCAAAGGAAAAAAGATTCAGACATTGTCATCTAACACAACTCATTACTGGCAGTAAAAAGAAGGCTACAGAGTTCTTACTTACCATCCTGCAGTTCACTGTTGTCTTGCATAAAGTGTAAACAAATAGTTCAATTGACATCTTTTGACCCATTTTAATAACAATCTTTATCAGTTTCCTCACTTGATGCTGGTTCATGAATATCTCATTGCCCCATACGCAGAAAGGGTCAAAGTGTGGATCGTTGGCAATGACATACGTACCTAAAAGCACCAAGTTAATATTAGAAGCTAAACAACAATTGCAAAATGATGTAGTACAACACTCCCTCCATCCCATTATTTAATATTTTATTACATGTATATCTAGACATCATCAGAACATTAAGGTAACACTCTTTCTTGTTGCTATGTAGCCTGGTATTGCATATTTAGTCATTCAGTATAATGCACGTTGCTATGTAGCCTCAGATATATTAAATATGGCCCTAGTTAACCTACTGATAAATGGGTTACAGATATATTTAGTGAAATGTCCGATTCGACGATTAATCCCTTATCAGCCCCCAGGCTATATGGTACCAGCTACCGATATCCTGAAAAATGAGTACATATAAGCAATGCGATGAAACTAACCTCGATGGAAAACAACACTGTTCTCAATATTGTCCTGTATGAGTACATATAAAGGCATGTTAAGCACAACAGGCTAAACATCAACCAAATATATCCATGGTAGACAATATAATCTACAAATGATAGCTTCAGTGTGTAGGCTTAAGCACGCTAGTTAAGCAAAACAAGAAGTGGAAAGGTGTGTTAACTGCATCAGGCATAACATTTAAAAACAAGCAAATAGTCATTCAAACTGGTATTGTGCAGGTCTAAAGAACACTAGATATTGTTAAAAAAATGAAAAGGCATGTTAACTGCAACATCCTTAACAGCAACCAAATATCGTAATTCATAGTGGTATTGTTGAAACTGTTATTGATGAAATTGAACTGCACAGCAAATAGTTGCACATATAGAGCATCACATTGTGAAGAACTGAAATAAACAAGGCATAAGGCCATCTCTAGCCGATCCTTTAAAAGTGAACGGACTAAAACCCTTAGTGGATATATATATATATACTCCAGCAATTTTTGGCCGTTTCTGGTCGATCCCCTAAACTTAACGTTGTAAACTTCAATTTGATCAAGTTCAAAGCAGGTTCAACCAAAAGTGATGGCCGTCCATATTACCCTTCCCGCTCCTGCCTTCTTTAACTTTCAGGTAAATGGGAGATATTTTATAACTAGAGAGGAGGCGAACGAGTATGAGAGGACAGCGGAGGCTGCTCGCCTCCAGGAGGCAGCCCGCCAAGCAGCGGCTGCCGTAGCACAATACGACCCCAACTATGACTTTGGATATCATCTGGGCCAGTGGTGGCCTTAGACCAACTTAGGCCAAAAGCCTAAGCTTGGGGGTGTACGTATTTCTCACCAACATTACATTCATGTTCACACACTCATTCTAGTTGTCGGTGTTCATACTTTTTTGTTGTATTATCCATGTTAGGTTATTTCTTTTTCTATCTTTCTTCGTGAGTATTTGAAAACCTTTGAGAAAAACAAAAAAATTTGGTTGTAGCTTAGTTTACTTTCCATGCTTAGTTGTAGTATTAAAGAAAACCCAAAAAGATTTCTCGTTCTTCTTTTATTTGTTGGGAGCTTTCCCGTGTAAATAGTTTTCTCGTTCTTGTTTTACTTTCTTCATAAAAACAAAAATTCCAAAAACATTTCAGTGTGTTTCTTTGAAATTCTTTTCTTTTCTTTGGGGGTCGAAGGGAGAAGACCACGATGAAAATGTTGAGTGGCTCTCATATGCATTATTGTTGATCCAACAAAGAGCCCATATTATATTGTCTTCTCCTTTGAATAAATGTTTGCAGATTCCAGCTTAGTCCAATGCACATGCACTATTATTATTATTATTCACATCGTTCGGTCGTGCAAGTGAAAGGCAATAATGACGATATATGATGAAATGATTGAGCTAAAGAAAAGCTGGTATGAACTCGACCTATCTTGTTCTTGTAAATATGATTAGTTCATCATTCTTGATTCAACCTATTATGAATGAAACATGTTTGCAATCACAATTAGAGATTATTGTTATTCATGCCATGCTTAATTAGCTAGGAGTTTATAATGGTTTACCTTGCGTGCCAACATGCTTTTAAAATGGTTGTGATGTAGTATGATAGGATGGTATCCTCCTTTGAATGATTCAAGTGGCTTGACTTGGCACATGTTCACGCATGTAGTTGAAACAAAATCAACATAGCCTCCATGATATTTATGTTCATGGTGATTTATATCCTACTCATGCTTGCATTCAATGTTGGTTAATCGCGATGCATGTTTATGACTTTTGTCGCTCTCTAGTTGGTCGCTTCCCAGTCTTTTTCTAGCCTTCACTTGTACTAAGCGGGAATACTGCTTGTGCATCCACTTCCATAAACCCAAACTTGTTCCATATGAGTCCACCATACCTTCCTATATGCGGTATTTACCTGCCGTTCCAAGTAAATTTGCATGTGCCAAACTCTAAATCTTCAAATGATAATCTGTTTTTATGCCCGAATCGCTCATGTAGCGACCGGGGGCTATCAGTATCTTCCATGCTAGGTGGGTTATTCTCACGATGAGTGGACTCCGCTCATCATTCACGGGAAAATGGCTAGTAATTGGGATGCCCAGTCCTATGATCAAAAGATCAGAAACAAAATTTCAAATAATTAAAAAAAACTCCCCCAGGATTGTTGATTGTATGGACGGTACCCGTTGTTTCGGACCAGCCGTGGAGTGTGATTGTTGGTGGAAGGGGAGTAAAAACTTTACCATTCTGTTTGGGAACCGCCTATAATGTATGTAGCATGGAAGATATTGAGATCTCTTGGTTGTTATGTTGACAATGAAAGCATACCGCTCAAAATTATATTCATCTCTGTTTTAAAAACTCGAGCTCTGGCACCTCTGCAAATCCCTGCTTCCCTCTGCGAAGGGCCTATCTATTTACTTTTATGTTGAGTCATCATTCTCTTATAAAAAGCACCAGTTAGAGAGCACCACTGTCATTTGTATGCTTTGTTATTAATTGATATTGAGCATGACTGTGACTGGATCTCTTTTACCATGAATTACAATGTCTAGTCAGTCCTTGATCTTCAGGGGTGCTCTGCATTTATGTTTTGCGGTCTCAGAAAGGGCTAGCGAGATACCATCTTGTTATATCATATCGTGATTGTTTTGAAAAAGTGTTGTCATCCGAGATTTATTAATATTGCTCGCTAGTTGATTATGTCATTGATATGAGTAAATGTGAGACCTAAATGCTATTGTGAATATGGTTAGTTCATAATCTTTGCTGAAAACTTGAATACTGGCTTTACATATTTGCAACAACAAGATCAAACAGAGTTTGTAAAATTTTTCTTTATCACTTTCAGTTTATCAACTGAATTGCTTGAGGACAAGCAATGGGTTAAGCTTGGGGGAGTTGATACGTCTCCATCGTATCTACTTTTCCAAACTCTTTTGCCCTTGTTTTGGACTCTAATTTGCATGATTTGAATGGAACTAACCCGGACTGACGCTATTTTCAGCAGAATTGCCATGGTGTTATTTTTGTGCAGAAATAAAAGTTCTCGGAATGACCTTAAACTTCACGGAGATCATTTTTGGAATTAATGAAAAATATTGGCGAAAGAATCAACTGAAGGGGGCCCACACCCTGTCCGCAAGGGTGGGAGGCGCGCCCACCCCCCAGGGCACGCCATCCGTCCTTGTAGGCCCCTTGGACCTCCACCGACCTCAACTCCAACTCCATATATTCACGTTCGGGGAGAAAAAAATCAGAGAGAAGGATTCATCATGTTTTACGATACGGAGCCGCCACCACCTCCTGTTCTTCCTCGGGAGGGAATATCTAGAGTCCGTTCAGGGCTCCGGAGAGGGGAAATCGTCACCGTCGTCGTCATCATCCATCCTCCATCACCAATTTCATGATGCTCACCGCCGTGCATGAGTAATTCCATCATAGGCTTGCTGGACGGTGATTGGTTGGATGAGATTTACCATATAATCGAGTTAGTTTTGTTAGGGTTGTTCCCTAGTATCCATTATGTTCAAAGATTGGTGTTGCTATGACTTTGCTATGCTTAATGCTTGTCACTAGGGCCCGAGTACCATGATTTCAGATCTGAACCTATTATGTTTTCATGAATATATTTGTGTTCTTGATCCTATCTTGCAAGTTATAGTCACCTGCTACGTGTTATGATCCGGCAACCCCGGAGTGACAATAGTCGGGACCACTCCCGGTGATGACCGTAGTTTGAGGAGTTCATGTATTCACTAAGTGCTAATGCTTTGGTCCGTTTCTCTATTAAAAGGAGACCTTAATATCCCTTAGTTTCCAATAGGACCCCGCTGCCATGGGAGGGTAGGACAAAAGATGTCATGCAAGTTCTTTTCCATAAGCACGTATGACTATATACGGAATACATGCCTACATTATATTGATCAACTGGAGCTAGTTCTGTGTCACCCTATGTTATAACTGTTGCATGATGAATGCCATCCGACATAATTATCCATCATTGATCCATTGCCTATGAGCTTTTCACATATTGATCTTTGCTTTGTTACTTTTCCGTTGCCACTGTTACAATTGCTACAAAACTGCTACTGTTACTTTTGCTACCGTTACCGTTACTTCCATACTACTTTGCTACTAAATACTTTGCTGCAGATATTAAGTCTTTCAGGTGTGGTTGAATTGACAACTCAGCTGCCAATACTTGAGAATATTCTTTGGCTCCCCTTGTGTCGAATCAATAAATTTGGGTTGAATACTCTACCCTCGAAAACTGTTGCGATCCCCTATACTTGTGGGTTATCAAGACTTTTTTCTGGCACCGTTGCCGGGGAGCATAGCTCTATTCTCTGAGTCATTTGGGATTTATATCTGTTGATCACTATGAAGAATTTGAAAGATACTAGAACCAAGATTTTTCCCTCTACTACGAGGGGAGGTAAGGAACTGCCATCTAGCTCTGCACTTGATTCACCTTCTGTTTTGAGTAAGCTTGCGACACCTACGCCAGCTAGTAATTCTGATATGTCGCAAGTAATTGATGATGCCACTTCTGCTATGCATGATGCTAATGATGATACTACTGCTTTGCTTGGTAATACTGTGCCACTAGGTGAATTTCTTGATGAACAACTTGCTAGGGTTAGAGAAAATATTATTGAAACTGAAGATTATGATTCTCCCCCTAGATATGAATTGCCTGTTGTACCTGAGGGTTATATTATGGATGAAGAAACTGCTAGAGACTTTCTTGCTTGCAATGATAGAGAAGATCTTAAGAAATTGCTAGCTAAGCTGAAAGAAAAATCCTTGAGTGCTAGAATGAAATATGATCCCAATTTTGCTACTTCACCTATTTTTGTTACTGATAAGGATTATGAATTCTCTGTCGATCCTGAGTTAATTACTTTGGTTGAATCTGATCCCTTCTATGGTTATGAATCTGAAACAGTTGTGGCACATCTTACAAAATTGAATGATATAGCCACCCTATTTGCTCATGAGGAAAAAATTCGCTATTACTATATTCTTAAGTTGTTTCTTTTCTTGTTAAAGGGTGATGCTAAGATATGGTTTAATTCTCTTGCTCCTGGTTGTGTAAGTAGTCCCCAGGATATGATATATTACTTCTCTCAAAAATATTTCCCTGCTCATAAGAAACAAGCTGCCTTACAGGAAATATTTAACTTTGTGCAATCTGAAGAAGAGAGTCTCCCACAAGCTTGGGGGAGGCTTCTCCAATTACTTAATGCTTTGCTTGATCATCCTCTCAAGAAAAATGAAATACTTGATATCTTTTATAATGGACTAACAGATGCTTCTAGGGACCACCTAGATAGTTGTGCTGGTTGTATTTTCAGGGAACGAACTGTTGAGCAAGCTGAATTGCTATTGAATAATATATTGAGTAATGATAATGATTGGACACTTCCTGAACCAACTCTTAAGCCAACTCCGAAGAAAAGAGGTATTCTATTTCTCAGTCCTGAAGATATGCAAGAGGCAAAGAAATCTATGAAAGAAAAAGGTATTAAAGCTGAAGATGTTAAGAATTTACCGCCTATTGAAGAAATACATGTTCTTGATAACCCGACACAGGTAGTAGATGTAAACTCTCTCCGTAGATTTGATGAAGGTGATAATCCTCATAATAAGTCTGCTAGTCAATGCTTGGATGAGTTCGATAATTTTATCGTTAAACAAGAAAATTTCAATGCTTATGTTGGTAGACAATTGAAACGTAATGCTCACATGCTTGACTACTTGGGTGATTATATGAGTAGAACTGTTAATGATCTTAAGCTTATTAGTAAACATGCTTCCATGGTTACAACTCAAGTAGAACCAGTACTTAAGGCACAAGATGATTTGCTTAATGAGTTGAATAGTAAGAACAATGATAATGCTGTTAGGGTTATGACTAGAGGTGGTAAAATGACTCAGGAACCTTTGTATCCTGAGGGCCATCCTAAGAGAGTTGGGCAAGATTCTCAGAGAATTAATACTGATGCACCTAGTCCTAGTAATAAAAAGAAAAAGAAAACTGATAGGACTTTGCATACTTCTAGTGAACCTGTTATAGACACACCTGAGAATCCAAATGATATTTCTATTTCTGATGCTGAGACACAATCTGGTGATGAACATGAACCTAGTGATAATCTTAATAATGATGTTCATGTTGATGCTCAACCTAGTAATGATAATGATGTAGAGATTGAACCTGTTGTTGATCTTGATAACCCACAATCAAAGAATCAACGTTATGATAAGAGAGACTTCATTGCTAGGAATCATGGTAAAGAAAGAGAGCCATGGGTTCAGAAACCCATGCCCTTTCTTCCTAAGCCATCCAAGAAAAAGGATGATGAGGATTTTGAGCGGTTTGCTAAAATGATTAGACCTATCTTTTTGCGTATGCGTTTAACTGATATGCTTAAAATGCCTCCTTATGCTAAGTACATGAAAGATATTGTTACAGATAAAAGAAAGATACCGGAAGCTAAAATTTCCACCATGCTTGCTAATTACACTTTTAAGGGTGGAATACCAAAGAAACTTGGAGATCCAGGAGTACCAAATATACCATGCTCCATTAAAAGAAACTATGTTAAAACTGCTTTATGTGATCTTGGAGCCGGTGTTAGTGTTATGCCTTTCTCTTTGTATCGTAGACTTGATTTGAATAAGTTGACACCTACTGAAATCTCTTTGCAAATGGCTGACAAATCAACTACTATACCCATCGGTATTTGTGAGGATGTGCCTGTTGTGGTTGCAAACGTTACTATCTTAACGGACTTTGTTATTCTTGATATTCCCGAGGACGACAGTATGTCGATCATCCTTGGTAGACCCTTTTTAAATACTGCAGGGGCTGTTATTGATTGCAATAAAGGCAATTTCACTTTTCATGTTAATGGTAATGAGCATACGGTACACTTTCCGAAGAAACAACCTCAAGTTCATAGTATCAACTCTATTGGAAAAATTTCAACTATTACTATTGGAGGTTTTGAATTCCCTCTTCCTACAGTCAAAAAGAAATATGATATTCTTATTGTTGGGGACATGCATATCCCCGTTGAGGTAACCTAGTGTTATTCGAAAATTCTCTGGTTTCATGTCATTCGGAAGAAGTTTGTTAATAAGACTTGATCAACCTTGTTAACGGATTCCTTTTGATGAGCATGAGATGGATGAATCTAGAAGGCACAACTTTCTATACCTACTTTTTACTTTCTGTTATTTAGAATGAATAAAGCAAAATTAGTATTTTCTGTCTGTTTTCTGAATTATCCATGAAAAAAAATGTCCTGTAAATAAAAGTTCTCCAAATGCCCTGAAAATTTAGTATGATTTTTTATAGAATATTTTAGAATTTCTGGCACTGAGAACACACCAGGGGGACCCACCACCTGTCCACAAGGGTGGAGGGCGCGCCCTACCCCCTGGGCGCGCCCCCCGACCTTGTGGGTCCCACGTGGCCCTCCTCCACTTATTCCAGCACCCATCCACTTTGTCTTCCTCCAGAAAAAATCATCCCGTAGCTCAAACTCGTGTTCTTGCTCATTTTGCTGCCATTTTCGATCTCCTTGTGTAAAGCTCCATTTGCAAAACTGTTTTGGGGGATTGTTCTTCAGTATGTGACTCCTCCAATGGTCAAATTAGTTTTTGTTCTATTGCTTTATATATTGCAAATTTTTGCTGCTATGGTGGCCCTGTTCTTGAGCTTGCATGTCAAATTTATGTGGTCCAAAGTAGTTTTGATGCATAATATAGCCTCTAGGCACTTGTAGGAGTAGTTGCTATCAATTTTGTTGAGTTTGATTCACTTTTATTTTGAGTCACTAAAAATTTCAGAAATTTTCAGAGGAAGAAAAATGTCTAGGAAAATGTACCAAGGTGGTTCTTCGAGGAAGCAAGCACCGAGACTCGCAATACATGAGCCGGACCTTGAACCACCAAGGGAAGCTCAAGTGCGGCCTTGCGAATGGAATAACAATTGGTTGCTTAAATACTACACAATTCCTATGATATTGCTGGGTAAGTCAACATGCAGTTACTTGACAAGAACACTTACTTCGAACAAAGTATGGACGGATGATATCGTTGGGGAAGTTAGCATACATCTCATGACCAGGCTCTTTTATGTGCATTGCAATTTTAGTGCCATCTTTCAGTACATAAAACTTAGAAATTTCTGTCCAAAGGCCCGTGGCAAAATAGGAGTGACCACATTCATCAAGTCTTACAGAAGCAACGATTGTAAATCCATGGTTTGTGTTCAGTATGATATCCCTGCAGTCTTGATTTATGTAAAGGGTAAGATTGTGTACTACAGATTCTGTTGCATAGCAAGGGACATGCTGCAGAAAATGGTAGGATTGTTAAAGAATATGGTAACATGCAAATGTGGGCGAAATTGAAAGAACTGTACATCAGTTGAGATCAAAGGACAAAAATCTATAATTAAACAGATAGGGTAACCATGATGTCATGGAAATATGAGAGTAATCGAAGGAACAATACCTCATTAATTTTCCTAATATTGAAAGAAGAGGGAAAAATGCCCTTTGACGTATATGTTGCATGTGGCACCTTTTATCCAAATGCGGCAATATATAGTATATGTTCAAGAAAGTAGGCCATGCCAACCGATTTAGGGTGAGATTGAACATACCGCGTGCATCCTCAAGTCATCTGGTATGGTGAGATGGAACTCCATGGATGTCTGGCCGAGGCCGCAAAGTCCTGATGTGTCCGCGCACTGTACACTCTATGAATTAAAGAAAATCCTCAAATCAGCTCGAATAAAAATGAATTCACGGCGATTTCGGCCGGGTGATTAAAGGAGGCAGATGAACTGGGATAAGAGATGAGATAATATCTCATTAAATTAGTTACCGTGTTGTCCATGAGAAAAAACCCTCCATACGATGAATTCCCCAATCGGGTGGAGCTGGGTCGACCGCGAGCACCGTCGAGAAAGTCGATGGCGATAGGCGGTGGCAAGCGGAAGTGGCGAAATGCGGTGGGGTTTGCCGGCAGCCTGGCGGCGGCGACAGGCGTCGAGCTAAGGGGTTGCCGCGGCGATAGGCGGTGCCATGCAGAGTCGCGGAGGAGCTTGTGCAGGTGTGAATGGGGACCAGAGGGGGTGGCGGGCGGGGTGAGGGTTTTTGTGACGTGGAGATGGTGAGGGTTTTCTTTTTTGAATTGGGTGGTGAGGGTTTTGTGTCTCACAAAGAGTTTCAGAGGCAACGGTTTGCTAGAGCCAACAGTGTGTGATTGACGTAACAGGGAAAATGAAAGTCATTGCACAAGGTTCCAATTTTGGGAACTGTGTGTGATTGACGTACTGCCTCCGTCCTGGTTTATTGGTCCCCTTTGTAATTATGCCAAATTTTGACCAAAGTTTTAATTAACAAATGTTTATGCATGTCACCAAAAATTATATCATTGAACACTATGTTCAAATACGCATCCAATGATATAATTTTTGCTGAGTTGCACTAACATTTTGTCAGTTAATTCTTTGGTCAAAATTTAACACAAATTACAAAGGAGACCAATAAACCAGGACGGAGGTAGATTCCATCAAGCGGACTGATTGCATCCATATCCCACATTTAGACATAAGTAAACATAGATTAAACATACTCAGACATAGATAATAAGCATACACAAGCATAGTTCAACCATAAGTACATAGGTCAACAGTCATTAAGCATACTCAAGCGCATTTATAATTAAGACACTACATAGCCATACATAGTTCGATCCCACATGTCATCTCATCTGCCGGCACGATCCTGAAGCTTCTCCAGGTTGTCGGCATACACGGCGTGCGCCACCCTGCGAGAATACTTCTGCTTGAAGGAGCCAACAGCTCGTCCTCTTGCATGCGCGAGAACACTTTGATATGCATGATGAAGCTTTTGGTTGCAAAATGGGCATCGAAAGCCGCCGTCCCAGGTCCTAATACGCCTGCTATGCATTCCCGCATAAAGTTCCCTGAGGATTTGCCTCTTGTTCCTCCTTTGGCCATCTTCATCCTCGTTGTCGACATCGTCAAACAGCACCTATACATATAGTAAAAAAATGTGGCATCAAATTAATGTTTACAAACTAATCTCTAGAGAACATTTGGCAATTGCCAAAATTTGGCATCAGATCAATGTCCAGAGATTATGGTTGATTTTTAAGCACAATCGTCTATGTATAGACCAATCTTGAAGAAAATAATGGCACAAACATATATGTAGGTCATTCAAAATCAATTGTCAAGACCTGGCTAGGAATTATTAGCACGAACACTAACCCTAGTCGAATTATTAGCAGAAATCATTTGCACAGATGAAACAACTAATCACTTATCACTTGTACCATTCAAACAATCAGTACACTACACGGATCTAACGAAACTTACTCAGATTTCATGGATTGGGAGAACATAACCATAGGATTACTATTCTAAAAAGGGGGAGGCAGGACGCAGGAGTAACCAGAGAAACCCTAGGATGTATTTAACACATAAATGGGTATAGATGACTAACCGGTTCTCCGTCGTCGTCGGAGTCGTCGCTGGAGTCGTCGCCCGAGTCGTCACCGGAGTTGGTGTGGACCTCCGGCTCCGGCTGTGGAAGCACGACGACGTTAGGGTGCAGTGATACTTCGCCGGCTGTGACGGCAACCTCTGTCTCCATCTCCACGCCGTGCTCCGGTGCTTCAGCAGCCCCGGCGTCGCCACTCCCTCCGATGGGGCACTTCGGCGGCATCCTCATACACTGACGGCTTTGAGGACTGAGAGCGGCGTCGAGGATGCAAGCGAAGAGAGAGGATTGTGTGTGTGGCGAGGATGGGGGGTGCGGCCGCTCGGGCACGCCATTAATATGGAGTAGTGGGAGAGAGGTGGGAGGCGGTCAAACCGCTGGCTCGCCTCCCAGTGAGCCTGCGCACCGGACTGCTGGCATGCCTACCGTCATTTCACACAGCTACTCGCACGCCTCCCGATGACACTGCGTAGCGAGGACGCCTTCCGTCAATTCACACACCTGCACGCACGCCTCCCGGTCTGCCTGCACGGCGGACTGCTCGCATGCGTCCTGTCAACTCATGCCTGCTCGCACGGCACACGGGTCGCGTGGCGGCACGTATATTGTTTTTCTATTTTGATGATTAATGTTGCCGCTTTATTTCTTAACCGAAGCATGGCACGTATCCATTGTTGGTCTAATGCCCACGGTTCGAATAAATATTCCGTTTGCGATATTGGTTCCCAATTATTAATAATCTCCCGTTTGTAAGAAGATAAAGATTACATCAAAACTGGTCTCAAATTTGACAAAAAAAAGTACAATGCCATTGTGTATTGGTGTCCATATGACAACACGATAAGTTTCATGAATTTCAAATAAGTTTTGGATGTACTAGAATTTAAAAATCAAGATTCTCAATGTTTGAAATTTCTTGCACGGGGAGTAAACATGCACCCAGTGAGACACATGTGTTTTTCCAATCCATTTAGGTGCACTGTCACATGTGCATGTAGCTCAAATTTGATTTTTGCACATTATACCCCTAGAAAATCAATCAATGTACTAAAACGTCTTAATGATCTCTGTTTTTTTTTCAAAATAAAAAATTCCCTCCTTTGGTAACATATGTTCACCGCAGGAAAATTAACATGCATCGTAGTTGTGGTGGATGCGCGGTGTGTGTGTGTGTGTGTGCGTGCGTCTGGGGGGTGGGTGGCAGTACACTACAAGTTGTGAGCCACCGTGTGGGTTGGCCATTCTGTGAGGCAGGTGCCACATCACAGTCGTGAATTCATTATTTAAAACATTACACAACCCTTTCATACATTCATGTTTTGGCCACATGCAGTTGGTGGTTGTCCTACACGACACTCACTCGCGTGTGACGCTTTTCATGGGCCCGTGAGGTCGTCATCCATCACTTTGACCAACAGCCGGCAGAGAGGTTAATTTGACCGGCAAGGTAGAATCTTTTTTGTTTGTGTTATGGTGGGAGTATATAGTACATGTCAAAGAGCTGGGAGGGGACTAGCATATATACTATACGTACACGTCCCTGAACAAGTACACCTCACTCAGTGTCGGGACTTTTCGGTTTCCGAGGCACGTGCCACATCAAAGCTGTGAATTGGCTATTCAAACATCACACAACACCTCTTTGGGCCACATGCATGGAGGCGGTGGTTATCCTAGGACACTATACCTGGTCATCCCTCGGGCCGGGCCGGGCTTCGGGCCGGGCCTAGCCAAGCCCGACACAAAAATCCCAGGCCCAGGCCCGGCCCAGCCCAGGCGTCGGGCCTAGAAAATCAGGCCCAAGCCCAGCCCACATGTGTAAAAGGCCACCGGGCCTCAGGCCTCGGGCCGGGCCCCTTCAGTAAATCACGAAAACGACGGGCCCGGGCCTGGCCCGGCCCGGCCTTCGGGCTCAAAATCTAGATCCGGGCCTGGCCCAGGAGCAGCGCCGGGCCTGGCCGGGTCGGGCTTTTTCGGGCCGGGTCGGGCCTGCCTACCCATGGCCAGTACTATAGGACACTCACGAGTGATGCTTCCATTTGTGGGCCCGCGAGGTCATCGTCGATGCATGCATCACTTTGACCTACATCGGGAGAGGTTAATTAATTTCACCATCAAGGAGGATTCTTTTTGGGTTGTATTACGGTAGGAGCATATAGTATGCGTCGAAGAGGGGGAAGGGAACCATCATATGTAGTACGCTTCATGAACTTTGCTCTGTGTGGGGACTTTACATTTTCGAGGCATGTGCCGCATCAAAGTTGTGCATTTTGAGTATTCAACATATGTCTGGCCCACATGCAAAGCGATGGTGGTTGTCCTCTCGCACCCACTCACGCGGTTATCAGCGATATCGATGCTTTCCATTTGTGGGCCCGCTTGGTCCATCACTACTTTGCTCGACAACGAGAGAGGTTAATTTGACTTAGGAGGGGATTATTTTTTTTGTTTGTAATACAGTATATAGGTCATGCTCTGGGATGACATGATACAGTTTGAGCACACACATGCATGCATTAATCCCTCCCATCGAGTCAAAGTAGCCAGTACCACGACACGTCATGAACCGATCTCGCTCTGTGTGGGGACTGTACGATTTTCGACGCACGCGCCACATCATTGTTGTGAATGGTATTCAAACATGCATGCATGCATCACCTCCATACATATGCATGTAATGTGCTTTGGCCTAGAGCACTGCATGGGGATGTGGGTAAAATTGGGCTAGACCATGCGCTAATTAGCAACGTTGCGCCTTCGAGCGACGAATAACAAAACTGCTCATGGGTTGGCTGTGAACAGTGTTGGATAGACCCAAATAACAAAAGTTTATTGATTAAATGGTTATAACGCCCGAATGATAGATAAATTGGGTATCAACCAAACTCCGAATGACTTGAATTTTTTTATGTGACCTCTCCAAACTATAATAAGGCCAGAAAAGTATTCATATCATTTCTACTTGAGTTAATATTTAATTATGAAATAACTATATTTCATTGAATAAATAGGTTTGAACTACGAGTGATAGCTAGACTTGGGCTAATTTTTTTAAATAATGTGGGTAGCTCCCAAACATCACAACAAAAGTTTGCGCAAGGTTTTGGGCGAGTCTTGATGCCGAAGATTGAAATGAACAAGGGTTTTCTTACCATCAATTTAACAAAATGGCGAAGTAAGATATCCAAAATGATTTATTTAATTAATGCAATACAATGGTGATGCAATGCTCATGATGTAATCATGATACAAAAATAAAAATAATAATCGATTTTTAATTTGGGATAAACCCACTGGTTGTTACAGTTTCCGGACTCAACTATAAGATATTTTTTGTCTAGCCCTTCATAATCGAATAACAAGATCATTGTTGAAAAGAAAGGTATCCTTTATGAATGATTACACATGTCCTCTTTGCAACCAAGACACTGAAGAAACAATAATGCATTTATTATGGAATTGTAATTTTCCTTAGGCTGTTGGGACACAATCATACCCGAAAAGAAAAGAGGTACATCAGTTTATGGTGACACTCTGTTTGCCTTTTGATGCATTACTCATGTCCTCCTTGCAACCAAGACAATGAAGAAACAATGATGCATTTGTTCTAGGATTCTAATTTTGCCCTAGGTTGCTAAGAGACACTCATACTTGAAAAGAGGTACCTCAGTATATGGTGTCACTCTTGTTACCTTTGATGTATTGACCAAACCTATCAACATTGAAATTGTTATTCTCAGTTGTTGGAACATCTGGCTCCAAAGAACTGGAAGGACTTTGAGAAAGTCAAACCCCACCATACAGTCTTGGAGATATGCTCTAAAAGAAGATTTGAAACTGCTACAACATAGAATCAGGGACACACATGTTGTTTGATTCTTGGATTGGCTTTTTATTAACTTATAATCCTTGCTCATGTTACCTAGAACTGGAATTGGATAGTTGTTTTTTATTCTTTTCCTGAGATTTTTTTCTCTCCTTCTCTCCTCTATTTTGTAACATACTTGGCATTATGATGAAATTACCATAGAACAATTGTTCTAGGGTTTACGGCTTAAAATAAGTATTGAAGTAGAGAACAACTTTTGGTTAATACAGGGGATCTTCTATCCTCTAAAAGTAACTGTATTTAGCACCATGACTACGCAGGATATGAATGCAGTTCCAAAATCTAGGACACCAAAATCATATTCAACAACTAACAGTGACATCTAGCAGTGAAAACCATTTATAGAGGTGAAGGAGCCAATATGGTTAATTGTGGTGCTCCCACACCTTGATCAAGTACAAGTAACCCCTCAGTGGACCTCCTTCTTCGTTAGAATGGACACAAGCAATGCCATTAGGGAAGCTCGAGCTCCCCGTAGTCTGGGTGTAAAAGAACATATGAGAAGCGAAATCATATTCCAAGCTTGTGTTGAAGTGAGTTTAATTTTTTTCTTCTGGAGCACGAGTGAGCTTTTAATCGATGAGTGTGACTGGGTAAGGCCATGGTGGCCCCGTGTCAGCCTAGTACCGATCAATGCAATGGCAGCCAGAGGCACATGTGGGGAGCCCCCCTATTTGACGCATTTTGCATCAAATAGGCTCGCAACACACATGCATAGCTCCCACTGGGTTGGCCCAATTGCGTGTAACAGTGCGATGGAAAAAATAACAAAAAAGCCCACGCGTGGAGTCAAACTCGAGACCTTTACCATTTGAAGGTGCATTATAGCCAGCCGAGTTAATGATTACATGTCAACAAATAGTAGTCTTGATGTTTAAGAACTGATGGAAGCGTCAGATCCGAACACTTTCTAAAAAAATCAGACATTTTTTGAAAATAGTGAAAAAACATTTAGAAGGTGAATAATGCATGACAATCCGGCAATTTTTCAACAACTTTTGAAATTTCAATGCTTTTTGGAAAGCGAACACGTATTGAAATTGTGAACATTTCTTGACAAATTGTTTTTGGAAATCCAAAACATTTTCTGAAAATGAGACCATTTTTTGAATTTCGAGAATAAATTTTGAAACCGAGAACAATTTGACAATCCCAAACAAATTTCCAAACCATGAACATTCTTTTAATACGTGAACAAAATTTTGAAAATACAATTTTTTTTTGAAAACTTTGAACATTTTTGTGAACGCGAAGAATTTTTGAAACTTCTAACATTTTTTGGAAAACACAAAACTTAGTAAAATTCTGAGCAAAATTGGAAACACAATTTCTGTTTGAATATTTTAGACTTTTTAAAAAATAAATAAATAACAGAAAAGGTGAACAGAGGAAGAAATGAAACAGAAAAAAGAAAATAAAATGGTTTAGGAACCTTCTAGAAGGTTCCTAAAACTGATAAAAACCGGTTGGAGTTTAGGTTCCCAAAACCGAAACCGAGAAGCTATGTTTGTATAGCGGGAGATAGGCCGGCCCAATTGGTCGCACACATGTACGATTTGTCGACCCTTTGACGGAGAGAGTCAAATAGAGTTTTCCACACATAAGGCCAACAGCTTGGCTCAGGGTGCATATCGTAGTGCAGCAGGAGCCACCCAAGAGGCTTGCCATTGCAGCTGGAGCAGTTGAGGACTTGAGGGACATCCAAATGGCCATTTCTAAGAAAGCAATTAATTAAAAAGATCCGGATGAATTTATCCTTCTGATTTGACCTGATTGTAAAATCGAACATTTGACTAAGAAATTAATTAGTAAAATAGATTTGAATAGATTTTATCCTTCTGATTTGACCTGATTGTAAAATCATACATTTGACTCTTTGATATACTGGACTACAACCGATCCGGAGAGCAACTTTACCTTGTCGTATACGTGCAAGCGATTATGGTGAGAGTAATACTAAGTTCCCATGTTGGTTCAGAGTACACCTATTCAATAAAATCACTAGTTAAGTAGTGCCCTTTGTAAAGATTACTCCCAAACCTATTTTGCGGTGACAAAGTGGCATGACACATGTGCGTCACTTGTCACCGCCAGATAGTTTTTATGTATTTTGTCACCAGCGCGTGAGTGATTAGAGGTTAATTGTTTGCCCCCAACCCCCCCCCCCCCCCCCAAATATTTGTTTTTTTAAAAAAAATAT
This sequence comes from Thinopyrum elongatum, assembly GCA_011799875.1. NCBI lineage: Eukaryota > Viridiplantae > Streptophyta > Magnoliopsida > Poales > Poaceae > Thinopyrum > Thinopyrum elongatum. Next base: position 387,744,578 of record CM022298.1, read on the forward strand.
CTTGTAAATCGTGCCTCCAAATTACAAACTTTTTTTACCGTTGCGTCCCTCGCGTCGAGATCTTCAATATCAGTTCTCATGTTGATATATTTCGATGACCTCTTTTCGGACGAATTTGGTGCTCCAAAGCTAACTAACCTGTGTTTGCTTCCACAGGTGAAGCACATGAGAGCACATACGTGCTCCCGCACATAGAAATGCCAAAAGAACCGGAAAATCCACCCCCACCCCCAAAAAACTTTCAAATAGGCGAGGTGCGCACAGGAGTCCCCACCAAAGCTGCTCGTGTGTGACCCCAGCGCGGCCGTTCACCTGCTAGGAATCAAACTTGCAAAAAATTGCAAAAAAGGCAGATCATCCTTGCTCTGAATCAAACTTCTCACCATTGTATGAAAGGGAGAGTAGCTAACCAGTGGAGCTTACAACCGTTAATGAAAATTAGGATCGCGAATGTTTAAGAACTAACTATAATAAAGAAATCGAACACCTTTTTAAATTTTTCCGAATATTTTAGAAATTGTGAATAAATTTTGAAAGAGGAATAATGTTTGATAATCCAACAAATTTTTTAACAACTTGAACAAATTTAAAATTTTGACTTTTCTGAAAAGTGCAAACATTGTTTTGGCAAATTTGAACATTTTTTGACAGAATGATTTTTTCGAAAATCCTGAGCATTTTTCATAATCCATTTTTTTAAAATTTTGAGAAAAAAGTATTGAAACCAAGAACAATTAAAAAATCACGAACAAAAGTTGAAAATTGGATATTTGTATATTTGAAACAATTTATGAAAGTGACATTTTTAGAAATTTAAGAACACTTTTTGGAAATAACAAACGTGTTTTGAAAAAAGAGTAAACTTGACAAAAGAAACAGTGAAATAGAAAAAGGTAAGAATAACAATAACAAAAAAGAAGAGAAAAGAAAAAACAGAAACAAGAAAAGAAGAAAAGAAAAAAACTGGTTCAGGAACCTTCTAGAAGGTTCCGAAAACCGAGAAAACCGATTGGGAACGTCCCATAAAGTTTCCAAAACCGGATTGCTGAAACGCTTATCGCACCGGCCACCTCCAAACGCTCGCTCGATGTGCGTAGCGCCGACAATTTACCGTAACGAGCGTCAATCACTTCATGGGTCGACTGTCGACCAGTTTGAACGTCACATATTGTATGTTGTATGTTATGGGCTCCAAGCGATTTTGCTTTTGTTTTGTTCGCTCTTGTTTTTCAGTTTGTTTTTTGGTTTCTCTTAATACAATAGTATTTTTTAATGCGACAAGTATTTAATTATATGAATATTTTTAAAATTCTGGTTACATTTGATAATTAAAAAAATATTTCTAAAAAATATGTGCATGAGCGCTTAAGAAAACCATAAACATAGCGTGAACATTTTTCTGTAATTGCATTATTTCTTTAAATGTTTATCATGTGTTTGACAAAGTTCACCTTGTATTTACAAAATGTTCATAAGTTCTGAACCATGTTGGCAATGTATATGAAAAACTTTAAATGAAAAAACAAGAATTAAAATGTATGTTCATTGTGTATTTATCAGAGCAATTTATTATAAAATTATTTTAGAAAATAGCTTTGCATTTTAACAAAAATGTTGATCATGTATTAAAAATGTATTCATCATGAACTGAATATTTTTGCCTTGTTTAAAAGTGTCCAGCATGTATTTAAGAAAATGTTCACCACATGTGAGAAAATGTTCATGGATTATAAAATGTGTGCGCACTTTAAAAATGTTCATGAATTACAGAAACGTTGTCAAAATTGAAAATTGTTTGTGTAAATGTTCACGAGCTTTAGAGCATTAAAGAAAAATCTATTAAAGCATTTAAAAATATGGTCAAAATTTTACAATGATTCTTGAAATAAAAATGTTTAAGGAAAGAGAAAAATAAAAAACTAGAAAATAGGGAAAATGTAAAGAGAAAAGTTAAAGAAGATAGAATGAAATAAACAAAATGAGAAAAAAAACCGATGAGAAAAGATGAGTGAGTACCACTCGTTGTGGAATGATAAAACGAGGTACAAAAAGCTGAATGAAGTAAAACGATCTAAATAATATGTGGCATGATAGAGCTAAATAGGCCGAGCCCAATGCACGACATGTGTGCTCATCAGACGGTAAATAGGAATCATCCTATTCTAGTATACTAATTTTCTCCTTATAACCCTCTCCCACCCACCCGCCCACTCCGAGCCAATGAGGAAAAAAGTTAAATATACGAAAGTATTTGGCACATATGTCTAGTAAAAATTAGTCAAACCCGGTTTTTGTGCCCTCACCCCCATACCATGAATTATGCCCAAACTTTTGACACCATAATCCAGATTTTCCAGTCATGTGTGTGCCATCGTGAGATTCTCTAGTCACATGTGTATCGTCACCAAGCATCATATGCATGAGTGCTTCCCATTGATTGCAATTCATGGTTTGATGTGAATAATGGTTTTATCTCACTGAATTCAACCTTGTTTGGTCTTTCCTATCGCTAGCCGCAAGGACACACTACTGTATGAATGCTTACCAGTAGCCCACCAGTGGTGGGCGAAGCTCTCAGGGGAGCCCGCCACTAACCTCCAGCCACTAGTAACATGACATTAGTGGTGGGCGCGCGCCGCCACTGGCAGAGATTTTCATTGGCAGGCTCTGTTTACTGCCCAACACAATTGTTTGAGGAAAAATGGCAGATGCTAGATTTCGCCCGCCACAGGTATTGGGGTACCAAATAGCGGTTGCCTCTTTTAGCACGCCACTGGTAGAAAACCAGGAAGAAATGATGTTGTTGCACCATTTTGCATGTGATCATCACATTTACATATATGAATCGTCGCCTTAACATTCATTGACAACATACCTGACATAATGAAAAATATTACTAAAGCAATCATAGTAAGTACATTGCAAGAAGCATGTTTCATCACAAAATATATAGTTTAACCATTTATTTAGGGGTCTAAAGAGTGGCGCGACATTTGGACTGAGAGCGCATTACCATGACCTGCATAGATTACATAAACGACGAGTGTCTGGAACTAACGAGGACTAGTGGGTCGCTTGCTCTCGAACCGTAGATCTGGCCTCTCGAAGAGCCCATTTATCTACTGTAACGACCGAACCTAATAATTTTGAGTCTCTGTACTCACTGTGTTGGTCCCTGGATCAATGACTAGCACACACAGTATATGATGTAATATCAAGAATAAACCACATGTCATAATACTATATCGTAGATCCAGAATTTAAATGTTACATACCTGCGTAGCTGAAAGCTAGCATACAAGTAAAATATAGCGGAAAAACAAATAAGATCTTCATGGAGTCCATCAATGTCACAGGCAAAAGTCGAGTATAGGCATCACAACCCTACATTGTATCACTTACTCATCGTATAAAATCCTGCAACATGATAAGTTGCAGCCGTGTAGGTCACTATGTTGAAAATGTACTGGTAAGTCACACCCAAATTTTTATAACTGACCTATCATATCTATATGCAAGGATATGATAAAAGGGAAGCTTGTGGTTTTATTTTGTACAAAGCTAGTTTTCACCTACTTCTATTTACTTGTCAAGTCTTTAGTCTTTATTACACTGTAGTTCACCTATAGTTAACTGGACTGCCTCCAATTAACCCACCTGGTCGCCTATGAGAACCCCCGGGGATCATGGTTAAACCCACTTCATATTATTAATCCTAAGAGATGACAAGAACTTCTAGTGGTTCCAAGTCTAGTTGCTCAAAATTGTCCGTAACCGGGGACACGGCTAATCATGACTAGTTTTTACACTCTGCATAGGTTGTATACATTCCCCACCTGACTCGATCACCTTCTTGGTAGCTCGCACACTCGATTGTATTTGAACTGGAAGATTGAGACGAAATCTTATAGAAATGCTCCCTTTAACCACGGGTGGGTTGGTACAGCTACACATCTGTACATATGCTAGCCTACCCAGAAAAAGGTCACACAACCTACTCAACTAAGAAAGAGCCCATAGTAGCACGTGGCTGTACTGGAAGCTACTTGATATGAAACTTGTCCAACCTTTTAAAACATGGGCGGCATTCCCCCACCCTTCCTGAGTAATGCAGAGCCTCCTGGAGGATACATACTTGTAGACTGGTCCCGACAAACCATTTCACCCAGATGATTCACTAATTAAGCATTAATATTGTAGAGCCTCCCTAAGGATACAATAAACTGCATGTTGTTACTTTATTCATTAATTAATTTCTCTCACTACTTTCATGAAGCACACCGCTACTTGTGAGCTGCGTTGGAATTTCCTCGAAGAGGAGAGGATGATGCAGTACAATAGCGATAAGTATTTCCGTCGGTTATGAAACCAAGGTTATCAATCCAGTAGGAGAACCAAGCAACACTATGTAAATATCACCTGCACACAAACAACAAATATTTGCAACCCAACGCGTAGAGGGGTTGTCAATCCCTCAATGGTTATGAGCAAGATTAAATTGTATAGTTTTTGATAGATAGATCGGACAAAAATACAAAATAAAATAAATAAAAGAAAAAGTGCAGCAAGGTATTTTTAGGATTTTTATATGATAAATAACCCGGGGGCCATAGTTTTGATTAGAGGCTTCTCTCAAGAAAATAGCATACCGTAGGTAAACAAATTACTGTTGGGCAATTGATAGAAAAGCAAATAATTATGACGATATCCAAGGCAATGATCATACATAGGCATCACGTCCAAGATTAGTAGACCGAAACAATTCTGCATCTACTACTATTACTCCACACATAGACCGCTATCCAGCATGCATCTAGTGTATTAAGTTCTTGAAAAAAATGGAGTAATGCTTTAAGCAAGAGGACATGATGTAGACAAGATAAACTCACGTATGATTAAACCCCATCTTTTTACCCTTAATAGCAATGATACATACGTGTCATGTCCCCTTCTGTCACTAGGATTGAGCACCGCAAGATCGAACCCATTACAAAGCACCTCTTCCCATGGCAAGATAAATCAATCTAATTAGCCAAACCAAACCAATAAATCGGAGAGGAAATATGAAGCTATATTAACCATGCATAAAATAGTTCAGAGAAAACTCAAATAATATTCATGGATAGATCTGATCATAAACTCACAATTCATCACATCCCAACAAACACACCGCAAAATGTCAATACATCAAATAGATCAAAAAGAGAACATTGTATTGAAGATCAAAAAGAGAGAAGAAGGCATCTAGCTACTAACTATGGACTCGTAGGTCTGTTGTAAACTACTCAGGCATCATCGGAAGGGCAACAAGGTTGATGTAGAGCCCCTCCGTGATCGATTCCCCCTCCGGCGGAGGCCTCCAGATGGGATCACACGAGAACAGAAACTTGCGGCAGCGAAAAAAGTATTTCGGGTGTCTCTTTGTGTAACATCCCAATTTTCAATTTGGATGTTAATAATTAGATCATTCATATGCATCGATGATTCATGCATTTTTTTGCCCTGTTGATTTTCATTTGAATCAGATCCAAGGGACTTTGAGCAACTGGACTTGAAACCTCTGGAAGATCTTCTCATCCCAAATAATTATTGTGATGTGGGTTTAATTAAACCATGATCCCCGGGGGCTCTCATGGAAATAACAATTTGGGAACCTATGATCCTCGGAGGCTCTCATAGGTGGGTTAAATTGGAGGCGGTCCAATTTAACAATAGGCTAACTAAAATGCACTGTTCAAGATATCTTCCAATATTCCGATAAATCGGCCGATTTATCGCTTACCTGTGTCTAACCGATAAGATAAATTCGCTGATAAATTAGCCGATATGCTGATAAATCGGCCGATATGCCGATAAACTGGCCGATTTACCCCTTATCATGGGTCGACCGGTAAGCTCCCGATAAGCGATATCCCCAACATTGCTAAAATGAAAAGAAACAAAATTTGGCTAGTGAGTAGAAGTAAGACAAAATTGGCTTTATGCAAAATAAACCTTAGAGTTTTCCACTTGTTATATCCTTGCATGTAGATGATAGGTCTGTTTTCATACTTTGGGTGTGACTTGCCAATACATTCAATGTATTGACCCTTTGTGGCTGCAACGTTTCATGTTGCAGATCTTTCAGACGGAGAGTAAGGTGCGATAGGTCCTTGTTCTGCACTCAGTTTGCCGTGGAGTTGGATGGACTCATTTACCTTCGAAGCATCCGCAATTATTTTATTTAGATGGCCTTCAGCCATATTTATGTAATAAATACTCTGTTGAGGACCTCGATGTAATAAAGTGTGTGATTGAACTCTGTTATAATTCCTCGAGTACTGTGTGTGTCAGCATACCGATCCAGGGATGACACTTAAGCACAGAGACTTCAATCCATTGGGATCGGGTCGCTACAAGATGGTATGAGAGCACACACTGACTGTAGGACGCGACCACTAGGAATGGAAAAGCCTTAGGATGGAAAAACTTATTTTAAATTTCCCTATATATCCATTGGTATATACTCTTCTCTATTCATTTCTGATCCTTCTCTATTTCAATATTGATGTCGACCCCCCAGGACCAAGTTTGCTCAACCCGACGAGACCATGCCCTTCGGACGACACCTTAAGAAAGTCATGAAGTATCTGAACATCGCCCTGCCCACTTTCACCGGAACCTTCATCGCGACCTTGCCGGAGGAGAAACGCTGGAGGATCGAAGTTTGTATCCCTGGGAGGACCTTTGTACCGACTACCGAGCCTATCAAGTTTACCTTTGATGCGCCAACCTGGAGCTTAGGCAGGAGTATGGCGCACACCTCACCTTTGGATGCATTTGTGAGGAGTACAACAAGGATCTTGAAGACACCGTCTACAGGATATGCGGACACCGGGATCACCAATGGGAAATGGTCCGCACCAAGAACGACGAGTCGATCGCATCATACATACAGGATATGGACCATCACATCCGCCGATTGGAGAATCAGATGTGCGCTAGCATGAAGGAAACCAGGAAGCTGATCATCCGGAATATCGAGCTGGAGGATGAACTCAAGGCAACCCGCAATGGATACAGTGTACTACTGGAGAAGTACGAAAACTTGAAGAAAAAGCTAGAAGCAGCCGAGGAGAAGCTGGACAATGGAGATGATGACATGGAGTCTTCTAAAGATCAAACTTCTAGCCGACCACCATTTTAGATATTAGAATTTTGATTTACTTTCGATTAGAGTTTTCCGAGTAGTTCGATGCCGTTCGTGAGATTTTGTAATAGTTAGCTTAGACCCGATTGTGAACCTTGATTGAAATTGAATGGTGTGATTTGAAATTTATTTGCCTCATATGCATATGGGTAGTGTAATTTCTCATTAGGCCCTTATTCTATTCTAATTTCTCATCCACTCTAAACCCATCAGATGCCTCCGAGACGTGACCCCGGGTCCACCTTTCTGCCGAAACTTACCCAGTTGATCCAAACCCAGAATACCCTCATGCAGATGCTCATCCAGAACCAGAACCAGAACAACAACCCACCGCCACCACCCCCAGTTGACAACCTTACCCGTTTTCTGAGGTTGAACCCACCGGTATTCTCTAGCAGCACTGAGCCAATTGTCGCAGATGACTGGCTCTGCAAGATCGGAAGGGAGCTGACCACCAAAGGTTGCACTGATGCTGAGAAGGTGCGCTTTGCCGCACATCAACTGGATGGACCAGCAGCTTCATGGTGGGAGAACTACACCACCACCTTCCCCGTGGCCAATGTGACATGGGATCAGTTCCAGCAGGCTTTCCGCACCGCACATGTCTCAGCTGGAGCCATGGGTCTGAAGAAGCATGAGTTTCGCAACTTACGCTAGGGAAATCGTATAGTGGCTCAGTACGTGGACGAGTTCAGCATGTTGGCAAGGTATGCTACCGGAGATGTGGCTGATGATGCAGCAAAGCAGGAGAAGTTCTTGGAGGGACTCAATGATGATCTGAGTTTCCAGTTGACTGTTGCTACCTTCAACAACTATTAGGAGCTGGTAGACAAGGCCCTCATTCTGGAGGGAAAGCAGCAGCAGATGGAGAACCACAAGAGGAAGCACAGACATGACAAGTACAAGTCTGGAGCTCAACAGAAGCCTCGTGCTTCATCAGCTTCTTCTGGATACGATAATTCTGCAAGGGACGAGCATAATGGTCACAACCACCATAACCACACGATGGAAATGGACATAATAACAATGGAGGGAACACCAGTCAGTCATCCAACCATTCGACAGCCATGAAGGACATGAGCCAGATAACATGCTTCAATTGCCAGGAGCCAGGACATTTTGCCAGAGATTGCCCGGAGCCAAGGAATGAGAATAGAAAATCTGGAGAGAAGAAGCCCAACCCCTTCAACAGAGGCCATGTGAACCACACCAGAGTGGGAAGAGCACATAACACCCCAGACTTCGGTAAGATTTCCAGTATGATCATTTTTTTGGTATTGGTGCATAATTTTCATTCATATCAAGGGAGTACGGGTATCAAGCATGGTTCAAGCAGGATATTTTACATGGATTTTTTTAGTACCCAACCCTAACCTATTGCTAGCCAACTCGAATCTCAAGGACGAGATTCATATTAAGGGGGGTAGGTTTGTAAAATCCCAATTTTCAATTTGGATGTTAATAATTAGATCATTCATATGCATCCATGATTTATGCATTTTTTTGCCCTGTTGATTTTCATTTGAATCAGATCCAAGGGACTTTGAGCAACTGGACTTGAAATCTCTGGAAGATCTTCTCATCCCAAATAATTATTGTGATGTGGGTTTAATTAAACCATGATCCCCGGGGGCTCTCATGGAAATAACAATTTGGGAACCTATGATCCTCGGAGGCTCTCATAGGTGGGTTAAATTGGAGGCAGTCCAATTAAACAATAGGTTAACTAAAATGAAAAGAAACAAAATTTGGCTAGTGAGTAGAAGTAAGACAAAATTGGCTTTATGCAAAATAAACCTTAGAGCTTTCCACTTGTTATATCCTTGCATGTAGATGATAGGTCTGTTTTCATACTTTGGGTGTGACTTGCCAATTCATTCAATGTATTGACCCTTTGTGGCTGCAACATTTCATGTTGCAGATCTTTCAGACGGAGAGTAAGGTGCGATAGGTCGTTGTTCTGCACTTAGTTTGCCATGGAGTTGGATGGACTCATTTACCTTCGAAGCTTCCGCAGTTATTTTATTTAGATGGCCTTCAGCCATATTTATGTAATAAATACTCTTTTGAGGACCTCGATGTAATAAAGTGTGTGATTGAACTTTGTTATAATTCCTCGAGTACTGTGTGTGTCAGCATACCGATCCAGGGATGATACTTACGCACAGAGACTTCGATCCATTGGGATTGGGTCACTACACTCTAAAGTCGGGGAATATTTGAGTATTTATAGAGGTGGAATTAGGGTTTGATGTGCCACGAGGGGCCCACAAGCCTGGGGGCGCGACGCCCTAGGGCCCGCCCCTAGGGCTTGTCGCTCCCTCGTGGCTCCTTTGGCCTCCTCCCGAACCTTCTAGGGTCTCTTCTGGTCCAGAAAAAATTAATCCAAAGTTTTTTCTCCGTTTGGACTTCGTTTGATATTGATTTTATGAAAATCCAAAAACATGCAAAAAAAAACAACTGGCACTGGACACTGAGTTAATAGGTTAGTCCCAAAAAATGATATATAATTGCGTCTAATGACATATAAAACATCCAAAACTGATACTATAATAGCATGGAACAATAAAAAATTATAGATACGTTGGAGACATCAAGCATCCCCAAGCTTAATTCCTCCTCATCCTCGAGTAGGTAAATGATAAAAACAGAATTTTTGATGTGGAATGCTACCTAACATATTCATCATATATTCTTTTCTTTTGTAGCATGTATGTTTATACTTGAGTGATTCAAATCAATAGTCTATAATTTGGCATGAAAACATCAATACTCAAGCATACCAACAAGCAACCATGTCTTTCAAAATATCAATGCTAAAGAAAGCTATCCCTAGCCCATTATGCTCAGTCATTGATCCATTCATGAAACACACTCAAATATTAGCTACATCCAATACACAAGTATGACAATAGTGTTCCCTAGTTGGTGCTTTGTAAGAGAAGATGGAGACTCAAAATTAAAATAAAAATTGCATAAAAGTAAATAGAAAGGCCCTTTGCAGAGGGAAGCAGAGATTTGCAGAGGTGCCAGAGCTCAAAGCTTAAATTGAGAGATAAAATTATTTTGAGAGGCATGCTTTTCCTGTCAACGAAAACGACTGAGAATTCCCAATATCTTCCATGCTAGATAAATCATAGGTGGTTCCCAAACAGAAAGTAAAGTTTATTTCCTTTCCACCATTCTTACGGAATCCATGGCTAGCCGTATCCACGGGTGCCTTCCATACAAACACTTTCCAAGGAATTTATTATTAACATCATATTTAAAAAAATTAATTTCGGGACTGGGCATCCCTATTACCTGCCACACTCTCCTCCAATGACAAGTGAACAAACACTCTTATTGATAATAAAATACCTAGCATGGAAAATATTGGCCACCCCCTGCCGCTTCATGAGCGGTACGGGCACACAAAAAGGAAATTTATTTTGAATATTAGAGTTGGCACGTGCTAATTTACTTAGAACGGCAAGGAAATACCGCATATAGGTATGTATGGTGGACTCATTTGGCACAACTTTGGGTTTAAGGATTTGAATGCACAAGAAGTATTTCCGCTTAGTACAAATGAAGGCTAGCAAAAAGATTGAGAAGCAACCAACCAAAAAACGAAAACGGTCATACACGCGCATTGAACATAATTAACACTGAATAATGCACCACAAGTAGGATGTAACTTCGTTACATAACTATTGAGTTTACGTGCATGCATAGGGAATCACAAACCTTAACACCAATATTCTTACTAAAGCACAATTACTCACTAGCATGACTCACATATCACTATCTCCATATCGCAAACCTATTGCAAGGAATCAAGCTTATCACATCCAATGATCTATATGAAAGTTTTTATTATATCCCTCTTGAATATTCATCATATTGGGACAAAATTCATATCTTGTGCAAATTACCATTACTATTTTCAACTCTCAAAAAGGTATAAGTGAAGCATGAGAGTGCAAATATTTCTTTAAAAATTTTCTTCAATTCTCAAAATAATATAAGTGAAGCATGAGAGTAAATTTCTTTAAAATTTTGATCATATGAACTATAAAAATAATATAAGTGACGCATGAGAGTAAATTTCTTCAAAATATAACCACCGCCGTGGTCAAAAAGATTTAAGTGAAGTACTAGAGCAACTGCCTAGCTCAAAAGATTTAAGTGAAGCACATAGAGTATTCTAACAAATCATGATATGCGTGTGGCTCTCTCAAACAAGTGTGTTCAGAAAGGATGATTGTGACAAACTAAAAAGCAAAACAAACAAAGACTCATATAATACAAGACGCTCCAAGCAAAACTCATGATGTGTGACGAATAAAAATATAGCTCCAAGTAAAATTACCGATGGTCGTTAGAAGAAAGAGGGTATGCCTTCCAGGGCATCCCCAAGCTTAGTTTCTTGGGAGTCCTTGAATATTTCATTGGGGTTCCTCGGGCATCCCCAAGCTTAGGCTCTTGCCACACCTTATTCCTTCATCCATCGTGATCTCGCCCAAAACTTGAAAACTTCAATCACACAAAACTTAACAAAACCTTCGTGAGATCCGTTAGTATAAGAAGACAAATCACTAATTTAAGTGATGTTACAAACCCATTCATATTTTATTATTTTATTTTACCTACTGTATTCTAACTTTAACATGGCTTATACCCCTCGATACAATCCATAGATTCATCAAAATAAGCACACAATGCAACGAAAACAGAATCTGTCAAAAACAGAACAGTCCGTGGAAACCTGAATTATGCTCATACTTTTGTAACTCCAAAAATTCAGAAAACTTAGGACGGCGTGGGAAATTTGTATATCAAGCATGTGTAAAACATTCAGAATTTTTCCACTTTCCAGCAAATTTTGATAATTCTGCTACTGGGCGCAAAACCTTTTGTTTTTAATAGAATCAAATCAACTATCATCCAATATAATCCTAAAGGTTTTACTTGGCACAAACACTAATTAAAACATAAAAACACAATCACAACAGTAGCATAATTGTGTACTTATTAAAAAATAGCAATGAAACAAAAAATTAAAAGATAACTATTGGGTTGCCTCCCAACTAGTGCTCATGTTTTATGCCCCCAGCTAGGCATAATTCATAGTTTCAAGTGTTGTCATCTTTAGTTTTAGTTACCTTAGCGACTCCTATTTCACTATCCTTACCATTATCAATGATATGCACTAAGTGATCAAGCTTTGCGCTAACGGTTTTTATTTCTTTCAAAACATAAACAGAAACCTTCTGTTCTAAAGCATCAAACCTCATATTTTGTGACACCACATTACTATTTATTTTAGAGGCAAGGTTAAATATTCCTCGAAAGTTGGAATCCATACTAGCTTTTATTTATTTTATTAGCCCAGTTTGACGTAAGCTCATTAGAGTGATCGGTTCAATAGTTTCAACTTTTGGTTGTCCAAATAAGCTTTTCATCTATTAATAGGTGTCAAAAGCATCATTCCCAAGAAAATGATTTTCAAACATAGAGTCCAAGATACGTCTATGAGCATGAGGTAGACCAATATAAAAACTCCTAAGGATCAATTTAATGTGAAATTGACGCCTAGCACTCACTTGTATTTTTAATAATCTATCCCATGCTTCCTTTAAAGATTCATCGCTCAAATACTTAAAATTTAAAACCCCGACTCTTCTCCTAAATATGGAGGGAAAGGCATATCGAGAGTAGAACTAGCCATAATGATAAAGTGGATAAGCAAGCAAAGAAATGAACAAGAAAAAGGCAAGCGGAAAATATTTTTGAATTTTTTTGTAAACTTTTTAGAAGTGGGGGAGATGAAAACGAGAGGCAAATGGCAAATAAAGTAAATGCAAGGAAATGAAAGTTTATGCGTAGTGTCGTGGTTTTGTCACGGCAGATGTCCTAGTGTGAGGACTTATTCGTGAGGCCAACACAACTAGGTATTAGCTTGAACGGGGTTGGTCAGAATCGAGAGACGCGGGGTTTTACCCAGGTTCGGCCCCTCACGGTGGAGGTAAAAGCCAACATCATGCTTCAGTGATATTGATGCTCACGATTACAAGGGTGCTGTTTCGCTACCTCTATCTCGAGAGCTATTGACTTGCCTGTCTTCACTTGTCCCTCTTGGGGTGCCCTGCCCCTCCTTATATAAGTTGAAGGGGCGGGTTACATGTAGAGTACTAGTAGGATTAAAACTATTCTATTACAAGTGGAATCCTAGTCTTGCTTCCCTTGTAAGGGAAATATTCCTTATGCCTACCTTCTCAAGCCGGCCCACCATAACATGAGTCGGCCTTCCCATGAGCCACCTTATGGGCCGTTGGGTCTTGTCGTTCGTCTGACCCGCCCGCCGGGTCACTAATGAGTCGCAAAGCTCGGGCGGGTCACCCGTGGGTCGCCAAGTCCGGGCGAGTCACCAGTGAATCGCCAAGCTCCGGCCGGGTCATACATAAGGCCGGGTTACACCGCGGGGTATATCCCCAACACGTAGGTACTTGATAGATGTTGATGATGTCTCCTCGGCAACGGCGCCAGAAATTGGCAAGTTGACGGGAGACTATCTTGACGTGATCCTCCACGGCAATGGCGCCAAAAATTCTTCCTGCTACTTGTGAGCTGTGTTGGGATTTCCTCGAAGAGGAGAGGATGATGCAGTATAGTAGAGATAAGCATTTCCCTCAGTTATGAAACCAAGGTTATCAATCCAGTAGGAGAACTAAGCAGCACTATGTAAACAGCACCTACACACAAACAACAAATACTTGCAACCCAACACGTAGAGGGGTTGTCAATCCCTCAACGGTTATGAGCAAGATTAAATTGTATAGTTTTCGATAGATAGATCGGACAAAAATACAAAATAAAATAAATAAAAGAAAAATTGCAACAAGGTAGTTTGAGGATCTTTATATGATAAAGGTAGACCCGGGGGGCCATAGTTTTCACTAGAGGCTTCTCTCAACAAAATAGCGTACGGTGGGTAAACAAATTACTGTTGGGCAATTGATAGAAAAGAAAATAATTATGATGATATCCAAGGCAATGATCCTACATCGGCATCACGTCCGAGATTTGTAGACCGAAACAATTTTGTATCTACTACTATTACTCCACACGTCGACCGCTATCCAGCATGCATCTAGTGTATTAAGTTCATGGAAAAATAGAGTAATGCTTTAAGCAAGATGGCATGATATAGACAAGATAAACTCACATATGAATAAACCCCATCTTTTACCCTTAATAGCAACGATACATACGTGTCATGTTCCCTTCTGTCACTAGGATTGAGCACCGTAAGATCGAACCCATTACAAAGCACCTCTTCCCATGGCAAGATAAATCAGTCTAGTTGGCCAAACCAAACCAATAATTCCGAGAAGAAATATGAAGCTATATTAATCATGCATAAAAGAGTTCAAAGAAAACTCAAATAACATTCATGGATAGATATGATCATAAACTCAGAATTCATCGGATCCCAACAAACACACCGCAAAAAGTCATTACATCAAATAGATCTCCAAGAACACCGAGGAGAACATTGTATTGAAGATGAAAAAGAGAGAAGAAGCCATCTAGCTACTAACTATGGACCCGTAGGTCTGTGGTAAACTACTCACGCATCATCGGAAGGGTAGCAAGGTTGATGTAGAGCCCCTCCGTGATCGATCCCCCCTCCGCGGCGGAGTGCCGACAGAGGCCTCCAGATGGGATCTCATGAGAACAGAAACTTGCGGCGGCAGGAAAAGTATTTCGGGTGTCTCTCTGATGTCAGGGGAATATTTGAGTATTTATAGATGTGGAATTAGGGTTTGATGTGCCACGAGGAGCCCACAAGCCTAGGGGGCGTTGCCCCCCTGGGGCGCGCCCCTAGGGCTTGTCGCTCCCGCGTGGCTCCTCTGGCCTCCTCCTGAACCTTCTAGGGTCTCTTCTGGTCCAGACAAAATTAATCCAAAGTTTTTTCCCCATTTGGACTTCGTTTGATATTGGTTTGCTAAAAAGCCAAAAACATGCAAAAAACAACAACTGGCATTGGGCACTGAGTTAATAGGTTAGTCCAAAAAAAATGATATATAATTGCATCTAATGACATATAAAACATCCAAAATTGATACTATAATAGCATGGAACAATAAAAAATTATAGATACATTGGAGACGTATCACACACAATCACCAACCCACGTCTACAAAGCATAGCGAGAATACAACTACCACGGTCTACATAGTGCTATACTAAACTGAACCCCAATAGAAATAGCATACTACCATAATATTCCTACACATGCATAATATAGTAATGTGATACAGAATTACATGCGTAAAAAAATAATAGGACGAGGCATGATCAAAAGTGTAACTTTCTTTGAACATTGTTGATGAAGTTATTCGCAATCACAATCCTGATAATTCTATTCGTCATACTCGGAGCAATCTACCATAAACAAAAGAAACCGAATAAACATCTATGCCATAAAGAAGAACCGAAAATAACAACAAAACAAATATGGCAAGGTTGAACAATAGTAATGTATATAGGCTTAATATATGATATAGCTTTACGGTGCTACAAGGTGTCAAGTGAAGGAATGAACTCAAATGAGTTATTGAACAATGAAATATTGCTATACAAGATTATTTTTAGATAATATGGAACATGGTCCAGAGTATTTGGAAAACAACATAAAAGTTGTGTAATAGATGGCATATGACAGAAGGGTTCATTTACAAAAAGAATTAATTAAGATGAGCACTACAACTCAAGTTATAGTGAAATAAAGTTTAAATTGAATTTGAATTCAAAGTAGGTAAAAAGTAGTTGAATTTGGAGTATACTAGATATGAACAGCTAATATTTTGGTGGAAGTGTTCGTAGGCAAAAGGAATCAATTAAATATGATGTGTGGTTTACAAGATATGGCCAAAATAAGGTTTCAACGAGATTTGAAAATTTTAAATTTGAATATGGCAAAGTTGAAACACATGGCCCTACTAGACGAAACTCTCTAATATCAACATTTTTCAAAAAGATTCATCTCCATCGGAGCTACGATTAGAAAATTAGAAAGATTTGAAGTTTAGGGGCTAATGAGTGAAATACATCGACTAATTGATACCAAATTTATTTTACACAGAAGACGCTATGACAAAGATTGACTCAAACAAGATAGATCCAGCTAGTCAAAACATAAAAGTCACAACATCAAAGTTGTGCAGAATAATGATACACAACTACTGGTAAAAGGAATTTGGAAAAGAATAAACGAGCAGTGTGAATTTGATGAACTTCTGTGAGAAAATCTCTAAACGGGAGTGCAAAATTGAAAAGCTACGATGAACGAAATAAGCAACTTTGGGGAAAAATCCCATCATAGACTAGTCTAGGAATAATAAACTACGGAAGGAACAAGGTAGAAAGACGAGATTCTCAAAGTTACCTTTAAAGTGCAAAGAGAAGACAACTTCATGAATTTCCACAGGAGAAAAGTATAACTTTAGAAATTCTAGCTAAACCAAATATTGATTTAGCCCGAATAGAACAATTTTAGCCGCCCCTTTGATCTTTGTATATATTTTAGAGGTCTACGGAAAGTCAAATACTAGGTAGTGCGACTAAATGTTATACATAACCTTGTTCTGTTACGTACAGAGACAAGTTGGGGTTTTGTACGTGAGCAAGGGATTGGGCTCTAGACAAGGCCCAATAGGAAATAAAGATGAGAAAAGTATAGCCTCCCCCCTGCCAAATATGGCATTTGGTATCAAACCCTCCAACTTACAAACAAGTTTTTTAAGACCCTGAAATATGGTAAACCGGACAAATATACACTTGGAGCTGTTTTGATGTGGATTTCAGGTGGTTTAGACTTTTCCTTAGTTGACTGGATAACAACATGGGAAAATGGATGGTTTTATGTCTTTTCCCCTCTCTTTGTCACGATGGACCCTAGCTTCTATTCTCCTTTATCCCCACCGTCATCCCTGTCCCACACCCCAAGCTCGTACACTTCCCCTAAGCTCTCAGCCGTCGTCATTGTCGCGAGCTATGTCTTCCTGGAGCTCATCATCGCAATCTTCGCCGTCGCCTTCACAGTCGCATGTGCCTTACCGAGAGCGACCTTTGGAGTATGCGCCGGAGATCTTGTGACACTGCAGCGTGAAGACCCCACACTGGATCTCCTAGAACCAGCAATCTAGGGCGTAGGTACTACAACTGCTCAAAACCAAAGGTAAGAAATGCTTGTTCTTCTCTAGCCTGCACAAAATGTGTGCTTTGTCATTGATTTTGTCGAAATGGGTGCTTGTTACAGGGTGTGGACTTCTGTTTTTTCTAGTGGCATAATGATCCCTACAGTAAGTTCGTGATGCAACTTCTTGGTGATTTGCGAGATGCTATTATCCGATGAAGACAAAATTGAGGCACATGAAGGTTCATAAGGAAGAGACTGCGCATGTGCTGATGGCATGTAGGATCGAGAAGATAGGTCTAGAGGGGGGGTTGAATAGACTCTTAACCAACCAAAGGTGTGGTTTTTAGTTTTCATGAAACTTGGGTAGATTTTGGTACTAGTTAAGATACACCCAAAACTTCCTACACATGCATAACTAGAGATGGAGCAGCGGAAAGAATACAACATGCAATAGTGCGGAAAGTAAAGGGGTAGAGATGGGAGATCAAATGCAATGAAGACACGATAATTTTTGGCATGGTTCCGATAGGTGGTGCTATCGTACGTCCACGTTGATGGAGACTTCAACCCATAGAGGGCAACGGCTGCACGAGTCCACGGTGGGCTCCACCCATGAAGGGTCCACGAAGAAGCAACCTTGTCTATTCCACCATGGCTTACGTCCACGAAGGACTAGCCTCACTCGGGGTAGATCTTCATGAAGTAGGTGATCTCCTAGCCCTTACAAACTCCTTGGTTCAACTCCACAAGATCTCCCAACTGACACCTAACCAATCTAGGAGACACCACTCTCCAAAAGGTAATAGATGGTGTTGTTGATGATGAACTCCTTGGTCTTGTGCTTCAAATGATAGTCTACTCAACATTCGATCACTCTATTACATATTTGGCTTTTGTAGGAGAGGGATTGGAGTGGAAAGCAACTTGGGGAAGCTAGAAATCAAGGTTCGAATGGTTGGATTGGAATCTCTTGATTTCAACACATGAGTAGGTAGTTCTCTCTTAGAAAATGAATGGTGGAAGTGTAGTTTCGTTCTAAGTGCTCTCTTAGAGAGTAGGTGAGGGTGGAGGGATATAAATAGCCTTCAGAATCCAACCATTACTAGTATTTTGACTCAACTCGGTGACACCGATCCAAACTTTTGGTGAGACCGACCTGTGTAAAAGATTCGAACGTTGGGCTTTTCCGTGGGATTAAGTGAGAATCTCGGTGGCACCGAAATGTGATGACCTAAGAAAGACTGTGTTTGATAATTTCGATAGTTTCAACTCGGTAATTCCAATGTGAGGCGACAAGGTTATAGAAACTTGGTCAGTGCAAATTGGTGGGACCGATTATTATCTCGGCGAGACCAAAACTCTAGGGTTTGGCTTTGGTAGTGTATAGGATCAAGTGGTGAGTCCGGATGGGATGTATTCATTGAGACCGAGTTGGCTTTTTAGGGTTTGGACAGATATGACTTGGAGAAAGTGGTAGAGTGTTTTTGGAGCAATATCATCAAGCACTTGAGCAATTGAGTCATGATCAAAACCTCATCCCCTTCTAATAGTAGTGGCTTTCCTATGGAATCATTGTGATCTTGGATCACTTAACCAAAAATGTAGAGTCTTGAAGCTTTGCCAATCCATGTCCCTAGCATTTGAAGGGGCCCACATCCCATGTCGTTGCCATGCCAATGTTAAACTTTTCTAAAAAATACTAGACAAAAGCATTAGTCCAACAATATGTATGTTGACATGAATTACCAAAACCACCAGGGTAGAAAGTGTGCTTTCAATCTCCCCTTTTTGGTAATTGATGACAACATACATCAAAGCTTCAAATAGAGATGTAACAGAAAATGTATGGAAGCTTTAAGGAAACATGTAACATGCATATGCTCCCCCTACAAGTGTGCACCCATATCAGTGATAACAGCTCATGGAATCTGAATGTACAATAGGAAGGAATTTATAATGAGTTACATGTATCTTGGCTATATGCATCAGAGAAAAATAATGAGAGTGTAGTATCTTCATGTCCATGATACTTTCTTGCAAACAGTATGTGCAATATGCAAGAGATCATCATGCACATGAGTGATGCATATACTTAGCTTGAGGTGCTTGATCAATTTCCCGAAGAAATACACTTGAGAAAACAGGCTTAGATAACACAAGATAATATCTTCAAAGAAGGAGAAATAACACCAACAAGAATTCCAAGAATGGGATGATATGTAGAAAAGTGTATCACTAGGTGAATACTTCTTTAGGTGCAATCATGTTCCCGAAAGATCAAACAAGATTTTCAATAGAATTCTAAAGATTTTTATCCCCTAAACTTGAGCTTCCTCTCCCCCTGAATCTTTAGAATTTGATATTGGGAGTAGGTAGGGTGAGACAAAATTAGAGCAGAAATCAGAGCAACTATAGGTAACTACTATAGCAAAGAAATCAACTCGGATCAAGAACATGTTTCTCCCCTCTCAGAAACATGTAGAATTCTCTCCTCTTATAAAATGCATCTCTCTTCATTTTAGGGTATTTCTCTTATTATAGAAGAGATTGGTAAATGAGTTTTCATGTGCATCTCTCTCCCCATTTGACATCAATTTTCATGAAGGGTCTAACTTCAAGGTTATTGACCAAGTAAGTGTGATCCTCAAGAGGCACACCTAACTATGATTTAGCTTCTGATGCAGGCAGAGGGAAAGAATCATTGAGTGGAGCTGGAGAAGAAACAAGAAAGTTTTGACAAAAGGTCCTTTATGCAGTGAAATCGGTGTCTCCGATTTGTATCGATCGGTGAGTTCGAGATAGGTGTATCACAGAAAGATCACATCGGTGTATCCGAGTTTGTTCTTTTCGGTTGTACCGATGAACAGATGTGTAGTGTTAATTGCATTTCGGTGGAACCAATGTGTTTCAAGTCAAAGGGACCGAATTCAAAGTAGAGATAAGGTTTTGTCAACTCAACTCATTTGGCAATAAGCTCTCATAAAGATATTCAATGAATTCGAATAGGATCTGCAATGAATTATCTTAAGGAAAATAAACTAACTAAAGAAAGAAAACAAAGACATCTTGATGAAGTTTTTTTAGAAGGGGAACAAAGCAACCAAACGCGACAAGAAAAGGAATCTAAAAGAGACAATGGGGACTTCATCTAGAAGAGGGTCGGCGACTAGGTCACCTATGTTAGAGTAAATTGACTTAGGAGTCAAGTGAGAACACTTGATCATAGGTCATACTCATCGTTAAGCTCAAAATGGGGTTACCATTTTTCGTCTAAGCATTTCAATGTATTCACATCTTGTTGAGTTGCTTTAGCTCATGTCTTTGAGTAAAGCTTCTCTAAGGTGTGAGGACTTACATTGGGTTTTGGTGTAGATTTCCATCATGTAGTTGAACTTGTGGTAGATTCTCTTGGAATGAAGTTGGGAACAATCCTTTTCGTTTGTATTTCATCTTCCTACATCGGTTAGATTTGCATGGAACAACATGTATATACAAATTGACAAGAGTGAAGCATAGAGTTATATATATAGTCAAAGGATATATTTGAGTTGTCTTATTCCTTGGGCACACCAAAGGTCTCGATACTTGGTCCAACTTTGTTTGCTCGAGATAGGAGTTTGAGAGCAAACTTACGGAATGATGTGTATCCAAGTACCTTCAAGGGGTTAAGATGCAATACAAGGGAGCAATGTATCCAAGATATGGAATAATCATCATAAGAGAGTTATCAAGGATTAGTCATAAACGCTCATGCCCCTGCACGCATCCAAGTGAGTTTCTAGTTCATGTTGGAAGCATCAATGCATTCAACTCACTTCTCAAGTGACAAAATATCTTTTCATCAAGAGGTTTAGTGAAGATATCAGCCAATTGTTTGTCGCTACGAACATGCTTGAGGTCAATGTCACCTTTAGCAACATGATCTTGAATGAAATGGTGACGAACCTCAATATGCTTAGTTCGAGAATGTTGTATGGGATTATGTGCAATCTTAATAGCACTCTCATTGTCACAAAGTAGTGGAACATGTTTCACATGTATCCCATAGACTTTGAGAGTTTGTGTCATCCATAGAAATTGAGCACAACATGATCCGACTGCGATGTGTATTCTGCTTCGGTGGTGGATCGAGATACCGAATTTTGTTTCTTGGAAGACCAAGACACAAGAGATCTACCAAGAAATTGACATATACCCTAAGTGGATTTTCTATCAACCTTGTCACCGGCATAGTCTGAGTTGGAATAGCCAACAAGTTGAAAATAGGATCATTTGGGATACCAAATGCCAAAGTTTGGTGTATGTATCAAGTATCTCACAATTCTTTTCACGGCTTTGAGATGAAACTCTTTTGGTGCCACTTGGTATCGTGCACACATGCACACACTTAGCATAATGTCGGGACGAGAGGCACATAGATATAGCAATGAACCAACCATGGATTGATAAACCTTTTGATCAATAGGTTTGCCATCCTTTCTCAAGTCAAGATGTCAGGTGGTAGGCATGGGGTTTTTCATACCTTTGCTTTCTTGCATGTTGAACTTCTTGAATAAGTCCTTGGTATACTTTGTTCGAGAATAAAGGTTCCCTCCGTAGTTTGCTTGATTTGCAAACCAAGGAAGAATTTGAGCTCACACATCATAGACATCTCATACTTTTCCGAAATCAACCTCCCAAACTTTTCACTAAAGAGAGGGTTAGTAGATCCAAATATGATATCATCAACATATATTTGGCACACAAGTAGTTCAACCATTAACTCTCTTAGTAAATAAGGTTGAATCAATTTTCCCATTTTCAAAACCTTATTCAAGAAGAAACTTTGTCAGGCATTTATACCAAGCTCTAGGGGCTTGTTTAAGACCATAGAGAGCTTTATGAAGTTTATAAACGTGGTTTGATTTCTTGGGATTAACAAAGTCGGGAGGTTGTTTAGCATAAACTTCCTCCTCAATTTCACCATTTAAGAGAGCACTTTTAATGTCCATTTGATAGAGGGTTATATCATGGTGATTGACATAAGCAAGTAGAATGCGAATGGACTCAAGTCTAGCAACGGGGGCATAGGTATCACCATAGTCCATACCTTCGACTTATGTGTAACCTTGAGCTACGAGACAAGCCTTGTTGCGTATGACTTGTCCATATTCATCTTGCTTGTTACGAAACAACCATTTTGTTCTGATGGCGTTTTGTTCATCCTTAGGCTTCTCAACCAATGTCCAAACTTGGTTCCTCTCGAAGTTGTGTAGTTCTTCGTGCATAGCATTTACCCAATCAGGATCTTCGAGGGCTTCATCAACCTTCATAGGCTTAATACTAGAGATAAATGAGTAATGCTCACAAAAGTTAGCTAAACAAGATTTAGAGTGAGTGATTCTCTCGAATTTGATGTCGCCAAGAATTTGTTCGATCAGATGATTCTTGTCAATTCTCGCTCTAACTCGAGGTAGATTTTGCTTGGGTTGTGATAGAGCTTCATCATCATCATCATCTTTGTTGTCATTGGCATTGCTGTTCTCTTGTGGTGGTCGAGAAGGAGGTTGAGGTGGATCTTCTTGTTGTAATTCTTCATTTCCTTCCTCTTATCGTGTTCCACTTGTGGACGCCTCCATGTCAACTTGTGGTTCACCTTGATGTGAAGTTGACGTTTCGTCTTGAATGGACGAAGTACTCTGTTCACCTCTGTGGGACGAATCTTGCCAATGGACAAGTCTTGGATTGCTTCCAAAGTATCTTTGTCTCCTACATCTATTGGCAATTGCTTGACTTGCGAGCCGTTAGACTCATCAAACTTCACATCTACCATCTCTTCAACTTTTCGAGTGAAGTTGTTGTAGACATGGTAAGTGTGAGAGTTCGACCCGTAACCGAGTAGGAAACCTTCATGTGATTTCGGAGCAAATTTTGAATGACAATCTTTATCAAGAATGTAACACTTTGAGCCAAATACTTGAAAGTATCCAACTTGTGGCTTGTTACCGGTGAGTAGCTCATACGCGGTTTTACCGAGAAGCTTGTGAAGATAAAGTCGATTTGTAGCATCACAAGCCGTCTCAACCGCTTCCGCCAAAAAATGTCTTGGCCTCTTGTATTCATCTAGCATCGTTCTTGCCATCTCGATAAGGGTATGGTTCTTCCTCTCAACAACTCCTTTTTGTTGAGGTGTGTATGTAGACGAGAACTCATCTGAGATGCCTTCTTCGTCAAGAAAGGTATCCACATTTTTATTCTTGAACTCCATTCTGTTGTCGCTCCAAAGCTTCTTGATCTTCACTTCACACTGATTGTGGGCCATCCTAGTGAAGTTCTTGAAGATATTTTGTACCTGTGATTTGTCATCGAGAAAGAACACCCACGTAAATCTGGAAAAATCATCAACTATGACCAAACCAAAGGAGTTACCACCAAGCCTCTTGTAAGAGTTGGGACCGAAGAGATCCATATGAAGTAGCTCAAGCAGTCTCCTCGTGGTCATGATGTTCTTCACGGGATGACTTCCTCCAACTTGTTTCTCGCTTGGCAAGCACTACAAAGTCTATCCTTGTCAAAGATAACATCTTTCACACCAAGAATATGATCCCCTTTAACAAGTTTATCAAGATTTTGCATACCAACATGTCCTAGCCTTCTATGCCATAACCAACCTTTAGAAAATTTTGCAATAAGACATTACGAGGTTGAGATCTTTTAGTGAAACCAACAATATCTAGATCACCTCTACAGATATCGGTAAAGACCATATTATGATTATCTCGACGAAACACTTGGAAATCTACTTCGGTAAATACAACATTGGAACCAAAATCGGCAAGTCTAGATACAGAAAGAAGATTATAACCAAGAGATTCAACAAGCATAACATTTTGAATGGAGCTATCATTGGATATGGCCACCTTACCAAGGCCAAGTACCTTACCCTTGGAGTTGTCTCCAAAAGTCACATACTTGCGTGGACCATCATTTTTAGCAACCTCACAAAACATGTCTCCATCTCCGGTCATGTGATCGGTGCATCCACTATCAAGAATCTATTCTTTTCCTCCGGCCATGTAATCTCAAAGATTTGTCATGAGAGAAAGATTTCTCCTAGTCTTCTCATATTCAATGTCGAATTCTTCATCCTCATCATAGTAGCCATGTTCAACATCGTCATCATCAACATGTATGTGATCATCACCTAGGGCAATGGATTCATTAGTTTAATGATCATGACAATGTTAGAATTTATGAATTCTAATAGCTATCATGTGGCACCCCGGCTCAGAGAAACCGGAATGCCCCGTATTCCAGCCCAGAGATCGAGGAGAAGTCTTCTGGAATACGGCACTGCTTAGCATAGAACAAATCAGCTCTTTATTACAAGCTATATGGATACAAGGGGATTACATCGGCACGGCGACACTACGCCTGCCACGGTTGCTCCATGCAAGCAGCAGAACAACACGAAGCAGCGGAATAACTCTAGCAGCAGAACAGTGACGACGGTGATGAACTCCACTCCGCAGGGACTCTGGCTGGAACGCTTATCCTAGCTCGCAAACAAGGAATCCACGGCGAACAAGCAATCAAATCCGGCATGCCCTGCAAACTGGCATGACATGCCAGGTCAGTACATTGAATGTACTTGCAAGCTCACAGCAACCAAAAGCAATCAAGACACACAACAACATGGCAATTACAGGTTAACAAGGATTAACATGATACTATCAGATCAATCATAGCATGAACAAGATGAACATGATACAGCTAGAACAATATGAGCATGGCATGAACATATGAACATGATGATACTAGCATGCAACATGATGACGCTATCATGCACCAACTTACTCTGCTCGGGTTACCTCGTAACCATCACATGCATAAGCTTACCATCACGGACATCACACGATCATCTCAGGATCCAATCAAGCTTGGTATTACAATACCGTAGTAATCATTACATGACCACAAGGAGCTTGACCTTTACCCTTGACTCTCGCATAACACCACAATTTTCCAACATTTCGGTATCCTCGATACCACGGTGATCCTCTCTCGATCACAACCAATCTCTTTCTCATCATCGAACCAAGGTTGTTATTAAGCACATTATTATTATTACTGTTGACTCATAGTGTGACTGATTACGAACTGAGCCCTTATCTGTGGGCGCAGCTATCGATAGATTGAATACACACTCTGCAGAGGTTAGCACACTGTACCCACACCACGGAACCCATGGCCTCGCACTCCCATTCGGGTGGCCAACGGCGTTCCGACAAAACCGATCTACTGCCATCGCACTCTCCCAGCCACTCCGACCAACTCCCCTCTGGGCTAAGTCTTGGGTGGCCCCGATGTCTACCAAAGACCTTCAACGGCCACCATCGTGGAAAAACAATAAACGGTCCCAAACGGGCACACAAGGCTTATGCCATCCTACCCGGCCAAGGTAGCGCCCGCGCATAACCTTCTCTCTTTGGAGGCACCGGCGAGAGGCATGACAATAGACCCAGTTAGGACCCTCCCATAAAAGGCAAATGTGGTTGCACTGGTCACCTCGATTTGGTGGCACCATGACTCAGCCAACAGTTGTTCAAGTTCATTTAAGTTCGGTTAAACTTGAATGCAAATGATGCTGAGTTATACAATACGACATGATGCAACTATCATGCATGATATCAACATAAACATGGGGGTACAACATAATCATCAAGCATATCAACAACAATAAAGCATATATCCGAATGAGCATGGCATACTGACTAGCATGAACATCACAGGTATAACACTACTCATAGCACAACATGACCACTAGCATTAACAGTAAATACTAAGCAAGACATATCAAGAATACTACCAAGTAAGCATATAATCAGTTGGATGCAAAGAAACAAGCATATCAACGGTACTTGGTAACCGACCATAGTCATGCAACGAAGAACATTACTAACACCAACCTGTACTACTACTCAGCATGACATACGACAGAAATACTAGCAACTAGTACATGATAACCAGGTGCATAAAAACATAGCATGAAAGTGAACACAAATCCATAAGCATCACCGAAACAACGATAACCATATCAAAACAAGAAGACATTTATTAAATATTCAAGTTGAAAACCATGGCTACTGCATGGCCATCATGCAAGTGGGTGTTGTGGCTTGCCTGGGGATGAAGAATACACCAGGAAGAAGTGCGGAAAGATCGCGGAAGGAATCGCCGGAAAAAGGTTCTCCCTCAGAGGGGGCTGATTAGGGGCAAGGGCAATAAGGTCATTTCCAGTATGTCAAACCATAGTGAAAATGATATGAACAGAACGGGCTCGACGAGACGAAGACGTGGGCGTTGGATTCACCTTAATCGGAGTTACGAGAAAAAAGTTATAATAGTTTTTCTGCTAGGGACCTACCTGTGATAAAAAAATTATCAGACTGGACCTAAACAGAAAAACCAAAAAAGTATTTGAAGGGGATACACTTTCTACAAGCGAAAACGTACTCTAGGGATGCCGTTTCCAGTTGCCACGCTGGCAGAGGCGGGGCCGGGCGCTTGAGGCGCTGACTGGTGGGTCCCGCGGGCTCTCTCTCTCCTGGCTCCCTTCTTCTTCCTCCCGCGTACGCGCGCCTGGCCGATGGAGGAGCTCGCCCCGATAGCGATTGCCGGCGGCACAGGTCACCTCAGACGGCGCCCAGCCTACCGGCGGGTTCAGGAGACGAGGCGCGCACGCCCATGTAGGTCTGGACCGCCGTGGAGCTTGGGGAAGAGCGGGACGTCGACCGCGGCGGAGCATGCCGTCGGCCACCGGTGAGCTCACAGCTACAAGCCACTGGAGGGGGAGGAGAGGTGATGGGGTGGTTCGGTAGTGGTGGTGGAGGCCTCTGGAGGTGGTGGAGCAGAGGGAGATGACCACGGTTGCCGGGATCGGAGGGACCTGAGGCGGTGGCCGGGGCGGTGATGGAAGGGCAGGGGAGCAGCTCGAGCTCAATGAAGAGGCTGGGGAGGTTGCTAGGAGTGAGGGAAGGCCGATGAGATGCTCAGGAGTGCCGCGGGGCTGGCTATTTATAGGCGGGGCGAGGTGCCCGAGCCGGTCACCGCCGCACGAGCTCGGCCAAGGCTCTGGCTACGCTCAGCGATCACGGGGAGGGACAAGAACACGATGAGGTAGCGGCGCAGCGGTCACGAAGCAGAGCAAGCCAAGGGGACACGGGGAGGAAGTGGACAGAGGAGGAAGACGACGGCCATCTACAGATTTCCCGTGGGCGCGCGGCGACGAGCGCCAGCGAGCGAGCTGCCGAAGGGGGAGAGGGGTTCAGGGAGAAGAAGACAGCGAGGGGGAGCTGCTAGACATGCCCGTGCTCGCTGGGATGCCGAGCAGAGGAGGGGCCTGAGCAAAACGACGGCCAGCTCACGCCCACTGCATGCCAAAGCGGTGGTCACCACGTAGACTGGCATGACGAGGACAAGAGGGGCTGCCGTGATATGTCTGGTGATGAGTCCCTGCATCAGTGAGTCTGAGAGAGGTGATGGATCAAAGAAAGGAGCTCTGGATCGATGGGATTCATCTCTGAAAGTTTGCTGTTGCAAACTGTTGCATGTTGTTGTGGTGAGCAGAGAAGAGATAAGGGACATAGCTCATGTCTGGGAGGTTTAGATTAAGAAGGACCATAATCCTGTCAAAATGAGGTGATTTGGACCAGTATTTAATATAGTTGCTTTACAACTACATAAATTGGTCCAGAAACAAGAATAGGAAGAAGCACTCACTAGGAGTGATGACTTGGGCTGAAAATGAACATGGCAGGGTTATTTGGTCATATGAGAGTGCCATAAAAATTTCATGCCATTTGGCCAAGCCAAAATGGTACTTCCTTCATACAACACATCTCTGGACAGAAACTTAGGAAAAATCCTAAGGGAAAAATGGCTAGATGAAATGAGCCCAAATCTTGTGGAGATAGGTTATATGGATAGGAGAAGGCTTAGGAAAATTTTCAGCAGTAATGGAGCAAGATAAAATATATTTACTTCACTAACTGAAAATTTGGACAGAAACAAAGAATTGATGCTAAGCTCACATGGATGCATTGCATGAGCTCAAATCTTGAGGAGGGTGATTATTTGATCATGTGAAGGACCATGCAAAATTTCAACTTATTTGGACCATCCTAGCTAGTACTTCCTTCACAAACAATTCCCTCTGACAGGAACTTTGAAAAATTGCTCAGGAATATTCACTAGGCAAATTAAGTTGAATTTTGGCATGAGGCAATTATATGGACATGAAAAGGAGTCCAAAAAGTTTGGGGTCAATTGGGAAAAGGTAAATGGCACTTGCTTCACAAACTACCATTCAGGACAGAATAGAAAAGGAATTAATTGAGCATGATGAGGAACATGGAAAATGAAATATTTTGCCATATTTGAGGAGGATATGACCCAAACAATTTATGAGAATTATTTGGGAATTTTGGGAGTGATAGAAATATAGGTTGCTTCACAACCTAGGGCTAAAAGGATTATTCCTTTAATAGAAAAAAGGAATATTCCCAAGAAAATAATATTGGGGTTGGGCCAAGATGAAAATAGCAAGGTCTTGGGATGGATATGAGGATGACAAGCCACTCTGGAAAGAAAGAAGAGGTCATCTTCTTCAGTTTCCAAACCACATAGCCACAGAAAAGGAAAACTCAAGCAAAATCCTCAGAAAATCAAAAGAAAAAGAAAGGGCCAAAAATCATGGTGTGACATTTCATTATGATGTTGGTAATGGTTCCAACATCGCCTTTAGCACGCATAAGATCACAAAGCTCAAATAGACAATCGTCAAATTTAGGATCACTAGGCTTCATCTTATGGAAAGCAATAGTTTTGTGTAGGATCTCATCAAGGTTCTTTAATGAGTAATCAGGAAAGCGCATTTTTATGTTGTGACGCCCCCGATTCAATCATACACTAATCATACACGCAAATGTGTACGATCAAGATCAAGGACTCACGGGAAGATATCACAACACAACTCTAGACACAAATTAAAAAAATTCAAGCTTTATATTACAAGCCGGGGACCTCGAGGGCTCGAATACATCAGCTCAAGTACAAACGAGTCAGCGGAAGCAACAATATCTGAGTATAGGCATAAGTTAAACAGGTTTGCCTTAAGAAGGCTAGCACAAACATCAACGGTGATCAAAAGGCAAGGCCTCCTGCCTGGGAGCCTCCTAACTACTCCTAGTCGTCGGCGGCCTCCATGTAGTTGTAGGCACCCTCGGGGTAGTAGTAGTCATCGGTGCTGTTGTCTAGCTCCTGGGATCCGCCCTCTGATCACAGCAATCGGGTATGGGGGGAAAAAGAGGTTGCAAAGCAACCGTGAGTACTCATCCAAAGTACTCGCAAGACTTACATCAGAACTAAACTAAGTATGCATCTATATCAAAGGAATGGACTGTATCTGTGGACTGAACTGTAGAATGCCAGAAGAGAAGGGGAAAATCCTAGCCTATCAAAGACTAGCATCTTCAAGCATCTTGCAGCATCAGAAGAGATAAGAGTAAC
Organism: Thinopyrum elongatum; assembly: GCA_011799875.1. Taxonomy (NCBI): domain Eukaryota; kingdom Viridiplantae; phylum Streptophyta; class Magnoliopsida; order Poales; family Poaceae; genus Thinopyrum; species Thinopyrum elongatum. The sequence continues at coordinate 387,774,505 of CM022298.1, forward strand.
ATATTATAATAGTAGTAAGTATGTTGTAACAACGCCGAGAGATCACTTTCTCGACTCCCTGTGAGAAAGCAATCCCAGAGCCATCATATCCATTACATGCCTCACCATCCAGTTATAGTTGTATCAATCGAGATACAACTCCGAGCATCTGTTATCGTGGACACGGCTATTCGAATAGATATACTTCCCTGCAGGGGTGCACAAACTTACCCAACACGCTCGATCAACTCCGGCCGGACACACCATCAGGTCATGACCAGCCTCGGCCGATCAACACGCCACTGCAGGATGCTGCTAACGCGACACTACAATCAGAGACCCTTTGACGAAACCGTGTGCCATGCATTAATCACAAACGGTGATGTAAAAAACCTGTCAAAAAAGATGCAAAATGTTTACGATGGCGGATACATCAAACGCGGTTTAGATTTTAGTTGCGTGTGCGATACGGGCATACGGTTCAGTTCAATGAACTGTTTGCGATGAGGTAGAAGAATAGAAATGGGCAGCCAGATGAAGGTGTGTGTGATATACGGCATACAGTTCACTCAGATGAACTGTTTGTGATTAGGAAACACAAAACAAATGGTCAGCCAGGTGAAGGTGTGTGCGATATACGGCATACAGTTCACTCGGATGAACTGTTTGCTTTGAGCCAAGAGAACAGAAACGGTTCAACTTAACAACATGTGTGTGATATGCGGCAAACAGGTCTGTAATCGAAAATGTGTGGGAAGGCCTATAACAACACAAACGATTCCTGTTAACAAGTCGTGTGTGTTGTGAGCAAACGATTGCTGGTATACAATTGTGAGTGATTGATGAAATCATCACCGATGGGTTCCATTATTTAGTCCGTGTGTGATGTGATTTGCTCTGTCTACAGAACATCAACATATATACTTATAAGAACAGCATTGCACAACCAAATTAAGCATACAATTACATAAGTGACTACACACATAACATTTCCACACACCAAAGTAAGCAATTACATGCATACTAAACTAGGAGAAACGAGCATCTAATCATCTACATCTTGTTGCGATGATGCTTGCCATTGCTCTACTTCCGGCTGGATCCCTGGTCGTGAATTGTTAATAAAATCAAAGTCTATTGCATATTAAGGTCAAAATAGTACTACCAATATACGAGTCTCATATGATGCCAATTCAACGATTGTACCACAAAAGCCCAAAAAATTACAAGGTTCAAATTCCAGAGTTACATGGCTCAAATTCGAAGATTACAAGGTTCAAACTAATATTGGAAATGAAATTCAGCTCATGCAGCTGCAAACGCCCATGCTGACCAGCTGAACATGGATATAAGAGAGGTTCAAACTAAAAATACCAAAAGTAAGACTGGTTTCGAAACCTCATCATTTCTGCAAAGGGATCAGCCGCTGACAAGCAATGTATGGGGTTAACACAATGACTTCCAATTACTCTGTCATGTATAGTTCCAATATGAAATTCAGCTTTTTTGGAGCCTTCTCCATTCTGCAGTAGCTGCTGGCGCTGATCAACAAACCATTCATTTTTTCAATATAAATGCATGCCCAACCTCATTACCTTCAGCACCCTTGCTCTGACAACAAAGAACCTGGCGAATATAATCTCCGGTAAGGTCCCTCGGTAGGAGTTCAAAGTAATTTCTGGGAGATGCAGATCTAGGCATTCGATGTGATTGTTATATTGTATCACATTATCCACCACCGGGCCTATTATTATCTGCAAAAGAAGAGAACGTGTTAGTGCCTACATGCAGTTTTGAACACTACTACAGGCCTATTTGGTTTGTAGGATTTGTAAAATGCACCAATGTGCCATCTTCGATCTGACATGATTAACATGGCCATTTGATTACAATCTAGAAAAATGTATCCTTCTTCACAAGAGGTTGGAGTGGATAAAAAATTCCCTAAGAAAACTTGTACAAATGAATCCAGAGGAGAAATGCTTATGGATTGTAACCATATGAATCAAGCAACCAATATGGGTGGGGGGGATGTATGTCCTGAAAGCCTCCAAAATTCCTTCAAAAATCGTAGTACATTGTCATTGTAAACTTGGGAAAAGGTGCCAAAAAATTGAACTCCCTTATGGTTAACATTTAACAGAAAAGGAACATCACCTCGATATACAGCTTCTCCAGGCACGGAAAGCATCTCAGGAAACTGACAACTTCGTGCAGGTTGGGGCCGATAGATTCTAGGGCCAAGACCTTCACTATGCGCAGAATCTGGGTCAAGCTTTTCTGGATGACAGACGAACATACATCTTCAAAATTAGAAATAATGTTGATATCAAGAAGGAGAGGTAGAAGGTGACTGTTGTACCTGAACAGGTGTGGATCCAATAACAAGTTCAGAGTATTTGACAGACGAGTAGCCCACCACTGTCAATTTTGGCACAAAAATGACATTGATTCTTTTTGGACCTTGTTGATCAACTACAAATAATCTCTCAAGTGAAGGTGTGTCCTCAATGACCATATTGTGGTCCACCTTTTGTGATCTCTTGTTGCAGCACCAGCAACACACATAAATAGTCCGGAGAGTCATGGAGGTGATGTGGAAGCTACTCGACCAATTCATCGCCTGAAGACGAAGGAACTCGAGTGCAGTACAGCCGCGGAGCAAGTGCTCCATGTCATCCTTTGGGATGTAGACGGCGATGAGCTTGAGGTGCTTCAGTCGTGGCAGAAAAAGATCGGGCGTGCCATTAGGGGGGGATGGCAGTTCATGAACTTGGCGAGGTGCAGCGTGGGCGCGAGGCGGAGTGCGGACATTGGCAGCGAGCGCATATGCCCATCATTAAAACTGAGCTCTTCGAGCTGATCTAGGGCGGGGGATCAGAACCACTCGTCAAGCTTGGCTTGGTCCTTGCAGTTGGAATGGAACTTCCCCGTGATAAGGCCTCTTATTGGGCCATGGTGACTGCCGAGGATCTAGGAGAACGCATCCAAGATTTTGCGATAGCTATGGCAGAGCTCGTAGGTGTCGATGAGGTCGAGAGGGGTGGAGAGCCATAGGGGGTGCCACTGCCGGGAAAGAACGGTTGTCCTCGCCCCATATTTGATTTGGAGGAGGGATATGATGACTGTCAACATATCATTGGGGAGGCTGCTATTGAAGTCTAGGCCTGCTGGAGTCGCTTGCGGTTCTTTCTTGACCCGCCTCCGCTTGTTGGCAGCCTCGTTCTCCACCTCGTCGGGGGCGACGGCAACCTCTGTCTCCATATTCATGCCGTGCTTCGGTGCTTCAGCAGCCCCGGCGTCGCCACTCCCTCCGATGGGATGCTTCAGCGGCATCCTCATACACTGACGGCTTCGAGGACTGAGAGCGGCGTCGAGGATGCAGGCGGAGAGATAGGATTGTGTGTGTGGCGAGGATGGGGGTGCGGCCGCTCGGGCGTGCCATTAATACGGACCAGTGGGAGCGAGACGGGCGGCGGTCAAAGGCTGTCTCGCCTCCCGATGAGCCTGCGCGACGGACGTCTGGCATTCCTACCATCATTTCACACAGCTATACTCGCACGCCTCCCGATGACACTGCGCAGCGAAAACGACTCCCGTCAATTCACACACCTGCACGCACGCGTCCCGGTCTACCTGCGTGGCGTACTGCTCGCATGCGTCTCGTCAACTCACGCCTGCTCGCACGCCACATGGGGCGCGTGGCGGCACGTATTTTTTTTGTTGATTCATTCTGCCGCTTTACTGCTTAACCGAAGCATGGCACGGTCTAACACACACGGTTCGAATAAATATTCCGTATGAGATATTGGTTGCTAGTTATTAACAATCTCCCGTTTGTAAGAACATTATATCAAAAATTGTCTCAAATTTGATGAAAAAATACAATATCACAGTCTACTGGTGTCCATATATGACACCACAATAAGTTTCATGAATTTCCACTAAGTTTTGGATTTACTGAATTTTAAAAATCAATATTCTCAATGTTTTGAAATCTCTTTCACGGGGAAACATGCACCCAGGGACACATATATGATTTTGCAATCCATTTTGGTGCACATGTAGCTGAAATTTGATTTTTTTTTTCACATTAAATCCCTAGGAAATCAATCAATGTATAAAACGGGTCGAATGATCTCTGTTTTTTTAACTTTAACACAACACTCCTTTGGTCACATGTTCACTGCAGAAAAAGTTTGACATGCCTCAGAGTGGAGGTGGTGGTGCAGAATGTGTGTCTGTGTGTGTGTGGGGGGGGGGGGTCCGGCAGTACACTACTAGTCGCGAGCCTCCATGATGTGGGATTATTGATCATTTTGTGAGTCATGTATATATGCCACATCAAAGTCGCGAATTGGTTATTTAAAGCATTACACAACCCTTCCATACATACATGTTCGGGCCACATGCATGCATTGGTGGTCCTCTCGGACACTCCCTCGTGCGGTTAGTAGCGATATGCCCATTCATTAGCCCGCAAAAGTTATCAGTTTCCACCGACAATGAGAGGCATCGGAGAAGGTGGATTCATCTTGGCATGTGTGTTACGGTGTGGATCATGGTGAGATTCCATATCAAAGTTCGGGAATGTGCGTACACATGAGTCCCTCCCACCGGCTCGAAGTGAGGGGGCTACGCATCATGAACGTAGTGCATTTTCGGTTTGCGAAGCATATGCCACGTCAAAGTTGTGCATATTGGGTATTCAAACATCACACAATAGATGACAACATGCACGCGGTGGTTGTCCTATGACACTCGCTCGTGTGTGACTCTCTCTATGGGCCCGCGAGGTCTTCGTCGATCAATTGAACGCACAACGAGAGAGAGGTTAATTTGACCAACACGGATGGTTCTTTTTGTTTGTTTGTGTTACGTATATGCACGGTAGGAGTATGTAGTACATTGCAAAGAGGGGGCAACATGTATACTATATATATGTGTCATAACCTCGCTCCATGTGGGGACTTTCTGGTTCCCGAGGCAGGTGCCACATCAAAGTTGTGCATTGGTATTCAAACATCACGCAATACCATGCAGGTGGTGGTTCCCCTATAGGAACTCACCCACATGCGACGTTTCCATCTGTGGGCCCGCGAGGTTGTCCTCCATCACTTTGACACAACGAGAGAGAGGTTAATTTGACCATCAAGGAATGACGATTCTTTTTGGTTTGTGCTATACAGTATAAGTATATATATACCACACGTCGAATGGGGGTGTAGCATGTACCACGCATCATGAACCTCGCTCTCTGTGGGGACTTTTCGGTTTCCGAGGTATATATATATGGTGCCACATCAAAGTTGTGCGTTGCGTATTCAAACATCACACAAACACCTCTTTGGGCCACATGTAGACGGTGGTATACGTAGTCCTAAATTGGATGCTCACTCGCGTGCGACATAAGCTTCGTTCCTGTGGGCCCGCGAGGTCGTCGTCCATCACTTTGACCCAATGTGAGAGAGAGGCACATTTGACGAACAAGGAGGATTAATTCTTTTAGGGCTGTGTTAGGGTAGGAGTATATATATAGTACGTGTCGAAGGGGGATGGGACCAACATATACTAGGTGTCACATGAACCTCACTCTGTGTGGGGACTTTGCAGTTTTTGAGGCAAATGCCACATCAAAAGGTTGTGCATTAGGTATTCAAAACATCACAATCACACACCTCTCCATATATATGTTTTGTCACACATGCAAGCGATGGTGGTTGTCTTGTGGCACTCACTCATGTGGTTATCGGCGATGCTTCCATCTGTCGGCCCGCTTGGTCCATCACTTTCACCGACAGCGAGAGGTTAATTATTTTGACTTAGGAGGGGATTAATTTTTTGTTTGTCTCGCGATATAGGTCATGATGTGAGATTACATATATAATAGCGCATGTGCACACATGAATCCATCCCGCTGGATCGAAGGGGGGGGGGGCGAGCACACGACATGTCATCAACCTCTTGCTCTGTGTGGGGACCTATGCGATTTTGAACGCATGCACCACATCAATGTTGTGCATTAGGTATTCAACACATATGCATGCATGACGCACCTCCATAAATATGTTTGGGACACATGCATGCATTGGTTGTCTTTGGACACTCTCACTCGCTTGGTTATGGGCGGCAAGCCTATATATATTCGTGGGCCTGCGTGGACGTCCATCATTTCGACCGACGATGAGAAAGGTTGCCAGGGTGGATTCTTCTTCTTTGGTTCGTGTTACCGTATAGTAGGTCCATCATTCCAGGCCTAATTAAGTTTGAGCGCATGCATGCTATGCATCGTGAACCCTCGCTCAGTGTGGGGATTTTACGGTTCCAAAGCATGGTGCCACATCAAATTTGCGCATTGCGTATTCAAACACCACACACACCACTTCCATATACATAATAGGGCCACATGCACATAGTGGGTTTTGTCTTCAGATAGTACTCCCTTGCGAGGTTATCGGTGACAAGCTAGCCCATTTTGTGGGGCCATGTGGACATCCATAACTTTGACCAACAACGAGCGAGAGAGGTTATATGATCAAGTTGGATTCTGTTTGGTCCGTGTTATAGTACGTCTTGGTGAGATGCCCTCCCCCCCGACATGTGTGTGTGGGGGGGGGGAGGGGGCTACTTCGCACTACCCGCAACCTTCGTGGGGTCGGGGAAGTCCGGTTATTTTGCGAGGCACACGTGCCACATCAAAGTTGTGAATGGTAGTTAAATATCACACCACACCCTTTTCATACATATAGTATAGGGTCACCCGCAGGTGGTTCGTATGTGCTCTCACCCATCTCCCGCCACAAACACACATTTGTGGGTCGGCACACGGTCCACCTTTGTCCGAAAGCGAAAGGGGAAGTTTGACCATATATATGATGAACTCCTATAGGTTTTGTGTTACGGTAGGGTGAGATTTCAAACCTAACTATCTGGGGGCATGCATTCGTAGCTAGGATTCCCTTACCGCCGACATGAAGTGGTGTTCGTAGGGGGTGGCTGACTAGTAATACTGTGCGCTTTGTGCGATAGGTGCCACATGAAAGTTGTGCATTGGGTATTCGAACATCAAATAACCCTTTTCATACATATATTTGGTCCACATGCAAGTGTGTTCGTGTTCTGACCCTTTCCTATGTTATTCTTTTTGCCAAATTTATAAACAGCACACAAGTTGGATGCACAAACCGTCTGCGATTCGGTACGCAACATACATGGTTCGGTCAGACTACCCGTGTGCCACGCCCGTGCCCCTGCAGTCACTCACATCAGCACAGTTGATTGGGCTCCATGAGGCTTGCCTTCCTGCTCTCGAAAATATCTACTGCCTCGTAATCTCGAAAATATCTACCGCCTGGAAGGTTTTTTTGTTTGATAGCACACGATTAGTATGTGCGGACCGTGTGCGATGTCCGTTACTCCCGCTCTGCTTCAATCCCTTGATTCAAATTTTAAGTAGCCCCGACATTTTACTCCCACCTCTGCATCCCTCGCAATCTCAAAAATATCTACGCGCCCTTGATTCAAATTTTCAGTAGCCCCGCCTTGTTACTCCTGCCTCTGCATCCCTCGCAATCTCAAAAATATCTGCCCGCCCTTGATCCAAATTTTCAGTAGCCTCGGCATTTTACTCCTGCCTCTACATCCCTCGCAATCTCAAAAATATTTGCTCGCCCTTGATCCAAATTTTCAGTAGCCCGGCATTTTACTCCCTCCTAGTAAAATTTTCACTTGCCACGGTATTTACTCAAACACCACCTTGCCCGCCCCCTCCAAACACACTACAAACACCCCAAAACCTTCGCTCACACAGACACACACCACCCCTCCCTCGCTCGAAACCATCGCCGCCGCCACCGCCTTCATCCTTAACCTTTGCCTGTGTGCCGGGGAGCTCGAGGAGCCAATGGCCCAAAAGAGGTTTATCGCGGCCTCTTCGCCCGACACCGACGAGGTAGCCGGCGAGGTGTCCCTGTCGTCCTCCGCGGACTCTTTATCGATCCGCTGTTGCCGGTCGCCCGATCCGCTCGCCGCCGCGCCCCTACGCCGGTTCGAGGACTTCCCTGACCTCCCTCGGGCCTGGCCGCCGACGAGATCCTACCTCGTTGTCCGGCAGCGGCAGTGGGGGACGTGGGTCACCGAGATTACGGATCGAGAGACCCACACTCGCCGGTGGATCGGTAGTTTCCACACGGCCGAGCTCGTGGCCATGGAGTACGACCGCTGGCAGGTCTGCTACCACGGTTCGGCATCTAGGCTCAATTTCCCCTTCGGCACATGTCCGGTCGACCTCGTCCCACCGGAGCCAGGAGCGGGAGGACTGTGAGGTGTGGGAGCGCCTCGAAGCCGAGGCCGCCGCCGAGGCATACATGCAAGAGCTCTGCCGGCAGCACCCGGAGCTCATGGAGGCGGAGCGGATGATCTTTGTCCGCACGAAGGGCGGCGAGGTTATCGTACTCTCCTCCGATGACGATGTCGAAGGCGGCGCGGAGGGTGTCGAGGTGGGCGGCGAGGATGAGGAGATCGACATTGACGAGTGGAGGAGTGTCTTCCCCAATGACCCCGACGATGGCACTGGCCCAGACCCGGCTCGCGGCACACCGTACCTGACGAGGAAGGATTGGCTCGACCTCCACATCGGCCCAAAGTAGTTTAGTTTAGTTCAGTTAAAGTTTATGTTTTATGTTCGGTTATGCAAAACTATCTATGTTTATGTTTGAATGCATGCTACTTTTGGTTGAACCTGCTTTGAACTAGATCAAATTGAAGTTTACAATGTTAAGTTTAGGGGATCGACTAGAAACGGCCAAAAATTGCTATAGTATATATATATATATACACTCCACTAAGGGTTTTAGTAGTTTAACTTTTAGGGGATCGGCTAGAGATGGCATCATGCCTTGTTTATTTCAGTTCTTCACAATGTGATGCTCTATATGTGCAACTATTTGCTGTGTAGTTCAATTTCATCAATAACAGTTTCAACAATACCACTATGAATTACGATATTTGGTTGCTGTTAAGGATGTTGCAGTTAACACGCCTTTTCGTTTTTTAACAATAACTAGTGTACTTTAAACCTGCACAATACTAGTTTGAATGACTATATTTGCTTGTTTTTAAATGTTATGCCTGTTGCGGTTAACACACCTTTCCACTTCTTGTTTTGCTTAACTGACGTGCTTAAACCTTCACACTGAAGCTATCATTTGTAGATTGTGTTGTCTACCATGGATATATTTGGTTGTTGTTTAGCCTGTTGTGCTTAACATGCCTTTATATGTACTCATACAGGACAATATTGAGAACAGCTGCTGTTTTTCATCAAGGTTAGTTTCATCGCATTGCTTATATATACTCATTGTTTAGGATATCGGTAGCTGGTACCATATAGCCTGGGGGCTGATAAGGGATTAATCGTCGAATCGGACATTTCATTGAATATATCTTTAACCCATTTATCGGTAGATTAACTCAATCGAACTATTTGGTTACACTTTATGCAAGACAATAGTGAACTGTAGGATGGTAAGTAAGAAATCTGTAGCCTTCTTTTTACTGCCCGTAATGAGTTGTGTTAGATGACAATGTCTGAATCTTTTTCCTTTGCAGTGGATCTTGAAGCAATTTACTCAAGATTACCTCTCAAACTACATGATTGGCGGCCGACCATCACAAGGGGTTGGACTAGAGTTGTGCGTGCCTTCTGCATCAAGGAGAGCACAATAGGGCCATTCCGCTTCACCTTGTTCAGCAAGCAGAATGTCTCTCGCCTCTTTCTTTACCATCTTTAACAGTACAAGTATACAACCCTGGTTCATCATTCTTTATTTGGTGCTTATGTAATTCTCGAACATATGTACCTGTGAATCAAATAATGCATTGGTTGTTTGAACCTGATGGATATGAATAAAGCTATAGCCTACATCCAAATTCAAATTAGGTACAATTTTAAATAGCAGCAATTAAATTAGGGTGAAATTACGCTCTGCAGGTCATTACGGCGCACACGGTCTATAAAGCACAGCGTGTGTGATATACATCATAATCTGACATGGTTCACGGAGAGGAAACGTGTGTAACCATGCACACAGTTGCCGTTTGCAAAGCATGTGTGATGTCAGACAATATCACAAACGGTGTGGGAAAACTAAATGTGTGTGATTGTTGACCTATCGTACACGGTTTACAATCATGAACTGTTTGTGATGTGCCAGGCATCGTAAACGTAGAGCCAGTTTGGTACGCGCCTGGAAAAATCCCGTGCCTGGAATGTGCCTGGTTTTAGGTAAAACCACAGAAGTCCGACTGCGATGGCAATGCGAGCACAAACGAATTGCAAGGTTGAAGCATTTGGGATATTCAAGATATCAGAAATAGTTTTATAGGGACAACTGTATGCATCAAGGCTCCCTATCCCTGATGGTTTCTGGGTCGTGTGGGAAGGATCCCCCTATCGCACACACTCACTTGGCGATGGTTCAAAACGCCGTCGCGAAAAGGGGTTAAAAACCGTTTGTATAGCACCTCACTGTACCAGTGGTAGTCCTACCTAGGCTCAACAGAGAGGCCAGCACGCCGGTCTACATCCAAAATGCGAAGTGGTCATGGGCCAATCGTCCTTTGCAATCCTGCGTGTTGCGAACGCGGCCGGTGAGCAGACCTAGCCCCCTTATACAAGCGCAGGCTTAACCAGTCCAACCCGGCGCGCGCCACTCAGTCGCTGACATCAGTGAGCTTTCGGAAGAATCATACGACACAGAGTGCCCATACTTATTCCCGTGTGGTGGTTAGTGCGAAAAGGCCAGAGGCCTACTCGGATCACATATCCAAACCGTTAGTGTCTTTGGAGCGCGCGATAACGAGTAGAGACTCATGATCATGTGACCCCATCGCCCCGTCTCACGGACTTACAACAAGGGCTAAGAATGACCGGCCGTGCCTCGTAGTTATCTCGCGGGCACCCTCCAGGTCAACCCGACTCCACATCACTTTTCACATATCTCTCGCGGGTACCCCTCGGGGCCGACCCGACTTCATCATCGTTCTGTGGTAAAGTCAAAGTAACCGTGTGTCCAAAACAACAAGGGGGAAACCCGAGGAATCACCCTCGATGGATCCCACTCGATTTAACCGTCAAGGTGAACTTAGAGGAGTCACCCTCGAGGGTTCACACTAGAGGTTTTGCATGACAGAGTCGTTATCGGAAGTGGTGAAGGAGGAATTACCCTCAAAGACCATGACTAATTAACTATACTACAAAGATCTCATCAGAAGTGCTATACGAGGTATCACCCTCGGCACTCGATAGTAACACTGAAGTGTCGTACAACTAAGGGGGTGTGATGTGCTGTGTCAGGCCCTGGACATTGATCCCGTTGATTGAGTCATCTGGTAATCCAGCAGGGGCAACATGGACAAGGTGAGGGGTCACTGATGGATCACTAACCAACCTATACTAAGCATATATGATAAGCAGGTAAGGTACAAAAACAGGCTATGCATCAGAATAGGTATAGACAGACAGTAGTAGAAAAATCTAATGCAAGCATGAGAGAGAATGGAATGGGCGATATAGGAATGATCAAGGGGGTTTTCCTTGCATGGAAGCTCTGCTGCAAAGGACTGGTCGTCAGGGGTGTACTCGACGTCATGAGCAGCGTCAGTCTCGGTGTCTACCGTAGAGAAGAGAGGGGAGAAATAATAATTATAAATCAGAAAAGTGCAAAACTAAGAATGACAAGACAATATGCAGTGCTAGGGGTGTTCTAACGCAGTGCTTGACACAGACGAAGAGGGAAAACAACCGGATGGGTTTTCCCGGTGTTTGGCATTTTCCGGACAGATGAAATAGAGGAGATAGATCCATGTTCTCTATGCTAGAGACATGTGACAGGTATGCAGATAGCATATTCGGATTCATCTTATTTTTCTGATCAATTTTCATATATAAATTATTTTCATCTGACTTATAGATTATTTTATATTAATTTTCAAAGTTTTAAACAATTTTCTGAAATTATTATTAATTTGAAATTAAATGGTTAAATTGCTACGGGTACACAGAAGTGTACCAAGCAAAGTGCACAGAGGCTGACAGGTGGGGTCCAGGGGCCTAGTCAGCAGTGAGCCAACAGTTGACTGGTCAACTAGGGCCAGGGACCCACATGTCATAGGTACATATTAAATCAGAATTTTAATAATTTAGTTAAACAGATGGGGGGTCCTATCAGTGTGATTAGGTTAATTAACCAATTAACTAATCACTAATTAATTATTTCTTTTTTTGCAACTAATGAAAACAAAGGGGGGTCCCACTGGTAAGTGGCCCTGGCCGGCCCCACAGGCGGCTGGGCGTGTGAGCGCGCTGGCGCACACAGGGGCGCGCCGACGGCCTCGGCGCCGGTCAAAGGAGGCACAAGCGTGGGGGGGGAGGGCGGTAGGGCGCGCGAGAGCGGGGCGAAGCCACAGACGGCAGCGGCCCTGGCGGGCGCGGCCAGGCGCCGCGGGGCGGAGGCGGCGGCGGGCGTAGGCAGCTGTGGGCAGTGGCGACAGTTGGAGGCGAGGCCAGGGGCACGGTTGGGCGGCAATGGGTGCGCCGGGGGGGAAGAGCAGGGGATGGCCGGGGCATGCAGCGGCAAATGGTAGGAGGTAGCAGCGGCAGCGGGCGGGTGGAGTGGCACGGCATGCAGCAACAGTGGGCAGGCGAGCAGCAGAGCAATGCTATAGCGCGGGCGAGGCTATGCGTAGGCTGGCAGTCGCGGAGGTGCGGCTGGGCGCAACCGGTCGCGGCCAGGGAGAGCGACCAGCGCAGCTCCGAGCAGGGGATGGGGCGGCGACCGGTCCGAAGCGCAGGGCGGCGTGTACGACGACGAGAACTAGGCGAAAAAAGGAGGGCATCGGAAGAGAGGCTCACCACGGAGCCGGGGGAGCAGACGACGTGGCCGGGAAGGGTTTTACAGAAACGAATTTGACGATGTAATCGGGTGTCCGGGGTTGTGGTGAGCTCTGGCTTGATCTGGTCCTCACAGATGATGAAGACGACGAAGATGACAGAGCACCAGGAAAGTGTATTAGCCAACGGGGAGCACGGTGGGCGCGTGGACGAATTGGGCCATGGCGATGCAGGTTCGGCCAAGGGTTGCGAGGACGAAAGCGGCGCGGGCGAAGGGGAAAAGGAGAGCTAGGGTTCGTCAACGCATCGAGGTGGATCTTATAGAACTCCCCCGGGCTCCTGTAGCGGCTACGTGGCAACATCTGCGCGGTCGCGCGTGAGGGTACACGCCTTGGAAGGCTGTGCATGAGAGGTTGAAGATAGTGGCTCTGTGGGCTGGGCTATGTACTGTTCACATCGAATCCCACCTAGACAATTCTCCTTTGCTCCTTTTCTTTACCTTTTTTCTACTGTTTTCTATTTAAAATGGCTACTAAGTGATTTTTGTTAAATGTGAGACTTTGCACATATATCCTAGTTAAAACTACAAGGTTGCACAAAAAGTTTGAGGCCACTAAAAAAATTACCAGGAGCATTTTTATATTTTGAAAAAAGTTAATTCTTACCTGACAATTGGCTAGTTATTATTTGCAACCCATCGAACAATTTTGCTTATCAGTTTGAAGAAATTATAATTTGACTTGTTTTTGGAATTTGAATTTGACCCAAGTTTTCATCAAGTGGAAAAATGGCTTAGTAAAACATGTTGACCTGGCACATTTAGGGTGAGGTTACTGTAGCTTGATTATTGGGGTGTTACATATGTCCTTCCATGATGTATAGGCGCATTCAAAGTTTTGCATGCGAATAACCACACTTTTAGGTAATCCTCGAATGATAAGATTGACGGTTCTAAGATTATGAAGCATGTCAATTTCCTCTTTATTAGTGGGGTGAAAGGGATCAATAGGAGGCACATAAGGACTATGACTATACTTGCTCAACTTAAATTCATCGAAGATATCAAGCATTTCATTTCCCAAGAATTATAGTACTCTCCATCAAGAATAGGCACTCTACATCTATGACTAAGTAGACACATCCATCTTCCTCCAATGGTGATTAAACCAAAGCAATGGAGACCAAAGCTCTGATACCAATTGTAGGATCGAGAAGATAGGTCTAGAGGGGGGAGAATAGACTCTTAACCAACCAGAGGTGCAGTTTTTAGTTTTCACGAAACTTAGGCAGATTTTGGCACTAGTTAAGATACACCCAAAACTTCCTACACATGCATAGCTAGAGATAAAGCAGAGAAAGAATACAACATGCAATAGTACGGAAAGTAAAGGGGTAGAGATGGAAACTCAAACGTAATGAAGACACAATGATTTTCGGCATGGTTATGATAGGTGGAGCTATCGTTACGTCCACGTTGATGGTGACTTCAACCCACGGAGGGTAATGATGACCCACAAGTATAGGGGATCAATCATAGTACTTTCGATAGTAAGAGTGTCGAACCCAACGAGGAGTAGAAGGAAATGACATGTGGTTTTCAGCAAGGTAATTTCTGCAAGCACTGAAATTGTCGGTAATAGGTAGTTTGATAGCATGATAATTTGTAACATGCAAGTAACGATAATGGTAAATAAAGTGCAGCAAGAAAACCCAATCCTTTGGATGGCAAAGGACAGGACAAAACGGTCTCAGATAATAAGCAAAGCATTCTTGAGGGCACACGGGAATTTCATCTAGTCACTTTCATCATGTTGGTTTGATTCGCGTTCGCTACTTTGATAATTTGATATGTGGGTGGACCGGTGCATGGGTGTTGTTCTTACTTGAATAAGCCTCCCACTTATGATAACCCACCCCATCCCCCCCCCCCCCCCCGCAAGCATCCGCAACTATGAAAGAACTATTAAGATAAAATCTAACAATAGCATTAAACTTATGGATCCAAATCAGCCCCTTACGGAATAGCGCATAAACTAGGATCTAAGCTTCTGTCACTCTAGCAACCCATCATCTAATAACTAATCCACAATGCATTCCCTTAGTCCCAAAAGATGGTGAAGTGTCATGTAGTTGACGTTCACATAACACCACTAAGGGATTCACAACATACATATCATCAAAATATCGAACACATATCAAATTCACATGATTACTTGCAACATGACTTCTCTCATGGCCTCAAGAACAAAGGTAACTACTCACAAATAATATTCATGCTCAAGACCAGAGGGATATTAAATAGCATAATGGATCTGAACATATAATCTTCCACCAAATAAACCATATAGCATCAACTACAAGATGTACTCAACACTACTAGTCACCCACAGGTACCAATCTGAGGTTCCGGTACAAAGATTGAACACAAGAGATGAACTAGGGTTTGAGATGAGATGGTGCTGTTGAAGATGTTGATGGAGATTGGCCTCCCAAAGATGAAAGGGTTGTTGGTGACGACGATCGCTTTGATTTCCCCCTCCGAGAGGGAAGTTCCCTCGGCGGAATTGCTCCGCCGGAGGGCAAAAGTGCTCCTGCCCAAGTTCCGCCTCGAGACGGCGGCGCTCCATCCTGAAAGTCCTCTCTTTATTTTTTTAGGTCAAAATACCTTATATACCAGAAGATGGGCATGAGAGGTGGGCCAGGGTGCCCACCACCTACCAGGGCGCGCCTGGAGGGGCTGGCGTGCCCTGGTGTCTCGTGGGCACCTGACAACCCCCCTATGTTAGTTCTTTTCTCCAGTATTTACTATTATATTCCAAAATAATTCTCAGTAAAATTTTAGCTCATTTGGAGATGTGCAGAATAGGTATCTCTGACATAGGTTTTCCAGGTCCAGAATTCCAGCTGCCGGTATTCTCCCTCTTTGTGTAAACCTTGCATATTATGAGGGAAAAGGCATTAGAATTACTCCATAAAGTGTTATTATGCATAAATTTTTTATTAATAACAGTAGGAAAACATGATGCAAAATGGACGTATCAACTCCCCCAAGCTTAGACCTCGCTTGTCCTCAAGCAAAAGCCGATATCGAAAATCATATCCACATGTTTAGAGAGAGAGAGAGAGAGGTGTCGATAAAAACAAAATACAGACATAATAGCATCATGCATATTATTATAACAGCAACAAACTTCATCACAAAACTTTATCATAAAGCTTTATCATATAACTTGTCATGAACAAGTAACAATTCATCACAACATTGAAGTAAAAAAGCATAAACCTTATTGAAAACTAACAAACTATGTTCTCAGTCAACTTTGCAACTACAATTCACCATATTTTCAGGAAGGGTCATGTATCGGAGCCTTTTGGCAAGTCCACATACTCAACCATCATTTAATCTTCTATGATTGCTAACACTCACAACATATATATGAGCAAAAAGTTTCAACCGGGCACATAGAAAGATAGAGGCTTATAGTTTTGTCTCCCAACTTATTCACCTCAAGGGCGATGTCAACAATAATAACTCATGCTCACTCATATCCAACTGGGTATATGTGCCTAGATCTTTCCCCACCACATGATTCTTGCCAAAGAGAAAATAAAAAGGAATATGGGAAATACTTTGACTTTTTCATAAAAGGTAAATACATAAAAGTAAAAGATAGGCCCTTCGCAGAGGGAAGCAGAGGTTGTCATGTGCTTTTTGGTTTTGTATGCACAATCTCATAATGCAAAAGAACGTCACATTATGTTGCCCCTTATGATAGCAACCTTTATTATGCAGTCCGTTGCTTTTATTACTTTGCCATCACAAGTTTGTACAACGCTTAATTTCTCTTACACTAAAGGATCAAATACATTTAGAAGCAATTTTTATTGCCTTTTTGCACCGATGACAACTTACTTTAAGGATCTTACTCAATCCATAGGTAGGTATGGTGGACTCTCAAAACATGAGTTTGGGTTGAAGGTTTTTGGATGCACAAGTAGTATCTCTACTTAGTCTGGAATTTTGGGTAGCAAAGATATTGAGCAAGCACCACATGTTGAAGGATCTATTATGACAATATAACTTCTATGTGAATATGAACAAACATAAATCATTACGTTGTCTTCCTTGTCCAACGTCAATAGTTTGGCATAAGATATTTAGTGGGGGCTCACAATCATAAAAGATGTCCAAGATAGTGTATTTGCATGTGAATCTTCTCTTCCCTTATTAATTCTTTCATGAATTGCATCATTGACTAATGCTATGTTTGTCAACTTTCAACAAATTTTACGACTTATACTTTTCCTTATGTGATGTCATTACTTACCATAAGATTAGCATATGATCTTTTTCATTATTTTCTTTTATTTTGATTGAAACAAAAAAAAGTAAAGAAGTAAAAAACTCAAACTAAACTTTATTATATAACTCTCACTCGATTACATAGATAGATCACGAAACTAGCACTCGAAAATTGATCATACTAAACTTTTATTCAACTAAATCACAAAATAGCCAAGGATCGAACTAAGATAAGTAAAGGTAATAAAAGTGATGGTGATACGATACCGGGGCATCTCCCCCAAGCTTGGCACAAGCCAAGGGGAGTGCCCATACCCGTGTACTCAAGTCTCCTTCTTTAGTGATGATGATGATGGTGGTGGTGTTCTTCTTCCTCAGCTTACGCTTGAGGATGAAATTTTCCTCCCTCAAGCCATCGATCTCCTGCTCAAGCTTTAATATCCTTTCGCATAATGCTTGCTTGTTTTCCTGCAGAAGACGAAAAGGGATAAACTGGATCTTAGGTTTCTTTGCTTTATTAGGGAGACTTGACTTCTTGAATTCCACGTGCATGTCCCCAGGTTGAGGTAGTGGGACTTCACCTTCATCTGAGCTTGTCTCCTCCGTTCCCTTCAAGTCATAATCTTCTTCTTCCTCCCTGGTCGTAATGCTCTACATCCCCATAAACCTTTGGGTTTGCGATATAGTTGATGACATAGCTCTCTCCATCCGAATCTTGAGACAAAATATTTTCAGATCTCCCAGGAAAATAGCACAAAACAAGAACAGAAGATTTCTCCGCGATACGGTGGTCAAATCATCTGGGAGTATATATAAAGATTTTTAATCTTGGGAAACAAGCATCTGGAAGGAAAACGGAGTTGGGAAGGTGCCCGAGGGGCCCACCACCCAACAGGGCGTGCCAGGTGGGGCAGGCGCGCCCTGGTGTCTCATGGGCACCTGCGTTGCTTTCCCGGTTATTTCTTATTTTCCTATTTTTTCTAATATTCCAAAACTGACAGAAAATATTTTTGCGGATTTTTTGGAGTCCATTTACTTACCATATCACGTACCTCTTCTTTTTCAGGGTTCTGGAGTGTTCTGGAATGTTTCTTTTATGTGTTCCTCCGGTGTCATGGTTTGGATAATGTTAGTTTCAACATTAATGGGCGTACCTGAGATATAGTGTTTAATTTTTTGTCCATTGACCACCTTCGGGTTAGTACCTTTGTCATTATTAATCTTGATAGCTCCAGAGTGATAAACTTCTTCGATGATATACGGTCCTTCCCGTTTGGAAAGAAATTTTCCTGCAAAAAAATCTAAAATGAGAGTTGTATAATAGAACATGTTCACCAAGTTTGAATTCTCACTTTTGGATTCTTTTGTCATGCCATCTTTTAACTTTTTCTTTAAATAGTTTGGCATTTTCATAAGCTTGGGTTCTCCATTCAAGAGGCAAATGACAAGCTTTTCCATAAACCATTTTATATGGAGACATACCCATAGGATTTTTATAAGTTGTTCTATAAGCACAAAGTGCATCATCTAATTTCTTAGACCAATTCTTTTGGGACCTATTGACAGTTTTTTGTAATATTAATTTTATTTCTCTATTGCTAAGTTCAACTTGACCACTAGATTGAGGATGATTGGGTGATGCAATTCTATGATTAACATCATATTTAACAAGCATTTTGCAGAAAGCACCATGAATAAAGTGTGAACCACCATCAGTTATTAAATATCTCGGGACTCCAAACCTTGGGAAAATAACTTCTTTAAGCATCTTAATGGAGGTGTTATGATCAGCACTGCTAGTTGGAATAGCTTCTACCCTCTTAGGACATAATCAACAACAACCAAAATATATGTATACCCATTAGAGGAAGGAAAAGGTCCCATATAATCAAAGCCCCAAACATCAAAAGGTTTGACAGCAAGTGAATAATTCATAGGCATTTCCTGATGCTTATCGGTATTACCAATTCTTTCACATTCATCACAAGACAAGACAAACTTACAGGCATCCTTGAAAAGAGTAGGCCAATAAAAACCAGATTGTAATACCTTATGAGCAGTTCTATCTCCGGCATGATGTCCTCCATAGGCTTCGGAGTGACATTTCCATAGGATTTGTTCCTGTTCATGCTCAGGTACACAACGTCTAATAATACCATCTACTCCTTGATAAATATGTGGGTCATCCCAAAAGTAATGTCTTAAGTCATAGAAGAATTTTTTCTTTTGTTGGTATGTGAAACTAGGTGGTATAAATTTCGCAATGATATAATTATCATAGTCAGCATACCAAGGAGTATTATGAGAAGCATTTATTACATCTAGTTGTTCATAAGGAAAACTATCATCAATAGGTAGTGGGTCATCATGAATATTTTCTAACCTAGACAAGTTATCAGCTACGGGGTTCTCAGCTCCTTTCATATCAGTGATATGGAAGTCAAATTCTTGTAGCAAGAGAACCCACCTAATGAGTTTAGGTTTAGCATCTTTCTTTTCCATAAGATATTTAATAGCAGCATGATCGGTGTGGATAATTACTTTAGAATCAACAATGTAAGATCTGAATTTATCACAAGCAAACACAACTGCTAAACATTCTTTCTCAGTGGTAGCATAATTTCATTGGGCACTGTCTAGAGTTTTGCTAGCATAATGGATAACATTTAATTTCTTATCGACTCTTTGTCCTAGAATAGCACCAACAACATAATCACTAGCATCACACATAATTTCAAAAGGCAAGTTCCAATCAGGTGGTTGAATAATAGGTGTAGCAGTTAAGGCTTTCTTAAGTGTTTCAAAGGCTTCTACACAATCATCATAAAAAACAAATGGAACATCCTTTTGTAAAAGATTAGTAAGAGGCCTAGAAATTTTAGAGAAGTCTTTAATAAACCTCCTATAGGAACCAGCATGACCAAGGAAACTACAAATACCTTTAATGTCTTTAGAACATGGCATTTTCTCAATTGCATCAACTTTAGCTTTATCCACCTCAATACGTCATTCAGAAATTTTATGCCCCAAGACAATGCCTTCATTAACCATAAAGTGGCACTTCTCCTAATTCAAGAGAAGATTAGTTTGTTCACATCTCTGGAAAACTCGATCAAGGTTGCCTAAGCAATCATCAAAAGAAGTTTCGTAAACGGAAAAATCATCCATGAAAACCTCAACAATCTTTTCACAAAAGTCAGAGTATATAGCCATCATACATCTTTGAAAGGTAGCAGGTGCATTACATAAACCAAAAGGCATACGTCTATAAGCATAAGCTCCAAAAGGGCAAGTAAAAGTGGTTTTCTCTTGATCAGGTTGTGATACAGGTATCTGAGAGAAGCCAGAATATCCATCAAGAAAACAAAAGTGTGTGTCCTTAGATAATCTTTCTAGCATTTTATCAATAAAAGGCAAAGGGTGATGATCTTTTCTAGTAGTTTTATTTAATTTTCTAAAATCAATTACCATTCTATAGCCAGTAACAATTCTTTGTGGGATAAGTTCATTTTTATCATTAGGAACAACAGTAACACCTCCTTTCTTAGGGACACAATGAACAGGACTTACCCATCTACTATCAGCTATGGGATAGATTATACCTGCTTTAAGAAGCTTTAGTATTGTAGCTCTTACCACTTCTTTCATCTTAGGATTCAATCGTTGTTGGTGATCAACAACGGGTTTAGCATTAGGTTCCATATTAATCTTGTCCTGACAGAGAGTGGGACTAATGCCCTTAAGATCATCAAGAGTATATCCAATAGCAGCACGGTGCTTCCTAGGAATTTTTAATAATCTCTCTTCTTCATGTTCTAAAAGGTTAGCATGAAAAATAACAGGATATATCTTTTTCTCATCAAGATAAGCATACTTCAGAGTGACAGGCAATTGTTTTAATTCAAACACAGGATCACCTTTAAGTGGAGGAGGACCTCCTAGAGTTTCGATAGGAAAATTGTGTTTAAGGACAGGTTATTGTTCAAAAAATATTTTATCTATTTCATTTCTTTCACGCAAGTGCATATCATTTTCATGGTCTAGCAAATATTGTTCTAAAGGATCTATAGGAGGTACGGCAATAGAAGCAAGACCAATTATTTTATCTTTACTAGGTGATTCTTTATCATGTGGTTTTCTACGAAACTTAGAGAAACTAAACTCATGAGACACATCACCAAAACTAACACTGACAGTTTCTTTCTCACAATCCATCTTAGAATTGACAGTGTTCAAGAAAGGTCTACCAAAAATTATGGGAAAAAAATCATCTTGTGGGGAACCAAGAACTAAAAAATCAGTAGGGTATTTTATTTTCCCACACAAGAATTCAACATATCTAACAATCCGAAGTGGTGTGATGTTGTCTCTGTTTTCAAGGTTAATAGTAACATCTATGTCTTCTATTTCAGCGTGTACTATTTCATTCATAATTTCTTGGTATAAGGTAAAAGGGATAGCACTCACACTAGCACCTAATTCACATAAACCATGATAGCAATGATCTCCTATTTTAACTGAGACGGCAGGCATGCCAACAACAGGTCATGTTTATCTTTTTCATCAGGTTTGGCAATTCTAGCAGCTTCATCACAGAAGTAAATAACATGCCCATCAATATTATCAACCAAGATATCTTTAATCATAGCAACAGTAGGTTCTCCTTTAATTTTTTCCAGAGGGTTTAGGTGCTTTAATGTTACTTTTGTGAGTCGCTATTCATACCTTAGCATGTTCCTTTATCCTAACAG
This sequence comes from Thinopyrum elongatum, assembly GCA_011799875.1. Lineage (NCBI taxonomy): Eukaryota > Viridiplantae > Streptophyta > Magnoliopsida > Poales > Poaceae > Thinopyrum > Thinopyrum elongatum. The sequence continues at coordinate 387,796,430 of CM022298.1, forward strand.
GGAAAGGTGGTTTTTCAATATAAGTTGTAGGCACAACTGGATCAACATTGTAAATAATAGTTTCATCTTTAGCTATAACCGATGCTTTAATTTCTACTTTAATAGGGGGATGATATTTAAACCACTTCTCCTTAGGGAGATCAACATGAGTAGCAAATGATTCACAAAAAGAGGCTACTATCTCAGAGTCAAGTCCATATTTAGTGCTAAACTTGTGAAAAGCATCGGTATTCATAAAAGATTTAACACAATCAAACTCAAGCTTAATACCTGACTCTTTACCTTCATCGAGTTCCCAATCTTCAGAGTTGCGTTTAATTCTTTCTAAAAGATCCCACTGAATTCAATAGTCTTCTTCATAAAAGAACCAACACAAGAAGTAGCGAGCATGGATTGATCATTACGAGAAAGCCGAGCATAAAAATTATGAATAATAATTTCTCTTGAGAGCTCATGATTGCGACATGAATATAACATTGAATTAAGTCTCCCCCAAGCTAGAGTGATACTTTCTCCTTCACAAGGCCAAAAATTATATATATAATTCCGATCGCGATGAACTAGATGCATAGGATAATTTTTTTGGTGAAATTCCAATTTCAATCGATTCCAGTTCCAAGATCCAATATCATCGCATAGCCTATACCATGTCAATGATTTTCCTCCCAAAGATAAAGGGGAAACCTTCTTCTTAACTTCATCTCTGGGTAAACCTGCAAGCTTAAACAATCCACAAATTTCATCCACATGTATCAAATGCATATCGGGATGTTTCGTTCCGTCTCCTGCATAAGGATTAGCTAGCAGTTGTTCTATAATACCCAAAGGAATTTCAAAACCAATATTTTCAGTAGGTGCAGTAGGTTGAGGGGCAACTCTTTGTGTTTCCGGTCGAGGTGAAGAAACCCCGAACAAACCCCTCAAAGGATTACTTTCCATAGTAACACGTGACAATAAATTTCAGCACGTAATATACATTTTTTCCTTACCGATTTCCACTTACCAAGAGCGCTTCACTCCCCGGCAACGGCACCAGAAAAGATTCTTGATGACCCACAAGTATAGGTGATCAATCGTAGTCCTTTCGATAAGTAAGAGTGTCGAACCTAACGAGGAGTAGAAGGAAATGACAAGTGGTTTTCAGCAATGTAATTTCTGCAAGCACTGAAATTATCGGTAACAGGTAGTTTGATAGCAAGATAATTTGTAACAAGAAAGTAATGGTAATGGCAAATAAAGTGCAGCAAGGTAGCCCAATCCTTTGGATGGCAAAGGACAGGCCAAAACGGTCTCAGATAATAAGCAAAGCGTTCTTGAGGGCACACGGGAACTTCATCTAGTCACTTTCATCATGTTGGTTTGATTCACGTTCGCTACTTTGATAATTTGATATGTGGGTGGACCGGTGCTTGGGTACTGTTCTTACTTGAACAAGCCTCCCACTTATGATTAACCCCCTCGCAAGCATCCGCAACTACGAAAGTAGTATTAAGATAAAATCTAACCATAGCATTAAACATATGGATCCAAATCAGCCCCTTACGGAATAGCGCATAAACTAGGGTTTAAGCTTCTGTCACTCTAGCAACCCATCATCTAATAACTACTCCACAATGCATTCCCTTAGGCCCAAAATATGGTGAACTGTCATGTAGTCAATGGTCACATAACACCACTAAGGGAATCACAACATACATATCATCAGAATATCGAACACATATCAAATTCGCATGATTACTTGCAACATGACTTCTCCCGTCAACTCAAGAACAAAGGTAACTACTCACAAATAATATTCATGCTCAAGATCAGAGAGGTATTAAATAGCATAATGGATCTAAACATATAATCTTCCACCAAATAAACCATATAGCATCAACTACAAGATGTAATCAACACTACTAGTCACCCACAGGTACCAATCTGAGGTTCCAGTACAAAGATTGAACACAAGAGATGAACTAGGGTTTGAGATGAGATGGCGCTGTTGAAGGTGTTGATGGAGATTGGCCTCCCAAAGATGAGAGGGTTGTTGGTGATGATGATGGCTTCGATTTCCCCCTCTGAGAGGGAAGTTCCCTCGGCGGAATCGCACCGCCAGAGGGCAAAAGTGCTCCTGCCCAAGTTCCGCCTCGAGACGGCGCACTCCGTCCCGAAAGTACTCTATTTATTTTTTCTAGGTCAAAAGACCCTATATACCAGAAGATGGGCACCGGAGGTGGGCCAGGGTGCCCACCACCCACCATGGCTTGCCTGGAGGAGCTGGCGCACCCTGTTCTCTCGTGGGCACCTGACAGCCCCCCTCTGATGCTTCTTTTTTATAGTATTTATTATATATTCCAAAATAATTCTCTGTAAAATTTTAGCTCATTTGGAGATGTGGAGAATAGGTATCTCTGACATAGCTTTTTCAGGTCCAGAATTCCAGCTGCCGGTATTCTCCCTCTTTGTGTAAACCTTGCATATTATGAGAGAAAAGGCATTAGAATTATCCATAATGTGTTTTTATGCATAAAAACATTATAAATAACAGTAGGAAAACATGATGCAAAATGGACGTATCAGGTAACGGTTGTGTGAGTCCACAGAGGGCTCCACCCACGAAGGGTCCACGAAGAAGCAACCTTGTCTATTCCACCATGGATTATGCCCACAAAGGACTATACTCACTCGGGGTAGATCTCCACGAAGTAGGTGATCTCCTTACCCTTACAAACTCCTTGGTTCAACTCCACAAGATCTTGGAGGCTCCCAAGTGACACCTAACCAATCTAGGAGACACCACTCTCCAAAATGTAATAGATGGTGTTGTTGATGATGAACTCCTTGCTGTTGTGCTTCAAATGATAGTCTCCTCAACACTCAATGACTCTCTCATAGATTTGGCTTTCGTAGGAGAGGAATTGGAGCGGAAAGCAACTTGGGGTGGCTAGAAATCAAGGTTCAAATGGTTGGATTGGAATTTCTTGATCTCAACGCATGAGTAGGTGTTGTTGTTCTCTCTTGGAAAATGAATGGTGTAAGTGTAATTCCGTTCTGAGGGCTCTCTTAGAGAGTAGGCGGGGGTGGAGGGGTATAAATAGCCTTCACCCAAAATCCAACCGTTACAAGTGTTTTGACTGAACTTGGTGACACCGATCCAAAATCTTGATTAGACTGACCTGTGTTAAAGATTCGAATGTTGGGTTTTTCGGTGGGACCGAAGTGAGAATCTCGATGGAATCGAAATGTGATGACCTAAGCAAGACTATGTTTCGGTAATTCCGATAGTTTCAAATCGGTAATTCCGAAGTGAAGCGACAACGTTACAGAAACTTGATCAGTGCAAATTGGTGGGACCGATCGCCATCTTGGTGAGACCGAAACTCTAGGGTCTAGCTCTCGCAGTGTATAGGATCAACTCGGTGAGTCCGGTTGGGATGTATTCAGTGAGACCGAGTTGGATTTTTAGGGTTTGGACATATATGACTTGGAGAAAGTGGTAGAGGGTTTTTGGAGCAATATCATCACGCACTTGAGCAATTCAGACATGGTCACAACCTCATACCCTTTTAATAGTATTGGCTTTCCTATGGACTCACTACAAAAACAGACACACCTGTGACATTATGGCCCAAACGAAAACTTTTTCTGTCATGGTTATGACACTTCTATGACGATAATTGTGACAAAAACAGGTATCATCATAGATGTGGTTGGCTCCTACTTCTATGACAAAAAAAATCTTGACAGAAAATGGGCTTTTCATCATGGGCCAGCCAGAGATGCACCTGCATGACATTCTTTGGGCCGTCCATGACATAAAAAATCATGGTAGAAGTGAGGGCAAGGAAAATTTTGGGGAGTTCCCGGTTACGGTGGGTGGTCAGGGCCAAGTGATGAAGTGTGGTTTGCGCGTTTCTCTCGTATCCGCATGTGTGCGAGGCGCTCACTAACTGAACTCTTGTGAGGCATTCGCTTACTGAACACGAGCGATTGCACTAGCTATGTACTGAACATGAGCGATCGATCCCGTTACGTACTGAAGCCGATCGACCGATCCCTTCACTGCTAACAGAACCCGAGGATTCCTTTGCTGTTAACTGAAGCTGACCGATTCCTTCACTGCTAACTGAACTCGATCGATCCTTCTCGCTGCTCACTGAATCCGATCAAGCCCCCATGCGAGACGTAGCCAGCCGGTGTGTTGGGTTGCCTCTCGATGAATAGTGCATGTTGCTGCCGCGCGCGCGATATGTAGAACGAGTCGAGACGTGTGGTGAGTCTAGACGGTTGGTTGGCTATGGGGGTTGGAAGAACAGGACCAGGTTACCGCTGGATGAACAGGACCCTGAGGAGGCCGCCACACCCTAGCCGGTTGGGGGTGGATGAGCAGTACCCCATGGAGGCTAGACAAACAGTAGCCGGTGGAGGCTGGAGGAAGTCGCTGGTGGATGAATAGTGCCCCATGGAGACTGGAGCAAGGCAGTAGACGGTGGATGAAAAGTACCCTGTGGAGTCCCATTTTGCGGTACGCCACACCCCTCTCGATGAACGGGACCCTGTTTCGATTGTAGGCGGTTGGAGAGAAGTCTGTTTCCTTTGTTTTGCGGTACGCCACAATCCTCCCGATGAACAGGACCATGTTTCGACCGTAGGCGGTTGGAGAGAAGTATGTTTCCTCCGTTTTGCGGTACGCCAGACCCCTCCCGATGAACATGATCCCGTTTTGACCGTAGGTGGTCGAACAAAAGGCCGTTTCCTCCGTTCTGCGGTACACCATACCTCCTTTTGGCTTTCCCGTCCAAGCCGGTTGGCTCCCGATGAATAGGATGCATTCCGACCCAGTCGATTGCCTCCCGATGAACACAACGTTGTTTCCTCCATTCCGACCCAGCCGGTTGGCTGCCGATGAACAGGAGGCCATCGCTATATGTGTTCGAGACCCCGCCCGTATATACGTATGTAGCTGCATTTACTTTCTTGTAGCGTGGTTGTACGTACGTGTACACGATGTAGACGGGACTGCGTGACATGCTATGTCATCTCTACTATGACACATGCCGCTCCTTACTCAGCCATGGTTCATCGCTGGAAAGAGACCGATCGACTGCTATGTATGTACACATCCGCGACCAGACAGATAACTCTACGTACGCTTCGACATGGTGGGTCCCAGCTGTCAGGGGCATCATTTTTTTCGCATGTAATAAGGAGGCACTTCCTTCCATGCGAAGATGTAGCGAGTGGGTCCCAGTTGTCATGGAAAGGAAGCATTTATTTTCCGCATAATAAGGAGGCACTTCCTTGCATGCGAAAATATAACTAGTGGGTCCCAACTGTCAGGGGGGAAACATTTTTTCCGTGAAATACAGAGGCCCTTCTGGTGGGTCCCCGATGTCAGGTGGAGGAATCATTATTTTGCGCGTAATAAGGAGGCACTTCCTTGTGTGCGGGGGTGGACCCATCTGTCAGCCTCTTCACGTACTGTTCTCTTCTGATGGATGTCGTTCCTTGACCACGTTGACCACGCTGCGCCAAGAGCACCAAGGCGGTGCACGATGGCGAGGCCTAGGAAGGAAACAACCCGGAGCCAGGGAAGACTCGGCAGTTGTTTCCCACGCGGAGGGGAGTACGAGGGTTTTCTGGTTCGGCTGCAGTGTGAGGCTGCCGTCGCCAGAGAATAATAAGAGGTGTGGGTGAGTAGAGGGATGGCTAGGCCAGCGATGGGAGAAGGGCGGGGCGGTGAGGCCTGCGCGGTAGCATAACCGCCCGCGGGAGGTGGGAGCAGGCGGTCCCACCGGCGCTGGTTTGGGCGGCTGGAGTAGGAATATCAGAGATTGAAGAAGCATGACGACCGTTGGATGGACATGTGTTGACTAAGTTGACACAATCTTGCGTACGCGTGAACCTATTTTTTTAGGAAAGCGTACGCGTCAACCTAGTAGGCCCACAAGTCAGCTTCATATCTGTGGAAAATAGCATACAACCCATCTGCCATTATTTCTTATAATTTACAGCCTATTTTCTAATTCTTAAGGATTTTTTTTGAAGCCCATATTCTTTTTGATAGCATTACAGTCCATATTCTGGCCACGGTTAAAAAATGCAATGAAATTTTGCATATTTCGGTGCAGTCCGAACTATTTTTAATCCCAAAATTTTGAGTCACATTCAAACTAATTGAAAAAAATAAATTTATATCAATTTAAAATCCAACATAATTTTCCCTGCAAAAGAACAATGAAATTTAAAATCTCGAAATCCTAAAAACAAAATTTGTAACTAATTGCTAGTTTTTTGTGTTTTTAAAACTTACAACCCATTTCTTACTACTTATAGCCCATTTTCTGGGCAAGCGAATACATCCCTCTCATCTTGAAAGATTTGCAGCCTAGCAGGGCTGAGAAAAGCACGTAGGCCTCCGTTGGGTATTCGGTAAAAAAAATAGAATTGGGCTAGCCATTTTCAGAAAGAAAAAAACAACTAGGCTCGTCATGTGGTATACATAAAATAAAAGCCTAGGCTAGACGGCCACAACCCCGCTCCATCTCTAAAACTAAAAAACAACTGCGCGACCTGCTGGGTCCCTGGTGTCAGCCGCTCGTTGTGTAATTCTCTTGTTTATTGACTACGTTAATAATGGCGTGGGACCCAAATGCCAAACCATTAGGAGGAAGCATTTTTTGGCTTGTAATAATGAGGCACTTGCTTGTGTACTGCCATGACCCTGGTTGGTCCCTACTATCATCCTCTCGAGGTACAGTCATCTCCTTATTCCTCTCGATTGTTGACCATGTTGACAATGCCAGATGGCGGCGCTCCGCGCATGGCGAGCAAACCAAAAAGGAGGACAACAACGAGGCCTTGGACGGGAACAAACATGAGCCGTGGAAAATGCGGCAGTGTTGTCACAGGCGGAGGGGAGTATGAGGATTGACTGGTTCGGGTTCGGGTGCGGGTGCGGTTGGTGCTGACATCGCCGGAGAATAACAGGACGTGGGGAGGGGGCACACATTAGTCGACTGAATTTTTCAGTTAGAGTCAGTCGATTTGTGGACCGTTGGATGAAGATCGTGTGGCGTCTGGACCTTCTTCTTCCTCACCTCCCAGACCGCCAAACGTGCCGCCGGCCGAACCGCCGGTCACCGCCACCCGCGGCCGATGGTGCTCCTGCAACCGCCTCGCCGCCCCGCCCTCCCTAGAACTGCCCCACCGCCGGTCTAGCCACCGCCCCCAGCCATCCCTCTAGCCCCGCCCGCGATTAGATTTTTCCCCCGGCGAAGTGTGCCACCGCCCCCACCACCGCCGTCCACCACCGCCCATCCTGAACCCTAAGATAGATAATGGGGTGATGGCAGTGAGCTCCTTCCTTATCTCCGGCAAGGCCCTTCTGTCTCCTTCTAATCAACTAATCCCAAATTTGAAATCAGTCGACTGATACATAGCTAAACTATAGGACGTGTGGCAGTAATAGAGGGATGGACTGGCCAACGTTTGACGGTACGGTAGGGCGGCGGCGGTGCAGCCGGCCGTGGGAGGCGGGACCGACGGTGTGGTTTCGTTTGGGCGGCTGGAGGAAGAAGACAAGAGATAGAAGAAACATGACATATGTTGGATGTCAATCCAACGACTGGTAGGCAGAATCATTTGTTGACTAAGTTGACACCACCTTGGATAGGTGACGTGGCTTGAGACTGCGTCGGTATTTCCCCAAAGAGGAAGGGATGATGCAGCACAACTACGGTAAGTATTTCCCTCAGTTATGAAACAAAGTTATCAATCCAGTAGGAGAACCAAGCAACATTATGTAAATAGTACCTGCACACAAAGAACAAATACTTGCAACCCGACGCGTAAGAGGGGTTGTCAATCCCTTCTCGGTAAAAAGATAGATTAAATTGTATGAGATTGGATAAATAGATCTAGCAAGAATGCAAAATAAAATAAGTAAATAAAAAGTGCAGCAAGGTATTTTCGGGTTTTTGGAATAATAGATCTGAAAACAATATGATAAAAGATAGACCTGGAGGCCGTAGATTTCACTAGTGGCTTCTCTCGAGAAATTAGCATACGGTGGGTAAACAAATTACTGTTGGGCAATTGATAGAAGAGCAAATAAATATGACGATATCCAAGGCAATGATCATGTATATAGGCATCACGTCCAAAATTAGTAGACCGACTCCTCCCTGCATCTACTACTATTACTCCACACATTGACTGCTATCCAGCATGCATCTAGTGTATTAAGTTAATGGAGAAACGGAGTAATGCAATAAGAACGATGACATGATGTAGACAAGATCTATTCATGTAGGAATAGATCCCATCTTTTTATCCTTAATAGCAACGATACATGCGTGCCTCACTACTCCTTCTGTCACTGGGTGAGGACACCACAAGATCAAACCCATCACAAAGCACCTCTTCTCATTGCAAGAAAAATCAATCTAGTTGGCCTAACTAAACCAAAGCTTCGGAGAAGAAATACAAGGCTATAACAATCATGCGTATAAGAGATCAAAGAAAACTCAAATAATATTCGTAGATATATTTGATCATAAACTCGCACTTCATCGGATCCCAACAAACACATGGCAAAAAGTCATTACATCAAATAGATCTCCAAGAACATCGAGGAGAACATTGTATTGAGAATCAAAAAGAGAGAAGAATCCGTCTAGCTACTGCCTATGGACCCGTAGGTCTATGGTGAACTACTCATGCATCATCAGAGGAGCACCAATGAGGATGATGAACCCCTCCATGATCGTGTTCCCCTCCGGCAGAGTGTCAGAATAGGGCTCTAGATTGGATCTCGTGGTTCTGGAACTTGCAGCGGCCTGAATTGTGTTTTGACCGCTCTCCTAGGGGTTCTGGAATATATGAGGATTTATAGAGCTGAAAGGCGGTGGAGGAGACCCCTATGGGCCCACCACCCACCTGGGCGCGCCAGGGGCCTCCGGCGGCGCCCTGATGGGTTGTGAGCCCCGTGGGCCTCCCCTCTGGTGTTTCCTTGGCTCCCAAGTTGTCTTCTTGTCCAAAAAAAATCTCCAAAAAGTTTTGCTATGTTTGGACTCCGTTTGATAGGAATATTCTATGAAGTAAAAAAAAGCAAAAAATAGCAACTGGCACTGGGCACTATGTCAATAGGTTAGTCCCAAAAAATGATGTAAAGTTGCTATAAAATGAAGGTAAAACATCCAATAATGATAATATAACAGCATGGAACAATCAAAAATTATAGATACGTTGGAGACGTATTAGCATCCCCAAGCTTAATTCCTGCTCGTCCTCGAGTAGGTAAATGATAAAAACAAATTTTTTGATGTGGAATGCTGCCTAACATGTTCATCACATATTCTTTTTTTGACTATAAACAGTAGGGTGAAACCCCACTGCAACTTTTATTAAATAATAAAAAAACAAATAAACACAATAGTCTGTTTGATAGGCTTGAGGTAAGCCCAAAAGAAGTTAGAACAAAACAACAAAAGAAGAAGAATAAAGAGAGAAAACTAAAAAATGCTAGGAAAAACTAGTCTACACCTAAAAAAATTACAAGATAGACTCCAGCCAAGCTGAGAATTGATGAACATGTTTTCTCTTCATCCTGAATTTTAGTAGCTTAAGCTCCTCCAAGAAAATGAATTTCCAGCCCTGAAATGAAGGAGTTATATTTTCAAAGATCTTATTGTTCATGGATATCCATATCGCCCAAGACCCTAGAATGATAATCTCCATGAAGAAAGGGTAAGTGAGCTTGTCTTTTAGATCTTGATAACCTTCTAATACTGAAAAATTATGTGTTCTTGTGGGGCAGATAAAATCCCAGCATTGAATGGCAAAAGGGCAGCTCCAAAAAAGATGGTGTAATGTTTCTTCCTGCTGCAACCCCGAACTGCACAGTTGTATGCTTCAAGCTCAAAGCTTTTTCTTCTCAACAAGTTCCTTGTGTAGTCTATAATTGACATTTGTAGCATGGAAATTTGGACTTTTAGATGGTTCAAAGCAATAGTCTATAATTGACATGAAGACTTCAATACTCAAGCATATCAACAAGCAACCATGTCTTTCAAAATATCAACACTAAACAAAGCTATCCCTAGCCCATCATGCTCAATCATTGATCCATTCATGAAACACACTCGAATATTAGCTACATCCAATGCACAAGTATGATCATAGTGCTCCCTAGTTGGTGCTTTATAAGAGAAGATGCAGACTCAAATAAAAATAAAAATTGCATACAAGTAAATAGATAGGCCCTTCGCAGAGGGAAGCAGAGATTTGTAGAGGTGCCAGAGATAAAAGCTTAAATTGAGAGATAAAATATTTTGAGAGGCATGCTTTTCCCTTCAACGAAAACGACCGAGTAGTTCCCAATACTTTCCATGCTGGATGCATCATAGGCGGTTCCCATAAATAAAATAAATTTTATTCCTTTTTCCACCATTCTTTCACAATCCATAACTAGTCGTATCCACGGGTGCCTTCCATACCAACACTTTCCAAGGAATTTATTATTTGACAACATAAAGTAAATTTGTTTTTCATTTCGGGACTGGGCATCCCTATTACCTACACACTCTTGTGCAATGACAAGTGAATAAACACTCATCTTGAGAATAACACATCTTGCATGGAAAAATATTGGCCACCCCCTGCCGCTTCATGAGCGGTACGGACACACAAAAAGGAAATTCATTTTGGAAATTAGAGTTGGCACATACAAATTTACTTGGAACGGCACGAAAATACCGCATATAGGTAGGTATAGTGGACTCATATGGCATAACTGGGTTTAAGGATTTTGGATGCACAAGTAGTATTCCCACTTAGTACAAGCAAAAGCTAGCAAATAGATTGAGAAGCAACCAACCAAGAAACGAAAATTCACATAAACAAGCATTAAGCATAACTAACACCGAATAATGCACCACAAGTAGGATGTATTTTCATTGCATAACTATTGACTTTCGTGCTTGCATAGGGAATTACAAACCTTAACACCAATATTCCTACTAAAGCATAATTACTCACCAACATGACTCACATATTACAATCATCAGATCTCAAAACTATTACTAAGAATCATGTTTATTTTGTCCAATGATCTTCATGAAAGATTTTATTATATCCCTCTTGAATATCTATCACTTTGGGCCTAGTTTCATATATTGCAATTGCTTTTGACAAGCTCAAACAAATTTAAGTGAAGAACATGAGCATAAAAAATTTCATCTCTCAAAATAATATAAGTGAAGCATGAGAGAGTTTCTTCAAAATGTTTACTAACTCTCAAATAAATCTAATAAGCATGAGAGTATTTCTTCAAAAAAAATTAAAGCACACCGTGCTCAAAAAGATATAAGTTAAGCATTAGAGCAATTCCATAGCTCAAAAAAGTGAAGTGAAGCACATAGAGCAATTCTAACAAATCATAGCATATTTATGGCTCTCTCAAATAGGTGTGTCCAGCAAGGATGATTGTGACAAACTAAAAAGAAAAACAAGCAAAGACTCATATAATACAAGACTCTCCAAGCAAAACGCATGATATGTGATGAATAAAAATACAGCTCGAAGTAAAATTACCGATGGTTGTTAGAAGAAAGAGGGGATGCCTTCCGGGGCATCCCCACGCTTAGTTTTTGGTTCTCCTTGAATATTACCTTGGGGTGCCATGGTCATCCCCAAGCTGAGGGTCTTTTCACCCCTTATTCCATCATCCATCGAGATCTCACCCAAAACTTGAAAACTTCAATCACACAAAACTTAACAAAACCTTCATGAGATCCGTTAGTATAAGAAAACCAATGTTTGCTTTAAGTACTGTTGAAAACCCATTCATATTTTGTATTGCATTATACCTACTGTATTATAACTTTACCATGGCTTATACCCCCCGATACAATACATAGATTCATCAAAATAAGCACACAGTGCAAAGAAAACAAAATCTGTCACAAACAGAACACTCTGTAAAGACACGAATTTTACTCATACTTCTGTAACTCCAAAAATTCTGAAAAATGAGGACAAGGGAGGAAATTTGTATATCAATCTAGTGTAAAACATTCAGAATTTTTCTTTGCTTCTATTATTTTAACAATTATGTTACTGGATGCAAATTTTTTAACAGGATCAAATCAACTATCACCCAAAGATATCCCAAAGGCTTTACTTGGCACAAGCACTAATTAAAACATAAAAAAGATCATAAAAAAGGCATAATTGTGCAATAACTCAAAAACATAAAGAAAAAGGCAAAAATAAATTTTATTCATTGGGTTGCCTCCCAACAGGCGCTATCGTTTTATGCCCCAAGCTAGGCATAATGCATAGATTCAAGTATTGTCATCTTTGGTTTTTGCCCCATAGGTTGCCCTTTCCCAACGGAAATTGAAATTTAATATTCCCTTCTTTCATATCAATCATGGCACCTATAGTTCATAAAAATGGTCTACCAAGTATGATGGGACAAGATGGATTGCAATCAATATAAAAAACAATAAAATCCATGGGCACATACTTCCTATTTGCAAGAATAAGAACATCATTAATTCTTCCCAAAGGATTTTTAATAGTGGAATCCGCCAAGTGCGAACTAAGAGAACATTCTTCAATATTGGTAAGACCAAGCACATCACATAGAGATTTCAGAATTGTGGAAACACTAGCACCCAAATCACATAAAGCAAAGCACTCATAATTTTTAATCTTGACTTTAATGGTAGGTTCCCACTCATCATATAATTTTCTCGGAATTGAGATCTCTAATACCAACTTTTCTTCTAAAGCTTTCATCATTGCTTCTACAATATGTTTAGTAAAAGCTTTATTTTGTTCATAGGCATTGGGTGAATTTATCATGGATTGCAACAAAGAAATACATTCAATCAAAGAGCAACTATAACAATTAAAGTCTTTGTAACCCAAAAGTGTGGGCACATCACAAGTTAAAGTTTTAACCTCTCCAAACCCACTTTTATCAATATTTTCAACAAGATTTTCACCCTCCAAATTATGAGGGCGCCCTCTAGCTAAAGTTGACTCTTCTTTAGTCCTCTTTTCATCAAGTTTAATATTACTAAACAAGGAATCAATAGAAGAAACATCAATCATTTTAAGATCTTCATCATTGTTATGAAAGCAATCAGTAGAAAACGCTCTTTCTAAAAATTCTCTTTTAGCTCTAGGCATAGCGGTTCTTTTCTTACTTTCATCCATAGAACCATATAAAGCTATAATTGATTCATTGACATGAACCTTAGGTGGAAAATTTTTAATCTTGAGATTTTCTACATCATGGGAAATTCTATCAATGCTTCTAGACATATCATCAATCTTATTCAACTTTTCTTCTATCGTAGTGTTGAAAACTTTTTGAGCATTGATAAATTCTTTAATATAACTCTAAAGATCAGAGGGGTTCCTATTATTATGGTAAGAATAATTACCATAGGAATTGCCATAATTATTAGAGGAATTTCCAGGAAAAGGCCTAGGATTAAAATTACCTCTATAAGCATTGTTATTAAAATTGTTTCACGAGACAAAATTCACCTCTACGGGATCACTATTTTGCTCAATCAAAGTAGACAAAGGCACATCATTAAGATCAATAGGAGCATTTTTACTAGCGACCAATTTCATAAGAGCATCAATTTTTTCACTTAAAGTACTAATTTCTTCAACCGAATTAACTTTTTTACTTGTAGCTGCTCTTTCGGTATGCCATTGTGAATAATTTACCATGATATTATCTAGAAATATAGTAGCTTCACCCAAAGTAATTTCCATAAAAGTACCACCCGCGGTGGAATCTAAAAGATTTCTAGAGACAAAATTCAATCCCGCATAAAATTTTTCTATTATGATCCAATGATTTAAACCATGAGTAGGAAAATTTCTTAGCATCAATTTCATTGTCTCCCAAGATTGTGCAACATGTTCATGCTCAAGTTGCCTAAAATTCATGATTTGAGTTCTAAGGGAAATAATTTTTGCTGGCGGAAAATACTTAGTAATAAAAGCATCTTTGCACTTACCCAAGAATCGATACTATTGCGAGGCAAAGTAGAAAACCAAATTTTTGCACGATCCCTCAAAGAGAAAGGAAATAATTTCAACTTCACAATATCATTGTCCACATCTTTTTTCTTTTGCATATCACACAACTCTACGAATGTGTTTAGATGGGACACGGCATCCTCATTAGGAGTACAGGAAAATTGATTTTTCTTAACAAGATTCAACAAAGCGGCATTAATATCACAAACTTCCGCACTAGTTGGGGGAGGAGCAATCGGAGTACTAATAAAATCATTATTATTGGTATTGGAAAAATCACACAATTTGGTATTTTCTTGAGACATTGTGACTACACAAACAAGATTGCAAGCAAACAAGAGCTCCGACGAGAAAAAGGAGAACGAAAAAGAAGGCAAATTTTTGTGAAGTGGGGGAGATGAAAATGAGAGGCAAATGGAAAATAATGTAAATTGCAAGGAGATGAGATTTGTGATTAGGAACCTAATAGATGTTGATGATGTCTCCCCGGCAACGGCGCTAGAAATTCCTTTGACATGGCTTGAGACTGCGTCGGTATTTCCCCAAAGAGGAAGGGATGATGCAGCACAGCTACGGCAAGTATTTCCCTTAGTTATGAAACCAAGGTTATCAATCCAGTAGGAGAACCAAGCAACACTATGTAAACGGTACCTGCACACAAAGAACAAATACTTGCAACCCGACGCGTAAGAGGGGTTGTCAATCCCTCCTCGGTAAAAAGATAGATTAAATTGTATGAGATTGGATATATAGATCTAGCAAGAACGCAAAATAAAATAAGTAAAGAAAAAGTGCAGCAAGGTATTTTTGGGTTTTTGGAATAATAGATCTGAAAACAATATGATAAAAGATAGACCCGGGGGCCGTAGATTTCACTAGTGGCTTCTCTTGAGAAAATAGCATACGGTGGGTAAACAAATTACTGTTGGGCAATTGATAGAAGAGCAAATAATTATGACGATATCCAAGGCAATGGTCATGTATATAGGCATCATGTCCAAGATTAGTAGACCGACTCCTGCCTGCATCTACTACTATTACTCCACACATCGATCACTATCCAGCATGCATCTAGTGTATTAAGTTCATGGAGAAACGGAGTAATGCAATAACAACGATGACATGATGTAGACAAAATCTATTCATGTAGGAATAGACCCCGTCTTTTTATCCTTAATAGCAATGATACATGTGTGCCTTCCTACCCCTTCTATCACTGGGTGAGGACACCGCAAGATCAAACCCATCACAAAGCACCTCTTCCCATTGCAAGAAAAATCAATCTAGTTGTCCTAACTAAACCAAAGATTCGGAGAAGAAATACGAGGCTATAACAATCATGCATATAAGAGATCAAAGAAAACTCAAATAATATTCATAGATAGATCTGATCATAAAGTCGCACTTCATCGGATCCCAACAAACACACCGCAAAAAGTCATTACATCAAATAGATCTCCAAGAACATCGAGGAGAACATTGTATTGAGAATCAAAAAGAGAGAAGAAGCCATCTAATTATTGCCTACGGACCCGTAGGTCTATGGTGAACTACTCACGCATCATCGGAGGAGCACCAATGAGGATGATGAACCCCTCCGTGATCATGTTCTCCTCTGGTAGAGTGCCATAATAGGGCTCTGGATTGGATCTCGTGGTTCTAGAACTTGCCTAGGGTTTCTGGAATATCTGAGGATTTATAGAGCTGAGAGGCGGTGGAGGAGACCCCCCATGGGCCCCACCACCCACCTGGGCATGCTAGGGCCTTTGGCACGCCCTGGTGGGTTGTGGGGCCCATGGGCCTCCCCTCTGGTGCTTCCTTGGCTCCCAAGTTGTCTTCTGTTCCAAAAAAATCTCCAAAAAGTTTCACTGCATTTGGACTTCATTTGATAGGGATATTCTGTGAAGTAAAAAACAAGCAAAAAATAGCAACTGGCACTGGGCACTATGTCAATAGGTTAGTCCCAAAAAATGATATAAAGTTGCTATAAAATGAAGGTAAAACATCCAAGAATGATAATATAACAGCATGGAACAATAAAAAATTATAGATACATTGGAGACGTATCAATAGGCTTTTTCCTCGTGGGTCCCAAATGTCAGAACCCAAATCCATCATGGCCATGCAGCCTTTCTTATGTAGAATTACAACCCATTTGGTGTGCTAGCTCAAAATAAGTTTGTGGCGGGGCTAATCACTTGGGTCCTGTAATGCACAATGAGCTCAAGTAGCCGACGATAGTGATGTTATTTCCCTTGGTTGTGATTTGTTACAATGTTTCTCTCCTAATTAAGAAATGGCAAGCCATTTGCCTTGTTTCAAAGATAATATGACAGTCACAGCCGAGTTTAAAAGGGCAACAACATCTAACTCTTTTTTGCAGGGAACAACATCTAACTCCAGCTTACAAACTGTACAAAAGCATGAGGTTAATTTTTCATTAGATTTAGACAAAACCGAGATTAAAAAGGGTAACAACATCTAACTCCAGCACTGTTTTCGGCAGTCACAATCAAATGGATCGGTCAGGTCCATACAGTGAACAACCTGGGTCGTAAAATTTACTGGATAATGACCACAAGATGTTGTAAATAGAAGCCCGACATGTTCAGAAGCTCTTTTATCCACCTAAAACTCCTTTTTTTTCTCTTCGACATACCCATCCATCAAAACCATGTTGCTGATAAAGTTAAGCATGATGGACAATACTAACCTCGCATTCAGCAGGAAGAATGTGAAAAATCTAGTGTTTGCATGGTTGGCTACATATTGTTCTAGCGCTATTGTCTTCAATCGAATGTCATGAGAACTGAGAAAATCCTGGTGCTTATGAAACCACCGATTGATTATAACTTTCTTACCCCGTCCTGTTTCCTAAATAGACATGAAGATTGGAAACAGTTAAGGTCCAAAAAAAGAGTGTTGAAAGAGCAACCACTGAACGGTTAATTCTAGTACACTATATACGGGCTTCCAATGTGCGTAAAATTATCACCTTTATATACAACTTCTCCAGACATGGAAAGCATTACAACAAGCCAATAATCTTGTTCAGATAAAAAGTATTCATATTGATATATAAGATCTTGACAGAATCTAGCACCATTGATAGGCTATCCATGGACAAACTCTTCATCTAGCATAGAACATAATATTAGTACAAAAAGTGTACTCCAAGATAAAATAGAACTTATGCACACAAATGAAAAATGCAGCTTATGATTACAAGTGTAGATGATAATATACAGTACCTGAATAACTGTGGACCAAACACCATCTTCAAATGAGCACAGAGATCATGTATTACACCCAAGGTCTCCAGTTTAGGCGCAGAGATGACAGTTATTTGCGAAGGTGAATAACGAGAATCAAGGATCAACCTTTGAAGTGAAGGGGCATCTTCGATGATGAGCTCCCTTCCGTCAAAAGAAATTCCAATTCTTATAAGGTTAGGTGACTTTATTTGGAGACAACTGATTCTAACTATCAAAACAAGCACCAAGCACTCCAGGGCAGGGCAACTGGAGTGTAGGATGTTGTGCAATGAAGCCTCCGACATATGAACCCATACAAGTGAAAGTTTTTTGAGAAGTGGGAGTCGAAGCTTTTGTACCAGATTGTCTGGTAGTTTGCACAACACAAAGGTGGTGGTGTGGAGAGAGGAGGAAAACCGTGAGATGGACATCGGTGCCGAGGGCACAAGTACATGGCGTTCGATATGTGGTATGTGATTTTTGGGGTAATAGTAGAAATCAAGCAGCTATAGTTTTCTGAATTCAGGGGATTTCAGCCAGGCGTCCACCATGCAGGGCATGCACAGTAGCATGCCAGGATGTAGAGGCCTTGAACGGAGCCCTCATGGGAGGAGATGATGGCTCTGGGGAGTTCAAAATCATTAAAGAGATAGGCCACGACAGTCAAGATTAAGAGGCGCGGTGCGCCTTAGAGGGCGCCACCGAGATGCGAGGACTTGGGTGTGGCAGCCATCCTTGGTGGCAAGAAGGGAGATGATCTCCCCAACGATGGCGTCCGGGAGATCGCTGATGAGGTCCGCCCAAGATTCTTCAGGTTCCTCAAATCCAGGGGTGGCCCTCGCCGCTTCTCCCCATGCTGCCGGGTGCGGGGTCTACAACAGGCATCGCTGCTGGCCGGAGCCTCATCTTCTTGGCGCTGGGGTCAGCTGACTCCATTTCTCTTACGGGCGTCGCGTCGAGCTCAGGGATTTGAGTAGACTAACGAATGACGAGCCTAATTGTAGTGCGAGTGAAGAAGAAGGGGAGCTGGGGTTTTCTATATCACTGAGGAAGAAGGGGAGTTGGGGTTTTCTATAGGAGTCTGGTGAGGAATTTGGGGGTACGAGTGGAGCGAGCTAACGTGAGGTGGAAGTGAGGAGGAAGAAGAGCACCCATGTTTTTTGGGGGGCGGTGTGCCAGGGAGTGCCTCTCATTAAGTAAATATGGGATTTTGAATTGATTTTATTATTTAGGGTGGATGGGATCTTTTGTCTTGGGCTGGTGGATGGGCTCTTTTGTCTTGGGCCTAGAGAAACAATTACTACTAGTAGAGTGGATACACTACCTCTTCTGGCTCCTCGGTCGTCGAAATGGCTCCCGCTACTAAATGTCATTTTACTTTGGTTCACCGACATGCAGGCCATGCAGCGCGCGGGCCCAAATGGCATCCACCAAATTAGGAGGCGGTATGGAGGCGGAGAGTCACCCCGGTCATAGCGCGGCAGTAATGAGCCGTCATATCACAAAACCCCACCTCCCCGTAGTCTAAGTTGGACAGACGAAGCAACCATCATTTCACTCTTCGCTGAATCCGCTTCTCCCTCATCGTCTTCAAGAAAGCCAACACTCACTTCTGCCATTGTTCTTCTCTACCAATGAAGCGAAGGTAAGAGCATCTGTGACGTTGGTATATTTTCTTTCCAAAAATAATCTTCTGCAAAGCAGTAACCGATCCTCACTCTCTTTTTTGTTCCATTGTCATTGCCATTGTGTTTTCCTTTCGGTTGTCTTCTATTCTTCACTTTCATGATGGAACAAGGAGAATTGGGCAAATATCTGCCAATGTTGGAGCAAACGTGGGAGGCTAATCTACAACCTCAGATACGCTCACGGCCACTACTGAGATGGTAAATTCCATGTTTGAGGTTACAGCCCCCTGGCCCTGCAGGAGCAGTTTTCCCCCTTCGAGGATGTGTCCCCCCCCCCACTGAGCTACCCAAGGTGATTTTCTTCTTTGCCAATCTTGATTGTGGTGTTTCATCTAATTATGTGGTGATAAATAATGCAAGATTTATTAGCTCCGATGCCATGCTACCTTCCCTGTCATGCGTACTTTTGACTCTACATGGTAGTTTAAATAACTTGTGTTTTTTATATTGGAAAGTAATTTAGAATTATTTTCTGTTTCAATTAGAGCCCTGATGCAGACAAGGATTGTGTGGTTGTACATGTCACTCACTGTGAGGCGGATGACCTGAATATATGCACTGGGAAAACAAAGTTCTTACACTACTGGAATCTGGGTCTTTGCCATCTGCCAGCTCTTTGCCGTCTGCCAGCTGATGGCAAAGAGGCTCTTTGCCGTCTGTCTTCTCAAAGCAGACGGCAAAGAACCAGCTGATGGCAAACAGGGTCTTTGCCATCTGCGAGCTCTTTGCCGTCCGCCAGCAGACGGCAAAGAGTTCTTTGCCATCCGCCAGCAGACGGCAAAGTCCAAAGTGGACCCCATGGGGGTACTGCACTGGGTAGGTCACACGGGCATAAACCTTTGTCGTCCGCTTCTCTGAAGCAGACGGCAAAGAAGGCCTTTACCGGCAGGAATTGAGCCGGACTGTTTGCCGACAGCTAGCAGTCGGCAAAGAGCTTTGCCGACCGCCATTCATGCCTTTGCCGTCTGCCATGGCAGACGGCAAAGAAGCTGATTCCTGTAGTGTTAGGTTGTTCGATCCTGGAAGCCAGTTGCACTTATACCAAAAACGAGATGCATGCCAGCCACACCGTTGTCAGGCATGTTCTCCAGGGTGTACTGAAGCACAAGAAGTTCAAAGATACTCCTTCATTTGTGGGGCATATTGTTCTTGTCAAGCTTACGTAGGAAGATGACATGCACTACAAAAGAAGACACTTCCGTGATGATACGTGTTTGTCACAGTAGGTCCGGTTTTCTGTCATGCATGTACATCCATGACGATTTTATGACAGAGTCAAGATAGTCATACATGTGCTGTCGTAGAAGTGTTCCATGACAATAGTCAACTTATCATCACGGAAGTGACCACTTCCATGACGATAAATGGCGCGTCATGGAAGTTCTTTCGTCAAGGGTAACTGACACGTGGCATCCACCATAACGGGTCACCGTTAAGCTATTGGGTTCCGGTTTGGATCCGGCAACCCGTTAACAACCCAGACCAATGGGGATTTTCCACGTGTAAAATTCTCATTGGCCGTAGCAACCACGTTTCAGCTCAGCGTTGGGATAGATGTCAACCGCCCAATGGACAGGAGGTGCCTCTGATACGTCGACATGTGGCAAGGCCCAACAGCGGCCCATTTAGGTCAAAAAGGCTGGCCTAGTCAAAATTAGCGGGCTGACCCATTAACGGCCTGCTTGCAGATGACCCATTCGCAGTTAAGGCCCGTAGGAATAGTGTCAAATTGGCTCGCCAATGGCTTGCTCTAGATTTCTCATCATTGCAGCCCATGGTCACTTCTGGCCCGTTAACAGTCCGCTAAGTATTTGGTCCGAATTATGGCCCGGTGTGTTTCCGGCCTGTTAAAGGTCCTACTACATTTGGGCCCATTTATTGCCCAATGAAACTTTCGGGCCATAAAAGATCGTGAAGGAATTGGGTCATTGTCGGTGTACAAAGTATTGGGCCACTAGTACCCCGTACTTGTGCACGGGCAGTTGTAGCCATCCTCGCGGCAAGGCTTGCCGGGGAACAGTTCGAGGTTGATTCAAGCCACCAAAGAAATCATCCAGTCAAAGATCTGAGGATCAGCAGATAAGAAGAGCTGGAATCCGAAGGCCAGCTTCCCCGGCAAGATCTTGCCGGGGTGGCCTGCGGAGCCCGGCAAGGATCGGCGCCCGGCAAGGCTTGGCGCCCGACAAGGCTTGGTGCCTGGCAAGCTTCGGCGCCCGGCAAGGTTTTGCTGCTGTGCCACCGCTCTAGCACAGCGACAAACCCGACATTCTGGGTCCTTCTTTGGATGCGTGGCGACGCGCCAGTGGAGGAGAGCTTAAGCGGTGCTGATGGGATGGCCCCTTTTTCCATCCCCAAGAAAGTAAGGACACCTAAACGGACACCTTACGGTGCATTAAATGCGTTCGTCCTAGTCCGTCAGGGGTTAGGTATGGTGACCCTGTAGCTACTTTACACCTCAATGTATGTACTTTTTTCCACTGTGGTGACCCCTTTGTAGTATAAAAGGAGGCCCATGGCAACTGCTACAGGGGAGGAAGATCTTCTGGCCCATTCTGCATGCATAGCTGCTCTTGAATGTACTGTTCATTATGAGCGCTCCTGGAGCCTGGGCTCAAGAACACTAATAATAACACAAGGCAGGAGTAGGGTTTTACGCTGATCAGCGGCTCGAACCTGGGTAAAATCGCCCCGCGTCAATCATTGGTTCTGCTCTTTGCGCATACCTCTCCCCCGCCGAATCGTAAAGGGGTCTGTCTCTTGGGATCCCATAGGTGTCGCACGCCGACATCTTTGGTGCGCCAGGTAGGGGGATTGACGGTTGCGTGAACCTGATCTAGTGATCGGCGCCTTAGTTTCTTCATCATCTTCATCATCATGCCACCCAAGAAGAAGAGCGCTGCGACGACACAACCATCCACGTCCGTTTTGCCTGTGCCTTCACGTACGGGCGATGGCGTGGGTGCAGAAGGAAGAGGACTAGAACCCCCACGGTGTTCTGGTGATCCGAGCCAGGTGAGCGGCATCGTTCGCAGTGGCAGCGATAACCTACACACCGCTGGATCCAGAGACGGAGCTGTGTTGCCTACGGGTGGCACAACGAATTCCAAAGATCGGAGGGCGCCTGCTGGAGATCCCGCGCCGGCAGAAGCATCACGACCTACTCAGGTCGTGCATGACGAGCGACGTCATGGCGTTGGTGGTTCAGGGCGTCCGCATGAAAAGATTTCTGCGCATCGATCCCAAGATGCGCGGGACCAGCATGCACACCGAGCTGCCGGCGGAGGTGGCGCGCGGTCGCATGACCGTGGTGGTGCTCCTTCTAATATGGTTAGGAGTCAGAGCACCTCACGTACCTCGCACCTGTCGCCGCCGCCTACGCCAGCGGAAGCCTTGGCACGTGCGCAGCTGCTCCTCGATTTCCCTCCTGCCCTCGAGAAGATGGAGGAGTGGCGAGCTACTATCCAGAGCCTAATCGACTTTGCCAACAAAGATGGGCCGCAAGAGGCAGGGCCCTCGCAGCGAAGGCCCATCGATCCGGTGCGAGCCGATGTGGAGAAAACTAGAGGTGGTGCAACCACGGTGCACTCCCCTCTGCGGCACCAGCGGCGGCCGACAACCCAGCAGGTCGACCACCGTGAAGAAGTTTCCACGGCGTCGTCCGATCCACGGATGCGCCGCGATCAGCGTCAAGTTCTCCAGGAACGAGGCAAGGAGGACGCTCGAACTACCATCGAGCGGCGACGGGAAGCGCGCTATCAGTCTGATAAGCGCGCAGGGCCGGCTGTCGACGAGCCTGCGCCAGGGGACGTAGGAGACTTGCCTTATGAGGTGGGGACTCCAGCGTTTACCCGTGAGCTGCGGCAAGTCCAGTGGCCCAACTCCCGAACCTTCAAGCCGGAGGTCCCGGAGAAATATGACGGTAAGACCCACCCCTCGGAGTTCCTGAGCATCTACACCATTGCGGTGCAGGCTACCGGGGGTCGAGATGACAAGATACTTGCCAACTACTTCCCGTTGGTGCTCAAGCCCAACGTCAGGTCGTGGTTGATGCATCTGCCAGAGAATTCTATTTCTTCCTGGTCAGATCTGTGCCATCAGTTTGTTGGCGCCTTTGTTGGAGGCCACCAAGCTCCTGGCCAAGAGAGTGATTTGCATATCATCCCTCAGAAGGAGGGCAAATCCCTGCGCAAGTTTATGCAGAGGTTTAGCCGGGTGCAGTACAATATTCCTGATGTTCACCCTGCCATTGTCATTAGCGCGTTTCATCAGAACGTGCATAACCGCAGAATGCGGGAAGAGCTGGCAATGAACAAAGTCAGGAGTATTGCCGAGCTTTACGCTCTGGCCGATAAATGCGCTCGAGCTGAAGAGGGGAGGAAACTCCCTGGCGAGGCTGTTGGCGCGACGGGCGAATCCGAAGATGAAGACGCCGCGACCCCGTCAAGGAAAGGCCAGCGGCGGAACAGGAAACGCGGAGGCAAGGCCGTGCTTGCTGTCGAGGAATCCGACAACCCCGGCGCCGCCAAGAAGGCCAAGGTTGGTGACCCCGGCAAGGATCTTGCCGGGTGCCCTTCCTGTCAGGCCTTGGCGGCTGCCGACAAGTCGGAAAGCTCCGGCAAGCAGTATTGCAAGATCCATCGCACCAAGGGCCACGATCTCCAAAACTGCCAGCAAGTTGAACTGCTTGCCGAGAAACAGAGGGCCGAATATGAAAGGCGAGATAACGAGAAGGCCCAAGATGGTGCTGACGGATCTGGCAAGAAGCACGGTGGCCGAGGGGGGCGCCACGGCAAGGCCAAGCAACAGAAGGATAGGCCCGCTCGGGGCCGAGACAAAGAAGAAGATAATGATGAAGAAGATGATGAGTCCAGTGAGCAAGAATTCCAGAAAGCTACGGAGGCCATGTGTGTCGATGGGGGTGCCTCGCTGCATTCTTCCCACCGACGACTCAAACAGTGGGTGCGGGAAGTCAATGCAGCAGAGCCATCATCAGATGCATTTAGGCCCCTGAAGTGGTCCAACACGCCTATCGTTTTCGACGTCGAGGATCACCCTGATCGCACAACTGCGGTCGGGTGCTTGCCATTGTTGGTCTCACCAACAATTCGCAACCTCAAGGTGACGAAAATGCTAGTTGACGGTGGGGCCGGGCTAAACCTAATCTCACCGGATGTGCTCAAGAAGCTCCAAATTCCCGATGAGGACCTCGAAGAAACAGGTACGTTTCAAGGGGTCAACCCGGGAAGAACCCAGCCCAAGGGCAAGATTACGCTGCCGGTGACATTTGGTAGCGAGCTCAACTACAGGACCGAGAAGGTAGTGTTTGATGTTGCCAAGATCCCCTTGTCATACAATGGGATCCTTGGTCGGCCAGCGCTGGCTAAGTTTATGGCGGCATCACACTACGCATACAATGTTTTGAAGATGCCCGGGCCGTTGAGCGTCATCACTATCCATTCCGATAAGAAGGATGCGCTCATCTGTGCCGACCAACTTTACCGGGAAGCAGTTGCAGCACCTGCCATCAAGGCATCTGCTCCTGCCGCTGGAACTCCCGGGGGGAAGAAGAAGACCGACAAGAATCTTGGCGTGAACTCCGGCAAGCGCACCTCCTCGGAGTGCTGCGCTTCCGTCGAGGATGCACCAGAGAGTTCCACCGGCAAGAACAAGAAATCCAAGGCTGCTCCACCGAAGACCAAGAAGGTGCCCGTCAGGGAGGACGGAACGGGGGGAACTTTCACCATAAGTTCCACCCTAGATGACAAATAGGAAAGCGCGCTCATTGCCTTCTTGCGGGCGAATGTCGACGTGTTTGCATGGCAACCGTCTGACATCCCCGGTGTTCCCAGGGAGGTAATTAAGCACCACCTTGCTGTCTGTCCTCACGCACGGCACGTCAAGCAGAGGGTCAGGAAGCAAGCCTTGGAGCGGCAAGAATTCATTGCCGAAGAAATCAGAAAGCTGGAGGCGGCAGGATTGGTCAGAGGAGTGCTTCATCCAACCTGGTTGGCCAATCCGGTTGTAGTGCGAAAAGCGAATGGGAAATGGAGGCTTTGTATCGATTATACAGATATCAATAAAGCCTGTCCAAAAGATCCATTTCCCTTGCCGCGCATCGACCAGATTGTGGATTCCACCGCTGGTTGTGATCTCCTGTCCTTCCTTGATGCCTATTCAGGGTATCATCAGATTTTCATGGCGAAAGAAGATGAAGAGAAGACCGCATTTATCACCCCATGTGGTACATATTGTTTTATACGAATGCCTTTCGGTTTGAAAAGTGCTGGTTCGACATTTGCGAGAGCAATCCAAATTGGTTTTGAGCCTCAACTCCATAGAAATATGGAAGAGTATATGGATGATATAGTGGTCAAAACCAAAGACAAAGCGACGCTCATTCAAGATTTAGAAGAAACATTTGCAAATCTGCACAAGATCAACTTAAAGCTCAATCCTGAGAAGTGCGTGTTCGGTGTTCCTTCCGGCAAGCTCCTCGGATTCTTTGTATCTTGCCGGGGAATCGAAGCGAACCCCGACAAGATCAAAGCTATTGAGCAAATTGAAGCGCCGAGACGCGTCAAGGATGTGCATCATCTTGCCGGCTGTGTTGCTGCTCTAAGCAGGTTTATTTCCAAATCTGCTGAGCGCGCCCTGCCATTTTTCAAAATTTTAAAGAAGGCAGGTCCAATGAAATGGACTCCGGAGGCGGAGGCTGCGCTGGAAGATTTGAAGAAATACCTTTCCTCTCCGCCCGCGCTAGTCGCGCCTAAACCACAAGAGCCGTTGCTGCTGTATCTGGCAGCGACAAATCAAGTGGTTAGTGCTGCGCTAGTGGCGCAGAGAGAGGCTGATGAGGAAGCGACACCAGCGGCAGGACCGTCAGGTGACGCGGCAGGATCTTCCCCGGCAAGGATTGATCCCGGCAAGACAAGATCTGTGCAGTCAGAAGGCCCATTGCAGAAGAAAAAGGTGGTGCAGCGCCCAATTTATTTTGTTAGCTCTCTTTTACAAGGAGCTAGGTCAAGATATTCTGGCGTGCAGAAGTTGCTTTTCGGCCTTCTTATGGCCTCGAGGAAGCTGCGCCATTATTTTCAAGCACATGAAATCACCGTCGTCACTCGCTTTCCGTTGCAACGGATTTTGCAAAATCCAGAAGCAACTGGCAGGATCGTGGAGTGGGCGTTGGAGTTGTCGAGCTTTGGCCTCAAGTTCGAAAGCACTTCGATAATTCAGAGCAGTGCCTTGGTGGAGTTCATTGCGGAATGGACCCCAACGCCGGACGAAGAGGTTCAAGAAAAACTCTCCCCGGCAAGGAAACCGATCAGCAATGGGTTATGTACTTTGACGGGGCTTTCTCGCTGCAAGGCGCCGGTGCTGGCGTGCTGCTTGTCGCACCCACCGGAGAGCACCTCAAGTACGTAGTCCAAATGCATTTTCCCCGGGAGAGTTCGACCAACAACACAGCAGAATACGAGGGTTTGCTTGCCGGTCTCAGGATCGCGGCAGACCTTGGTATTAAAAAGCTCGTCATCAAAGGCGATTCACAGCTTGTCGTCAGGCAAGTTAACAAGAGTTATCAAAGTCCATTGATGCAGGCCTACGTGGATGAAGTGAGAAAAATGGAAGAACACTTTGATGGTCTGCAAATGGAGCACGTTCCTTGTGCCGAGAACAGTATTGCTGATGACCTGTCAAAGCGTGCCACCCTCAAGTTGCCTGTGGAACCAGGAACTTTTGTGCTCCAATTGACTCAACCATCCGTGGCACCATCAATGTGGCAAGAAAAGAGAAGAAAGTTGAACTCTGGTCAGTACTTCCCGGCAGAGCTCCCGGGAGCCGCCGGCAAGGAAGTTGCCGGGATCGACGACATGCCTGCCGGGGGACAACAGGCTCCAGCAGGGCCTCAGGCCCTTGCTATTGAGACAAATGTTCCCCCGGCGGAGGAGATGCCTTTAGTCCTAGCCGTCGAGCCTCAGGCTCCAGCATGGGCGTAGCACATTGTCCATTTCCTTTAAACAAGAGAACTCCCGGAGGAACAGGAAGAAGCGGAAAGAGTAGCCCGTCGGTCTGTTATGTACAAGTTCGTCGATGACGTCTTGTACAGAAAGAGACCAAATGGTGTGAAATTAAAGTGCATTCCTCGGGAGGATGGACTAGAGCTGTTGGCGGAGATACATGGAGGCATATGTGGTTCTCACATAGGATCAAGAGCGCTTGCCGGGAAAGCATTCCGGCAAGGTTTCTTTTGGCCCACCGCTCTCCAGGATGCAACTGCACTAGTCACCAAGTGTGAAGCGTGCCAGTTTCATTCGAAGAAATCGCATCAACCAACTCAAGCTCTTCAGACAATCCCTCTCTCCTGGCCATTTTCGGTCTGGGGGCTCGATATACTGGGCCCTTTCCCCCGTGCTACGGGGGGCTTTGAGTACTTGTACTTTGCCATCGACAAGTTCACAAAGTGGCCGGAGGTGGAAGCAGTGAGGAAGGTGACGGCACAATCGGCCGTCAAGTTCTTTAAGGGGATAGTTTGCCGTTTCGGTGTGCTCAACAGGATCATCACCGACAACGGCACGCAGTTCACAAGTCGCACCTTCATGCAGTACGTCCAAGACCTTGGCGGCAAAATTTGTTTTGCCTCTGTTGCTCATCCGAGAAGCAACGGCCAAGCGGAGAGGGCCAATGCTGAAGTGCTGCGCGGTCTCAGGACCAGAACCTTTGACAGGCTGCAAAAGTGCGGAAGACGCTGGATTGATGAGTTGCCGGCGGTTCTTTGGTCAATCAGAACGACACCAAATCGAGCCACCGGCCAGACGCCCTTCGCTCTGGTCTACGGAGCGGAAGCAGTTCTCCCCACGGAACTCACATACGGATCACCTCGAGTGCTCGCTTATGGTGAGCTTGAGCAAGAGCAGCTGCGCCAAGATGACGGTGTGCTCCTTGAGGAGAATCATCTTCAGGCTGCTGTGCAAGCTGCATGCTACCAACAAGCTTTGCGCCGCTACCATAGCCGCAAAGTTCATGCCCGAAGCCTTGAGGATGGCGACCTTGTTCTTCGGCGGATTTAGTCTGCCAAGAATTCAAACAAGTTGACGCCAAAGTGGGAAGGCCCTTATCGGGTAGTACGAGTCACCAGGCCCGGCGATGTCTGCTTGGAGACCGAAGATGGCGTTCCAGTGAGCAATTCCTGGAATATCGAACATCTTCGCAAGTTCTACCCGTAAGGCGCGGTTGCCGGGGGCTCCCGGCAACCACCCTTTTGTACAAGTCTTGCCGGCGAGGCATATGATCCTTTGTACAAAGCCAGGCACAGACCTTGAGCACAGATGAATAAATTTAAAGTGTTGTGCATTCCCTTATTGATTTCCATGTTCATATTTATATATGCATGATTGTCTAAGATGTTGTATGACACCTACTCCCGGTAAGTTCTAACGAACCGCCAAGGTTTCATATCTTTATTTTCTCTTCTTTCTTTTTCTTAACGCAGAAGGATTCCTCACGTGCCATTTTTCCCGGGGGGGGGGGGGGGAAGGGAGATATGAGTACCAGTTGGCGATGTTCGGAATCGACGCTTGCCGGAGGAAGGACAGCGACAGAAAGATAAGTTCTAAAAACTTAGAACAAGTTTCTCTTATTGCAAAGTTATTTACTTGACGATTCCGACTCTTGTATGGAAAATCTGCACGCGAAGGAACCCATGTTGTAATCAGTTGCGCCCTTATTTTGTTTCGAGTCCGCTCAATGATTTGAGTGGCTGCACTGAGAACGCCAAGGAGTCTTGCCGGCCGCTGCGCCTCCAGCAGGCTGCTGAAGTCCCGCACCCAGCGCTCGCGGCAGGTTGCGCACCGGCAAGTTTTTCAGTAAGCGTAGGGTGAACTCCATACATAAAAGAATCAGACAAGGAAAATAGCAAGCATGTACCTAAACATAGGCGAGTTATATTACATTAATGAGTTGCCACAATTCTAACTTGAGACTTAATTCTCTTTGACATGGGATGACGACGACAAGAAAAGGGGGAGCACTTAATCTCTGCGCTGGCCTTCGATCCTTTTGATGGAGTCCACCTTCTCAAGGATAGGCGCGATAAGTTCTTCAAGCGCCTCGACATTTGCGTCCTTTGGCAGATGGCCGAGGGCATTGGAGAGGTCGATGCCGGGATTGCTATGCACCACCTTGATAAGCACCTTGCGGAGGACGGCCTGGTAAACCTGGCGGGTCTCGTTGGCCAATTGGGTCGCCCGGCTAGACTGAAGTAGCCTCAAGGTGTCGATGATGCTTTCAAAGAACATCGTCAACCTGCTGCTTGAAGATATCCTTTCCTCGGAAGAATACCTGAAGTTTGACAGGCCCATGGTTGACAATTCTGCCGTAAGCTTCTCCGCAGCGTCGATGAGGCGTCCAGTCCAGATCTTCACCCCCTTTTCGTAATCGATTTGGGCGGCGGCGGCGCTCTTGAGCAGGTTCCTCTCTCCCTGGAGGTCTTTGAGTAGAGCATTCTCGCGGGCCCTGCCGGCCTCGAGGGACTTCTCCAACGTGGTCAGCTTCAATTCCAGAACGGCAATGGCTTCATTTGCTGAGGAGAGCTGCTTGGTCTTATTTGACACGGCAAGTTGCATCTCCGCCAGGGTGTGGAGGGTTTTTTCCCTATCACCTTTGAGCGTCGAGAGCTCCTTGCCGTGCTCTTCGAGATCTACTTCCACCTTCTTTACCTTGTCGCTCAGCTCATTCTTGGCGGCCTCTGCAGCTTCGGCAGCATCGACGGCCTCCTTGAGCTTGCCGGCGTGACTTGCAGTCAGAGCTTCGAGCGCCTCTTTATGTTTTTGCTCCAGCTCCTGGGTCCGCCATGCGACAAGCTTCTCGATATCTTCATCTTTGCTGCGAAGCTTGGCAGCGAGCGCCTGCTCACGTGTGGTGAGATCTTCCTCGTGAGCATCAAAAGCAACGCGGTGCCCCATCAGGAGGGATCTTCGGCAACGATTCTTTGAGTAGCTTCATCCCGCGCCTTCTCTATGTCAGATTGCGTCAGGAGGATTTCTGTCCACTGTTGGCTCACTTGTTCTCGGCCAGCAGTCAACTCTTGGAGGGCCTCGGCGTACCAGACTTGCATTTGTTCGACGCGCCTCTGGAAATCTGCTTCGGCCGCCTCGACAACTGCCATTCTGGAATCCACTTTATCTTTCCAGGCGCGGTGGAGAGCCTGGAGCTTGCGGATATTCTCGCCCATGGCCTGAAGCAGCTGGTCCTCTTCAGATTTCCCGCTGCTAGCGCTGGGATCATCAACAATTTCGAGCCCGGCAGCAGCGATGATTTCTTCGTCAAAGACTTCTCCTTCGGCTGGTGCCCCAATACTTGCCGTCCCCGACAAGTTGACAAACACGTTCTCGCCAACCTTGAGATATTTGCTGGATGAGGGGCCTTCAGATGTTGACGGTTGGTCTTCAGCAACCGCCTCACTAGTGGCAGGGGGCTCCATGGCCGGTGCAACGCCTGGCGCTCCTGCGGCAGGAATGCCGTCAGTACGGTCATCAGTCTCCCTGCCGCCCCCTTCAGTAGACTCTTTGGCGGGTTCCTCCTGTGCAGTCTTGGCGGCCTCCTCGCCAAGAGCACCACCGGCCTCGATAGTGGCATCCTTGGCGGCCTCGCTGGCAGCGATCCTGTCTGCTTCGGCAGCGGCATCCCTGGCGGTCTCCTCGATGACAACATTGACGTCCATGTGTTCCATCATAGGGAACTCTGAAGGACGAAGGAGGGAAACAGAATAAGATCAAGATTGAAGTTCGAAGGGACTAAAGATAGAGAGAGAAGGGAAAGAATAGCAAGCGTTCTGAGGTAATCAGTTACATGCGTCGAGCTGTTGGGAGGTGGCCTCGCCCCTCCCGGCAACTTCGGTTGCCAGGGGTGGGTTGCCGGAGTCCATGCTTGCCGGCTCCTCCTCAATTAAGATGGGCTCGTCGGTAGGATCTCTTGCCGGGGACGTGCTTGTGGGCGGCGTGGTCGATGGAGGTGGCATGACGGGGGCGTCTTCCAGCAACTCCCCTTGTTGCCATTCTTCTCCTGCAAGCCCAAAGATATCAGTGGCAAGAATAAAAACCTCAGCGCCCGCCAGCAGAAAAAGAGCAGTGAACTTACGCTGGGGGCTGCGCTGGGGGCTGCGTTGAGGGCTGAGCTCCGGGCTGACGATGACAGTTTCTGGCACGCTCGTGGAGCCTGCCGGGGGCTCGTCGCCCGTGGAAGTCTTTGCCCTCTTCGTCATCCTCTCCAGCAAGGTTTCTGCATCACTGCAGAGACAATACAAGCAAGTCGGCAAGGTTGATCCAAGATTGGAAGATGAAGGCTGTGGCAAGGTACTCACTCTTCCTCTTCTCGCTCCGGACTAAAGCCGTAGATGTCGAAATCGACCTCCGTTGCGATGTCTGAGTAGGGAGGCGGAGGAGGGGACCTAGGTCGCTTGGCTGTGGCGGGCGCTGGGGGTTGGCGTGTTTCCGTCACCTCAACTTCCGATGCGGTGGTGCGAGACACCCCTGTCGCCCCAGCAGTTGCCGCTGGTGTGGGTCTCGCGCGCCGCGCAGGTTGCTGCCGAACCCCTTGCCGCGGTGCAGTCTTGCCGGCCGCTTTCTTGCCGGGAGCCTCGCCGCTCGAGGAAGGCTGGCTTGCCGAGATGCCAGATACAGCCTTTCGAAGAACACGCTTTGTCTTCTTCGGGGCTGGGAGCTCTTCTTGTGGTTCTTCTTCAGCCGTGTCCTCGTCGGACGAGCTCTCGGCGGCTGTGCTGCTCTGTTCCTCGGCAGCCTTGTCCTTCCCGGCAGGTTTTACTTCCACCACTACCTCTGCATCGCTGGTTTCCCATTTTGTGAAGCCAGCGCTGCCAGCCTCCGCGGCAAGATTTGCCTCTTCCACCCTAGTGGCAATGTATGCTACTTCTTGGTCAGTGGTGGCTCGGATGAAATCTGCCTCTTCCCGGACGGGTCTCTCCGTCAAGTTATCAAAGAACTTTTGTGCTTCCTCCTCGGTTGGCTTGGCCCAAGTCGCGTCAAGACCGTGGGCATTGAACATCGACACGAAGGTGATGATTGACCCCAGAGCAGAGTTGTTGCGCAAAGGGACAATCCTTGCCGGCAGCCGATGCTTGTCATCGCGCTGGAACAACTTTTGACGGAGAGCGCCAAGCTGCATAGTAGTCAGATTATTATTCAACCCGGGGCGCAATCTCATGATGTCTACCGCGTTTCAGTATTCCCAAGCTGGCCTTCCCCTGTTCTGCAAGGGGGCGATGTGGCGGCAGAGAAAGTTGAAGCCAATCATCTCCATTGTCAGCCCGATAGCTTTCAGGCGAAGAATCCTGGTGGTGGCGATTGTGAGCTTTTTGTCGTCAGTGGCAAGACTGCTCCAGCCACTGCCGCGGACCGCCTTCTATTGCGGGGGCAGACAAAACGGATGGGGATCTGCTTCCTTGATCCAGCACCATTCAGCCCGCCATTCGTCCCACTTTTCGCGGTAAACTCCTTCTGGGTATATTTCCTTATTCCAAGCCCTTGGAATCCAGGCGATAGAACCAGAGAGGGCCTCTCCTTTTTGGATGCGGGGGAAGAAGTAATGGCGGAAAAGGGTAGTGTTGGGAATCACTCCGGCAAAGTTTTCGCAAAGATGGGCAAAGATGGACATGCACAATACCGCATTCGGCGTGAAATCGAGAAGATGAAAGCCGTATGTGTACATGATGTCATTGAAGAAGTCAGAAAATGGGGGGCAGAGCCCGCAATAGAAATACGCAGCGAAAAAGGGGTATCTGTCCGACCCGCTTTGGGAGCAAGAACCTGGAATCACGCGTGTGGCGGGGTGAGCCTGCTTCTCCTTCGCCCACATGCACTGGTACCGCCTCTTCAAAGCTTCTGCATCGAGCGACGGGGCGAAGACGACATACTTCTTCCGCATCTTCACCAGTTTGCTCTCCCGGACATCAGCTTTCGCCTCCTTGCTCTTGCCTTTGCTGGCCTTGGGCGGCATGGTGGCTGTGGGGGCGGAAGCCGGGGAAGAAGCGAGCGTGGAAGCGGCGGGCGGAAGAGGGAAAGCTTCGCTCTGAGCTCGAGAGGAGGAAGGCGATGGCGACAACCAGATTGAGAAGAAGAGGGGGGTAAATAGGGTTGTGCCTCTGCGGCTTCTCCTTTTTATGGGGAAGGAGCGGGGCCGCCTCTTTTACTCCCCAATGTGAATGCGCCTCTACAGGCGCGTCGCAGTTGCAGCTTTTGAGGCATGCTTCCCACATCGCGCGTTCGACGAGCGTAGTGGGGGGCACAGTAAACGGGATATTTACGAGCAGTTAATCCCCTGCCACGCGTGCCCGTGCACTGTTTGGGCCGAGCCCAACAACGCCTCGCACTCGTGTATGGCCTAGGCCCGAGGGCTCCTGTCGGTGTACTAAGTATTGGGACACTAGTACCCCGTACTTGTGCACGGGCAGTTGTAGCCATCCTCGCGGCAAGGCTTGCCGGGGAACAGTTCGAGGTTGATTCAAGCCACCAAAGAAATCATCCAGTCAGAGATCTGAGGATCAGCAGATAAGAAGAGCTGGAATCCAAAGGCCAGCTTCCCTGGCAAGATCTTGCCGGGGTGGCTTGCGGAGCCCGGCAAGGATCGGCGCCCGGCAAGGCTTGGCGCCCGACAAGGCTTGGCGCCCGGCAAGGTTTTGTTGCTGTGCCACCACTCTAGCACAGCGACAAACCCGACATTCTAGGTCCTTCTTTGGATGCGTGGCGACGCGCCAGTGGAGGAGAGCTTAAGCGGTGCTGATGGGATGGCCCCTTTTTCCATCCCCAAGAAAGTAAGGACACCTAAACGGACACCTTACGGTGCATTAAATGCGTTCGTCCTAGTCCGTCAGGGGTTAGGTATGGTGACCCTGTAGCTACTTTACACCTCAATGTATGTACATTTTGCCACTGTGGTGACCCCTTTGTAGTATAAAAGGAGGCCCATGGCAACTGCTACAGGGGAGGAAGATCTTCTGGCCCATTCTGCATGCGTAGCTGCTCTTGAACGTACTGTTCATTGTGAGCGCTCCTGGAGCCTGGGCTCAAGAACACTAATAATAACACAAGGCAGGAGTAGGGTTTTACACTGATCAGCGGCCCGAACCTGGGTAAAATCGCCCCGCGTCGATCGTTGGTTTTGCTCTTTGTGCATACCTCTCCCCCGCCGAATCGTAAAGGGGTCTCTTGGGATCCCATAGGTGTCACACGCCGACAGTCATATTCAGCCATGTCTGACATTCGGCCTGTTAGCGGCCCACTGTAGATTTGGGTCACTTCCAGCCTGTTGTGTTCTTCAGCCTGTTAATGTCGTACGAAATCCATGGGCCATATGTGACCCAACGTCACATCGGGCCTATTAAAGGCCCATATACTCGCTGATAGAAATCAAGCTCGACCGCACTTCCGTCCTAGTAAAGGCCCATGTAGTAGGTCGGCGCATTTATGACCCGTCTGACTTTCGGTCTGTGAATGATCCACATTGTAAATGGGCCACCATGAGCTGCGATACATTTCAGCTTGCTAATGACCAGTGGGGTTATTTGGCACATTTTAGGCCCAATCATCTTTCGGCCTCCTAAAAGAAATGGGCATAATCTGGCCAAATTAGGGCCCAATCTGACTTTTGGCCTATTAAAGGCCCATGTTATTTATGGGCCATATGAAGCATGCGAGATATTTACACATGTTAACGACCTGCTGTTACTAAGGGCCCAAATTATGTTTAGGCCTGTTAAAGGCCCACTGTGGGCACATGCCTTATGCTGAGTTAGGCCCAGATATTTTTAGTGGACTACAGGCCGATTACTTCCCATAATCGTTTTTAGCCCAATTGGAATTGTGGGCCCGAGGAATGTTGGCCCATTGGGCTCCTACGATGCTTTCGGCCTAAAGGAGATCGATGACACCGAATGCATTACTAAGATAAAGGAGATCGATGACGCCGAATGCATTACTAAGATAAACCTACACTATACAAAAATAGCGTCATTATTTCTACGGCCTTTGGCAGCACGATAAATGTTGTATGACAACAACAAAAATTACAGCCATACAACAAAAGGCCTGTTGGCATAAAAGTTTACATCCTTAGAGATAAATGCACCATCAGATGTATATAAGCACAGATCATTTGACCTGAGTGCTAATGTTTCAGGCTGTAGAATCTGATGGAGCAACATGACCTTCCCCTTTTTTCCGCCATTGCTCTTGAATAACGTAGCAAATGTCTGATAGTCTGGTTTCAAAACCATTCATATCTTGACGACATTTGTCAACCACTTTTCTTGTTTCAGAAACGACCTCCATTAGGGATTGGACAAAGTTCTGGAGCACAAATATATCACTCTGTCTAGATGGAAGATTTTGTTCTGAAGGCGATTTGGACGAGGTTACCTTGACAACCAACCCAGAATTACGCAGGAAGGTGCTTTTTGCACTGTTAGTGGAGAGATACTGACGCACTGCAGCAAGAGGTGACATTGTGCCTGTGGTAGCCTCGTCACCTTCTGGTGGTTGTGGCTGTTCAATCATTTTTTCCATAGCTTGCTGAAAGTTTAAATTTTTAGATTAGTGTACCAGATAAGTTACTAATGAGACAAAAACAAACAAAATAGGTTTCATGTTTATACATAACTTATTTTGGTGAACTACTGTAATACATTAGCACGTATTGTAGTGATAACTATATAAGAAAATCACTTTCGAAACATATGTCCATGTAGCATGCCTACTGTATTGTCTATTTCCTCATAGTCATTGACATCTAAGGATAAAGAGACATCGTTTAAAGTAGGAGGAACATAGTATGACATCATTCATATTACGGGCAAACAGATATCAAACAAACATGCTATTGTATCATTGTGTGGGCACGTGAACATCACAACTAGATTAATATCAAGACCAAAAGAATATCCTTCCTCTCTTTTAAACAGTGTAAGGTGAAATGATATGTTAAGACAACTATGTATAGAAGTGAACAGAGTAACTGACATTGGCTGCAAACCAAGCAGTTAAATGAACACGTCACAGTAAGGAGCAGCTCAAAGGCATGAGGAGTAAGGACTTACAACAACGGCTTGAACTGGTGTGCCCATGCCCTTCATCTTGCTGGTGTGGCAATCCTTGAAGATTTGCACTGCATTCGGTTCAGGTTCTTTTTGGTCCGCACGTGCTTTCCTCTGTATTTGGAACAAGTCAATATAGATACGATAATATGGCACAACAAAAAGAAGGAACTAGCAGCTATTTACAAGAGCCTCACAGTGTGCAATATAGCCACGAGATCCTGTTATCTGTTGGAATTTC
This sequence comes from Thinopyrum elongatum, assembly GCA_011799875.1. Lineage (NCBI taxonomy): Eukaryota > Viridiplantae > Streptophyta > Magnoliopsida > Poales > Poaceae > Thinopyrum > Thinopyrum elongatum. The sequence goes on from CM022298.1 coordinate 387,832,769, forward strand.
ACTTTAGAACGGTTGGTCTTGTTCTTCAAACAGTTAGCCTAGAAGAAGATAGACTTGTAAGGCACATACGTAAATACGAGTTCAATATGTGACCTGATCACATACATATACCCTACCTGATACTTTGGATCAGACCAGTGTTTAACATGGGCTGTCGAGTCTTCATCCGTAATATATTCCACTTGAGATGTTTGGGCGATTTCATTGTTAGCCTTGCCTTCAAAGTGAGTTTTTCTAAGGTGATACCGACACTATCGCAGAGCAGACTAAAAAACATGAGTGCGTGCTTGTTTAGTTGCACCATCTTTCGGATCCAACTTGAACCTCATCTGTTGAAAAAAAGAATGTGAGTCTCATTAGGAGGAAGCTAGAAAGTATGGGAAGAGCAAGACAATATTACAAATTGCGATGAATAACATTACTTACGGATAAATGGTCAAGGAAGGTGTTAAACTGGGTAACGTCTTTCTCATTCCTGTACTGGATCCACGCTAGGAGGATACGTGGATGACACCTAATGGCAACGGCTGCCTCTGATACTAACTTGGCTGACTATGTAGCATCACGTGACCTTTTTAAACCTGCCTCAAAATGGATCTCCATTCTTCCTCCTTTAGATTTTGTTAATCTGTCAAGCATTATCCCTGATGTATGTTTCCTCTTGCGTCGTGGTGCTAGTTCAACAACGAATATGGAAAGTGTTAGTGCACATAAAACTATGAGAGTACATATAAAGGAGCATGCAACTGCAACTTGACTCAGTCAGGAACCGTCTTGGTGTTGATGCTCATGAGGTTCATCTGATCTTGCCAAGTCCTGTTGTGTCAGCAGTGCTTCGGAAGTAGTGTTAGGTGTGAAGGCAGCTTGGGAACATGCCACTTGTGGAGCAAACGAATGAGTAACTCGTTGAGATGTCAGTATAGTTGAAGGAGGTGCTGCAGCTAGTGGAGCAGGTGATACTCTGTTTGTAGATTTAGCCGGTGGACTTGGACCTTCTACTGCACTATAAGTACCAGCAGAATCTCGACGGAAGATCCTTTTCCGTTGCACCCGATGAGTAACACTATTCCGTACTATATTATTTTCCTTGTTGTTTTTTGACTTTGCCATGTCAAGCCATACCCCTAACACAAAAGAATAAAATCGCTCTTCAGAACTCATTGATGGATGATACAGACGAGCAATACTTTGATGTAAGACAACCGTATGAGGAGGATGGAATATGTAAGAAAAACAGGACGACATGACATATTCACACCTACGATGTGTAAACTAAGCAGAAGGATTTTCAAGAAATTAGAAGTAATGCAAGCTAGACACCATATGAAACATGCAACCAATATCACTTTACCAAGTTAAAAGTGTCTTGTCATAAGTGGCATTTCGAAAAATTAGAAGCAGTACAACCTAGAAATCAATGCAAGATGCAACCAATACCACACTGCCAAGTTAAAAGCGTCCAATCATAAGTGATTGATGCGGGATACACAACAACAGGACTTTGATGTAAGAACATGGTACGATAGATAGATGAAGTGTATTTTAGACACAGAAAGGCATGTCTTATGCACATGTATAACGTATAAACTCAGCAGGTGCAATTTAATCAAACTAGAAGAAATACAAGCTAGACACCATATGCAGCATGAAACCAAGTATCACACTATCAACTTAGAGCAAGCACCTGCGATGGTGGAGTAGGGGAGATGAACTCATCATATAGACTTGGGACTTCAAGTGCAGTAGCAGTAGTAGTGGCAAAACTAGAGAGCCTCCGTTTGCGCCGGTCCGAAGGACCACCAACATCCCCTAACTTATTATTTTCCTTCGTTTTTTTTATATTGCCTTCTGAAGTCAAAACCACAAGAAAAGGAATAAAATTAGCTCTGCATAACTAGTTGATGCATGATAGAGATGAACACTACTTTGATGTAAGGCAAGCAGATGATGTCGTGGGAACGATTCCGACAATAATAAGGGATAGGGTAAAGGAGCATGATCTATCGGGATGCATATGGGTGACACGGTGCTTTTAGCGAGTTCCGGCCTCTCGCGGTGGAGATAATGACCCTACGTCTCGTGCTCCGGAGAAGCTTTCTTTATCTGTCATGAACACGGAGTTACATGGTTTGTTTGAGAGAGAGAGAGGGGAGAACGGATCTCCATCCCTGAGCTAAGTTCGGAGACTAGAGAGAGAGAGAGAGAGGTAGAAGAAAACAGCCCCCCATGTCTAGTCGTGGGGGGTGGCTTATATAGAGTGCGCCACCCCCTCACCTCTTATGTTACAAAGTGGGGGCGTTAATGCCATAACTCAGCCTACTACTAAGATGATGCTTCGAGTGCCTTGTCGACTGTTGGTCTTCGCATATCCGAGTGAGATCAGGTACTCCGAGTGGAATGAGTTCGTCGAGTGGAGTGCTATGCTCCAAGTGGTTGTTGCCGTCCGAGTGACTTGATATTCATCCGAGTGGATGGTTTGTCGATTTTCCGAATGATGCTCTGGACCCATCTGATATGTGGACCCCGTGCTTTATGATCTTTGACCCTTCGTGGGCGTACCTGTTATGTATGTCCCCAACATTAGCCCCTGAATCGGTTGTGATTTTGCAGAACGAGTTTGTGAAAGACACAATTAGGCCCGAGTAATTACGGAAATACTCGGTACCCATCATCGTGCTTTCAGACAACCAAGGTTTGAACAAAATCTCAATGGATTCTGGCATTGCGCTTCCCTACTGATCTGGGATAAGTGCCCGCGAGGAGCAACTTGGTGACATTCGTTCATCTCTCGGAAGAGGTTAACTCGTGATCAGAGTATGGGTGTGTCATTAAATCCGGGCAACAAGATTGACGCATGGACTGCTCTTTCGGAGAGATGCCATTCTTATCCTGGAGGAACGTCAATACGAGTCGGTTCTAGATCCTAACTTATGAGTTACATGCTTTGAGTCCTAGAAGAAGGCACAAAACAGGTCCACGGAGGAGCGTTAAACTCACCTTATAAGAAAAAAAAATTGGTAGTCGACGGGAGCCTTAGAACTTGTTTGTTTGTTGTTCGTCACTCGGACTGGTTAGGCCGTACCGAGTGGAGATTACTCCAGTGGGGGCACGCTGAGTGCACCCACTGGGTGTAGTCCCCGAGACCGCCGTCGACTGCGGGCAGTCGGTGGGGGTCTGAGAGAACTAAAAATCTTCTTAGCTGGTACTGATCGAACTTTTTCCTCTCCGACTCGGAGGTCGAGTAATACTTGAGGATCTGGTATTGGTCTAGCTTGTTTCTCCTCGACTCAGAAGTCGAATAGTACTTGAGTGATCTGGAGCTGGTCTTGCATCGAGCAAAATGTTTCTTTCTGAGTTCTCTTCTAGTGGGGGCACGCTGAGTGCACCCACTGGGTGTAGTTCCCGAGCCTCTGTCGGACTAGATGAGTCTGGCAGAGGGTTTAAGTTTCTGGTGAACCTCCATGCAATGGGCACGGTAAATATATTTTAGTCTGAAATTGAGTCAATCGGGTGGATCTCCATGCGCTTGGCATGGTGAATAAGCTCAGTCTTGAGCTGAATCAATCGGACTGATCTTCGTGCACTTGGCACGGTAAATAAGTTCAGCCTGGAACTAGGTCAAGCAGGCGAATCTTCGTGCTCTCGGCATGATGAATGAATTCGGCCTCGAAACTGCCGACTTTAGAAAAAAGCTGGACACTCCTGGGAGTAATCATTCCAGTAGTACTTCTTACATTGACCGTTAGCTTCTTGTTTTCACCCTTTTGCTTCCCGACTGATCGGGGTATGTTGATTGCAAGGAAAAACTTGGTGGCACTCGTATGTCTCCCGGAGGAGATAGACTAGTGGTCCGATGTGGATGTGCCATGAAACCCGAGTGGCGTGGCTAGCGTGTGGGCTGACTCTCCGGAGAGAGGCCACTCATTATCCCGGGGGAACACCAGCACATGCCATCTCTGAGTCCAAGTTTGTGAAATTGACGCCTTGGAGCCTAGAATAAGGGCCAAGTGTATCCGTAGAGGAGCGTCGTTTTCACCCATTTGCAGTCCTGAAGATGGCTCCAGGTAATGATTTGGGCGATCGTCCGAGTGGATGATGCTACCCTTATAGATCCTCGGCGGACCGAGCAAGTATGGCCAGAAAAATATTCCTGATGTGATCAACAGGTTGATCAAATGGGCGTAACCCCTAAGGGCGGCATGGCCCACGGCAGTGCGTAGCCCCCGAGTGATGCTCGAAAGAGGTAAGCTCGCTACAGAGTACGATATGAGGTTTGATCATATGAGTAACTTAGTCGTTCCCGTGTTGGGGGGTGTAGACATGTCCAACTGATAGTGACGCGCGGGGCGGCCGAGGGGCGAGGATGTGTACAATCAAGTGGCGACGCGTGGGGCGGCCGAGTGGTGAATACGTGGACAACCGAGTGGCGACGCGCGGGGCGGCCGAGTGGTGAAGACGTGGACAACCGAGTGGCGACGCGCGGGGCGGCCGAGTGGTGAAGACGTGGACAACCGAGTGGCGATGTGCGGGGCGGCCGAGTGGTGAAGACGTGGACAACCGAGTTGCGACGCGCGGGGCGGCCGAGTGGTGAAGACGTGCACAGCCGAGTGGCGACACGCGGGGAGGCCGAGTGGTGAAGAGGTGCACTACCGAGTGGCGACGCGCGGGGTGGCCGATTGTGAAGACGTGTACAACCGAGTGGCGACGTGCAGGGCGCCCGAGTGGTGAAGGCGTGCACTACCGAGTGGCAACGCGCGGGGCGGCCGAGTGTGAAGACGTGTACAACCAAGTGGCGACGCGCAGGGCGGCCGAGTGAAGGACTACGTGTCCAGCCAAGTGGCAAAAAATGGTCCTCGGAGGAATTAGCCAGGTGCTTACGAAGCTGATGTAGCGACAAGGTCAGTGTAGTGTGGTTGTGACGCAACAAGACCGGCATGACAACTGAGTCTGAGTAGGAATGAAGATGGCGCGCAAAGCGTCTGAGTGATTATGTAACTTGATGAAGTGGCAGGTCCGAGTGCACTCGTTGAAGTGAAGGATCTGTCTGGTGATGAAGTATTTGACCACTCAGGAGAGTGTCATTCCGAATGAGCTACAGCCCCCGAGTGCGGCGTAGCCCCCGAGCATACTATAGGTTTCAACCACGGTCCTTTCAGAGCATGATTAATATAGTTTTGAATGGATAAATTGTAATTCATCGAGTCGGACTCGGGTAAAGGTGAGGAGGAGCTTCCGAGTGATGCTCGAAAGAGGCAAACTCGCAAAGGAGTGAAGTGTATACGATGAAGAGGATTCCACAGAGGGGTTGGCCGGATGTGTTCGAAGTCAACAGAGCGACAAGGTCGGTGTTGTGGTGCGCTAGGACCGGTACGGTGACCGAGTTCGAATAGCGATGAAGTTGGCGCATAGGGCCGTCGAGTGGTCACGTAACTTGTGTATGAAAAATAGCACAAGCCAACGTAATAATTTCTCGAGGAAATTTGATGTGTGCTGAAATAATTTTTGTGAATAACACCCATAGACACCCGCTGGGAGTGCAAGGGGCTTGCTGGTTAACCAGCAAGAGTCTGAAAGAGCGAAGGATCCGTTCGAACTTGTCGAAGTGAAGGATCCGCCTGAACTCGTTGGAGTACTGGCTCAAATAAAATGGAAGTGTAGTGTTTCGACTGAGTTGCAGCCCCCGAGGACCGATGCAAACTCGAAATGAAGAACACATGGTGTTCGTGAATGATGTATGCGAAAAAAATGGAAGTTGGACTCGGGAGTCAAATAACCAGTACTAAGCAAGTATGTGAAAATAAGCAGCCGAGCGTAGAGGTAAACTCGGTGGCGTGGCCTCCGAGTGAACATGATGTGTGAATTACGAGATACTCGGGAACACGAAAATAACAGAATGTAGTGCATGTAGAATGACTTAGCTGTCTGAAGGTGCGCGAGTGGCCGAGTGGCGAAGATGTGTTCAATCGAAGGCAATGCGCCGGGCGGCCGATTAATGTAGATGTTTCTCACCGAGTGGCGACACGCGGGGCGGCCGAGTGGCGAGGATGTGACCAACCGAGTGGCGACGCGCGGGGCGGCCGAGTGGCGACGCGCGGGGCGGTCGAGTGGCGAGGATGTGACCAACCAAGTGGCGACGCGCGGGGTGGCCGAGTGGTGATGAGGTGCCAACCGAATGGCGACGCGCAGGGCGGCTGAGTGGTGATGAGGTGACCAACCCATTGGCGACGTGAGGGGCGGCCGAGTGGTGATGAGGTGACAAACCGAGAGGCGACGCGCAGGGCGGCCGAGTGGTGATGAGGTGACCAACCCAGTGGCGACGCGAGGGACGGCCGTGTGGTGATGAGGTGGCCAACCGAGTGGCGACACGTGGGGCGGCCTAGTGGTGATGAGGTGACCAACCGAGTGGCGACGCGCGGGATGGCCGAGTGGTGATGAGGTGACCAACCGAGAGGCGACGCGCGGGGCGGCCGTGTGGTGATGAGGTGGCCAACCGAGTGGCGACACGTGGGGCGGCCTAGTGGTGATAGGTGCCAACCGAGTGGACGCGCGGGATGGCCGAGTGGTGATGAGGTGACCAACCGAGAGGCGACGCGCGGGGCGGCCGAGTGGTGATGGGGTGACCAACCGAGTGGCGACGCGCGGGGCGGCCGAGTGGTGATGAGGTGACCAACCCAGAGGCGACGCGCGGGGCGGCCGCGAGTGGTGATGAGTGACCAACCAAGTGGCGACGCGCGGGGGCCGAGTGGTGATGAGGTGACCAACCAAGTGGCATGCGCGGGGCGGCCGAGTGGTACAGTCATGACCAACCAAGAGGCGATGTGCGGGGCGGCCGAGTGGTGATGAGTGACCAACCGAGAGGCGACGCACGGGGCGACCGAGTGGTATGAGGTGACCAACCAAGTGGCGACGCCCGGGGCGGCCGGTGGTGATGAGTGACCAACCAAAAGGCGACGCGTGGGGCGGCCGAGTGGTGATGAGGTGACCAACCAAGTGGCGACGCGCGGGGCGGCCGAGTGGTGATGAGGTGACCAACCAAGTGGCGATGCGCGGGGCGGCCGAGTGGTGATGAGGTGACCAACCGAGTGGCGACGCGCGGGGCGGCCGAGTGGTGATGAGGTGACCAACCAAGTGGCGAAGCGCGGGGCGGCCGAGTGGTGATGAGGTGACCAACTGAGTGGCGACGCGCGAGGCGGCCGAGTGGTGATGAGGTGACCAACCCAGAGGCGACGCGCGGGGCGGCCGAGTGGTGATGAGGTGACCAACCGAGAGGCGACGCACGGGGCGTTCAAGTGAAGTAGACGCGTCCCGCGGAGTGGCGACTCGCGTGGAGTCCTAGTGATGAAGACGCATCCAGTGGAGTGGCGACGCGCGGGGCGTGTGAGTGATGAAGACGCATCCAGCGGAGTGGCGACGCATGGGGCGTTCGAGTGAAGTAGACGCGTCCCGCGGAGTGGCGACGCCCGGGGTGTCCGAGTGATGAAGACGCATTCAGTGGAGTGATGATGTGCGGGGCGTCCGAGTGAAGTAGACGCATCCCGTGGAGTGGCGATGCACAGGGCGTCCCGGTGAAGGAGACGCGTCCTGCGGAGTGGCGACGCGTGGGGCGTCCGAGTGAAGTAGACGCGTCCCGCGGAGTGGCGACGCGCGGGGCATCCGAGTGCAGAGGACAGGTCCATCTGAGTGGCGACACACGGGGTGCCCAAGTCGGACAAGTTGATGAAGATGTTCCCAACCAAGTGACGGTGCGCAGGGCGGCTGAGTCGGGGAGATTGATGAAGATGTGCCCAACCGAGTGGCGACGCATGGGGTGGCCGAGTGGTTTGGTGAAGTGACGCTCAACCGAGTAACGACGCGCGGGCGGCCGAGTGTCGAGGAGGCGTCCCGCCGAGTGGGACCACACGAATGAGCAAGTGCCTGCACGTTAGTCGCGTGAACGTGTCCAAGAAAACGAGGCGTGCCCGAGTGTTGCATCTGTCTGAATGTAGACTTGTGCTTGTCCGAGTGTACCAGAGTATCGGCTCAGAGTAGCGAAACGGCTGGGCTGGCTTGTAGGCAACGCAGGGTGCGTGTGCGCCGGAGGCTGGTGCATGTGGCTGTGGAAAAAAATGGATCAACGCACCTTGGTTTGGCCGTAATTAGCGCTGGAGATCCTCATTGAATGGCCAATTAACGAGGCAGCCAATTAATCCGGCATTAAAGATCACCACGTCCTCCCGTTTCCTTCTTTCCTGCATGCAGATAATTGACTAAGGAAGCCACGTTATGCATGCACTTACGAGGCATTAACTTCTTCAATCCCGAACAGCCATCGCTTGAGGGTCGAGGCTGTTTCGTAGGTCGCCGTCACGGTGCGCCTCCACCACGGAGACCGTCGCAGGCGACTGGCGCCGGAGGCAGGAGCGCTGCGTGCCACTGAGGTCGCCGGCGAGCAGCTGAGAACACGAGGCCGGGGTCGACGGCGAGGAGAACGGCGACGACGGCCGTGCGTGTGGCCCAACAACGAGGTTGGAGATGATGATGAGGAGGACGCCGGCGGCGGCCGTGCTTGACAAAGAAGAGGCGGACAGCGCAGGTGGCCGTGCATGGGGCCTCAACGGCGACGTCGCAGACGAGGTGCAGTCGGCCGATGTCGGAGATGATGATGACCACGCGCGGACGTGCAGTTGGCTGAAGGCCGATAGTTCTCCTTGTATGCGCTTGGATGGATGTCTGCTTTCCTTCTGTTTGTGATGCTTCATGCTTTGCTCGTCGTGAAGATGAACAGTACAAAGAACATGTTGAAACAGGAAGATGGAACCAAATAGAGGGCTCCAGCGGGAATCGATCTGCCGCTGGTGGTTGAAGAAATAACCATATGCATCATGGCTCAATAGACGCCATGCCCCACGGTGGGCGCCAACTGTCGTGGGAACGATTCCGACAATAATAAGGGATAGGGTAAAGGAGCATGATCTATCGAGATGCATATGGGTGACACGGTGCTTTTAGCGAGTTCGGGCCTCTCGCGGTGGAGATAATGACCCTACGTCTCGTGCTCCGGAGAGGCTTTCTTTATCTGTCATGAACACGGAGTTACATGGTGTATTTGAGAGAGAGAGAGGGGAGAACGGATCTCCATCCCTGAGCTAAGTCCGAAGACTAGAGAGAGAGAGATAGGTAGAAGAAAACAGCCCCCCATGTCTAGTGGTGGGGGGTGGCTTATATAGAGTGCGCCACCCCCTCACCTCTTATGTTACAAAGTGGGGGCGTTAATGCCATAACTCAGCCTACTACTAAGATGATGCTTCGAGTGCCTTGTCGACTGTTGGTCTTCGCATATCCGAGTGAGATCAGTTACTCCGAGTGGAATGAGTTCGTCGAGTGGAGTGCTATGCTCCGAGTGGTTGTTGCCGTCCGAGTGACTTGATATTCATCCGAGTGGATGGTTTGTCGATTGTCCGAATGATGCTCTGGACCCATCTGATATGTGGACCCCGTGCTTTATGATCTTTGACCCTTCGTGGGCGTACCTGTTATGTATGTCCCCAATAGATGATAGGAGGCTGGAATATATACAAAAAAACAACAACATTGCATATTCACACCTATGATAGGAGGATGGTATATGTATGAAAAACAGTAAGCAGAAGGCATTTCAACAAAATTAGAAGAAATGAAAGCTAGGCACCATATGAACATGCAACCAATATCACTCTAGCAGGTAAAAATTGTCTCGTCATAAGTGCCATTTCAACAAATTAGAAGCAGTACAAGCTAGAAGACAATGCAAGATGCAACCTACATCACACTCCCAAGTTAAATGTGTCTTATGGGTAAGTGATTGTTGCAAGATACACAACAGTACTTTGATGTAAGAACATGGTGTGATAGATAGATTTATTATGTTCTAGAAACAGGAACACATGTCATATTGACAGGTATAAGTTGTAAGCTACGCAGACGCAATTCAACAAAATTAGAAGCAATAGAAACTAGACATCATACGGAACACACAGTCACATATAATAGTGCCAAGTTAGAGCAAGCACCTGTGATGGTGGAGTAGGGGAGATGTTCTCATCATCTACACAGCTACGTTGACTGTCCAGCCTTGTGTTGTCTTGTGAATCTTGTTGGGAGAATGGCGGAGAAGAATCTGTAGAGACCCTCTGTTTGAGTTGCTCCGAAGGACCACCGTCATCCACTGCCTTACTAATTTCCTTCCGATGTATTGATTTTGCATTGTGAAGTCAAACCGATAAGAAAAAGAAATAAAATTCGCTGTTCAGAACTCATTCATGCATGATACTAATGGACACTACTCGGATGAAAGGCAAACACATGATATGAGGATGAAATATGTATGAAAAATAGGATGGCATGACATATTCACACCTATGATGTGGTAACTTAAGCAGAAGCCATTTCAACAAATTAGAAGCACTACAAGCTAGATACCATATAAAATATGCAACCAATATCACTCTGCCAAGTTGAAAATATCTGGCGTTTCAACAAATTAGAAGCAGTACATGCTAGAAATCATATGCAAGACGCGACTAATATCACAATGGCCACAGAAAGGTGTCTCATCATAAGTGACTGATGCGGGATACGCAAGAACAGTAGTCTGATGTAAGAACATGGTGTGATCAGATATAGTATGTTCTAAAAACAAGAACATGTGTCGTATTCACAGGTATGATGTGTAAAGTAAGCAGATGCAATACAACAAAGTTAGAAGCAACAAAAGCTAGACATCATACGCAACATGCAACTACATATAATAGTGCCACATTAGAGCAAACACATGTGATGGTGGAGTAGGGGAGATGTGCTCATCATCTACACAGCTACGTTGACTGTCTAGACTTGTGTTGTCTTGCGAATCTTGTTGGGAGGATGGCGGAGTAGAATCTATAGAGACCCTCCATTTAAGTTGCTCGGAAGGACCACCATCATCCAATGCCTTACAAATTTCCTTCCGCTTTATTGATTTTGCATCGTGAGGTAAAACCGACAAGAAAAAGGAATAAAATTCGCTCTTTAGAACTCATTCATGCATGATACTGACGAACACTACTTTGATGAAAGGCAAACTCACGATACGAGGATGGAATATGTACGAAAAACTGGATGACATGACATATTCACACCTATGATGTGGAAACTAAGCAGAAGGCACTTCAACAAATTAGAAGCACTGCAAGCTAGACACCATATGGAAGGTGCAACCAATATCACTCTGCCAAGATAAAATTGTCTCGCCATAGGTGGCGTTCAACAAATTAGAAGTAGTACATGCTAGAAATCATATTCAAGACGCAAGCAATATCACACTGCCAACTTAAAGGTGTCTCATAAGTGATTGATGCAGGATACACAAGAATAGTAGTTTCATGTAAGAACATGGTGTGATAGACAGATATAGTATGTAACGAAAATAGGAAGGCATGTCATATTCACACGTATAATGTGTAAGCTAAGCAGACGCAGTTTACACTAATTAGAAGCAATACAAGCTAGACACCATATGCAACATGCAACCAGATATAACACTGCCAAGTTAGAGCAAGCACCTAGGATGGTGGAGTAGGGAAGCAGAGACTTGGAACTTGTAATGCACAAGCAGTACGAGGAGAATCAGCACATATGCTCCGTTTACGTTGCTGCAGAGGAACACCATCATCGCCTTCCTTACTCTTTTCCTTCCTCTTTTTTGATTTTGCCTTGTCAAGTCAAACCCACAAGAAAAAGGAATAAAATTTGCTCTTCAGAACTCATTGATGCATGATACTGACGAACACTACTTTCATGTAAGGCAGCCGCATGATAGGAGGATGGAATATGTACAGAAAACAGGACGACATGACATATTGACAAGTATGATGTGTAAAGTGTAAACTAAGCACAAGGTGTTTGAACTAATTAGAAGCAATGCAAGCTAGACACCATATGAAAGATGAAACCAATATCACTCTGCTAAATTAAATGGGTGGCCTCATAAATGTATTTCAACAAATTAGAAGCAATACATGGCAACAGGCTAGAAATCATATGCGATATGCAACGAATAAAGGTGTCTCATCATAAGTGATTGATGCAGGATACACAAGAGTGGTAGTTTCATGTAAGAATATGATTAATAGATAGATGTAGTATGTACCAAAAACAAGAAGGCATGTCATTTTCACATGTATAATGTGTAAACTAAGCAGATCCAATTTACCTTAATTAGAAGCAATCCAAGCTAGACACCATATGCAACATGCAACCACATATCACACTGCGAAGTTAGAGCAAGCACCTGCGATGGTGGTGTAGGGGAAATGCGGTCTTCAACTACAGAGCTACGTTGAATATCTTCATTTAGACTTGTTGTTTCTTGAGGATCATGTGGGGAGGATGAAACTGCACTCTTTATAAGAGTAGCACGTCTCATACTAACCCACGGGCGTGATTGTCTCATCATAAGTGATAGATGCAGGATACACAAGAACAGTAGTTTGATGTAAGAACATGGTGTGATAGGCAGATGTAGTATGTACCAAAAACAGGAAGGCATGTCATATTCACATGTATAATGTGTAAGCTAAGGAGATGCAATTTAACAAATTAGAAGCAATACAAGATAGGAACCATATGCAACATGCAACGAGATATCACACTGGCATGTTAGAGAAAGCACCTAGGGTTGTGGAGTAGGAGAGATGAGATTTGGAACTTGAACTGCAGTAGGATTAGCAGGAGAATTGATTGATTGTATCTGCGTTGGTATTTCCCCGAAGAGGAGAGGATGATGCAGCATAGCAACGGTAAGTATTTCCCTCAGTTATAAACCAAGGATATCAATCCAGTCGGAGAACCAAGCAACATTATGTAAACGGTACCTGCACACAAATAACAATACTTGCAACCCAACGCGTAAGAGGGGTTGTCAATCCCTCCTCAGTATTGAGATAGATTAAATTGTATGATTGGATAAATAGATCTAGAGAAAACACAAAATAAAATAAATAAAGAAAAAGTGCAGCAAGGTATTTTTGGGTTTTTTGAAATAATAGATATGAAAACAATATGATAAAAGATAGACCCGTGGGTCGTAGATTTCACTAGTGGCTTCTCTCGAGAAAATAGTATACGGTGGGTAAACAAATTACTGTTGGGAAATTGAAGAAAAGCAAATAATCATAAAGATATCCAAGGCAATGATCATGTATATAGGCATCACGTCCAAGATTAGTAGACCGACTCCTGCCTGCATCTACTACTATTACTCCACACATCGACCGTTGTCTAGCATGCATCTAGTGTATTAAATTCATGGAGAAACGGAGTAATGCAATAAGAATGATGACATGATGTAGACAAGATCTATTCATGTAGGAATAGACCCCATCTTTTTATCCTTAATAGCAACGATACATGTGTGCCTCGTTACCCCTTCTGTCACTGGGTGAGGACACCCCAAGATCGAACCCATCACAAAGCACCTCTTCCCATTGCAAAAAAATATCAATCTGGTTGGCCAAACCAAACCAAAGTTTCGGAGAAGAAATACGAGTCTATAACAATCATGCATATAGGAGATCAAAGAAGACTCAAATAATATTCATAGATAGAACTGATCATAAACTCGCAATTCATCGGATCCCAACAAATACACCGCAAAAATTCATTACATCAAATAGAACTCCAAGAACATCGAGGAGAACATTGTATTGAGAATCAATAAAAGAGAAGAAGCCATCTATCTACTTCCTACGGACCCATAGCTCTATGGTAAACTACTCACGCGTCATCGGAGGAGCACCAATGAGGTTGATGAACCCCTCCGTGACCGTGTTCCCCTCCGACAAGGTGCCGGAATAGGGCTCTAGATTGGATCTCGTGGTTCTGGAACTTGCGGCGGCTGGAATTGTGTTTCGTCGACTCCCCTAGGGTTTCTTGAATATTTGGGTATTTATAGAGCTTAGAGGCAGTGGAAAGGACTCCTGTGGGCCCCACTACACACCTGGGCATGCCAGGGGCCTCTAGCGTGCCCTGGTGTCTTATGGGCCCACGGGCCTCCCCTCTGCACTTCCTTTGCTCCCAAGTTGTCTTCTGGGCAGAAAAAAATCTCCAAAAAGTTTCACTGCATTTGGACTACGTTTGATATGGATATTCTACGAAGTAAAAAACAAGCAAAAAAATAGCAACTGGCACTGGGCACTATGTCAATAGGTTAGTCCAAAAAAATGATATAAAGTTGCTATAAAATGAATATAAAACATCCAAGAATTATAACATAACAGCATGGAACAATAAAAAATTATATATACATTGGAGACGTATTAGCATCCCCAAGCTTAATTCCTTCTCTTCCTCGAGTAGGTAAATGATAAAAACATAATTTTTGATGTGGAATGCTGCCTAACATGTTCATCACATATTCTTTTCTTTTTTAGCATGGACATTTGGACTTTTAGATGATTCAAAGCACTAGAATATATTTGACATGAAGATTTCAATACTCATGCATATCAACAAGCAACCATGTCTTTCAAAATATCAACACAAAGAAAGCTATCCTTAGCCCATCATGCTCAATCATTGGTCCATTCATGAAGCACACTCGAATATTAGCTACATCCAATGCACAAGTATGATCATAGTGCTCCCTAGTTGGTGCTTTATAAGAGAAGATGGAGACTCAAATAAAAATAAAAATTGCATAAAGTAAATAGTTGGCCCTTCGCAGAGGGAAGCAGAGATTTGTAGAGGTGCTAGACCTCAAAGCTTAAATTGAGCGATAAAATATTTTGAGAGGCATGCTTTTCCTGTCAACGAAAACGACCGAGAATTCCCAATACTTTCCATGCTAGATACATCATAGGCGGTTCCCAAACATAAAATAAAGTTTATTCCTTCTCCACCATTCTTTCACAATCCATGGCTAGCCGTATCCACGGGTGCCTTCTATACCAACACTTTCCAAGGAATTTATTATTTGACAACATAAAGTAAATTTCTTTTTCATTTCGGGACTGGGCATCCCTATCACCGCCACTCTCGTGCAATGACAAGTGAATAAACACTCATCTTGTACGGGCACAGAAAAAGGAAATTCATTTTGAAAATTAGAGTTGGCACATACAAATTTACTTGGAACAGCACGGAAATACCGCATATAGGTAGGTATGGTGGACTCATATGGCACAACTTGGTTTAAGGATTTTGGATGCACAACTAGTATTCCCACTTAGTACAAGGAAAGGCTAGCAAATAGATTGAGAAGCAACCAACCAAAAAGCAAAAATTCTCATAAACGAGCATTAAGCATAACTAACACCGAATAATGCACCACAAGTAGGATGTAATTTCATTGCATAACTATTCACTTTCGTGCTTGCATAGGGAATCACAAACCCTGACACCAATATTCTTACTAAAGCATAATTACTCACCAACATGACTCACATATTACTATCATCATGTCTCAAAACTATTACAAAGAATCAAGTTTATTTTATCCAATGATCTCTCATGAAAGTTTTAATTATATGCCTCTTGGATATCTATCACTTTGGGACTAGATTTAACACATTAGCGTTGCTTTTAACAAGCTCTCTTATAAATTTAACTGAAGAACATGAGCATAAATAATTTTTTCCTTCTCTGAAAATAATATAAACGAAGCATGAGAGAATTTAATAAAAATTAACTAACTCTAAAATTAATCTAAGTGAAGCATGATAGTATTTCTTCAAAAAATTAAAGCACCACCGTGTTAAAAAAAGATATAAGTGAAGCACTAGAGCAATTCCATAGCTCAAAAAATTTAAGTGAAGCACATAGAGCAATTCTAACAAATCATAGCATCATTATGGCTCTATCAAATAGGTGTGTCCAGCAAGGATTATTGTGACAAACTAAAAAGCAAAACAAGCAAAGACTCATATAATACAAGACGCTTCAAGCAAAACTCATGATATGTGACGAATAAAAATGTAGCTCCAAGTAAAATTACAGATAGTTGTTAGAAGAAAGAGGGGATGCCTTCCGGGGCATCCCCAAGCTTAGTTGCTTGGTTCTCCTTGAATATTACCTTGGGGTGCCATGGGCATCCCCAAGCTTAGGCTCTTTTCACTCCTTATTCCTTCATCCATCGAGATCTCACCCAAAACTTGAAAACTTCAATCACACAAAACTTAACAAAACTTTTGTGAGATCCGTTATTATAAGAAAACCAATCTTTGCTTTAAGTACGGTTGCAAACCCACTCATATTATATTATTTCATTATACCTACTGTATTATAACTTTACCATGGCTTATACCCCCTGATACAATCCATAGATTCATCAAAATAAGCACACAATGCAACGAAAACAGAATCTGTCAAAAATAGAACAGTCTGTAAAGACTCAAAGTTTACTCATACTTCTGTAACTCCAAAAATTCTGAACAATTAGGACAACATAGGAAATTTGTATATCAATCTTGTGTACAAAATTCAGAATTTTTCGTTGCTTCTGTGATTTTTAACAATTAAGCTACTGGGCACAAAAGTTTCTGTTTTTCAACAAGATCAAATCAACTATCACCTAAAGCCATCCTAAAGGCATTACTTTGCAAAAAAACTAATTAAAACATAAAAAACACAATCATAACTGAGGCATAATTGTGTGAACACACAAAAACCAAAACAAAAAAGGAAAAAATATTTTATTCATTGGGTTGCCTCCTAACAAGCGCTTTCTTTATAGCCATCAAGATAGGCTTGAGATTTTAATGATGCTCACATGAAAGATAATAATTGAAACACAAAGAGAGCATAATGTATCATGTGAAGAACATATTTAAGTCTAACATACTTCCTATGCATAGGCATTTTATAAGCAAACAAATTATCAAGGCAAGAAAAAACTAGCACATGCAAGGAAGAAGAAAGAAACAATAGCAATCTCAAAATGAAGAGAGGTAATTTAGTAACAGGAAAATTTCTAAAACTATTTTTCATCTCTCTCATAATAATTACATGTGTGATCATATTCAAATTCAACAATATAGCTATCACATAACATATTCTCTACATGATCCACATGCATGCAAAGTTGACACTCTTCCAAAATAGTGGGATTATCATCAAATAAAGTCATGACCTCTCCAAACCCACTTTTATCAGAAATTTCATAAGATTGATCATTCTCCAAAGTAGTGGGATCATTATTACCTAAAGTTGGAACTCTTACAAACCCACTTTCAATATTATCGCAAACATATTCATCATGAGGCTTAAATAAATTTTCGAGATCATAAGAAGAATCACCCAATCATGATCATTGCAATAAGTAGAGGACATAGCAAAATTAGCATCCCCAAGCTTGGGGTTTTGCATATTATTAGCACAATTGACATTAATAGAATTTGTAATAACATCATTGCAATCATGCTTTTCATTCAAGGAGCTATCTTGAATCACTTTATAAATTTCTTCTTTTAACACTTCATCACAATTTTCAGATTCACGAATCTCAAGAAAAACGTCATAAAATAATCTAGTGAACTCAATTCACTAGAATTTGGTTCATCATGATTAGATCTTTTAAAAATATTAGCAAGTGGATGAGGATCCATGTGAATAGATTTTTAGCAAGTGAAGATGCAAGCAAATAGAAGGCACATGGCAACACAAGCAAAGATAGCAAACAAGCAAAAAGGCAAACGAAAAGAAGGCAAAATTAAAAGGCAAATATTTTTGTGCTTTTCACAAAATGTTTTAGAAGTGGGGGAGAGGAAAAGGAGAGGCAAATGGCAAATAATGTAAATTGCAAGGAGATGAGATTTGTGATTAGGAACCTGATAGATGTTGATGATGTCTCCGCGGCAAAGGCGCCAGAAATTGGCAAGTTGATGGGAGACTATCTTGACTTGATCGTCCCCGGCAATGGCGCCAGAAATTCTTCCTGATTGCTTGTATCTGTGTTGGTATTTCCTCGAAGAGGAGAGGATGACACATCATAGAAACGGTAAGTATTTCCCTCCGTTAAGAAACCAAGGTTATCAATCCAGTAGGAGAACCAAGCAACACTATGTAAACGGTACCTACACACAAATAGCAAATACTTGTAACCCAACGTGTAAGAGGGGTTGTCAATCCCTCCTTGGTATTAAGATAGATTAAATTGTATGACATTGGGTAAATAGATCCAACGAAAACACAAAATAAAATAAATAAAGAAAAAGTGCAGAAAGGTATTTTTGGGTTTTTGGAATAATAGATCTGAAAACAATATGATAAAAGATAGACCCGGGGGCCGTAGATTTCACTAGTGGCTTCTCTCGAGAAAATAGCACACGGTGAGTAAACAAATTACTGTTGGGCAATTGATAGAAAAGCAAATAATCATGACGATATCCAAGGCAATGATCATGTATATAGGCATCACGTCCAAGATTAGTAGACCGACTCCTGCCTGCATCTACTACTATTACTCCACACATCGACTGCAATCCAGCATGCATCTAGGGTATTAAGTTCATGGAGAAACGGAGTAATGCAATAAGAACGATGACATGATGTAGACAAGATCTATTCATGTAGGAATAGACCCCATCCTTTTATCCTTAATAGCAACGATACATGCGTGCCTCGCTACCCCTTCTATCACTGGGTGAGGACACCACAAGGTCGAACCCATCACAAAGCACCTCTTCCCATTGCAAGAAAAATCAATCTAGTTGGCCAAACCAAACCAAAGTTTCGGAGAAGAAATACGAAGCTATAACAATCATGCATATAAGAGATCAAAGAAGACTCAAATAATATTCATAGATAGAACTGATCATAAAGTCACAATTCATAGGATCCCAACAAACACACCGCAAAAAGTCATTACATCAAATAGATCTCCAAGAACATCGATGAGAACATTGAATTGAGAATCAAAAGGAGAGAAGAAGCCATCTAGCTACTGCCTATTGACCCGTAGGTCTGTGGTAAACTACTCACGCATCTTTGGAGGAGCATCAATGAGGATGATGAACCCCTCCGTGATCGTGTTCCCCTCCGGCGAGGTGCCGGAACAGGGCTCTAGATTGGATCTCATGGTTCTGGAACTTGCTGCAGCTGTAATTGTGTTTCGTCGACTCCCCTAGGGTTTATGGAATATTTGGGTATTTATAGAGCTGAGAGGCGGTGGAAATAACTCCCTTGGGCCCCACTACCCACCTGGGCGCGCTAGGGGCTCTGGAGCGCCCTGGTGTCTTGTGGGCCCCACGGGCCTCCCCTCATGCACTTCCTTGGCTCCCAAGTTGTCTTCTGGGCAGAAAAAAATCTCCAAAAAGTTTTGCTGCATTTGCACTCCTTTTGATATGGATATTCGGCGAAGTAAAAAACAAGCAAAAAACAGCAACTAGCACTAGGCACTATGTCAATAGGTTAGTCCCAAAAAATGATATAAAGTTTCTATATAACGAATATAAAACATCCAAGAATGATAATATAACAGCATGGAATAATAAAAAATTATAGATATGTTGGAGGCGTATCAAGAATCTACAGAGATAATCTGTTTTGGTTGCTCCAAAGGACCACCATCATCCCGTGCATTCATCCTTTTAGATTTTGCCTTGTCAAGTCAAACACACAAGAAAAAGGAATGAAATTCGCTCTTCCAAATTCGATGATGCATGATACTGATGAACACAATTTTTATGTAAGGCTACCACATTGTACGAGGATGGAATATGTATGAAAAACACTAAGCAGAAGGCATTTCAACAAATTAGAAGCAATGCAAGCTAGAAACTATATGAAAGATCCAACCAAAATCACTCTACCAAGTTAAAAGTGTCTCATCATAAGTGGCATTTCAATAAATTAGAGGCAGTACATGCTTGAAATGATATGCAAGATGCAACCAATATCACACTGTCAATTTGAAGGTGTCTCGTCAGAAGTGATTGATGCAGGATACACAAGAAAAGTAGTTTGATGTAAGAACATGGTTAATAGATAGACGTAGTATGTTCCAAAAACAGGAAGGCATGTCATATTCACAGGTATAATGTGTTAACTAAGCAGATGAAATTTACCCTAATTAGAAGCAATACAAGGTAGACACCATATGCAACATGCAACCACATATCACATTGCCAAGTAAGAGCAAGCACTTGCGATGGTGGTGTAGGGGAATTGTGGTCATCAACTACAGAGCTACGTTGACTATCTTCATCTAGCCTTGTTGTTTCTTGAGAATCATGTGGGAAGGATGACACTGCACTCTTTAAAAGAGTAGCGCGTCTCACAGTAACCACTGGCGTGACTGTCTCATCCTAAGTGATTGACGAGGGATACACAAGAGCATTAGTTTGATGTAAGAACATGGTTAATATTTAGATATAGTATGTATAAAAATAGGAAGGCATGTCATCGTCAAAGGTATAATGTGTAAAGTAAGTAGATGAAATTTAACCAAATATGAAGCAATACAAGCTAGACACCATATGCAACATGCAACCACATTTGACAGCGCGAAGTGAAAGCAAGCACCTAGGATGGTTGTGTGTGGCAATTGAGATCATCAATTGCAAATCTACGTTTACTATCTCCTTCTATTGACACCACACCCTTTAGAGCGCTGAAACGCTTAGTGTTTATCCTCGAATTAGACTGGATCGACTTCTGTCTTTTCTTTTGTGTATTTATCAACAGTGCGTTAGAGTCTGAAATACCCATGCATAAAAAAACAATAGTGTGAGTATGGGTGAAGAGTGTGCACAAGTAGTAGACTGTAAAAGTAGCAGATAGCAGATGGGTGAGAAATAAATGACGGGAGACATATGATAGCTCTACAGCATGCATGGCACACGAAATTAGATTCTAGGATTTTGAAATATGAGCCCAGGGATGGCTGGGAAATGCAGATACTCCTCCAACACACCACAAGGTGTGGTCCTATGAAAATAACAGTCGACTGAAAACAAATAGGTCAGCCCATTTTTGCTGCACTGTCCAATGTACAAAGAATGGGCAGATCGCCTTCATCTACCTCCAGCCAGTCAGTGTTGACGATCTTCCTCGAAAAGCCAGCGACCACCGGCCCAGTCCCCTGCCTCCTCCCTCCCCTCGACCTCACCGCACCACCGTGCTTGACCCTGCCCCCGGCCATCCCATTAAGCCCCGCCGACCTTCAGACCGGGCGCAAGCAATTCCTGTGCCCCACACCGCTATGATAGAAACCGATGTGCCGCTTCCCTGGTGAACAAGCGGACTAGGTGCTCCGCGCACCTAAGCGAGTGCTGCTTATTTTAATTATGAATCAACTGACCCTGAATTGAAATCCAGGGGGGGCGACTGACCTCTAGCTAAGGTGAAATAGTGAATGGTGTGAAACCTTGTGCATTTAGTATCACGAAGAAGGTGCAGTAAGAAGCGATCAACTAGTTTCTTTCGTGGGATGAATACTGTGTGAGCAGAGACGTAAGATTTGCACGAACAAGGCAAGGGGAGTAACTCTTTCTGTTGTCAGTGATGTGTCCTCCTTCCATTTTTTCAATGATCTTCTTGTGATTCGCTGGAAACAAGATGTTGTGGAGGATGTTGGAGCCTTGGACGAACCCATGGCCAAGTTGTTGAGTGTGGGGAAGCAGATCCGAGGCGGCGAACAATGGCGTAGCGGGAATAGCTCCGGTGCGGTTGATGGTTGCGATAGTGGAGCGGCAGCGGCGAGGCGCAGGACGACATGGTCGAAGTGGTTCGGGTACGACACACGTCGGCGTCGGCATTGTGGAGGCAGCTCTGCCTCGGCTTCAACTGCTAAGACCTTGAGGGCATTGCGGTTACGGTTGCATTGGACGACAACATCGGGGTACCTGCTCCAGCGTGATGGAGGAGGGCGGCGGTGGATTGGGCGCGATGGGGTGAAGGACGGAGGATGCTGGGGTTTTGCGGCTGGTGGAGAGGGCATTTTGGCGCCCACGGAGTATGAATGGGGAAATGGAGGGAGGGGGAGCTAAGGGGGAACAATGTTTCGGTTTGCGACGCGCTTGTTTGAAATTTGGGGAAAGTTACAAACTTTGACCCCATCTAAAATTTCAGACATATTGCAGGTCGAGGTTAGGACGGTAATCTCAGGTGTCCCAAATAGTGGGCGAGATAGATTTCGGCCGAGCGCATGGGTGTTTAGGCGCCCACGGTGTATGAATGCTTCTCGGAGGCGGTTGACTGGCGTCTTGGTGAAGTTACAAACCTACCCCGGTTTACACCTTTGGACATCGGGCCGATAGGCTACATGGGTCAGAGTCAGGAGAGTAATTTCCTACCACCAAACATTGGTCTCGCGTGGTTTCGGGCGACCAGAGGCTTATTTGGCGCTTCGTTCAATATTTGGGAGCAGAAGCATTAACGTTTACAGTTCTCTTGAATTGAACTTTCAGGATTATTCAAACTTCAAAAATCTTGACTCTTGAAAATCCTAAAAGTATGATTATTTTGGAATGGAGGGGGTACATTTGAATCTACATTGTACACGAGTATATATTAAAAAATGCAGCCTAGCTCAATTCATGTATCAAATATAATCTCCTTGGTTGCACAAAAATAGTTAGACATGCGTATGAATATATAGCATGTTAAAACGCACAACAAAGATTGATGCCCCGTTTTAGATCTGATTTACCATTGCCATTATCTCGAATTCAAATAGTTTAATGCACTTCCTATGAATTCGAATATTTGAAACCACTTTTAGGTTGAATTCAACATGTATTCTATTTCGTAGCTATCAATTTGGAATGTTTCCATGTATGTGACAAATGTATAAAGTGCTTGACTCTGACAACACGGAGTGCACTCATGTTTATATATGAATTGCAAAAGCCATGCATTGTCTAGATTTCAAACCACTTTCACTCTATGGATCAATAATGTGAAATAAACCCATACACATGCTCGAATTCAATAGAGTATGGGTGCAAAATTTTACCCAAGTCTGGGCCCTTGCAGTTGAGGAAAAAGCCTACTCCTAGTACTGTGTATTTGTGATTGGGGTGTGTACACAGTACACGTGAATACCAACCATTATGTGTGTGTGTATACTATCGACGAACTAGTCCCCGGGCTTATATAACATACTCGGGGCCTAGGGTTACAAATCATAGTCGGCTTATCCTCAGTGGGGATAGAGTCCTCCATGACACTGGTAGCTTTCTCTTGTACGTCGAGGGCTCCATGGGTCTTCGTATAACGCGTCTCGGTCCAACATATGTGGCGTAGGACGGAACCGATCTATGAGTCCTCACGTCGACCCACCACAACTAGAAATAATGTGCCCACCACACCCTACACACCATCGGCCACTAAGAAAATAAGCATATACAATAGTACAAAGTTATACATGAAAGTTAATTGCATGGTGCATCCAATGATATTTGTTCCGTATAGTGAATGTTTATATTTTCTCCTAAAAAATTAGTCACGGTAAAGAGAAATGAAGGGCATATCTCTCTCTCTCCACCGCACACCCCCTCTCTCTACACCACTTTCACGTACGCACACAAACTATCTCTCGGCCCTCTGAAAGTATGCCCCTGACACATTCACGTGTGACGGTCACTGTATTTCAAGCGAAAGCACTATATGGTCATTGGACTTCAGAATATGCTCATTACGGTCACCGTATACATTCTTGTGGTGATCATACGGTCTCTAGCTCACCGTACGTCTCCGTATTTTGTTGATGACACCGAGGGTCATTGTATTTGAAGCGTGCTCCGTATTTTGTTGATGACACTTATGGTCATTGTATTTGAAGTGAAAGCGCGACATGGTCACTAGACTTCAGAATAAGCTCATTACGGTCACCATATACATTTTGTGGTGTGAACCAACCTGTGGTTGGATGGTTAGGAGGACAACGGTATCCCCAACCCACCAGGGTTAAAGTCCTGGTGTTCCCATTTATCCTGGATTAATTTCAGTATTTCCGGCGATGTGCGTTCAGTGGGAGAAGACGTTCCCCTCGACTACGAGGCGCCTACGGTGACTTTGTAAAATCTCAGGATGATATGCCGGCTCACCCTCTTGAAGGTGCTCATAGGGGTAGGGTGTGCGTGTGTGCGTTCATAGGGGTGAGTGTATGTGCGTATATATGAGCGCTTGCATCTGTACTGTGCTAAAAAAATACATGTGGTGATTATACAGTCACTAGCTCACCATAAAGCTCTGTAATTTGTTGATGACACGATCAATTGACCAGTCAAACAGTCCACATGGCGCAACTAGTGTTGCACCATCAGCGCATGTTACCGTGGGGCCCACCTGTCAGCGCGTATATGAAATAAAGAAACGGTAGCTCACATCTATATTGTGTTAAAAAAATACATTTTGTGGTGATTATACGGTCACTGGCTCACCGTACAGCTCCGTAATATGTTGATGGCACGATCAATTGACCAGTGAAATGGTCCACGTTCATCAGCGCACATTACCAAAGGGCCCACCTATCAGCGCCTATATGAAAGACAGAAATGGTAAATAATTAGTGGTCGGTGGGGATTCGCAGTCGTGACCCCAGGTTGGCAGCCCGCGCGCCCTAACTACAGCGGAGAAGGTCGCCTTGTGATGATATGCTGAGCCGGCCCTTTTAATTGCACCCACGCACGAGCTACTGTGGTGAATACAAACACATCACACATGCGCCCGCATGCATGCATGCAATACTCACACGTACACATGCACGCACGCAACACTCGCACGAACACACGCATGCATGCAGGCATGCAACACTGACACTTACACATGCACGCACGAACACACACACGCACGCATGCATGCAACACCGAAACGTACACTACTGGGAAAGGGCTTATAGGTGAACACTAATTAGTGGCGGGCAAGGTGGGGCACCCGCCACAACTATTTTCGAAAATGAGCAGTGGCGGGTAATAAATTCTGCCCACCATAGTTAGGAGCTTAACTGTGGCGGGCGTAACCCGCTGCTCGCCACAGGTATGCCCCCCCAGGGGCCTCGTTTCTGTAACTTACCTGTGACGGGCGCTTAGACGCGCCCGCCACAAGTAGAGGACCAAGCAGTGGCGGGCAGACCTTAGTATCCGCCATTAGTTAACCTTGTCTGGTGCCCGCTTTTGGCAGAACATAGATGTGGTGGGTGGTTCACCGCGCTCGCCAGTGGTAGGCTAAATTGCTTGTGGCGAGCCATTCGACTAACCCACCATAGCTGCTAATTTTTTAAATTTTCAAAGCGTGACTCGACGAAAATTACGTCCGCACGGTCGGCCGGGAAAGATACTCGGCCATGCCCACCGAATTTCAAAGCTCCCCCATCACACCCAACCCCCCCCCCCCCCGAATGCCACCATGCTCCACCGGTGCCCGCAAGCGCCGGCAACGCGTGCCACCGCATGCTCCGCCACTGCCTCTTTCCCCCCTCAACCCACTTGCGCACCATCGGCCGCCCACCACCCCTGCTCTTCTCGGCCCCCACCGTCCCCCTTCGTCGGTGCGCCTCCGCTCGCACCAACGGACGACATCATCGGCCATCTCCACATACCCTTCTATCGGTGCACGTGCGTCGCCCTCACCAACAATTGCTTGGCCATCTCTACACAGCGCTGCTCTCGGTTGTTGCTTGAATTCATTGTTTTTGGCTATACATATTCATTGATCTCTACTCCTAATGTCTGAGATGGTAGAATAGTATCCACGGTTTATTTTTGTCCCACCACTTTCAACCGTTTTATTTCGCTAGTTTTTTTCGTCTCCGCTGCCCCCACCCCACCGGTTTAGTTTCGCGTGATCCTTTCACACAACGGAAAAAATCTGAATGAATCAAAACATTTCATACTGGTGCAAATTATTTAGTATTGTCTTTATGTGAAAGAATCAATCACGATCAATATTTAAAGATCAAATCTAAATTAATTAAACTTACCTTATAAATCACTCAAGCACATTAATTAGGAAACAAAAACCAGAGAAAAATCCACGTGCACTCCCTCCCTCAATCCCTCGCTAGCCCTACCGCGTCTCCCGTCTTCAGCCGCAGCCGCCGCCGCACCCCAATCCTCGCGATCCTCCTCCTCAAGACGTCACAGTCGCCTCCCCTCCTCCGTGATTCAGCCATGGCCGCCACTAATGCACTCCTCTCCATCGCCACCGGCCAGCCTTCACATCCACGTTGCCATTTCTCAACCTCGAACGATCTCCTCCAGGATGGATCCGTCCATGTCGCTAAATCGATGGAGGGGGACCTCCACCGTCGCCATTCTTCTTCCTCCCCGACCTCCCGTCGTTGGATCTGGCCATAGCCACAACCGACGTAGCTTCCCGCCCACCACCGACGACGCCAGCGTGGTGGCCACGGTGGTCGCTACCGGATCCATGGATGAGCTCACCCTGGCCTTCTCCTTGTTTTACTCCACGGCTGGGTCTGACCCTAGATCCATGGAGGACCAGTGCTATCTAGCTACGCAATCCCATCTAAGGCAAAGCATCTACAATATTTTGTACGAGTCAATTTTATACAGAATACTTCTAGGAGGAAGTAATATATGAGTTTTCTTTTAAGTTCCTTGCTCTTGCTTACTCCAGTATCTTTTTGTTGACAAAGGAATCAACCGACATTCCCCTGCAGATGGCATCCCACACTGTATTTTTCTAAATCGGGCATATGAAAGGAATTTTTTAAATACTAATACACAGATTTCTCTTAACTCCTTCTGTAATTTTAGCTTGTGTGTCTTGCTTGGTGAAAAAATATTATGTCTTCCTACACTGTACTTTCCTGAAACATGCATATGAAAGTAATCTCTCAAATACTAAAACACGGATTTCTCTTTACCCATTCTATAGTTTTAGCTTTGAAGAAATGCACAGCTACCATCTAAACCTATAAGGTAAACTTTTAGGCAAGCTAAAGCTGTTGCTTCTCAAGAATATGCTATTTTGCAAATCCAAAGTTCAGTTAGAAATGATAAATGTTCTACGGGGTTATTGGAATGGACTAAGTTATCTTTTTATGTCAACAGTCTTAGATGATTTCCCTCTGTTTTACAATCGTTTGGTTTGTTTTTTTGCATAGTATGTGCATGCTTGATAGGAATAACTAGCTCTTAGATAATTCTTGGCGAGGCATGCCAGTAGGACGGCCATTCCTCGTGTAAGTAACTGAATTCGACATTTGCGATGTATTCTATGAGCATGCTGGTGTAGTTATGCTACCCATTGTCTAAATGGAGGGCAAATCTTCTTTCTGATTTTTGGAGAATTAAATATACTATTGAGACATTCACAAAAGGGCGTGCCTGATGCAAGGATGTACTTGAATACCCAGGAGACCAGGAAAAATTGTATATGTTACCTAAATAGGGTTTCCATATTGTTTATTTAATTGTGCTGCTTTTGTGCAGCAATTAGATTTTCTAACATTAATATTATTGTTTGTTGCAGGCACGGTATTCACAATAGCATCCTATTTGAACAGCTCAAACTATTGGTCCTCTCATGGCAATGTTCCCTGCAGGTGTTCGTGGAGTTGGTCTGCAACAATTTTATGGCCAGCAACATTCAACGTTTATTAACCCACTACAGGTGAGCAGAGTTAACTTTTTTTCTCTGATGGATGCAGACCTTGTTAGCTAGCTGAATTTAATTTTGATTTACTTGATTTTTCTAAACAAGATGTGTGTAGATCTAAAGAAAGAAGAGAAGAAGAAGAAGAATCTTGAAGAAGATTTTGGTGAAGAACAACGTCAATTCTCTCTCTAACAAAGTCAATTTTGTACCTGCATTTTGATATTATGATTTATTTTATTTTGCTTATATTCTAGTGACCTATGTTCTATACTGAATGCATCTTTTATGAGAGAGAGAGGAAGGGAGGGAGGGAGAGGGAGAGAGAGAGAGAGGGAGGGTGGGAGGGGCGTCTTGGTGTCTATAGCTGTTGTGGTGCCTGCGAGTATTCTCACCCACCTCTTTCCCCTCTCTATATGAACCCTTCAATCATTTGCTTTTTGTTCGCGATCTGCTCTACTTGTTTTGGCTCATTACTTTGTCTTTTTCATGCGCTCATGTCCCTAACAGAATCCATGTATTTAGCTGTGGCATGTCTGGCAGCTTCAGCCGCCCGACAATTAATTAGTTCTCATCCCAGGTAATTTACTCCCCACCTTTATGTATCATGGATGGATATATGTGGTGGTCTGATGATGACTATGTTTGAGCAGGTTTGCCGCTTACAAATCGGCAGTGATTTATTTTTCTAATGTCAACTTGCACGTTTTCATTTGTTTTTTGCTTTTCCTTGTTTTGTATAATGCGTGGATGTTGTAGGATGAAGATGAACTAAAAATTTACAGCATGTACAAAACGAATGGAGCATCAACCATCACATCAAAGGTGATTCTACTCCTCATTAACTACCTAACCGATTCTCTTCTTTCTCCTTCACTGCAATTTTTCTCTTAAACCAGCGGCCAGAGACCTTCCCTACCGAGGATATGGACATTGGTGCGGTCTGTCATGAAGGATCTCCAGGATCTACGGTGAAGTTGTTTTGAGCACCCAAAGGTAATTCTGTTTGTATATTCCTGTCACTTGTACGCATACAAGAAGCTAAATGTTGTTTTTCTTTTTTTATGTTCTATCAATTTTTTTTCCATGGTTATCTCTGATACAGCTATAAAATGATCTTTTCAGACCAGTTAAATTAGCTCAAGTTGTCATTTAGTTTACTTCAAGTTCAGTTTTGGCTGCCATTTTAGTTCAGTTCAGTTAGGAGCCAATGTTTGTCATTCTGGCTATATGATATGATGTCTACAGATTTCCCTTTTCTCTTTTTGTGTAATGTAATTCCTAACTGTTTAGGTTAGCCACTGCCACTAATTCTCTAATGGATATGCCATGTGCATAGGAAGGGTGCACTGTTTTTTCTTTATCTTCATCTGAATTAAATCCATCCAGTGTGTATGCAGGAATAAAGAAATGTAGCTAAACACGGAGCATCAATCCTCGCAAATGCTATATTAAAGTACTGTATCAATTCCATTGTTATTTACACAAAGGGATGCATTAAAACCTGTGGGATCATGGCTCGTTCAGCTTGAACGTAAGCCAACTCTCCGGCTGTTGCATTTAAATAATAATATCTTCATTTGGCAACTATGTTTATTTTCATCGTTTTTCAGAGTATTTGTGATGTATCCTTCACTTACCGAGCAACGGGGTTGTCACGGATACTGGTAGAGGGCTTGGTGGACTACCGCAAAAATGGAGCACTCACTAAATAGTAATTGTCTACAATACCACATATGTATATGTGTGAACAATCTATATAGATATATGTATGTAAGATGTATATTCTGTTCCAGTTTATTTTGTGAGACTATTAGCAGCATCTGTTTTTTGTGCAAATTTTGCTTTTATTTGAAATTGCCCCCCCCCCCTGTTGCTCGTCACGGTCCGCCACTGTAGCCGCTCATCGCCGTTGAATTTTGGTGTAATGCCCAATGTAGTGCCATAAATCTCATTGTATCGTATAACCCTGATCTCATTGTATTGTATATTTTAATTTTATTGATGCATCAAGGAGTTGCTAATTTTTGCCAAGTGACATCTACGGTGCCAACGGAGCAAATAAAGTTAGTGCGATGAAGATACATGTCAGGGAGGATGTAGGACATGCACAACGAAATGGGGATATTTAGGATGTGATGAAAAACTACATGCTATGGCAGAGAGACATGGAGTAGAGCCAAGTGAAGTGATGGGCAGAGATGAGATGAGGAAGACAAGATGAAGATTTGTGGCCGGAAACAAACACAACATGATTTAGACAAGAAGGGCGCCGTTCCTCTCTCCTTGCCGCGTCACACCGCTGTGCCTCATATAGACGACAAGGCCACATACCTCCTCATTGCGTCACACCTTTGTGCCCGATTGAGGCAACTAGGGTGTCATCGTCGGCGAGCCCTTCTGCATCGACCAGTCGGATCCGGCTGTCCAGGATGCCAGACCGGTCGGCGCGCGGACTCGGTGCCGATGTGGCGGCGCGAGAGATTGTCGGCATAGAAGGAGGCCGGCGATGATGTGGCGAGGAGAGGAGGTTGTAGGTGACACCATTGGGAGAAGGTAGGTTATGGGGACATCAGGTGGTGGGTTCAACCAGTGGCAGGGAGGAGAGATGGCGGGGAGACGAGGGGTCAGTCGACGCCATGGAGGGTAGAGGAGGATGTGGCGACACCGTTGTTGGAAGGGAGGCAACGCGGATAGGAGCGGACGGGCAGCTGTAGGAGGAGAAATTTCTGCGTGAAGCATATTCAAATGTTGGCAACACTGTTTGATAGTTGGCCTGGGTAGACAACAACATATCATCCTGCAACTTGGTAAGTAAGGTCTCTTGTCCATTGTAGTCATGATTTATGGTTTTTAAACGCTACCACTTGTAGATTTATCTTTTATATGCATTCATCGGCTGATACATATCATAGTCGCCAGAGATTAAAACTCTGAGGTATTTAGTGAAATTACAAAGATTTGCGAGAGAATTCAACGACACACTCAAAATTACGCAACCCGGCTAAAATTCAGATATATCTAGATGGCAACGTATATTTCCGGTTGGTATTCTACTGAGCACGAATAGATAAATTTATATATTTCATTATCATAACATTCAAGATACAAGCATTTATTTTTGTTTTCCCTATATTAAAGATAATATTAATTTAGGAAATTGCTGGGATATGTCTGGCTATTTTGTTTTTTATTTCATGCTCTTGTGAAATGGTAAAAAATTGGGTTCGTCCGATTTGCACAGTTTGTATTCTTTGTTGCACATTTTTAGACCTTACACAAAAAAAATTCATGCTAACTAGGTATATTGCTTCTGCAGGATGGTTATGAGTTGGGGAAGAAGTCTTTTATTATACTTGAACAAATATCACGTGAATGAAGCGATAAATTATTATACATTGTCAAATTACCTTTTAATCAACTTACATTGCAAGTGAATTGGACTTCAATTATTATCCGATTGTTACTAGCTATCTTTTCTATACATGTGAAATTTAATATGTATTATATTTATATAACTCTAGCAAAATATTTCAAAAGGACGTAGCAACGCACGGGCATTCTACTAGTTTCAAATGGTTTTTATTATTCATTGCATGTGCTATATATGTTCATGTTCACGGGTTGTTCTGCTATGATGGATGAATATTATACAATTGATTGTGATGTATGTCGATGCTCACACACGGTTTGATTTAAATGAAATAGAAAAGAGTGCCAAAGTTTTGACAAAATGTTAATTCACTTCAATTTTGTCGAATTTCTGGCATTCTATATGTCCAATTTTTAGCAAAGGTCATACCAATTTTTTTTTTTTGATAAATGGCGATGGCCGGTGGTGAATTTCATTGCGGTTTTGTTGTCTTCTTTTACAGCGAATATGAATGAGTGCAAAAGTTTTGACGAAATGTTTGTTCACTTCCATTTTGTTGAATTCCTGGCATTCTATACATCCAATTTTTAGCAAAGTTCATGCCAATTTTTTTTACTCATTATGGATGCAATCTTCATTTTGCAGATAAAAGATGGTGAGGCATACACGGTCTCGGGCTGAGGCTTTGACTCCCTAACAGGATGTACATGGTCATGTTTATGAGTTGCACGAGGAGTGTTGGGGAACGTAGTAGTAAATCAAAAAAATTTCCTACGCATCACCAAGATCAATCTATGGAGAGACTAGCAATGAGAGAGAGAGGAGTGCATCTTCATACCCTTGAAGGTCGCGATGCGGAAGCGTTGCAAGAACGCGGTTGGAGGAGTCGTACACGCAGCGATGCAGATCGCGGTCAATTCCGATCTAAGCACCGAACAACGGTGCCTCTGTGTTCAACACACATGCAGCCCGGTGACGTCTCCCACGCCTTGATCTAGCAAGGAGGAGGGAGAGGTTGGGGAAGACAGCTCCAGCAGCACGACGGCGTGGTGGTGGAACTTGCAGTTCTCCGGCAGGGCTTCGCCAAGCACAAACGGAGGAGGAGGTATTGGAGAGGGGGAGGGCTGCGCCAGGGGAGAGCTTGTGGCCTCCCTCCCACCCCTCCACTATTTATAGGCAGGGGGGACAGGGGGCCGGCCCCCTAGATCCCATCTAGGGTTGGGG
The DNA here is from genome assembly GCA_011799875.1 of Thinopyrum elongatum. NCBI lineage: Eukaryota > Viridiplantae > Streptophyta > Magnoliopsida > Poales > Poaceae > Thinopyrum > Thinopyrum elongatum. Next base: position 387,864,921 of record CM022298.1, read on the forward strand.
GCGGCGGCCAAGGTGGGGAGGAGTGCCTCCCAAGTCAAGTGGAGGCCCTCCCCCTTTAGGGTTTCCCCTCTCCCATGCGCATGGGCCTTAGGGGGGCTGGTTTCCCTAGCCCATTAAGGCTAGGGCGCCCCGTTACAGCCCATGCTACTGTATTGGACGTGGTGGAACACTTTCCGGACTTCCGGACCCCTCCGGAATCCTCCGGAACATTTCGAAAGCTTCCCGGTACAATACCGAAAAAACCGAACTTTTTCCGGAACCCCAATAACAACTTCCCATATATAAATCTTTACCTCCAGACCATTCCGGAACTCCTCGTGACATCCGGGATCTCATCCGGGACTCCGAACAACATTCGGTATTCACATACTATTTCCCATAACAACCCTAGAGTCACCGAACCTTAAGTGTGTAGACCCTACGGGTTCGGGAACCATGCAGACATGACCGAGACATCTCTCCGGCCAATAACCAACAGCGGGATCTGGATACCCATGTTGGCTCCCACATGTTCCACGATGATCTCATCGGATGAACCACGATGTCGAGGATTCAATCAATCCCGTATACAATTCCCTTTGTCTACCGGTATGATACTTGCCCGAGATTCGATCGTCGGTATCCCTATACCTTGTTCAATCTCGTTACCGGCAAGTCTCTTTACTCGTTCCGTAACGCATGATCCCGTGTCTAACCCTTTAGTCACATTGAGCTCATTATGATGATGCATTACCGAGTGGGCCCAGAGATACCTCTCCGTCATACGGAGTGACAAATCCCAGTCTCGATTCGTGCCAACCCAACAGACACTATCGGAGATACCTGTAGTGCACCTTTATGGTCACCCAGTTACGTTGTGACGTTTGATACACCCAAAGCATTCCTACTGTATCCTGGAGTTGCACAATCTCATGGTCTAAGGAAATGATACTTGACATTAGAAAAGCTTTAGCAGACGAACTACACGATCTAGTGCTATGCTTAGGATTGGGTCTTGTCCATCACATCATTCTCCTAATGATGTGATCCCGTTATCAACGACATCCAATGTCTATGGTCAGGAAACCGTAACCATCCATTGATCAACGAGCTAGTCAACTAGAGGCTCACTAGGGACATGTTGTGGTCTATGTATTCACACATGCATTACGATTTCCGGATAACACAATTATAGCATGAACAATAGACAATTATCATGAACAAGGAAATATAATAATAACCACTTTATTATTTCCTCTAGGGCATATTTCCAACTGTCTCCCACTTGCACTAGAGTCAATAATCTAGTTACATTGTGATGAATCGAACACCCATAGAGTTCTGGTGTTGATCATGTTTTGCTCGTGGAAGAGGTTTAGTCAACGGATCTGCGACATTCAAATCCGTATGCACTTTACAAATATCTATGTCTCCATCTTGAACATGTTCACGAATGGAGTTGAAGCGACGCTTGATATGCCTGGTCTTCTTGTGAAACCTGGGCTCCTTGGCAAGGGCAATAGCTCCAGTGTTGTCACAGAAGAGAGTCATTGGGCCCGACGCATTGGGAATAACTCCTAGGTCGGTGATGAACTCCTTCATCCAGACTGCTTCCTGTGCTGCCTCCGAGGCTGCTATGTATTTCGCTTCACATGTAGATCCCGCCACGACGCTTTGCTTGCAACTGCACCAGCTGACTGCCCCACCATTCAAAATATACACGTATCCGGTTTGTGACTTAGAGTCATCTAGATCTGTGTCGAAGCTAGCGTCGACGTAACCCTTTACGACGAGCTCTTCGTCACCTCCATAAACGAGAAACATATCCTTAGTCCTTTTCAGGTACTTCAGGATGTTCTTGACCGCTGTCCAGTGTTCCATGCCGGGATTACTTTGGTACCTTCCTACCAAACTTACAGCGAGGTTCACATCAGGTCTGGTACACAGCATGGCATACATAATAGACCCTATGGCTGAGGCATAGGGGATGACGCTCATCTTTTCTCTATCTTCTGCCGAGGTCGGGCATTGAGCTGTGCTCAATCTCACACCTTGTAATACAGGCAAGAACCCCTTCTTGGACTGATCCATATTGAACTTCTTCAATATCTTGTCAAGGTATGTGCTTTGCGAAAGACCAATGAGGCGTCTCGATCTATCTCTATAGATCTTGATGCCTAATATGTAAGCAGCTTCTCCAAGGTCCTTCATTGAAAAACACTTGTTCAAGTAGGCCTTTATGCTTTCCAAGAAATCTATATCATTTCCCATTAATAGTATGTCATCTACATATAATATGAGAAATGCTACAGAGCTCCCACTCACTTTCTTGTAAACACAGGCTTCTCCATAAGTCTGTGTAAACCCAAACGCTTTGATCATCTCATCAAAGCGAATGTTCCAACTCCGAGATGCTTGCACCAGCCCATAGATTGAGCGCTGGAGCTTGCATACCTTGTCAGCATTATTAGGATCGACAAAACCTTCCGGCTGCATCATATACAACTCTTCCTTAAGGAAACCATTAAGGAATGCCGTTTTGACGTCCATTTTCCATATCTCATAATCATAGTATGCGGCAATTGCTAACATGATTCTGACGGACTTCAGCTTCGCTACGGGTGAGAAGGTCTCATCGTAGTCAACCCCTTGAACTTGTTGATAACCCTTAGCGACAAGTCGAGCCTTATAGATGGTCACATTACCATCCGCGTCTGTCTTCTTCTTAAAGATCCATTTGTTCTCTATGGCTTGCCGATCATCGGGCAAGTCTGTCAAAGTCCATACTTCATTTTCATACTTCTAGCCATTTGTTGGAATTCAGGCCCGCCATCGCTTCTTCATAGTTCGAAGGTTCACCGTTGTCTAACAACATGACTTCCAAGACAGGGTTGCCGTACCACTCTGGTGCGGAACGTGTCCTCGTGGACCTACGAAGTTCAGTAGCAACTTGATCCGAAGTTTCATGATCATCATCATTAACTTCCTCTCTAGTCGGTGCAGGCACCACAGAAACATCTTCCTGAGCTGCGCTACTCTCCGGTTCAAGAGGGGTACCTCATCAAGTTCTACTTTCCTCCCACTTACTTCTTTCGAGAGAAACTCTTTCTCCAGAAAGGATCCATTTTTGGCAACAAAGATCTTGCCTTCGGATCTAAGGTAGAAGGTATACCCAATAGTTTCTTTAGGGTATCCTATGAAGACGCATTTTTCCGATTTGGGTTCGAGCTTTTCAGGTTGAATTTTCTTGACATAAGCATCGCATCCCCCAACTTTCAGAAACGACAGCTTAGGTTTCTTCCCAAACCATAATTCATACGGTGTCGTCTCAACGGATTTCGACGGAGCCCTATTTAAAGTGAATGCGGCAGTCTCTAAAGCATTACCCCAAAATGGTAGCGGTAGATCGGTAAGAGACATCATAGATCGCACCATATCCAATAGAGTGCGATTACGACGTTCAAACACACCATTACGCTGAGGTGTTCCAGGCGGCGTGAGTTGTGAAACAATTCCACATTTCCTTAAGTGCGTGCCAAACTCATGACTCAAATATTCCCCTCCATGATCTGATCGTAAGAACTTTATTTTCCTGTCACGTTGATTCTCTACCTCACTCTAAAATTCCTTGAATTTTTCGAAGGTCTCAGACTTGTGTTTCATTAAGTAGATATACCCATATCTACTTAAGTCATCAGTGAGGGTGAGAACATAACGATAACCACCGCGAGCCTCAACGCTCATTGGACCGCACACATCAGTATGTATGATTTCCAATAAGTTGGTTGCTCGCTCCATTGTCCCGGAGAACGGAGTCTTGGTCATTTTTCCCATGAGGCATGGTACGCACGTGTCAAATGATTCAAAATCAAGAGACTCCAAAAGTCCATCTGCATGGAGTTTCTTCATGCGTTTGACACCAATGTGACCAAGGCGGCAGTGCCACAAGTATGTGGGACTATCATTATCAACCTTACATCTTTTGGCATTCACACTATGAATATGTGTAACATCATGTTCGAGATTCAATAAGAATAAACCATTGACCAGCGGGGCATGACCATAAAACATATCTCTCATATAAATAGAACAACCATTATTCTCGGATTTAAATGAGTAGCCATCTCGCATCAAACGAGATCCTGATACAATGTTCATGCTCAAAGCTGGTACTAAATAACAATTATTGAGGTTTAAAACTAATCCCGAAGGTAGATGTAGAGGTAGCATGCCGACGGCGATCACATCGACATTGGAACCATTCCCGATGCGCATCGTCACCTCGTCCTTCGCCAGTCTCAGCTTATTCCGCAGCTCCTGTTTTGAGTTACAAATATGAGCAACCACACCGGTATCAAATACCCAGGAGCTACTACGAGCGCTGGTAAGGTACACATCAATAACATGTATATCACATATACCTTTGGTATTGCCGGCCTTCTTATCCGCTAAGTACTTGGGGCATTTCCGCTTCCAGTGACCGTTTCCCTTACAATAAAAGCATTCAGTCTCAGGCTTGGGTCCATTCTTTGGCTTCTTCCCGATAGCTTGCTTACCGGGCGCGGCAACTCCCTTGCCGTCCTTCTTGAAGTTCTTTTTACCCTTGCCTTTCTTGAACTTAGTGGTTTTATTCACCATCAACACTTGATGTTCATTTTTGATCTCCACCTCCGCTGATTTCAGCATTGAATATATCTCAGGAATGGTTTTCTCCATCCCCTGCATATTGAAGTTCATCACAAAGCCCTTGTAGCTAGGAGGAAGCGACTGAAGGATTCTGTCAACGACCGCGTCATCCGGGAGATTAACTCCCAACTGAGACAAGCGGTTGTGCAACCCAGACATTTTGAGTATATGCTTGCTGACAGAACTATTCTCCTCCATATTATAACTGTAGAACTTGTCGGAGACTTCATATCTCTCGACTTGGGCATGAGCTTGAAAAACCATTTTCAGCTCTTGGAACATCTCATATGCTCCGTGTTGCTCAAAACGCTTTTGGAGCCCCGGTTCTAAGCTGTAAAGCATGCCGCACTGAACCAGGGAGTAATCATCACTACGCGACTGCCAGGCGTTCATAACTTCTTGAGTTGCTGGGAAAACAGGTGCGTCACCTAGCGGTGCTTCAAGGACATATGCTTTCTTGGCAGCTATGAGGATAATCCTAAGGTTACGGACCCAGTCCGTGTAGTTGCTACCATCGTCTTTCAGCTTGGTTTTCTCTAGGAACGCGTTGAAGTTGAGGGCAACATTAGCGTGGGCCATTTGACCTACAAGACATATTGTAAAGATTTTATACTAAGTTCATGATAATTAAGTTCATCTAATCAAATTATTCAATGAACTCCCACTCAGATAGACATCCCTCTAGTCACCTAAGTGATACATGATCCGAATCGACTAGGCCGTGTCCGATCATCACGTGAGACGGACTAGTCATCAACGGTGAACATCTCCATGTTGATCGTATCTTCTATACGACTCATGTTCGACCTTTCGGTCTTACGTGTTCCGAGGCCATGTCTGTACATGCTAGGCTCGTCAAGTCAACCTAAGTGTTTTTGCATGTGTAAATCTGGCTTACAACCGTTGTATTCGAACGTTAGAATCTATCACACCCGATCATCACGTGGTGCTTCGAAACAACGAACCTTCGCAACGGTGTACAGTTAGGGGGAACACTTTCTTGAAATTTTAGCGAGGGATCATCTTATTTATGCTACCGTCGTTCTAAGCAAATAAGATGTAAACAGATGATAAACATCACATGCAATCAAATAGTGACATGATATGGCCAATATCATTTTGCTCCTTTTGATCTCCATCTTCCGGGCACCATGATCATCATCGTCACCGGCATGACACCATGATCTCCATCATCATGATCTCCATCATCATGTCTTCATGAAGTTACCTCGCCAACTATTACTTCTACTACTATGGCTAACGGTTAGCAATAAAGTAAAGTAATTACATGGCGTTTTTCATTGACACGCAGGTCATACAATAAATTAAGACAACTCCTATGGCTCCTGCCGGTTGTCATACTCATCGACATGCAAGTCGTGATTCCTATTACAAGAACATGATCAATCTCATACATCACATATATCATTCATCACATCCTTTTGGCCATATCACATCACACGGCATATGCTGCAAGAACAAGTTAGACGTCCTCTAATTGTTGTTGCAAATTTTTTTACGTGGCTGCTATAGGTTTCTAGCAAGAACGTTTCTTACCTACGCCACAACCACAACGTGATATGCCAATTTCTATTTACCCTTCATAAGGACCCTTTTCATCGAATCCGATCCGACTAAAGTGGGAGAGACAGACACCCGCTAGCCACCTTATGCAACTAGTGCATGTCAGTCGGTGGAACCTGTCTCACGTAAGCGTACGTGTAAGGTCGGTCCGGGCCGCTTCATCCCATGATGCCCGCCGAATCAAGATAAGACTAGTAACGGCAAGAAAATTGACAAAATCGATGCCCACAACAACTTGTGTTCTACTCGTGCAAGAAACTACGCATAGACCTAGCTCATGATGCCACTGTTGGGGAACGTAGTAGTAAATCAAAAAAATTTCCTACGCATCACCAAGATCAATCTATGGAGAGACTAGCAACAAGAGAGAGAGGAGTGCATCTTCATACCCTTGAAGATCGCGATGCGGAAGCGTTGCAAGAACGCGGTTGGAGGAGTCGTACACGCAGCGATTCAGATCGCGGTCGATTCCGATCTAAGCACCGAACAACGGTGCCTCCGTGTTCAACAAACGTGCAGCCCAGTGACGTCTCCCGCGCCTTGATCCAGCAAGGAGGAGGGAGAGGTTGGGGAAGACAGCTCCAGCAGCACGACGGCGTGGTGGTGGAACTTGCAGTTCTCCGGCAGGGCTTCGTCAAGCACAAACGGAGGAGGAGGAGGTATTGGAGAGGGGGAGGGCAGCGCCAGGGGAGAGCTTGTGGCCTCCCTCCCACCCCTCCACTATTTATAGGCGGGGGGGGAGAGGGGCCGGGTTGGGGGCGGCGGCCAAGGGGGGGAGGAGTGCCTCCCAAGTCAAGTGGAGGCCCTCCCCCTTTAGGGTTTCCCCTCTCCCATGCGCATGGGCCTTAGGGGGGCTGGTTCCCCTAGCCCATTAAGGCTAGGGCGCCCCCTTACAGCCCATGCTGCTGTATTGGACATGGTGGAACACTTTCCGGACTTCCGGACCCCTCCGGAATCCTCCGGAACCTTTCGAAAGCTTCCCGGTACAATACCGAAAAAACCGAACTTTTTCCGGAACCCCAATAACAACTTCCCATATATAAATCTTTACCTCCGGACCATTCCGGAACTCCTCGTGACATCCGGGATCTCATCCGGGACTCCGAACAACATTCAGTATTCACATACTATTTCCCATAACAACCCTAGAGTCACCGAACCTTAAGTGTGTAGACCCTACGGGTTCGGGAACCATGCAGACATGACCGAGACATCTCTCCGGCCAATAACCAACAGCGGGATCTGGATACCCATGTTGGCTCCCACATGTTCCACGATGATCTCATCGGATGAACCACGATGTCGAGGATTCAATCAATCCCGTATACAATTCCCTTTGTCTACCGGTATGATACTTGCCCGAGATTCGATCGTCGGTATCCCTATACCTTGTTCAATCTCGTTACCGGCAAGTCTCTTTACTCGTTCCGTAACGCATGATCCCGTGGCTAACCCTTTAGTCACATTGAGCTCATTATGATGATGCATTACCGAGTGGGCCTAGAGATACCTCTTCGTCATACGGAGTGACAAATCCCAGTCTCGATTCGTGCCAACCCAACAGACACTTTCGGAGATACCTGTAGTGCACCTTTATGGTCACCCAGTTACGTTGTGACGTTTGATACACCCAAAGCAGTCCTACAGTATCCGGGAGTTGCACAATCTCATGGTCTAAGGAAATGATACTTGACATTAGAAAAGCTTTAGCAGACGAACTACACGATCTAGTGCTATGCTTAGGATTGGGTCTTGTCCATCACATCATTCTCCTAATGATGTGATCCCGTTATCAACGACATCCAATGTCCATGGTCAGGAAACCGTAACCATCCATTGATCAACGAGCTAGTCAACTAGAGGCTCACTAGGGACATGTTGTGGTCTATGTATTCACACATGCATTATGATTTCCGGATAACACAATTATAGCATGAACAATAGACAATTATCATGAACAAGGAAATATAATAATAACCACTTTATTATTGCCTCTAGGGCATATTTCCAACAAGCAGACCGATCATGCCGTAGATGGAGGGGTAGATGGGGAATAAGATGCAGATGTTGTTGAAGAGGAAATGCAAGATAGGGAAGGATATTCCGACGCTGCTGCTGAAGAGGAAGAGTTGGATGGTGCTGAAGAGGAAGGAGACCTCAATGGTGCACAAGATGATTTGGAAATTCAGCCGTGAAAGCGTAGGTCAGGGAATAAGGTGCCTACAGCTACTTACATAATAAAACAGATTAACAAAGAGGGGAGACCCGTTAGTACGATCAAGAACGCAATGAAATGGGGTAATGTCCTAGCTGCCATCACCCGTGAAAATTGTGGCATCAACGTTAGATGCATAAGGGGCCCTAAAACAAGCAACGGTCAAACCTCCTGTTTGGAAAGATGAGAGATATTTTCAAGTTCAACGACCGAGACAGTGCACTTGCAGAAATCCATGCCATGCGTGTGTTCACTAAGGCCTTGAATAGCAATAGATACCGTGCAAACAAGCTACTTGACGATGGGTATGATTTAGTGTATATAAGAAATCTATATCCTAGCACTGCGATGAGGAATGGAAGGAGTTCCTTGATTACCGAGACTCAGATGCATACAAACAGGAGAAAGAGAAGTTTGCGCAGCTCCGAAGCCAAATGGTAAGGAACCACAATCTAGCCACCCGTGGTTATGAAGGGACGCAGCCAATCTGGGATAAGCATGATCCTAAGTTTTCTTCACAAGGTCAACCGACACCCTTCACTGATATCCTAGATCCGTGTGCCAAGAAATATTTTTGATCCCTAGCATTGCTTCATAAAGAAACCGGACTCTACTACTTCGAAGACCCTGCGGTGGCGAAGGCGGCCGAAAGAGCGGTACTTAATTAGCCTATATATACAACCACAGTTTCCATCATATATATGTTTAGGACCAATTTCTAAACGATATTTGTTTGTTCATGCAGGAAATTTTTACCCAAAACACACCAAGCTCTGAAGAGTCGCCGGATGCCCCAAGGTGGTCATCTGACCCAATTCTGTATGGCCTCGACAGGAAGAGAGAGCCCACACGAGCATTGGTACAGCAAGGTGCTATACAAACGGTTTTTAACCCCTTTCCACGACGGCATTCTGAATCGTCGCCTAGTGAGTGACTGCGATAGGGGGGTCCTTCCCACACGACCCAGAAACCATCGGGGATAGGGAGCCATGATGCATACGGTTGTCCCTATAAAACTGTTTCTGATATCTCGAATATCCCAAACGCTTCATCCTTGCTACTCGTTTGTGCTCGCATTGCCATCGCAGTCGGAGTTTTGTGGTTTTACCTAAAACCAGGCGCACTCCAGGCACATTCCAGGAACGGGATTTTTTCAGGCGCAGTCCAGGCACATTCCAGGCACGTACCAAACTGGCTCTACGTTTGCCATGCCTGGCACATCACAAACAGTTCATCATTGTAAACCGTGTACGATAGGGCGACAATCACACACATTTAGTTTTCCCGCACCATTTGTGATATTGTCTGACATCACACACGGTTTGCAAACGGCAACTGTGTGCATGGTTACACACATTTCCTCTCCGTGAACCATGTCGGATTATGATGTATATCGCACACACTGTGCTTTAGATACCGAGTGCGCCATAATGACCTGCAGAGCGTAATTTCACCCTAATTTAATTGCTGCTATTTAAAATTGTACCTGATTTGAATTTGAAAGTAGGCTATAGCTTTATTCATATCCATCAGGTTCAAACAACCAATGCATTATTCGATTCACATGTACATATGTTCAAGAATTACATAAGCACCAAATAAAGAATGATGAACCACAGTTGTATACTTGTACTATTACAGATGGTAAAGAAAGAGGCGAAGACATTCTGGTTGCTGAACAAGGTGAAGCGGAATGGCCCTATTGTGCTCTCCTCGATGCAGAAGGCACACACGACTCTAGTCCAACCCCTTGTGATGGCCGGCCGCCAATCATGTAGTTTGAGAGGTAATCTTAAGTAAACTGCTTCAGGATCCACTGCAAAGGAAAAAGATTCAGACATTGTCATGTAACACAACTCATTACGGGCCGTAAAAAGAAGGCTACAGAGTTCTTACTTACCATCCTACAATTCACTGTTGTCTTGCATAATGTGTAAACAAATAGTTCGATTGACATCTTTTGACCCATTTTAATAACAATCTTTATCAGTTTCCTCACTTGATGCTGGTTCATGAATATCTCATTGCCCCATACGCAGAATGGGTCAAAGTGTGGATCTTTGGCAATTTCATATGTACCTAAAAGCACCAAGTTAATATTAGAACCTAAACAACAATTGCAAAATGATGTAGTACAACACTCCCTCCATCCTATTATATAAGATCTTATTACATGTATATCTAGACATCATCAGAACATTAAGGTAACACTCTTCCTTGTTGCTATGTAGCCTGGGATTGCATATTTAGTCATTCAATACAATGCATGTTGCTATGTGGCCTCAGATATATTAGATATGGCCCTAGTAAACCTACCGATAAATGGGTTACAGATATATTCAGTGAAATGTCTAATTCGACGATTAATCCCTTATCAGCCCCGAGGCTACACTACTAGGGAAAAGCCTAGCAGTAGCGCGAGTTTTAGGCGTATCAGTAGCGCGGGGACCCGCGCTACTGATACGGCACTACAGCTAACTTGTAGCAGTAGCGCGTGTTGACCCGTGCTACTGCTATACATGAGTAGCTGTAGCGAGCTTTATAGGAACGCGCTGCTGCTAATAGCTGCAGCGCTTTACATGAAGCAGTGCTACTGCTAAGTGCGCACTGCTACTAACTTTATTCCCCTCGCTACTGCTAGTTTTATTAGTTTCTGATTTTTTTCCTCATATTTGTTTTGTATTTGTACAGACTTTATACAATAATCTCTAGCATATCATACACATACAAATGTAATCATAGTATACACATACAAATAGTCTCATCAAATCATGTCATCATCATAATCATCATCCAACACAAAGTGGTCTCTCATCATCATCTCAAAAATAGCGATACAAGTCTCGAATACTTGCAACAACATCGTCATCCATCTAAACAATGATATACACGAGAAGAGCTATCACTATGAGTGAGAGCGGAACTATGAAGTACATGAGGTGACGGTTATGAGTCCTCTCTCGCGCTAGCGTGAACCTCAAGTAACTAGCTTTTGCTTCTTGTCTGCTTTTGAAGCCTTTATGGCTGGCACCCGAGACCCCCTCCACTTGCGTCTGACACTCGGGCCACTCGTCGTACACTCCCGGAACCATCCTTTGTACACGACATAACACTGCTTCTTCACCATCAAGAATCTAGGTACCTGTTAGAGATGCATCTTCACCAAGAGAATGTGCAATCATATGCAACAAAATATACTTGAGCAACACAAAAAAGAAAGGGTTAGCAGCTAGATGCAACATATAGTAAACATAAATAATCAACGCAGTTTCATCATACGCACACTAATTAACTAGAGGTACGCAGGTCATCATACCCAAACTAACAAAGTAGCGTTACGCAAGTTCGGCAGGGACCATGGACATCACAAAGTTTCATCGCTACAGAAAGTATACAAGTTCAACCGACACATATCATCATCATCGGCATCGTAAATCACTAGAACTTCCATCCTTCTGTATCATCGAGGATGCACCCTAGCTTCTTGAACGGCGTGAGGTCCTGATGTTGCATGCCTATGCGAGTTCGGATGTCGGCTCGCGATATAGGGCCGTGGTGGAACATCCCCTTCTATTCGACGACTTCTTTCATGGTGATCGTCGCAATGTCCCTCTGGATGCGAAAGAAGTCATCTCTAAGTTTATAATCCGCTTCTCCTTGAGATTCTATCCACTTGTGGATATGATCATCGTTTCTGGTTGTCATGCGAAGCTTTTGGTGATCCCTTCTGAACTCCATTGTTCCTGCTTGGTTTCGGGACATGGATGCAGCAGAAGTTAGTTTTATGCGAGAAACCCATCTTCTTATTCCTTTGTTTCTTGATCTGCAGGTGGCCACCCCTCAAGCTGAAGCCTTGGAGAGCATCATCTAGAATATTCATTACATGGGTGTAGTCCTTCTTCTCGTAGTTTCTGGTAGGGTCGAAATACACGGCATGGGAGACTCGCGGGTAAAGAACGATAAGGATGGCGCGCCCGTTGCTGCGGGGAAAAGAACACCTCAAATTATTCTCCATATGAGCGAGAAGGAATGATTGAAATGTACGAAAGGGTTGTCCGACACTGACTTACTTTGGATGATAAGGCAGGAGGACAATTTCCTGTTCCTTATTCTGTACCATGAAGTTTTCGAGGTACCCCCTAGCAGTTTTACGCTCAAAGTCGCCGAGACACAAGAAGGACTCTTGCATGTAGTATGGATCTGCCACACAGATTTACGAGACTTCTTCTCTCTTCATGACGGAGCTCATATGTAGCGCAAAAAGGCGGACGATTGTAAAATCGAGCCGCCTTGTCAGAAACATCTCGAAGATATGCTTCAAACCACAGGAAGAACACCTCCGTGGGCCGTGTGTCGACGTAGCACTTCCCCTCAGGCACACGAGCCACGTATGTCGGATATCCTAGATCCTTCGAGACTAGTAGGCTTTTCTTAGTTGACAACACATGGTCGTGCAGTCTCCTGAGATCCCTTGATATTGCCTCCAGCGGTTTCGGCGGTAGCATCGGCTCGCCCATGACATGGAACATGTCCGCACCTTTGACGGGTACACACTCTTCAAAGTCCGCCGTCTGGCTGCTATGTGCTCTGGCTTGTTTGTAGGCAGCAGAGCCTTTCTTCGCCGGTCTCCTCCAGTCCTTTTTCTTGGGATGACCTTCCAGACCCTTCCTTAACCCCTGCCCCAGTGTTGTCGGGCTAAGCACTGTACGACCCTCGGCTAGTTGAGCCTGTGTTGAGGCGGCATCTTCAGGCATGTCCTGTGAGGATTGCATGAAGAGAGACTTCTTGCAATCAACCCTGCTAGGACGTTCCTGCCCGGGCAGATCATCCATCTCCTCATCAGCATGCTAATAGCCCGAGTCATCATATGGCTGACTCGTCAATTCTAAATCATCGTCATAGGTGCCTGTATTGAGGAACCGAAGAGGGTCCTCGTCTAACTCATCATCCATTTTTTGTTCTACGGGGGCGATTACATCAGCCACTATTGGACCCCCTTCCTCGCGTTGTCTGCCGCTCTCACCCGGCACTACAGGTGCTAGTAATTCCGTAGGTGGGGTGGTGGTGTTCATACCTGCTTGCTGATGTGTGGTTATTGGTGTGCTCTCGGCCGGCTCCAGACGAAGAAGATTCTTCGGCCATAGCAGCACCCAACCCTTGCAGTTTCCAAGCCATGGTGGGGTCTCATTGTCCTCTCCTCCTAGCTGTACTGGAGGAGGCAAATCCTCATGCCCCGATTTCACACTCGACAAGGTAACCCTGAAGTGCCCACTGGGCATCGGCTGGCCGTGGAACGTGAGTTCCAAGGGCTTCGTTATCACCGCCTTTCCCACGTCCACCTTCTGGCCTTTGATCAAGTAGAGTATGATGCATGGGGTTTCGTCGGCCTGCAAAGACATGTCTGCGATGTAAAACATCCAAAAGGCAACGAAAACAGAATATTCTAGATATATGTTGGCGCGACATGTAATTACCGTGAGGGCGTCGAGCTCAGCCAAAGACTAAGGCCCGCCTAGCATGCCAGAGACTGAGGACGGGCTGCTATGAGTGGGTGCGAGTGCGGGAGCAGGCGCGGTTGCGTGAGCAGGTGATGGTGCGGTTGTGTTGTTCACCGACTTGCTCCCGACGAAGCTGGGCATGGGGAAATCATCTACCATCTTGTCTGGATTTTCCTTCGTCCAGTTGATGATAGCTGGGATCAAGTTAGTAGCGAAATCATTTCTGCAGGCATCTACAGCTGCAGCGACTGCCTGCTGTAGAAAATCATTTTTCTCCTCGGCTACTTTTTTCGCGTCCTCAGTTGCTTTTTTCTCGAACGCAAGCTTCACCTTCTCGTCGATGTCTGCCTGACTGAACTTCTTTTTCCGCTTCTTGGCCTCTGGGCCCTCGTTGTAAAAGACCTTCCATGTGGCGCCGTCTCCGGTGCCGTACACACGTCCACATTGTGGCCGCTGGTCCAAAGGGGGTCCCTTAAGTTCGTTCAAGGCCCGGTTGAGAGGGGTGTCCCACTTGGGCCTCATCGACGAAGACTGGCTTTCGGCTGCAAGCTATTGTTGCTTGTCCTGCAGAAGGAACATGAACCGTTTACGAATGTGTGGTCGACTTGATCAGAAGTTAAATGTAAGGTGGTAAAAGAATAATTACCAGTATTCTAATCAATTTCCTCGTGATCAGGTCCATGTAAAAAACCTTCTTTTCCTTGTCCCACTTGTAGCGGGCCCTCATGAAGTCACGCTCCAAGGGGTTGGTGAACTTAGTGAAGGGGTCTGGGAGACCCGCGGCTTCATATTCCGCGTCCTCCTTATCCCATATGGGACTTTTGCCAAGGTAGCCACAGCTTCCGAGGCATTGGTTCCCCGTGTTCCTTTGCTGAAGGCTCTTGAATTTTGCAGCCTTAGCCTTGGCTGCCTCGGTTGCGCAAGTGTCCTTGAACTTTTGGAACTCCTCTTCCATAAGTGTCAGATTTTCCTCCAGAATCTTGGACAGGGGTTCCTCAGCCTCAATAGCTCGTTTCACCCTCCCTTTCCAGGAGGCCAAATCATTGCTGAACATGCCCATGGCGTGATTATTAATCTTTTTCATTTTTGGATCATCCCACGGGTGTTCAATGTCGTCATCCCAGTCGGGGAACTTGAATCTCTTGTGTAGCTTTGTCAGGAGCAACTGCTTCAAATGTTCTTTACCCCTTAAGTCATCATCGTTGATGCTCGCGCATTCCCGTAGGATGCATCCGACTTGGTTCCCATAGGACTTGCGAGGTTCTTCCGGCTCTAATGGCTCAAACTTGCCAGGGGCCATCTTTGTGATCACCAGTCGTCCGATGCCGAGTTTGTTAGGTTTTCATATCCTCTACTTCTTTTGTTCGGTAGCGGCTTCGGCGCTGGTACCTTCTCTGCCGGTATCTTCCCCGCCGGTACCTTCCCCACCGGTCTCGGCGCCGCCATCGGTGCCGGCGCTGTCAGTGTCGATGTCGGCGTCAGTACCATCATCGAGGCCGCCCTGCAAACCTTGACTCTGCTTAGCAGACAAAAAGTCGAGGTACTGTTGTTCACCCTCATAATCCATCTCATCTGCATCGTGGTCAGAAGGCATGGTTTCTTCGTTGTTCGACATGTTTCCTATGATTAAGTCTCCTTGTTTAATTCTTAAACTATAATAAAATGAGAAATGACATAAAAAATGTCTATGGTTTGCCGGAATGCCGTTTCATTCCCGTCGCAGCAAATCCCGACACTCGATATGCCTACTTTCAAGCACAAGTCATGCCAAAATTCACGGGAAATTTCAGCATGACCTTTGCTAAAAAGTGGACATATGGAGCGCCTGAAATTCACCGGAACGGAAATTAATCAACATTCCGGCAAAACATAGGCCACTCGGATCATTTACCCTGCACAGAACCATCATTTCCCAAATATCACATGTCCACTTCAAATATAAGCTAGCTAGTGGGGGGGTTGTTCCACCACGGCCCTGTTTGAATCACATGTCCAAATCACATGTCCACATATCACATGTCCAAATCACATGTCCACATATCATATAGGGTTCATATAGCAACAATAGCTTTAACTAAAAAATTCAAATAGCAACAATTCTGTTTTTTCTTTAAATACCAATAAAAATTCCTTGAATAAAATTTGATACCTAGCTAAATACCAATAAAAATTCCTTGAATAAAATTTCTACCTAGCTAAATTCATAACTAAATTTGATACCTAGCTAAGGTTCATAACTAAATTCATCACCGCAAAAAAATAACTACCTAGGGTTCATAACTAAAACCTAGGTTTCATACTGCCATCACTAAAACCTAAGTAAATTAACCTAAGAACCTAATTAACCTACTGCCCTAACTAAATAGATAACCTAATTAACCTACTGCCCTAACTAAAACCTAAGTAAATTAACCTAAGAACCTAATTAACCTACTTCCCTAATTAAATAGTTACCTAATTAACCTACTGTCCTAACTAAAACCTAAGTAAATTAACCTAAGAACCCTAGCTAGAACCCTAATGGCAGAGAGAGAGTGGAGCGATGGGGGTCTTACAGAGGGTGCAGGGCTAGGAGGCAGGCCCGATGACGACCGAGGTAGGGAAGGGAGGAAGCAGAGGAGGGAGGCGTGCGGCGTCGGGGTCGGGGCCAGGGCCGAGGGAGGAGGCGCGTGGCATCGAGGTCGGGGCCGGGGCCGAGGGAGGAGGCGCGCGACATCGGGGTCGGGCCCGGGCGACGGCGAGGGAGGCGTGCGACGTCGGGGTCGGCGTCGGCGCTCGGGCTCCGGCGAGGGTGAGGGCAGGCGACGAGGGGGAGAAGAGATTAGGGGGATTGGGGGAGGAAGCAGAGGAGGGAAGCCCGCGCGGGGGTTATGTGAAAATAGCAGTAGCGTGTTTTCTGGAAAACGCGCTATAGCTAAGTTAGCAATAGCGTGTTTTCTAGGACAGCGCTACTACTATATGAAGTAGCTATAATGCTCTTCTGAGAATGCGCTACTGCTACATAACGTAGCTATAGCGCTTTCATTCAACCAGCGCTCCTGCTATTGTTTACATTTTTTCTTTTCCTTTTCTGTTTTGCTTACTTTTTTTCCTTTTCTTTTCCATTTTGTTTCTTCTATTTTCTTTTTCTTTTTTTCTTTTTTGCTTTCTTTCTTTCTCTTCTTTCCTTTTCTTTTTTGCTTTCTTTCTTTTCTTTTCTTTTCCTTTTTTTTCCGAGAGCCGGAACGAAGGGAAGGTGGTACAATGTATTTAACTAAGGTAATATATATTGTATCATTTGACCCATAATGTTTAAGTGTGCATACAAAATAGGAACATATATATTACATAATTTGACCCATGCATAACGGTTAAGTGTGCATACAAAATAGGAACATATATATTACATCATTTGACCCATAACGTTTAAGTGTACATACAAAATAGGAACATATATATTGCATCATTTGACCCATAATGGTTTCTCAACGTCGACGTTTCCATTTTTGAGTGAGCTTCTTTCCCTTCTTGTTCGTTGACGAATAATTGAGCCCCTCATTGTGACTTTTCCTTTTCCATGGAGTACGATCTTTCTTAGGTAATGTAGTATTGATCCTTCTTCTGACGTATACTTCATCGTCGTCGTCATCTTCCCTCATCGGGTTGTCGTACTGGTCGTAGTCTTCCTCGTTGGCGACTCCATCCATTCCAATGATGTTCCTTTTGCCTCTCCTCACGACAACATGGCTGGGATTGCTCAGGTCGGTTATGAAAAAGCATAGTGTCACGTGCTTAGCGTGTACCCATGGCTCATTTTTTGCGATGGCGTTCACGGTAGCGCTCTTGGCGTCGGGTATAGTCATGGTAGTGAAATACCGGTTTTCTCTTTCGACATTCTTAGCCCATCTGACACGGAACATCGTCGCACTATGCGGTCCAGAGTAGTCAAGCTCCCAGATCTCCTCAACCCTTCCGTAGAATCTCTCAGTTGCGCCGTTGGCGCCGGTCATGCATTCCATCGTCACCCCTGAGTTCTAAAAATCACTGTTCATATCTTTGTCCTCTGTGTCAAACGTATATCCGTTGATATCATACTTCTGATAGGTCACGAGGTTGGCCGCGGGGCCATGTGCTAAGGCGTATATGAGCAATCCGTCCTTAGAGCCCTCTTCCGGGGGATTAGCAAGAATATGTTGTTTGAACCAATGCAGGAAAGTGGAGTTGTGCTCTCTAGTAACTTCGGAGTCCATCCTACAGAGCCCACGGTCACGATACTTCTTTGTGATGCTTTCTTTGTGCAGTGTCACGAAAGGATCTACCTCGTCTAGATGATGCAGCACTACTAAGTTTGCTATGTCAAAGTCGTTGTGTGGATCCGAGTAGGCCACATGCAGTTCCCTGCGACCATTGGAGTGACCTTCTCCTTCGAGTCTCCCAAGGTGCTTCTTAATGGGCAAACCAACATCAGGCCGGTCTCCGCCATATAGAAAATTCTCGCAGAAAGAGATGCACTCTTGTGTCAGATAGCCCTGGAGGATGCTTCCATCCGGATGGGACATGTTACAAATGAATCCTTTGATGACCCCATTCATCCTCTCGAACGGCATCATGTTGTGCAGGAATGACGGCCCCAGGTCTATTATGTCGTCCACAATATGGACACAGATGCACCATGACGTCAAAGAACACGGGCGGGAAGTACATCTCTAGCTCATTTAGTATCACAACGATCTCTTCCTATAGCCTTCGGAGCTGATTCACACTGATTGACTTTCGAGAGATGACGTCGAAAAAGTTGCAGAGACCAATAAGCGTGTCACGGACGTGCTTGTCCATTATCCCTCTAAGGGCAACAGGAAATATCTGCGTCGTCATCACATGACAGTCATGGGACTTCATCCCGCTAAACCTTTTCTTCTTCGTGTCTAGATATCTGCTTATCTTCCCACAGTAACCGGAACTAACTTTGATTCCAGTAAGGCACTTGAAGAATTGATCGATCTCAGCCAGACTTAAGGTGAAGCAAGAAGGGGGGCAATAATCCTCTTCCTTTACTTTTTTGCCCTTCTTCTCTGGCGCCTCCATCTCCGTCTCTGTCTCCTCTGACTTTTTATGGGGTGGCATATGCAGATCTGCCCTGATTTTCAAATCTTGCAAGTCTTTTCTTGCCTTCGGCCCATCCTTGGTCTTATCCGGCATGTTCATCAGTGTCGCAAGCAAGCTCTCAAGGACATTCTTACAGATATGCATTTGATCAAGGCAATGAGGCGTGTCGAGTTTGTGCCAGTACTCCAAGTCCCAGAAAACAGACCTCATCTTCCATACCTTCAGCAGCGGCTTCGACGCCTTTTTCATCATATTTCCCGGCGTGGGGCACTGTTCCCAGTTTTTCAATAGCTCATCGATTTTGGTGCCGCTCCGCCTCACCATTGAATAGATCTCCACGGTTTCTCCACGGGTCGTCCTTCTCGAGCCATCTTCGATGCCCCATGTACATGATTTTCCCAGACCCGCCATCTTTCATTGATGTTAGCTGCTGAGATGTCGTATCATCCATGCACTGCGTGCATCCGCAATATCCATGGCACACCTGGCCTACGACATATCCGTAACCGAGATAGTCGTGCACCGTCGTGATCAGCGTGACTCTCATATAGAAATACTCGCCTTTGCTGGCGTCCCATGTCTTGGCCGGTGTTTTCCATAACATGTCTAACTCCTCTTGAAGTAGACCCAGATACAGATTAATATTATTTCCCGGTTGTTTCGGCCCTTGAATCAGCATGCTCATGTGTATGTACTTCGAGTTCTTGCACAACCAGGGGGGATGTTGTACATCCATACAAACACGGGTCATGTGATATGGTTGGTGTTCTGGTTGCCAAACGGATTCATGCCATCGGTACACGCGCCAAGCACGATGTTCCTTGCATCACATGTGAAATATCGGTATTCGCCATTGAACGCTCTCCACTGGCTTCCATCCACGAGGTGTCTCAGCTTCGGATCATCTCCATCGTCGGGCTTTGTCCTCTCCGCGTGCCGACGCATGAGCTTTGCTTCCTTGGGATCTACAAAATACCATTGCAGACGGGGAGTGATCGATAAGTACCATACAACTTTCTGGGGAGATTTCTTCCCGGCCTTCTTGTATCAAGAAGCATTGCACACCGGACAGCTGGTTTTTTCCGTGTGCTCCTTCCGATAAATTATGAAATCGTTGATGCATGCATGGTATCTAACGTGCGGCAGATCAAGAGGGCACATGATCTTCTTGGCCTCATCCACACTAGTAGGACATAGATTCCCCGTGGGAGGAACATCCTTTAGGTACTTGAGAATCTCATCGAGGCTAGTGTCGGTCCATTTGTTTTTAGCCTTCGTCTTAAGAAGTTCGAGCGTGAAACTCAAGCGGGTCACCTCGGGATTGCAACCATCATACAATGGAGTGTTCGAGTCTACCACCAGTTGCTGTAGCTTGGCCTCCTCTCTAGAAGCAGCTCTGTCAGTACTCATCTCCTTGCGAAGCAGTTCTTGAACATGAGGGTCGCGCATGATTGAACTTAGTACCGACGAAGTCTGCGGCGTGGAGTCCACGTTTTCTCCGCCGCCATGTCTGGCCCCTTCTCTGCCGCCATGTCCAGCCTCTTCTCCGCCGCCATGTCCGGCGTCTTCCCCGCCGCCATGTCCGGCCCCTTCTCCGCCACCATTATCGGTCATCTCCTCGTCTTGCCCCGTGTCGTCATTGCCTGCCCCATCGGCGTCCTCATCATCATCATCCTCATCTTTGATTATCCACCGAGTATAGCCATCCATGAAACCAGTCATGAGCAGGTGCGCCATCACATGACCATCCTCATAGGGGTCGAGCCAAACTCCTCCTTTGCATCTTCGACATGGACATAAAATCTCTGTCCGGTTATTTTCATTCATGTCCTGCACCGCCGACCGCAACCACCTTTCCACCATCGTTCCACTGACCATCATGAACACCTGCATGGTAATAATAAAAAAATTGATTATAAAAATACATGCATGCATCAAAGTCATACAAAAATTCGGCACGACCTTCCCTAAAAATAGGACCTATAGAGTTTGCCCGAAATTCGCTGAAACGGAAATAAATTGACATTTTGGCAAAACATAGGCAACTCAAGCACAATTCGGCAGCAACTCATGCTACACACACAATTTCCATCATATTGCCCGATTATGTCATATTGCACACATACACATATTTCCAATATTGTAAAAGCACAAATTTTTAATCACCTATCTCGAGATCGAGCACGGTGATGATGATGTCGATCGGTGTCGCCACATACCTATGGAATGATCAAAAGTGGACAAACATTACTTCTTGACAAGGCTAGATCTAGTTAGGGAGGTACATATGTCACTTCACTAAATGCTAGATCTACCTAGCTAGTTTGGGAAGGAGATGAGTTCAACTAGTGGAGGGGGAAGGAAAAAGAGAAAGGAGATGCATTAATGGAGGTGGTGTAGTTAGCTAGGGGCAATAAAGAGAGAGAAAGAGAAGTAGAAGAAGGAGTGTAATGGGGGGGGGGGGAGAAGTAGTGAGGAAGAAGCAAACTGAGGGAGAGAGGAGGTGGGAGCTAGGGGAAAGTGAAGGAAGAGAGGATGGGGGACGGGGAGAGGGGAGGAAAAAGGTGGTGGCTGCGGTTTAGCAGTCGTGCTTGGGTGTAAAACACGCTACTGCTAAGATGATAGAAGTAGCGCGCCTCTGGGAGAGGCGCTACTACTAAGTGGGGCCCGCCATGTGGCCAGGTTCAAACTAAGTAGTAGTGCCCTACCCAAAAAACTTGCTACTAATATCTATTGTCGCGGAACGGTCGGGCAATTTTAGTAGTAGCATTTTTTTCTGTGCCGTGCTACTGCTAAGTCGATAGTAGTAGCGCCTGGTCTTGACCCGCGCTACGGCTAAGTAGTAGTAGCGACTCTTTTTATCCCGCGCTATTGCTAAGGTTCTGTGTATAAGGTTTTCCCTAGTAGTGCTATATGGTACCAGCTACAGATATCCTGAACTGTGAGTATATATAAGCAATGCGATGAAACTAACCTCGATGGTAAACAGCAGCTGTTCTCAATATTGTCCTGTATGAGTACATATAAAGGCATGTTAAGCACAACAGGCTAAACATCAACCAAATATATCCATGGTAGATGACATAATCTACAAATGATAGCTTTAGTGTGCAGGTTTAAGCACGCTAGTTAAGCAAAACAAGAAGTGGAAAGGTATGTTAACTGCAACAGGCATAACATTTAAAAACAAACAAATATAGTCATTCAAACTGGTATTGTGTAGGTCTAAAGTACACTAGTTATTGTTAAAAAAACGAAAAGGCATGTTAACTACAACATCCTTAACAACAACCAAATATCGTAATTCATAGTGGTATTGTTGAAACTATTACTGATGAAATTGAACTACATGGCAAATAGTTGCACATATAGAGCATCACATTGTGAAGAACTGAAATAAACAAGGCATAAGGCCATCTCTAGCCAATCCTTTAAAAGTTCACGGACTAAAACCCTTAGTGGATATATATATATATACTCCAACAATTTTTGGCCGTTTCTAGTCGATCCCCTAAACTTAATGTTGTAAACTTCAATTTGATCAAGTTCAAAGCAGGTTCAACCGAAAGTAGCATGCATTCAAACATAAACATAGATAGTTTTGCATAACCGAACATAAAACATAAATTTAAACTAAGCTAAACTACTTTCGGTCGAAGTGGAGGTCGAGCCAATCCTTCCTCGTCAGGTACGGTGTGCCACGAGCCGGGTCCGGGCTGGTGCCATTGTCGGGGTCGTTGGGGAAGACACTCCTCCACTCATCGACGTCGATCTCCTCGTCCTCGCCGCCCAGCTCGATGCCCTCCGCGCCGCCATCCTCGCCGCCTTCGACCTCATCATCGGAGGAGAGCACGATAACCTCGCCACCCTCCACGCCAGCAAAGATCACCCGCTCCGCCTCCAAGAGCTCCGGGTGCTGCCGGCGGAGCTCTTGCATGTAGGCCTCGTCGGCGGCCTTGGCCTCGAGGCGCTCCAACGCCTCGCGGTCCTCCCACGCCATAGCCGAGCTCACCACCCCAGGCTCCGACGGAACAAGGTCGACTGGATGTGTGCCAAAATGGAAATTGAGCCTAGCCGCCGCGCCGTGATAGCGGACCTGCTAGCGGTCGTACTCCATGGCCGCGAGCTCGGCCGTGTGGAAGTTACCGAGACACCGGCAGGTGTGGGTCTCTCGATCCGTAATCTCGGTGACCCACGTCTCCCACCACCACTGCCGGACCCCGAGGTAGGACCTCGTCAGTGGTTGGCCCCGAGGGAGGATGGGGAAGCCCTCGAACCGGCGTAGGGGCGCGGCGGCGGGCGGAACGGGCGACCGGCGACGGCAGATCGATAAGAGCCCGTGGAGGATTACAGGGACACCTTGGCGGCCACCTCGCCGGCGTCAGGCAAAGAGGCTGCGATAAACCTCTTTTGGGCCATTGGCTCCTCGAGCTCCCCGGCACACAGGCAGAGGTTGAGGATGGAGGCGGCGGCGGCGGCGATGGTGGCGAACTACCGATGGTTTCGAGCGAGGGAGGGGTGGTGTGTGTCTGTGTGAGCGGAGGTTTTGGGAGTGTGTGGTGTGTGTGGAGGGAGGGTGGGGGGCAAGGTGGTGTTTGAGGAAATACCGTGGCAACTAAAATTTTTACTAGGCGGTAGTAAAATGCCGGGCTACTAAAAATTTGGATCAAGGTCGAGCAGATATTTTTGAGATTGCGAGGGATGCAGTGGCGGGAGTTACAAGGCGGGGCTACTGAAAATTTGAATCATGGGCGAGCAGATATTTTTGAGATTGCGAGGGATGCAGAGGTGGGAGTAACAAGGTGGGGCTACTGAAAATTTGAATCAAGGGATTGAAGCAGAGCGGGAGTAACAGACATCGCACACGGTCCGCACATACTAATCGTGTGCTATCAAGCATAAAAACCTTCCAGGCGGTAGATATTTTTGAGATTATGAGGCAGTAGATATTTTCGAGAGCGGGAGGCAAGCCTCGTGGAGCCCAATCTACTATGCCGATGTGAGTGACTACAGGGGCACGGGCGTGCCACACGGGTAGTCTGACCGAACCGTCTCTGTTGCGGACCCAATCACAGATGGTTTCTGCATCGAACTCGTGTACTGTTTATAAATTTGGCAAAAAGAATAACGCGGGAAAGGGTTAGAACACGAACACACTTGCATGTGGACCAAATATATGTACGAAAAGGGTGGTTTGATGTTCGAATACCCAATGCACAACTTTTATGTGGCACCTGTCGCACAAAGCGCACAGTATTGCTAGTCAGCCACCCTCTACGAACCCCACTTCGTGTCGGCGGTAAGGGAATCCTAGCTACGAATGCATGCCCCCAGATAGTTAGGTTTGAAATCTCACCCTACTATAACACAAAACCTATAGGAGTCCATCATATATATGGTCAAACTTCCCCTTTCGCTTCCAGACAAAGGTCGACTGTGTGACGACCCACAAATGTGTGTTTGTGGCGGGAGATGGGTGAGACCACATACGAACCACCTGCGGGTGGCCCTATACTATATTTAGGAAAAGGGTGTGCTGTGATATTTAACTACCATTCAGAACTTTGATGTGGCACGTGTGCCTAGCAAAATAGCCGGACTTCCCCGACCCCACGGAGGTTGCGGGTAGTGCGAAGTAGCCCCCCCCCCCCACACACACGTGTCGGGGGGAGGGCATCTCACCAAGACGTACTGTAACACGGACCAACCAGAGTCCAACTTGATCATATAACCTCTCTCGCAAAATGGGCTAGCTTGTCGCCGATAAACTCGCGAGGGAGTACTGTCTGAAGACAAAACCCACTCTGTGCATGTGGCCCAATTATGTATATGGAAGTGGTGTGTGTGGTGTTTGAATACGCAATGCGCAAATTTGATGTGGCACCATGCTTTGGAACTGTAAAATCCCCACACTGATCGAGGGTTCACGATGCGTAGCATGCATGCGCTCAAACTTAATTAGGCCTAAAATGATCGACGTACTATACGGTAACACGAACCAAAGGAGAAGAATCCACCCTGGTAACCTTTCTCGTCGTCGGTCGAAATGATGGACATCCACGCTGGTCCATGAATATATATATATAGGCTTGCCGCCCATAACCAAGCGAGTGAGAGTGTCCAAAAACAACCATTGCATGCATGTGTCCCAAACATATTTATGGAGGTGCGTGATGCATGCATATGTGTTGAATACCTAATGCACAACATTGATGTGGTGCATGCGTTCAAAATCGCACAGGTCCCCACACAGAGCAAGAGGTTCATGATGTGTCGTGTGCTCGCCCCACCCCCCCTTCGATCCAGCGGGATGGATTCATGTGTACACATACGCTATTATATATGCAATCTCACATCATGACCTATATCGCGAGACAAACAAAAAATTAATCCCCTCCTAAGTCAAAACAACTAACGTTTCTCATTGTCGGTGAAAGTGATGGACCAAGCGGGCCAACAGATGGAAGCACCCCCGATAACCACGTGGGTGAGTGCCACAGGACAACCACCATCGCTTGCATGGCCAAAACATATATATGGAGAGGTGTGTGGTTGTGATGTTTTGAATACCTAATGCACAACCTTTGATGTGGCATTTGCCTCAAAAACCGCAAAGTCCCCACACAAAAGTGAGGTTCATGTGTGACACCTAGTATATGTTTGTCCCATCCCCACTTCGACACATACTATATATATACTCCTACCCTAACACAGCCCCAAAAGAATCAATCCTCCTTGTTCATGAAATGTGCCTCTCTCTCGTTGGGTCAAAGTGATGGAGGACGACCTCACAGGCCCACAAATGGAAGCGCCGCACGCGAGTGAGTTCCTATAGGGCAACCACCGCCGGCATGGTATTGCGTGATGTTTGAATACCAATGCACAACTTTGATGTGGCACCTGCCTCGGGAACCGGAAAGTCCCCACATGGAGCGAGGTTATGACACACACACACACACACACACACACACACACACACATATATATATAGAGAGAGAGATATTATACATGTTGCCCCCACTTTGACATGTATTACATACTCCTACCGTGCATATACATAACACAAACACAAAAAGAACCATCCTTGTTGGTCAAATTAACCTCTCTCTCGTTGTACGTTCAATTGATCGACGAAGACCTCGCGGGCCCACAGAGAGTCACACGCGAGCGAGTGTCATAGGACAACCACCGCGTGCATGTTGTCGTGTGTTGTGTGATGTTTGAATACCCAATGCACAACTTTGACATGGCACATGCTTCGCAAACCGGAAACGCATGCACTACACAGAGGTTCACGATGCGTAGCCCCCTCACTTCGAGCCGGTGGGAGGGACTCATGTGTACGCACGTGCCCGAACTTTGATATGGAATCTCACCATGATCCACATAACACACATGCCAAAGATGAATCCACCTTCGGTCCGATACCTCTCGTTGTCGGTGGAAACTGAAAACCTTTGCGGGCTAACGAATGTGCACGTCGCTGCTAACCGCATGAGGGCGCGTCCGAGAGGACCACCAATGCATGCATGTGGCCCGAACATGTATGTATGAAAGGGTTGTGTACTGCTTTAAATAACCAACTAAGGACTTTGGTGTGGCATATATACATGGCTCACAAAATGATCAATAATCCCAGGAGGCTCACGACTAGTAGTGTACTAATGGACCGCCCCCCCACACACACACAGAGAGACACACATCCCGCAGCACCACCTCCACTCTGAGGACAACTGTCAAACTTTTACTGCAGTGAACATACGACCAAAGGAGTGTCATGTTAAAGTTTGAAAAAAAACAGAGATCATTTGACCCATTTTATACATTGATTGATTTCCTAGGGATTTAATGTGCAAAAATCAAATTTGAGCTACATGTGCACCAAAATGGATTGCAAAATCATATCTGTGTCCCTGGGTGCATGTTTCCCCATGAAAGAAGTTTCGAAACATTGAGAATGTTGATTTTTAAAATTCAGTAAATCCAAAACTTAGTTGAAATTCATGAAACTTATCGTGGTGTCGTATATGGACACCAGTCGACTGTGATATTGTATTTTTTTCGTCAAATTTGAGACAAGTTTTGATATAATCTACTTACAAATGGGAGATTGTTAATAACTAGCAACTAATATCTCATACGGAATATTTATTCGGACCGTGTGCTTTAGACCGTGCCATGCTTCGGTTAAGAAGTAAAGCGGCAAAATGAATCATCAAAAAACAGAAAAAATATACATTCCGCCACGCGCCCCGTGTGGTGTGCGAGCAGGCGTGAGTTGACGGGACGCATGCAAGCAGTCCACCGCACAGGCAGCCCGGGAGGCGTGCATGCAGGTGTGTGAATTGATGGGAGGCATTTTCGCTGTGCAGTGTCATCGGGAGGCGTGCGAGTAGCAGTGTGAAATGATGGTATAGGAATGCCAGAAGTCCGCCGCGCAGGCTCACCGGAAGGCGAGACAGCCTTTGACCGCCACCTGCCTCGCTCGCACTGGTCCGTATTAATGGCGTGCCCGAGCCGCCGGCCATAATAGGCGGCCGCACCCCCCAGTTCATAGTGGTCACCAAGGTCTGGACTCTGGAGTGTATGAGGATGCTGCCGAAGTGCACCATCGGAGGGAGTGGTGACGTCGGGGCTGGTGAAGCACCCGCGCAACGTGTGAAGCTGGGCACAGAGGTTGCTGTCACTGTCGACAAGGTCTCACGCGGGCAGCAGCACGACCTTGACTTCATCGGTGCCGTCGTGCCCCCCCCCCCAGCCGGAGCCGGAGGTCAACAGCAACTCCGGCAACGACTGCGACTCCGACGGAAAACCGGTTAGTCATCTATATACCCATTTGTGTGGCAAACATATCATGTGTTTTCTCTGGTTACTCCCCCCTCCCTAATTTTTTTTGGAATACAAATCGTATGGTTATCTTCTCTCAATCCGTGAAATCAGAGTAATTAAGATCCGTTAGATGCACGTAGTGTATTGATTGTTTGAATGGTATCCGTATAGGGTTAGTGATTAATTGTTTGTTCTCTACAAATGATTTTTGCTAATAACCCGACTAGGGTTAGCGTGCGTGCTAATAATTCATGGCCAGATCTTGAGAATTGATTTTGAATGTCCTACATATATGTTTGTGCCTTTTTTTTCTTCCAGATCTTGAGAATTGATTTTGAATGTCCTACATGTATGTTTCCGCCATTTTTTTCTTTCAGATTGGTATGTACATAGATGAGGTTCCAGCCAGCGCCACCACCGGATGTAGATCTTGGACCCGACAGCGCGGACAGAAGCGGCCAAGCCCCCTGGACCCGAGGAACCAGTAGAATCTCCGGCGGACCGCATCAGCGATCTCCCGGACACCATCCTTGGGGAGATCATCTCCCTTCTCCCCACCAAGGATGGTTGCCACACACAAGTTCTCGCATCTCGGTGGCGCACTCAGTGGTGCGCCGCGCCTCTTAATCTCGACTGTCGTCAGCTATCTGTCGATGATGATTCTGAACTCCCCGGAGCCATCATCCCCTCCCACCATGGCTCCGTTCAATGCATCTGCATCCTGGCATGCTACCTGCTAGACATACCCTACACGGTGGCCGCCTGGCTGACATCCCGTCAATTCGATATTCCAGCAGCTTGAGTTCTATCATGAATATGTATGTAACATACCACGAACCGATGTATCCGTGCCCTCACCACCGATGCCCATCTCGTGGTTTTCCTCCTCTCTCCACACCGCCACCTTTGCCGGTGCCATCTAGGAGACAATCTGGTACAAATGCTTTGACTCCCACTACTAGAAAAACTTGCACTTGTGGTGGTTGATCTGTCGGAGGCCGCACTGCAGAGCATCATCCACTCCAGCGACCCTGCCCTGGAGTGCTTGCTGCTTGTTTTTTCAATAGAAATTCGTATCCGTTGTCTCAAAATAAAGTCACCCCACCTTGTAAGCATGGGAATTTGTTTTTTTGGACATGATCTCATCATCAAAGATGCCCCTTCACTTCAAAGGTTGCTCCTTGATTCTACTATAGTACCTTCGCAAATAACTGTAGTCTCTGCGCCTAAACTGGAGACCTTGGGTGCAATTCGTGATCCTTTTAGATGGTTCAAGATGGTGTTTGGCTCCACACCTATTGAGGTACTGTATATTATTCACGTAAACTTTTGTAATCTACTTTTTTCATTTGTGCGCATAAGTTAAGTATCATCTTGGAGTACACTTTTGGTACTAATATTATGTTCTATGCTCAATGAAGAGCTTGTCCATCCTATCAGTGGTGGTGGATTCTGTCAAGACCTTACATATCAGTATGTGGTGTTTTGATCTGAACACGATTATTGGCTTGCTGCAATGCTTTCCATGTCTGGAGAATTTGTATATAAAGGTGATGATTTCACGCACATTGAAAGCCCATATATAATGTACTATAATTAATCATTCAGCTATCACTCTTTGAACAAAATCTTTTTTAGACATTAATTGTTTTCAATATTCATCTCTTTTTAGGCACTAACACATGGAGAAAAAGGTATAACCAATCGATGGTTCAAGAAGCATCGGGATTTTCTCAGATCTCATGACATTCGTTTGAAGACAGTAACGCTGGAAGGATATGCATCCAACAATGCAAACACTAGCTTTGTCACATTCTTCATGTTGAATGCGAGTGCACTATTATCTGTGAGGATTAAGTTTTTCGACAAGAAATTTCTCACGGCTGCAAGTGTTGAACAACATAAAAAGAAGTTTCAGGTGGACCTAAGGGCTTCTGATCTTCCTCGGCTTCTATTTACAACAACTTGTCCTCATATACCAATAGAATTTATGGCCCGGGATCTTGATTTTATGGATCAGACCGATCCATTTGATTGTGACTGCCGAAAACTTTGGTTGAGTTAGATGTCATTGTCCTGTTCAATCTGGATTTTGTCTAAACCTGAAG
Organism: Thinopyrum elongatum; assembly: GCA_011799875.1. NCBI lineage: Eukaryota > Viridiplantae > Streptophyta > Magnoliopsida > Poales > Poaceae > Thinopyrum > Thinopyrum elongatum. Next base: position 387,894,905 of record CM022298.1, read on the forward strand.
AGCAATTAATCCTCGCGCTTTTATACCGTTTGTAAGCTGGAGTTAGATATTGTTGCCCTTTTCAACTCGGCTTTGACCCATATTTTCTTTCATAATGGGCCAATGGCTTGCCATTTCTTTAATTAAGACATAAATATTATAAGCATTCACAACACAGGGAAAGAACATCACTCTCGCGGGATCCTTGAGATCTTTGTTCATTACAGAACCCGCAAGTTCTTAGCGCCCACCAGCACCCACAAACTTATTTTCAGCTAGCACACCAAATGGGATGTAATTCTTAATAAGAAAAGCTGCATGGTAGTGACAGATTTGGATTTGTCATTTGGGACCCATGAGGAAAAAGCCTATCCAGGGCGGTGCCGACTCGACAATAAACATTGAGAAACCTGGTTTTAAAATTACTGTAAATCCAAAACTCGCCTCAAAATCATGAAACTTGGCATGGTGTTATGGCATGGCACCAACATGTTGTGGTAAAAAATTAGTCCAATTTGGGACAAGTTTTGGTATAAACTTCTTACAAGCTGGAGCTTCTCGCAAAAAGGCTCATGGTTCCGAGAGGGAACTTGTCACCTATGTGTGCGAAATGACATACGATGTCTCTTCCCGCCTTGATTTATTTTACAGAGGCAACATGCAACTATAGGAGCGTCGTCCTAAAAATATGAAATTATTCAGGGTTCATTTTCCCTTTTTATACATTATTTGAGTTTTCTAGGCATTTTGGAACATACTTTGGTGTGTGCAAAGGTCATGTGTGTACTAGCCACCTATGTAATTGGATGTTCAATCTGTTTATGGAATCAAGTCCTTATAAGTTATAAGTACATATGTTGTTGTTCTGTGTGCAATGACATCGCACACGGACCATACTAGGGAACCCGTCGGTGATGATTTCATCAATCACTGACAATTGTATACCAGCAAGCGTTTGCCCACAACACACACGGCTTATTAGCAGCAATCGTCTGTATTATTATCGGTCTTCACATGCATTTCTGATCACAGACCTGTTTGCCACGTATCACACACATCTTGTTAAATTGAACCATTTCTGTTCTCTTGGCTCAAAGCAAACAGTTCATCCGAGTGAAACATATGCCGTATATCGCGCACACCTTGATATGGCTGACCGTTTCTTTTGTGTTGCCTAATCACAAACAGTTTATCCAAGTGAACTGTATGCCGTATATCGCACACGCCTTCATCTGCTGCCCATTTCTGTTGTTCCGCCTCATCACAAACAGTTCATTGAACTGAACCGTATGCCTAGCATCACACACGCAACTAAAATCTGAACTGTGTTTGATGTATCCGCCAACGCAAATGTTTTGCACCTTTTTGATAGTTTTTTTACATCACTATTTGCGATTAATGCATCGCACATAGTTTTGTCGAAGGGTCTTTGATTGTAGTGTCGCGTTAGCAGCATCCTGCAGTAGTGGAGGTCGTAAGCTCGTCACCGGCAGTACTTTCTGGGATGGCTACTATCCCCCCAAGAAAAGGATGACTAAGTCAGAAAAAGAAAGAAGGGACAAAGACAAAATAGATTAGTTAGTCAACGAAAGGTTAAAGGAAGTCTTACCTGATTTTCTAGCAGAGGTTCAGAAGCATATTCAGTCGAAAGGGTCGACAAATATGCCAGAAATGGTGGATACGCCGCGGGCCCTTGCTCCCACAAAGATCATCAGAAGCGCCTCGGTCAGTAATGTCATTCATGGTCATGGTGGCTCACCACATTCGTTGGAGGAAGAAATTCAATGCAATCTCCTAGCTAGAGTGAGTACTACTGGCGACTTGTTGGAGGTTGCAAAAGGTAGAGTCCTTATAGGAAATGTCATGCACAACAGCAAATTAAATGAGAACGTGTGGAAGGTTTCTTTGCTTAGGGTGTTCCCAGAATACCACACTTTGATTCTGCCACAGAACATTATATAAGACGGTGATGAGCCGTAGACCCTTTCGGAATGCTTTGCTGGTTACCTCAAGTGGCCTGCAATGCATATCATAATGGAAAAGCCATCCCCAAACAGAACACCGTCTCCGACCATCCTCGGCATTGCAGCACCACCACCATCTCCCAACATCCACGACATTGGACTGCCACCTAGACGATCTCCTCTAGGTATTTGCAACCCCGTATCGGCTAAGGATGTGTAGAAAGAGCACATGCTTGAAGAATCACGAAATTGTAATTATGCTGCAGATGAGGAGACGCCGCCAGCCCATCCCAAGACGCAACCTTGCAAACAACCAAATTTTACTCCAACAACACTCACTAGTGGAAAAACCGGCTAGCCACAACTTCCGTTTGTGGTGCGCCCTTTTTCATCAACGCCGGTACTATTTTTTCAAATAGTGCTGGCGTCGGCCAAATTGGTATGCCAGCTATAACTTACTATTGATGGCGTTTCTGGCACTTCCTGTGCCACTACTATGTGGGCCCAGTTGTCATGACCAGTTGTAGTATACTGCTGTCGTGCGAATTATAAACACGCCATAGATACTTAACCTTGTGGTGTCGTGCCATCGTCGGGAATGCCAGCACTAAGTTGTGCCTATATATAAATGTGTTGGCAGCCCCTTATTCTCAAATACATTCACTTCCATTCTCCACAAAATTCTACTCCCTCTTAGTCAGCTGCTTTGGTGACAATGGACCCACCGGAGCTTGTCAAATCGGCACGAGCCCCCTGTGCAAGCCCACGTTGGCGGGGCGTGTCGCAAGTTTGGGACTCCGCCGCCTTGGCCGAGCTCTCATCTGGCCCCGTTGGCCACGACATGCACTCGCCACGACTAATGCAGCCAGCCCTGTCTGGCAAATCATCCCGCTACAGTGCGACGTCCCTTCGATCCGGCAGCTATGCCACCAACGCCGAAGCTGCCAGGAATCGAGCGAGGGCACCTGTGCTGCTTTGCGGCTGTGGACGCCCTGCTGATAAGCATATGTCGCACACACAAAGTAATCCAGAGCGAGAGTTCTACATTTGCGGTAACCGTGGAAAGGTAATATGACAGAAAATACCTCGATCTTGATCTATTTCTGCTAATTTGCACAATTCAATATATATATATATATATATATATATATATATATATAGTGTCGTGATCATTAATATATGTGTGTGTATATTGTGATCCATAGGCCTTAGGGACAAAATATTACTACACATGGATATGGGTTGATCTCGTGCAAAAGTACGTAAGCGAGTTGCTCGAGTACTCCATTGGTGAACTAAGACAATAGATAGATGATATGCAGCTGAAGACTGATGTGATGCGCGGCCAAATCCAAAATTTCAAGATGCTTCAATATGCCCTTTTAGCTGGTGTTATGCTTGGCTTCGTTCACCCTGCTGGATCGGTGGCAGCTTTTTTCTCATGGGAATCATTACACGGATGATGTTCTTAGTCTAGATCAAGAGTGTGCAGTACTAGAAGTTATATGTATTTGTTATTATTTTCATCCTTCAACTATTATGTATCTAGACTAGATTAATGAGATGGATGTTGGTGTTCTAATTATTGGTTTCCCATGTATGGTTACATATTTACATAAAAATAATTAGTAAAAATAACAATATAATAAATAATTGGAAAATAAAATAATAAACTAAACATGTATATGAATATAAAAAACAATATGTTTAACACATAAAAGTAAAAAACAATATGTGTAACACATAGCAATGGCATTGGACACGTAGGCCAATGCCAGCAATTACCCCGCCGACCCCGGCCGGATTGATTAAAACATATCCCCCACACACACAACCATCCATCCCCATTAAATTGCCGCCACCCCCGTCGCCCTCGCCTTCGCTTCCACCGCTGCCTCCGCCTCCGCCTCCACCGCCGAAGCCCCCGACGCCGTCGCCGTCGCCTCCGCCTCCACCGCCATCGCCTATGCCTCCACCGCCGCCGTCCCCATCCCCATCGCCTTCGCATCCGTCCCCGTCGTCGTCGCCTCCGTCGAAGGCCCCGTCACCGTCGCCTCCGCCTCCACCCCAGCCGCCGCCCCCACCCCCGTCGTACCCCGCAACGCCTCCTCGCCGTCTACCGCCGCCGCGAGTGAGTTCTACTTAGTGTAGTGTAATAATAGTGTAGAATAATGTCGAATTTTGTGTGTACGAGTAGTGTAAAATTTTAGTGTAAGAGTAGTGTAAAATTTTAGTGTATTATATTATATGATTTGTAGACTATGATTTTAGATAGTGTAATTGTATTGTACTTCTAGTAGTGTACTTGTGGTGAAAGAATGTAGTGTAGTTGTAGACTATGATTTTAGATAGTGTATTTTTATTGTAGTTGTATGTAGTGTACTTGTGGTGAAAGAATGTAGTGTAGTTGTAGACTATGATTTTAGATACTGTATTTTTATTGTAGTTGTATGTAGTGTACTTGTGGTAAAAGAACTTAGTGTAGTGTACTCCCTCCGTTCCTAAATATAAGTATTTTTAGACATTTCAAATGGACTACAATATATGGATCTCTAGAAAGACTTATATTTGGGAACGGAGGGAGTACGTTTTATGCATTATAGGTTTTGCAGGTACTCGTTAATATGCCCATTTTTTACTAGCTTGTTAGTTATATATGCATTGTCACAGATGGCTCCGAAGTTTCGTGGTGTGCGACAGAAGGGAAATAAGTACTATGCCACCATTAGCAAGGACAATGTCATCCACGAACTTGGCCATTGGGACACCCCGGAGTTAGCGCCGCGCGCTTATGATGCCATGACAATAGAGTTCTTTCAGGAGGGGAGAATCTGAACTTCCCTGAGTGTCGTGAGTTCGCGATGTTCCTCGTGACTGAGGACATGAGGATATACACTAGGGTTGAGGAGAAGGAGAACAAGGAGGCCGAGATGCAGTTATTCGACCCATTGGTGAGCGACCTTGCGAGAGATAACAAACTCGTGGAGGCCAACAAGATGATGTTACTTCAGTATGCAGCCAAGAAGAGCACGGAGGAGGATCCCATAGACTGGGATGCCTTGGAGTGTCAGGTGGAGGGTCAGCAGGGGTGTCCTCGTTGGTCGACTAGGCTCGACCATGAGGCCTGTCCCTCTGGCCACTAGCTTAGCGCGGGCTACCTATTTCATATGAACTGTTTAACTTTATGCATGTTTTATGTTTGAACTACGCATGGTTTGTAGAACTGTTTAATTACAAGTACGTATGTGTTAATAACTACATGGGCGGATAGCGCTGGTTCGTACTAACTGCTTATGTTGCATTATATCTATGTGCATCTGTTATTAATGCTTATTTTTCTCAACTTCATGAAAGTAGTAAATGGATGCCCCATGTGAGACCTGTGGTTCAGTGAGATGCCAAAGGGATAAGAAGTTCTTCATAGATCTGCCGAATGACTTCCTCACTAGAACGGTATGTTTTAGTTGAACATGTTTTGATTGAGTTTCATATGATGTATTCGATTGTGCCCAAAATTGTGTAACTAGCTAGCTACTTCTTTCTTTCAATTTTCCTTAGGTCAACCCTTGCGGGGCAAGGCGTGACTTCTTAGAGAAGTTTAAAGTTCCAGTTGATGCAACCATCACATTCCAGTGCAACCTCATGAAGATGCTGATGGCCCAACAATTCAATTGTCTTGTCACCAATGAGGCAAACCGCACCTACTTCAGTTGCCCTGGTTAGAAAGCCCTTGCAAATGCTTAAGAGATGGAAGCTGGGGAGAGAGCCATGTTCTACCTCAACTACGATCATGATGAGATCATGGTCTACTACAAGCCTGCTGGCAGCGATGATGGTTCACTTACTCCGGACTATGACCCTGACTCCGCCCGCCAAAAATTCCTAGTTAGCTAGTTGGCATGCATGGAAGATATCATGTTATTATCACCTCTATTTATTTGAACTTGTACATTCATCTGTGTGTTACTTTTCCTACTTTGTTGAACTATATCAATAAGTGCATTGTTAAACTTAAATGTTGTCATTGGGTCTATTTATAGTTGATTTATTGACTGTTCTTAAACTGGATTATGCTGTCATTTTGGCTGAAATCGCTGATGTACAGCTTTTATTTCAAATATGAAAATCCAATTACTAGCATCATGAAAAGATGGAACGTCACAACTGATGCCTAATACTACTGGCATTGACCACGCGGCACACCATTACCGTCCAAAATACTGATGGCGTAGGTGCTAACGCCAGCGCTAATTTTTAACACTGGCGTCATATTGGTGGTGTCGGGTGTCCATGCCACCAAGGCTGTTTTTGGCATGCCATAGCTAGGCTTTTCTGCACTAGTGACTGAAGAATCTGGTGGCCCAAGAAGCGATGTCCTGTCCGCCCATTTCCGTCCAACCGGTGAAAAAAAAACACGCATCTAAAGGCTGCAAAAATGAACACTAAGGCAAAAACTTTTGCCGCCACACATGCAAATGGTAGACCACCAGTATAGAAAGCACTGAAGAAGTCCTTGGCATATGAACAATGTGCTGACAACCAAAAGCACCTGTCTATATCCCGGGTCAGAGAATGCTATGAGACAAAGCGTATGAGCACCTGAGGCTTGAGATGAGGATTCTACATGACAAAATTGTGGAAGCAGAGCTTGCGAATAATAAGCAGGGATCCATCATTAACCCAACACACTACAGTGCGAAGGTGCCAAAGGGATATACTTTCTTTGAAAAATTCAGCGGGGATAAAACATACATAGATTTCAAAGAGATCTTCTATATGTTCAGATTCTACAGTATCGAAACTTGCCTAATGAGGCTATGGGAGCTTTTTCAAGCCACTATGGTAAGAAGCAAGAAAATTTCTGATGTCGCCATAGCCGACCCTTATCTCATGAACGAGGAAAACCTAAAAAATGAGGAAGGGAGGCGATGCATGAAGAGGTACCTTCTGGATTTCATGCAACAGAACAAGGTTAAAAAGTTCCTCCTCGTGCCGTACCAACCCATGTACGTCCTTCTTTGGCTTACGCTTTCGCTTTTGTACCTTTCCATCATATATTTTTCGCGTCTCAAATTTTGTAACTTTGTCATGATCGCGCGGTATGTTTACTCTCTTTTGCGCAGCAACCATTGGGTTCTCCTAGTGCTAAGACCTCAAAGGTGCAATTGTTACGTGTTGGATTCCACGAAGAGCCTGGGAAAAGACTAGTCCCTCCTGAAGGACCTTCTAGATGATTGTCGTTTTGATTGGAATACTACAGGAGGCCACACGGTTGACAAAAACAACAAAGGAAGTGGAAAGAAAATGATTGCCTTCATATGGAACACTCTATCTTGTATGCAACAACCGCCGACTAGTCTGACATGTGGCTTCTACACCTGCATTCAGATGGAAGAATTCATACGGTCCGCGAAAATGTTAAATCATCATGATAAAATCCTCAAATGGGGTCAAGAAGTACAAAACAATTAGCCCAAAGCTGGCTTAGTGCTCGAAGAACTACAAGTCAAGTTCGAAGCTATCATAAACAAGGAGGTCCGCTTGTCGTCCGATCTATTCTATAATAATTCCGAAGAAGATGCATCCAACCAACAAAAGAGCCTTACGTAGTGCATTGCAGTGGGCAAAACTGAAACCGTGACTAAACATATTTGACGTCATGCACTATGTACTGATGACCATGTATTTTGTGTAACTCGTTTATTCTTAATGTACTTCTCGTTCTTTATTTTAAGTGTTTACCACTAGTTTTATTCCTGATTTGCTTGCATTTAATTGATAATTGTCCCCTATTTGCATCATCTAACGCTGCTGTGGAAGCATAATATATGCTGCAATGGCAGCGATTTTCATTTTAGCCTGGTGCATCAATCAGTGGCGGGCACTAACAACGGCCCACCGCTCAAACAAAACAGAGTACTGGTGGGCGGGCAACTTTGCCCACCATAGGTATGGCTGCCCACCACTGCTACGAGGGGGATAACACAGGCGGGCATATAGCGCCGCTCGCCACTGCTAGGGCCCTACCAGTGGCGGGCGGGCGCCTGCTACTGATGACCCCTTAGTAGTGGCAGGAAGTCAGTGGCGGGCAGCCAAAAGAGCATCACTCGCCACTGCTGGCCATTTGGCGCCCGCCACTACTTGGCATTCCTGCAGTAGTAGTACACATGCACGCAACACTCACTCGTACACATGCACGCACGCAACACTCGCACGGCTGCATGCACACATCACATGACGGAAGACAGACGCTCAACCTATACGTGCATGCACCCTTTGTTAAGGACATGGATTGTTATGAGTATTAATCAATCTTATCTATGATAAGCAGAACATTGATGTTTGCAGCGCTCTTTATGAATCACAACGTATCGAACGGGCTATCAACGTATATATGAAAACTTTAAAATTCTCTTACATTATATAATAGGCCAATCAACCTACATGAATTAGAAGATGTCACACTCAATGAACAATCATCTATTTATGAAATGCCCGCTTCTCACCGCCCTAACCCACCAAAAACCCCTCCCCCCTCCCGCGCGCGATTCCTGCCGAACGCCAGCTGCCCGCATGCATGCGGAACCGGCTCCTCCGTCATGCGCTGCCTGCGTTGGGTCACTGACATGCATGCCACGTACCCAACGGACCCACACGTCAGTGGAAGAATGCCCGGCTGAACACGCCTCCTTGCCGCATTCAAACGCCTCAATGAAACCCAGGTGGAAGCTGAGAAACCCACTCAGGCTCCATGTGACATGTCCATTCATGACCGGGCCAGCATTAAACACAATGCCAGCCGAGCACCTCGCGTCCGCCCTCTATTTAATCTCCTATTTAAATGAGGCCAGATGCCGACCAAGAATCACACACCTCCGTCGCTCCCCTATCTCCTCTTTCACCATTTTCTCCACTCTTACAATGGCTTATGAAGAGTAGTTATCCGGCATAGAAGCCGGCTGGGTGGCCCACCGAGCCTGGTGGATACGAGCTATGCAGCTCGCTAACCCACCTCCCTCGCCTTGCCCGATGGAGCCAGTTGCCGCCCCAAGCCGGCGCGTGGTTCAGCAACTCACCGCTGCAGGCCAACTCGACGAGGAGCGGCGAGTTGCTCCATGCCGGCACGGCAGGAAGCACGGGTGTCGTTGCTGCCTCCATGACGCCTCCTCATACCGTGCCTCCCATGTCTGTGACCGCGCCTCCCGTGTCTGCGGCTGCGACTCCCGTGCCTGCGGTCGCGCCATGCAGGCAGAGACAGAAGCCGGGTGTGCGGAGAGCGATGAGTCGGTGGCCAGCGCCTCTGCATCCGCCGCCATCATCAAGGAGAAGTAGAACACGGGAGGCCACCGCCGCTTGGGTCCCATGAAGGCCACCGCCGAGGCGACGCCGCCATACACAGCACGTGTCTTGCCGGGTCCTTCTGTTGCGAGGACCTTCATCGACCCCGATGGGCTCCACGGAAGCGGAGAAGCCTCCTTCAACTCCATCTTAGGCATCAGTAAAGAATTTCACTTAGTTGAGCGGTGGGGAAGCGAGCCGTCCTTTGCGCTGAAGCATATACCTCCGGGGCTCCCGGCAGTCCGGTGATCGTGCTGCCGGACATGAGGAAGACAAAGGGATCTTCGCGTGACCATTTAGACTAGGTATTATTATACCTGTGTAGTTCAGGAGTAGCACCACTTAGTTTATTTATAAATGTAATGAAATCTGTCATGTTTATATGAAAATCCGGTATTTTATATGAAATTTGTCATTGTTTATATGAAATATCGCCGTGTTTAAATGAATTTCGTCTGGTTGGTTGAGTTGTTTTCAGAATGTGTGCGGCTATAGTTGGATGGCGTAATTTGCAGTTCACCATTAGAGATGTTCCCTAAGTCAGTCTGCGGCCGGCTCGGGCGGCGAGGTGGGACAAATAAAAACCAGGTCATGTGAGCTCGTCTCCGACGAGCGCACTGGAGGAGGAGCACCCGAGCTCTAGCTCGTTCATCGGTGGCAAAGGCACGGGTGGACAAAAGGCTCGCCAATATTTTCGCTACCTCGGGCAAGATCCAAACAGCCCCTTCCAGCCCCACCCCTCCCAGCACATTCAAATCCTTCATTCGCCGTGAATTTTTGCCATGGGGATATTTTGCTGTGTGAAAACAAATTTAAATATGAACGAATAATCGGTGTCCGTGGTCTTCTACTGGGACACGGTTGGATGGCCTCATAGTAGTAGTGTAGACTAGTAGTTGTACAGTGGTAGGAGTAGTACAGTGTAGAGTGGTACGAGTCTCATCTGACACCAATTTCCTTGGAGTCCGTGCTACAACAAGCTACCCTAGGCAATGTTACTAGTAGTAGTAGTACCTCCATAGTGGGTACGTACTCCGTAAAATCAGATTTTCCCAAAACTAAGTCGCTCAACCTTAATTATTTAATTGTTTCCCTTCCTGCCTCGTTGTTCTTCCCCATGCAGCCAGAAAAAACGAGGTCGTGTGAATAGCAATTGATTACTCGTGTTGATGGCTGCATGTGTCTAGGCCAATGCATGCACTTTTTGCTTGGTGCTCATTGGGCAATTCGAGCAGAAAAAAAGGAGGGGCACTACTATAGCGTGTCGGACCGACCGAGTGGGGGTACCTCCATCCTGATTTATCGTTCAACATCGTATTTTGTGCCAATTTTGACCATGTATTTTACTAACAAAATGCTAATGCATGTCACAAAAAATTATATCATTGAAAACTATGTTCAAATACGAATCCAACAATATAATTTTTGTTGACATGCACTAACATTTTGTCAATTAAATATTTGGTCAAAATTTAGCACATATTTCAAAGGGGACCAATAAACCAGTACTCAACACCATGCACGCTAGTAATCGTAGTGATCTGAAAGGGCCCACTTCAAAAAATAAACAAAGTAAGAAAGGGTCCAATACACATTCAAGCATTTCATCACATATTTCTCTCGCTCTATCTATTGAATAGACTATGCCAAACTCCCCTGCCTACCGCACGGGAAAAGACCCGCCCTCGCCTTTTTTAGTCGGGGTTTGTATCGATGTATCGCCCGAAGTAGCAAAAACCAAGTTGTGTCTTGTACTCCTCCATCGTACTAAGAGTGGAGACGCCCGCTTTCATAAATGTTCTACTTTCTCTCACCGACATGTGGGACATATAGCAAGCGGGTCCGCGTGTCATGTACCAAATAATAGTGCAGAACAGCAGGGGGACGCACCCCAGTCGTAGCTCCGCGGTAGTAGTAATGAGCAATGAGACGTCAAATCACAAAGCCGCACCTATCCCGCAGACGGACGAAGCAACCATTATTTCACACTTTGCTGAATCCGCTTCTCCATCATCTCCTTCAAGAAAACCACATATTGCTTCTGTCGTTGTTCTACCTCAAGAGGGAGACGCATCGGCTTTGTACATCATGACACGTGGGACCGCAAGACAGGCCATGCTCCCCCGCCCACCGCTCGGTAAAATCACCTCATTTTTACTAATCTGGATACTATCTTTTTAGATCAATATAAACGGGCTTCGCCAACGAGCAAAACCAAGTGGTAGGATGCTCCTGTCGCGTTGGCGTAGCAACTCAGTAGGGTCAGTCCGCACACGAAATGGCGACACACTTACATGACCCCTTTCATAGACATGTGGGTCATCCACCGTCTTATTCCACGTGCGATGCACCGAATTACAATTCAGAGTAACGGTTGGACTTGGAGGCACCCCGGTCGTAGCGCCGCAGTTGTAGTAAATGAGCAATGAGGGGTCAAATCACAAAGCCCCACCTTTCCCGCAATAAGCTGGACGCACAAAGCAACCATCATTTCACTCTAGGGCATAAGAGCATAAAAAAAGAAAACCAATGATGCGTGCGGCAGCTACCTAGGGCACCCTAGAGTAGGAGCCTCCACTACAAATCCACTTCTCCCTCGTCTTCTTGAAGAAAACCGATGATGCGTGCGGCGGGTAGGTTCTGTACTACGACGTGTGATAACCCACAAGTATAGGGGATCGCAACAGTTTACGAGGGTAGAGTATTCAACCCAAATTTATAGATTCGACACAAGGGGAGCCAAAGAATATTTGTAAGTATTAGCAGTTGAGTTGTCAATTCAACCACACCTGGAGACTAAATATCTGTAGCAAAGTGATCAGTAGCACAGTAATATGATAGTTTGATAGCAGCGGTAATAGTAGCAATAGTAACAGTAACAGTAGTAACAATTTTGTAGCAGTTGTGACAGCAGTAATAGCAGTAGTAACTTAGCAAGAACAATATGTGGAAAATTCATAGGCATTGGATCGGGGAATTCGTTGGATGGTATTCATCATATAACAGTCATAACCTAGGGTGACACAGAACTAGCTCTAGTTCATAAATATAATGTAGGCATGTATTCCATAAATAGTCATGCGTGTTTATGGAAAAGAACTTGTATGACATCTTTTGTCCTACCCTCCCGTGGCAGCGGGGTCCATAAGAAAACTAAGGGATATTAAGGCCTCCTTTTAATAGGGAACCGGAACAAAGCATTAACACATAGTGAATACATGAACTCCTCAAACTACGGTCATCACCGGAAAGTATCCCAATTACTGTCACACTGGGGTTTACGGACACATAATAGGTGCATATGACTTGCAGGATCGGATCTAGAACATATATATAATGATGAAAACATAAACGGTTCATATCTGAAATCATGGCACTCGGGCCCTAGTGACAAGCATTAAGCATAGCAAAGTCATAGCAACATCAATCTAAGAACATGGTGGATACTAGGGATCAAGCCTTAACAAAACTAACTCGATTACATGATGAATCTCATCCAACTCCTCACCGACCAGCGAGCCTACGAAGGAATTACTCACTCCCAATGGGGAGCATCATGGAATTGGTGATGAAGGAGGGTTGGTGATGACGAAGACCGAAGATTCCCCTCTTCGGAGGCCCGAACGGGCTCTAGATCTGGCCTCCCGATGAAGAACAGCAGGTGGCGGCGGCTCCGTATCATGAAACGCGATGAAACTTCCTCCCCGATTTTTCTCTCCAAAAATAGGTATTTATGGAGTTGGAATTAGGGTCAGAGGGGCCACGAGGGCCCCACAACCCACCAGGGCGCGCCTGGAGGGGGTGGCGCGCCCTGGTGTATCGTGGCCAGCCAGGGCACCCCTCTAGTTGTTCTTGATTCCAGTATTTTTTATATATTCTGAAATAATTCCCCCAAGAGTTTTGTCCAAATCCGAGAACTTTTATTTCTTCACAAAAAAACAACACCATTGTAGTTCTGCTAAAAACAACGTCAGTCTGGGTTAATTTCATTCAAATCATGCAAATTAGAGTCCAAAACAAGAGCAAAAGCATTAGGAAAAGTAGATACGACGGAGACGTATTAACTCCCCCAAGCTTAAACATTTGCTTGTCCTCAATCAATTCAGTTGACAAACTGAAAGTGATAAAGAAAAACTTTTACGAACTCTTTTGTTCTTGTTTACATATATATGCTTAAGTAGCACCCAGGTTTTCAGCAAAGATCATGACTAACCATGTCAACAATAACTCTTAGGATTTATATTAACTCATATCAATAGCATAAACAACTAGCGAGCAATAATAAAATATCTCAAATGCAAACACTTTTTCAAAACAATCATGATATAATATGACAACAGTGGTATCTCGCTAGCCCTTTCTGAGACCGCAAAACATAAATGCAGAGCACCTCCAAAGTTCAAGCAACGAGTAAACATTGTAATTCATGGTAGAAAAGATCCAGTCATGATGCATTCAACATTAAACTATACACAATGCATGAGGATGCCAATAGTGCTCTTAGGTCTGGCGCTTGTTTGAGAGGGTGATGACTCAACATAAAATTAAATAGATAGTCCCTTCACAGAGGGAAGCAGTGATTTGCAGAGGTGCCAGAGCTCAAAGCTTAAATCAGAGATAAATATAATTTTGGGAGGTGCACCCTTCCTGTCAACGTTACGACCAAGAGTTATCAATATCTTCCATGCTAAACACATTAGCGGCGGTTCCCAAGCGGTAAAAGTAAAGGTTTACTCCCCCTCCACCAACAAACACACTCCACGGCTAGCCGAATCCACGGGTACCGTCCATACCAACAACAGTCCTGGGGGAGTTTTGTTTAATTATTTGCAATTTTTTATTTCGGGACTGGGCATACCTATTACCGCCCCTCTCGTGCAAGGACGAGTGAATAAACACTCATCATGAGAATAACCCACTTAGCATGGAAGATACTGACCGCCCCTGTCGCTCCATGAGCGGTCCAGGCACACAAAACAGATGTTCATTTGAAATTTTAGAGGTGGCACATGCAAATTTAGTTGGAACGGTAGGGTAATACCGCATATAGGTAGATATAGTGGACTCATCTGGAATAACTTTGGTTTAAGGATTTTTATGCACAAGCAGTATTCCCGCTTAGTACAGGCGAAGGCTAGCAAATAGGTTGAGAAGCGGCCAGCTAGAGAGCGAAAACGGTCATGAACATGCTTTATGAATAATCAACATTGAATATTAGCATGAGTAGGATATGAACACCATGAATATAAATATCATAGAGGTTATGATGGTTTTGATTCAAATACATGCATGAACATGTGCCAAGTCAAGCCACTTGAAACATTCAGGGGAGAATACCATATCATCATACTACATCACTATCATTTTAAGGCATGTTAACACCCAAGATAGATCATTATCCACTCCTAGCTACTTAAGCATGGCATGAGCAACTATAATCTCTAATTGTCATTGCAAACATGTTTGATCATAATATGTGAATCATGGATACTAGGTTAAACACATTTACAAAAACAAAAACAAGTTGAGTTCATACCTGCTTTTCTCTACCACAGTCACTTCATGAAATATCGTCATTATTGCCTTTCACTTGCACGACTGAATGATATGAAAATAATAATAGTGCAAGAGTGCCATGGACTAAGCTGGAATTTGCAACATTTTATTGAAAAGGAGAAGACAAAATAATTTGGGCTCTTTGTTAGATCAACAGTAATGTATATGAGAGACACTCAACATTTTCATCGTGGTCTTCTCCTTGGTATGACTCAATAAAAAAGAAAAGAATTTCAGAGAAACACACTGAAATATTTTTGGAGTTTTTAGTTTTTCTTGATGAAAGCAAATTAAAGAAGGAAAAACAAAAATGAGAAAAACTATTTACACAGGAAAGCTCCCAACAAGCAAATGAAGAATCGAGCATTTTTTTGGGTTTTCTTTTAATACTACAACCAATTTAAACTAGAAAGAAAAACCGAAAAGAAGCAAGAAATATTTTTGGGGTTTCTCAAAGTTTTTCAAACACGCAAGAAGAAAGTGAGAAAATAAATCTAGCATGGATAGTACAATGAAAAAGTGTGGACACCGACAACTGGAACGAAATGTGTGAACATGAATATAATGTTGGTGGAAATACGTAGTCCCCCAAGTTTAGGCTTTTGGCCTAGCTTGGTAATCACCACCCGTAGCCTGGGTAATAATCTGAGTGATAGCCCACGGAGGCTCTTGGTGCAGCCTCCTCAGCCCGTCTGGTAGCCTCGACCTCCGCATTGTACGCGCGGTCCTCGCTCTCAAGAACGTAATATCTTCTCTTACTGTGATAATCAAAGAGAGAAGGTGTAGGCAAAACAACAGGTACAATGGTTTCCTTATTGAACCTCAAGTTGTAAGTATAATTAGTGATTGTGCACTTAAGGAACTTATGGTGCTTCATGGCCTCAAAGTCTAAGTACTGTGTAGGTAGAATGGGATCGTTAGGCAAAGGTGACACACCAACCTCCTTAGCTAAACGAGATGCATATATCCCACCATAAAAGTGACCACTTTCAGCATTATGTTGCAATCTCCGTGGAATGATCGCTCCAAGGTTATAACGTTTAATTCCTGTCAAAGCAGTGTGTATGAGGCTCAAGTCAGGGGCACATAACGTGCTGCAATCCTGCTTGCCCATGATGCATTTGCCATTAAAGAGTGCAAAGTAGTGGATAGATAGAAAATGAATACTTTTTATTCTACCTTGTGCCACTCCTCTATCCTCGCCGTAACAAAGACTAGTTAAAAATCACTCGTACTCAGACTTTGGTGGTTCTTCTAGCGAACCCCAATATGGAATTTTCCACGCATCACAGAACACGTCTAAAGGCATGGTAAAGGGATGATCATAAAGGTTAAAGAGATAAGTGAGGGGCCCCACATGGGGACCACAACCCACCAGGGCACGCCTGGTGTTGCTGGCGCACCCTGGGGTCTTGTGGGCTCCAAGGGCACCCCCTCTGATGTCATTTGTACCAGAAATTCAGAAATATTCAGAAAAATTAAAATTTCAGGGCATTCTAAGCATTTTTATTTTTGGGCACTTTTTTATTCCATAGAAAATTCTGAAAATAGCATAAACATGGCAGTTTATTTTTTTTAACTAAGAAAAAGAAAAACAAAAGGTGGGAGCAAAAGGTTGTGCCTACTAAATTCATCAACTTCATACCTCTCAAAAATGATCCATTAATAAGGTTGATCAAGTCTTATTAACAACCACTTTCAATTAGCATGAAACAGAATAACTTTTGTAAAACACTAGGTTACCTCAACGGGGATATGCATATCCCCAACAACAAGTATGTCATATTTCTTTTTGGTAGTAAGTAGAGGTAGTTGAAGACTTCCAATAGTGAGTGTCGGAGATTTTTCAATAATATTAATACCATTCACTTGGAATTGTTTCTTCAGAAAGTGCACCGTATGCTCATTACCATTGATATGAAAAGTGACTTTGCTTTTATTGCAATCAATAACAGCCCCTGCAGTATTGAAAAAGGGTCTGCCAAGGGTAATCGACATGTTGTCGTCCTCGGGCATCTCAAGCATAGCAAAGTCTGTCAAGATAGTAACGTTTGCAACAACAACGGGCACATCCTAACAAATACCGATAGGTATGGCAGTTGATTTTTCTGCCATTTACAATGATATTTCAGTAGGTGTGAGTTTATTCAAATCAAGTCTTTTATATAAAGAGAAATGCATAGCACTAACACCAGCTCCTAGATCACATAAAGTAGTTTTGACATAATTTCTTTTGATGGAGCAAGGTATAGTTGGTATCCCTGGGTCTCCAAGTTTTTTAGGTACTCCATTCTTAAAAGAATAATTAGCAAGCATAGTGGAGATTTCAGCTTCAGTTATCTTTCTTTTGTGAGTGACAATCGCTTTCATGTATTTAGCATAAGGGGCCATCTTTAAAATATCAGTCAAGCGAGTGCGCAAAAACACTGACCTAAGCATTTCAGCAAAGCATTCAAATTCTTCATCATATTTTTTCTTAGATGGTTTAGGTGGGAAGGGCATGGGTTTTTGAACCCATGGTTCTCTTTCTTTACCATGTTTCCTAGCAACAAAGTCTCTTTTATCATAATGTTTATTTTTAAGTTGTGGGTTATCAAGATCAACAGCAGGTTCTATCTCAATATCATTATCTGGTTGTTTATCATTGTCTGGTTGAGTGTCTACATGAACATCATCATTATTATTTTCATTATCACTAGATGAATGTTCATTACTAGATTGAGTTTCAACATCAGAGATAGAGACATCATTAGTATCCTCAGGAGGTTTTTCTATTTCAGGTTCACTAGAGGTATGCAAAGTCCTATCATTTTTTTTCTTTTTTTAAGGACTAGGTGCATCAGTGTTAATTCTTTGAGAGTCTTAATCAATTCTTTTAGGGTGTCCCTCAGGATAAAGTGGTTCCTGAGTCATTTTGCCTCCTCTAGTTTCTACTCTAATAGAAAAATCATTCATATTATTATTCATTTCATTAAGCAATTCTCATTGAGATTTAACAACTTGTTCTAACTGAGTTTGAACCATAGAAGCATGTTTTCCTACACCCCTAACATCATTTGTGATTCTAAATAACAAGTCACTCAAGCGAGCAATTATATCAGAGTTGTATTTTAGTTGTTTCATAACATTTGCATTGAAGTGATCTTGTTTCATAATGTAATTATCAAATTCATAAAGGCATTGACTAGGATGTTTATTGTAAGGGATGCCACCTTCATCAAACTTTAATAAAGAATTTACCTCTACCACCTGTGGGGGTGGTGAATCAAGTCCATGTAGTTCTTCAATAGGTGGTAAATTCTTAACATCTTTAGCTTTAATACCTTTTTCCTTCATACATTTCTTTGCCTGTGGCATATCTTTAGGACTGAGAAATAAGATACCCCTCTTATTCGGAGTGGGTTTAGGCGGTGGTCAGGAAGAGTCCAATCATCATAATTCTTCAATATAGTATTCAATAATTCCTCAGCTTGTTCAATGATTCGTTGCCTAAAAAGACAACCAGCACAACTATCTAGGAAATCCTTAGAAGCATCGGTTAGTCCATTATAGAAGATATCAAGTATTTCATTTTTCTTAAGAGGATGATCAGGCAAAGCATTAAGCAATTGGAGAAGCCTCCCCCCAGCTTGTGGGAGACTCTCTTCTTCAATTTGCACAAAGTAAAATATTTCCTGTAAGGCAGCTTGTTTCTTATGATCAGGAAAATATTTTTCAGAGAAGTAGTAAATCATATCCTGGGGACTACGCACACAACCAGGAGCAAGAGTATTGTACCATATCTTAGCATCACCCTTTAATGAGAACGAAAATAACTTGAGAATATAATAGTAGCGAATTTTCTCATCATGAGCAAATAGGGTGGCTATATCATTTAGTTTAGTAGGATGTGCCACAACAGTTTCAGTTTCATAGCCATGGAAAATATCAGATTCAACTGTGGCACCCCGGCTCAGAGAGACTGGAACGCCCCGTATTCCAGCCCAGAGATTAAGCCTTCTGGAATATGGCACTGCTTGGCATAGAACAAATCAGCTCTTATTAAAAAGGGTATGGACACAAAGGTTCCGATATAACAGGGAATTACATCGGCACGGTGACACTACGCCTGCCAAGTTTGCTCTATGCTAGCAGCAGAACAACTCGTAGCAGCGGAATAACTTCTAGTAGCGGAACAACGACGACTACGATGGACTCCACTCCGCAGGGACTCTGGATGGAACGCTTATCCTAGCTCGCAAACTCGGCATCCTCGACAAGCAAGCAAACACGGCATGACCTGCAAACTGGCATGACATGCCAGGTGAGTATTTTGAATGTACTCGCAAGCTCACAGCAATCAAGACAAACAACAACATGGCATTTACAGGTTAAACAAGGATGAGCATGATACAACTAGAACAGCATGGCATGTACATGGTGAACCGGATACCGCTAGAACAATATCAGATGAGCATGGCATTTACATGTTACTCAAGACGTGAACAATGATGATACTAGCATGCAACATGCTTAAAAATAACATGGACAAACTTACTCTGTTCAGGGGTTACCTCGTAACCACCCTGGATATACCACTCTTACTTACCATCGTGGTTATGGGATCACTTCAATCATTATCAAGAATACCATTGTGATCCTCACAAGATCATCTCATCATTATCAAGAATACCATGGTGAACCTCCCATGACCACATCAAGATCAACCAACTTCTTTACTCATCGAACCAGGGTTGTTTATTAGTCAGGTTATTATTACTGTTGACCCATAGTGTGACCTACTATGAACTGGGCCCATATCCGCGGGTGCAGCTATCAATAGATTATACACTCTGCAGAGGTTGGTACACTAGACCCACACTACGGAACCCAAGGCATCGTGCTCCCATTCGGGTGGACCAACGGCATTCCGACAAAACCGATCTATTGCATGACACTCTCCCGGCCACTCCGACAAACTCCCCTTTGGGATAAGTCATGGGTGGCCCCGATGTAACCTCGTGAAATCCGCCACCAACGTGGCCGGCCACCGTCATGGCAAAACAAAACAAAATGGTCCCAAACGGGGACATTGGATATCCATACAACTTGGGCACACAGGGCTTATGGCCACCTACCTGATCAGGGTAGTGCACGCACATAACCTTCCCTAGTTGGAGGAACCGGCGAGAGGCATGAGAATAGACCGCATTAGGGCCTCCCATAAGACAAGTGTGGCTGCATTGGTCAGCTCAATTCGATGGCACTATGACTCAGCAAATAGATGTTCAAGTTGTATTAAAGTCCGGTTTAACTTGAATGTAATGAGCTGAGCCATAATAACAAGATGAAGTAACAATGCATATGAATATTATATCAACATGAGCATGGATGCAGAGCATAACCATATGAGTCATAGCATCAATAGCAATAAAGCACTTACTCTACTAGATGCAACTGAGCATGGTATAAGGAGGAGCATGAATAGCACAAGCATAACACTCATATGAACAAAGCATAACCACTAGCCTCAGGAAATAATTACCAGAATATAACATGATAATAATGGTAGCAAGAAATCATTAAATTAACAGATGCAAAATGATCACGGCATAGGAACGAGCATGGAATCCATAAGCATATAGAGTATTCACAAAAATATTAACATGCACAACTTATTTAAATATTCAAGTAGAAAACCAAGACTATTGGAAGACCATCATGCAAGTGGTTGTCGTTGCTTGCCTGGGGTTGACGGATTCTCCGGGAAGAAATGCGGGGAACTCACGGAAAGATTCATCGGAAACACTTCTTTCTCGGAGGTGGCTAAATAAGGGCAAGGGCAAAGTGGTCATTTCCAGTATGTGACAACATAGTGAAAATGGTACCAGCAGAATGGGCTCCACGAGATGAAGACATGGGCTTTGGAATCACCTGATTCGGAGCTACGGTCGCGGAGATACGGATAGTTGAAGTCCAGGGGCTAATCTATAAAAAGATCCTCACAAACAGGCCCCTGGCTAAAAAAATAGAAAACGCTTTCGGATCAAATATGCTTTCATCATAGGAAAACACATTTTGAGCCGAAGTAGAACGAAACTACGCTTTCTCTGAAGGAAATCGCGTTCAACAGAATACGTCTGCACTTACTCAGCGCATGCCCGGGGCTAGTCAACGCTTGAGAGACTTACACGCGGGCCCCATGGGATCTCTCTCTCCTCCTGCTTCCTTCTTCCTCCTCCCGACGCGAAGAATAGAGGAGGTCGCGGCTGAGCGTGCGCCGGGCACCGGCGCTCCCCGGCGACTCGGGCCGCCTCCTGCTATGCTCCGGCCACCGGCAAGATCAGGAGGAGACGCCGCACCCACCGGGACAGGGCATGAGCGTCGAGGGGGACGAAGGCAGTGGCGGTGCAGACTCAAGCGGAAACGGCCTTTGGCAGTTCTTGGGGGCGAGGCCACCGTGGCTCCGATGAAGAAGAAAGGGAGGGGCGGCTCGCGGGGTAGTGGGAAGGCCTCTGGTGGTGGACGGAAGGGAGGGGCTCCGCTTCGGGCTAATTAAGCCGGCGGGGAGCGGTGGCCATGGCGGCCATGGGAGGGTAGGGGAGGCCCTTGTGCTTAGTGGAGAGGCTGGGGAGGTTGCTAGGAGGGAGGAGAGGAGCTTGGTGAGGACGGGAGGCCTCGGGATGGCTATATATAGCCGCGGCGTCGAGGCCGGACGAGGACGGAAACGGCGACGCGTGTGCCATTACTCTGGCAAAAGCAGGGCCATGCGGAGGGAGGGGCGGCGTGTCTAGAGCACTCACGCGACACGGAGAGGCCACGGGAACGCTCGAGAGAGCTCGGGAGCGTCGCAGGCAAGCGAACAATGGAGGAGCAGAGGTAGCAGGTCACGGGCGCGGCCGATGGCGACTCGTCGGGCGATCTAGACAAGGGGCAAACAGATTCAGAGTGACGGTGACGGCACGAGGGAGCTACTGGACATGGCTAGATAGAGATAGCTCGAGGGAACGGACGAGAACAGTGGTCACAATTGCCAGAGCGCGGGCATTGGTATGCCAGACGCGTGGTCACCGCGTGAACATGACGATGCCACACACTCTGGTCCTGCAAACTATGCCTGGGAGGTGGATCAAAGGTCAGTGAAGTGACTCATCAACTTTAGAAGAGATAGGGGAGGCAAGAACAGGGTGATAAGAGCTAACACTGCTCCTGGACAGGAAGTGTTTGGACTGGGTGGGGGAGATCCAGCTGGGGATTTATGCTGAGCTTTTTCTGGCTATGATCATTCACTAATATAAGTATTGTGGCCAAGTTTCAGACCAAATGGAGGATTGTAACAAGCACTTGCTGTACAAACCACCATACTGGACGGAAATACAAAAGATGAAGCTATGCTCACATGGTTGATTTAATTGAGCTCAAATTTTGTGGAGCCTATTCATATTGGCATAAGAACAAACTGTAAAAATTTCACACCAATTGGACACACCAAAATGGTACTTCCTTCACAGTGGTTCTTGCTGGACAGGAACTTGGGGGAATTATAGAAAAATAATGGCTTGCTGAAATGAGCCAAAATTTTGTGGAGTGATGTTATATAGATAGAATAAGGTTCTGGTAAATCTTCATAAATTATGGAGCAACATAAAATATAGTTGCTTCACAACCCAAAAATATGACCAGAATCAAAGATTGGATGGTGCACTCACCATGAGGATGGAATCTTAAATATTTTTGCATATCCAAGCTTCATATCGTCCAAATGAATTTTGAGAATTTTGTGGGAATTTTTGGAATGACAGAAATGTAGGTTGCTTCACAACCTAGGGTAAAAAGAATTATTTCTTTAATAGAAAAAGGAATATTCCCAAGAAAAGGAATTTGGGATTGGTCAAAGATGGAAGTGACATGATCTTGGGATGAATTTGAGGATGACAAGCCACTAGGGAGACTGAGAAAAGATGATCTTCCTAGGATTCAAGATCACAGAGCCACAGAAAATCAATCCAAAGCAAAGATCCAAAGAAAAAACAAAAGAAAAAGAAAGGGCCAAAAATCAGGGTGTGACAAACCTTCCCCCCTTAAAGAAATCTTGTCCTCGAGATTTGGTTGCTCAGGGAACAAGTATGAATATTCTGTCTTAAGGAAACCATTTCTAACTCGGGTATCCTTTTTCCTTATATGATGTTCCGGTTGAATTTCATATGACTTGACTGTCTCGCTCTGGGGTAGTTTGCTTCTTTGTATCCTCATTCTGACGGATATTACCTCACATGTTCATGCTTGCACTGGCTCCAATTTCTTTCATATCTACCGACTTAGCTGGATGCGAAAGATTATCATGACGGGAATATATGCCCTTCTCACAAGTCCGAGAGTGGTTTCTGATGGATGTGTCACACTGAACACATTCCATGGAGTTGTGTACAACTTTCTTGGTGGACACCAAATATCTTACTCCTTGCATTGGGTTGCTCAAATAGCCGCATGTCCTTCGGGTTCAACACAGTGCTGTGAATCATAATTGTTCTCCTGGCGGAATCTGACGTCTTGCAGGTATTCCTGAATCACCTTGGCCGGCTCCACTGTTGTGAGTATCCAATCTGTACCAAGGAGTTGATTGTCACCTGTCGTGACCAGCATAAAGGAATATGGCCTCATAACAAGAGCATCTCGAGACTTGACGGACGGTGGTTCTGACAGAAGCATCTTGTTCACGGCAGGCTGTCCTTTAACTGATTCCCATATGTGAGGGCACATGCTTCGAGGCTGTTGTTCAACATTCTGATTACTCATATTGTCAGTATATCCATATGGATAGTAGACCATGCGATGCTTTAACACGGTCACTAAAGTCTATCGATTGAGCTGGCCTTTGGTCTGATGTGACAGACTTGGATATACCATACTGACGATTCTGAGCATATGTAGCTGGGCAAACGGGTTGCCTTCATATGAGGTCCTTTCCAAAATGGAGTAGACCCTTGGGCGTATGTTCATGGTGATCGATACTGAATCAGAATGTCCTGAGTATCTGCACTATTTTGGTCATGCAACGATTATCATACCTGTATTGCCGGTCTTGCTCCTTCATTATTGTTTTCTTTGCCTGGATCTCTTGTTGGAAAGAGCTTGGCCATATATATTCTTCTTGTTTCTTCGTGTGACCCTGGGTGCTGTCATATGCAATATTTTGGCAATCATACCTAGGCCCTTTTCATGACTTGGGTCATAGAATATATGTCAGGTCCACGTATGCTGGTACGGAGCTCATTGATGTCGTCAATCATACAAGATGGTGACAAGGGTTAATGATATTGCCTTGTCGGTTGTGAGGAGGCTGACCTTGATAACCACTACCAAGATGGTTGTCTTAATGTTGTATTTTTTTAAAGCTTGTCGGTTCTTGTATTACCCTCTGGCTTTCTTTCTCTTGCATAACTGGTGAGGTTTTCAGATTCTTACCTTGACTTCATCATCGTACCAGTGACTTGCAAGAATTTGGTAGCATGCTCACAATATTTAGAAGCAGCTGATTCTCGAGGCAGTCTGATTCTTGCTTCTGACCAAACTATTGCGGATCTGATTCTTGGAGGCACTGCCATATGCTGCCATCTCACTATGTAATATCTTGCGCCAGTGCTGTACTGAGGAAGATTGGATAACTTGTGTTGGAAGCCATCGAGTGTATTGTGCTGAGGAAGATTGAATGGCTTGTGCTTGAAGCTTTCATCAGGCAGCTTGCTGAAGAAGATTGGGTACCATACTTCAGAAGCTTCCCCGCTTAATGGCTTGCTGGGGAAGACTCGGTACCTTATGTCGGAAGCTTTTACAGTAGCTTACTGATGAAGCCTGACTATCTTGCACAGCAGACC
Source organism: Thinopyrum elongatum (assembly GCA_011799875.1). Classification (NCBI taxonomy): domain Eukaryota; kingdom Viridiplantae; phylum Streptophyta; class Magnoliopsida; order Poales; family Poaceae; genus Thinopyrum; species Thinopyrum elongatum. The sequence continues at coordinate 387,919,596 of CM022298.1, forward strand.
ATCCACATTCGTACTCGGGAAGATTGAGCAACCTTGTATTGTAAGCTTCTTTGGTAGCTTGCGGAGAAAGATTGGGTTGCGTACACCAGAAGCTTCTCTCTCTAATATGCAGACTGAATATCATATATATCCTTTAATATTCCTGCTGTCGAATACTTGTATGAAAAAGGTTATTCGACTATCCTTCTTGCTGAGTACTGAATTCGTAGCACATCCTGACGTGCTTCCGGGTATAACATGTTTCAGATTGTACTCAAACCTTGTATATGAACCATACCTTTTGACTCGAAAGATACGGTTGGTCAGGCACACAATTTGTCTTCCGGCTGATTTTATCACTACTGCTGTGAAGATTGCACACTGATGTAGACTTGATGCTGATAATCAAGCCAAGATATCCTTTGCATTCAGACCAGATATTCTCAATACAATGCAGTCGGCTGAGAATTCCGTAATGTTTAGCTGAGCTTCCAAATGTTTGCTATCCTTATTGATTCTTTGAGTTCAGAGTCCGTTGATGAGCAACTTTCATAAGGGGAAGTAAGGTGACACCGAATGCCCAAAGAAAGAAGCAAAAGAAATGACTAAAACAAAAGCACAAAAGGCAATCAAGATTACATACGAGCCATATCATATTTTACTGCTATTCACAACAATATGCATGCCTACTTAATCACACAAATCTCGCGAGAACTCCGGTTCTCCGATCTAATATGTTGTGGTGGTGTGCATGAAAGTGAATCCACGTGTGGAGAGATTTGGTGTAAATGAAGCTACACCAAATGCTGGTTTAACACCGGTTGCGTCTGGACGGACGTGGAGGTGAGGACGAACTTCGTGATCATGTAGCAGGACACGGATATCAAGGCCACATCATCTTCAAGCAGACGGAGGGGAACCGTACTCTTCCAAGGAATGTGCGACAAGATAGGATCGTGATGAAAAACATGGCTTGTTGGCATTGCCCTTTGCTAATAACAAAGAATATTAAGGGTTGCCAAAGCGGTGACTTGAAGGGCATGATTCGGGATAGAGACAAGTCTATCACCAAAACGATAGGGGTGGCTGACGGAAAGATGTCGACGCGATACCTGAGCACAAATCCTGCAAATGGTGTCTGGAACACTTGGTACCTCGGCATCACTCCGCTGGGACAGAGATGACGCCAAACACCGAAGAGCAGGTATGCAAAGAAGGAGGGTGCAGGTAGTAGATCAAAAATGATGCCACCTACACTCACAAGATCAACCGTTAGTGACAAGATAATTAGTCTACATGCATGCTATGCAACAAACAAATGCAGCAATCAAGTGCAGCAAACCAACTAGACTCTATACTACCGCTTTCTAATGCTTTTGTGGACTAGGGCATCCTACAGCCAGACCTGCTCTGATACCAACCGTTGTGACACCCTGGCTCAGAGAGACTGGAACGCCCCGCATTCTTGCCTAGAGATTAAGTCTTCTGGAATACAACACTGCTTGGCATAGAACAAATCAGCTCTTATTACAAAGGGTATGGATACAAAGGTTCTGATATAATACGGAATTACATCGGCACGGCGACACTACACCTGCCAAGGTTACTCTATGCTAGCAGCAGAACAACTTATAGCAGCGGAATAACTTCTAGTAGTGGAACAATGGTGACGGCGATGGACTCCATTCCGCAGGGACTCTGGCTGGAACACTTATCCAAGCTCGCAAACTCGGCATCCTCGACAAGCAAGCAAACACGGCATGACCTTCAAACTGGGATGACATGCCAGGTGAGTACTTTGAATGTACTCGCAAGCTCACATCAACCAAAAGCAATCAAGACAAACAACAACATGGCATTTACAGGTTAAACAAGGATGGGCATGATACAACTAGAACAACATGACATGTACATGGTGAACCGGATACCGCTAGAGCAGTATCAGATGAGCATGGCATTTACATGTTACTCAAGACGTGAACAATGATGATACTAGCATGCAAAATGCTTAAAAATAACATGGACCAACTTACTCGGTTCGGGGGTTACCTCGTAACCACCCTGGATATACCACTCTTACTTACCACCGTGGTCACGGGATCACTTCAATCATTATCAAGAATACCATTGTGATACTCACAAGATCATCTCATCATTATCGAGAATACCATGGTGAACCTCCCGTGACCACATCAAGATCAACCAACTTCTTTCCTCATCGAACCAGGGTTGTTTATTAGTCAGGTTATTATTAATATTGACCCATAGTGTGACCTACTACGAATTGGGCCCATATCTGTGGGCGCGGCTATCGATAGTTTATACACTCTGCAGAGGTTAGTACATTGTACCCACACTACGGAACCCAAGGCCTCGTGCTCCCATTCGGGTGGACCAACGACGTTCCGACAAAACCGATCTATTGCATGACACTCTCCCGGCCACTCCGATAAACTCCCCTTTGGGCTAAGTCATGGGTGGCCCCAATGTCACCTCATGACATCCGCCACCTACGTGGCCGGCCATCGTCGTGGCAAAACAAACAAAACGGTCCCAAACAGGGACATTGGATATCCATACAACTTAGGAACACAAGGCTTATGGCCGCCTACCTGATCAGGGTAGCGCAAGCACATAACCTTCCCTAGTTGGAAGAACCAGTGAGAGCCATTACAATAGACCGCATTAGGGCCTCCCATAAGACAAGTGTGGCTGCACTAGTCAGCTCGATTCGATGGCACTATGACTCAGCCAACAGATGTTCAAGTTTTATTAAAGTCCGGTTTAACTTGAATGTAATGAGCTGAGTCATAATAACATGATGAAGTAACAATGCATATGAACATGATATCAACATGAGCATGGATGGAAAGCATAACCATATGAGTCATATCATCAATAGCAATAAAGCATTTACTCTACCGGATGCAACTGAACATGGTATAAGGACGAGCATGAATAGCACAAGCATAACACTCATATGAACAAAGCATAACCACTAGCCTTAGGAAATAATTACCAGAATATAACATGATAATAATGGTAGCAAGAAATCATTAATCTAACAGATGCAAAATGATCACGGCATAGGAACGACCATGGAATCCATAAGCATATAAAGTATTCACGAAAATATTAACATGCACAACTTATTTAAATATTCAAGTAGAAAACCAAGACTATTACAAGACCATCATGCAAGTGGATGTCGTGGTTTGCCTGGCATTAACGGATTCTCCGGGAAGAAATGCAGGGAACTCGCGGAAAGATTCACCGAAAATGCTTCTCTCTCGGAGGGGGCTAAATAAGGGCAAGGGCAAAGTGGTCATTTGCAGTATGTGACAACATAGTGAAAATGGTACCAACAGAACGGGCTCGACGAGACGAAGACGTGGGCTTTGGAATCACCTGATTCGGAGCTACGATCACCGAGATACGCATAGTTGAAGTCCAGGGGCTAATCTGTAAAAAGATCCTCACAAACAGGCCCCTGGCTGGAAACCAGAAAGCGCCTTCGGAGCAAATACGCTTTCTGCACAGGAAAACGCATTTTGAGCTGAAGTAGAACGAAAGTACGCTTTCTCTAAAGGAAAGCGCGTTCAACAGAATACGTCTTCACTTACTCAGCGCGGGCCCGGGGCCAGTCAATGCCTGAGAGACTTACATGCGGGCCCCACGGGATCTCTCTCTCCTCCTGCTTCCTTCTTCCTCCTCCCAATGCGAAGAATAGAGGAGGCCGTGGCTGAGCGTGCGCCAGCGCTCCCCGGCGACTCGGGCCGCCTCCTGCTGTGCTCCGGCAACCGGCGAGATCGAGAGGAGAAACCACACCCACCGGGACAGGGCACAAGCGCCGAGGGGGACTGAGGTAGTGGTGGTGCACACTCCGGCAGAAACGGCCTTCGGCCATTCTTGGGGGCGAGGCCATCGTGGCTCCGACGAAGAAGAAAGGGAGGGGCATCTCGCGGGGTAGTGGGGAGGCCTTTGGTGGTGGTGGGTGGAAGGGAGGGGCTTGGCGTCGGGCTAATTTAGCCGGCGGGGAGCGGCGGTAGCGGCCAAGGGAGGGCAGGGGAGGCCCTTGGTCTTAGTGGAGAGGCTGTGGAGGTTGCTAGGAGGGAGGAGAGGAGCTTGGTGAGGATGGGAGGCCTCGGGAGGGCTATATATAGCCACGGCATCGAGTACGGACGAGGACGGCCATGGCGACGCGTGTGCCATTGCTCTGGCACGAGCAGGGCCGTGCGGAGGGAGGGGCGGCGTGTCTAGAGCACTCACACGACACGGAGAGGCCACGGGAACGCTCGAGAGAGCTCGGGAGCGTCGCAGGCAAGCAAACAATGGAGGAGCAGAGGCAACAGGTCACGGGCATGGCCGATGGCGACTCGTCGGGCTATCTAGACAAGGGGCAAACAGGTTCAGAGCAATGGTGACGGCACGAGGGAGCTACTGGACATGGCTAGGTAGCGATAGCTCGAGGGAAACGACGAGAACAGTGGTCACAATTACCAGAGCACGGGCATTGGTATGCCAGACGCGTGGTCACCGCGTGAACATGACGATGCCACGCACTCTGGTCCTGCAAACTATGTCTGGGAGGTGGATCAGAGGTCAGTGAAGTGACTCATCAACTTTAGAAGAGATAGGGGAGGCAAGAACAGGGTGATAAGAGCTAACACTGCTTTTGAACAGCAAATGTTTGTACTGGGGTAGGGGAGATCCAGCTGGGGATATATGCTGAGCTTTTTCTGGATGTGATCATTCACTAATATGAGTATTGTGGCCAAGTTTCAGACCAAATGGAGGATTGTAACAAGCATTTGCTGTACAAACCACCATACTGGACAGAAATACGAAAGATAAAGTTGTGCGCACATGGTTGATTTTATTGAGCTCAAATCTGGTGGAGCCTATTCATATTGGCATATGAACACACTGTAAAAATTTCACACCAATTGGATACACAAAAATGGTACTTCCTTCACAGTGGTTCTTGCTGGACAGGAACTTGGGGGAATTATAGAATAACAATGGCTTGATGAAATGAGCCGAAATTTTGTGGAGTGATGTTATATAGATAGAATAAGGTTCTGGTAAATCTTCATAAATTATGGAGCAACATAAAATATAGTTGCTTCACAACCCAAAAATAAGACCAGAATCAAAGATTGGATGGTGCACTCACCATGAGGATGGAATCTTGAATATTTTTTCATATCCAAGCTTCATATGGTCGAAATGAATTTTGATAATTTTGTGGTAATTTTTGGAATGACAGAAATGTAGGTTGCTTCACAACCTAGGGCAAAAAGAATTATTCCTTTAATAGAAAAAGGAATATTCCCAAGAAAAGGAATTTGGGATTGGTCAAAGATGGAAGTGACATGATCTTGAATTTGAGGATGACAAGCCACTAGGGAGACTGAGAAGAGATGATCTTCCTAGGTTTCAAGACCACAGAGCCATAGAAAATCAATCCAAAGCAAAAATCCAAAGAAAAACAAAAGAAAAAGAAAGGGCTGGGTCAGAACTCTTATCTTGACAGGTATCTATTTCCGGGCTAGAGACCCGGGTGTATGCTAGCATAAGCTTCAGAGATCGCAATCCCTCCTTCCTCACTTCGATGGTAGCAACGAGGTGAGCGATGGGGGGGATGTGGATCTCCCTGTTATCAGGTTTAAGCCTGATCTGGTTGTAGGCCATAGGCCTACTAACGGAGATTCCTTTAGCTCGGAATTGATCTGACAGGTTATCTACCGAAGGGGTTCTCACCGGGGATATTCGGTGGGATGTTCTTCGGATACTTCAACGGGATCTAGCTTTAAGGCCAGGCCCCGAATTGAGTCGGCTCCCTTTACATCCACCGAACCCGAGGTCAAGGCGTCGGGCTCGGTGGGTTCTTCAAAAGCAGGACTTTGCTGTGGGCCGGTGCCGAACTCCAAGTTTCGGTGGCTGGTTTCGTGATCAGCGGTGAGATTTTCAACCGGGCTCAAGCGACCGGTCGGGTCGGCGCGGAAAGTGATGTTACAGAACGTAAAGAACTGGCCGGGGACGAAGATGTCCCCGGCGCTGGAGGGGTTTCCGATGAACAGTTGGGCCATTGATCCTTCGGCGATACGCAGTGAAACTCTCAATGAAAGCACCAATGTCGGTGTCAAAACCGGCGAATCTCGAGTAGGAGGTCCCAAGCTATGGATCTAGGATCGATGGGGAACAAGGGATGTTGAACACGGTATTTACCTAGGTTCGGGCCCTCTCGAAGAGGTAAAACCCTACGTCTTGCTTGATTGTATTTGATGTATGGTATGGTTACAGAGTAGATCTACCTCGAGATTAGGCAAGCTAAACCCTAAGGAAATGAGGTGATGAATGTAGCTCCAGCCCTAAAGACTAAAACCCTCCGGTTTATATAGGCACTGGTAGGGTTAGGGTCACACGCGATCGGTTACAAAGAAAGGAAGATCCTGCCTAATCTTGGCTTGGAGGGCACACCACGGCTCCGAAGATTTCTTGTCCAATCACGGGTCCGCACTCTGGCTCAGCCCCATAGTGGCCCATCAGTCCGGCCCATATCCAGAGGGTAGACAGTTCAAGGACCCCTTAATCCAGGACTCCCTCAGGGGGGACAACATAAATGAGAACGAGCAGGTTTAGATTTCCTATGCTCACATAGCAAAAAATCGCCGAGGAGATAAAAAATGGGACAAATGCAAACATGCTGCCTGAATGTTATGCGGCTCTCGGCAACCACATTTCATTCTAGCAATCAGGGTGTGACATCAACCAAAGTAATCAACTCTGGGTCGACAGAGAATTCATAATCCTTATCAGTAACAAAGATAGGTGAAGTAGCAAACTTAGGATCACATTTCATTCTAGCATTCCAAGATTTTTCTTTCAGTTTGCATAATAATTTCTTAAGATCATCCCTATCATTGCAGGCAAGAAAGTCTCTAGCTATCTCCTCATCCTAACATAACCCTTAGTTATCTTAGGCATTTCAAATCTAGGAGAGCTAGGTCTAATAGGTGTTTCATAATTCTCAGTTTCAAAGACTTCATCAGTTTCAATAATTTCATTCTCTTTAGCTCTAGCAAATTGTTCATCAAGAAATTCACCCAGTGGCACATTATCATCAGGCAAGGTACTACCATCATCATAAATGTCATTCATAGCAGAAGTAGCATCATCAATGATCTGCGACATATCAGGACTAATAGCATGTGGTGGTGTTGTAAGTCTACTCAAAACAGAAGGTGAATCAAGTGTAGAGTGTGATGGCAAGTCCTTACCTCCCCTCGTCTTAGAGGGAACGATCTTGGTTTTTGTATCTTTCAGATTCTTCATAGTGATAAATAGATAATAATCCCAAGTGACTGAACAAATATAGCTATGCTCCCCGGCAACAGCGCAAGAAAAAGGTCTTGATAACCCACAAGTATAGGGGATTGCAAAAGTTTTCGAGGGTAGAGTATTCAACCCAAATTTATAGATTCGACACAAGGGGAGCCAAAGAATATTTGTAAGGATTAGCAGTTGAGTTGTCAATGCAACCACACCTAGAGATTAAATATCTGCAGCAAAGTGATCAGTAGCACAGTAATATGATAGTTTGATAGCAGTGTAACAATAGCAATAGTAACAATAACAGTAGTAACAATTTTGTAGCAGTTGTGACAGCAGTAATAGCAATAGTAACTTAGCAAGAACAATATGTAGAAAATTCTTAGGCATTGGATCGGTGAATTCATTGGATGATATTCATCATATAACAGTCATAACCTAGGGTGACACAGAACTAGCTCTAGTTCATAAATATAATGTAGGCATGTATTCCGTAAATAGTCATACGTGATTATGGAAAAGAACTTGTATGACATCTTTTGTCCTACCCTTCCATGGCAACGGGGTCCATAAGGAAACTAAGGGATATGAAGGCCTCCTTTTAATAGAGAACCGGAACAAAGCATTAACACATAGTGAATACATGAACTCCTCATACTACGGTCATCACCAGAAAGTATCCCAATTACTGTCACACTGGGGTTTACGGATCATAACACATAATAGGTGCATATGACTTGGAAGATCAGATCTAGAACATAGATATAATGGTGAAAACTTAAATGGTTCAGATCTGAAATCGTTGCACTCGGGCCCTAGTGACAAGCATTAAGCATAGCAAAGTCATCGCAACATCAATCTCCGAACATAGTGGATACTAGGGATCAAGCCCTAACAAAACTAACTCGATTACATGATGAATCTCATCCAACTCCTCACCGACCAGCGAGCCTACGAAGGAATTACTCACTCCCGGTGGGGAGCATCATGGAATTGGTGATGAAGGAGGGTTGGTGATGACTCAAGCTGTGCAAAACCGAACCGAAAACCAAAAACCAAACCAAAAAAAACCAAACCAAACCGAAATTTCGGTTTTTTTAGGTTTCAGGTTCAGTTTCAGTTTCCAAATCTGGAAACCATTTAACAATCGGTTTTTTCGGTTAGAAACCGATGGTTTTCGGTTAAACCGAATAAAACTGAAACTAGCTTCGTTGTGTGTTAAACAACTGAAGACCTGAGTTGGTCCCTCCTGTGGCCCCTCCTTTTATAGCTATCCAGCCATCTCGTTGTTGCTCGCTTCGCGAGGTGGTACTAAAATTTGCAGTGCGGCTGGCACACGAGCTGGTGGCTGGTGCGTGGTGCTTGGGCTGATCCTTGGGCTGCCTAGCGCGAGAGCTAGAGGCTGGCGGCCTGGCGCTACGCTTGGACTAGGAGGCTAATCGTAAAAAGGGAAAGGGGAGCTTGGAGGCTACAGCCTATAGGCTAGCGCTCGTTGTGGTGTTTCACGCCATATTTTTTCACGTAAAAAACCTCGACGCTAGCGCACGCGGTGCTCTTTTCCTAAGATTTTCCTAGTACGTACATACATCTCTGTCAATGGCTCAATGCCTAATCTGTCATATATGCCTCGATCGGGTGCTCGTCATAAGCACATATGCCACAAAATCATGTCTACCATCTAATGATTTAATCTATGAACACAATTCTCAAAAGAAAAAACTAACCTACATACACAGATTGAATCATGTGACAAAAAAATATGTGTTGTTCAAAAATTCATGTCAACTTTGGTTATTTTGGTTATTACCGAAACCGAACCGAAATTAAATGGTTAATACCGAAACCGAACCGTATCTATGTATAAAACCGTATAAACCAAAGTATAAAAACCGTATAAACCGAAAACCGTATAAACCGAACCGAAGAAACCGAATGCACACCCTGAGTGATGACGAAGACCGAAGATTCCCCTCTCCGGAACCCCAAACGGGCTCCAGATCTGGCCTCCCGATGAAGAACAGGAGGTGGTGGCGGCTCCGTATCGTGAAACGCGATGAAACTTCCTCCCCAATTTTTCTCTCCAAAAATAGGTATTTATGGAGTTGGAATTAGGGTCATAGGGGCCACGAGGGTCCCACAACCCACCAGGGCGTGCCAGGAGGGGGTGGCGCGCCCTGGTGTATCGTGGCCAACCAGGGCACCCCCTCCACTGGTTCTTGGTTCCAGTATTTTTTATATATTCTGAAATAATTCCCCAAAAAGTTTCGTCCAAATTCGAGAACTTTTATTTCTACACAAAAAACAACACCATGGTAGTTCTGCTGAAAACAGCATCAGTCTGGGTTAGTTTCATCCAAATCTTGCAAATTAGAGTCCAAAACAAGAGCAAAAGCATTAGGAAAAGTAGATACGATGGAGTCGTATCATCATGCGGGGCCCATGCCGTAGTAAATGGGAGAGGGATTGAGTTCGAGTCGATGCCTTAATACGGCGTGGGCCGCTCGGTTTTACGGGAATGAGGCAGAATTTTGGGTCCGGGGAGCAGTGGAGATATACGTACAAAAAATTATGGACGTAGGTTCAACCGAAAGGCAATGACGCATGGGCCCCACATTTTGATATACCCGCGGCCGCGTGATATTTGCTACTCAAAATAATGCATAAAAGTTCCTCCAAAAACATATATAACTAATGGGAAGCGAATGTAAGCTTAAAATGAAATAAAATAAAAAGGTTATAAAAAGAGAAAAAATGAATTGCAGTTAAAAGAATGACATTTCTAACAAAAATGTGAATGTGAACTACATAGGTGTGCATGTGACCAACACATATATTGTGAAATGCCATGGAAAAACTGACACTGTCGGATGGAGGAGCATACGGCAGTTCCTAATACTCACGTGAAAGATTTGTGTGTCGGAGGACTGGCTGTTCTACCAATGCCATGGCAAAACTAACTCTGTCGGATGCCGATCTGACGATTCTTTCGGCATTCGTCAGGAAACGGCTTGTGGTGAACGTCTATCAAATATGATTTATGGACACATTCATTGCATTGATACGTTCCCCCTCTCTCTCACGCACACACACACCTTCACGAGTCACGACTCTCCCGAGTCCTCTCGCACCCACCGTCTATCTGTAGGTAGACATCGCACACATATGTGCTCTTCACACCATACGCTCACAACTTCTAAAAAATAAAAGATGTCACAAACCTTTTTTTAACTCACACGTCAAACGCTTATACTACTACTACTACTATTCTTGTGGCGAACGTTCTTTGGGCATAGTACATTGTACTCTCACGAAGAGAAGCGGTGCATGCGCGCACTAGCTCTCTCACACCCACTCGCGGGTACACGTAGGAGCACAATTTTTTGAAGCTAGGAGTGCATTTGTTTACAAAGAGGCATCCCAATCGACATTTTGACTCGTCTAGTTTTCAACTTCATGGAGGGTTGGGGGACCACACGTGAATGATACAGGACATAGTGTGTCCTGGACACGGTGATTTGATAGTGTGACCTGGAAGTGGTGGCACGTTATTGATCCAGTCTTATTTTTACTTGAACTTTAAATGAAAATAGTGGTTCACGCGTATTCAATTTAATAACGATTGGCACAACAAAATCACTCCACTATATATATAAGCAGGAGCCTCGGCGCTTGCTTTACTAGGGTTCCTCTCTTTCACTCTCTCATGATCTCTAGATCTAAACAAGAGATAGGTGGCCACACACACTCTCTCTCTCTGCTCACCGCTGGTCATAGATCCGGTCGGACCACCTCGGCCGAGGCAGGGGTGTAGGTGCATTGTTCACGCAGTCGTCAGCGGCGAGGGAGGAGACCAACAGCTGCCCGCGCGTTCCGATCGGCGGTCGTGTCGTTATCTTCGACACAACGCCGGCTCGAGAGGCCTCCGACCCCTTCTTCCTCCCCGCGGTATTGTGGCCAAGATACAGCCTCCCGACACCGACTTTGCCACACCCTGACGACCTCACATATATCTTCCTTTGAAACTGGTCTTGCTGTACTGCCCCAGCTCCCCACGTGGCTGCATATGGATCTTTATTTACTTCCATCGGCTATTCCAAAGCCACCTAGACTTTTACTATTATTAGAGGTAAAACAAGTTCACACAGTCGAATCTAAGACTTGGTTCAAATAGGGAAGAAAGTGGGAAAGCTGTAGCATGAATCTAGGACTTGGTTCTAAGAGGAAATGGGGGAAAGTAGTAGAGACTGGCTACCCAACCGGTCTCTAGGTTGAAAAGGGGAAGAAAGCAGGGTGGATGGCGAAGGGTGGGGGGAAAGGCCGGGGAAGTGGACCCATTTCTGGGTCGAAAAAGGAAAGAAAGTGAGGGGTGTTGGGGGGTGTCAGTGTCAAAACCAGCGGATCTCGGGTAGGGGGTCCCGAGCTATGGATCTAGGATCGATGGGGAACAAGGGACGATGAACACGGAATTTACCCAGGTTCGGGCCCTCTCGAAGAGGTAAAACCCTACGTCCTGCTTGATTGTATTTGATGTATGGTATGGTTACAGAGTAGATCTACCTCGAGATTAGGCGAGCTAAACCCTAAGGTAATGAGGTGATGAATGTAGCTCCAGCCCTAAAGCCTAAAGCCCTCCGGTTTATATAGGCACTGTTAGGGTTAGGGTCACACGCGATCGGTTACAAAGAAAGGAAGATCCTGCCTAATCTTGGCTTGAAGGGCACACCACGGCTCCGAAGGTCTCCTGTCCAATGACGGGTCCGCACTCTGGCTCAGCCCCATAGTGGCCCATCAGTCCGGCCCATATCCAGAGGGTAGACAGTCCAAGGACCCCTTAATCCAGGACTCCCTCAGTAGCCCCCAAACTAGCCTCCAACGCCGGGTATTATCTTCTGGCGAGCTCCAAATCTTCGGCTTGCGAGGTGAGTTCTTCGCCTTGACTCATATTGTTCAGAGAAGTGTATCATAGCCGAAAACTATTCGGATCGACATCGGAGGTTTGTCACTTAGTATAGTTCGGATCAAAGCTATATTCGTGCCCGACTAGTTTGACAATCCGGATTCTCATGTCCACCCCAAAACATAGTGGCCCCCTAGGAGCTTAATGCCTACCTCGCGGCGAGGGTCAAACCTGACCGTCATGCACCTTTTTAGAAGGCACGCGACCCAATGCCGCCTTCTGTAAACCCGTCCTTTCAACTTTAAGGCAAAACGCTTATTTATAGATCCAAAGTTATGAGGGGGTGGTTAACCCATCCCCTTGGCAAAAAAAGCGTCAAAGAAATCCTCGGGCGCAATGGCCGATATTCCCATTTCATCCTTGCGCCCCAATGGCCGTCTCCCCAGTGATTGGCCGAGCTATTCAGTTTCGTGCCTCCAGCTGAGCCGTCTGCAGACACATGGCTATCTTTCCACGACGGATCTCGTTCCTGTCTGCGCCGGATTAATCTGCGTTGATGGTCAAGCACTCACTAAGAGCTCGCCTGCTCCCAGCAAGGGAGAGAGGGTATGCTTCGTGCCCTTTCTTCTAAGAGGCCTTGGTTTTCCCATTGACCCTTTCCTTTGGGGTTTATTAGAGTTCTACGGGATCCAGCTCCACAACCTCACCCCAGGATCTATACTGCATATCTTTGGTTTCGTGGCCCTCTGTGAGATTTTCCTGAGCTGCGAAGCCCATTTTGATTTATGGAGAAAATACTTCTGCCTCGTCCCTCGTACCCGTGAGGGGTCAATCTTCGAAGTGGGAGGAGCAGAGGTGCGGCAGATAGCCGGGACGGGTTACCCTATTGGGACCCCGTGAAAGGATCCCGAAGGATGGACCTCGGAATGGTTTTACATTGAAGACGTTCTCCTCTCAGACCCAGTTCGGAGAGGGTTGCTCGAATTCTCAAGCGCCCCGCCGAAGAAGCGGCTCAACTGGCGACCCAAGAGTCCCTCCCAACCAGATAGTGCAGAAGTGCACCGTCTGGCCACCAAAGTTTGGCTGCTGGCCCATAGCAAACTGACCAAGATTGAGGTGATGGCCGTTGCCATATCCCGGTGCGTACAGCCCCTTCAGCAGAGGGGGCATCCCTTATGGTGCTACAACGGGACTAGCGACGCGACCCGCTATAAGCGATAGGAGCCGAATAATAAAGCATCCATGGCCAAGATTTTAGGCAACCTCTTTAAAGGAGAGGAGGAAGACTTTGCTCAATTGAGTATCCGGGAGGGTTACTCCGGTTATTATCTGGCAGATTGGGTAAGCTTCAATTCTCTGTCCATAATTCGATCATTACGTCTGAACACCTGTTGACGGTACTTTGCTCTTGCACAGACTTGGAGGCGCGAGGTCGAGTCCATCCATTGTCCTTCCCCTCAACTGGCGAATCATTCCCACGACGACGACCCGGCTATCATGACGATCCGGAATTGATTTCGGAGACGGGGTCTTTTACCAAGAAAGCCTTGACAGCACCAAAGTTGTCGTGATGGCTGATCATCCAGTGGCCCTTCCTTCATCCACTGTAAGTGAACGGAGGACCTCTTCCCGAACTGAACGACCATCTCGAATCATCCCGCACACTCTAACTTATACTCCCAAGGGTCGCCGAACTACACGGTGAACAACTGTGGGAGGAGCACGGCATATGCCGGCCCCGGCCCCTAACGAGGCGCTCAAGAGGAAGGCTTCTGCTGGAGCAGAAGCAACCGCCCCCTCGGCTCAGAGGTAACATGCTCTGGGATGATGAGAGGGTCTGTCCTTAATATCTTTTGTCTGACGTTCACTTAACATTGTAGGAGAAGAGTTCCGGCGCGCCTGTCCGAGGACTGCCCGAGCGCGCCAAGGCGTGATTCCAACCTTGGGCCTTCAGCGCCAGCTAGGGGCCTTGCCGAACACACAACTGCTGGCACCCATCCAGATGACCCCGATGATGTTTCGGCGACCAACTCCAAGGTCGAGAGTGTAATGAATCACTGCCGCCAGAGAGAGTCCTTGCGCCACACTGCTTTTACCGATCAGGAGTTTAATGTGTTTAATTCAGTGGAGGCATACCTTGGAGCGGCTCGAACCGGGCTTGAAGGGATCGCCGGTGTTTTTTCTTCCGGAATGCACGTGCGAGATAGCTTAAAAGCGTTTTATAGTTCCTAACCAGGCAGCCCCCAAGCCTTAATTTCGGCGGGATGGCCGAGTTAAGGATTCGTATATTGTCTTGAGTGTGCAGACCGCGAGGGAGCAGAACAGCAAGTTGTCCGAAGACCTCAAGCTCAGCCGGACACAATTAGCCGATGTTAAGGCCAAACTAGAAGCGGCTAAAAGAGCAACCAGCGAAAATCCTGGTAAGTGGAAAGGCTTTAAAGTGCTAAAAAAACTGCAGGACGCTTCCAGTATACTGATGCCGCACTGTCCCCGCAGCAGCCGAAGCGATGAATCAAATGCGGAGGGAACAAGAAGCTGGCAAGCGAGTACTGACACGAAGTCAGGAAGAGAAGAATGAGCTCAAGGCAGAAAGTCAATGGAAAAACGAAGAAATTGAGAGTTTAAAATCTCAGTTGGCGCAAGCCTTGGAGGAGAACTAGAAGCTGAAAGGTGGCATATTCGGTAAGGCACGAATTCGGTATTACCTGTGTTGCGGATGAAGAATTGTTTAGAAACATGCTGCCCTTGTTTGCTAGGTCTCCTGATAGGACGGCGGGAAGAGGAGGCCGATTCCTTTAGTGGGAATCTTTTGAAGGAACTGACCAAGGCGCATGAGAGAGCCCGAAAGGCCATGAAAAGCATGGTTAAAGCATTATGGCCACTAGAAGTGCCAGTGGAGGGCATGGCTGAGCTGGCTAACCACTTCAAAGTGGCGAGGTGACGCTTTGAATTGTGGAAGATATCGGCCTGCCGGGAAGGAGCGTGCGAGGCCTGGGCAATGGTGAAGACCTGGTTTACCAAACTCGAGCCCAAACATATGGCCTAGGTGGGACCCGTGGGGCCGGATGGGTAGGAAATACTGCTTAGCTTAGTGTATGACCAAGTGATGCCTGCAGCTCGGTACTCCCAGAAAGATTGTGCCTTGGACAATTTGATAGATGGCGTTGATAAAGAGTAGAGTGTGTGATTCTATGTGTCCATGTACTTTACATCGCGCAATTCTCAAACCGTCGAAAAAACATTGTCTTAACCGGCCATCAGCTTTCGCCTCCCTGACCAGTGATCGGGGAGTGTTCCATACTATATGCCCTGACGAACAGGGGATTATTCCGGTAACGAGGCAATCCGGACATTTCGTACGAACAGAGAAAACGCGCGCGGCTAGTAATGTTATATTACTGTGTAATGTAAGAAACATTCCGAAGAAAATAGTTCCTCCAAGGGTTCCTTTCTTCGGGTAAGGTATGTTGCCATAAGCCGTGAGTTCGAAAGCCGGTGACACATGGATTTTCGTGGTTTTTAGGAACCAGGAACAGTTAGATGGCGGCTAGCGCCTGTTTATTTTCACTTCCCTGGAGGCCGACCCATTATTTTCTGTAAGAACGCTAACTTTCGGCTTCACCCATCTGAGGTACGTATCCGGATTACCCGGGCGTAGCAATCGCAGAGGTGCTCCCTTTACTCCCTAGCCAAACAATCGGGAACATAGGGGTAAACACTGGAGCCAGGCAACCCAGCGTAGCAAAGAACTTAAGTCAAATAGGTGCATATAATGGCTTGAAAGATACAGGGAGGAGAACAATAAAAATGAGGTTGTAAGAAGTATATGATAATTGGTCGCTTTTAAGAGGAGCCCTCAGGTAAAGCTGGGTAGTACATCCGAAGACGTGTACAATGGTGACCTGTCGTGTTATAGTTTATCCGAACTCTCGGTCGGGGAAGCTAAAGTCCCATAATTTAAAACAAAGCAAGAAAAAAATGAAGACAGGCCGAGGGAGTGTTGATGACGAAGCCGGGTTATGCGTAGAAACGCCGAAGTCGAGTGGCGTTCCATGGGTTCGGTTCAAGACCCCGATCCGATGGACTACGAAGGCGATATGCCCCACTGTGAGTACTTCATCTATAATGAAGGCCACTTAGGTGAAAGCTTGTGCTTCTGCTTCACCGGGAGGCGTAGGACGAACTCTCCCACATTGTATGTCTTTGCCCGAGCTTCTCGATTTTGGTGACACCGTGCTTGTTGCTGATAGAATGCGGAGCGTGCCCGAGTGACGTCACGCTCTCCTTCTAGTGCATCGAGGTCATCTTGCCGGTCTAGCTCGGCCTCCTTCTCTTCATACATATGTACCCTGGGTGCGTCATGGATCAAGTCACATGGGAGGACTGCTTCGGCACCGTACACCATAAAGAACGGGGTGTATCCTGTCGATCGATTAGGAGTAGTGTGCAGCACCCATAGCACGGAGTCCAGCTCCTCTACCAAGTGACAATCTGATTCCTCGAGGAAGCAGACTAAGCGAGGTTTTATGCCACTCATAATTAATCCATTTGCTCGTTCCACCTGCCCGTTAGTTTGCGGGTGGTATAGCGAAGCAGAGTCGAGCTTTATGCCCATCTTAGCACACCAATCTTTGACCTCTTGGGCGGTGAAATTAGACCCATTATCGGTGATTATGCTGTGGGGGACACCATAACGGTGTACAACACTGGATATGAAGTCAACAACAGGTCCGAATTCCGCAGAGGTTACCGACCTTGCTTCGATCCACTTGGTGAATATATCCACCATGACTAGTAGGTATTTCTTTTTCTTGGTCCCCCCTTTAAGTGGTCTGACCATGTCAAGCCCCCAGACAGCGAACAGCTATTTTATGGGTATAGTCCGAAGAGCTGTGGGAGGCATGTGGCTTTGATTTGCGAATAGCTGGCACCCAATGCAATGTTGGACCAAGGTACGTGCGTCCTTGCGAGCTGTGGGCTAGAACAATCCTTCTCGAAAGGCTTTGCTGACCAGGGCCCGAGCTGCTGCGTGGTGACCACCCATGCCGGCATGTATCTCGGCGAGGAGCTGCTGCCCCTCCTCTCCGGAGATGCACCTTTGAAGGACCCCCGCAGTGCTCTGTTTATAGAGATCGCCCTCGTTCACTTTGTACGCTTTAGAGCGCCGTACTACGTGTCGCGCCTTTGTCTGATCGTCAAGGAGCTCTTGTTGCAAGAGGTAGGCGAGCAGTGGTTCGGTCCAAGGGGCAATTATGGCCATGATTTCATGGGCCGAGGGTCTTTCTTAAAGTTTGGAGCCTCTGACGATATGATCATCTGGTTCGATTTCCGGTGGGGCGATCTGGGCAGGCTCATTTGTTGAGGTGCTGTTGTCCCCATCCTGCCATACTACGGATGGCTTTACTAGCCTTTCCAGGAAGGTGTTTTTAGGTACTGGGTCTCGCTTGGCACCCATGCGTGCAAGAACATCCGCGGCTTGGTTACTATCTCTAGAGACATGATGGAATTCTAGACCCTCAAATCGGGCTGACATCCTGAGGACGACGTTTCGATATGCCGCCATTTTTGGGTCTTTGGCATCAAATTCACCGTTGACCTGCGAGATGGCGAGGATCGAATCTCCTCGCACCTCCAGCCGCCGAACACTCATCGATGTTGCCATCCGAAGACCGTGCAACGGTGCCTCATATTCGGCTGCATTATTGGACTCCGTGTACATGATTTGTAAAACGTACCGGATACTATCACCTGTAGGGGATATTAGGATTACCCCAGCCCCCAGTTCGGCCAGCATCTTGGAGCCATCAAAGTACATTGTCCAGTGTGCATATGTGCTATATTCCTTGGGGAGTTCAGCTTCTGTCCATTCAGATAAAAAATCAACCAGCACCTGAGATTTAATAGCTCTGCATGGCTTGTATACGATCTCGAAGGGAAGGAGGTCTATGGCCCATTTTGCAATCTTGCCCGTGGCATCCCTATTGTTGATTATATCGTTGAGGGGTACCTCGGATACGACTGTCACCGAACACTCTTGAAAGTAGTGTTGCAATTTCCGGGACGCCATGAAGACCGTGTATGCTATTTTTTGATAGTGAGGATATCGGGACTTGCATGGTATGAAGACCTCTGACACATAGTAGACTGGCTTTTGGACCTGCAACTTGTGTCCCTCTGATTCCCGTTCTATGACGAGCGCCGCACTTACCACCTGGTTGGTGGCTGAGATGTATAGCAGCATAGGTTCGCCGACACCTTGTGCGGCCAGGATGGGGTTGCTTGCCAGGAGTGTTTTGATTTCTTCTAGTGCAGCAGTCACCTCGTCAGTCCACTCAAAGTTTTTGTTTTCTTAAGTAGCCTATAGAGAGGCAGTGCCTTCTCGCCGAGGCGGGAAATGAAATGACTTTGGGCTGCCATGCAGCCTGCCAGCTTCTGTACGTGTTTGAGCTCCATTGGTATTGCAAGTTGGACAGGGCCCTGATTTTAGCCAGATTGGCCTCTATTCCTCGATGGGAGACGATGAATCTGAGCAACTTGCCGGTGGGGACCCCGAACACACATTTGTCCGCGTTGAGCCGTATGTCGTAGGCCCGCAGGTTTTCGAAGGTCAAGCGAAGATCTTCCACGAGTTGATCGACTTTTTTGGTTTTAATGACCACGCCGTCTACGTATGCCTTGACCGTTTTGCCAATTTGATTTTCCACGCATGTTTGAATCATGCGTTGGTATGTGGCTCCTGCGTTCTTTAACCCAAAAGGCATCATCTTGAAGCAGAATGGCCCGTAGGGGGTGATGAATGCGGTTGCAGCCTGGTCGGACTCCTTCATCTTTATTTGATGATATCCGGAGTATGCGTTGAGAAAGCATAGTGAATCATGTCCGGCACTGGCGTCAATGATCTGGTCAATGCGAGGTAGAGGGAAGGGATCCTTGGGACATGCCTTGTTTAGGTCCTTGAAGTCGACGCAGAGACACCATGACTTGTCCTTCTTGGGTACCATGACCAGATTTGCTAGCCACTCCGGATGCTTTATTTCACGGATGAATCTGGCCTCTAGTAGTTTTGCCAGCTCCTCACCCATTGCCTATCGTTTGGGTTCGGAGAATCGGCGTAATGTCTGTTTGACTGGCTTGAAGCCTTTGATGATATTCAGGCTGTGGTCCGCCAGCCTCCGTGGGATGCCCGCCATATCGGAAGGATGCCAGGCGAATATGTCCCAATTTTTGCGTAGGAACGCGTGCAGTGCTTCATCAACTGCGGGATCCAGCTGTGCTCCGATGGACGCCGTTTTATTCAGGTCTGTCAGGTGTACTTGGAATTTTTCTATCTCGTCAGCTGGTTTGAATGACGTGGATTTGGGCTTTTACTGAGGACCACGTCGTCCCTGTTGACTTTGGTGCGGAGTGTTGTTAACTCTTTGGCTGCTAGAGCTTCAGATAGTGCCACGAGGGCAAGCGATGCGGTCTTCTTTTCTGCTTGGAGGGCTGTGTTCGGATAGCTGGCGAGCGAAATCACGCCATTAGGCCCCGGCATTTTGAGCTTCATGTATCCATAGTGTGGTACATCTTGAAATTGTGCAAACGCCTAACGTCCCAAGAGGGCGTGGTATCCGCAGCGGAAGGGCACGATGTGAAACAACAAGGGTTTGGATCTGTAGTTATCGGGAGTACCGAATACTACGTCCAAGGTTATGCATCTGGAGCAACGCGCCTCCTTGTTGGGTATAATTCCTCGGAATGTGGTATGACTGTGCGATGCGGGACCTGTTGAGTTGCATTTTATCGAGCGTGTCCTCATAGATGAGATTTAGGCCATTGCCCACGTCCGTCAGCACTTTGGTTAGCCTGAAGCTGTCGATTATGGGGTCGAGGACTAGTGTTGCGGGTGTGTGGGCGGTGCGGGATATTGGCTCGTCCTTCTAATCGAAGGTGATAGGTACGTCCGCCCATGGTTCTGTGGCCATCACCTGGTAGACTTGGTCGAGCTCTCGAAGAGCCATTTTCCTTTGATTGTTGGAAGAGAAAGTCTCGTAGACTGTCAGGACGTCGTCGTGAGGTGGCGTTGTTGATTGCCTATAGGGGCGTGTGAGGCCGAGGATGTGTTCACCACTTTTGGCCACCTGCCTTACCACCCAGCAAGCTCGAAGCCTGTGAGTTGGATTTGCGTTAAGCAGGGCCGAGTGTACAGGGCATGGTTTATCCAGCAATTCATCTAGAACCGTTCTGGGTTAATTTCTTTTTTGGACGGGATTGTTTTCGGGCGAAACTAATGCATGCGCCCATTTTGCTTGGGCCTTGCTAGTTGTAACTTCCAGGTGCTTTCCATGGCGCAGTTTTTGCGTACCTTGTCTGGTAATTCGGCGAAATTTTGCACGCGGCGGCGGGCGAGGGCATTTAAGATCCCTGCGTCCCGGCAATTGAGTCGGAAGGCTTCAATTATTTCTTCGTCGCGATAGTCGATTATCTCGTTTTTTAACAGGAGAAATCTAGACCAGTAATGATGGACCGTTTCTTCGAGCTACTGCTTGACGTACATGAGGTCCCATACATCCAGTCTTCCTACATCCGGACAGTATTCGGGGTGGGAGGTGGGTGGGAACTTTTTTAGTATTCCCGTCTTCTGCGTGTCCGGGGCGTCGGCAGCGGCGAGCCGCGCCTGGGTTATGTCCGGCTTTATCAGCGCAGTGTTCGGATGTACGCCTGCGTGTGGTCGGGCCGACTCAAGGTCAGATCCGGTGTCGTAGGCTGGGTCCTAACTATTATCTTGAAAGGCATCCGTTTCCGGGCTAGAGACCCGGGTGTATGCTGTCATAAGCTTCGGAGATTGCGATCCCTCCATCCTCTCTTCGATGGTAGCGACGAGGTGAGTGATGGGGGGATGTGGATCTCCCTGTTATTAGGTTTAAGGCCGATCTAGTTGTAGGCCAAAGGCCTACTAACGGAGATTCCTATAGCTCGGAATCGATCCGACAGGTTGTCTACCGAAGGGGTTCTCACCGGGGTCAAGCCTTCTGGATATTCTGTGGGATGTTCTTCGGATACTTCAACGGGATCTGGATTTAAGGCCAGGCCCCGAATTGAGTTAGCTCCCTTTACATCCACCGAACCCGAGGTCAAGGGTCGCGCTCAGCGGGTTCTTCGGAAGCGGGGCTTCACCGAGGGCCGGTGCCGGACTCCAAGTTCCGATGGCTGGCTTCGTGATCGACGGTGAGATTTTCAACCGGGCTCAAGCGACCTGTGGGGTCGGCGCGGAAAGGGATGCTGCTGAATGTAAAGATCTCACCGGGGATGAAGATGTCCCTGGCGCTGGAGCGGTTTCTGCCGAACAGTTCGGCCATCAATCCATCAGTGATCCGCAGCGGAACTCTCAATGAAAGCACCAATGTCGGTGTCAAAACCGGCGGATCTCGGGTAGGGGGTCCCGAGCTATTGATCTAGGATCGATGGCGAATAAGGGACAATGAACACGGTATTTACCCAGGTTCGGGCCCTCTCAAAGAGGTAAAACCCTATGTCCTGCTTGATTGTATTTGATGTACGGTATGGTTACAAAGTAGATCTACCTCGAGATTAGGCGAGCTAAACCCTAAGGAAATGAGGTGATGAATGTAGCTCCAGCCCTAAAGACTAAAACCCTCTGGTTTATATAGGCACTGGTAGGGTTAGGGTCACACATGATCAGTTACAAAGAAAGGAAGATCCTGCCTAATCTTGGCTTGGAGGGAACAACACGGCTCCGAAGATCTTCTGTCCAATCACGGGTCCGCACTCTGGCTCAGCCCCATAGTGGCCCATCAGTCCGGCCCATATCCAGAGGGTAGACAGTCCAAGGACCCCTTAATCCAGGACTCCCTCAGGGGGGACAACATAAATGAGAATGAGAAGGTTTAGATTTCGTATGCTCATATAGGAAAATGTCGCCGAGGATATAAAAAATGGGACAAATGCAGACATGCTGCCTGAATGTTTGCCGCTCTTGGCAACCACATTTCATTCTAGCAATCAGGGTGTGACATTGTCGACAGAGAATTCATAATCCTTATCAGTAACAAAGATAGGTGAAGTAGCAAACTTAGGATCACATTTCATTCTAGCATTGAAAGATTTTTCTTTCAGTTTGCATAATAATTTCTTAAGATCATCCGTATCATTGCAGGTAAGAAAGTCTCTAGCTATCTCCTCATTCATAACATAACCCTCAGGTATTTTAGGCATTTCAAATCTAGGAGAGCTAGGTCTAATAGGTGTTTCATAATTCCCAGTTTCAATAATTTCATCAGTTTCAGCAATTTCATTTTCTTTAGCTCTAGCAAGTTGTTCATCAAGTAATTCACCTAGTGGCACATTATCATCTGGCAAGGTACTAGCATCATCATAAATGTCATTCATAGCAGAAGTAGCATCATCAATGACCTGCGACATATCAGGACTAATAGCATGTGGTGGTGTTGCAAGTCTACTCAAAACAGAAGGTGAATCAAGTGCAGAGTGTGATGGCAAGTCCTTACCTCCCCTCGTCTTAGAGGGAATAATCTTGGTTTTTGTATCTTTCAGATTCTTCATAGTGATAAATAGATAATAATCCCAAGTGACTCAACAAATATAGCTATGCTCCCTGGCAACGGCGCCAGAAAAAGGTCTTGACAACCCACAAGTATAGGGGGTCGCAACAGTTTTCGAGGGTAGAGTATTCAACCCAAATTTATAGATTCGACACAAGGGGAGCCAAAGAATATTTGTTAGGATTAGCAGTTGAGTTGTCAATGCAACCACACCTGGAGATTAAATATCTGCAGCAAAGTGATCAGTAGCACAGTAATATGATAGTTTGATAGCAGTGTAACAATAGCAATAGTAACAGTAACAGTAGTAACCATTTTGTAGTAGTTGTGACAGCAGTAATAGCAATTGTAACTTAGCAAGAACAATATGTGGAAAATTCGTAGGCATTGGATCGGTGAATTCATTGGATGATATTCATCATATAACAATCATAACCTAGGGTGACATAGAATTAGCTCTAGTTCATAAATATAATGTAGGCATGTATTCCGTAAATAGTCATACGTCCTTATGGAAAAGAACTTGTATGACATCTTTTGTCGTACCCTCCCATGGCAGTGGGGTCCATAAGGAAACTAAGGGATATTAAGGCCTCCTTTTAATAGAGAACCGGAATAAAGCATTAACACATAGTGAATAAATGAACTCCTCAAACTACGGTCATCACCAGAAAGTATCCCATTTACTGTCACACTGGGGTTTACGGATCATAACACATAATAGGTGCATATGACTTGGAAGAATGGATCTAGAACATAGATATAATGGTGAAAACTTAAACGGTTCAGATCTGAAATCATGGCACTCGGGCCCTAGTGACAAGCATTAAGCATAGCAAAGTCATAGCAACATCAATCTCAGAACATAGTGGATACTAGGGATCAAGCCCTAACAAAACTAACTCGATTACATGATGAATCTCATCCAATTCCTCACCGACCAACGAGCCTACGAAGGAATTACTTACTCCCGGTGGGGAGCATCATGGAATTGGTGATGAAGGAGGGTTGGTGATGACGAAGACCGAAGATTCCCCTCTCCGGAGCCCCAAACGGGCTGCAGATCTGGCCTCCCGATGAAGAACAGGAGGTGGCGGCGGCTCCGTATCGTGAAACACGATGAAACTTCCTCCCCAATTTTTCTCTCCAAAAATAGGTATTTATGGAGTTGGAATTAGGGTCATAGGGGCCACGAGGGCCCCACAACCCACCAGGGCGCGCCAGGAGGGGGTGGCGCGCCCTGGTGTATCATGGCCAGCCAGAGCACCCCGTCTGGTGGTTCTTGGTTCCAATATTTTTTATATATTCTAAAATAATTCCCCAAAAAGTTTCGTCCAAATCCGAAAACTTTTATTTCTGCACAAAAAACAACAACATGGTAGTTCTGCTGAAAACAACGTCAGTCTAGGTTAGTTTCATCCAAATCATGCAAATTAGAGTCCAAAACAAGAGCAAAAGTGTTAGGAAAAGTAGATACGATGGAGTCGTATCAGCGTGCGGGGCCCATGCTATAGTAAATGGGAGAGGGATTGAGTTCAAGTCGATGCCTTAATATGGCATGGGCCGCTCAGTTTTACGGGAATGAGGCAGAATTTTGGGTCCGGGGAGCAGTGGAGATATACGTACAAAAAATTATGGACGTAGGTTCGACCGAAAGGCAATGACGCATGAGCCCCGCATTTTGATATACCCGCGGCCGCGTGATATTTGCTACTCAAAATAATGCATAAAAGTTCCTCCAAAAACATATATAACTAATGGGAAGCGAATGTAAGCTTAAATGAAATAAAATTAAAAAGCTTATAAAAAGAGAAAAAATGAATTGCAGTTAAAAGAATGACATTTCTAACAAAAATGTGAATGTGAACTACATAGGTGTGCATGTGACCAACACATATATTGTCAAATGCCATGGCAAAACTGAAACTGTCAGATGGAGGAGCATACGGCAGTTCCGAATACTCACGTGGAAGATTTGTGTGTCGGAGGAGTGGCTGTTCTGCCAATGTCATGGGAAAACTGACACTGTCGGATGCTGATCTGACGATTCTCTTGGCGTTCATCAGGAAATGGCTTGTGGTGAACATATGTCAAATATGATTTATGGACACATGCATTGCATTGATACGTTCCCCCTCTCTCTCACGCACACACGCACCTTCACGAGTCACAACTCTCCCAAGTCCTCTCGCACCCACCGTCTATCTGTAGGTAGACATCACACACATATGTGCTCTTCACACCATACGCTCACAACTTCTAAAAATAAAAGACGTCACAAACCTTTTTTTAACTCACACGTTAAACGCTTATACTACTACTACTACTACTATTCTTGTGGCGAACGTTCTTTGGGCATAGTACATTGTACTCTCACGAAGAGAAGCGGTGCATGCGCGCACTAGCTCTCTCACACCCACACGCGGGTACACGTAGGAGCACATTTTTTTGAAGCTAGGAGTGCATTTGTTTACAAAGAGGCATCCCAATTGACATTTTGACTCGTCTAGTTTTCAACTTCATGGAGGGTTGGGGGACCACACGTGAATGATACAGGACATAGTGTGTCCTGGACATGGTGATTTGATAGTGTGACCTGGAAGCGGTGGCACGTTATTGATCGAGTCTTATTTTTACTTGAACTTTAAGTGAAAATAGTGGTTCACGCGTATTCAATTTAATAATGATTGGTACAACAAAATCACTCCACTATATATATAAGCAGGAGCCTCGACGCTTGCTTTACTAGGGTTCCTCTCTTTCACTCTCTCATGATCTTTAGATCTAAACAAGAGATAGGTGGCCACACTCTCTCTCTCTCTCTGCTCACCGTTGGTCATAGATACGGTCGGACCACCTCGGCCGAGGCAGGGGTGTAGGTGCATTGTTCATGCGGTCGTCAGCGGCGAGGGAGGAGACCAACAGCTGCCCGCGCGTTCCGATCGGCGGTCGTGTCGTTATCTTCGACACAACGCCGGCTCGAGAGCCTCCGACCCCTTCTTCCTCCCTGCGGTATTGTGGCCAAGATACGGCCTCCCGACACCATCTTTGCCACATCCCGACGACCGTCACGTATATCTTCCTTCGAAACCGGTCTTGCTGTACTACCCCAGCTCCCCACGTGATTGCATATGGATCTTTTTCTACTTCCATCGATTGTTCCAAAGCCACCTAGACTTTTACTATTATTAGAGGTAAAGCAAGTTCACACAGTCGAATCTAAGACTTGGTTAAAATAGGGAAGAAAGTGGGAAAGATGTAGCATGAATCTAGGACTTGGTTCTAAGAGGAAACGGGGGAAAGTAGAAGAGACTGGCTACCCAAGCGGTCTCTAGGTTGAAAAGGGGAAGAAAGCAGGGTTGATGGTGAAGGGTGGGGGGAAAGGCCGGCGAAGTGGACCCGTCTCTTGGTCGAAAAGAGAAATAAAGTGAGGGGTGTTGGGGGTGTCGGTGCCAAAACCAGCGGATCTCGGGTAGGGGGTCCTGAGCTGTGGATCTAGGATCGATGGGGAACAAGGGACGATGAACATGGTATTTACCCAGCTTCGGGCCCTCTCAAAGAGGTAAAACCCTACGTCCTGCTTGATTGTATTTGATGTATGGTATGGTTACAAAGTAGATCTACCTCGAGATTAGGCGAGCTAAAACCTAAGGCAATGAGGTGATGAATGTAGCTCCAGCCCTAAAGACTAAAGCCCTCCGGTTTATATAGGCACCGGTAGGGTTAGGGTCACACGCGATCGGTTACAAATAAAGGAAGATCCTAGCTAATCTTGGTTGGAGGGCACACCACTTCTCCGAAGATCTCCTGTCCAATGACGGGTCCGCACTCTGGCTCAGCCCCATAGTGGCCCATTAGTCCGGCCCATATCAAGAGGGTAGACAGTCCAAGGACCCCTTAATCCAGGACTCCCTCAGTAGCCCCCGAACTAGCCTCCAACGCCGTGGATTATCTTCTGGTGAGCTCCAAATCTTCGGCTTGCGAGGTGAGTTCTTCACCTTGACACATATTGTTCAGAGAAGTGTATCATAGCCGAAAATTATTCGGATCGACATCGGAGGTTTGTCACTTAGTATAGTTCAGATCAAGGCTGTATTCGTGCCCGACCAGTTTGACAATCCGGATTCTCAGGTCCACCCCAAAACATAGTGCCCCCCTAGGAGCTTAATGCCTACCTCGAGGCGAGGGTCAAATTGATCGTCGCGCACCTTTTTAGAAGGCACGTGACCCAATGCCGCCTTCTGTAAACCCGTCCTTTCAACTTTAAGGTGAAACACTTATTTATAGATCCAAAGTTATAAGGGGGTGGTTAACCCATCCCCTTCGCAAAAAATAGCGTCAAAGAAATCCTCGGGCGCAATGGCCGATATTCCCAGTTCATCCTCGCGCCCCCATGGCCCTCTCCCCGGTGATTGGGCGAGTTGTTCGGTTTCACGCCTCCAGCTAAGCCGTCTACAGACGCAGAGCTATCTTCCCGTGGCGGATCTCGTTCCTGTCCGCGCCAGATTAATCAGCGTCGATAGTCAAGCACTCGTCGAGAGCTCGCCTGCTCCCACCAAGGGAGAGAGGGTATGATTCGTTCCCTTTCTTCTAAGAGTGCTTGGTTTTCCCATTCACCCTTTCCTTCGGGGTTTATTAGAGTTCTACGGGATCCAGCTCCACAACCTCACCCCAGGATCTATACTGCATATCTCTGGTTTCATGGCCCTCTGCGAGATTTTCCTGAGCTACGAAGCCCATTTTGATTTATGGAGGAAATACTTCTACCTCGTGCCTCGTACCCGTGAGGTGTCAATCTTCGAAGTGGGAGGAGCAGAGGTGTGGCGGATAGCCGGGACGGGTTACCCTATTGGGACCCCGCGAAAGGATCCCAAAGGATGGACCTCGGAATGGTTTTACATTGAGGACGTTCTACTCTCAGACCTAGTTCGGAGAGAGTTGCCTGAATTCTCAAGCGCCCCACCGAAGAAGCGGCTCAACTAGCAACCCAAGAGTCCCTCCCAACCAGACAGCGCAGAAGTGCATTGTCTGGCCACCAAAGTTCGGCTGCTGGCCCATAGCAAGCTAACCATGATTGAGGTGATGGCCATTGCCATATCGCGGTGCGTATAGCCCCTTCAGCAGAGGGGGCATCCCTTATGGTGCTACAACGGGACTAGCGACGTGACCCGCTATAAGCGACAGGAGCCGGATAATAAAGCTGCCATGGCCAAGATTTTAGCCGACCTCTTTAAAGGAGAGGAGGAAGACTTTGCTCAATTGAGTATCCAGGAGGGTTATTCCGGTTATAATTCTGCAAATTGGGTCAGCTTCAATTCTCTGTCCATAATTTGATCATTACATCTGAACACCTGTTGATGGTACTTTGTTCTTGCACAGAGTTGGAGGCGCGAGGTCGAGTCCATCCACTGTCCTTTCCCTGAACGGAAGAATCATTCCCACGACGATGATGACCCGGGCTATCATGATGATCCGGAATTGATTTCAAAGACGTGGTCTTTTACCAAGAAAGCCTTGACGGCACCAAAGTTGTCATGATGGCTGATCATCCAGGGGCCCTTCCTTCCTCCACTGTAAGTGAATGGAGGACCTCTTCCCGAACTGAACGACGATCTCACGTCATCCCGCAGAGTCTAACTTCTACTCCCAAGGGTCGCCAAACTACATGACGAACAACTGTGGGAGGAGCACGGCATACGCCGGCCCCGGATCCTAATGAGGCGCTCAAGAGGAAGGCTTGTGCTGGAGCAGAAGCAACCGCCCCCTCGGCTCAAAGGTAACATGCTCTGGGATGACGAGAGGATCTGTCCTTAATATCTTTTGTCTGATGTTCGATTAACTTTGCAGGAGAAGAGTTCCGGCGCGCCAGTCCGAGGACTGCCCGAGCGCGCCGAGGCGTGATTCCAACCTTGGGCCTTCAGCGCAAGCTGGGGGCCCTGCCGAACACACAGCTGCTGGCGCCCATCTAGAGGACCCTGACGATGTTTTGGTGACCAACTCCGAGGTCGAGAGTGTAATGAATCACCACCGCCGGAGAGAGTCCTTGTGCCACGCTGCTTTTACTGATCAGGAGTTTATTGCGTTTAATTCAGTGGACGCATACCGAGCTTGAAGGGATCGCCGGTCTTTTTTCTTCCAGAATGCACGTGCGAGATAGCTTAAAAGCATTTTATAGTTCCTAACCTAGCAGCCCCCAAGCCTTAATTTGGGCGGGAAGGCCGAGTTAAGGATTCTTATATTGTCTTGAGCGTGCAGACCGCGAGGGAGCAGAACAGCAAGTTGTCCGAAGACCTCAAGCTGAGTCGGACACAATTAGCAAACGTTAAGGCCGAACTAGAAGCGGCTAAAAGAGCAACCAGCAAAAATCCTAGTAGGTGGAAAGGCTTTAAAGTGCTAAAAAACTGCATGACTCTTCCAGTATACTGACGCCACACTGTCCCCGCAGCCGCCGAAGCGATGAATCAAATGCGGAGGGAACTAGAGGCTGGCAAGCGAGTACTGACACGAAGTCAGGAAGAGAAGAATGAGCTCAAGGCGGAAAGTCAATGGAAAACCGAATAAATTGAAAGTTTAAAATCTCAGTTGGCGCAAGACTTGGAGGAGAACCAGAAGCTGAAAGGTGGCATATTCGGTAAGGCACGAATTCGGTATTACCTGTGTTGCGGATGAAGAATTGTTTTGAAACATGCTGCCCCTATTTGCTAGGTCTCCTGATAGGATGGCAGGAAGAGGAGGTCGATTCCTTTAGTGGGAATCTTTTGAAGGAACTGACCAAGGCGCATGAGAGAGCCCAGAAGGCCATGAAAAGCATGGTTAAAGCATTATGGCCACTGGAAGTGCAAGCGGAGAGCCTGGCTGAGCTGGCTAACCACTTTAAAGGGGCGAGGCGACGCTTTGAACTGTGGAAGATATTGGCCTGCCGGGAAGGAGCGCGCGAGGCCTGGGCAATGGTGAAGACCTGGTTTACCAAACTCGAGACCGAACATATGGCCTGGGTGGGACCCGTGGGGCCGGATGGGCAGGAAATACCGCTTAGCTTAGTGTATGACCAAGTGATGCCCGCAGCTCGGTACTCCCAGAAAGATTGTGCCTTGGACAGTTTGATAGATGGCGTTGATAAAGAGTAGAGTGCATGATTCTATGTATCCATGTACTTTACATCACGCAATTCTCAAACCATGGAAAAAACGTTGTCTTAACCGGCCATCGGCTTCCACCTCCCTGACCAGTGATCGGGGAGTGTTCCGTACTATATGCCCTGATGAACAGGGGATAATTCCGGTAACCAGGCAATCCGGCCATTTGTTACGAACAGACAAAACGCGCGCAGCGAGTAATGTTATATTACTGTGTAACGTAAGAAACATCTTCCAAAGAAAATAGTTCCTCCAAGGGTTCCTTTCTTTGGGTAAGGTATGTTGACCATAAGGTGTGAGTTCGAAAGCCGGTGACACACGGATTTTTGTGGTTTTTAGGAACCAGGAACAGTTAGATGGCGGCTAGCGCCTGTTTATTTTCACTTCCCTGGAGGCCGACCCATTATTTTCTGTAAGAACACTAACTTTCGACTTCACTCGTCTGAGGTACGTATCCGGATTACCCGGGCGTAGCAATCACAGAGGTGCTCCCTTTACTCCCTAGCCGAACAATCGGGAATGTAGGGGTAAACACTAGAGCCAGGCAACCCACCATAGCAAAGAACTTAAATCAAATAGGTGCATATAATGGCTTGAAAGATACGGGGAGGAGAACAACAAAAATGAGGTTGTAAGAAGTATATGATAATTGGCCGCTTTTAAGAGGAGCCCCCAGGTAAAGCTGGGTAGTACATCCGAAGACGTGTACAATGGTGACCTGTCGTGTTACCATTTATCCAAACTCTCGGTCGGGGAAGCTAAAGTCCCATAATTTAAAATGAAGCGAGAAAAAAACAAAGACAGGCCGAGGGAGTGTTGATGACGAAGCCAGGTTATGCGTAGAAACACTGAAGTCGAGCGGCGTTCCATGGATTCGGTTCAAGACCCCGATCCGATGGTCTGCGAAGGCGATATGCCCCCCTGCGAGTACTTCATCTATAACGTAGGGACCCTCCCACTTAGGTGAAAGCTTGTGCTTCCGATTCTCCGGGAGGCGCATGACGAGCTCTCCCACATTGTATGTCTTTGCTCGAACTTCTCGATTTTGGTAACACCATGCTTGTTGCTGATAGAATGCGGAGCGTGCCCGAGCGACGTCACGCTCTCCTTCAAGTGCATCGAGGTCGTCTTGCCTTTCTAGCTTGGCCTCCTTCTCTTCGTACATATGTACCCTGGGTGCGTCATGGATCAAGTCACATGGGAGGACTGCTTCGGCACCGTACAACATAAAGAATGGGGTGTATCCTGTCAATCGATTAGGAGTAGTGTGTAGCCCCCATAGCACGGATTCCAGCTCCTCTACCCAGTGACAATCTGATTCCTTGAGGGAGCGGACTAAGCGAGGTTTTATGCCACTCATAATTAATCCGTTTGCTTGTTCCACCTGCCCGTTAGTTTGCGGGTGGTATACCGAAGCGTAGTCGAGCTTTATGCCTATCTTAGCACACCAATCTTTGACGTCTTGGGCAGTGAAATTAGACCCGTTATCGGTGATTATGCTGTGGGGGACACCATAATGGTGTACAACACTGGATATGAAGTCAACAACAGGTCCGGATTCCGCAGAGGTTACCGACCTTGCTTTGATCCACTTGGTGTATTTATCCATCATGACTAGTAGGTATTTCTTTTTCTTGGTCCCCCCTTTAAGTGGTTCAACCATGTCAAGCCCCCAGACAGCGAACAGCCATGTTATGGGTATAGTTCGAAGAGCTGTGGGAGGCATGTGGCTTTGATTTGCAAATAGCTGGCACCCAACACAATGTTGGACCAGGGTACGTGCATCCTCGCGAGCTGTGGGCCAGAAGAATCCTGCTCGAAAGGTTTGGTGACCAGGGCCCGAGCTACCGCATGGTGACCACCCATGCCGGCATGTATCTCGACGAGGAGCTGCTGCCCCTCCTCTCTAGAGATGCACCTTTGAAGGACCCCCGTAGTGCTCAGTTTATAGAGCTCGCCCTCGTGGACTTTGTATGCTTTAGAGCGTCGTACTATGCGTCGCGCCTCTGTCTGATCGTCAGGGAGCTCTTGTCGCAAGAGATAGGCAAGCAGTGGTTCGGTCCAAAGGGCGATTATGGCCATGATTTCATGGGCCGAGGGTGTTTCTTAAAGTTCGGAGCCTCCGACGGTATGATCACCTGGTTTGATTTTCGGTGGGGCAATCTGGGCAGGCTCATTTGTTGAGGTGCCGTTGTCCCCGTCCTGCCATACTACGGATGGTTTGACTAGCCTTTCCAGGAAGGTGTTTTTAGGTACTGGGTCTCACTTGGCACCCATGCGGGCAAGAACATCCGCGTCCTGGTTACTGTCTCTAGAGACATGATGGAATTCTAGACCCTCAAATCGAGCTGACATCCTGAGGACGGCGTTTCGATATGCCGCCATTTTTGGGTCTTTGGCGTCGAATTCGCCGTTGACCTATCAGATGGCGAGGATCGAATCTCCTCTCACCTCCAGCCGCCGAACACCCATCGATGTTGCCATCCGAAGACCATGCAACAGTGCCTCGTATTCGGCTGCATTATTGGAGTCCGTGTACATGATTTGTAAAATATACCGGATACTATCACCTGTAGGGGCTATTAGGATTACCCCAGCCCCCAGTCCGGCCAGCATCTTGGAGCCATCGAAGTACATTGTCTAGTGCGTGTATGTGCTATATTACTTGGGTTGTTTGGCTTCTATCCATTCGGATAAAAAATCGACCAGCACCTGAGATTTAATAGCTCGGCATGGTTTGTATACGATCTCGAAGGGAAGGAGCTCTATGGCCCATTTTGTAATGAGGCTCGTGGCGTCCCTATTGTTGATTATATCGTTGAGGGGTACCTCGGATACGAATGTCACCTAACACTCTTGAAAGTAGTGTCACGGTTTCCGGGACGCCATGAAGACCGTGTATGCTTTTTTTATAGTGAGGATATTGGAGACTTGCATGGTATGAGGACCTCTAACACATATTAGACTGGCTTTTGGACCTGGAACTTGTGTCCCTCTGATTCCCGTTCTACAACGCACGCCGCACTTACCACCTGGTTGGCGGCTGAGATGTACAGCAGCATAGGTTCGCCGACACCTGGTGCAGCCAGGATGGGGTTGCTTGCCAGGAGTGTTTTGATTTCTTCTAGTGCAGCGGTTGCCTCGTCAGTCCACTCAATGTTTTTGTTTTCTTAAGTAGCCTGTAGAGAGGCAGTGCCTTCTCACCGAGGCGGGAAATGAAATGACTTAGGTCTGCCATGCAGCCTGCCAGCTTCTGTACGTGCTTGAGCTCCATTGGTATTGCAAATTGGACATGGCCCTGATTTTAGCCGGATTGGCCTCTATTCCTCGACGGGAGATGATGAATTTGAGCAACTTGCCGGCGGGGACCCCGAACACACATTTGTCCGGGTTGAGCCATATGTCGTAGGCCCGCAGGTTTTCGAAGGTCAAGCGAAGATCTTCCACGAGTTGATCGACTTTTTTGGTTTTAATGACCACGTCATCTACGTATGCCTCGACCGCTTTGCCAATTTGATTTTCCAGGCATGTTTGAATCATGCGTTGGTATGCGGCTCCTGCGTTCTTTAACCCGAAAGGCATCGTCTTCAAGTAGAATGGCCCGTAGGGGGTGATGAATGCGGTTGCAGCCTGGTCGGACTCCTTCATCTTTATTTGAAGACATCCGGAGTATGTGTGGAGAAAGCATAGTGAATCGTGTCTGGCAGTGGCGTCAATGATCCGGTCTATGCGTGGTAGAGTGAAGGGATCATTGGGACAGGCCTTGTTTAGGTCCTTGAAGTCGACGCAGAGACGCCATGACTTGTCCTTCTTGGGTACCATGACCAGATTTGCCAGCCACTCCGGATGCTTTATTTCACGGATGAATCTGGACTCTAGTAGTTTTGCCAGCTCCTCACCCATAGCCTGTCGTTTGGGTTCGGAGAATCGGCGTAATTTTTATTTGACTGGTGTCGGGGGGATGACCCCCGGGTACCCCAAAGAAGGCAGTCGGATGGGGTGCCCGCCCGCCCGGGCCGACTGCTCCCCCGGCCGGCTACTCCACCTGCGCCAGCGGCCGGCTGCCCCAGCTAGCCGGCTGGCCAAAGTCAACTGCAACGTCCCATCTGAGTCGACACGGACGAGACGGCTGTACCCGTGCACTGCTGGGCAATAGTGGCGCAATATAGCCTGCACCACGCGTCACCTCGCATGACATCTCCAATAGTGTAGTTGGTGGGTGGGCCACCACCCAGCATGCCTACTCCCACACTATAAAAGGGCACCATGCCCACACTAGCTCAGTGACACATTCATTTGGCCACAAGGCCACTCACGGCCACAAGCCACGGCCATACTTGGCCACTAGAGCACGCATGCTCATCCCGGCCACACACATATACGAGGTCAGATGTCCATGGCACTGATCTCAGATACAGCTCCAGGAGCAACTCTGTACTGCTACATGTACATTGCATATATACTCAGACATGCAGGAGTAGGGGTATTATCTCTTCGGAGAGCCCCAAACCTGGGTAAACCACCTCCTGCTATTCGCATACCCGTCCCGGATATTCCACTGTAGCCTTGCTCCACCCACGATAAGCCACCCACTGGCATGTGCCGTGACGCGGTGCCCCCTGGCCACTCCCGCGAAAATACCACGACAGTTGGCGCCCACCATGGGGCGAGCTGCTGCTGGAACCGCGGTCCGGGCGGGACCCTTTCGTCATCACCTCGGCATCGCGCCGTCTCTCCGGTAGCGCTCGGGGGCTCGACATCGACACGCCCTGAGGGCGACCGCGCGGGGCGGCGCGCCCTCGTCGTCGGCCTTGCCGCCTTCACTGCCTCCGCCGCGACATCGCTGCCGTCTCTCCGGCCGCTCCGGCCGCACTCGAGGGCTCAACAACAACTCGCCCACGGGGCAGCCGCACGGGGCGGCGCGTCCTCGTCGCCGGCCTCGCTCTCTTCGTCATCATCATCGCGGCGTTCCCGCCGTCTCTCCGACGGCGCTCGGGGGCTCGACCCCGACACGCCCCTGGGGCGGCTGCACAGGACGATGCGTCCTCGCCGTCGGCCTCGTCCACCTCCGGCTCGCTCCAACGCACCACGAGACGACCACGCAGGTCCACGCGTCCTCGCCGTCGGCCTCGTCCTGCTCCGGTCTCCCCTCGGCCACACCTCCGTGCGCGGGCAAGATGGCTGCCTCCGGCCCTGTGCGTACACGCGCCTGCGCCTAGCTAGCTAGCTAGCTAGCAAAGCCAATTGATTTGGCTGCATGCATGCTGGCTTAGCTAGCTAGCACGGCTCATGTGCACGCAGGCGGCTGGACGTCCGCCGCGCCCTCGTCCATCCCGTTGCTCGCATGCAACATGAGCTCGCGCAGCCATGCTCCTCCGCTGGCCTTCGAGCCGCCCGCTCTGCGCTCCTCCGCTCCGCTCTGCCCGAGCGCCTTCGCCACGCCTGCATATGTCGTGCCTGCTGCCCGAGCACTACTACTGCCTTCACCTGCCGCTGCCGCTGCCGCAGTCGCTGCTCCTACTATTTGCTGTTGCGCCCGCTGCAAATGTTCTGGCTCTTCACTGCTCATACAGTGGCTGGACGCCGCCCATACACAGCTCATACAGTGGTGGGAAACTGCTCATACAGTGCTCGTACATCCCTCGTAAGTGGCCAGACGCAAAACAGTCAACGCACGCATGCACCGGCCGCATGCATGTTGGTCGTGTGCGGGACTACACGTGCGCCCCGAGCCGGCTGCTTGTCCAGCCTTGGCCGGCTTCCCACCCCGGCGTACATTGGGTTAGGCCGCCCGGCTCCGACCTTGTCCGGCTGCGCTCTGCTTCAGCTGTTGCTCCGCGGCCCGGCTGCTGCGCTGTCTGCCTGGCCTCGGTCCCCGCTGGCTTCAGCTTCGCTAGCCCGCTGGCTGCACCTTACCTATCGCACAGGCCCGGCCTACTGTGCTCCTTGTGCGGTAGCCGGCTGCTCCATTCGCGCGCGCACATCGTTCCGGCCGGCTGCTGCTACTCACCCGCGTCCGCGTGCCTCCACGTCACGCGCCTGGCGACGACCCTGGTCGCCGCGCCCCTCCGCATGCGTGCCAACTCGCCCAGACCGCCCCCGGCGTGTAATCCATCGTCCTCGCCTTCGCTCCGCACTGCATCGACCACCCGCCAGCTCCTCGCCTCGGCCCAGTCATCCCACGCCGTCTGGACCCGCCAGCTCCTTACCGGCTGTGGCGCCCCCGATTCAATCATACACTAATCATACACGCAAACATGTACGATCAAGCACAGGGACTCACGGGAAGATATCACAACACAACTCTAACACAAATAAACGGAGATCCACAATATTACAGACCAGGGATCCGAAGATCCGAATACATAAGTCAGTCATACAAATATTATCTGAGTACATACATAGTTAGACAAGTTTTGCCTTAAGAAGGCTAGCACAAACAGCGACACTAGATCGAAAGGCGTTGGCCTCCTGCCTGGGAGCCTCCGATCCTACTCCTGGTCGGCTGGCTCGATCCAGTAGTACGTGCCCTCTGGACCCTCCTGGTAGTAAGCTCCGGTGGTGGCATCTGGCTCCTGGACTTCATCGTCTGATGTATCATCAAGGTGGGGTATGGGGAAAAGAGAAAGTAAAGCAACCGTGAGTACTCATCCAAAGTACTCAGCAAGCAAGGATCTATACTATATATGCAACATTATCAATGGAGAAAGGCTGTATAAGTGGACTGGGCTGCAGAAATGCCAGAATAGAGAGAAGGCCTAGTCCTATCGAAGACTAGCATCTTCAAACTTCTTCTCGAGGCCATCATCTTGCAGCAGTAGAAGAGAGTAGAATAGCATTTTATTTAGCAAACATGTTGAAGTACAGCTTAAAGATCCTTCCTCGACTCCCAAGCGAGAAAGCGATCCCGAAGCTTCAATTAAGTAACAAGTATCCAGTTCAAGTAGTAGATCGGAATACACAAACTGAGCGTCCTTTACCGTAGGACCGGCTATCGATAGATGATTCATCCCTGCAGGGGTGCACTACTGTTACCCAACACGCTCGATCAACTCTGGCCGGACATACTTGCCGGGTAATGCCCGTCCTCGGAAGATCAACACGAAGCAGCGCCCTACCTAGGCTCGGCAGAGAGGTCAGCACGCCGGACTAACCTATGCACCCAGAGGTCTTGGGCCATCGCCCTGGGCACCCTGCGCGTTGCGAGACTGGCCGGGGTGCAGGCGCGACACTGAACTCGTCAGTGAAGTATCTAGCCCAATCCTGACAATCAGCCCGCACGGTGAATCGTGACATCTGACGAGCTTTCGGGAGAAACGTACATCGCAGAGGGTCCCATAACCATTATCCCGCGTGGTGGTAGTGCGTATAGGGCACGTCGACCCACTCAGATCACACACCCAAATCCAATAGGCTCAATTAGTATCACGCAGAGACAATCAGAGTCTCTGATGCTCCGCCACAATATCACACTCGAGTGCCCTTCTGGCACACCCGACATCATAGATCTCCAGCGGGTACCCACCAGGGTGGACCCGCCTATAACAAAGGTCAAGTAATCATGTGGTCATAACATCAAGGGGGAAACCCGAGGAATCACCCTCGGCGGATTCCACTCGACAAAATCATCAGGGTGAATGTATGAGGCATCACCCTCGAGGTTCACACTGAGGGTTGCACGACAGAGTCGTATCGGAAGTGGAGAAGGAGGAATCACCCTCGATGACCACGACCGAACAGCTACACTGCAGAGTATTCATCGGGAGTGCGTTACGAGGTATCACCCTCGGCACTCGATAGTAACTAAGCAGAGTCGTACAACTAAGGGGGTGTGAGGTGAGGTGTCGGTCTCTGGTCGACGATCATGTTGATCGAGTCGTCGATGATCAAGCCGGGGCAACAAGGATAAGGTGGTGGGGTCACTGATGGTTCACTACCAACCTATACTAAACAGTTTATCATAGGCAGGTAAGGTAACAATGAACAGGTTACAACAGCAGGCTATGCATCATAATAGGAGCATACATTAACATTAGCAAAATCTAACGCAAGCAGGAGAAATGGAATGGGCGATATCTGGATGCTCAAAGGGGGGGGGGGCTTGCCTGGTTGCTCTGGCAAGAGAGAGGGGTCGTCAACGGGCTGCTCGTCGGTAGTGTAGTCGTACCCAGGTGCAGCGTCGTCGGTCTCGGCATCTATCGAGAGAGAAGGAGGGGGAGAGAAACAATAAATTCACGGCAATAATGCAAACAATATGTATGACATGCCTAAATGATATGCTGGGGTGTTCTACTGCCTAACTAAATGATTTAGTTAATTTAGGAATTTATTCGGATTTATTTAATCAACAATGGGCACTATTCATTTATCAAATTCAGTCTAAAAGTTCAATGTTTATATAGCTAGGGGCATCTGACAGGAATACGGAGGGCGTATCCGGGTTCGTATCAGAATTCTGAGCAAGTTTCATATATAAATTATTTTCATCGGAGTTACGGTTTATTTAATATGATTTTCTAAAGTTTTAAACATTTTTTGAATTTAATTATTAATTTAAATTCGAATTATCCAGAATAGTGAATGATGACGTCAGCATGAGGTCAGGGAGACGTCAGCAGGTCAACTCTGGCTGACCAGAGACAAACCTGACAAGTGGGGCCCACATGTCATACACTGAGATATTAACAGAGGGGTTAAACTAACTGATTGGATTAATTAGAGGGTGGGCCCCAGCAGTCAGTGACTGATTAGTGTTTAAACTAATTAACTAACTAATTAACAGATTTTCTATTTATTTTAAATTCGTTTAAACGAGCGGGCCCCACATGTCAGTGAAACAGGGCAGCCACGTCAGCGTTGACCCCGGTCAACGGGGTCAAAGGGGCCCGCGGGGCCCCACAGTCAGTGGCACAGGGGTGGGACCCACCGGTGCCACGTCGGACCGGCCGCCGGAGAGCGCTCCGGCGAGCCCGAGCGCGGCGCCGAGCTCCGGCGAGCTCGGGATTCGCCCATAGGGCATCTCCGGGGGCGGGATTGGGCTCTATCGAACGGGCGCAGCGAGCCGCATCACGTGGTGGTGGTGGTTGGTCTCGGGGGTGGCCGGAACGGCAGCGGCATCGACCGCGGCGGGCGCCGGCGTTCGGCCCCATTTGGAAACGAGGCGGGAGCGGGCTAGGTGGCTAGTTAGGGGCCGAGATCGACGCAACTCGTGCTCTGGAGCACGCCAGTGGCTCGCGCGGGGGCTCGGGAGCACGTATGGCGTGCGGGCAGCGGCAATGGCGGTGGTCGGAGCACGGCAATGCGGCGAGCTACCCTACGGCGGTCAAGCTAGCGCAGAGAGGCAGGGGAGGAAGGAGGAGCTCACAGTGGGGCGTAGCCGATCAAAGCGGGCTCGGGGAAGGCGTGGGGTGGCCGGATTCGACGACGACACGCGGCGGAGATCCGAGGAAGAAGATGATGGCGTGGGGCGAAGTAGAGGCGCTCCTGCTCGGGTGACTCGTCGGGGAGGAAGAGGAGGTCGCGGCGATCCTTCCTGGCGTGGAGGCGAGGCGAAACGGTGGCGGTGGCCAC
Organism: Thinopyrum elongatum; assembly: GCA_011799875.1. Lineage (NCBI taxonomy): Eukaryota > Viridiplantae > Streptophyta > Magnoliopsida > Poales > Poaceae > Thinopyrum > Thinopyrum elongatum. The sequence goes on from CM022298.1 coordinate 387,959,075, forward strand.
GCGCGTCACGGCGGCGGAGCCATGGTTGCGCTCGGGAGGGGGAAAGCAGAGAGGGATAGCGGGGGGGGATGGCGAGGGAGACGCCAGGGGTTCGCGGAGGTTGCCCTTATCCTCTACGCGGGCGCGGCGACGCGCGTTGTCGACCAGGGAGCGAGGGGGCCAGGTCGGCGAGCGCGGGCGTGGGCGTGGGCGACAGCGCGGTGAGGTGAATAGGGGAGGTAGGGGACGACGCTAGATGGGTTGGGCCGCGGCTGTAACGAGCAGGCCAAGTGCACAGTAGTTCCTTTAGGCCTTTTTCCTTTTTCTCTTTTTCTGTTTCTTTCTCTTCTGATTTGTTAATTATTTGGGCCCCAAATGGTTTTTGTAAAAAGTGTGACCTAGTCCATAAATACCAGTGCATTATACCCTAACACCAAAAACTAGTTTGGGCAAAACATCATTTCATATTTGATCTAGATTAATTAGAAGGCTATGAAATATTATTTCCAGCCACTGTTAAAAGAGGTATGGGTCACCTAATTAATTTGTTAAATGTTGGTTACAATTTTAGAATGGTCTCTGTAATATTTGTCATTTATTGAACATTTTCGTTTTTATGTTGCACAACTTTTATTTTCCACTTTCATTTAAATTTGAATCTTGTCTTAGTAGTTGAAATGCAATATGATGCTCATGATGATTATGCACTGTTAAACATGCTGACATGCCATTATCAAAAGTGATTACTGTGGCTAATGACATGGGGGTTTTACACCGGCATCTCCTCCGCTAGCCGGCTCCGCCAGCCTGCCGGACTCCGTACGACCTCACCTCCGCGCACCCGGCCGCTGCTGCGCCAGCTCCGCTCGCGCTGTCTCCGCGCTGGCTGGCTCCCGGCCGCCTCCCGGGGCGTCCGCGTCCCGGCGCTCGCCGCGCTCCCTGCGCCCAGCCTCCCGTGGCTCCCGCGCGCCCGCCGACTTTAGCTCCCCTGTGCGTCGGATCCTCCGCTCCGACTCGCCACCAGCCGGGTCCTCCACTCCGTCTCCCGCAAGCGCCGGGTCCTCCTCGCGCCGCGCCCTCGCTCCTGGCCGCGTCGCGCTAGGCCGCCTCCGCCCTCCGACTCGCCCCTGCGCGGCCCCAGGCTCGGGCCGGCGTCTCCGCGCCCTCCTCGTCGCGCCGGGCCGCCTCCGCCCATGGCCCGGCCCCCGCCGTCTCCCGTCGCACAGCCGGCTCCTCGTGGTCCGGCTTTGCCTGGCCGCCTTCGCACGCACCCGGCTGGGTCATGCACCCTGCCCGCATCGCCGGGTCCATCTCGGTCCGCGCCTGGCCGGGTCCGGCTCCGGCTCGCAGCCCCTCATCCACCCGAGCCGGCCGGCCGGCTCCTCTGCTCCCTCGCTTCGCGGCTCCGCCGGCCCGCCGGCCCCTTCGCGTCCCCGCCACCGGCTTGCCTGGCCAGGTTCGGCCCCGGGTCGCCGCGCGCACCCTGCTACCCGGCTGCCTAGCCGGATAAAAGAAATAGAGAAAAGAGTCTGGCTGCCCACCTGGCTATGTAAAAAAAAGAGTTTGCGTCCGGCTGCCCACAGCCAGCCAAAGAGAAGAAAAGAAAAAGACGGCCGCCTGCCCGTCCGCCTGCTTCACCACTCGGACGGCCAGGCGCGACCCGGCCTGCCTGCCCGCTTCAACACCGGGCCGGCTGGAGAGCCCGCCCGACTGCTCGTCCGCCTCGACGCCTGTTTGGTCGCACCCGACCGACCGGGACCCCCCCCCTTCGAGCACCCGGAGGCTCGAAGGCTACCCCTAGTGGGTGTGTCGGCGCGCTCCGCGAGCACCAGGCCGCGTCGGCTGTCTTCGGCACCCTCCGCCTCGCCCGCACCAAAGCAATGTGAGCTCCTCACTCGCATATTTTTTGCATCGTGCACACCAAAGTGGATAACCCCGAGCGACACTCAGGGACCACCTCCGCCTTTATTACAGTTGCACTACTGTTCGCCCCGGCGCCAGCCAGTGTTGGCCCGGAGGCTGGCCGCTCGGCCCCATTCGTTCATTCCCGCAGATGGCTTAGTACCGTGCACGGTACCGAAGGCTCACTCTTCGTCTCAGCTACAGACCGCAGCGCGACTGTCCGGCTAGCAAGATTAAACGCTGCAGGCCACCCACACAAAAAACGTCTGGGGAGAAAATGGTTCGGGCAACCCAGCCGTTTGCTTTATGAGTATCTGCTCGGTCGAGTCTACTCCCAAAAGTCCGAGTACTGTATGCTTCACTCCGTGGCCCACTCTCAGCCACAGACCGCCGCGCGGCTGTCCGGCTAGCGAGAGCACAGGCCAAAGAGCGGAGGGGACATGAAAAATACTGAAGGGGGCTCGGACGAAACCGAGTCGGCACCCTCCGCATAAAACTTGCAATGCTAAAAGCAAGCATTTGATATATCTGCGCAGACTAATCTTGTCTTTTGCACGATCATCTCCGGGGGGAACCGTCTCCTCGCCCGGAGGCTCGGAGGCTAGTTGTAGGCCCCACGCTGGCTGCAACCGGCATTTCCGACGCCACCATGTGCTACATCGACGGCAAAAACCCTCCGCCCGACTCTTCGAGTTCCCGGAGGCTCAGAGGCTACACCCAGTGGGTGCGCTGGCCCGCCCCCACTGGAAGCAAGCCACGCCGGCGACAGCCCGCAGCTGGCTGTCATCGACAGCATCAGTCGGCGGACCCCGCGTCCATGCCCGGCAGCATCAGTCGGCGGACTCCACGTCCGCGCCCGACAGCATCAGTCGGCGGACCCCGCGTCCGCGCCCGACAGCATTAGTCGGCGGACCCCGCATCCGCGCCCGGCAGTGCCATGCACCAACTAGCAGGCATCCGCGCCTGGCGGTGCTCCATGCCCGTCAGGCGGCACGGACCTCGCAGGACAAGACAAAAACAGCTAAAACCCTCCGCTCAACTTTTCCTAGTTGCCCGGAGGCTCGGAGGCTACACCCAACGGGTGCACTTGCGCGCCCCCACTGAAAAAACGCCACGCCGGTTGCAGGCCCGCCGCCGGCTGCCACCGGGGTCCTCGACGCCACCGTCTGCTCCAACAACAGTTAAGACCCTCCGCCCGACTCTTCGAGTCGCCCGGAGGCTCGGAGGCTACACGCCGCGGGTGTGCTGGCGCGCCCCCGCTGGAAGCAAGCCGCTCCGGCTGCACGCCCGCAGCCGGCCTTCATCAACAACTTCTGCAACAACAACGACGACTGTGAAAACCCTCTGCCCGACTCTTCGAGTCACCCGAAGGCTCGGAGGCTACTGTCGAGGGGATGACCCCCGGGTACCCCAAAGACGGCAGTCGGACGGGGTGCCCGCCCGCCCGGGCCGACTGCTCCCCCGGCCGGCTACTCCACCCGGCCGGCTGCCGACTGCGCCAACCAACCGGCTGCCCAAAGTCAACCGCGACATCACATCCGACCCGACATGGACGAGACGGCTGTCCCTGGCACTGTTGAGCAATAGTGGCGCACTATAGCCTACATCACGCGTCACCTCGCATGACATCCGGAATAGTGTAGTTGGTGGGTGGGCCACCACCCACCATGCCTACTCCCACACTATAAAAGGGCACCATGCCCACTCACTCATGGACAGGCTCACACACACACTCTCACGGGAGCATGAGGCTCTCATGCCACCGCGCCTCATTAGCCAGCTAGCTCTCTGCTACTGCTTCATACATAATATAGCTCCAGGAGCAACTCTGTACCAGATATACCACATATATACAGACATGCAGGAGTAGGGGTATTATCTCTCCGGAGAGCCCCGAACCTGGGTAAACCACCGCGTGCTATTCGCATACCCGTCCCGGATATTTCACTGTAGCCTTGCTCCACCCACGGTAAGCCACCCGCTGGCATCTGCCGTGACGCGGTGCCACCTGGCCACTCCCGCGAAAATACCACGACAATTGGCTTGAAGCCTTTGATGATATTCAAGCTGTGCTCCGCCAGCCTCCATGGGATGCCCGCCATATCGGAAGGATGCCAGGCGAATATGTCCCAATTTTCGCGTAGGAACGCGCGTAGCGCTTCATCAACTGCGGGATCCATCTTTGCTCTGATGGACGCCGTTTTATTCGGGTCTGTCACGTGTACTTGGAATTTTACTATCTCGTCAGCTGGTTTGAATGACGTGGATTTTGGCCTTTTACTGAGGACCACGTCATCCCTGTTGACTGTGGTGCGGAGTGTTGTTAACTCTTTGCCTGCTAGAGCTTCAGATAGTGCCGCGAGGGCAAGCTATATTGTCTTCTTTTCTGCTTGGAGGGCTGTTTTTGGATCGCTGGCGAGCGCGCCGTTAGGCCCCGGCATTTTGAGCATCATGTATCCATAGTGTGGTACAGCTTGAAATCGTGCAAACACCTCATGTCCCAAGAGGGCGTGGTGTCCGCTGCAGAAGGGCACGATGTGAAACAACAAGGGTCCGGATCTGTAGTTATCGGGAGTACCGAATACTACGTCCAAGGTTATGCGTCCGAAGCAACGCGCCTCCTTGCCGGGTATAATTCCTCGGAATGTGGTATGACTGTGCGCGATGCAGGACCTGTTGAGTTGCATTTTATCGAGCGTGTCCTCATAGATGAGATTTAGGCCACTGCCCCCGTCCATCAGCACTTTGGTTAGCCTGAAGCCGTCGATTATGGGGTCGAGGACTAGTGTCGCGGGCGTGTGGGCGGAGTGGGATATTGGCTCATCCTTCTGATCGAAGGTGATAGGTACGTCCGCCCATGGCTTTGTGGCCATCACCTGGTAGACTTGGCCGAGCTCTCGAAGAGCCATTTTCCTTTGATTGTTGGAAGAGAAAGTCTCATAGAATGTCAGGACGTCGTCGTGAGGTGGCGTTGTTGATTGCCTATCAGGGCGTGTGAGGACGAGGATGTGTTCACCACTCATGGCAACCTGCCTTACCACCCAGTAGGCTCGAAGCCTGTGAGTCGGATTTGCGTTAAGCAGGGCCGAGTGTATAGGGCATGGTTTATCCAGCAATTCATCCAGAACTGTTCTGGGTTTATTTCTTTTTTGGACGGGATTGTGTTCGGGCGAAACTAATGCATGCGCCCATTTTGCTTGGGCCTTGCTAGGCCTCGGGCCAGGGATTGACTCCCTTCGCTTTTGTTGTAACTTCCAGGTGCTTTCCATGGCGCGGTTTTTGCGTACCATGTCCGATAATTCGGCGAAATTTTGCACGCGGCGGCGGGCAAGGGCATTTAAGATCCTTGTGTCCCGGCAATTGAGTCGGAATGCTTCAATTATTTCTTCGTCGCGACAGTCGATTATCTTGTTTTTTAACAGGAGAAATCTGGATCAGTAATGATGGACTGTTTCTTCGGGCTGCTGCTTGACGTACATCAGGTCCCATATGTCCGGTCTTCCCGCATCCGGACATTATTCGCCGTGGGAGGTGGGTGGGAACATTTTTAGTATTCCTGTCTTCTGCGTGTCCAGGGCGTCAGCAGCGGTGAGCCGCGCCTGGGCTATGTCCAGCTATATTAGCGTACTGTTCGGACGTACGCCTGCGTGTGGTCAGGCCGACTCAAGGTCAGATCCGGTGTCATAGGCTGGGTCCGAACTCTTATCTTGACAGGTATCTGTTTCCGGGCTAGAGACCCGGGTGTATGCTTTCATAAGCTTCGGAGATCGCGATCCCTCCGTCCTCTCTACGATGGTAGTGACGAGGTGAGTGATGGGGGATGTGGATCTCCCTGTTATCAGGTTTAAGCCCGATCTAGTTGTAGGCCGTAGGCCTACTAACGGAGATTCCTATAGCTCGGAATCGATCCAACAGGTTGTCTACCGAAGGGGTTCTCACCGGGGTCAAGCCTCCTGGATATTCGGTGGGATGTTCTTCGGATACTTCAACAGGATCTGGCTTTAAGGCCAGGCCCCGAATTGAGTCGGCTCCCTTTACATCCACCGAACCTGAGGTCAAGGCGTCGGTGTCAGCGGGTTCTTCGGAAGCGGGGCTTCGCTGAGGGCTAGTGCCGGACTCCAAGTTCCGGTGGCTGGCTTCGTGATCGGCGGTGAGATTTTCAACCGGGCTCAACCGACCTATGGGGTTGGCGCGGAAAGTGATGCTGCCGAACATAAAGATCTGGCCGGGGACGAAGATGTCCCCGACGCTGGAGGGGTTTCTGACGAACAGTTGAGCCATCGATCCTTCGGCGATCCGTAGTGGAACTCTCAATGAAAGCACCAATGTCGGTGTCAAAACCGGCAGATATTGGGTAGGGGGTCCCGAGCTGTGAATCTAGGATCGATGGGGAAGAAGGGACGATGAACACGGTATTTACCCAGGTTCGGGCCCTCTCAAAGAGGTAAAACCCTACGTCATGCTTGATTGTATTTGATGTATGGTATGGTTACAGAGTAGATCTACCTCGAGATTAGGCAAGCTAAACTCTAAGGAAATGAGGTGATGAATGTAGCTCCAGCCCTAAAGACTAAAACCCTTCGGTTTATACAGGCACTGGTAGGGTTAGGATCACATGCGATCGGCTACGAAGAAAGGAAGATCCTGCCTAATCTTGGCTTGGAGGGCACACCACGGCTCCGAAGATCTCCTGTCCAATCATGGGTCCGCACTCTGGCTCAGCCCCACAGTGGCACATCAATCCGGCCCATATCCAGAGGTTAGATAGTCCAAGGACCCCTTAATCCAGGACTCCCTCAGGGAGGGACAACGTAAATGAGAACGACCAGGTTTAGATTTCCTATGCTCACATTGGAAAATGTCGCCGAGGAGATAAAAAATGGGACAAATGCAGACATGTTGCCTGAATGTTTGCCGCTCTCGGCAACCACATCTGCCTCACCACTTTATGCCCCTGTTGTCCCTATGTTCTTATCGCTACTGTTAATGTAAAATCACATGAAACATGAAGCGATGCCACCTAATGTCACTATTAAGTAATGCTGCAGTCAGTCTAGTGCCAATGATAAATTGAAGCAATGACACCACCATTTTTTGAAGTGCTTCTGTCTTGCCTTATTTCCCCTGAATTGTGTTTTTGCAATTACACTTAAATCTCACACCGATAACATTGCTTCATCCCAGTGGAACTGCACAAGTTTGATTGCACATTTACTGACCATGTGTTATTCTCATGGCAGTAATACTAATGCTATTGTTCTGCATGTTAATCTAGTGGCAGTGTTGATGTGATGTGATGCTACTTCTTACTTAATGGTACTTTTTCATACTGCCAATGTAGTGCCAGTTATAACACAATAGATGCTGATGTTAATCATATGCCACTGTACAAAACCGTCACTGCTTAAATAACCATATCTCATATTTGCACAAACAGGGATATCTATCTACATATCGTTTCTATTTGTGCAATCATAAGTACACACCTCAATTTTAGTAGAACTGCACAAAATCAGATGGCTATTCCTAGCTGTCCTCGTCTAACCACCCGTGTTCTAGGTATTCCTACATTGTTAGTGACTAGGTAGAATGACCAAAGCAATCTAAAAGAAGTTGATTCGTATGTCTACTTCCTAATTGCAGTGCAGGGATGAGCATGTCATGTGTCGCAGAGAAAACAAGCACTGCTCCCTAGTCGGGAATGCAATTTTTCCCATATCAAGGATGACCAAAGGACTAGCTGGCATGGCTGCGCGGAGGTTTTTGGGATAGGTGCACGGACAAGAGGCATTGTGGTCTGCTTATTTCTGCAAATAGTGGTGCTTATATTTAGTGGAACTGCACAAGAAGTTGAGATGACCAGTCCACTACATGGTTCGTTTAGTATTCCAACTGAGAACACAATTATAATTGCTTATTCTAGAATGAGAGAACCTAACCCTGGATGGTGGCAACAAGAAAAACAAGAGTGAACTCTAGGAAATTAAAGTGTGCCTAGGGAGGCCCTTTGCTCAGAGAAGCCTTGCTTGATTTTTCCTGATTTGTAAACCTTCTCACAACTTTGTCTTTTGCTGTGAACTAGTAATTGTTGGTTATGTTCTACTACCTCTGTACCGAAATACTTGTAGCTAGGGAAAACTAGTGCAAGTTGCCCCAACTACAAGTATTTTGGTATAGAGGGAGTATGAAACATTGAGATGTATAAAATTGTTGAACTTATGCTTTTGAAGTATTTTATGAAGTCGAGTTTAATGTGAATATTCCACATGAATGCTGGACTAGCGTGTGAACATTTGGAATTTACATTGTGGCCTCAGTTAACTACATGAACCACTATAACAAGATACTTAGTTGCTTATATGTCAGAGAGCAGAGTATTGATTGTGAGCTGGTCGATAGCTGACTTTTCTAGTGTTAAAGCGAGTTGCGCCAATCTGTCGTCTTTTGCACAACTGCTTACAAGTGGTGTAGCACCAACAGTGTTTACAAGTACTTAACCAGCTTACGTGCCCTATGCATACGTCAGCGCACAATTATCGAACAAGTACTCTATTTCATTAAACACACATCGCTCGTATGATAAACTGTGGCAACTTATGTCTTACCATGCCATATTACATGAAAAACTAGTGACGATGCATCTGTTTCGGCAACAATTACGATGGTTCTCACATGATTCACGGGCACACAAAGGTAGCAGTAGTTCCCTTAGATGGATTCAAATAGAGTACTATCCCCCAGAGGGCTCGATAATACGCAAGGTGCGGGTAATTAAACACAATCCAAACTACTTTGAAACACTAGTTGGGCCAACCATTTCATGCCGTCGATCTAATTTGGGATGGACACAAGACGGACCTTGCCATGAACATCATCGAAGGACGTACGGTAGCAGCTCAATCCTGTCAAACTTCTTAAAGAAAATCTTGTGGCCTTGCCACTCATAAACTTGTTTGTCGAGGCATGCCACGTCATCTTCCTGTGTCAGCTTGACAAGAATAGTATGACTCACAAATGAAGGAGTAGCTTTGAACTTCTTGTGCTTCAGTACACCCTGGACAACACGACTGACAACAGTGTAGCTGGAATGCATCTCGTCTTTTGTATAAGTGCAACTGGCTTCCAGGATCAAATAGCCTAAGAACTTTGTTTTCCCAGTGCGTATATTCAGGTCATCCGCCTCATACCGAGTGACATGTACAACCACACAATCCTTGTCTGCATCAGGGCTCTAACTGAAACAGAAACGAATTCTGAATTACTTTCCAATATAAAAAACACAAGTTATTTGAACCACTATGTAGAGTCAAAAGTACGCATGACAGGGAAGGTAGCATGGCATCGGAGTTAATAAATCTTGCATTATTTATCACCACATACTTAGATGAAAAACCACAATCAAGATCAACAGAGAAGAAAATCACCTTGGGCAGCTCAGCGGGAGGGGGGGGGGGGCACATCCTCGAACGGGGAAAAATGATCCTTCAGGGCCACGGGGGTTGTAACCTCAAATGTGGGATGACCATCTAAGTAGTGGCCGTGAGCATATCTGGGGTCGGCTCGGTGGTGGCCTTCATCTTCTTGGAGCTCTCTGTCTCGTGGGGATCAGCCTCCTGCGTCTGCTCCAACATCGGCAGATCTTTGCCTGGTTCTCCTTGATCCATCATGAAACTGACGAATAGATGACAACTGAAAGGACAACACAATCGCAATGACAATGAAACAAAAAAGAGAGTGAGGATCGGTCACTGCTTTACAAAAGATTTTTTTTTGAAAGAAAATATACCAACATCACGGATCCGCTTACTTTCCCTTCGTTGGGAGAGAAGAACAATGGCAGAAGCGAGTGTTGCTTTCATGAAGACGATGAGGGAGAAGCGGATTCGGCGAAGAGTGAAATGATGGTTGCTTCGTCCGTCCAACTTAGATTGCGGGGAGGTGGGGTTTTGTGATATGATGGCTCATTACTGTTGTGCTATGATCGGGGTGACTCTCTGCCTGCATACCGCCTTCTAATTTGGTGGATGCCATTTGGGCCGTGCGCTGCATGGCCTGCATGTCCGTGAACCAAAGTAAAATGACATTCAGTAGCGGGAGACGTTTCGATGACGGAGAAGGAGCCAGAAGTGGTAGTGTATCCACTGTACTAGTAGTAATTGTTTTTCTGGGTAGCTGTAGAGTGTCTACACTGTACTAGTAGTAATTGTTTCTCTCGGCCCAAGACAAAAGAGCCCATCCACCCTAAATAATAAAATCAATTTAAAAGCCCATATTTACTTAATGAGAGGCGCTCCCCCAGCACACCACCCCCGAAAAAAACCTGGGTGCTCTCCTTCCTCCTCACTCCTACTTCAGGTCAGCTCGCTCCACTCGTACCCACAAATTTCTCACCTCACTCCTACAGAAAACCCCAGCTCCCCTTCTTCCTCACCGCTATAGCAAACCCCAGATCCCCTTCTTCTTCATTTGGACTACAACTAGGCTCGTCATTCGTTACTCTGCTCAAATCCGCGAGCTCGACGCGATGCCCGCAAGGAAAATGGAGTCAGTTGACCCCAGCGCCAAGAAGATGAGGCTCCCACCAGTGGTGATGCATGTCGTAGATCCCGCACCCGGCAGCGCGGGGAGAAGCGGTGAGGGCCACCCCCTGGATCTGAGGAACCCGAAGAATCTCGGGCAGTCCTCATCAGCGATCTCCCAGACGCCATCCTTGGGGAGATCATCTCCCTTCTCCCCACCAAGGATGGCTGCCGCACCCTAGTCCTTGCATCTCGGTGGCGCCCTCTATGGGGCGACGTGCCTCTTAATCTCGACTATTGTGGCCTATCTCTCTTTAATGATTTTGAACTCCCCGGAGCCATCATCTCATCCCACCAGGGCTCCGTTCAAGGCCTCTGCATCCCGGCATGCTACCTGTGCATGCCCGACACAATGAATGGCTGGCTGAAATCCCTTAAATTCAGAAAACTACATATGCTTGAGTTCTACTATTCCCACAAAAATAACATACCACATATTGATTGCCATGTGCTTATGCCCTCAGCACCAATGTCCATCTCGCGGTTTTCCTCCTCTCTCCACACCGCCACCTTTGCGCCGTGCAAACTACCAGACCATATGGTACAAAAGCTTTGACTCCCACTTGTCAAAAAACATTCACTTGTGCTGGTTCATATGTCGGAGGCCTCATTGCACAACATCATCAACTCCAGTTGCCCTACCCTAGAGTGCTTGGTGCTTGTTTTGACAGTTAGAATCGGTTGTCTCCAAATAAAGTTGCCTAACCTTGTAAGACTTGGAATTTCTTTTGACGGAAGGGAGCTCATCATCAAAGATGCCCCTTCACTTCAAAGGTTGATCCTTGATTCTCGTTATTTACCTTTGCAAATAGCTGTCGTCTTTGTGCCTAAACTGGAGACCCTCGATGTAATACATGATTTCTGTGCTCATTTCAAGATGGTGTTTGGCTCCACAGTTCTTCAGGTATTGTATATTATCATCTACACTTGTAATCATAAGCTGCATTTTTATCTGTGCGCATAAGTTCTATATCATCTTGGAGTACACTTTTTGTACTAATATTATGTTCTATGCTCAATGAAGAGTTTTTCCACGGATAGCCTATCAACGGTGCTGGATTCTGTCACGATCTTTTTATATCAATATGAATACTTTTGATCAAAATAAGATTATTGGCTTGCTACAATGCTTTCCATGCCTAGAGAAGTTGTATTGATAATTTCACACACATTGTAAACCCGTATATAGTGTATTAGAATTAACCATAAAGATGTTGCTCTTTCAACACTCTTTTTTTAGACCTTAATTGTTTTCAATCTTCATGTCTATTTAGGCAACAGGACAGGGGTAAGAAAGTTATAACCAATCGGTGGTTTCGTAAGCATAGGGATTTTCTCAGTTCTCATGACATTCGATTGAAGACAATAACGCTGGAACGATATGTAGCCAACCATGCAAACACTAGATTTGTCAATGTCTTCCTGCTGAATGCGAGGTTACTATTGTCCATCAGGCTTAAGTTCATCAGCAGGATGGTTTTGACAGATGGGTATCTTGAAGAGCAAAAAAGGAGTTTCAGGTGGACAAAAGGGCTTCTGAATGTGTCGGGCTTCTATTTCCAACATCTTCTGGTCATGATCTAGTAAATTTTACGACCCAGGATATTCATTGTCTGGACCTGACAGATTCATTTGATTGTGACTGCCGAAAATAGTGCTGGAGTTAGATGTTGTTGCCCTTTCCAATCTGGGTTTTGTCTAAACCTGATGAACAATTAATCCTTATGCTTTTGTACCATTTGTAAGCTTGAGTAAGATGTTGTTGCCCTTTTCAACTCGGCTGTGACAGTCATTTTTCTTTGAAACAACGCAAATGGCTTTCCATTTCCTTAATTAAGATAGAAATATTGTAACAAATCCCAGGGAAATAACATCACTCTCGCCGACTACTTGAGCTCATTGTGCATTACAGAACCCAAGTGCTTAGCGCCCGCCAGCACCCACAAACTAATTTTGAGCTAGCACGCCAAATAGGCTGTAATTCTTCAAAAGAAAGGTTGCATGGCCATGACAAATTTGGATTCTGACATTTGGGACCTGCAAGGAAAAAGACTATCCAAGGTTGTGTCGACTTAGTCAACAAATGATTTTTCCTACCAGCCGTTGGATTGACATCCAACATATGTCGTGTTTGTTCTATCTCTTGTCTTCTTCCTCCGGCCACCCAAACCAAATGACGCCATCAGTCCCGCCTGCTCCCACCTCCCATGGCTGGCTGCTCCTCCACTGGCCTACCGTACCCTCAAACGTTGGCCAGTCCATCCCTCTATTCCCCCACACGTCCTGTTATTCTCCGGCGATATTACCCCAACCCGCACCCGCACCCACACCCGAACCAGTCAACCCTCGTACTCCCCTCCGACTGCGACTAGACTACCGCATCTTCCATGGCTCCTGTTCGTTCCAGTTCGAGGCCTCACCATCGTCCTCAGCCTTGGTTCACTTTCCGTGCGTGATGCGCCGCCGTCTGGCGTTGTCAACATGGTCAACAACCGAGAGGAATAAGGAGATAACTGTACGTGGAGAGGATGATAGTAGGGACCCACCAAGGTCATGGCAGTACGCAAGCAAGTGCCTCGTTGTTATTACAAGCCAAAAAATGCTTCCTCCTAATGGTTTGACATCTATGTCCCATGCCATTGTCAATGTAGTCAATAAATGAGAGAATTACACAACGAGCGGCTGACACTAGGACTCAGCAGGTCGTGAAGTTGCTATTTAGTTTTAGAGATCGAGCAAGGTATCAACAAGGTTGTGAGGGGGCTGTGGCCCGTCTAGCCCAGGCTTTTATTTTATGTTTACCACATGATGAACCCAGTTTTTTTTTTTATGAAAATGGCTACCCTAGTTCTATTTTTTTAAATAATACCCTACGCAGGCCTCCTTGCTTTTCTCAGCCCTGCTGGGCTGCAAATCTTTCAAGACAAGAGGGATGTATTCGCTTGCCCAGAAAATGGGCTATAAGTAGTAGGCTGTAAATTTTTAAAACATAGCAAACTGGCAATTAGTTTCAATAATCATTTTTTAGGATTTTGATATTTCAAATTTGATTGTTTTTTTGCGGGGAAAATTATGTTGGATTTTAAATTGATATAAATTTATTTTTTAAATTAGTTTGAATGTTACTCAAAATTTCAGGATTAAAAATAGTTCGGACCGCAACAAAATATGCAAAATTTCTTTAATTTTTTTAACCGTGGCCAGAATATGGGCTGTAATGCTAACAAAAAGAATTTGGGCTTCAAAAAATCCTTAAGAATTAGCAAATGGGTTGTAAATTTATTAGAAATAATGGCAGATGGGCTGTATGTTGTTTTCCACATATTTGAGGCTGACTTGTCGGCCTACTAGGTTGACGCGTACGCAAGGCCGTGTCAACTTAGTCGACACACGAGAGTAGTGACTGTTGGATGTCCATCCAACGGTCGTCGTGCTTCTTCAATCTCTGATCTTCCTGCTCTAGATGCCCAAACCAGCGCCGGTGGGACTGCCTGCTCTGACCTCCCGTGGCCGGCTCTGCTGCCGCGCATGCCTCACCGCCCCACCCTACTCCCATCGCTAGCTTGGCCATCCCTGTACTCACCGAAACCTCCTGTTATTCTCCGGCGATGGCAGCCTCACACTGCAGCCGAACCAGTAAACCCTCGTACTCCCCTCCACATGGGAAACAACTGCCGAGTCTTCCTCGGCTCCTGGTCATTCCCTTCCTAGGCCTCACCGTCGTCCATCGCCTTGGTGCTCTCGGCTCGGCGTGGTCAATGTGGTCAAGGGATGACTTCCATCGGAAGAGGACTGCATGTGGAGAGGCTAACAGCTGGGTCCACGGCCGCACGCAAGGAAGTCTCTCCTTATTACACACAAAATAATGATTCCTCCACCTGACAGCGGGGACCCACCGGAAGGGCCTCTGTATTTTGCGGAAAAAAACGTTTCCCCCAGGAAGTGCATCCTTATTACGAGCAAAAAAAAGATTCATCCCCCTAACAGCTTGGACCCACCAGCTATATCTTCGTATGCAAGGAGGTGCCTCCTTATCCTTCCTGACCGCTGGGATCCACCCGATCGAACCGTACGTAGGGTTGTCTGTCTGGTTGCGAACATGTACGTACATAGTGGTCGATCGGTCTCTCTGCAAGGATGAACCGTGGCCGAGCAAGGAGCGGCACGTGTGACGTAGTAGTTCAGGCAGTCCAGTCTAAATCGTGTACAAGTACGTACAACCACGCCACAAGAAAAGTAAATACAGCTACGTACAAACATACGGGCGGGGTCTCGAACGCGTACAACAACGGCATCCTGTTCATCGGTAGCCAACTGGCTGGGTCGGAATAGAGGAAACTGCGTCGTGTTCATCGGGAGGCAACCGACTGGGTCGGAATACATCCTATTCATCGGGAACCAACCGGCTTGGACGGAACAGCCGAAAGGAGTTCTGGCGTACCGCAGAATGGAGAAAACAGGTCATGTTCATCGGGAAGGGTCTGGCGTACCGCAACATGGAGGAAACAGACTTGTGTTCGAGTGCCTACGGTTGAAACGGGGTCCTGTTCATCGGGAGGGGTCTGGCTACCGCAAAACGGAGGAAACGGACTTCTGTTACAGCGCCTACGGTCGAAACTGGGTCCTGTTCATTGGGAGGCGTGTGGCGTACAACAAAATGGGACAGCACGGGCTACTGTTCATCCGCCGTCTACTGCCTTGCTCAAGCCTCCACGGGCTATTCTTCATCCACCGTCGACTTCCTACAGCCTCAACGGGCTATTGTTCAACCAGCCTCCACGGGGTCCTGTTTATCCACCCCCAACCACCTGGGTGTGTGGCGGCCTCCCCGGGGTCCTCTTCATCCAGCGGCAACCGCCTACTACCACGGGGTCCTATTCATCCAGCGGAAACAACCTACACACAGCTGGGGTCGTGTTCATCCAATCCCCACCGGAAAATGTTCATCCACAACCAACCAACCGGCTGGACATACCACATGTCTCCACTCGTTCTACGTATCACGCGCGCGGCAGCAATAGGCACTATTCATCCAGAGGCAACCCAACACATCGGCTGGCTACGTCTTGCACGAGGGCTCGATCGGCTTCAGTAAGCAGTGAGGAGGATTGCTCGGGTTCAGTTAGCAGCGAAGGAGTCGCTCTGGTTTAGTTAGCAGCGAAGGGAACAATCGATCGGCTTCGGTACGTAGCAGTGCGATCGCTCGGGTTCAGTAAGCGAACGCCTCGCTCGGTTTCAGTTATAGCGAACACGGCTCTCACACGTGCGTGTATGAGAGAGAAACACGCAAACCACACTGCATCGCTCGGCCCCTGACCACCCACTGTAACCAGGAACTCCGCAAAAATTTCCTCGCCCTCACTTCTACCACAATTTTTTGTCATGGACGGCCCAAAGATTGTCATGTAGGTGCGTCTCCGACCCGCCCAGGATGAAAAGCCCATTTTCTGTCATAGAAGTAGGAGCCCACCACATCTATGATGATACGTATTTTTATCACAATTATCGTCATAGAAGTGTCATAACCATGACAGAAAAAGTTTTTGTTCGGGCCATAATGTCACGGATGTGTTTTTATTTTGTAGTGATGGCATGCCTCGACAAACAAGTTTATGAGTGGTAAGGCCACAAGGTTATCTTCAAGAAGGTTGATAGGATTGAGCTGCTACCGGACGTCCTCGAGGATGTTCATGGCAAGATCCGTCTTGTGTCCATCTCCAATTAGATAGATGGCATGAAATAGTTGGCCCAGCTAGTGTTTCAAAGTAGTTTGGATTGTGTTTAATTGCAGCGTGTTATCGAGCCCTCTTGGCGGGTAGTACTCTATTTGAATCCCTCTATGGGAACTACTGCTACTTTTGTCTACCCTCTGTGGGAACTACTGCTACTTTTGTGTGCCCTATGGGGGTACTACTCTATTTGAATCCCTCTATGGGAACTACTGCTACTTTTGTGTGCCCGTGAATCATGTGAGAACCCTCGTAATTGTTGCCGAAACAGATGCATCCTCACTAGTTTTTTCATGTAATATGGCATGGTAAGACGTAAGTTGCCACAGTTTATCATACAAGCAGTGTGTGTTCGATGAAATAGAGTACTTGTTTGACAACTGTGCGCCGACCTATACATAGGGTAGGTAATGCTGGTTAAGTACTTGTAAACACTGTTGGTTCTACCCCACTTGTAAGCAGTTGTGCAAACACGGCACATTGGCGCAGCTCACTTCAACACTAGAAAAGTCGGCTATCGACTAGCTCACACTCAATACTCTACTATGCAACTACATATCTTGTTAGAGTGGTTCACGCAGTTAACTGAGGCCACAATGTACATTCCAAATGTTCACACGCTAGTCCGGCATTCATGTGGAACATTCACATTAAATGCGGCTTCGTAAAATACTTCAAAAGCACAAGTTCAACAATTTTATACATCTCAATGATTCATAGAATATAACAAACATTTACTAGTTCACAGCGAAAGACAAAGTTGTCAGAAGGTATACAAATCAGGAGAAATCAAGCAAGGCTTCTCTGAGCAAAGGGCCTCCCTAGGCACACTTTTATTTCCTGGGGTTCACTGTGGTTTTTCTTGTTGCCACCATCCAGGGTCAGGTTCTCTCATTCCAGAATAACCAATTATAATTGCGTTCTCAGTTGCAATACTGAACTAAACCTTGTAGTGGACTGGCCATCTTAACTTCTTGTGCAGTTCCACTAAATTTAAGCACCACAATTTGCAGAAATAAGCAGACCACAATGCCTCTTGTCCGCACACCTGGCCCAAAAACCTCTGTGCAGTCGTGCCAGCTAGTACTCTGGTCATCCTTGATCTGGGAAAGTGCATTTCCGACTAGGACGGAGTGCTTGTTTTCTCTGCGACACATGACAGGCTCGTCCCTGCACTGCATTAGGAAGTAAACGTACAGATCAGCTTCTTTTAGATTGTGTTGGTTATTCTACCTAGTTACTACCAGTGTAGGAATACTCGACAAACCATCTGATTTTGTGCAGTTCTACTAAAATTGAGGTGTGTGCTTCTGATTGCAGAAATAGAAATGATATGAAGACAGACATCCCTATTTGCGCAAATATGTAATATGGTTATTTAAGCAGTGACAGTTATTTGCAGTGGCATATGATTAACAGCAGCATCTCTTGTGTTATAACTGGCACTACATTGATAGTATGAAAAAGTGCCATTAAGTAGGAAATAGCATCACATCACATCAACACTGCCACTAGATTAACATGCAGAACAATAGCATTACTATTACTATCATGAGAGTAACACATGGTCAGTAGCTCCATGCTCGGTGCAACCAAAATGTGCAGTCAAATTTGTGTAGTTCCACTGGGATGAAGCAATGTTACCGGTGTGAGATTTAAGTATAACTGCCAAAACACAATTCTTGGGAAATAAAGCAAGACGGAAGCACTTCATAAAATGGTGGTGTCATAGCTTCAGTTTAACGATGGCTATAAAGTGACAACAGTATTACTTAATAGTGATATTAGTCTACCAATGGCATTGTGAAAGTGCGTTATATCGACTAGAGGGGGGGTGAATAGGCGATTTTTACAAATTCGTCACTGAGGAATTTCAAGGTGAGGAAATTCCTAAGCGATGAACTACTTAGCAGCGGAATAAGTGCTCAGATGCAAGCATAATAGAGCAGTAGCACAGTCATCATGATGAAATGAAAACAAGCACAGAGTACGAGTAGCGTAAACACAGGATAAGCAGGCTGAAGACAAACTGACTGAAGAAATTGAACTGAGGAAATTGAGAAAGTCTTCAGACAAAGTCTTCAAACAGTAATGATCAAATACATAGCAAGTATGCAAGGAAATGAAAGGGTTGAGGAAATAGAACCAGTAGCTCGGTGAAGACAATGATTTGGTAGACCAGTTCCAACTGCTGTGACAGTTGTACGTCTGGTTAGAGCGGCTAGGTATTTAAACCTGAGGACACACAGTCCCGGACACACAGTCATCACCGTATTCTCCTTGAGCTAAGGTCACACAGACCTCGCCCAATCACTCGTGGTAAGTCTTCAGGTGACTTTCAAACCTTCACATACTCGGTCACTCGGCAATCCACAATTTCCTCTTGGATGCTCTAGACCATGACGCCTAACCGTCTGGAGGATGCACAGTCCTCAAAGGTAACAAGCGTCGGTTCCACACAGGAACAATGTCTTCAGTGATGCTCAATCACTTTGGGTTTGTAGGTGTTTGGGTTTTTCCTCACTTGATGATTTTCGCTCAAAGTCCTCGGAGGATGGGATGCTCTAAATGACAAGTGTCAATCTATTTCTTGGAGCAGCCAACCAGCTAGTGGTTGAAGGGGGGGCTATTTATAGCCTAGGGAGCAGCCCGACATGATAAGACATAAATGCCCTTCAATGATATGACCGTTAGGTGGGTAGGATATTTGGACAGCTGGCGCGTAGCACAGCAACGGTCGGAAATTTGAGTATCAAATTCCTCAGGGCTATCATGTTCCTCACTTGTAGGCAATCCGCACGGGCGAATTCCTAACTCCTCAGTCAGAACAAATTCCTCAGAGAACAGAAGAACTTCGTCTCTGTCACTGAAGAACTTGACTAAACTGTATGAGATTTCCAATGGCTTCACTCGAAAGGATTGGGTAGGTGTAGGATTTTGAGTTGAGCATCACTTGGAAACTTTTCCTTAGTTTTACCTCGACCCCCTTTAATAGTACGGTGTTTCCTATGACTCAAGAAGAAGAAAATGAAACTACGAAAACAAAAGTCTTCACGCTTCATAATCCTCGCATGAATATCAAGTCTTCAGGGTCACACCAATTTCTTCACTTTCAAAGTCTTCAAGAAAACCAAAGTCTTCAGTTGAAGACATTCATTTTTAGGGGTCGACATTCATCGTAAATAACAAACTCCTCATAGACTTATAGACCTGTGTATACTCACAAACGCATTAGTCCCTTAACCTATAAGTCTTCAATACACCAAAATCACTAAGGGGCACTAGATGCACTTACAATCTCCCCCTTTTTGGTGATTGATGACAATATAGGTTAAGTTGTCAACGGGGATAAACATATGAAGTGTAAATACTGATAATGAGGAATTTGACTGCAAGATATAGAAGAACTCCTGAAGACTTTGGTTTTCTTGAAGACTTTGAAAGTGAAGAAATTGGTGTGACCCTAAAGACTTGATATTCATGCGAGGATTATGAAGCGTGAAGACTTTTGTTTTTGTAGTTTCATTTTCTTCTTCTTGAGTCATAGGAAACACCGTACTGTTAAAGGGGGTCGAGGTAAAACTAAGGAAAAGTTTCCAAGTGATGCTCAACTCAAAATCCTACACCTACCCAATCCTTTCGAGTGAAGCCATTGGAAATCTCATACAGTTTAGTCAAGTTCTTCAGTGACAGAGACGAAGTTCTTCTGTTCTCTGAGGAATTTGTTCTGACTGAGGAGTTAGGAATTCGCCAGTGCGGATTGCCTACAAGTGAGGATCATGATAGCCCTGAGGAATTTGATACTCAAATTTCCGACCGTTGCTGTGCTACGTGCCAGCTGTCCCAAAATATCTACCCACCTAACGGTCATATCATTGAAGGGCATTTATGTCTTATCATGTCGGGCTGCTCCCTAGGCTATAAATAGCCGCCCTCTACAACCACTAGCTGGTTGGCTGCTCCGAGAGATAGATTGACACTTGTCATTTAGAGCATCCCATCCTCCGAGGACTTTGAGCGAAAATCATCAAGTGAGGAAAAACCCAAAAACCCAAACACCTACAAACCCAAAGTGATTGAGCATCACTGAAGAGATTGTTCCTGTGTGGAACCGACGCTTGTTACCTTTGAGGATTGTGCATCCTCCAGACGGTTAGGCGTCATGGTCTAGAGCATCCAAGAGGAAATTGTGGATTGCCGAGTGACCGAGTATGTGAAGGTTTGGAAGTCACCTGAAGACTTACCACGAGTGGTTGGGCGAAGTCTGTGTGACCTTAGCTCAAGGAGAATACGGTGAGGGCTAGGTGTCCTGGACTGTGTGTTCAGGACTGGGTGTCCGGGACTGTGTGTCCTCAGGTTTAAATACCTAGCCGCTCCAACCAGACGTACAACTGTCACAGCAGTTGGAACTGGTCTACCAAATCTGTGTCTTCACCGAGCTACTGGTTCTATTTCCTCAACCCTTTCATTTCCTCGCATACTTGCTATGTATTTGATCATTACTGTTTGAAGACTTTGTCTGAAGACTTTCTCAATTTCCTCAGTTCAAATTCTTCAGTCAGTTTGTCTTCAGCCTGCTTATCCTGTGTTTACGCCACTCGTACTCTGTGCTTGTTTTCATTTCATCATGATGACTGTGCTACTGCTCTGTTATGCTTGCATCTGAGTACTCATTCCGCTGCTAAGTAGTTCGTCGCTTAGGAATTTCCTCACCTTGAAATTCCTCAGTGACGAATTTGTAAAAATCACCTATTCACCCCCCCTCTAGTCGATATAACGCACTTTCAATTATCTTATCACAAAACTATCTGGTACCGACAATTTCAATGCTTGCAGAGAATACCTTGCTGAAAACCGCTTGTCATTTCCTTCTGCTCCTCATTGGGTTCGACACTTTTACTTATCGAAAGGAATACAATAGATCCCCTATACTTGTGGGTCATCAAGACTCTTTTTTGGCATCGTTGCCGTGAAGTGAAGCGCCTTTGGTAAGTGGAATTTGGTAAGGAAACATTTATATAGAATGCTAAAATTTACTGTCACTTGTTGCTATGGAAAATAATCCTTTGAGGGGTTTGTTCGGGGTATCTTCACCCCGACCGGAAGAGCAAAGAGTTTCCCCTCAACCTACTGAACCTACTGAAAATATTTATTATGAAATTCCTTTGGGTATGATAGAGAATCTGCTAGCTAATCCTTATGCAGGAGATGGAACATTACATCCTGATATGCATCTAATCTATGTAGATGAAGTTTGTGGATTATCTAAGCTTGTAGGTTTGCCCAAGGATGAAGTCAAGAAGAAGGTGAAAGTGTGTTATATCGACTAGAGGGGGGGTGAATAGGCGATTTTTACAAATTCGTCACTGAGGAATTTCAAGGTGAGGAAATTCCTAAGCGACGAACTACTTAGCAGCGGAATGAGTACTCAGATGCAAGCATAACAGAGGAGTAGCACAGTCATCATGACGAAATGAAAACAAGCACAGAGTACGAGTAGCGTAAACACAGGATAAGCAGGCTGAAGACAAACTGACTGAAGAATTTGAACTGAGGAAATTGAGAAAGTCTTCAGACAAAGTCTTCAAACAGTAATGATCAAATACATAGCAAGTATGCAAGGAAATGAAAGGGGTTGAGAAAATAGAACCAGTAGCTCGGTGAAGACACTGATTTGGTAGACCAGTTCCAACTTCTGTGACAGTTGTACGTCTGGTTGGAGCGGCTAGGTATTTAAACCTGAGGACACACAGTCCCGGACACCCAGTCCTGAACACACAGTCCAGGACACCTAGTCCTCACCGTATTCTCCTTGAGCTAAGGTCACACAGACCTCGCCCAACCACTCGTGGTAAGTCTTCAGGTGACTTCCAAACCTTCACATACTCGGTCACTCGGCAATCCACAATTTCCTCTTGGATGCTCTAGACCATGACGCCTAACCGTCTGGAGGATGCACAGTCCTCAAAGGTAACAAGCGTCGGTTCCACACAGGAACAATCTCTTCAGTGATGCTCAATCACTTTGGGTTTGTAGGTGTTTGGGTTTTTGGGTTTTTCCTCACTTGATGATTTTCGCTCAAAGTCCTCGGAGGATGGGATGCTCTAAATGACAAGTGTCAATCTATCTCTCGGAGCAGCCAACCAGCTAGTGGTTGTAGGGGGCGGCTATTTATAGCCTAGGGAGCAGCCCGACATGATAAGACATAAATGCCCTTCAATGATATGACCGTTAGGTGGGTAGGATATTTGGACAGCTGGCGCGTAGCACAGCAACGGTCGGAAATTTGAGTATCAAATTCCTCAGGGCTATCATGTTCCTCACTTGTAGGCAATCCGCACTAGCAAATTCCTAACTCCTCAGTCAGAACAAATTCCTCAGAGAACAGAAGAACTTCGTCTCTGTCACTGAAGAACTTGACTAAACTGTATGAGATTTCCAATGGCTTCACTCGAAAGGATTGGGTAGGTGTAGGATTTTGAGTTGAGCATCACTTGGAAACTTTTCCTTAGTTTTACCTCGACCCCCTTTAACAGTACGGTGTTTCCTATGACTCAAGAAGAAGAAAATGAAACTACGAAAACAAAAGTCTTCACGCTTCATAATCCTCGCATGAATATCAAGTCTTCAGGGTCACACCAATTTCTTCACTTTCAAAGTCTTCAAGAAAACCAAAGTCTTCAGTTGAAGACATTCATTTTTAGGGGTCGACATTCATCGTAAATCACAAACTCCTCATAGACTTATAGACCTGTGTACACTCACAAACACATTAGTCCCTTAACCTATAAGTCTTCAATACACCAAAATCACTAAGGGGCACTAGATGCACTTACAATCTCCCCCTTTTTGGTGATTGATGACAATATAGGTTAAGTTTTCAACGGGGATAAACATATGAAGTGTAAATACTAATATTGAGGAATTTGACTGCAAGATATAGAAGAACTCCCCCTGAAGATGTGCATATTTGAAGAATTTGCTTTGAAATAGCAAATGCACATTGTTGAATAATATCATGGAGATCTCCTCCTATATCTTGAAATTCATACACGCATTTATCATATGATATGAAGAATTTGAAATGCATGATGAAATATGGTGTCTGACGAAATTCAGCATGCGTGCATTATGGTATTGAGGAAATAGCATGCAGAAAAACAGAGCAAAAGTATCAGACCACCATAGGACTTAAGTTTACAACTCATCAGAGCAAACACCTCAGAAAAGCAAGAGTTGAAACTTAACAGAAATATAGCCCATATATATAAGACCCGCTTGAAGACTAAACTCAAATTTCTCCCCCTTTGTCATCAAATGACCAAAAGGGACGAAAAATGAGGACTAACGCCCCTGAAGAATATCATCATGATGTCGATGGAGGAGCGCCAGCATTGTTGGGGTCGTCTGTTGAGGTAGGGCCTGCCGCAGTGTCGTTCAAGTCTTCAGCTTCATCCGTCTCGCGCGATGAAGAATATGAACTGGCAACAAGCTGAGGAACTTTGACTTTCTTGAATTTCTTCGAAGGTGGCTGGGACCAGTCGAAGTCCTGTTGGAAGCCCATCTCCTTGAGTTCTTCAGCACTATGAAGATTAGACAGAATCACCCAAGTGCGGTCAAAGACTTCATGCAAGTAGTAGTGATTCTTCTTCACAGTATTTTGAGTGACTGTCATGTTCTGAAGAATTGCACCAAACTGACGCTTGACCCACTTGTGATTTTGATCAACTTTCTGATGAAGACTAAGGAGAAGTTCACGATCAGTCATCACACGCGGAGCTGTGGCTTGAGGATGGTGTTCTGAAGCTTTGGCGGCAGAATCTTGAGTTGCAGAGTCATCATTGGTGGAATAGGAAGTAGCTTTGCGAAACTGTCCATCCAATGGACGAGTACCTTCATCAATAACAGCAGCCTTGCCCTTCTCGTCAGCTAAGGAAATAGTCCATTTGAGGACTTCAATAGGGGGCAAATAGCTGAGATGATTTTGAAAGTCAGCCTTATAATGAATTGAAGACCTTGATCTGATGAATCTCATGATCCAGGGAGCATAAGGCTTCAACACAAAAGGCGACAGAGCAGCATTGGCCAAAGTCCTCATGAAGAAATCATGGTAGTTGATAGGAATACCATGAATGATATTGAACAGCAGATTCTTCATAATGCCAACAACTTCTTCATCATCAGAGTTGTGGCCCTTGATTGGACTGAGGGTTTTGGTCAATATGCGATAGACTGTCCTTGGCACATAGAGCAATTCCTTGACGAGGAATTTGGTCCTTGGAGCTTGGCCTGGCTTCAAAGGCTTCATCAGCACTTGCATCAGATGATCAGACAGTTCAGGTTCAACATAGAGAAGCCTTGCACCTTCAGTGGGAGGACTGACTGGGACGGCATGAAGCAATTCAGAGGCCGGTGCTTTGAAATGAGTATTATCGGTCATCCAGTCCAATACCCATGAATTGACATCATCAACATTTCCAGTGATGTGCAGCGTGGCGAAGAATTGAAGAATGAGTTCTTCATTCCAATCGCAGATGTCGGTGCAGAAATTGAGTAACCCAGCGTCATGAAGAACACTGAGGACTGGGGTGAAGCAGGGTAGCGATTCCATATCTACATGAGGAATTTGCTCATGTTCAAAGATCTTATCCTTATCAACCAACAATGAGGAGTAGAAGTTCATCTGGCTTGCAGTCCAGAAACACTTGCGACGAAGACGAGCAGAGTCATAGGGATTGTAGTCAGTGAAGAATATGTGCTCGTTGAAGAAATCCTCAGCATTAAACTTCTGCTTCTTGGAGTGAGGGTTCTGTGGCTTGGGCTGAAGATTAACAGTTGAAGAATTTACAGCCTCTTGAGGTATAGCGACTGGAGCCACTGGCTGAGGAATTTCAGCAGCAGCCTTGGCCTCCATTTCTTCAGACATATGTACATCAGCGCTAGTGGCTGGAACTTCTTCAGGAATAGAATGAAGTGAAGCTTGACGTTCATCAGAGCCCGTATGAATTTCTTCAGTTGGCACAGGGGACTGAGGAACATGATGTAGAGGGGTTGTCAGAGGTGAATTGGGGTGATGACTTTCCCAAAATTCATCATTCAGAATAGGTGTTGTAGACCCAATATCCACATCCTCATCTTCTTCAGTTCCTTCGACGCCTGCCTCTTCAGCTGTGAACTGAGGCATGGGCGATGATACCAGTGGGGTTGAAGAGAAAGTATCCACTTCAATTTCTTCATCCATCTGCTCTGTCGAAGCAGCAGAAGGATCTTCTTCATCAGATTTACTTGGAATTTCATATTCCTCACCAAAGGAAATGATCTCCTTTGATGGCATGCTTGATATTGGAATAGCATCAATTGGGTTTTCAGATGAACTCGTCAAAGTCTTCAATTTCTTGGGAGCTGAAGACTCTGAAGATGCAGATGCTTTCCTTTTCTTCACAGCTGCTCGCTCCGCAGCCTTGGTTTTCTTTGATTCAGATGCAGAAGGAAGGTTGATGCTTGTCATCGGTGCAGGAGGAGCAGAGGAAATTGGTTGAATTTCTTCAGGCACAACTGATGCAGTTGCCCTGGCTTGTTCAGATTCCTCAGGCACAGTAGCAGATGCTTCAACTGGCCTGGATTGCTCTTCAGGCGCAATATTGGAGGTTGCCCTGGCATTTTCTTCAGAGACTGGAATTTCTTCATCAGCTCTGGCGCTTTCATTTTCTTCAGCAGACTAAACAGATGTTCCAGTCTGAGGAAATTTGGGTTGCGATGAAGCTGCAACACTTGGAGTAAATCCTTTTGCCATTCTGACGAATCTGACTTTGGCACCTAGCCAATCTGCACGATAAGCGTCAAATTCATCACTGAGTGCTTTGATCTCCTTTTGCATATTCACAAGTTCATCAGGAGACATGTTCACAACATTGTTCTTCAGAAAACGCTCCTTCTTGTACTGAGCCTTCTTCACCTGCCTGGCCTTTTCAAATTTCCATTTCTCTTCATTTATGAAGGCCGTCAACATGTGACTTTGACCAGGAGTGAGGTTTAATTCAGGCAAAGGTGTATTTGGATCCTTGTGCCATAGATCGATGAAATCAAGGATCTTCCTTGGATCCAGCATAAGGGGCACAGCACCGCCTTTGGCTCTAGCGGCCCTTTGTTGTCGATCTCTGATGATCTCAGCTAATTCTTCATCATCAGCTTCGTCTTCGCTTGACGGAACCTGAAAGGCGACTTGCTTCTTGTGAGGACTTGGCCTTGTGCCTCGTCCAGCAGTGGCCTTTTTCTTCAGCAAGGTCGGAGTTGTTGAAGACTGAGGTGGAGCTGAAGAACTTGCAGAGACTCCTGAAGCAATTGAGATTCCAGTAGTCCTTTGGCATGTGGCAAGATGCACAGGTGCTGAGGACTTTGCAGGAGCAGCTGAGGATTTTGCAACCGAGGGAGTTGGAGCTGCTTTTGAGGAATTTGCTTGAGGAACAGGCCGTGAGGGCTTTGAAGAGCTTGGCCGTGAGGGCATTGCAGCTGAGGAGATTGTCTTGACAGCTGATTTCTTCAGCATAGCCTTCTTAGGCTTGATAGCAGAGGCCTCAGCGGCGGCAGCAACAGAATCTTCATTGAATTTCTTTACTGCCTCTTTAGCCACTTTGGCCAGCTTGGCTTGACGCTTAGCCCACTCCTGAGGAAATTCCTCACCTCTTCTGATGCTAGTGGGATCAGCTTCTTGGCCAGGAGCCAATGGAGGTCTTGGACATGGAGGGTTAACAGCAAATTTCTTCATGTACTTGGGAGTGACATAGCGATATTCCCTCCATTCTCTTGCCCATCTCCTCTCAATCTTTTGAATGCGCACTTTGCGCTGATTTTTGTTCTCCTTGCCATGAGTTGCTTCATCAGGAGTACAATATTCATCATAGATGTCATCAGGGATCTCAAAAGCAGTATTTGTTTCTGGCCTCTTTCCTCCCTTCTGAGGTCTTTTACCATCAGCCATTTTCTTCACTTGAGGGTTTTGAACAATCGAATTTTCTGATGAGGTATGCAATTTGTCTTCAAGGAACGCTGCAAATGAGTTAAGTTGATGAGAACCTAGAGATTCAGCAGCGGACATGTGTACCTGTGAACAGAATATAGGTGCGAAGAGTTTTGGAGAGGTCATATGCGTTCTCAGAAGATTTTCAAAAGAATCAAGTTTGAGGAAGATGACCAGGGGTGTCTTGAGGAATTTCACTAAGCATTTTGACTTAGGTTCCAGAGTTGTGTAGATTGAAAATCCACACAATTGAGGAATCTTGAAGAAAAACGTTGCTTAGAGAAACTGATCAAGGACAGAAGCAAGTTGGTGTTTAAGAACATGAAAGTTGAAGAATAAACACCTTTTGAAGATTTTGTGGAAATCATCAGAATCAACAAGGGCAGTAAAAATAAATTTTATTTACCCTTGACGAAGAACACGATGAACTGAGAGTGGCAGTGGAGATGTTCGTCCGTTCAGATCTTCCACGCCCTAACTTGGCGATGGAAAACAGCTACGGCGGCGGCGGAGTGAAGATTTCCGCGGCCGGCGTGAGTACGACGGCGACGAGGTCGAGGCAGTGAAGCTCTTCCTCACCGGCAACGATGGAGTGTAGCGGCGGCGCTAGGTCTGAGAGCTCGAGCGAGGGAGTAAGATCGAGCGGGGTAAATGAGCTCTGAGGAGGGTGAGGGGTATTTATAGCCGAGGTAAAAAAAACCGCTCGTCCGAGGAAAATGGACGAACCTGCCCCTGACCCTTCTCATCCTAGCGACATGTGTCACCCTCGTACTGTGAAGTGGAGATCGTGTTAGATCGTGGGTGAATAGATAAATCTTATCGAGGGATATGGAACGGTTTGAGCGGCAAAAGCCGAAAATTCAGATAAGAATATTTTAATGTTTCGTTCGCAAATTCTTCAGCTGTCAAGGACACAGTGAAGACTTTGAACGGGTTTCAAATAGAACGCACATGAAGAATTTGTGAACGGACTGGATTGAGTTTAGGATAGAGGGGGAACGGGTCCGATCACATTCACTTAGAAGAAACACAACTTGAAGAATTAGCAATAAGTGAATGCTGTAGAGGACAGAAAACTCAAATATATATATATAGTCAATGAAGAACACAGTCGGAAAGAGTGAAGATTTTGCAAAGTTGAAGAATTTGAAAATTTGAAGAATTTGCACAATGATGAAAGACTCAAATTTTGAAGATTTTCAACTTTTTGTGGTGGCGTGACCCACCGTGTAAGAATGATGATTTCAGACACCGCGTACAAATATCGTAGGGTTCTGAGAATCAAATTCTTCATTAATTTCTTCACACTTAGAGGGTTAGTCTTCATTGATTGAAGAAAAATGTTTCTTCGTGTGTTGCACACCTAAGTCATCAATTTGCATAAGTGTTAGGATGTGTGTCCTTTTCAAAGGACATTCGAAGATTCTAAGATATTTAGCTCACACCGCAACTTGCTAAATCTCTTCTCATCCAAGGGCTTTGTGAAGATATCTGCTAGCTGTTCTTCAGACTTCACGGGATCAATAGAGATGTCACCCTTCAACACATGATCTCGAAGAAAATGATGACGAATCTCGATGTGCTTTGTCTTCGAGTGCTGAGCTGGGTTATGAGCAATTTTGATGGCACTCTCGTTGTCGCAGTAGAGTGGCACATTCTTCACATTGATGCCGTAGTCCTTGAGGGTTTGCTTCATCCATAGCAATTGAGCACAGCAAGAACCAGCAGCAATATACTCAGCTTCAGCAGTAGAGAGTGATACGCAGTTCTGCTTCTTCGAGGACCAACATACTAAGGATCGTCCGAGGAAATGGCATGTGCCTGAAGTTGACTTGCGGTCCACACGATCACCGGCATAGTCAGAGTCAGAATATCCAATGAGATCAAAAACCGAGCCCTTGGGATACCATAATCCAAGTGTTGGAGTGTGAGCTAGATATCGAAGAATATGTTTCACAGCCTTATGGTGTGATTCCTTCGGTGTAGCTTGAAAACGGGCACACATGCAAACACTAAGCATAATATCCGGCCTAGATGCACATAGGTACAATAAAGAGCCAATCATGGAGCGGTATACCTTTTGATCGAAGTCTATTCCATTTTCATCAGTGCATAGATGGCCATTTGTGGGCATAGGGATTTTGACGCCTCTGCATTCTTGCATACTGAATTTCCTCAGAATGTCCTTGAGGTATTTCTCTTGAGAAATGAAGATGCCATTACGTTGTTGACGAATTTGAAGACCTAAGAAGAATTTCAATTCTCCCATCATGGACATTTGATATTCCTCACTCATCATGTAAGCAAATTCGTCACTGTAATGTTGGTTAGTACAGCCAAAGATAATATCATCAACATATATTTGGCACACGAATAATTCATCATCATAGGTTTTGGTGAAAAGAGTTGGGTCGAGTGAACCGGGTTTGAAGCCTTTCTTCATGAGGAATTCCTTCAGAGTATCATACCACGCCCGAGGGGCCTGCTTGAGGCCATAGAGGGCCTTATTGAGTCTGAAGACTTTGTCAGGATGCTTAGGATCTTCAAAACCTGGGGGTTGAGCAACATATACTTCTTCCTCAAGCTTACCATTGAGGAATGCACTTTTCACATCCATTTGACATAAGATGATATTATGATGGTTAGCATAAGCAAGCAATATGCGAATAGCCTCAAGTCTAGCAACAGGTGCAAAAGTCTCATCGAAATCAATTCCTTCAACCTGTGTGTAGCCTTGAGCTACAAGACGAGCCTTGTTCCTCACCACTAGGCCATTTTCATCTTGCTTGTTGCGGTAGATCCATTTGGTACCGATGATATTGTGCTTGCATGGGTCCGGCCGCTTGACAAGCTCCCACACATTGTTCAGCTTGAATTGATGTAATTCCTCTTGCATTGCTTGAATCCATTCAGGCTCCAGAAATGCCTCATCAACTTTGGTGGGCTCTGTGATAGAGACGAAAGCAAAATGCCCACAAAAGTTAGATAAATGTGAAGCTTTTGAGCGAGTCAGAGGACCTGGTGCGTTGATGTCGTTGATGATTCTCTCAATCTGTACTTCATTTGCAATGCGGGGATGAGCAGGTTTACGACTTTGATTTGGCTCAGCATTTTCTTCAGAGCCATTTTCTTCAGATGCGCCAGCATGCTGTTCTTCATGTTCTGGAATGATTTCTTCAGCAGATTCTTCAGTAGGAATGACATCCTCAGTAGCTTTGAACTTGATGGTTTCCTCAGGCGTCTTTTCATCTAGCACGGGAGGTAGGTGCTCTCTTTGCGAGCCGTTAGTTTCATCGAACCGCACATCTACAGTTTCAACAACCTTGTTGTGATAGGTATTGAAGACCCTGTAGGTGTGCGAGTCCTTTCCGTAACCAAGCATAAAACCTTCATGTGCTTTCGGTGCAAATTTAGAATTGTGATGTGGATCTCTAATCCAGCATTTAGCACCGAAGACTTTGAAATAACTCACATTGGGTTTCTTGTCAGTGAGGAGTTCATATGAGGTCTTCTTGAAGAATTTGTGAAGATATACCCTGTTGATGATGTGGCATGCAGTATCAATTGCCTCAGGCCAGAAGTGACGAGGTGTCTTGTATTCATCAAGCATGGTGCGAGCCATCTCAACAAGAGTCCTGTTCTTGCGCTCCATAACGCCATTCTGCTGAGGAGTGTATGGGGCAGATAGCTCATGAGTAATACCAAGTTCATCGAGATAGTCATCAAGACCAGTATTCTTGAACTCAGTCCCATTGTCACTACGTATATGCTTGATCTTCACGCCGAAATTCGTCGAAGCCCTTGAGGAAAATCGTCTGAAGACTTCATGCACTTCAGTTTTGTAAGTAATGACATGCACCCATGTGTAACGAGAATAGTCATCAACAATGACAAAGCCATATAGAGATGCTGCATTTGTTAGTGTGGCATAATGAGTAGGGCCAAAGAGATCCATATGAAGCAATTCAAAAGGACGAGAAGTAGTCATGATAGTCTTCGAGGGGTGCTTGGCTCTGGTCATCTTTCCAGCCTCACAAGCCCCACAAAGATGATCTTTGAGGAATTTGACACCCTCGATGCCAATGACGTGCTTTTTCTTCACGAGCATGTGTAAGTTCCTCATGCCAGCATGACCCAGTCGTCGATGCCATAGCCAGCCTTCTGAAGCTTTAGCAAGTAGACAAGTGGCAGGCTGTGGTCCTGCAGAGAAATCAACAATATACAAGTCTCCTCTCCTAAAGCCTTCGAAGACTTTGGAATTGTCAGATTCCATGAGCACTAAGCAACGATATTTGCCAAAGACAACAACCATATCAAGATCACAAAGCATTGAGACAGACATGAGGTTGAATCCGAGGGACTCGACAAGCATGACTTTATCCATGTGTCAATCCTTTGAGATTGCAACCCTACCTAGACCCAATACCTTGCTTTTGCCTTTGTCAGCGTAGGTGATATGCTTCAAGTGTGATGGAGATAAAGGAGTGTTCATCAGTAAGCTCTTGTCACCGGTCATGTGATTTGTACATCCACTATCGAGGACCCACTCAGTAGCTTTGGGTAAATCATCCTTGGCAACTTTTGCCATGAAGCAATAGGTGGGAGCATAGTCATCGTTGTCGTCATCAGCAGTGTTGGGGAAGCCATTTTCCTCAGTGTTGAAGATGGACTTGCTAATATAAGCAGTAGAGAGGGCTAGGCTTGCCACACCAGAGTCTGACTCCTCAGATGCCTCCTCTTCCTCATGTTCCTCAGATTCAGCTTCAGAGTCCATTTCCTTGCCAATGAATGCCCGAGCTTTCTTGGAGCTGCTCTTCTTGTGAGATACTTTGAAGATCTTGACGATGAAGACTTTGAAGATTTCTTCTTCTTAGAGTCATCTGAACTATCATCCTTGTATTTCTTCTTCTTTGATTCCTTCTCCCACTGAGGACAATCAGTAATGTAGTGACCAGGTTTCTTGCATTTATGGCAAGTTCTCTTCTTGTAATCACGGGATGAGGAATCTGATTTCATGTCATCACCTCTTGAGGATTTTCCAAATCGGCCACGTCTAGAGAACTTCTGGAATTTCCTCACGAGCATTGCTAGCTCCTGACTCAGTTCTTCAGGATCACCAAGGCTGCTACCAGAATCTTCATCTTCAGATTCAGAGACTGCCTTGGCTTTCAGTGCACGAGATCTACCATAGCTCGGTCCGTAGAGATCTCTCTTCTCAGCTAGTTGGAATTCATGAGTATTTAGCCTCTCGAGGATATCAGCAGGATCAAGTGACTTGTAGTCGCCACGTTCTTGAATCATCAGTGCCAGTGTATCGAATGAAGAATCGAGTGACCTCAGCAATTTCTTCACCACCTCATGGTCGGTGATGTCAGTGGCACCCAGTGCTTGAAGCTCGTTTGAAATGTCAGTGAGGCGATCAAAGGTTTGCTGAACATTTTCGTTGTCGAGGCTTTTGAAGCGGCTGAAGAGATTGCGAAGAACATCAACTCGAGAGTCACGTTGAGTTGAGACTCCTTCGTTGACCTTGGACAGCCTATCCCAGATAAGCTTAGCTGTCTCCAAAGCACTCACTCTGCCATACTGCCCTTTGCTCAGATGGCCACATATGATATTCTTCGCTTGAGAGTCGAATTGCTTGAATCTCTTCACATCAGCAGCGTTTACGGAAAGAGTGACAGAGGGAACACCCTTTTCCACAACATACCAGAGATCGTTGTCAATTGCCTCAAGATGCATGCGCATCTTGTTCTTCCAGTAGGGGTAGTCCGTCCCATCGAAGGTAGGACACCCAGCTGAGACCTTGATCATGCCTGCAGTCGACATAACTAAAACTCCAGGTGGTTAAACCAAAATCACACAGAACAAGGGAGTACCTTGCTCTAATACCAATTGAAAGTGCGTTATATCGACTAGAGGGGGGTGAATAGGCGATTTTTACAAATTCGTCACTGAGAAATTTCAAGGTGAGGAAATTCCTAAGCGACGAACTACCTAGCAGCGGAATAAGTGCTCAGATGCAAGCATAACAGAGCAGTAGCACAGTCATCATGATGAAATGAAAACAAGCACAGAGTACGAGTAGCGTAAACACAGGATAAGCAGGCTGAAGACAAACTGACTGAAGAAATTGAACTGAGGAAATTGAGAAAGTCTTCAGACAAAGTCTTCAAACAGTAATGATCAAATACATAGCAAGTATGCGAGGAAATGAAAGGGTTGAGGAAATAGAACCAGTAGCTCGGTGAAGACAATGATTTGGTAGACCAGTTCCAACTGCTGTGACAGTTGTACGTCTGGTTAGAGCGGCTAGGTATTTAAACCTGAGGACACACTGTCCCGGACACACAGTCCTCACCGTATTCTCCTTGAGCTAAGGTCACGCAGACCTCGCCCAATCACTCGTGGTAAGTCTTCAGGTGACTTCCAAACCTTCACATACTCGGTCACTCGGCAATCCACAATTTCCTCTTGGATGCTCTAGACCATGACGCCTAACCGTTTGGAGGATGCACAGTCCTCAAAGGTAACAAGCGTTGGTTCCACACAGGAACAATCTCTTCAGTGATGCTCAATCACTTTGGGTTTGTAGGTGTTTGGGTTTTTGGGTTTTTCCTCACTTGATGATTTTCGCTCAAAGTCCTCGGAGGATGGGATGCTCTAAATGACAAGTGTCAATCTATTTCTTGGAGCAGCCAACCAGCTAGTGGTTGAAGGGGGGGGGGCTATTTATAGCCTAGGGAGCAGCCCGACATGATAAGACATAAATGCCCTTCAATGATATGACCGTTAGGTGGGTAGGATATTTGGACAGCTGGCGCGTAGCACAGCAACGGTCGGAAATTTGAGTATCAAATTCCTCAGGGCTATCATGTTCCTCACTTGTAGG
Source organism: Thinopyrum elongatum (assembly GCA_011799875.1). Lineage (NCBI taxonomy): Eukaryota > Viridiplantae > Streptophyta > Magnoliopsida > Poales > Poaceae > Thinopyrum > Thinopyrum elongatum. Next base: position 387,993,170 of record CM022298.1, read on the forward strand.
CAATCCGCACTGGCGAATTCCTAACTCCTCAGTCAGAACAAATTCCTCAGAGAACAGAAGAACTTCGTCTCTGTCACTGAAGAACTTGACTAAACTGTATGCGATTTCCAATGGCTTCACTCGAAAGGATTGGGTAGGTGTAGGATTTTGAGTTGAGCATCACTTGGAAACTTTTTCTTAGTTTTACCTCGACCCCCTTTAACAGTACGGTGTTTCCTATGACTCAAGAAGAAGAAAATGAAACTACGAAAACAAAAGTCTTCACGCTTCATAATCCTCGCATGAATATCAAGTCTTCAGGGTCACACCAATTTCTTCACTTTCAAAGTCTTCAAGAAAACCAAAATCTTCAGTTGAAGACATTCATTTTTAGGGGTCGAGATTCATCGTAAATAACAAACTCCTCATAGACTTATAGACCTGTGTACACTCACAAACACATTAGTCCCTTAACCTATAAGTCTTCAATACACCAAAATCACTAAGGGGCACTAGATGCACTTACACATTGCTTAATTTTTCATGTGATTTTACATTAACGGTAGTGATAAGAGCATGGGGATAGCAGGGGCATCAAGTGGTGAGCCAGATGTGGTTGCCGAGAGCGGCAAGCATTCACGCAGCATGTCTGCATTTGTCCCATTTTTTATCTCATCAGCGACATTTTCCTAAGTGAGCATAGGAAATCTAGACCTACTCGTTCTCATTTGCGTTGTCCCCCCAACACCCCTCACTTTCTTTCCTTTTTCGACCAAGAAACAGCCACTTCCCCCCACCCTTTGCCATCCACCCTGCTTTCTTCCCCTTTTCAACCAAGAGACCGGTTGAGTAGCCAGTCTGTACTACTTTCCCCAGTTTCCTCTGAGAACCAAGTCCTAGATTCACGCTATAGCTTTCCCGCTTTCTTCCGTGTTTGAACCAAGTCTTAGATTCAATTGTGTGAACTAGCTTTACCTCTAATAATAGTAAAAATCTAGGTGGCTGTGGAACAGCCGATGGAAGTAGAAAAAGATCCACATGCAGCCACGTGGGGAGCTGGGGCAGTAGAGCAAGGCCGGTTTCAAAGGAATAATACCTGAGGGTCGTCGGGATTTGGCCAGGAGGGCGTCAAGAGGTCGGATCTGGCCATAATATGGTAGGGAGGAAGAAGGGGTCTGAGGCCCTCCCGATCCGGTGTTGTGTCGGAGAGAACAACATGGGCCGTCGATCGGGACACGCGGGCGGCTGTTGGTCTCCTCCCTCGCGGCCGATGATGGCGTGAATGATGCACCTACACCCCTGCCCCGGCCGAGGGGTCTGGCTGGATCTGTGACCAGCGGTGAGCAAAGAGAGAGAGTGTGGCCACCTATGTCTTGTTTAGATCTGGAGAACATGAGAGAGTAAATGAATGAAAGCAACCCTAGTAAAGCAAGCGCCGAGGCTCCTACTTATATATATATATAGTGGAGTGATTTTGTTGTAGCAATCGTTATTAAATTGAATACGTGCGGACCTCTATTTTCATTTAAAGTTCAAATAAAATAAAACTCGATCAATAACGCACCACCGCTTCCAGGCCGCACTATCAGATCACCGCGTCCAGGTCACACTATGTAATCATTCACGTGTGATCCCCGACCCTCCATGAAGTTGAAAACTACACGAGTCAATTGTCAATTGGGATGCCTCTTTGTGAACAAATGTGCTCCTACGTGTACCCGCGTGTGGGTGTTAGAGAACTAGTGGGTGCGTGCACCACTTCTCTTCGTGAGAGTACAATGTACTACGCCCAAAGAATGTTCGCCAAAAGAGTAGTATAAGTATGTGATGTGTGAGTTAAAAAAAAGTTGTGACGCCTTTTATGTTTGAGAAGTTCTGAGGGTAGGGTGTGAAGAGCACATATATGTGTGACGTCTACCAACAGATAGATGGTGGGTGCGAGAGGACTCGGGAGAGTCATGACTCGTGAGGGTGCATGTGTGCGTGAGAGAGAGGGGGTACATTTCAATGCAATGCATGTGTCCGTAAATCATATCTGACGAACGTTCGCCACATGCCGTTTCCTGACAAACGCCCAAAGAACCGTCAGATCAGCATCCGACAGTGCCAGTTTTGCTATGGCATTTGACAGAACAGCCACTCCTCTGACACATAAAACTTCCACGTGAGTGTTCGCAACTGCCGTATGCTCCCTCCATTCCAAAATCTAGTGCATATAGCTTTATTGAAAATTTGAACCTCACAAAATTTTAGCGAGTTTTCGTAGAACAAAATGCACATATAGAATACCCAGTATATATCATTTCATTCATCATCGAGCGGTACCTATAGAGATGGGGGAGGAATGTACAAAGAAAGACCGCCATATCACCTGCAGCAATTTCAAGCCTTTTTTAGTGTGGAGGAATATCATAGGAATTCTATATGTTATGATTTTATAGGAAATTTTCCTTTAGAGCCATTTGGTTCATAGGAATGGATTCCTATACTCCACATTTCAAAGGAAAATAAACATCATATGATTTTTATAGCTTTAGATCCATTTGGTTCATAGGAATGGATTCCTATACTCCACATTTCAAATGAAAATAAACACAATATGATTTTTTATAGCTTTAGGGCCATTTGGTTCATAGGAATGGATTCCTATACTCCCACAATCTCAAAGGAAAATAAGCATTGGCCTAGATTCAATGGAAAAGTCCCTATGATGTGAACCAAATGACATCTCTTTTCCAATCCCTACTCATAGGAATTGAGATAGATGTCATCTCTTTCCCTACAACTTCCATATACATCTTCTATTCCTAATAAATAGCTAGTACAACCCACTAGCTATTTTTCCTGGACATGCAACTATGGCACATGAACACGTTATGCATGCAAGTCATAAATTACATTGTTTTTGTACTATATGCATGCAACCACGACATCATCAATTCGTGCATGTTACTCATAAGTTATTTTTGCAGTAGATTTTGTATTGACAATATATGTGTTGGTTACTTGCACACCTATGTATTTCACATTCATATTTTTGTTAGAACTGTCATTCTTTTAACTACAATTCATTTCTTCTCATTTTATACCCTTTTTATTTCATTTTCATTTTAAGCATACGTTCACTTCCCATTAGTTAAAGATGCTTTTGGAGCAACTTTTATGCATTATTTTGAGTAGCAAATTTCCCGCGGCAACGCGCTGGGGCATCATCTAGTTCCTATAATATACCTACCCTTTTAACTAAAGGAGGCCACGGGTATATCAAAATGTGGGGCCCATGCGTCATTGCCTCTAGGTCGATCCTACGCCCACAATTTTGCCTCGTTCCCGTAAACCGAGCTGCCCACGCCGTATAAAGGCGTCGACTTGAACTCAATCCCTCTCCTGTTTACTAGAAACCCTAGCTGTAGCATGCATCATTGGTTTTGTTGAAGAAGACGAGGGAGAAGCGGATTTGTAGTGGAGGTTCCTACCTAGGGCGCCCTAGGGTAGCCGCCGCACGCATCATTGGTTTTCTTTTTTCTTTATTCTCTTGCGCCCTAGAGTGAAATGATGGTTGCTTCGTCCGTCCAGCTTGATGCGGGAAAGGTGGGGCTTTGTGATTTGAAACCTCATTCCTCATTTACTAGTACCACGGCGCTATGACCGGGGTGCCTCCAAGTCCAACCACTACTCCAAACTGTAATTTGGTGCATGGCACATGGACCAATACGGTGGATGTCCCACATGTTGGCGAAATGGGTGCTATAAGTGTGTCACCATTTCGTGTGCGGACTGACCCTACGGAGTTCCTACGCCAACGTGAGGGGCGTGTGGTAAGTTTGCTGCCATTTCGTTTTGAACTGTAAAGCCTACCACTTGGTTTTGCTCCTTGGTGAATCCTGATTATATTGATCTAAAAAAGATAGCATCCAGATAAGTAAAAATGAGGTGTTGCCGAGTGGTGGCGGGGGAGCTTGGCCTGTCATGCGGTCCCACATTTCAGTGATGTAGCAAGCCGATACACGCCCCTCATGAGGCAAAACAATGGCAGAACATGATGGAGAAGCGGATTTAGCCAAGTGTGAAATAATGGTTGCTTTGTCCGTCTGCGGGAAAGGTGCGGCTTTGTGATTTGATGTCTCATTGCTCATTACTACTACTATGGTGCTATGACCGGGTGCGTCCCCCTGCTACTCTGCACTGTTATTTGGTGCATGACACGTGGACCCAGTTGCTATATGTCCCACATGTCGGTGAAAGGAAGTAGAACATTTACGAAAGTGAGCGTCTCCACTCTTACGACGAAGGAGTACAAGACACGACATCCCAGTTAATTGTGACCTGTACGTAAGTCTTGGTTTTTGCTGCTTCGCGCGATCCATCGATACAAACCCCGTCTAAAAAGGCGAGGGCGGGTCTTTTCCCGCGTGGTAGGCAAGGGAGTTTGGCATAGTTTGTTCAACAGATAGAGCGAGATAAAGATGTGATGAAATGCTTGAATGTGCCCTTTCTTTCTTTGTATGTTTTTTCAAGTGGGCCTTTCAGATTACTACGACTACTAGCACGCACGGTGTTGAGTACTACCTTCGTCCTGGTTTATTGGTCCTCTTTGTATTTTGTGTCAAATTTTGACCAAACATTTAACTAACTAAACGTCAATGCATGTCACCAAAAATTATATCATTGGATTTGTCTTTGAACATACTAGTTTCCAATGATATTATTTTTTATGACATGCATTAACATTTAGTTAGTTAAATCTATGGTCATGATTGGCACAAAATATGATGTGGACCAATAAATCAGGACGGAGGTACCCCCACTTGGTCGGTCTGGCACACCGCTCAAGCTAGGGAACGCGTGTTGTCTTGTATTTTCACTAACATCTTGGACCATTGTTGAGCAAACCGACTATCGGCAAACCCTCACCCCACCCGCCGCGCGTCGGCTAAGTTATAAGACTGGCCACAGTGGGAGAGTAACATCGGGTCCAACTAAGAAAATTTGCCTATGTGGCAATGAGTTAATGAGGAGAGAGGTTAATTAAGTAACTTAGCTAGTTACTCATTCTATGAGTAACATCACACTTACCAAGACAAAATGAGTCACCTAAAAAATGAAGCTTTGCATGACACTACACATATGTTACTACTCCCTCGGTATCAGTGCATTAGGCACATTAGGCTACTCATGATGGGGAGTATCATGTACTAGTATTATGCATATGATACTAGTGTATGATACTACTTTCGTAATGCATAGTCTCATAAGTTAGTACTCCCTCCTTTCTGGTTTTTAGGGCTCAAATCTGAAATCTCATCAACCAAGGCATTTTGTGAGTGGAGGAATGTATCTTGTACTTTACAAAACTACCCAAATTAAACTCATGCATTAATTTGGATTGATTGCAGTGCATGCATGCTTGGCCACTAGATGAGTAGGAACATTACATGCATTGGTGTGTTCCTTTTTAATTCTTGCATGCAAAGATTTAATGCGCCTCGAAAACTAAAAATGAGATGGAGATGAGCCCTTTAAATTGGAAAAACAAAAAAGTTGAAAAGCCCTACAAACCGGAAAGGAGGGAGTAGTACTCCCTCCGTTTTTATTTACTCTGCATATTAGTTTTGGTCGAAGTCAAGCTTTACAAACTTTTTCAAAGTTTATAGACAAAAATATTAACATATACAATATCAAATAAATACCATTAGATTCGTTGTTGAATGCACTTCCACATCATATAGATTTGTTATGCTAAATATTTATATTCTTTTCTATAAATTTGGTCAAACTTTACAAAGTTTGACTTCAGTCAACTCTAATATGCGGAGTAAATAAAAACGGAGGGAGTACCTTAGATTGCTTTATTAATTGCCATGCATGGCATAAAGTAGTACAACATGAATTGTATGCCACATCACCATTTAATACTACCTCCTCTCTTTCATCATTTAATTGTATTCCACATCATCAAATAAGTCTAGTTGGCATGCATGATACTATCACTTATAATACTACCATTACAACCAGCTTTAAGGTTCAGCACAATCAAGGCATGAGGTAAGTGGGCGAAGGAAAAACTCAAGCCGTGAAAATAGCCAATCATCGCGCCAGTTTAGCCCATAATTTTTGCTAAAAAAATCTCGCCAAGGACGTCAATTAATTACCTTATCCTTCGCTTCCTCAATGAGCTGTGCATGCATGTAGTAGTAGTAGTACCCCTCCTTATTTCTGCTTGGATTGCCCAACAAGCACCAAGCAAAAATTGCATGCATTGGACTAGACACATGCAGCCATCAACATGAGTCATCAATTGCTATTCACATGACCTCATTTTTTCTGGCTGCATGGGGAAGAACAACCATGCAGGAAGGGAAACAAGCAAACAATTAAGGCTGAGCGGCTTAGTTTTGAGAAAACCTGATTTTCATTTAGATACCTAAGGCATCATGACCCACTATGGAGGTAGTAACATAGCCTAGGGTAGCATGTATGTTACTAGTGTACCACTCTCCACTGAACGAGGAGGGAGAAGAGCTTGTTGTAGCACGGACTCCAAGAAAATTGGTGTCAGATGAGACTCGTACTGGTTTCTGCTCTACCACTATACTACTCCTACTACTGGAAGGGGTGGGGTTGGAAGGGGCTGTTTGGATCTTGCTTGGGGTAGCCAAAATATTAGCGAGCCTTTTGGCTACTCGTGCCTTTGCCATCGATGAATGAGGTGCTCTGACTCCTAACCAAGTTAGAAGGAGCACCGCCACGGTCACGCGACCACGCGCCACCTTCGCCGGCAGCTCGGTGTGCATGCTGGTCCCGCGCATCTTGGGATCTATGCGCAGAAACCTTTTCGTGAGGACGCCCCGAACCACCAGCGCCATGATGTCGCTCATCTCGCACGACCTGAGCAGGTTGCGAGGCTCACGCCGGCGCGGGAGCTCCAGCAGGCGCTCTTCGATCTCTAGAGTTTGTTGTGCCACCCGTAGGCAACACAATGCCATCTCTAGATCCAGCGGCGCGCAAGTTACCACTGCCACTGCGAACGATACCGCTCGCTTGGCTTGGGTCACCAGAACGCCGCGGGGGTTCCAGTCCTCTTCCTTCTGCACCCACAGCATCGCCTGTCTGCGAAGGCGCAGGCAAAGCAGATCCGGACGGTTGTGCTGCCGCAATGTTCTTCTTCTTGGGCGGCATGATGATGAAGATGATGAAGGAACTAGGGCATCAACCACCAGATCAGGTTCACGCAAACCTCAATCCCCCTACCTGGCGCGCCAAAGATGTCGGGGCACGACACCTATGGGATCACGAGGGACCCCTTTACGATTCGGCGGGGGGAGAGGTATACGCAAAGAGCAGAACCAGTGATCGACGCGGGGAGTTTTTTACCCAGGTTCGGGCCGCTGATCAGCGTAAAACCCTACTCCTGCTTTGTGTTCTTATTGATGTTCTTGAGCCCAGCCTTCAGGAGCGCTCGCAATGAACAGTACGTTCAAAGAGCAGCTACGCATACAGAATGGGCCAGAAGTTCTCCTCCTCTGTAGCAGTTGCCTTGGGCCTCCTTTTATATGCTCAAAGGGGTCTCCACGGTGGCAAAATGTATATACATTGAGGTGTAAAGTAGCTACAGGGTATCATACCTAACCCCTGACGGATTAGGACAAGCGCATTTAATGCACCATGAGGTGTCCGTTTAGGTGTCCTCACTTTCTTGGGGATGGAAAAAGGGGCCATCCCATCAGCACCGCTTAAGCTCTCCTCCACTGGCGCGTTGCCACGCATCCAGAGAAGGACCCAGAATGTCAAGCCTTGTTACTGTGCTGGAGCGGTGGCATAGTGGCAGAATCTCGCCAGGCGCCGATCCTTGCCGGGCACCAATCCTTGCCGGGCGCCGAGCTTTGCTGGGAACCAAGCCTTGTCAGGTGCTGAGGCTTGCCGGGCTCCACAGGCCACCCCGGCAAGGATCTTTCCGGGGAGGCTGGCCTTCGATTTCCAGCTTTGCTTATTTGCTGATTCTCAGATCTCTGACTTGATGATTTCCTTGATGACTTAAATCGACCTCGAGCTGATCCCGGCAAGCCTTGCCGCGAGGACGGCTACAACTGCCCGTGCACAAGTAAGGGGTACTAGTGGCCCAATACTTAGTACACCGACAGGAGCCCCCGGGCCTGGGCCACACACGAGTGCGAGGCGTTGTCGGGCTAGGCCCAAACAGTGCACGGGCACGCGTGGCAGGGAATTAACTGCTCGTAAAGATCTTGTTTTACTGTACCCCCACTACGCGCACGGAGCGCGCGATGTGGGAAGTGTGCCAAAAAGGCTGCAAACTGTTTCGCGCCCACAGAGGCGCATGATGAAGCTGTTCAAAGGATTGCTGCCGAAGATGCCCTCCTGACGGGGCGCCGCGTTGCTCTTGATGCTCATGAGGAAGATCTCACTGCTCATGAGCAGGCGCTCGCCGCCAAGCTTCGCAGCAAGGATGAAGACATTGAAAATCTTGTCGCGCGGCGGACCCAGGAGCTGGAGCAGAAGCACAAGGAGGCGCTCGAAGCTCTAACTGCAAGTCACGCCGGCAAGCTCAAAGAGGCCGTCGATGCTGCCGAAGTTGCAGAGGCCGCCAAGAACGAGTTGAGCGACAAAGTAAAGAGGCTGGAGACAGATCTTGATGAGCACGGCAAGGAGCTCTCGACGCTCAAGGGGGACAGGGAAAAAACCCTCCACTCCTTGGCGGAGATGCAAGTCGCCCTGTCCGACAAGACCAAGCAGCTCTCCTCTGCGGCTGATGATATTGCAGTTCTGGAGCTGAAGCTGACCACGCTGCAGAAATCTCTCGAGGCCGGCAGGGCCCGTGAGAAGGCTCTACTCAAGGATCTCCAAGGAGAGAGGAACCTGCTCAAGAGTGCCGCCGCTGCCCAGAACGAGTACGAGAAGGGAGTGGAGATCTGGACTGGTCGTCTCATCGCTGCCGCGGAGAAGCTTACCACAGAACCATCAACCATGGGCTTGTCGAACTTCAGATATTCTTCCGAGGAAAGAATATCCCCAAGCGCGAGATTGACGATGTTCTTTGAAAGCATCATCAACGCGTTGAGGGCGCTCCAGTCCAGCCGGGCGACCCAACTGGCGAACGAGACTCGCCGGCTTTGCTGGGCCGTCCTTCGCAAGGTGCTCCTCAAGGTGGTGCACAGCAATCACGGCATCGACCTCTCCAGCGCACTCGGCCACCTGCCAAAGGATGCAAATGTTGAGGCGCTTGAGAAGTGCATCACGCCGATCCTTGAGAAGGTGGACTCCATCAAAAGGATCGAAGGCTAGCGCAGGGATTGAGTGCTTCCCTTTTATTCTTGCCGCCATCATCTCATGTAAAAGACAGTTAAGTCTCGAGTTAGGACTACGGCAAGTCATGGATGTAATATAATTTAACTATGTTTAGGCTCATGCTAGCTACTTTCCTTGTCTGATTCCTTTATGTATGGAGTTCATCCTACGCTTACTGAAAAACTTGCCGGCGCGCAACCTGCCGCGAGCGCTGGGTGCGGGACTTCAGCAGCCTGTCGGAGGCGCAGCGGCCGGCAAGACTCCTTGGCGTTCTCAGTGCAGCCACTTAAATCGTTGAGCGGACTCCAAACAAAATAAGGGCGCAACTGATTACAACAAGGGTTCCTTCGCGTGCAGATTTTCCATACAAAGGTCGGAATCGTCCAAGGAACTAACTTGGTAATAAAAGAAAAACTTGCTCTAAGTTTTTAGGACTTAGCTTTCTGTCTTTGTCCTTCCTCCGGCAAGCATACGATTCCTAACGTCACCAACTGGTATTCATGTCTCACTTCCCACCTACCCCCGGCAAATGTGCACGCGAGGAATCCTTCTGTCTTTAAGAAAAAGAAAGAAGAGAAAATGAAGAGATGAAACCTTGGCGGTTCGTTAGAACTTACCGGGATCAGGTGTTATACAACATCTTAGACAAACATGCATATATGAATGTGAACATGAGAATCAATAAGGAAATGTACAACACTTAAATTTATTCATCTGTGCTCAGGGTCTGCGTCTGGCTTTGTACAAAGGATCACATGCCTTGTCGGCAAGACTTGTACAAAAAGGTGGTTGCCGGGAGCCCCCGGCAACCGCGCCTTATGGATAGAACTTGCGAAGATGTTCGATATTCCAGGAATTACTCACTGGAACGCCATCCTCGGTCTCCAGGCGGACAGCGCCAGGCCTGGTGACTCGTACTACCCAATAAGGGCCTTCCCACTATGGCGTCAACTTGTTTGAATTCTTGGCGGACTGAATCCGTCGAAGAACAAGGTCGCCTTCCTCAAGGCTTCGGGCATGAACTTTGCGGCTATGATAGCGGCGCAAAGCTTGCTGGTAGCGTGCAGCTCGCACATCAGCCTGAAGACGATTCTCCTCAAGGAGCACAGCGTTATCTTGCCGCAGTTGCTCTTGCTCGAGCTCATCATAAGCGAGCACTCGAGGAGATCCGTATATGAGTTCCGTGGGGAGAACTGCTTCCGCTCCATACACTAAAGCGAAGGGCGTCTGGCCGGCAACTCATCAATCCAGCGTCTTCCGCACTTTTTCAGCTTGTCAAAAGTTCTGGTCCTGAGACCGCGCAGCACTTCAGCATTGGCCCTCTCCGCTTGGCCGTTGCTTCTCGGGTGAGCAACAGAGGCAAAACAAATCTTGCCGCCAAGGTCTTGGACGTACTGCATGAAGGTGCGACTTGTGAACTGCGTGCCGTTGTCGGTGATGCTCCGGTTAGACACACCGAAACGGCAAACAATTCCTTTGAAGAACTTGACAGCCGACTGCGCTGTCACCTTCCTCACTGCTTCCACCTCCGGCCACTTTGTGAACTTGTCGATAGCAACGTACAAGTACTCAAAGCCCCCGGCAGCACGGGGGAAGGGGCCCAATATGTCGAGCCCCCAGACCGAAAATGGCCAGGAGAGAGGGATTGTTTGAAGAGCTTGAGCTGGCTGATGTAATTTCTTCGAATGAAACTGGCACGCTTCACACCTGGTTACTAGTGCAGTCGCATCCTGGAGGGCGGTGGGCCAAAAGAAACCTTGCTGGAATGCTTTTCCGGCAAGCGCTCTTGACCCTATGTGAGAGCCACACATGCCCCCATGTATCTCTGCCAACAGCCCTAGTCCATCCTCCCGAGAAATGCACTTCAATTTCACACTGTTTGGTCTCTTTCTGTACAGAACGTCATCGACGAACTTGTACATAACAGACCGACGGGCTACTCTCTCCGCTTCTTCTTGTTCCTCAGGGAGTTCACCTGTCTGAAGGAAATGGACAATGTGCTGCGCCCATGCTGGAGCCTGAGGCTCGACAACTAGGACTAAAGGCATCTCCTCTGCCGGGAGGACATTTGTCTCAGCAGCAAGGGCCTGAGGCCCTGCCGGAGCCTGTTGTTCCCCGGCAGGCGTGTCGATCCCGGCAACTTCCTTGCCGGCGGCTCCGGGGAGCTCTGCCGGGAAGTACTGGCCAGAGTTCAACTTTCTTCTCTTTTCTTGCCGCATCGATGGCACCACGGATGGTTGAGTCAATTGGAGCACAAAAGTTCCTGGTTCCACAGGCAACTTGAGGGCAGCACGCTTTGACAGGTCGTCAGCAACGCTGTTCTCAGCACGAGGGACATGCTCCATTTGGAGACCGTCAAAGCGCTCTTCCAATTTCCTCACTTCATCTACGTAGGCCTACATCAATGGGCTTTGATAGTTCTTGTTGACCTGCCTGACGACAAGCTGTGAATCACCTTTGATAATGAGCTTTTTGATACCAAGGTCTGCCGCGATCCTGAGACCGGCAAGCAAACCTTCGTACTCTGCAGTGTTGTTGGTTGAACTCTCCCGGGGAAAATGCATTTGGACTACATACTTGAGGTGCTCTCCGGTGGGTGCGACAAGCAACACACCAACACTGGCGCCTTGCAGCGAAAAAGCCCCGTCAAAGTACATAACCCATTGCTGATCGATTTCATTGCCGGGGAGACTTGTTTCTTGAACTTCTTCGTCTGGCGTCGGGGTCCATTCTGCAATGAACTCCGCCAAGGCCCTACTCTAAATTGTGGAAGTACTTTCAAACTTAAGACCAAAGCTGGACAGCTCCAACGCCCACTCCACGATCCTGCCGGTTGCCTCTGGATTTTGCAAAATCCGTTTTAATGGAAATTGAGTGATGACGGTGATCTCATGTGCTTGAAAATAATGGCGCAGCTTTCTTGAGGCCATAAGGAGGCCGAAAAGCAACTTCTGCACACCAGAATATCTTGACCTAGCCCCTTGTAAAAGGGAGCTAACAAAATAAACTGGGCACTGCACCACCTTTTTCTTCTGCACGGGCTCTTCTGTTTGCGCAGATCCTGTCTTGCCGGGATCAACCCTTGCCGGGGAAGATCTTGCCGCGTCACTTGGCGGTCTTGCCGCTGGTGTTGCTTCCTCATCAGCTTCTCTCTGTGCCACCAGCGCAACACTAACCACTTGATTTGTTGCCGCCAGATACAGCAGCAACGGCTCTTGTGGTTTAGGTGCGACTAGCGTCGGCGGAGAAGAAAGGTATTTCTTCAAATCTTGCAGCGCCGCCTCCGCTTCCGGAGTCCATTTCATTGGACCTGCCTTCTTCAAAATTTTGAAGAAAGGCAGGGCGCGCTCAGCAGATTTGGAAATAAACCTGCTTAGAGCAGCAACACAGCCGGCAAGACGACGCACATCCTTGACGCGTCTCGGCGCTTCAATTTGCTCAATGGCTCTGATCTTGTCGGGGTTAGCTTCGATTGCCCAGCAAGATACAAAGAATCCGAGGAGCTTGCCGGAAGGAACACCGAACACGCACTTCTTAGGATTGAGCTTCAAGTTGATCTTGCGCAAGTTCGCAAATGTTTCTTCTAAGTCTTGAATGAGCGTTGCTTTATCCTTAGTTTTGACCACTATATCATCCATATACGCCTCCATATTTCTATGGAGTTGTGGCTCAAAACCAATCTGGATTGCTCTGGCAAATGTTGAACCAGCACTTTTCAACCCGAAAGGCATTCGTATAAAACAATACGTACCACATGGGGTGATAAAGGCGGTCTTCTCTTCATCTTCCTTTGCCATAAAAATCTGATGATACCCTGAATAGGCATCAAGGAAGGACAGGAGATCACAACCAGCGGTGGCATCCACAATCTGGTCGATGCACGGCAAGGGAAAAGGATCTTTTGGACAAGCTTTATTGATATCTGTATAATCGATACAAAGCCTCCATTTCCCGTTCGCTTTCCGCACTACAACCGGATTGGCCAACCAGGTTGGATGAAGCACTCCTTTGACCAGTCCTGCCGCCTCCAGCTTCTTAATTTCTTCGGCAATGAATTCTTGCCGCTCCAAAGCCTGTTTCCTCACCCTTTGCTTGATGGGCCGTGCATGAGGACAGACAGCAAGGTGGTGCTCAATTACTTTCCTGGGAACGCCGGGGATGTCAGACGGTTGCCATGCAAACACGTCGACATTCGCCCGCAGGAAAGCAACGAGCGCGCTTTCCTATTTGTCATCTAGGGTGGAACTTATGGTGAAAGTTCCCCCCGTTCCGTCCTCCCTGGCAGGCACCTTCTTGGTTTCCGGCGGGACAGCCTTGGACTTCTTGTTCTTGCTGGTGGAACTCTCTGGCACGTCCTCGACGGAAGTGCAGCACTCCGAGGAGGTGCGCTTGCCGGAGTTGGCGCCAAGGTTCCTGCCGGTCTTCTTCTTCCCCCCGGGAGTTCCAGCGGCAGGAGCAGATGCCTTGATGGCAGGTGCTGCAACTGCTTCCCGGTAAAGTTGGTCGGCACAGATGAGCGCATCCTTCTTATCGGAATGGATAGTGATGACGCTCAACGGCCCAGGCATCTTCAAGACGTTGTATGCGTAGTGTGATGCCGCCATAAACTTAGCCAGCGCTGGCCGACCAAGGATCCCATTGTATGACATGGGGATCTTGGCGACATCAAACACCACCTTTTCGGTTCTGAAGTTAAGCTTGCTGCCAAATGTTACCGGCAGCGTGATCTTGCCCTTAGGCTGGGTTCTTCCTGGGTTGACCCCTTGAAACGTACCCGTTTCCTCGAGGTCTTCGTCGGGAATCTGAAGCTTTGTTAGCACATCTGGTGAGATTAAGTTTAGGCCGGCCCCGCCGTCAACTAACATCTTCGTCACCTTGAGGTTGCGAATTGTTGGGGAAACCAACAATGGCAAGCACCCGACCACAGTTGTGCGATCAGGGTGATCCTCGGCGTCAAAGATGATAGGCGTGCTGGACCACTTCAGAGGCCTACATGCATCGGGGGATGGCTCTGCTGCATTAACCTCCCGCATCCACTGTTTAAGTTGGCGGTGGGAAGAATGCAGCGAGGCACCCCCATCAATGCACATAGCCTCCGTAGCCTTCTGGAATTCCTGCTCACTGGATTCGTCATCTTCCTCATCATCATCCCCTTCTTTATCTCGGCCCCGAGCAGGCCGATCCTTCTGTTGCTTGGCCTTGCCGCGGCGACCTCCTCGGCCACCGCGTTTCTTGCTGGACCCCTCAGCACCATCTTGGGCCTTCTCCTTATCTCGCCTCTCGTATTCGGCCTTCTGCTTCTCGGCAAGCTGCTCAACTTGCCGGCAGTTCTGGAGATCGTGGCCCTTAGTGCGATGGATCTTGCAATACTGCTTGCCGGAGTTCTCTGACTTGTCGGCAGCCGCCAAGGCCTAACAGGAAAGGCACCCGGCAAGATCCTTGCCGGGGTCGCCAACCTTGGCCTTCTTGGCGGCGCCAGGGTTGCCGGATTCCTCGACGGCAAGCACGGCTTGCCTCCGTGCTTCCTATTCCGCCGCCGGCCTTTCCTTGACGGAGCCGCGACATCTTCTTCTTCTGAGTCGCCTGTCGCACCAACAACTTCACCGGGGAGTTTCCTCCCCTCTTCAGCTCGAGCACACTTGTCGGCCAAAGTGTAAAGCTCGGCAATACTCCTGACTTTGTTCATTGCCAGCTCTTCCCGCATCCTGCGGTTACGCACGTTCTGATGGAACGCGCTAATGACAGCGGCAGGATGAACATCACGAATATTGTACTGCACCTGGCTGAATCTCTGCATAAACTTGCGCAGGGACTCGCCCTCCTTCTGAGGGATGACGTGCAAATCACTTTCTTGGCCAGGAGCTTGGTGGCCTCCAACAAAGGCGCCAAAAAACTGATGGCACAGATCTGACCAGCAAGAAATAGAATCCTCCGGCAGATGCATCAACCACGACCTGACGTTGGGTTTGAGCACCAACGGGAAGTAGTTGGCAAGTATCTTGTCATCTCGACCCCCGGCAGCCTGCACCGCAATGGTGTAGATGCTCAGGAATTCCGAGGGATGAGTCTTGCCGTCGTATTTCTCCGGGACCTCTGGCTTGAAGGTTCGGAGATTGGGCCACTGGACTTGCCGCAGCTCACGGGTAAACGCTGGAGGTCCTACCTCGTAAGGTAAGTCTCCTACGTTCCCTGGCGCGGGCTCGTCGACAACCGGCCCCGCGTGCTTATCAGACTGATTGCGCGCTTCCCATCGCCGCTCGATGGTTGTTCGAGCGTCCTCCTTGCCTCGTTCCTGGAGAACCAGACGCTGATCACAGCGCATCCGTGGATCGGACGATGCCGTGGAAACTTCTTCATGGCGGTCGACTTGCTGAGTCGTCGGCCGCTGCTGACGCCGCGGAGGAGAGTGCACGGTAGTTACACCACCTCCGGTTTTCTCTGCACCGCCTCGCGTTGAATCGATGGGCCTCCGCTGAGAGGGCCCTGCCTCTTGCGGTCCATCCTTGTTAGCGAAGCCGATAAGGCTCTAGATAGTAGCTCGCCACTCCTCCATCTTCTCCGGAGCGGGAGGAAAATCGAGGAGCAGCTGTGCACGTGCCAAGGCTTCCGCTGGCGTAGGTGGCGGCGACAAGTGCGAGGTGCGTGAGGTGCTCTGACTCCTAACCAAGTTAGAAGGAGCACCGCCACGGTCACGCGACCGCGCGCCACCTTCGCCGGCAGCTCGGTGTGCATGCTGGTCCCGCGCATCTTGGGATCTATGCGCAGAAACCTTTTCGTGAGGACGCCCCGAACCACCAGCGCCATGATGTCGCTCATCTCGCACGACCTGAGCAGGTTGCGAGGCTCACACCGGCGCGGGAGCTCCAGCAGGCGCTCTTCGATCTCTAGAGTTTGTTGTGCCACCCGTAGGCAACACAACGCCATCTCTAGATCCAGCGGCGCGCAAGTTAGCACTGCCACTGCGAACGATACCGCTCGCTTGGCTTGGGTCACCAGAACGCCGCGGGGGTTCCAGTCCTCTTCCTTCTGCACCCACAGCATCGCCTGTCTGCAAAGGCGCAGGCAAAGCAGATCCGGACGGTTGTGCTGCCGCAATGTTCTTCTTCTTGGGCGGCATGAAGATGAAGATGATGAAGGAACTAGGGCATCAACCACCAGATCAGGTTCACGCAAACCTCAATCCCCCTACCTGGCGCGCCAAAGATGTCGGGGCACGACACCTATGGGATCACGAGGGACCCCTTTACGATTCGGCGGGGGGAGAGGTATACGCAAAGAGCAGAACCAGTGATCGACGCGGGGAGTTTTTTACCCAGGTTTGGGCCGCTGATCAGCGTAAAACCCTACTCCTGCTTTGTGTTCTTATTGATGTTCTTGAGCCCAGCCTTCAGGAGCGCTCGCAATGAACAGTACGTTCAAAGAGCAGCTACGCATACAGAATGGGCCAGAAGTTCTCCTCCTCTGTAGCAGTTGCCTTGGGCCTCCTTTTATATGCTCAAAGGGGTCTCCACAGTGGCAAAATGTATATACATTGAGGTGTAAAGTAGCTACAGGGTATCATACCTAACCCCTGACGGATTAGGACAAGCGCATTTAATGCACCATGAGGTGTCCGTTTAGGTGTCCTCACTTTCTTGGGGATGGAAAAAGGGGCCATCCCATCAGCACCGCTTAAGCTCTCCTCCACTGGCGCGTTGCCACGCATCCAGAGAAGGACCCAGAATGTCAGGCCTTGTTATTGTGCTGGAGCGGTGGCATAGTGGCAGAATCTCGCCAGGCGCCGATCCTTGCCGGGCACCAATCCTTGCCGGGCGCCAGGGCTTGCCGGGCGCCGAGCTTTGCTGGGAACCAAGCCTTGTCGGGTGCCGAGGCTTGCCGGGCTCCACGGGCCACCCCGGCAAGGATCTTGCCAGGGAGGCTGGCCTTCGATTTCCAGCTTTGCTTATTTGCCGATTCTCAGATCTCTGACTTGATGATTTCCTTGATGACTTAAATCGACCTCGAGCTGATCCCGGCAAGCCTTGCCGCGAGGACGGTTACAACTGCCCGTGCACAAGTAAGGGGTACTAGTGGCCCAATACTTAGTACACCGACACTCCTCCCACTGGATGCGCATCGCCGGAAATACTGAAATTAATCCAGGATAAATGCGAGCCCCAGGACTTTAACCCTGGTGGGCTGGGGATACCACTGTCCTCCTAACCATCCAACCACAGGTTGGTTCACACCACAAAATGTATATGGTGACCGCAATGAGTTTATTCTGAAGTATAGTGACCATATCGCTCTTTTGCTTCAAATACAATGAACGTCAGTGTCATCAAAAAAATATGGAGCACGCTTCAAATACAATGACCGTCAGTGTCATCAACAAAACACAGAGTAGTATGGTGAGCTAGAAATCGTATAATCACCACAAAAATGTATACGGTGACCGTAATGAACGTATTCTGAAGTCCAGTGATCGTATTGTGCTTTCGCTTGAAATACAATGACCATCATGTGTGAATGTGTCTGGGGCATACTTTTAGAGGAACGAGAGATAGTTTGTGTGCAGACGTGAAAGTGGTGTAGAGAGAGGGGGTGTGCAATGAGATATGCCCTTCGTTTCTCTTTGCCGTGACTAATTTTATAGGAGAAAAATATAAACAATCACAATACAAATATCATTGTATGCACCATGCAATTAACTTTCATGTATAACTTTGTACTATTGTATATGTTTATTTTCTTAGTGGTAGAGGGTGTGTGAGGTGTGGTGGCCACATCATTTCTAGGTGTGGTGGGTCGAGGTGAGGACTCATAGGTCAATTCCGTCCTGCACCATATAGGCCGGACCCAGACGCGTTATACGAAGACGCATGGAGGACTCGATGTACAAGACGAAGATACCAGAGTCACGGAGGACTCTATCTCCACTGACGATAAGCCTACTATGATTTGAAACCCTAGGCCCCGAGTATGTTATATAAGCCGGGGGGCTAGTTCGTCGATAGTATACACACACACACAATCACAAATATACACTACTAGGAGTAGGGTATTTCCTCGACCACAAGGGCACGAACTTGGGTAAATCTTTGCCTCTTATTACCATTCAGCCTAACCATCAGGGATATCCTACCGAATGATCTGATGGAATAATATCTGCCAACTAGTAAGAGTGGGGGGAGACAATGTGTGCGAGAGGCCTAAAGAGAGTGTGCGTGCGGGAGACACGTAGGCAGATATATGTATAGAGAGAGGGCCAACAGAGACCGTGCGTCCATATGCATGTGAGGGAAATAGTGTTTCCGACTGATATTAGTGAAAAGAGTCATAGATAGTAGTAAGAGAGAGAGGGGGGATATATAGAGCGTGTGTGCATGAGACACCCCGAGAGTGAGTGTGAGCATGTGTGAGAGAGAAATGCCGATGTATATAAAGTGTGTGGGCTTATGCGTCAGATAGAGAGATGGCACGTGTGTGAGGATGGGCCGAGGAAGAGTGCATCTACGTGTAACAGATGGTTCTATGCGTAAAATTAAAATATAAATTGTATTAAAAAATTTGGATGGGATCATGAAATTTGCAATTTGCGTATGAACAAATATTTGTCTATTAAACATCCATACTCTATCGAATTCGAGCATGTGTATGGGTTTATTTCACATTATTGATCCATAGAGTGAGAGTGGTTTGAAATCCAGACAATGCATGGCTTTTGCAATTCATATATAAACATGAGTGCACTCTGTGTTGTCAGTGTCAAGCACTTTATACATTTGTGAGATACATGGATACATTCCAAATTGCTAGCTACAAACTAGAATACATGTTGAATTCAAGATAAAAGTGGTTTTAAAGATTCAAATTCATCGGAAGTGCATTCAACTATTTGAATTCAAGATAATGGCATTTGTAAATCACATTTAAAAGGGAGCATTAATCTTTGTTGTGCGTTTGAACATGCTATATATTCATACGCATGTCTAACTATTTTTTTGCAACCAAGGAGATTATCTGGAACCATGCATGAATTGAGCTAAGCTGCAAAAAAAATTAATATATACTCGTGTACAAAGTAGATTCAAATCTACCCCTCCATTCCAAAATAATCATAGTTTTAGGATTTTCAAGAGTCAAGATTTTTAAAGTTTGACAAATCCTAAAAGTTCAATTGAAGAGAACTGTAAACGTTAATGCTTCTGCTCCCAAATATTGAATGAAGTGCCAAATAAGCCTCTGGTCACCGAAAACCGCGCAAGACCAATGTTTGCTAGTAGGAAATTACTGTCCTGACTCTAAACCGTGTAGACTATCGGCCCGGTGTCCAAAGGTCTAAACTGGGGTAGGTTTTTAACTTCACCAAGACGCGAGTCAACCACCTCCGAAAAACATTCATACACCATGGGCGCCTAAACACCCATGCGCTCGGCCGAAATCGCTCCCGCCCACTATTTGGGACACCTCAGATTACCAACACGCAATATGTCCAGAATTTTAGATGGGGCAAATTTTGTAACTTTCCCCAAATTTCAAACAAGTGCATCCCAAACCGAAATATTGACCCCCCTTAGCTCCCCCTCCCTTCGTTTCCCCATTCATACTCTGTGGGCGCCAAAACACCCTCTCCACCAGCCACGAAACTCCAGCCTCCTCCATCCTCCAAACCATCGCGCCCGATCCACCACCGCCCTCCTCCATCACACCGGAGCCGGTACCTCGACATTGTCGTCCACCGCAACCGCAACCGTGATTGCTTATATCTGTGTTGGTATTTCCCCGAAGAGGAGAGGATGGTGCAGCACGGCAAAGGTAAGTATGTCCCTCAGTTATGAAACCAAGGTTATCAATCTAGTAGGAGAACCAAGCAACACTATGTAAACAGCACCTGCACACAAACAACAAAAACTTGCAATCCAACGTGTAAGAGGGGTTGTCAACCCCTCCTCGGTATTGAGATAGATTAAATTGTATAGGTTTTGATAAATAGATCTAACTAAAACAAAAAATAAAATAAATAAAGAAAAATTGCAGCAAGGTATTTTTGGTTTAATATGATAGGAAAAAAGATCTGGGGCCCGTACTTTTCACTAGAGACTTCTCTCAAGAAAATAGCATACGGTGAGTAAACAAATTACTGTTGGGCAATTGATAGAAAAGCGAATAATCATGATGATATCCAAGGCAATGATCATGTATATAGGCATCACATCCAAGATTAGTAGACTAACTCCTGCCTGCATCTACTACTATTACTCCACACATCGATCACTATCCAGCATGCATCTAGTGTATTAAGTTCATGGAAAAACGGCGTAATGCAATAAGAATGATGACATGATGTAGACAAGATAAACTCACGTATGAATAAAGCCCATCTTGTTACCCTTAATAGCAATGATACATGCATGTCATGTCTCTTTCTATCACTGAGATTTAGCACCGCAAGATCGAACCCATCACAAAGCACCTCTTCCCATGGCAAGAAAAATCAATCTAGTTGGCCAAACCAAACCAAAATTTTGGAGAATAAATACGAGGCTATAACAATCATGCATATAAGAGTTCAGCAAAGACTCAAATAATATTCATGGATAGAACTGATCATAAACTCACAATTCATCGGATCCCAACAAACACACCGCAAAAAAGAGTTACATCAAATAAATCTCCAAGAACATCGAGGAGAACATTGTATTGAAGACCAAAAAGAGAGAAGAAGCCATTTAGCTACTAGCTATGGACCCGTAGGTCTGTGGTTAACTACTCACGCATCATCGGAGGGGCAACAAGGATGATGAAGAACCCCTCCGTGATCGTTGCCCCCTTCGGCAGAGTGCCAGAAAAGGCCTCTAGATTGGATCTCATGGTTCTGGAACTTGCGGCGGCGGAAACTGTATTTCCTCGACTCCCCTAGGGTTTTTGGGATTTTAGAGTATTTATAGAGGCGGAGGTAGGTCAAAAAGCTTCCCGTGGGCTCCACTACCTACCAGGGCGCGCCTGGGCCCCCTAGCGCGCCCTGGTGCCTAGTGGGCCCCACGGGCGTCCTCTCGTGTGCTCCTTTGGCTCCCGGGGTGTCTTCTGGCCAGAAAAAAATCTCCAAAAAGTTTCGTGGCATTTGGACTTTGTTTGGTATTGATATTCTGCAAAGTAAAAAACAAGCAAAAAACAGCAACTAGCACTGGGCACTATGTCAATATGTTAGTCCCAAAAAATGATATAAAGTTGCTAGTAAATGTATATAAAACATCTAAGATTGATAATATAACAGCATGGAACAACCAAAAATTATAGATACATTGGAGACGTATCAGCATCCCCAAGCTTAATTCCTACTTGTCCTCGAGTAGGTAAATGATAAAAACAGAAAATTTGATGTGGAATACTGCCTAACATGTTCATCACATATTCTTTTCTTTTGTAGCATGGACATTTGGACTTTAGATGATTCAAAGCAATAGTCTATAATTGACATGAGGACATCAATACTCAAGCATATCAACAAGCAACCATGTCTTTCAAAATATCAACACTAAAGAAAGCTATCCCTAGCCCATTGTGCTCAATCTTGATCCATTCATGAAACACACTCAAATATTAGCTATATCCAATGCACAAGTATGATAATAGAGTTCCCTAGTTGGTGCTTTATAAGAGAAGATGGAGACTCAATAAAAATAAAAATTGCATAAAAGTAAATAGATAGGCCCTTCGCAGAAGTAGAGATTTGTAGAGGTGCCAGAGCTCAAAGCTTAAATTGTGAGATAAAATTATTTTGGGAGGCATGCTTTTCCTGTCAACGAAAACGACCGAGAATTCCCAGTATCTTCCATGCTAGGTAAATCATAGGCGGTTCCCAAACATAAAATAAAGTTTATTTCCCTTTCCACCATTCTTTCACAATCCATGGCTAGCTGTATCCACGGGTGCCTTCCATACCAACACTTTCCAAGGAATTTATTATGAACAACATATATAATTTTTTGCATTTCGGGACTAGGCATCACTATTACCTGCCACACTCTCGTGCAATGACAAGTGAATAAACACTCATCTTGGGAATAACATACCTAGCACGAAAAATATTGGCCACCCCCTACCGCTTCATGAGCGGTACCGGCACACAAAAAGGACATTCATTTTGAAAATTAGAGTTGGCACATACAAATTTACTTGGAACGGCATGGAAATACCACATATAGGTAGGTATGTTGGACTCATTTGGCAAAACTTTAGGTTTAAGGAGTTGGATGCACAAGCAGTATTCCCGCTTAGTACAAATGAAAGCTAGCAAATAGATTGAGAAGCGACCAACCAAGAAACAAAAATAATCATAAACAAGCATTAAACATAACTAACATTGAATAATGCACCACAAGTAGGATGTAACTTCATTGCATAACTATTGACTTTTGTGCTTGCATAGGGAATCACAAACCTTAACACCAATATTCTTACAAAAGCATAATTACTCACCAACATGACTCATATATTACTATCTCCATATCTCAAAACTATTACAAGGAATCAAGTTCATAATATCCAATGATCTTCATGGAAGTTTTTATTATATCCCCCTTGAATATCTATCACTTTGGGACTAATTTCATATATTACCATTGGTACTAACAAGCTCTCAAATAAATTTAAGTGAAGCACGAGAGCATAAATATTTCTTCAAAATTTCAACTCTCAAAATAATATAAGTGAAGCATGAGACGATATTTCTTTAAAATTTTGCTAACACTCAAAATGATCTAAGTGAAGCATGAGAGCATATTTCTTTTAAATTTTGCTAACTCTCAAAATGATCTAAGTGAAGCATGAGAGCATATTTCTTCAAAAATTAAACCACCACAGTGCTCAAAAAGATATAAGTGAAGTACTAGAGCAATTCCATAGCTCAAAAAATTTAAGTGAAGCGCATAGAGCAATTCTAACAAATCATAGCATCATTATGGCTCTCTCAAATAGGTGTGTCCAGCAAGGATGATTGTGACAAACTAAAAAGCAAAAAAAGCAAAGACTCATATAATACAAGACGCTCCAAGCAAAACTCATGATATGTGATGAATAAAAATATAGCTCCAAGTAAAATTACCGATGGTCGTTAGAAGAAAGGGGGGTTGCCTTCCGGGGCATCCCCAAGATTAGTTGCTTGGTACTCCTTGACTATTACCTTGGGGTGCCATGGGCATCCCCAAGCTTAGGCTCTTTTCACTCCTTATTCCTTCATCCATCGTGATCTCACCCAAAACTTGAAAATTTCAATCACACGAAACTTAACAAAATCTTCGTGAGATCCGTTAGTATAAGAAAATATTCACTACTTTAAGTACTGTTGCAACCCATTCATATTTTGTTATTGCATTATAACTACTGTATTCTAACTTTACCATGTCTTATACCCCCAATACAATCCATAGATTCATCAAAATAAGCACACAATGCAACGAAAACAGAATCTGTGAAAATAGAACAGTCTGTAGAAAACTGAATTAAGCTCATACTTCTGTAAATCCAAACATTCTGAAAAATTAGCATGATGTGGGAAATTTGTATATCAATCATGTGTAAAAAAAATCAGAATGTTTCCACGCTCCAGCAATTTTTAACAATTCTGCTACTGGACGTGAAACCTTCAGTTTTTCAATAGGATCAAATCAACTATCATCCAACATAATCTTAAAGGTTTTACTTGGCACAAACACTAATTAAAACATAAAAACACAATAATAACAGTAGCATAATTTTTTAAACACACAAGAACAGAAATAAAAAGAGAAAAAATTATTTTATTCATTGGGTTGCCTCCCAACAAGCGATATTGTTTTACGCCCCTAGCTAGGCATAATGTATAGATTCAAGTATTGTCTTCTTTGGTTTTTGCTCCAAAGGTTGCCCTCATGGTTGACTCATATGGTGGCTTAATTCTAGTTCTAGGGAAGTGCTCCATACCCTTTCTTAGGGATAACTGAAATTTAATATTCCTTTCTTTCATATCAATCACGGTACCTGTAGTTCGTAAAAAACGGTCTACCAAGTATTATGGGACAAGACAGATTGCAATCAATATCAAGCACAATAAAATCTATGGTCACATAATTCCTATTTGCATGAATAAGAACATCATTAATTCTTCCCAAAGGCTTTTTAATAGTAGAATCCGCCAAGTGCAAATTAAGAGAACATTCTTCAATATTGGTAAAACCTAGCACATCACATAGAGATTTCGGAATTGTGTAAACACTAGCACCAAATAACATAAAGCATTGCACTCATAATTTTTTTATCTTGGCTTTAATGGTGGGTTCCCATTCATCATATAATTTTCTAGGAATTGAAATCTCTAATTCTAACTTTTTTTCTAAAGCTTTCATCATTGCTTCAACAATATGTTTAGTAAAAGCTTTATTTTGTTCATAGGCATTGGGTGAATTTATCATGGATTGTCACAAAGAAATGCATTCAATCAAAGAGCAACTATCATAATTAAAGTCTGTGTAATCCAAAAGAGTGGGCACATCACTAGTTAAAGTTTTTACATCTCCAAACCCACTTTTATCAATTTTTTCAACAAGATTTTCACCTTCCAAATTATGGGGACGCCTTATAGCTAAAGTTGACTCTTATTCAGTGCCCTAATCATCAATTTTAATATTACTAAATAAGGAATCAATAGAAGAAACACCAATCATCTTAAAATCTTCATTATTACTATGGAAGCAATCGGGCGAAAACACTTTTTCTAAAAATTCTCTTTTAGCTCTTAGTATAACGGTTCTTTTATTACTTCCATTCATGGAGACATATAGAGCTTTAATTGATTCATTGATATCAACCTTAGGTGCAAAACTTTTAATCTTGAGGTTTTCTACATCATGAGTAATTCTATCAATGCTACTAGATATATCATCAATCTTATTCAATTTTTCTTCTATTGTAGTGTTGAAAACTTTTTGAGCATGATAAATTCTTCAATATTACTCTCAAGATCAAAGGCATCCTATTATTATTATAAGAATTACCATAGGAATTGCCATAATTATTAGAGGAGCTTCCAGGAAACGGTCTAGGATTAAAATTACCCCTATAAGCATTGATATTAAAATTGTTTCGCGAGACAAAATTCACATCTACGGGATCACTATTTTGCTCCATAAAAGTAGACAAAGGCACATCATTAAGATCAATAGGAGCATATTTATTAGCAACCAATTTCATAAGTGCATCAACTTTTTCACTCAAAGTACTAATTTCTTCAACAGAATTAACCTTTTTAGTTGTAGGTGCTCTTTTGGTATGCCATTGTGAATAACTAGCCATAATATTATCAAGAAATTTAGTAGCTTCACCCAAAGTAATTTCCATAAATGTACCACCCGCGGCGGAATCTAAAATATTTCTAGAGACAAAATTCAATCCCGTATAATTTTTTTGCATAATCATCCATAGATTTAAGCCATGAGTAGGACAATTTCTTAGCATTAATTTCATTCTTTCCCAAGATTGCGCAACATGTTTGATACGTCCCCAACGTATCTATAATTTTTTATTGTTCCATTCTATTATATTATCATTCTTGGATGTTTTACAATCATTTTATAGCAACTTTATATAATTTTTTGGGACTAACCTATTGACATAGTGCCTAGTGCCAGTTGCTATTTTTTGATTTTTTTTTACTTCGCAGAATATCTCTATCAAACGGAGTCCAAACGCAGCAAAACTTTTTTGATTTTTTTTTGGACCAAAAGACAACTTGGGAGCCAAGGAAGTACCTGGGGGAGGCCCGTGGGGCCCATAAGACACCAGGGCGCGCCAGAGGCCCTTGGCGCGCCCTGATGGGTTGTGGGGCCCATGGGGGTCTCCTCCACCGCCTCTCAGCTCTATAAATACCCAAATATTCCAGAAGCCCTAGGGGAGTCGACGAAACACAATTCCAGCCGCTGCAAGTTCCAGAACCACGAGATCCAATCTAGTGCCCTATTCCGGCACTCTGCCGGAGGGGAACATGATCACGGAGGGGTTCATCGTCCTCATTGGTGCTCCTCCGATGATGCATGAGTAGTTCACCATAGACCTACAGGTCCGTAGGCAGTAGCTAGATGGCTTCTTCTCTCTTTTTTCATTCTCAATACAATGGCCTCTTGGAGATCTATTTGATGTAATGACTTTTTGCGGTGTGTTTGTTGGGATCTGATGAAGTTCTAGTTTATGATTAGATCTATATCCATGATGTCGGGGTACACAAACAGGGGTGTGTGTTTCCCCCTGACTTGTGCCCGAACAGGCAAGTCTCCGGCACGACAACAACAAAACGAACTGCGCCAAGCATCCGAGGAAAGGCCAAGCAGAAGAGATAGCTCTTTGAGAAATCAAAGGGTGGATCAAGAAGACCAAGACAAGCCAAATGAGCAAGATATCACTAAGGAAAAGCCTCCCTTGTCGGGCAGGCAAGCCTGGTAAGGTCGAGGTCACCCCGAAGGAAAATCTCTTGCCGGGGACGCCGAGGACGCATCACCCCGCCAAGGCTCCACCGCTCCACCTCACAGCAATGCAAGTCACCTATCGATGCGGTGTCGATCCCCCTGGGATTAAGTGGCTGTCAGTTGGCACGTGGCAGCCATTTCTGAGGAAGATCGCCCCCAAATGACACCCGTCTAGAGGCGTGTCACGTAGGCAGGCGAGAAGGTGGATGAATAGCACGGCAAGGCTTGCCGGGCTACCCCCGTGGTGTGACACTAAGTGGTGCATTTAATGCACCCTGTCCTGTCTGCAGAGTTAGGTATGATAGCATTGTGGCTATCTAATCACTGGATAATGACAGTTTTGCCATTGTGGTAACCCTTTGACCTATAAAAGGAGGGCTGTGGCAACCTTAGAAAGGATTCAGACCCTCGTACACTCATACGTGCGTAGCTGCTCTCGTCCCAAGGCGACCTTGCCGGGCTTGAGCGTTGCGTCTCCTCCACGGTCCTTCCATCAATCCACCAAAGCAGGAGTAGGGTTTTACTCCTTGCGGTGGCCTGAACCTGGGTAAAAACTGCAAGTGTCATCACTGTCATGCTGCTCTACGGTCTCCGCTCTTTGTGCAACGCGCCTTTCCCCCTTGCCGAACCACAAGGGGCCGATGGCCCCATAGGTGGCCGTGTTGAACCACGACATCTTTGGCACGCCAGGTAGGGGGGAAGCGCTTGTGCGAACCCAAGGGTGTAAGCAGCGTGTCTTCTTCATCATATTCTTCTTCAACGACGGCTTCATCATCCATGACGCCCAAGAAAAAGCGCGGCATAGTGGATCGGAAAGGAAGCGACATCGCTCCTTCGCCTGCCCTGCCCAGTTCCCATCATTTGTCACCGCCGCGGCTGCCGCCGTGGCTGGAGCAAGGGATGACGACGGCGCGACAACTCAGAACTGTTCAGGTAGCATGGTCACCATGCGGGCCCCGTTTGGAAAAGGGGGCAAGGTGATAAGGTACATGGTTCCTCTCTCTGCCACTTTCACTGGTTGACGATCGAGCTACACTTGGTTTACCGTCATCAACATCGATGAGCCCACGCGAAACTCGGTTCAGCATTTACCCTGCTAAGGGAAAATCCTGAGTAGAGCGCTGGTGCGAATCCGTTGATTGACGCCCCGGCAAGCATGCTCCGGCAAGGCCTTCCATGTTAGCGTGACATTTGTGCCGACCGCCGTAAGATCGTCAAAAGTGTAAGGGGAGGGAGAGAGAAAAACCGGCCCTACCTTGCACCATGTTTTGTCGCCCGCGAGAGATCCATGATCCCCTCCGGCCTTGCCGGGGATCCAAAAACGACAAGCTAAATGCCAGTCTCCTAAGGCACACGGACATGGAGAATGGCTGCTATCGGAGAATAAAATAAGCATGGACAAAAGCTAAGTCAACTTGCTCATTGATTTTATCTCCGGAGTTTGCATTTGCTTTCCCCTCGGTCATTCAATGTCTTTCGTATGGTTTAAGCCTTTCCGTGCAATGGCACCTTGTTGTATTTGTCTGCGCCCCCGCCTTGTTTTGAGCCAGCTCAACAAAGTGGGTGGCTGCGTCAAAGACTCCTAAGGAAAAACCTGCCAGGACTTGCCCTCACCAGCTGAATGCTAAGGACCCGCTCCTCACAGCAATCGCGGCAGCATGCTACCGGCAGGCAACCAAAGACGCACGAAAAATAAGCTAACCTTACGGACTTCAATGGATGTAACGCAAGAGGGATAGCATGCATTTGAAATTAATTAAACATCAGTTCAGCACGAGCAAAAGAAGTGCGGGATCTAAACACGAGACATGCATAATGTTTTGTTACAGGGCAACACAGCGACATGAATTATTCGAGGCCCGACTTGGTGGCCTTATGGAGCCGTGGGGATGGAGAGGACCCTGTCGGCAAAGGGACCAGCTTTCTTCTCAACAGCAGAAACATCAGCGCCTGCCGGGAGCTTCCTGAAGCCATCAGCAAGGTTGAGTTTGGGGTGGCGATAAGCGAGATTACTTAAGACCATGAAGAGGGCATTGCGTGCGAGCTTTCGAGACTCGCTTGCAAAGAGAGCGCCTCTTCCTTCCTCATGGGTCTTCAGCCCTTCAATCAGCTCGTTGAAGAAGAGCCATAACTTGACACTCGGGACCTCATGCTTATCAACCGAGAAGACTGGCCCCTCCATGCCCATTGTTGCAATCTGGGTAGTGAGGTGCTCGGCGATGTCGACCAGGCTCTTGATCCAAAGGTCGACCTGCTCGGATTGATTCGCCAGCTTGTCCTCTACATCCTTTCGAAGGACTCTCGCATTTTCCAGGTCCAATTTCGCTCTCCAGGGTGCCAAGCCTTGCCTTCATGTCTTCAATGGTGCCATTGGCAGTCTCGAGGGCCTGGCTCTTGGAGGTGAGCTGCGATTGCACCTCTTTCAGAAGGGTCTCTGCCTTCTGCGCTTCCTCCTTGAGAGCCACAATTTCCTTGGTACTCCCGGCAAGCTCCTCTGTCAGTTTGGCCACCTGTTGATCAAGATCAGCCTTGACAATGGATGCCGCGGCAAGGTCGTCAGCAACCTTTTTTAGCTGGGCGGCAGAATCAGTGGAGAGCGCATCGAGGGCTGCCTTGTGCTTGTCTTCCAGCTCCTTGGTGCGTTGCTGGACAAGGGCCTCCAGTTCTTCATCTTTACCGTGAAGGGTGGCCTCGAGGTTCTCTTCTCGGGAAGAGATATCCTTCTCCTTGGCATTCAAGAGCGATGTGCGCTCCGCCAGACGGACCTCCCGGGCCACGACGTCTTCCTTCGACATAGAGATCACCTCCTGTTACCGCGTAAGGACTTGGAACTGCTTGCCGTGCCACTCGCGCAACTCGCTGCCCTTGTCCCTCAACTTCTGGTCTATGTTGTTGGCGGAATTGTGTTGCTCCTTGAGTGCCTGCCACTTCTGGCCGTACCGGTTCTGCATTTCCTTAATGCCTACCGCCGCAGACTCCAGAAAAGACAGGTCCATGACTGCATCGGCAGAGCCATCAGTTTCTCCAATTTGCTGAGACAATGGTGCCATGATGCACTGGATCTCCTCATTTAGCTCTGCGCTCGCTGTTGCCTAAGAACCGAGGGCTCCGAGACCGGGTTGGTCCAGCACCAAAGCCAGTTGGCTTGAAGTTGGATGCGTGGTCCCAGTCGAGGCGCCAAACGAGGAAGGAGGACTCATGGTTTGAAGGGGGATTTTCTCTTCAACCAATGCCCCTGACCTTGACGCACTGCCAGGGGCTTTCTCTGCTTCCTTCGGGGGCTCCTGAGCGCCCCCAGCGGTGTTTTCCTACCCCTTCGCGACAACGATCTTGGTGGCCTCCTCAGCAGCATCTTTCCCAATGCTGGCCACCTCCTCCAACAACTCGGGCTCCTCGGCCAATGATACTGCAAGCAAAGGCAACAAGCAGTTATGAGGAGGTAGAAGCATTGGAGGACCAAGAACTTAGAGCAAGAAGATAAAGGAAAACAGATGAGTTACCAGGAGATGTCTGCCGTGGAGGGTCTTCACCTTCCCCTGCAACATCGGTTGTTGGGGCATGACCACCGCCCCCTTCCCCGGTAACTATGGCATCAACCTGGGCGGGGCCATCCGTGGGAGTCCTCGTCAGGGTCCCCTCAGCTCGATCAGCAAGCAGAGTGGACCCCTCCTGGAAGGCCCCATCCTGGGCGAATTCTCCCTCCTCTCTGATTGGAGATGGGGGGTGCTCTTCTGCACCATCTTTGGCGGGGGGAATCAGTCCCGTGCCTTCACGCCGGGGGCTGGGCTGGGGGCTTGTCACTAGATCATTCGTGATGCTCCCCGCCAAGCTCGTGCCTCCCGGGGACATCGGCGGCTCTGCGCACCTGAGCCGCTTGACCCGGTGGACGAGGGTCTCCTCCTCGTCCTCCTCTTCCCTGTCAAGGGCAGCGAACAAGATTGCATCAGCAAGCCGACAAGCACACGAAACTTGAACAACAGAAGAAATTGTTATCCCTACTCTGAATCAATGAGCATGGAGCCCAATGCAAACCCCATGGGTGGCGGAGGTGCTCTGCTCCTCTTCAGGGTCGGGGCGGCGGTGCTTCCCGGCAACTGCAGACCCTGCTGGGATGCAGGGGGCTCCGATGAGGACGAGCTGCATGAGGAGCTCGAATCTAATTGGGAGCTGGAGTCGACTCCCGTGACCGCCCGTCGCTTAGCAGGAGGGGTCTTGGCCTCGAAAAGGCGAGAAGAATGACGGCACGGCGCGTCCACCCTTTCACTCTTGGAGGCGATCTTCTTCACCCTCTTGGCGGTGGGCGCAGGAGTAGGAGCCACTGTTCCTCGGCTGAGCCATCGGTGAGGACGCTGCTCGAGGTCTGGTTCGAGAGCTTGTGGACCCGCTGTGAGCCAATCCTCCTTGGGTTGCTCCGCATCCCCTGCCTCGTCCTTTTCCTGGGCCTCTGCTGCCGCGGCATATAAGGCCTCGATCCCGGCAGGCTCAGCCTTGGCAAGGTCATCTCTGGCAGCCTCCTCCATAGTATGCACCTCGCCCCTGCCGTGGGAGGAGCCTTCGCCTTCGGCTTCCCCTTCCCTCCTTCCTCTACCCTTCCGGGTCTCGCCTTTTCGGCGGCCCAGAGCGCTTTGTCCTCCTCAACCGCCTCTTGATAAACTCTGCCTCTACCTTGGAGGTGCGCTTGAACATGTTGTTCTCCACCCTGGTCGCCCTTTCCACCAAGCTAAAGGTACATTCAAGTTCTGCATCCAACTCGGGTAGTTGCCAATCACCCGCAACCCCGTAAGCGTTGCAATCAGGCATCCACTTCAAGATCTGGTCCAGGGCGGAGTTGACATTCAGCGGGACAACCCTTGCCGGCAATTTGAATGGCCCAAGGCTTCCGAACAATTGTTTGCACAGCCAAGCGTGGCCATAGACTGACAAGTTGTTGGTCAGGCCCGGGTATAGGCGCATCCTGTCCCCCGCATCTCCATACCGCCAAGCAAACCTGTCCCTCTTCTGCAGCGGCGCAATGCGGCGACGGAGGAAATCGGCTCCCACTTGTTCGATGGTTAACCCGGTAGCCTTCAGACGGGTGATCATGTTCAGTGTCAGGCGGAGCCTGTCATCAGTAAGGCCAAATTCCCTCTAGTCGTTGCCACGCACAATGCACTCCGTCTGCGCCTGGTAAAACTCTGGGGCCTTCTCGTCCTGGATCTAGCACTAGTCCGCCCGCCACTCCTCCCATCTGCCGCGCTGCTGACCAGGAAGGTAATCCCAACTTTCCCTCGCCACTCGAGGGATCCAGCTTACGTTCCCAGAACAGTGGGCCTTGTTCTCCACCCACGGGACGATGAAATGCCTGAACAGATCCACATTGGGGGCAACTCCAACGAAATTCTCGCACAATAGAGTGAAAATCGCCATACACGCCATTGCATTTGGCGTGAAGTCTAAGAGGTGGAACCCATACACCACCATCTTTGCCTCAAAGAAATCCGAAAAAAGAGGGCAGAGACCGCAGAGGAAATATGCGCAGAAAAATCGGTACAAATCTGGCAGATCATTCTTTCACTCCGACAAGATCTTGGGTGCACCATGTCCCGTGGGAACTTCCCTCCCCCACATATATTCATACCTTGCAACCAGGGCATCGCTGTCCAGGTTAGACAGGAAGAAAACCACATCTTCCCGTCGCTTCCTCTCCAAATCTACCACCCTCTTTTTGTTCACCTCGGCAGCCATCTCCTTCGCAGCGGCCGCCTGCTTCCCTTTCAAAGTGGCGGCTTTCTTCCTCATCTTCCAGAGCTCTGGAAGAGGTGGAAGGCAAAGTGAGATGTCAAAAGCAGATGTGGGCGCGAGAGCGGGTGCTCTGGCTTGAGGAGCAAGACGATGGAGAAACTGGTGCGAATGAGCCACGCCTTTTCGCGTTTTTCCCCTTTATGAGGAACGAACGTGGGAAGAGGAGTGGCTCTTCGCCACTTTCCTTCAGAAAGTTACCATTTTTCATTAACTGCTACAGTCCCATGCCCCCATGACCTGCGGTAATTATGCGGAGTGGATGTTGGATTGACTGGTCATCATGACAAATTGCTGCACGCGCAGCACCTCATCGACACGTGTCCGTACACCATTTTGGACCTAACCCAATGTGCCCGGCGACACGTATGGCTCAGGCCCAAGGGCTTCTGTCGGAGTACACAAACAGGGGTGTATGTTTCCCCCTGACTTGTGCCCGGACAGGCAAGTCTCCGGCACGACAACAACAAAACGAACTGCACCAAGCATCTGAGGCAAGGCCAAGAAGAAGAGATAGCTCTTTGAGAAATCAAAGGGCAGATTAAGAAGACCAAGACAAGCCAAATGAGCAAGATATCACTAAGGAAAAACCTCCCTTGTCGAGCAGGCGAGCCAGGTAAGGTCGAGGTCACCCCGAAGGCAAATCTCAAGACTCCCCCGGCAAGCTTGCCGGGGACGCCGAGGGCGGATCACCCCGCCAAGGCTCCACCGCTCCGCCTCATAGCAACGAAAGTCACCTATCGATGCGGTGTCGATCCCCCTAGGGATTAAGTGGCTGTCAGTTGGCACGTGGCAGCCATTTCTGAGGAAGATCGCCCCCAAATGACACCCATCCAAAGGCGTGTCACGCAGGCTGGCGAGAAGGTGGATGAATAGCATGGCAATGCTTGCCAGGCTACCCCCGTGATGTGACACTAAGCGGTGCATTTAATGCACCATGTCCTGTCTGCAGAGTTAGGTATGATAGCACTGTGGCTATCTAATCACTGGATAATGACTGTTTTGCCATTGTGGTAACCCCTTAACCTATAAAAGGAGGGCCGTGGCAAACTTAGAAAGGATTCGGACCCTTGTACACTCATACATGCGTAGCTGCTCTCGTCCCAAGGCGACCTTGCTGGGCTTGAGCGTTGTGTCTCCACCACGGTCCTTCCATCGGTCCACCAAAGCACGAGTAGGGTTTATGCCTCGCGGCGGCCCGAACCTGGGTAAAAACTGCCTGTGTCATCACTGCCGTGCTGCTCTACGGTCTCCGCTCTTTGTGCAACGCGCCCTTCCCCCTTGCCGAACCACAAGGGGACGATGCCCCCATAGGTGGCCGTGTTGAACCACGACACATGAAAGTTATTTGAGTCTTCTTTGATCTCTTTTATGCATGATTATTTATAGCCTCGTATTTTTTCTCTGAATCTTTGGTTAAGTTAGGCCAACTAGATTGATTTTTCTTGCAATGGGAAGAGGTGCTTTGTGATGGGTTCAATCTTACGGTGTCCTCACCCAGTGACAGAAGGGGTAGCGCGGCACGTATGTATCGTTGATATTAAGGATAAAAAGATGGGGTCTATTCCTACACGAATATATCTTGTCTACATCATGCCATCGTTCTTATTGCATTACTCCGTTTCTCCATGAACTTAATACACTAGATGCATGCTGGATAGCGGTCGATGTGTGGAGTAATAGTAGTAGATGCAGAATCATTTCGGTCTACTAATCTTGGATGGGATGCCTATATTCATGATCATTGCCTGGATATCATCATAATTATTTGTTCTTCTATCAATTGCCCAACAGTAATTTGTTTACCCACCGTATGCTATTTTCTTGAGAGAAGCCACTAGTGAAATCTACGGCCCCGGGTCTATCTTTTATCATATTGCTTTCAGATTTATCTTTTATCATATTTGTTTTCAGATCTATTATTCCAAAAACCCAAAAATACCTTGATGCGCTTTTTCTTTACATATTTATTTCGTGTTTTATTCAGATCTATTTATCCAATATCATACAAACCAATATCTTTTTACTGTGGAGGGATTGACAACCCCTCTTATGCGTCAGGTTGCAAGTATTTGTTCTGTGTGTGCAGGTACCGTTTACATAGTGTTGCCTGGTTCTCCTACTGGATTGATACCTTGGTTTCATAACTGAGGGAAATACTTACCGTAGCTGTGCTGCATCATCCCTTCCTCTTTGGGGAAATACTGATGTAGTCTAAGCCACATCAATGTTCATGCTCAAGTTGCTTAAAATTCATGATTTGATTTCTAAGGGAAATAATTTTCGCGGGAGGAAAATACTTAGTGATAAAAGCATCTTTGCACTTATCCCAAGAATCAATACTATTTCGTTGCAAAGATGAGAACCAAAATTTTGCACGCTCACGCAAAGAGAAAGGAAATAATTTCAATTTAACAATATCATTGTCCGCATCTTTTTTCTTTTGCATATCACACAATTCTATGAAAGTGTTTAGGTGGGACGTGGCATCCTCATTAGGATTACCGAAAAATTGCTCTTTCATAACAAGATTCAACAAAGCGGCATTAATATCATAAGACTCCGTACTAGCGACGGGAGGAGCAATAGGAGTACTAATAAAATCATTATTATTAGTATTGGAAAAATCACACAATTTGGTATTTTTCTTGAGACATCGTGACCACGCAAACAAGATTGCAAGCAAACAAAAGATCAAACAAGAAAAAGGCAAACGAAAAAATATTTTTGTATTTTTGTAAAAACATTTTAGAAGTGGGGGAGATGAAAATGAGAGGCAAATGGAAAATAAAGTAATTGCAAGGATATGAGAGTTTATGTGAAGGTACTTGATAGATGTTGATGATGTCTCCCCGGCAACGGCGCCAAAAATTCTTCCTGATTGCTTGTATCTGCGTTGCTATTTCCCCGAAGAGGAGAGGATAATGCAGCACAATAAAGGTAAATATTTCCCTCAGTTATGAAACCAAGGTTATCAATCTAGTAGGAGAACCAAGCAACACTATGTAAACAGCACCTGCACACAAATAACAAAAATTTGCAACCCAACGCGTAAGAAAATACAGACGGACACCACACCACACTCAACAACTTGGCCATGGGTTCGTCCAAGGCTCCACCGTCCTCCACAACATCTTGTTTCTAGCTAACCACAAGAAGATCATCCAAAAAATCAGAAGGAGGACACAACATTGCCAGCCGAAAGTGGTACTCCTCTTCCCTTATTCGTGCAAATCTTACGTCTCTGCTCACACGGTATTCATCCCACGAAAGAAACTAGTTGACCGCTTCTTACTTCACCTTCTTCATGATACTAAATGTTCCAAGTAACTCGCCATGCACAAGGTTTCCCCCCATTTACTATTTCACCTTAGCTAGAGGTCCGTTGCCCTCCTGGATTTCAATTCAGGGTCAGTTTATTCCCAATTAAAAGAAGCAGCAACAACTGAGATGCGCGGAGCACCTAGTCTGCCTGTTCGCTAGTGAAGCGGCCCATCGGTATCTATCTTAGGGGTGTGGGGTGCAAGAGCTGCTGGCGCTTGATCTGGAGGACGGCGGGGCTTAAAGAGATGGCTACGGGGCGGTGCCAAGCACGACGGTGGGGTGAGATCAAGGGGAGGGCGGAGGCAGGGGACTGGGACGATGGTCGCTGGCAGTTTGAGGAAGATCGTCAACACTGACTGGCTGGAGGTAGATGAAGGCCATCTGCCCGTTCTTTGTACATCGGACACAGAAAAAATGGACTGGCCTATTAGTTTTTAGTCGACTATTATTTTCATAGGACCACACTTGGTGCTTTGCCGGAGGATTACCTGCACTTCCAAACCATCCCTGTGCTCATATTTCAAAATCCTAGAATCTAATTTCGTGCCATGCATTTCTAGAGCGATCATATATGTACCGTCGTTTAGTTTTGACACACCTACTATCTGCTACATTTACATTGTACTACTTGTGCACGCACTTCACCCATACTCACACTATTTTTTTTATGCATAGGTATTTTAGACTCTGCCGCACTGTTGTCAAATTCAAAAAAGAAAAGACAGAAGTTGGTCCAGTCTAATTTGTTGATAAGCCCGAAGTGTTTCAGCACTCTAAAGAGTGCAGTGCCAGTAGATGCAGACAGTAAGCGCAGCTCTGTAGTTGATAATCTCAATCACCATACACAACCATCCTAGGTGCTTGCTTTAACTTCGTGGTGTCATATGTGGTTGCATGTTGCATATGATGTCGAGCTTGTATTGCTTCCAATTTGGTTAAATTGCATCTGCTTACTTTACACATTATACCTTTGACAATGGCATGCCTTCCTATTTTTGGTACATACTACATCTGTCTATTAACCATGTTCTTACATCAAACTAATGATCTTGTGTATCCCTCATCAATCACTTATGATGAGATAGTCATGCCAGTGGGTTACTGTGAGACGTGCTACTCTTTTAAAGAGTGCAGTGTCATCCTCCCCACAAGATTCTCAAGAAACAGCAAGGCTAGATGAAGATAGTCAACGTAGATCTGTAGTTGATGACCGCAATTCCCCTTCACCACTATCGTAGGTCCTTGCTCTAACTTGGCAGTGTGATATGTGGTTGCATGTTGCATATGGTGTCTACCTTGTATTGCTTCTAATTAGGGTAAATTGCATCTGCTTAGTTAACACATTATACCTGTGAATATGACATGCCTTCCTGTTTTTGGTACATACTATGTCTTTCTATTAACCATGTTCTTACATCAAACTACTTTTCTTGTGCATCCCGCATCAATCACTTCTGATGAGACACCTTCAACTTGATAGTGTGATATTGGTTGCATCTTGCATATCATTTCAAGCATGTACTACCTCTAATTTGTTGAAATGCCACTTATGATGAGACACTTTTAACTTGGTAGAGTGATTTTGGTTGGATCTTTCATATAGTGTCTAGCTTGCATTGCTTCTAATTTGTTGAAATGCCTTGAGCTGAGCCTTTTTCGTACATATTCCATCCTCCTATAATGTGGTTGCCTTACATAAAAGTAGTGTTCATCAGTATCATACATCAACGAATTTGGAAGAGCGAATTTCATTCCTTTTTCTTGTGGGTTTGACTTTACAAGGCAGAATCTCAAAGGATGAATGCACGGGATAATGGTGGTCCTCTGGAGAAACCAAAACCGATGATCTGTGCAGATTCTTCTGCTACTCCTACTACGGTACAAGTTCCAAATCTCATCTCCCCTACTCCACAACCCCGGGTGCTTGATGTAACATGGCAGTGTGATATCTGGTTGCATGTTGCATATGGTGCCTAGCTTGTATTGCTTCTAATTTGTTAAATTGCATCTCCTTAGCTTACACATTATACATGTGAATATGACATGCCTTTCTGCTTTTGGTACATACTACATCTGCCTATCACACCATGTTCTTACATCAAATTATTGTTCTTGTTTATCCTGCATCTATCACTTATAATGAGACAATCACGCCCGTGGGTTAGTATGAGATGTGCTACTCTTATAAAGAATGCAGTTTCATCCTCCCCACATGACTCTCAAGAAACAACAAGTCTAGATGAAGATATTCAATGTAGCTCTCTAGTTGAGGACCGCATATCCCCTACAGCCCATCACAAGTGCTTGCTCTAACTTGGCAGTGTGATATGTGGTTGCATGTTGCATATGGTGTCTAGCTTGTATTGCTTCTAATTAAGGTAAATTGGATCTGCTTAGTTTACACATTATACCTGTGAATATGACATGCCTTCTTGTTTTTGGTACATACTACATCTATCTATTAACCATGTTCTTACATGAAACTACCGTTCTTCTGTATCCTGCATCAATCACTTATGACAAGACACCTTTATTTGTTGCAAATTGCATATGATTTCTAGCCTGTTGCCATGTATTGCTTCTAATTTGTTGAAATACCCTTATGAGGCCACCCTTTTAATTTGGCAGAGTGATATTGGTTTCATCTTTCATATGGTGTCTAGCTTGCATTGCTTCTAATTAGTTGAAATGCCTTCTGCTTAGTTTAGACTTTACACATCATAGGTGTCAATATGTGATGCCATCCCATTTTTCATACATATTCCATCCTTCTATCATGAAGTTGCCTTACATCAAAGTAGTGTTCATCAGTATCATGCATCAATGAGTTATGAAGAGAAAATTTTATTCCTTTTTCTTGTGGGTTTGAATTGACAAGGCAAAATCAAAAAAGAGGAAGGGAAAGAGTAAGGAAGGGGATGATGGTGATCCTCTGCAGCAACGTCAGTGGAGCATCTCTACAGATTCTCCTTGTACTGCTAGTGCATTACGAGTTCCAAGTCTCAGCTCCCCTACTCGGTCCCAGGTGCTTGCTCTAACTTGGCAGTGTGATATCTGGTTGCATGTTGCATATGGTATCTAGTATGTATTGCTTCTAATTAGTGTAAACTAGATCATCGAAGGCACGCGTTGCCACGCCCGTCTATTTTTAGAATAGAATGGTAGGTACTTTTATAAGTATACTAAGAGATATGATAGGAAGTAATTTTTGAAGAAACATAAAGATACATGAGATATGATAGAAGTCATTTTCAAAGAAACATAAAGATACATGATAAAATTTGTAGTAAGACTATGAAGAGTAAACAAGTTGTGTATGTAATGTAGTGCCATTGCTCAATCTAAGTAGTGATGCATAAAAATGATGGGCGTAATGGTCGGTTATATTCGCTGGAGAGGATTGGATCTTGGAAAACCATAAATATGAAGAAAACCATCTATGGAACACACCATCATTGTTTGGTACAAGCTTTAGTGAAACAAAAAACCTCAAATATAACGAAACTTGACATCAGTTCTATATTTCTAGGTCATAATAGCACAGTGCGCTATAGCAACCACCTCCAAGTAGCCCTCTGTCATTCCTCACTACAACCACGATCACCACCTCAGTCATGCATCAGCGAAAATTCTATCAAAACTGACCACATATATCTTATTTGCTCAAAGGTAGCTCGCATACAAGTTGATACCTAATTTTTTATTGAAAGGGTAAAGGGAAGTCTTGTTTCTTTTGTTACAACATTCAGATTAGAGTTTGTAGGGTGAATTTTGGAAAAATCATTTCCAGTCGAATTTGAAGACAGTATTGAGATATAATGTATGAACATGGCCATGCTAAAATGAATCAACATGAGTAATGGAAATGAAAACATCTAATGAAAATGCACTTCATCCGTATAGCACAAGACTATATAGCACCCGTACGACAAGATTCCAACCTGATCAGTCCAGATAGTGAAGTTTCAGTGATGCTACGCAAAATAGAAAGAACATTTGGCAAAATAGTATAAGCACATAAATTAAATGAATTGGCATCTCTTCAACCTATGGGAAACTACCAACATTAACTGCAGAAAGGGAAGAACGTTCCAAAAAAATCATTAGAAGGAACATTAATATTTGAAATAATGACAGGATGGTTGCTTTGTGATGTCTACGATCATGAGGACTGGGGTTGTGGTGTTTCCTTGGTTAGTGCATAACTGCATCAAATTTACCTACCACCCATATACACATCTAGTCAATAAGTCTGGAGCACATACACATTAAAGCAACTTCAGTACTTATTTTGAAATGAACAAAGAAGCTTAGATATACCTATTAAATGCATACTCTACATATAGTTCAATATTTGTGCTCCTAAAATAAAACATAAAAAGGAAAGGAAAATAGTAAATGAAGTCATTCCTGGAGTTGGATAGTGACATATTCAAAACTGAACCAAATATTTAGTAACACACCCTGGTTGATGTAATTGCCAAGCTAATTGTAAATTAAAGCATGAGAACTACACAAAACACTTCCATGGAAATGTTGGCACATATTCCCAATTTGGCGGAACACCATAGCCGCATGCAGGCTCACAAATTATCGAAGCTTCATCCGTTCATGGGAGAAAAAATGGAAGCAGTATCCATATTCAACAGCACTAAAATAAGCCAATGGGTAAAGGAGGAAGTCAAATGGAAAATTTAATTAATTGGTTTTATAATAATTTGGGTAAACTTTTATTTTCCATAGACTGAGATGAAGCACATTAGATCAGAGAGGAAATACCAGAGTCAAAATATGTTACCAATGTTCCGGTGTTGTGCTAACGGAGAGTTCTGTACATAGAATATATGGGTCAGTGCCGCCCAGATTACATGGAACGTGCTCATTTCCGGATGATCTTTCTGTGTCAAGTATGGAATTATTTTTGATAAAATATCATTATCACAAGCCAAACTGAAACTACGCGTATCTACAAGCATGCAACAATCCAACTTTGGTGAAGCTACAGTAAAGGATGACAACCACCCATCAATAATCTGGACACAATTAACCACCTTGCCTTACAGCAATGCTTCGAACATACTTGAGATATGAGCCTTGCATACTTGTAAACAGAGCAGGAGAAAAGTTAGATAATCGATCGCATTAAAAACTACCTTAAGGCAGGATTGCATACTTGTAAACCTAACAAGACCATTATGGTGTGTGTTGTCATGCCCATAAATTTTGACAATATAATGCCAGGAATTTGTACGAATATATGGAATAGTAGGAATTTATAAAATGCATGAAGGTATGCAAGGTGAAAGTTAAATACTTACTAAAGATATATATTTTGGTTGAAAATGAGAGAGCAGAATATTTGCTGGTAATGGAAAAACATATCCAGTTTTAAAATTGGATTTGAGAATAAAATGTTTTCATTCCATGAGTTTAAAAATGAGCAAATAGAACATCGTCCATAAGAATTGATACGATGAAAAAAATTCAGTCCTAAAAATCACGGTAAATTCCTGCAGCAGCATAGAACTACCGGGTGGCTCCAAAGCAAAACAGAGCCAAGACATTTATGTGAAAACCAGAAGAAGCTAAGGTTTTACCACGAATTACATATCAGACTAAGAGTTTAGTTAAGTCTGTTCCGGTTAAGACTATTCTAACATAAGCTGAAGTTTGTTCTCACTATTGTCGGGTGCATGGAACGATTTCTCATTGAGGAAGACAACGCCTGAAGCATCCAACATAGGTTTCGGAAGATACATCCGTGTATCAAAACATAGCAATATAATCAGGGATCCTTATTTGCAAATCGTAACGACATTCAGAGGCCACGAAGATAAGATCAGCCGAGGTTACTATAGTACATCGAGCTGACTCCCTGGGGAACTCCATGTTTCTAGCACCATATCTTGTTGCCGTACTCTCCTCGACCAATCAATCCATGTTAAACCGTATAAACAAGAAATCAATTTGCAAATTACAAACACTCAGAAAGGGGGAACGAGGCATGGCGGAGGAGCAGAGATGGAAATTTGGAATACCCTTTGTATTGTGGTCTAGTGATTAGAAGAAGGCACATAGGGGCATGAAAATCCACCGCATGTCAATTGTCAACACCAAGGAAGAGTCGAGTGAGGCCGTTACCGCCACTACTAGGGAAAAGCTTATACACAGAGTCTTATCAGTAGCACTTGTTGAAATGAGGCGCTACTAATACTTTGCAGTAGCGTGTTTTAAAGAAAAGCGCTACAAGTAGATACTTAGCAGTAACGCGTTCTACCAAGACGCGCTGCCGTTATGCCCATCCCGGGCCGAGTTGCCCGTCCCCACTTAGCAGTAGCGCCTGTCCTAGACCAGCGCTACAGCTAACGACATTAGCTGTAGCGTTGGGCCTCTAGGCGCGCTACTGCTAAGCCCACCTTATCATCATCCTCCCCGGCCCGCCCCTGACCTCTCACTCTCCCCTCCTCACTCTCATGTCCACTCTCTCTTCGATCCTGGTCGGCCCGTCCCCGCACTGCTCCTGCCGCCCTCCCCCGTGGCCGCCCTCCCCTGCGGCCGCCCTCCCCACGCATGGCTGCCCTCCCCCGGCGCCGGCCCTCCCCAACGTGCAGCCTCCCTCCCACTTGCCTGCTATCTCCATCCCCTTCTCGGCCCCAGCCTGCCTAGCTACCGTGAGTACCTCCTTCTCCTCTCAATTCACCCAAAAGCTAGGTATCTCTGGATGTGTTGGATGAATTAGCAAATGCAATATGTTTTTTTTACTAATTTTGTTTATATATATGAACCCTAGGTGTTCATATATATGAGCCCATTTCATCATTAGAGCACTAAATAGGTTTTTGAGTACAACAGAATATAGATATATGTAACCCTAGGTGTTCATATATATGAACCCACTACTAGTAGAAAGCTTATAGATAAATGGGTGGATGAAATTAGGTTTTTTTGTAATGCTTGGATAGATAGATGGATAGATAAATCGATAAAACTAGGGTTTTTTAGTAATGCTTTGGATAGATAGATGGATGGATGGATAGCTGTTAGGGTTAGTAATACAAATTTTTAGTAAAAAAACTAGTTTTGCAAATTTTTAGTAAATGTAGGTCTTTTGAATCAGCATAATAATGTTTAGTTGATAGCTTATAGGGTTTCACTAAGTCCTAAAATGAGGATAATAATGTTTTTGTTTATATCTTGTTTTTGCAGAAATCAAGGAGCCCTGCATCATCCCCGCTATCGTCCCCGTCACTGACCCCCTCCGACCTCGAGGTGAGACCAGCCAAATCCCCAAGTCCCATGTCGATGATGATGTAGAGGTTTTGATAGATGTAGTACAGTAGTAGATGAGTAGATGTGACAATTTCCACGGAATAGAAAATTTTCAATGTAGGTCTTTCAAATATGATGGAGATTTAGACATGTGATATGTAGTGTTGTGTACTACTATAGTGCTTGCCCAAGTGGCCTATGTTTGCAGGGACCACCTTCGAGTGGCCTATGTTTTGTCGGAGTGTTGATTAATTTCCATTCCGGCAAATTTCAGGCGCTCGATATGTCCTTTTTTAGCAAAGGTCATGCCGGATTTTTCCGTGAATTTTGGCATGGCTTGTGCTACAATATAGGAAATATCGAGTGCGTTGGATTTGCCAGAAAGAGCATTAAACGACATTTTGGGTTGACTTTAAGTCTGTTGGGGCTCCATATATGACAGTCAAAAAACAGTCTGTCAGCGCTTCAGTATTAAGCTCGACGAGACCTTCGATGTTGAAACGGTACGCAACGACAAGTCTTTTTCGTAATTAAGCATGCCTTCTGCTTCTTCAACGTGTAATTTCCTTCTTTTACAATTCAACTAGCTTATCCCATGCCATGCAAGACGCTATGTCTTGGAGCATCTGAAATTCGAAGATCATGAAAATATGGAGACAAAGATAGTTCATCTCAGGACCCATCATGGTTATGATTTTGCTGTCAAGCTATACAATTCGAAGAGCGTATCCCATTTTGGTTGCTCGAATTGGGAAGCACTGTGCAAGGCATATGATTTTCAGGAGGGTATGCATGTCACCTTCGATCTTGGTGATCCTGAAGATGGCATTGCCAAAGATAATGTCGACGAAGATAATGTCGATGAAGATAATATTGATGAAGCTAATATCGACATTTGGGTCCTTGTTGATACGCTTCCACTTCTACCTTTATGTGAGTTTCTCAAACATATTTATTAAGTAATTTATATTGTTTATTTCAAAATAGTTGAGAGCTTATTTCCATTTACAGCTTATTTTCATTCTTCAAAAAATGTACGGAAGATGGTAGACAGAACCTACTACACTGATGGCGCTGAATTAACTTATGAGTAGAAAGATCATCTTATCTCATTTA
The DNA here is from genome assembly GCA_011799875.1 of Thinopyrum elongatum. NCBI lineage: Eukaryota > Viridiplantae > Streptophyta > Magnoliopsida > Poales > Poaceae > Thinopyrum > Thinopyrum elongatum. The sequence continues at coordinate 388,037,416 of CM022298.1, forward strand.
TTATTGATGTTGAGAATTACAATATCAATTATGAAACTCTTGCACATTATGGTCAATACGTGCCACTAGTGCACGTGTTGAACTATGGTAACATCCATGGAGATGGCATGGTAAGATTTTTTACTATTACGACATCCGTGCATCTTTTGCATAAATTCTTCTAAAGCTAAACTACATTGCTAACTACGACGTTATTATTATGTTTTTCAACAGAAAATCCCGAAGGATTGTGTGCCTGATCTGATGTTTCCGAAAGGTTGCCTTGATGTTATTAGCTTACGGCCAGGTCATCCTAGGCTTCACCGCTGTTCATACCGGATTTCTAAAACAGATGAAGACATGACAATCAAAGAATGGAAAAAAATGTATGGACAATCATAGGGAGCTACTTGGAAGCAAGAATTGGAGACAGGATAATCTCCATTCTCCATAATGGAGCATCAGGGCCTATCTTGTTTTATGCTATTTTACCTTAGAGAGGGTAGTAGGTCCTAGTTGTTTCCATTTACAGCTGAACATTTAGAGAAGTTGTTAGATGACTATGATGATGATGAGTATGACTTGTTATTATGATAACGATGATGGGTTTTTATTAATGATGATGATGCTTAGTTATTATATCATTATGAGCATGATCAGTTATTATATATATATATCAGTGGGTGAAATAAACATGGATTAGATTCAAGTGGAGGCAACACATGGTGCAGATCAAAAGTACTACGAAACCAAACTTGATCATACTAATCCAAACTAAAGTGATCAAGTTTGGATTAGTAGTACTTTGGATATGCACCATGTTTACTCCACTTGAATCTAATCCATGTCTTTTTCACCCACTGAAATAATAACTCATCATGATCATAAAATCATATGATGAGACTACTATAAACCAGTACAAATACAGCGGCAATATGCAGTAGAAAAAAAGGGAAACTTTACCAGTAGCACTGGTAGCCCACAAGGCGCTACTACTAGGGAGGTGTAGTAGTAGCGCTGGGCGGGGAAACACGTTGCTGCTAGGAAGGAGTAGTAGTAGCGCTGGTCTGGAAAACATGCTACTGTTATGCAATATAGTAGTAGCGCGCCCCAACCCGCGCTACTGCTGAACATTAGCTGTAGCGCCGTATCAGTAGCGCCCCCCCCCCCCTCGCCACTACTACGCCTCCAACACGCGCTACTGCTAGGCTTTTCCCTAGTAGTGCGCCATCGATAGAACCAACAAAAATTGACCCCGGCCTTGCTTCGCCCTGCATCAATCAGTCAGGCCCGCCTTTGTTCGCCCTCCATCGCTAAGTCAAGCCTGACTGGAATGGATCGGATTGAAGATCGGCGGCTCGATGAGTACCAACCTCCAAGATTTGTCCGAATCAGTTAACTGGAACCTTGATGAACACAACCTGTAAAAAATTGTGATCGGAAAGACATTAGCACCTGAAATCCCATCTCCAAACGTAGCAATCTTTTTGTGGTGGCTGCGATATGGAGTGGCACTGCTGATAGGATTAAGGAAAACTGGTCAAAAAATAGGATGAACAAAAGCAGTTGCGGTGATATCTACCAGAGGGACCGGGAACAGTAGGGGTGGTGGCAGCAACCCAAAGCATCACTCGCCGTCATCGCCGGTGCGGCGATTAGGTCTAGGGCACGAGTGGAAGAAGGGGAGCGGGGATGCAGAGAGATCATGTGGATTAATTGATCACACACAAAATACTCGAGGCCCAACTAACATCAGATCAGGGATTTTGTCACGGGAGTAGCGGCCCAGCCTGTGTAGCACGATATTCGCGTAATGAAAACCCAGGCGGGATTAAGTGAAGATCCAACACTCAGAAACAACCACAAGTCCAGATCCGACGGTTGGGAACGCTAATGGCCTGAGAGGGCAGGAAAAGTGCTCAGTTATAATGTATCTAAATTGCATTTGCCTACCTTACACATTATATGTGTGAATATGGCACACCTTCCTGTTTTTGGTACATACTATATCTGCCTTTCACACCATGTTCTTACATCAAACTATTGTTCTTGTGTATCCTGCTTTAGTCACTTATGATGAGGCACCTTTAAGTTGGAAGTGTGATGTTGGTTGCATCTTGCAGATGATTTCTACATGTAATGTTTCTAGTTTGTTGAACACCACCTATGACGAGACAGTTTTAACTTGGCAGACTGATATTGGTTGCATCTTCTATATGGTGTCTAGCTTGTAGTGCTTCTAACTTGTTGAAGTGCCTTCTGCTTAGTTTCCACATCATAGGTGTGATATGTCACGTCATCCAGTTTTTCGTACATATTCCATCCTCGTATCATGAGTTTGCCTTTCATCGGAGTAGTGTTCGTCAGTATCATGCATGACTGAGTTATGAAGAGCGAATTTTATTCCTTTTTCTTATCGGTTTGACTTCACAATGCAAAATCAATACAGCGAAAGGAAATTAGTAAGGCAGTGGATGATGGTGGTCCTTCCGAGCAACTGAAACAGAGGGTCTCTACAGATTCTACTATGCCATCCTCCCAACAAGATTCGCAAGACAACACAAGGCTAGATAGTCAACATAGCTGTGTAGATGATGAGCACATCTCCCCTACTCCACCATTATAGGTGCTTGCTCAAACTTGGCACTGTTATATGTGGTTGCACATTTCGTATGATGTCTAGTTTGTATTGCTTCTGATTTTGTTGAATTGCATCTGCTTAGCTTACACATTATACATGTCAATATGACATGTGTTCCTGTTTCTAAAACATACTAGATCTGTCTATCACACCATGTTCTTACATCAAAGCACTGTTGTGTATGCTGCAACAACCACTTACCATAAGACACATTTAACTTGGGAGTGTGATATAGGTTGCATCTTGCATTGCCTTCTAGCTTGTACTGCTTCTAATTTGTTGAAATGACACTTATGACGAGACGCTTTTTACATGGTAGAGTGATATTGGTTGCATGTTCATACGGTGCCTAGCTTTCATTTCTTCTAATTCTGTTGAAATGCCTTCTTCTTACTGTTTTTCATACATATTCCATCCTCCTATCATAGGTGTGAATATGCAATGCTGCCCTTTTTTCATACATATTCCATCCTCCTATCATGTGGTTGCCTTACATCAAAGTAGTGTTCGTCTGTATCATGCATCAACGAGTTATGCAGAGCTAATTTTATTCCTTTTCTTATGGTTTTGACTTCAGAAGGCAATATCAAAAAAGAGGAAGGAAAATAGTAAGTTAGGGGATGTTGGTGGTCCACCGGACCGGCGCAAACGGAGGCTCTCTAGATTTTCCACTGCTACTACTACTGCAGTTGAAGTTTCAAGTCTATATGATGAGCTCATCTCCCCTACTCCACAATAGTAGGTGCTTTCTCTAAGTTGATAGTGTGATAATTGGTTGCATGTTGCATATAGTGTCTAGCTTGTATTTCTTCAAATTTGATTAAATTGCACCTGCTGAGTTTATACATTATACATGTGCATATGACATGCCTATCTGTTTCTAGAATACACTGCATCTATCTATCACACCATGTTCTTCCATCAAAGTACTGCTATTGTGTATCATGCATCAATCACTTATGATTGGATGCTTTTAACTTGGTAGTGTGATATTGGTTGCATCTTGCATTGATTTCTAGCATGTAATGCTTCTAATTTGTCGAAATGCCACTTATGACAAGACACTTTTAACTTGGCAGAGTGATATTGCACTAGTGCAGGATGGTCCAAACGCGACACTACAATCAGAGACCCTTTGAGGAAACTGTGTGCGATGCATTAATCGCAAACGGTGATGTAAAAAACCATAAAAAATGACACGAAACATTTGCGATGGCGGAGACATCAAACATGATTCAGATTATAGTTGCGTGTGCGATGCGTGGCATACGGTTCCCTCCAAAGAACTGTTTGCGATGAGCCTAAACAACATAAATGGGCAGCCAGATGAAGGTGTTTACGATTAGGGAACACAACAGAAATGGTAACCTAGATCAAGGTGTGTGCGATAGAGGGCATACAGTTCACTCGGAAGAACTGTTTGTGTTAACCCAAGAGAACGGAAACGTTTCGTGTAAACAAGATGTGTGTGATACGCGGCAAATAGGTCCATAATCAGAAATGTGTGCACGATGAGGAGAACTCAGGCAACTGACAGGGGTGCACCAGCTAATTGTGTGGGAAGACCGATAATAACAAAGACGTTTCCTGCTAATAAGTTGTGTGTGTTCTTGGCAAACGACACTTGCTGGTAAATTATGTTCTACCATTCTTGAAATCATCATCGACTTGTTCCTTAGTTTAATCATTTTCCATGATTTGCTCCGTCTGCACAACATCTACGCTCTCTGTGTACAGAACAATATTCTTTACTATGAATAGTGTGCTCTATTGGGCACACAAGTATATGGATCATAGCCTTGGGCGAGCAATGTGCCCGCATGCGTCGTGCTAGCTTGTTGCTCCTTCTATGCTAAGTTTCCATTAAGTGATGGCATTTTATGAACTCGCCACAGTTTCCTGCCATTTCCTCATCGGTTTCCCGCCGCCACCCAGCGATATTATGCATAAACCTAGGAGGCACGCGACACACCGAGGCAACAAGCGCAGCCTAGCCCATCCACCTTTTCCAAGCATGCCAACCCACCGAAGCGCCGCCTCTGCCATCAACCTCCTAGACGAGGAGCACGAGAAGGCACCACGGCCTATCAAGGCCGAAGGTGCCCCCGGCAATGCAATGGATGACGACGTGCTGTGCGTCGTCGCCAGGGTTGAGCAGACCCTTGGCGCACGGCGCTTCAACGCGGCGGATCAAGATAGGCAAGTCAGCGCCGAGAGGCTGCAGCTCACAGCACAACATGATCGATGGTGCACCGCAGAGCAAGCTAGGCGCGTCCGTGCCAATAGGCTGCGGCTCGCTGCACAGTGTGACCGTTGGAGCGCCCCAGCGCGCTGCACAGCAAGAGCGGATCCATCGGCGCTTGCCTGCTGTTGTGTAACGACCCAGATTTGGTAGAATGCAAGTCTCTGTGCTTACTGTGCTATCCCTGGATCATAGCTAGCACACACAGTAACAAGAATGAATATCAGTAAAACATACATCATTTTACTACAATAATGGATCTAGAATTAAGTAAATACATACCATTGGCACAGCTCAATGCTGGCGCATAATACAGCGGAATAATACGTAGTCGCTAAGTTAGGGCTCCATCAACGCCACTGGGCTCGTTGAGTGTAGACCATAACCCTATCGCCTCTTAATATGTCGAGATCTACACATGACAGGTGTAGATGAGTACGTGGAATGTACTCACAAGTTGCAAAGGAAAGTTTAATATAATATATATGCACGGTAACTATTGGTGGAGGTTTCCTTTGCATAAAGCCAATTTTCTCCTAACTAAATTTTGTAAACTTGTTTTGAAATAAAAATAGTTTTCAGTATAAAAGGTAGGAGTGAGACACTTGGATATACGCACCAGTGCTCATTCTCCAAATTAGTTCAAAATATACATAAGATTGAAGTGAAACACATTCACTGTGCTCATTCCTCAACTTTAACCCTTAAAATAGACTTTTAGAAAAGAAAGGGGAGATTCTTCTTTAGTCCAAGTTTTCAGTTGCTCAAAATTGCCCGTAACTGGGGGCACGGCTAATCGATTAGGTTTAACCCTCTATAGAGGTCGTACACGTTCCCCACATGACACAACAAACCCCATTTACACACTTGGGTGTACGACTAGGAGGATATTGTGACGAAGCCTTTCCGTAACAGCCCCCTATACCTGACCAAGCTGGCCGCAACTTAGGCAATGAAAGCCCCTTATCAACGGCGGTCCTGAGGTAAGGGTTTCCCGTTAGTACTAAGCTAAGCCAGAGCCATAATAGCATGTGGCTGTACTGGAAGCTACATCAAACTGTACTTGGAAGATCTCAGTCCCCTGGACGCCGATCCCCACCAAAAACCTGTGTGCAAGACCCCAGTCGGGCGCATTCACTGCAAGACCCCGATGGGCGCACCATTACTGACACGAAGGCAAGGCTTGGCACCTTGGAGAGTGGAATTGAGTCCGCCGGAGCTCGTGAGAAGCAGCTGATGAAGGACTTGGACAACACGAGAATCCTCCGAAAGGACGCAGAGGACAAACTGGCAAACAATGTTGAGCAGCGTGACCTCTGGATCAAGAATCTGGTTGATATTGCCGAGCGTCTCTCTGCCTAGATCGCAACGATGGATATGAAGAGTTGGGCCTTCTCGGTCAACAGGCATGAGGTTCCAAGCGTCAAGCTAGTGCTCTTCTTCGAAGGCTTGATCGAAGGGCTGAAGACATACGAGGAAGAAAGAGCCGCTTGTTTTACAAACGAGACTCGAAAGCTTGCCCGTGATGCCCTCTTCATGGTCTTGAGCAACCTCGCCTATCGCCATCCAGATCTCAACCTTGCCGATGGCTTCAGGAGGCTGCCGGCAGGTGCCGACGTTTCTGATGCCGAGGAGAAGGCTGGTCCCTTCGCCGACAAGGTTCTCTTCGTCCCCAGGGTCCCAGAAGACCGCCAAGCACAGCCACGAATCATTCTGGTTGCCTTGGCGCCCTGTAACAAAACATAATGCATGTCTCGTCTTTAGGCCCCGTACTGTATTTGCTCTTGCTCTTGTTGAACAGATGTTTAATTAAGCTTAAGTGCATGATATCCCTCTTGTGTTTTACCCATGGATGTTCGTATGGTTAGCTTCTTTGGGTGTGTTTTGGTTGCCCGCCAGTAGCATGCTGCCGCGATTGTTGTGATGAGCGGGTCCTTAGCATTCAGCTGGCGAGGACATGCCTTGGCAGGTTTTTCCTTAGGAGTCTTTGACACTGCCGCCCACTTTGTGGAGCAGGCTCGAAACAAAGCAGGGGCGCAGACAAATACAGCAAGGTGCCATCACATGAAATAATTAACCATACAAAAAAAGCCTTGGTTGTCCGAGGGATAAGCAAATGCTAACTTTGGAGAAAAAGTCGATGAGCATGTTGACTTAGCTTTTGTTCACGCTTCCCTCCTTCCTTAGTCGCGGTCATTCATCACGCCCGCATACCTTGAGAGGACAGTGTTTGCGTATCTGCCTTAGGTCTGTGAAATGAACAATGGAAAACATGCGCAAGAAGAAAACTTGGCAGTTTATCAGTTGCACGTCCATCCCCGGCAAGGGCTGGAGGGGATAACAGAACACTTGCAGGTGATAATGCATGGCGAAAAGGGAAGGGTTGGCTCCTCTCTTCTCTTCCTTATACTGCTGACGATATCACGGTTGAGGGCATAGAGGTCACGCTGGCATGGACGACCCTGTCGGAGCATGCTTGCCGTGGTGTCAATCAACGGATTCGCACCAGCGTTTCACTTAGGATTTTCCCTTGACGGGTAAATGCTGGACCGAGTTCCGCGTGGGCTTATCGACGTTGATGATGCTACCCCCGCGTGGCTCGATCATCGACGAGCGAAAGTGGAGGAGGAGGAGACCACATACCATATTTCCTGCATGCCCTAGCGATTCTCTCAGGCACCGGGTATGTTTGGCGGGAACCCGCAAGGAGGACGGCATCACCGCATGCCTCGCTCCTTTCCTTGGATAGGGGCAGCATGGTGGCCGTGCCACCCGAGCTGCCCGGCGCCATCGCATCGCCCCCAGCTTCCGTTCCCATCGCCGTCGCGGTTGCGGTGGATATGGGCGACAGGATCTGGGCAGGGCGGAATGAGGGAGTGATGTCACCTTTCTCTTCCGAAGCTGTTGATGGAGGGAGCGTCGACGCTGATGATGGCGCAGCTAGACGCGCTGTTCATGACCTCGGGTTTACGCAAGCGCTTCCCCCTACCTGGCGCGCCAAAGATGTCGTGGTGGCACACGATCACCTATGGGGCCATCAACCCCTTGTGATTCGGCAGGGGGGAGATCACATTGCACAAAGAGCGGAAGCCATGGGACAGCACGACAATGGTGACGCTGTGAAGCGTAAAACCCTACTCTTGCTTTGGTGGATTGAAGGGAGGATCGTAGTGGAAACGCAGCGCTCAACCCCGGCAAGGTCGCCTCGGGGAGAGCAGCTATGCACGTATGAGTGTACAAGGGTCTGAATCCTTTTTCAGGTTGCCATGGCCCTCCTTTTATAGGCTAAGGGTTACCACAGTGGCAAATCAGTCATTATCTACTGATTAGATAGCCAACACTGCTATCATACCTAACTCTGGCAGTTAGGACAAAGTGCATTAAATGCACTGTTAGGTGTCACGCTGAGGATGCAGCCCGGCAAGCCTACCGCACCGCTTAATCATCTTTTATCTGTCTGCATGACACGCCTCTGGACGGGTGTCATATAGAGGGAATCTCCCTTCCGAATGGCTGCCACGTGCCAAATAACAGCCACTTAATCACTTGGGGGCTTGACACCACACTGATAAGTGACTTGCGTCGCTGTGTGGTGGAGCGGTGGAGTCTTGGCGGGGGTATTGCCCTTGGCGACCCCGGCAAGCCTGCCGAGGAAATCTTGGGACTAGTTCTTGGTGAGGCATCGACCTGACCAGGCTCGCCTGCCCGGTAAGGGAGGTCTTTTCTTAGTGACATCTTGTTTCCTTGGCTTGTCTTGGTCTTCTTGATCCGCCCTTTGATTCCTCAAAGAGCTATCTTTTTGGCTTGGCCTCGTCTTGGGAACTTGGCGCTGTCGGGTTGGCGGCCTACTGTTCGTGCACAAGTCAGGGGAAACATACACCCCTGTGTGCGTACCCCGACATCCTCCAAGAAACAAAACTCAGTATCCTTATCCATCGCCGAAGCGGAATACATTGCCGCCAGATCATGTTGTGCTCAATTACTTTGGATGACCCAAACTCTTAAGATTATGGGATACATGTGAAACATGTTCCATTGCTTTGTGACAATGAGAGTGCTATTAAGATTTCTCACAATCCCGTGCAACATTCTCGAACTAAGCATATCGAAGTTCGTCATCATTTCATTCGTGATCATGTTGCTAAGGGTGACATCAATCTTAAACATGTTCGTACCGACAAGCAATTGGCGGATATATTCACTAAACCACTTCATGAAAAGATACTTGCCATTTGAGAGGTGAATTGAATATCATTGATGCCTCAAACTTGGAATAGAGATTCCATTTGGATACATGCAAGGCATGAGCCTATGAGACTAATCCTTGATATCTCTCTTATGATGATCATTTGTCTTGGATATGTATTTGCACCTTTGCATGTTATCTAACACAGGTAGGTACTTGGATGAGCCCCAATCTAGGAGATTGCATATCACTCACATTTTGAGCAATCTCTACATCACCAAGTATCTATGCTTTGGATGTTGAAATCAAGGAAGCATGAACACACTCGACATATCCTTTGACTATTTCAATATATCTAATTTCATGATTGTCAATTTGGATACACAAGTGCTATTCCTTGCAAGACTAACCCATGTAGGAAGATGAACTTCAACTCCAAAGGATGCTCCCAACTCTTGATGGACTACATCAACCTTGAGCATCCAACACAAGTTCAACTACATGATCAAGATCAACATCACAGCCCAAGGTATGTCATTCCATCTTAGAGAAGCTTTACTCCTAGTCATGAGTTAAAGCAACTCAACAAGATGTGAATACATCTAAAATGCTTAAATGAAAAATGGCAACCCCATTTTGAGCTTAAACGATGAGTATGACCTATGATCAAGTGATCTCACTTGACTCCTAAGTCAATATACTCTAACATAGGTGACTTTGTCACTGACCTCCTCTAGATGAAGTTCTCTAGTGTTCTTTTCATTCATTGCATTTTCATTGCATTTCTTCTTGTGTTTCCCTTCTAAATAAAAAAAACCTCATCTAGACTCTCTTTGTTTCTGTTCTTTTCTGACTTATTTCTTCCAGCAGATTCATTGCAAATCCTTATAAAAATTCCTTGAAAATATTTGTGAAAATTCATTTGCCAAGTGAGCTGAGTTGACAAAACTTTTTCTCTACATTGAACTCGGCGTCACCAATCTCAGCCTATCGGATAGACCGAAGCACAAGGACCACTCGTGCAACAGTTCATCAGTTCAACCGAAGCGAACTATCTCGGTCTTACCGATGAGCACCTTCAGTGGCTCTGCTATCTCAGAGCTACCGATTGAAACAGATCGGCGTCACCAATTTCACTGATGAGAAAACTTTTCTGTCATCTTATATTGCCTATTTTCTTCAGCTCCACTCAATGATTCTTTCCCTCTATCAGCATCTTAAGCTAGATGCTGCTTTGTAGTGTCAAGAACATCAAAGTCTATCAAGAGAGAGAGAGACCACATCTAAGCTCTTCTAGAGATGCATGTTAATAAGAGAAGAGAAGCCCCGTGTCTTTAAGAGGGGAAAGACATGTTAGTATTTGATTTGAGTTATGACTACTCTTTATCTAGTTCTTCTCTGATCTGCTCTGATTTTATCTCACCGTACCTTCTCCCATTATCCAATATTAGATTCAGGGGGAGAAAGTGCCTATGCTTAAGGGGAGAAAAATCCTTGGAACTTATTGCAAATCTTTAAATCTTGGGGGACATGTCTAAATCTGAATGAAGTACTCACTTTGTGGTACTCACCTATTACATATCATCCCAGTCTTGGTACTCTTGTGGATCTTGGAATTCTTTTTTTGTTTGGAGTGTTCGTGTGTTATCTAACCTTGTTTTCTCAAGTTCACTCCCTCAAAAGTCAGCTCAAGAACCACAAGGTAAGTATATGCATTACACTATGTGCATGATGATCTCTTGCATTTTGCACATACTATTGGCAAGAGGGATTCATAAACATGAAGGTACATCTTTCAACTATTATGTTAGCTCTGATGCATATAGCCAAGATACATGTAACTCATTGCCTACTCTGTCATGCTATGCATTCACATGATTCTTCAATGTTATCTTCACATGCTTGCATACATGTAGGGGTAGCCTATGCATGTTACTTGTTCTTCCAAAGATGTACTTACTACTCTTCATATCATTTACTTGAAGCTTTGATGTATGTTGCCATCAATTACCAAAAAGGGGGAGATTGAAAGCACAAGTGCTCCCTGGGTGATTTTGGTAATTAATGTCAACATATCTCTTGTTGGACTAATGGTTTTATCTAGTATGTTTCAGACAGGTTCAACAATGGCGTGGCATGGACAAGAGGATGTGGAACCCCTTCCAAATGCTAAGGACAAAGATTGGCAAAAGCTCAAGACTCTTCATTTATATTTTAGTGATCCAAGATCACATTGAGTCCATAGGAATGCCAATACTATTAAAAGGGGATGAGGTGTTGCTTAATGGTCTACTTGCTCAAGTGCTTAGTGATATCGCTCCAAAACCATCAACCACTTTCTCCATCCAAATATGTCCAAACACTAAACTCCAACTCGGCCCCACCGATTATTTCTATCCGGAGCCACCGAGTTCATATGACATAGCCACTGCCAGAAACCCTAACAGTTCGGTCTCACCGATACGGATCTCGGTCTCACCGAGATGGCCTTGCCAACTCTCTGTTATCAGTTGCATTTATTTCGGTCTCACCGAAATTGCAATCGGTCTCACCGAGATGGCTTAACCAACTCTCTGTTGCCTTATTGCTTCACTTCGGTCTCACCGACTTGATGCAATCAGTGCCACCGAGACGCGGTTTGGCCTAAGCCCTAGCACATCGGTCCCTCTGAGTTGTTCCAGTCGGTCCCACCGAGATTCCTAACGTTCACATTTTTGAACTGATTGGTGCCATCGAGTTTAACTAATCGATGCCACCGAGATGAGTCAAATGTGTGTAACGGTTCGATTTTGTGTGGACACTATATATACCCCTCCACCCCCTCTTCATTCATGGAGAGAGCCATCAGAACGTTCCTACACTTCCACCATACATTTTCTGAGAGAGAACCACCTACTCATGTGTTGAGACAAGAGATTCCATTCCAACCATTTGAATCTTGATTTCTAGCCTTCCCCAAGTTGCTTTCCACTCAAATCCCTCTTCCACCATAGCCAAATCTGTGTGAGAGAGAGAGAGTTGAGTGTTGGAGAGACTATGATTTGAAGCACAAGAGCAAGGAGTTCATCATCAACACACCGTATATTACCTTTTGGAGAGTGGTGTCTCCTAGATTGGTTAGGTGTCGCTTGGGAGCCTCCGTCGTGATGTGAAACCAAGAGGTTTGTAAGGGCAAGGAGATTGCCTACTTCGTGAAGATCTACCCGAGTGAGGCAAGTCCTTCGTGGGCGATGGTCATGGTGGGATAGACAAGGTTGCTTCTTCATGGACCCTTCATGGGTGGAGCCCTCCGTGGACTCGCGCAACCGTTACCCTTCGTGGGTTGAAGTCTCCATCAATGTGAACTTACGATAGCACTACCTATCGGAACCACGCCAAAAATTCTCCGCGTCTCCATTACGTTTGCACACTCCGCGTCTCCCTTTACTTTCTTGCAATTTGCATGATTTACCTTTTCCACTGCCTATACTCTTGTCATGCTTGCTTGAAATGTATTGTGCACACTTTAACATGTGCTAAACTCAACCTTAACTTGAAGAAATTAAAAACTGCCACTTTTGCTTGTTAAGGGTCTAATCACCCCCCCTCTAGACCCCTCTTCTCGATCCTTTAAATTATCTTCCGACGGAACTCCTTGAAGATCTTCATGTTTCATTCTCACTGTTCAACCTATGTTAGGCACGGTTGCCTATCTATAAGGGTAATACGTCTTACCATTCCATGGTTTTAGGCTTGTCGTAACGACACTCTACTAGGGTTTCAAGTCTCTCCGACTTACCAATCAAACATACTAAAGCATATAATAAGAGTCACCAGTATGGGGGCCAATCCATCCCGTACTCAAATCATTACTTCATATGTAGACAAGTGAAGCACGTATTCTAACACTCGGTCTTTCTCACTCCTCTTAAAGAGGTCTTCACCTGCAAAGCTAATAAAACGTCTTTGGGTGACGATGATCCTACATGGTTTGTGTTAAACTTGAATCCGTAAAATAACAGAATTTCCTTGCATCTTCATTTGTTTTCTTCGGATCCGTATGACAAGACGAGATTGAAATAGAAACTTCTTGAATTCTTCCCAAGTAATTTCCCTTTTGGGATTCGTCAATGGTTATACGCATCTTCATCCAAGTGTCAACCTCTTGAATGAAGTACTGAGGAATGCACCTTTCCCTTCAGATTTACTTTGGTGTCTTCAATTACTTCTTCTATATTCCAAATCCCACTCTTCTATTTCTGAGCGGGTCACCAGGCCCATCAAATAACTCCATTCGTTTATGGGGTTTAAGGTTTGGTTAGAGGGAAGGTAGAGTTTTAGAGAGCAAGGAGAAAGAATATGCATACAATCAGTCATTGAACAACTCATATCTCATCGTTTTCTAACGATTATAATAGGCTCGTTTACTATGGTTTCGTCATGAAGTCTTCAATCTTTTATTTCTTTTAAGTCTTCAGTGTGTGACTCTTCACCCGTATGAAGGTCGTATGAAGGTCTTCTGTTAATCATCCGTAACTTGCACCTCTCAAGGTTGAATAAATAGTACATACCTACGGAATACGCATCCTAATAACGCAAGATAACAAAATGATAACGAAAATCAAATCAATGTCGAAGAACTCCAACAAAAATCCAAATTGCACTCATAGATTTCAAAACAAACAAATCCTATAGTACCTTCATCCACATGAGTTGGCATGGTCGGGTACACTACTCACACTCTTCCATTTATTTCACAACTCTCATGGTGGCCTTGGATACTATTTGAATTATGTGGGGTATTCCTTGATAGGGGTAAACTTTTGCTACTTCATAGCCATCTTAGTCTTGGGTGTCTTCGGTTCTTCTTCAACCTCTTGGATGCAAACTTTAGTATTGGAGACGCCTTTGTATTAGCCTCATTTCAATGAAGTAACCTTTAGGCTCTTGAAAATCCGTACCACATATCATTGTCAAGGTCATTGGAGTCTAGGAGTTTTTGAAAGAAGACAAGAACTTAGTAAAGAAAAGAAGAGTATACGAGAATGCTATTAATACTAGTCAAAATATAACTTGTTCCTATCAAGGTCTTCCTATTTCTAAGCCATTTCCTCGGGTCATGTCCTACAGTCAACGTATGCTCTGATAAAATTATGTAACGACCTGGATTTGGACGAATCCAAATCTCTGTGCTTACTGTGCTATCCCTGGATCGTGGCTAGCACACACAGTAACAAGAATGAATATTAGTAAAACATACATCATTTTACTACAACGATGGATCCAGAATTAAGTAAATACATACCATTGGCACAGCTCAATGCTGGCGCATAATACAGCGGAATAATACGTAGTCGCTAAGTTAGGGCTCCATCAACGCCACTGGACTCGTTGAGTGTAGACCATAACCCTATCGCCTCTTAATCTATCAAAATCTGCACATGACAGGTGCAGATGAGTATGTGGAATGTACTCGCAAGTTGCAAAGGAAAGTTTAACAGAATATATATGCAGGGTAAGTATTGGTGATGGTTTCCTTTGCATAAAGCCAATTTTCTCCTATACTAAATTTTGTAAACTTGTTTTGAAATAAAAATAGTTTTTAGTATAAAAGGTAGGAGTGAGACACTTGGATATACGCACCGGTGCTCATTCTCCAAATTAGTTTAAAACATACATAAGGTTGAAGTGAAACACATTCACTATGCTCATTCCTCAACTTTAACCCTTAAAATAGACTTTTAGAAAAGAAAGGGGAGATTCTTCTTCAGTCCAAGTCTTCAGTTGCTCAAAATTGCCCGTAATCGGGGACACGACTAATCGATTAGGTTTAACCCTCTGCAGAGATCGTACACGTTCCCCACATGACACAACCAACCCCGTTTACTATTACACACTTGTACGACTAGGAGAAGATTGTGACAAAGCCTTTCCGTAACAGCCCCCTATACCTGACCAAGCCGCCCGCAACTTAGGCAATGAAAGCCCCTCTCCGATGGCGGTCCTGAGGTAAGGGTTTCCCGTTAGCACTAAGCTAAGCCATAGCCATAATATGTGGATGTACTGAAAGCTACATCAAAATTTACTTGGAAGATCTCAGTCCCCTAGACGACGGTCCCCACCAAAAACATGTGTGCAAGACCCTAGTCGGGCGCATTCACTGCAAGACCCTGATGGGCGCAATCACTTGTAGACGTTCCCGTCATACCGTTCCGCCCAGGGAGTAGAAGTAAAATAGTATGTAGTTTATGTTTTTCAAAAGTTTTCACAAAATGTTGCCCCAAAAGAGGGCAAGTTTAATCGTTTAAAACATGTTCGATTCCCAACCCTTTCCTTTGTAAGCATGGCTAAGCATAGCTACAAGTTCGTAGGGCTTTAGCTAGCTATAATACTTTCCTAAACTTTTTAGAAAAACATGCATAGTAATAAAAGAGTTCATGCATATTATAAAAAATATAGGACAAGGTATGATCAACTGCAACTTGCCTGAGTCTTGAAGTTGATTCCCTATTCATTATCGTCACTCCTTCACTTTACGATATATCTAACGATGAAATAAAATTACTTCAACACACAACATTCCAAATGAAAGATTCAAATAAAATACAAGTTATTTGACTGCCAATGTTACTATGATAATTATTATTAGGACATAGTTAGGGTTCAGATAGGATCAAGTTTCTATGATCAAATTTCTATAAAGAAATTGTTTAGAACAACTGGGCTCATGGTTCACTTTATGTGGCTTCGAGAGATCACAAGTGGTTAGGGTTTGACCCAATGTTCCAAGTCCATGGTTCGAATATTTGAGAAGTGCATCTAGAGGTGTCATATGATGATCCACACAAGAGTTTCAAACTAGTGGATCAAGTACCAAAGTGAGTTATGAAATTCATTAGGTACATTTTTTTAAGAGAGTTAAATCCTAAGTTGTGGACCTAAATAGCTAATGAACATGTCGGAAAGTGTAACATAAAGATTCTAATATAATCGTATGAACCTGAGGTCCAAGTTTGTAGAAAGAAATAATTTGTTTGGAATTATAGAATAAATGATATGACAGATTCATTTGAATTCCTTGTTTAAAGTCAAAAGAGTGATTAAAATTGATTGGGAAAATGTGACAAGTGCTCTAATAGGAGTCTATGACACTAAGAATAAATTTTTGTGAAAGAAACATTTTTATTAGGCCGATAAATTAAATGTTATAGCAAAATTACTCGATTTAACATATTAAATTTGAATCACATTTTAAATTACCTAAAGTGAAATATATTAATTTTATAAAAAAAACTATATGTTCCGAGGAGTCTGGGGATATAAAATTTATTGAAATTGGACATACTAATTAGGAGATAGGAAATGTTGAAGTTGGACATTTCCAAAAAAAACAATTACGGGATTTAACAGGGAGCGACCTGATTGATCAGAGAGCGACCTGATCGATCATACCGATTCGCTTCATTTTTTTCAGACAAAGAGAGAGCGAACTGATCAATCAAAATAGAAGCGAGGGGGCTCACCGGAGGGAAATCACTGGAGATGCCGCGTGCGACGGCGGGCGAGCTCGGATTAGACATCTCCAGGAACGGGGCAGTGCATGAAGGGTCCAGGACATCATGGGGTTATGGCAGCGGCGAACTCGCCTCTGTTACCCATGGCCGAAGCAAGACAAGGAACCGGCGGAGCTTCGTCGTGGTCATGCGCTCGCGTCGAGGCGTCCCTAAGAGAAAATCGTGTGCGTATAAGGTGCGCAGGAGATAAGTACAAACAAAGAAGGAAACCAGAGGACCGTAGAGGCTCTTACAGCGATGAAATCTTCATGGCACTCGACGGCGTTGCGCGAACTCCCACGGAGGGTTGCGGAAATACTAGGGCAGAATCTGTAAGGAACCTGACCTTGGGCAACGCCAGTGACTTTAGTCCCACCTTGAATATGGGAGGAGGCTAGGACCTCCTTATAAGGGAGAGTGCCACACTCCCTTCAGGCCGGTCTTTTGAGATGCTGTGGGCTCTTCGCTTGTAGTGGAGTGTCCGATGCGCACCGGAAACGTCCAAACATATGCCGATGTACCGGGAGCTGGGTCTGGGTTGCTAACAAGTGGTATCAGAGCTGGGCCCTACGACACCCTATGGGGGGCTTCCCTAGGGGGGTCCCACCTCGAATATGGGAGGAGGCTCTTGTAGTGGAGTGTCCGATGCGCACCGAAAACTTTCAAACATATGCCGATGGACCGGGAGCTGGGCCTGGGTTGCTAACAAGTGTTAGGTACCCACTACTACTCTCTCATAAATCGATGGAGGAATCGAATATGGTGGTGATTACAGGGAAGCTTGAGGTAGAAGAAGAAGTACAGAGGGGAAAACATACAAGTCGCCTCCGCCGCCGTTCGTCTGATCCTAGCCAGGATGGCTGCTCGTTCTGTCTCCCGTGTATATGTAGTGAAGCATGGTGGGTTGGGCCTTCATCTGTTGCTGGGCCTTCGTCTGTCGCTGGGCCGCACAATGGAAAGGGTCGCTAACATCCCTCCCTTCTTGAAACACGGCTTGTCCCCAAGCCGTTGACATGAAAAGCTTTCCAGGATCCCAAGGGCTTTGAAGATCCCTCGTAGTTCCAAAATCACCTTGGTAGTCGTTGCAGTAGTAACCATGGTTGAGGTCGACTTGAATGAGATCAAAGGAGAAGACGTCCTGGATGTAGTAGTCATAGTAGTTGGGGACTTGCTCGAGGAAGATGTCGAGGTAGTACTGGTGGCCGACATGGACTTGATCAGAGTAAATAGTAGGCGTGGTCGAAGACACAACAGGGTCCATGAAAAAATATCATCATTTCTTGGGTATGAGCAACTTCTAGCAATCTTCCCTCCTTGAAACTCTGCTTGCCACCAAGCTGAATGTTTGAACAAGGTCGAAGGGCTGACTCGCCTGGATCCCATGGGTTGTGAAGTTCCTTGACCTTGTTTACATTACTGCCGTAATCTTCATGGTAGTCACAGAGGTCGATGCAGTCTTGATCATAATAGCGGCCAAGATGAACAGGGTCAGAAAAGGCCACTCGAAACATGGCATTCCTCCCTTCTTGAAAAGAAGCTTTTTCCCAGCGAGTCGAGGACTCCATGTCATCGCTGGGCCATGCCCCAAACCCAATCTTAGGTGCACATACTGGGTTCATTAGTGGCCACTGAAGTCCCTCAGAACAAAGCAGAGGACTATTGCACAATTTCTTAGAGCTGCACAGTTCAGACGTGCAGCTGCCGGGATCCCAAAGAATCATCCAGTATTGAGCAGCTTCATCAACAAAGTCCACAGGCACCAAGATAAATATTGTAGTCACAACCTGACGTCTCGCTTTACTGATCTGGGAAGGATTCTTGTAATGAGCCAAAATGGACACTCTGAATGTTGGCTGGGATTTGTTATGAAGAGAACCCCAATAGTACACCCCTCTTGCTGTAGTGTGCCACTTAGGCGGGTGCTTCTGCAGCAAGATTTGTGAACGCCACCAAGGACCAAGGGATTGTTTCCCATATTGACAAACCAAGAGAAATTCCATTGATTTTGCACTTTCTTGTGATGTCTGAAACTTCCAAACTGATGGCATGAATCTCTTTGGAATAGGTTGCAACCAACTAGGAATTTTTGTTTTGTCTAATGCACTACAGAAGTCGTGACCATGACCCACAAGATTTTCCTCCCAACACAGCGGATTAACAAGGATACTGCCAATTGCAGGTTTCATGATGCTGCAATTAACAATAGGCTTACCATGAACAACCAAGTCCTTCCCTTGTAGTTGTGGCTCAATCTCCTCGAGCATAACTTCTGCTAATTGGTCATCAGTGTATTGCAGAGTATGCAACACGGCACTCAAACACGCAGCAGCTGAATTAAAATGTTGCAAACTGAGAGATTCTTCTCCAATTAACTTCTGAAGTATCACTATCTCGTGGTAATTACCAGACACAACTTTCACATCAATATGAACCAATAAAGATACCCCCCTGAAAGGACCAAGCTGCAGATTAATAGCCTCGACTGTTGGTTGCACAGTATAAACTCCCCTCTTCGGAAGCTTACTAAGGATACAGCGACAAATAATATGGCAGACCAAGCGAGCTTCATGTGCATAAGTATCTCTGAACCATAACATCACTAGCCATGAATTGACTAGTGAAAGGCTCACCATGTGTATTGCTACTAAAATTTCTAGATGCAGACACGCATAAGAACTCACTGTAATGTAAAGAGACCAATTAAGCTCATAACCAGCAAGATGTGCATTAATAGGCAACGGGGAACTACTCCAATTCCAGCAAGAAAAACTCCCGAATTTGGTAAAGTTTTGCGGCTGTTGATGAGTGATATCTGTACCTATCAATTGCTTAGGATTCTTCAAGCTTGCCCATGACCCAGTACTAGGATGGAAACCTCCAGGATCCAATTGCTTCTCATGAAGGAAACCACTAATCGGGTCACGATCATTCAGTCGAACACCAAACATGAATTCCGCCCTGTTCGCACCATAACGTGTATCCTCTCCAAGGGTGAGCCCGAAAAAATTGCTCACCAAAGCTCCAGTAATGAAGAATCCAAACAAAGATTCTAATGAATGGTCATCATTGAGCTGTTGTTCTTCCTGACTGCGCATGAACGACGGCCATGGTCTTGGCCTGAACATGAGTCCCTTGTGTGTGATCCACACCCGCAAAGGTGGAGGCCATGGTTGCCATTCTGATGGCCACAACATGCACACTCCAGCGAAGAACTTGCTATCAGTAAACACTAGGACTGCCTTGGATGGTAGTAGGGACACCATAGTAGTCTTGATGTTGTCGGTAGTGTTGTCACCATGCTTGATGTTCACCGTCGAGCACTTGGTAAGCGCCAGTGCGTCGGGCTCGAGCACGAGAGTTGGCTCAGTCAACAGGGTTGGCGAGTCCCCTAGCGGCACAGTGAGGGATGTAGGCGTACTCCAAGCGGTCTGGCACGCAGCCATGGAGTCATCTCCGCCGACGTTGTGGTTGAAGCCATCCGTCGAACAACTTGTCTGCGTCGGTGCAGCCATGCCCATAGCATCAATTTCGAGAGGCGTGGCACTCGCAGCCGAGGCAGAGAGGTTGGGGACGATGTCGGCGACCTCCTCCGCCGGTGTGAGGTCCTCGGTGACGTTGTCATGAGTGATCTCGAGCTCCTTCACGCCGGACTTGGGGTCGGAGAGCTCGCCGAGCTTCCTGGTTTGGCCCTGAAGCCGCGTGTTCAGTGCCTTGAGGTCAGAGCGCGTCTCTTCGTGTGATTTGAGGAAGCTGTCGCGGATCCTGTCGAGGCACTCCCGGAGCTCTGTATCCATGGCGGACGAGAAACGCAGTCGCGTCAAGTGATGAAATTTTTTAAGGAAGGGTGGTGGACTGGCTCTGTATACCACGTGTTAGGTACCCACTACTACTCTCTCATAAATCGATGAAGGAATCGAATATGGTGGCGATTACAGGGAAGCTTGAGGTAGAAGAAGAAGTACAGAGGGGAAAAGATACAAGTCGCCTCCGCCGCTGTTCGTCTGATCCCAGCCAGGATGGCTGCTCGTTCTGTCTCCCGTGTATATGTAGTGAAGCATGGTGGGCTGGGCCTTCATCTGTTGCTGGGCCTTCGTCTGTCGCTGGGCCGCACAATGAAAAGGGTCGCTAACAGAATCTTCACGTATTTTTGAGGGGAACGGAGAGGTGTGTCGAGGGCTAGCTCCGGCGCTCCTTATATATCCCTGGGTGGTCAGGTGGAGGAGATCCGTGGCGAGGTAAGTGCGCCCATAATGGCTGATTGATGTGCGGACGTTTCTGGATAATTAACGCATTCATTTGCGATGTTAATTCCCTGAATGGATCCGACGTTTCATGGAGAATAAATCTTGTGCTGAAGACAAATTGAAATGGTGAAAGAATTGATGGGCAAGAGAAGAAAACTGCAGCCATGGCGTTTCTGTTTATGTGCGTGTACATTCTGTGTACGTGAGCTGGAGGAGGAAGACGAGCGCGGAAATTCCTATTTGCCACTCGTTGCGGCAAGTTGTCGTGGCTACGCACAGGGGAGATCGACGAGCGTTCCTATGGGCCAGCCCATTAACCGTTTGAGGGACTCCGGTTTAAGGAATCTTTTAGGTGGTTCCCAGTCGATTTTTTCTGGTTTTGGGAACCTTCTAGGAGGTTCCTAAACTTTTTCTTTTTTTTTCCTTTTCATCTTCTATTTCTTTTTCCTATTTTTTCTTTTCTCACTTTTTCTTTTTTCTGTTTCTTTTTCTTATTTTCAAGTTTATTTTCCTTATTTAAAAATGTTTGTGTTTTTCAAAAATATTTAAAAATGTGTGTGTTTCTCATAAATTTTTCAAAACTTTACACAAATGTTCTTGTTTACAAATTTTGTTTCCGAATATAAATATTGTTCGCAAATTTCGGAAATTGTTCAGAATTTCAAAATATGTTCCTATTTAAAGTTCTTGTTCAACAATTCAAAAAATGTTCGTGATTTCAAAATTGTTCGCATATATGAAAAAATGTTCGTCTTTTACAAATTTTGTTCGTGGTTTGCAAAATTCTTTGAATATTCGAAAAATGTTCATGTTTTTTCAATTTTGTTCATAATTTTCATAAAATGTTCTTGATTTTCATAAAAAGTTTGCCAGTTTGAAAAAATGTTCGCTTGTTGCAAATTTTGTTCAGGTTTGAAGAACTGTTGAGAAGTTAAAAAAATTCCCTTTTTTCAAATTTTGTTCACAAATTCAAAAAATGTTCGTAATTTTTCATAAATAGTTCACAAGTTTACATTTTAATTTTTGTTCAAAAATTCAGAAAATGTGTTGGACTTTCAAAAGATGTTCCGACTTTCAAAATTTGTTCACAAATTTCAAAAAACATTAATGTTTTCAAAATTTGTTCGCAAAATCAAAAAATGTTCGGGGGACTCAAAAATGTGCGCCATTGAATTTTACTTCACAAATTTAAAAGAATGTTTCTGGAATTTCACATTGCAAATATGTTCATGAATAAAAAATCATGTTTTCAAAATGTGTTCATGAAGTCCAATATAGTTCAGGGAATTTCTAAAAAATGCTTGCATTATTATTTTTTGTTCTTCTTTTTCAAAAAATGTTGGCACTTTCAAAAAATTGTTCATAACATTGAAAAATGTTGTCACTTTGAAATTTGTTCCTTTTTCAAAATAAAACAATTGGGTTTCACAAAATGTTCTACTTTTTATAAATTTGTACAGAAATTAGAAAATGTTCGTGTTTCAAAAAATATTTACTTTTTTCGAAAAGAAAATCATGTTTAAAATTTCATAATAAGTCTAGTCTGTTTGCGGCTTATTGTTCATACACACTGGGCTGCCATTTTAGACACCTAATCGCAGTAAAGATGGTGGCTAGCGGCGCTGTTCACTAGTAAGAGGACCTCGAATTTGCGCTACCGGGTGTTTAAGTTTTGCCGCTGTCGTTTACTTCTTTAGGCGTCGTGCTGCAATCGGAGAAGAGAACTTTGTGTCGCAGTGGCTAGCTCGATGCGCAACCCGCTTGGAGGTCGCTTGTTCAAATCCCATTTGCACGCGCGCTCCTTTTTCAGTTGCAAAGAATTTGGTCTTTCTGAAAGAGAAGATTCTTTTTGCACTGCACAGTTCTCAAAACAGTCTTGTCTAAGTTTTTAAGACTGTCCAATTTTGTGTTATTCGTGAAAGAAATAGTTTTACATTCAGCCTGACGAAACAATGCAAACAGTCGAAACAATGTCCTTTAGATTATCTCGCCCAAATTAACGTGCACGCATAGCCAAAACGAATCAATTCATTCAAACACGTGCACCGCTAGCTGTTTAGTGCTCTCGGTTGTACATACTGTATAATACGGAGTACACAACAACAAAAAACGTGCACCGCTCATGGGCGATCCTGTGAACGTGTAGAAAAACTCGCGCTAGCGAAACAGTCGAAAGAGCAGAAACACGAGTGCGGCCCACTAAGCCCACGAACTAGGTTCTCTATGCGAAACCCCAGGAACTCGACGCGGAATGCGTCACATAGGAGCTCTCGACGAGCGCAGCAGCTCGTTCGGCCTGGTTTGGGCCTGTTCGGTCGGCCCATGTAGAAAGAAGGTTAGAGAAAAAAATAGAGAGAGATAAAAGAAAGAAAACAGATGGGCTAGGAAATTAAGGTCATAGCCTGATTGAGAGGGGAAAATGATTTTCCTTTGATTAAAGCACAACTAAATAAAAAAAAGACTGGATTAATATAGGATAAAAATGTTCGGTGTCTCAGAATTTTATTTAGACTTGAGGAAAAATGTTCACTTTTCCTCTTTAATTATATATATAGCCTAGGAAAAGTGATTTCATTAATAAATAATCAATAATTTTATGTACATACATATTTAAATAATGCATTATGGGCTTCATAATTTTACCAACATATTCCTTAGGATCTTATGAATGCCCAAAATTCCAAACAAGGAATATTAAATATTTCCAATAACAGTTTTCGAGAAGTCATATTATCTCCTCTCATATTTACTGGAAATATTTAAATAATCTCTAAAAGCAAATAAGTGCAACTTCAAAGGGAACCTCCAATTACAAAGAACTAATAATATTTAATTTGATCCTTTATGAAACATTTGTCCACCATATTTGAGAATGTCATTTTATTCTCACTCCAAAATATTGAATATGATTTCAAAATATTTCATAGGAGTCCAAAAGAAAAGAAATCCAATTTGCAAATTTTCAAACAAGGCTCAAAAAGTTTTTAATTTCTTCTAAAAATAAAAGCAATTCAATCAATATATCCATTTATTAACATTCCAAAATTGGGAAAATTTTGGGATGTTACAGGTTGACAGGGCGTCGCAGCTGTGTACACCGCCCGTGAGTAGCCCCACGTTGGAAATATGCCCTAGAGGCAATAATAAAATAATAATTA
Organism: Thinopyrum elongatum; assembly: GCA_011799875.1. Taxonomy (NCBI): domain Eukaryota; kingdom Viridiplantae; phylum Streptophyta; class Magnoliopsida; order Poales; family Poaceae; genus Thinopyrum; species Thinopyrum elongatum. Next base: position 388,061,398 of record CM022298.1, read on the forward strand.
TTATATTTTCTTGTTCATGATAAATGTCTATTGTTCATGCTACAATTGTATTAACCGGAAACCGTAATACATGTGTGAATACATAGACCACAGCATGTCCCTAGTGAGCCTCTAGTTGACTAGCTCGTTGATCAATAGATGGTTGTGGTTTCCTGACCATGGACATTGGATGTCGTTGATAACGGGATCACATCATTAGGAGAATGATGTGATGGACAAGACCCAATCCTAAGCTTAGCACAAGATCATGTAGTTCGTTTGCTAGAGCTTTTCTAATGTCAAGTATCATTTCCTTAGACCATGAGATTGTGCAACTCCCGGATACCGTAGGAATGCTTTGGGTGTATCAAACGTCACAACGTAACTGGGTGACCATAAAGGTGCACTACAGGTATCTCCGAAAGTGTCTGTTGGGTTGGCACGAATCGAGACTGGGATTTGTCACTCCGTATGACGGAGAGGTATCTCTGGGCCCACTCGGTAATGCATCATCATAATGAGCTCAATGTGACTAAGGAGTTAGCCACGGGATCATGTGTTACGGAACGAGTAAAGAGACTTGCCGGTAACGAGATTGAACAAGGTATAGGGATACCGACGATCGAATCTCGGGCAAGTAACATACCGATGGACAAAGGGAATTGTATACGGGATTGATTGAATCCCCGACATCGTGGTTCATCCAATGAGATCATCGTGGAACATGTGGGAGCCAATATGGGTATCTAGATCCCACTATTCGTTATTGGCCGGAGAAGTGTCTCGGTCATGTCTGCATGGTTCCCGAACCCGTAGGGTCTACACACTTAAGGTTCCGTGACGCTAGGGTTGTTATGGGAAATTGTATGTGGTTACCAAAAGTTGTTCGGAGTCTCGGATGAGATCCCGGATGTCACGAGGAGTTCCGGAATGGTCCGTAGGTAAAGATTTATATATGGGAAGTCCTATTTTGGCCACCGGAAAATGTTCGGGATTTTTTGGTATTGTACCAGGAAGGTTCTAGAAGGTTCCGGAGTGGGGCCCACCTGCATGGGGGACCCACATGAACGTGGGTAGTGGGGGCAAGGCCCCACACCCCTAGTCAAGGCGCACCAAGATCCCCCCTTAGAAGGAATAAGATCATATCCCGAAGGGATAAGATCAAGATCCCTAAAAAGGGGGGATAAGAATCGGTGGGGAAGGGAAAGGATGGGATTTCTTTCCTCCCACCTTTGCCAACGCCCCAATGGACTTGGAGGGCAAGAAATCAGCCCCCTCCACCCCTATATATAGTGGGGAGGTGCATGGGAGCTAAAACCCTTCCCCTGGCACAGCCCTTCCTCCCTCCAACTCCTCCTCCTCCGTAGTGCTTGGCGAAGCCCTGCCGGAGAACCGCAAGATCCACCACCACGCCGTCGTGCTGCCGGAGCTCTCCCTCAACTTCTCCTCTCCCCTTGCTGGATAAAGAAGGAGGAGACGTCCCCGGGCTGTACGTGTGTTGAACGCGGAGGCGCCGTCCGTTCGGTGCTTGAATCGGATCTTCCGCGATTTGAATCGCCGCGAGTACGAATCCATCAACCGCGTTCTTGTAACGCTTCCGCTTAGCGATCTTCAAGGGTATGAAGATGCACTCCCTCTCACTTGTTGCTAGCATCTCCTAGATTGATCTTGGTGACACGTAGGAATTTTTTTGAATTATTACTACGTTCCCTAACACCCCATTCCTCACCAGGAGTGGGCAGAGGCGTCTGCGCCATACTTGCACCAGAGGTCGGCCACACCATACTTGCACCAGACGCTCGCCGCACCGTTCGCATGGGTCGCATCATTCTCCTTGTCCGCGCCCGCTCGATGCTAACGCACTGGTCGCTAGGCTCGACCGCCTCCTTGGCCTAGGTGTCCACCTAGCCGCAGGAGAGGAACATGGCTGTCGCATCCTCGAGCTGGTCTGTGATCTTCGATGAAATAGCCAACTTAGAGCTCGAGATCGCGCTCCAGATGTACTGCGAGCGTGTCGACCGCTTGGACGAATGTCTGCACGAGTTCAGGCAGAGCCAAGAGCTACTGTAGGCAAGGGTTGCTGGTCTTGGACGCGTTTTATTTTGTTGAGTCATTTCGACGTGGGTCGCTATGTATTCACAACAATCATAATATTGCTCTATTTATTGCTCTGTTTCAATGTGTGTATTCTGTTTTCCGTTCTTATATATTGTTCTATTTCAATGTGTATATATATATATATGCTTTTCATTCTGTATATGTGGATGATAACAGCTAGATAGAAATTATTATACTAAAACAGATAGAAAAATGAAATTCATAATATATATATATACATATATATATATATTAATTGTTCATTAATTCATCACAGAATATATATAATATCATCACATAATGCGTGATGATACTTAACTACTATGTAAATGCATAAAATTGAAACGAACAATATTAAAACTAATAATCCCTCCTTAGGTGGGGGGCAGTATTCCGGCAGCCCCTCGCCAGCAGCTCCCTGGTGTGCGGCGTCTTCCCAGCGCGGAGGCAGTACCGATCTGCCTCTTGTTGGAGGACAAGCGCGACCGATCTTGCCATTTCGTTGGGCGCCCACCGGAGCTCCTCGTCAGTGGCATGCTGGAGCTTATTGGCCCACCTCCACGCAGCGATGAGGTGCCTACCGCCTTTGGCATTCCTGGCGAAGTACCCGTCTTCGTACACCTCCTACGCACGTCGACGCGCCCGCCCCCAAAGCTCCACCGCCTCCTTTTTCCAGGCAGCCTCACGGGTTTCATAGGCCGCCTGGTACTTCGATTCCTCCTTCGCCATCTCCTTCTTGAATGCCAGTTGCCTAGCTTTCTCAGCCGGCGGCAGCGACTTCCACAGACAAAGGTTGTACTGGCCCCAAGACCACTCCAAAGCTGGGGGGGTCCGGCGCAACCTCGTCCGGTGGTGTGTAGGGGTCCTCCTCGACACTGCTCTTCGACTGAACGTCCTCGGGGGCGCCTCCTCCTCGTCGGCACATGGGCAGATTGGCGCCGCCATGGCAGAGATTTGTGTGTGAGAGAGAGGGAGGTGGGAGCGAGGAGAGGATGTAAATGAGAATGCAGGCGGGACGACGTGAGCAAGGTAGTATTTGTTGGCGGCCGGGATGTAGATCGACAGGAACAGTACATACGCCGGTCGCCGAAATTTACGAGTATTGTAGTTTGAATTGCACACGATTCCCGCAGCAAAAGCCGTGTGTGAATTTAATCGCTGACGGTTTCCAATACAAAACCGCGTCTGATTAATAACCTGCGCCACTCACCTTCTAAACCTCGAGGCGCGAAATAGAGTGCCAATCATGTGGGGCCCGATTGTCTTCCAAAATATTTACATTTTCTTTACTCATATAGGGCACGAATGCTTATTTTGTGTTACCATGGCACTGGATGCTTGTATTCAAGCCTTGACACCAATATGTTTAAAAATTCCTTCCAATTTTCTACACATGAAATTAACTCGCACACAAGTACACACATGATTTTCCAAACCGTTAGGGTTAGCTGTTGCATGTACATGTAGTTCAAATTTGAATTACAGTCATTAAATGGCTAGAAAATCACTTAAATGTCTTAAAAAGGTCAAATGGCCCCTGAAAATTTCCAAATTTTAACATGACAGTTGTATTAGTGCACATTAACGGTAGAAAAGGTTTGAAGGCCATAAGAGGAAGCTATCGCCAGTTCGTCATCAAACATGCTTTGTTCCCTCTCGGAAACCACGAGCCTTCTAGTGAGTTTGCTCCGGTTTTGTGAGGGGTGTGTGTCCAAACTTTCGCCAAACAGGCCAATTTTTTAACCACAACATCTTGGTGCCATGCCATTACGTCAAGAAAGGTTTCATGTATTTCTGATCATTTTTTAATTTTTTGGAATTTAAATTCCATGGCACTCGATGCTTGTGTCCAAGCCGTGACACCAATATGTTTGAAAATTTCTTCCAATTTACTACACATGAAATTAACTCGCACACAAGTACACAAATATGATTTTCCAAACCGTTATGCTTAGCTGTTGCATATACATGTAGTTCAAATTTGAATTACGGTCATTATATGGCTAGAAATCACTTAAATGTCTGAAAAAGGCCAGAAGAACCCTTATAATTTCCATCTTTTAACATGACAGTTGTATTAGTGCACGTTAATGGTACAAAATGTTTGAATGCCATAAGAGGAAGCTATCGCCGGTTCATCATCAAACATGCACTGTTCCCTCTCGGAACCACGAGCCTTCTATTGAGTTTGCTCCGGTTTCTGAGGGGTGTGTGTCCAAACTTTCGCCAAACAGGCCAATTTTTTACCACAACATCTTGGTGCCATGCCATTACGTCAAGCAAGGTTTCATGTATTTCTGTTCATTTTTGAGTTTTTTTGGAATTTAAATGCCATGGCACTCGATGCATGTGTCCAAGCCGTGACACCAATATGTTTGAAAATTCCTTCCAATTTACTACACATGAAATTAACTCGCTCACAAGTACATAAATATGATTTTTCAAACCATTATGGTTAGCTGTTGCATGTACATGTAGTTCAAATTTGAATTACGGCCAATAAATGGCTATAAAATCACTTAAATGTCTTAAAAAGGCCAGATGAACCCTTATAATTTCCAAATTTTAACATGACAGTTGTATTAGTGCACGTTAACTGTAGAAAAAGTTTGAAGGCCATAAGAGGAAGCTATCGCCGGTTCCTCATCAAACATGCACTGTTCCCTCCCGGAACCACGAGCCTTCTATTGAGTTTGCTTTGGTTTGTGAGGGGTGTGTGTCCAAACTTTCGCCAAACAGGCCAATTTTTTTACCACAGCATCTTGGTGCCATGCCATTACATCAAGCAAGGTTTCATGAATTTCTGGTAATTTTTGATTTTTTTGGAATTTAAATGCCATGGCACTCGATGCCTGTGTCCAAGCCGTGACACCAATATGTTTGAAAATTCCTTCAATTTACTGCACATGGAATTAACTCGCACACAAGTACACAAATATGATTTTGTTTAAACCGTTATGGTTAGCTGTTGCATGTACATGTAGTTCAAATTTGAATTACGGTCATTAAATGGCTAGAAAATCACTTAAATGTCTTAAAAAGGCGAGATGAACCCTTATAATTTTCAAATTTTAACATGACAGTTGTATTAGTGCATGTTAATGGTACAAAATGTTTGAAGGCCATAAGAGGAAGCTATCGCCGGTTCGTCATGAAACATGCTTTGTTCCCTCTCGGAACCACGACTCTTCTATTGAGTTTGCTCTAGTTTGTGAGGGGTGTGTGTCCAAACTTTCGCGAAACAGTGCCATGCTATTACATGAAGCAAAGTTTCATGTATTTCTCTTCAGTTTTGAATTTTTTGGAATTTAAATGCCTTGGCACTCAATGCTTGTGTCCAAGCCGTGACACCAATATGTTTAAAAATTCGTTCCAATTTATCGCACATGGAATTAACCCGCACACAAGTACACAAATATGATTTTTCAAACCGTTATGGTTAGCTGTTGCATGTACATGTAGTTCAAATTTGAATTACGATCATTAAATGGCTATAATATCATTTAAAAGTCTTAAAAAGGTCAAATGAACCCTTATAATTTCGAAATTTTAACATGACAGTTGTATTAGTATATTTTAACTTTACAAAAAAAAATTGTACATTTAAAACACCATCGATTGCCACTATACTCCAGATTTGTCTTTCACAGCTATTACAAAAAATCAACAACATCACACACAGTTTGTTGTATGAACCGTTTGCGATTAAAAATTCATGGGTCTACTTAAGTCTTACTCCATAAGCTTCGCCGGCTTCATCTGCTCTAGTGCCGGTCACCCCCAAATCCACGAATCCCCTATTCCCATTCCCCAGCCCCTTCTTGCAAAGAATGACGCCATGGAGATGCTTCGTGAGGGCCCATACGGTGGCCGCGTCCTCCCTGAGTGCCGCCGCCTGCGCCGAGAGCGCAGCCGCCTACGCCAAGAGCGTGGCCGCATCCGCATTGAGCGAGGCCGCATCTGCCGAGAGGGCGTCTACGGCAGCCGATAGGGCAGCTGCAGCAGCGAGACGGCTGCAGTAGCTGTTGCGACGGTGGCTGCAAACGCCGAGAGCGCTCGAGCAGCTATCCGTACCGCCGATGTCGCCCTGGCCCGGGTCGAGGCCATCCATGCCTTGATCGAGGACGCCCACGCCAAGATATTCCAGGCCTCCCTGGAATCCAGCATGCAACCCACGTCCAAAAAGGCGGCGAAGGCCATGGAGCACCTGCTTCCTCATGAGATCGCCGAGCGGGAGCTGGAGATGCAGGAGGCGGTGGAGATCGAGGACCGCCGGGAGGAGGAGTTGCGCGTGGCTGAGGAAGAGGTAGAGAAGAGCCTGTCCGTCGAGGAATCGACGATGGAGTACCAACGCGAGCTCTGGCGCAGCCACTACTACGAGTACTACAACCTTGAGGGCAGCGCAGAGGACGAGTCCACCAACGGTGGCTTGTCGCCAGGACAAGTCATCGACGTCTCATCTTACACCGGCGAGGCATAGGGCGGCGCGCCGACGGTTTTGTTAAAATTGTGTGTACTTATCCTTTGTTTATAATGCTGGTCTTTTGTTAGAGCAATGTTTAGGTCAACTGGCCCTGTTTAATTACTAAAACTGCTCGATTCAGTAAGTGTGATATGTGTGTTGTAGGCTCTTTGTGTACCGAAATTAGCAAGCGATGTTAAATTATGCAATGACGTGGATGAGCACAGTACCCACGGAAATTTCAACCAAAATTTGAATGATCAAACTCATCGCATGCACGTAAAGCATAAGAATCATTTGCGATGCACACATTCGTTCAAAGTGAATGGTGTCCGATGGCACCGCGCGCAAAGTTCTCCTCCACCTTTCGAAGTTTTTGGCCTACCGCCGAAATATCTAACTCTTCCCCCCTCCCCACCCCTTTTCTCCCTGACCACTAGTCATGTTTCCCCTGTTTCCTCCTTCCTTCCTTCACAAGCTATAGCCGCTTCCTCGCTTGCTTCCTCGCTCTCACCGTCTCGCATCCGACCGCCGCGGTCACCATGGTCTTCTTCAATGACCTCTCCAGCGGTTCCTCCTCCGATGACGACTCTTTCACCACCCGGGTATGCCTCTATACTCTCTCTCAGGTTATGATTTGGAATTAAGGATTTTAACCCAGCGGCCAATTTGAGTCGTTTCTTCATCTTGTAGTTCCCTAGGACCATCACTTGCAATGAATGGAGTGGTGTGGCTGAAGATCTGCCTGCTCGTTGTCACCATCAATCTCCATGCGTGAAGCTAGTTGCGTTTGAATCTGTGGACAGTGGGAGGAATTTTCTGGCATGTGCAGAGAAGGTTAGCCCCACTTTCGTTGTTACAAATCATTTGTTAGATGTGATTCAGACACTCTCACTGTGCTATGTTATGCTCCATGTGATTAACACAGTGTCACAGTTTCTACCTAGTATCTAAAAATGTTGCCATCTCATCAGCGGTGCGAATAGAAAATTACTTGGCACCACTTCAGCAATTTGTGCAGCCAACTTTGCTCCACACATCCGAGCAGCCAAGCAGTAAAATACTAAAACTTTATTGTTGGGAAACGTTGAATGGAAAACAAAAAAAATTCTACGCACATGCAAGATCTATCCATGGAGATGCATAGCAACGAGAGGGGAGAGTGTGTCTACGTACCCTCGTAGACCGTAAGCGGAAGCGATTGACAATGCGGTTGATGTATTCGAACTTCTTCGCGTTCCAACCGATCGAGCACCGAACGTACGGCACCTCCGCGTTCAGCACACGTTCAGCTCGATGACGTCCTCCGCCTTCTTGATCCAGCAAGACGGTGAGGTAGTGGATGAGTTCCGGCAGCACGACGGCGTGGTGACGGTGATAGTGAAGTGATCTCCGTAGGGCTTCACCTAAGCACTACGAAAATATGACCGGGGGTGTAAACGGTGGAGGGGGGGGGGGGCGCCGCACACGGCTAAGACAATGTTGTGTTGTGCTAGGCGCCCCCCCCCCCACATATATATAGGTGGGAGATATTGAGGAGCAGCCAAAGAGGCGCCCCAAGAAGGCTGAATCCTACTTGGGGTCCTCCCCTAGCCGCGCGCCCTCCCCTTCCATATATAGGTGCTGGGGAAAGGCAGGGCAGGGAGGCGCCACCCCCCGTTCCTTTCTCCCATGAGAGGGAAAGGCAGGAGGGGCTAGCCCTCCCCCCTTTCCTTCCCTAGGGCTGGCCGGCTAGGGAGAGAGGCACACCAGCCCCCTGTGGGCTGGTCTGTCCCTCCCTTGGCCCATTAAGCCCATATACCTACCGGGGGTGTCCGGAACCCCTTCCGGTGACCCGATGGCTACCCGGTGCATCCTGAAACTCTTCTATTGTCTAAATACCATCTTCCTATATATCAATCTTTACCTCTCGACCATTTCGAGACTCCTCGTCATGTTCGTGATCTCATCCGGGACTCCGAACAACCTTCGGTCACCAAATCGTATAACTCATATAATACTATATCATCAACGAATGTTAAGCGTGCGGACCCTACGGGTTCGAGAACTATGTAGACATGACCGAGACACCTCTTTGGTCAATAACCAATAGCGTAACCTGGGTGCCCATATTGGCTCCTACATATTCTACAAAAATCTTTATCGGTCGAACCGTTATGACAACATACGTAATTCTCTTTGTCCATCGGTATGTTACTTGCACGAGATTCGATCGTCGGTATCTTCATACCAAGTTCAATCTCATTACCGGCAAGTCTCTTTACTCGTTTCGTAATACATCATCCTGTAACTAACTCATTAGTCACTTTGCTTGCAAGGCTTCTTATGATGTGTATTACCGAGAGGGCCCAGAGATACCTCTCCGATACTCGGAGTGACAAATCCTAATCTCGATCTATGCCAACTCAACAAACACCTTCGGAGATACCTATAGAGCATATTTATGATCACCCAGTTACGTTGTGACGTTTGATAGCACACAAGGTATTCCTCCGGTATCCGGGAGTTGCATAATCTCATAGTCGAAGGAATATATGTTTGACATGAAGAAAGCAATAGCAATAAACTGAATGATCAATATGCTAAGCTAACGGATGGGTCTTGTCCATCACATCATTCTCCTAATGATGTGATCCCGTTATCAAATGACAACACATGTCTATAGTTAGGAAACCTTAACAATCTTTGATCAACGAGCTAGTCTAGTTGTAACATCCCAAAATTCTAAATTTTGGAATGTTATATTAAATAAATAGTTTTGATTGATTGTTTGATTGCTTGTGTGAAATTGAGTGAAATTTGGAAACTTTTTGAAAGTTGAATGAGAGGGAATAAAATGACTTTCCCAAAACTTTCACCTTGCATTTATGATCTCCATGAATTCATATTATTTCATTACAAACCCTAGAGTGAAGATAACATGACTTCTTCTATTTTAAAAGGGGTTTCGAAAAGATTTGAATTCCATTTGGAAATATTCCAAATTCGAAAACTTTATGCAACTCAATGATTTTCATGAGAGGAGATAAAATGACTTCTTCAAATTATATGAAATATGAGTTGGAAGTTTAAAACAATCGAATTTAAAGTCCCTTTGAAATTATTTTCAATTTGGAGTTATTTGGTTTTTATTCAAATTGTTTTTATCCAAAAATAAAATATATGGAAATTAGGGTAAAATGATTCCCTTCAATATAAAATTAGAGGGAAATAAATTTGAAATCATTTTGGTATTTTTAAAATATTTTTATTAGGTTTTATTGCAGCAGTAGCACTGTTTGCTCTATTAAATTTTTGTGAATTTATTTGCGCTGAAAAATGTTCATCTTTAGGAAATCTTTTTCGAAAATTTGGATATATAATATGCCTATGGAAATTTTCTTATTTTCCGTTTATCTTTTTTGTTTTTATTCTAAAAAAAAAAACGCGCGACTGACTTAGGGCCGTACTCGGCCAGGACTTCTCGGGCCAGGCCTTTATAAGCCGCCGCCCCGAGGCCGTTACCGCCGCCACCCACCACCCGAAACCCTAAACCCCCCGCCGCCGCCGCCGCCGGCCGCCACGCCCACGCCGCCTGCCCCCGCCGCGAGCCTGCAAACCCCGACCAGCCCGCCGCGCCCTCCTCGCCACCGCCGCACCGCCGCCTGCCCTCGCCGCGCCGCCTGCCCTCGCCGCGCCGCCGAGCCGCCGCGCCGCCTCGCCGCTGCTGCTGCCGCTGCCGCCGCTGCCGGACGCCGCTGCCGCCGCTGCCGGACGCCGCCGCCGCCCCTCGCCGGAGCCGCCGCCGCCCACCGGAGCCACGCTGCCGCCGACCCGCCGACCCGCCGGACCCGAGGTAACCGCCTCGGTTTTCGCGAGAAAACCGATCGGTTTTTGTTTAAACCCTAGATCTAGATTCGTTTTTTTTTAATTCCGGTTTATTCTTTTTTAGATCGGTTTTCCGTCGGTTTAGTTATTTAGCGGACGTTCGTCCGTACGTTCGTTTTAACGATCGGTTTTCACCGTTTAACCGCAGACAGCGAACGTTCGTTCGTTAGCCTGTTCGTTAGTTTTCTTTTTCTCGGATTTTCCGCGATTATTTTCGATCGCGATTTCTGATCCGATTTTCGTTTTAGTATAACTTTTCGCTCGTTTGTCGGAATCAGGCGATTCAAGTGCCTAGATCTTCGTCTCGAAGCCCTCTTTCTGTTTAACCAACTTAAACAAGTTTTTGCTACTGTAAAATTTGACTTTAGTCCAGGTTAGTAATCAAAGCTTGTTTCTTTTGCAGCTTGAGTTTCGTAACTCCGATTTAATTGATTCTTTTTGCTAATTGAAGCTCTTGACCTAAACTTTCTGATAAGACCAAATCCACCCAATTTTGGTACTGTTAGAAATTGTTTTCTGTTGCAAGAGTTAATTGCTAGTTTTCGAAGTTTTTCGAGATCTTTTCTTCGATTCTTTTGCATGAGTGCTTATGTATGCAATTGCTTGCTCACGTTAGATTGAACGGAGTGTGACGAGTAGAACTATCAGGAATTATGAGTGCGAAGGATCTTCATCAACAGTACAAGGCAAGTTCACACTTTGATCATACTCTTCTATACCCAGTTTTTATGCATTAGTTTTATCCTCAAACACTACATGACTAGGATGTGATTAACTTGTGGGTATTGGGAAGTAGATGATGAGGTAGAACCTATTGCCCTTTTATTATAAAACCCTTGGGAGTTACTTCCACGCTATGCTTATGTTGCCATGCTATGCTCGTAGACGTGGATTGGGTTTTGAGTGTATCCATGACAGATGTGAGATTTTTAATTAATGGTTCAACTTAAGGTGGCAACTTTAATACACATCTGGGTGGATTGCTTGTTTGGGCACCCTGGGGATATACCAGTGGCTTGCCAGGACACCTGGGGATATACCAGTGTTGTCCTAGGAGATCCCGGGGATATACCGTGTGATCCTCCTACGGTCCGCCACCCAGGCTCAAAGGGATCATAAGATTATTCATGCTAGAAACTTCCGTGTGCAGCCACAAGCTATTATGGGCTCTAGCATAGTTGAGTATGTTACATGACCTCTTTCAGTGGTAGGCTAGCAGATGTAGGGGAAAGTAGGTGTAACTGTCTACCCAGAGTAAAGAGTAAATGTTTCTGAAAGACTGTGTCTCGGTCATCCGTTTCTCAAACACCATGAAGTGCGAGAAATCCAATGGAGGAGATCGAGTCTTGTGGGGAAAAGTGCACAAACCTCTGCAGGGTGTAAAAACTAATCATGATTAGCCGTGTCCCCGGTTATGGACATCTTGAGTATCTGGTTCTTGGATTATCATATTGATCTCATCACTCTAAATTAATTTGTCGGGTTTAACGATTACTTTTAATTGGGATTGAGAGGGGGATTTACCTTCTCAATGTTCAACAACCACCATGATAGTTAAATAAAATATATTCCTTTGATGTAGGGAAAAATTGGCTTTTCGCAAAACATATTAACCGTAGAGCCTCCACCAGCCATATATGCATGTAGTGATAGCATTTATTCTGTTCATTGCTCTACTGTGTTATCTTGCCAGTATATTCAATGTACTGACCCGTTTCGGGCTGCAACGTCTCATGTTGCAGGATTCTTACGACGAGTAAGTGATACGTTAGGGTTACGATTTCTACACTCAACTTTGCCGTTGGTGTTGATGGGAATCCACAACCTTGTTGTTACTTCCGCTATATGGATTGAGGTAATAGTATTTACGTTACTTTATACATGTGATTTACCTCTGTTATAAATCCTCGAGTACTGTGTGTGTCAGCATACCGATCCAGGGATGACACTTAAGCACAGAGACTTTGATCCATTCGGGTCGGGTCGCTACAAGATGGTATCAGAGCACTTGTTGACTGTAGGACGTGACCCTAGAAACTGGCTAGCCCATAGGAAAGATTTTTCTCTACAACTTTCTTTTCAAAAGGATCTCTTACCTCTCTTCTTTTCTAAGCTTTATCAAATTTCCTTTTAGTTAGACTATACCCCTTTGCCCTTTTGACCACTCGAAGGTTCAACTGATGAGACCAATCCAAGAAGTACAAGATATCAGACAACTAAGACCACTTCGGAATGAAGAGGATTTTACCGTGCATTATAATAATGGAAACTACAACAGTTGAAGACTCCGAAGACTAGGAGAATTTGAAGTTTCTGAAGAATTTCCAGATTGGTATGACCTAGGAAGGCTACCCTTATGGAATTTGTCAGACTATTGAAGCTGTCAATACCCGAGATCAAGGTGTGTCGGAGAAAGACCGGAACATGGAGCGTTAAAACTCAAAGTTTTTGTCAAGAAAACCCTAAGGCAGGAGATATCAACTATGGAATGATAGCTCATGGCAATGACAAGGGCAGAAACACTGCTATCCATGATGTTATCGCCCGCTTATGCTATTGTCGTCGTGCTGAGTTAAGCATGCATTTCGTCGGAAGGATTGGATGACAAAAGGGCTAATGGAGCATCTATCAGCAAAAGATGAAGTTTAACCTTAGCTGGTGTATCGACAGGATCTGGAGTATTACATCGAGAATTTTAAGATGGACCTTCAGGAAGCCGTATTTGACAAGGAAGCATTTCGTGAAGAACTCAGGACCCAGAAGCTGAAAGTAGCCAAGCTGGAGGAGAAAAACCTCGAGATACCAGAGATTCGTCAGGAACTGAAGGACAGTAGGACCATGGTTCATTGCCAAGGATGTTGAAACCCTGAAGTTTGGAATGCAACTCTAGAATATTAAAGGACGTCACGAGAGACTTCGCGTCAACAGAGATAATTTGGCAAAAGAACTTGAGAAGGTCAAGCACGATCGGAAGAAGCCCATCGGAGACATGAACAAGACTTGAAGAGTTTGGCGACTTTGAAGATTTATTGACCTTTAGAAGACCAAACCCCTGTTATATACTTACGTTAGATACGATTATTGTGAGCTGTCATTTGTTTGATGTTTTTCCGACAGCCACAAAATAAAAATCTGTCTCTTGAAAACCTTTGTTTGTATTGTGTGTATCCCTCTCTATCTCTCTTGTCTCACCCCAAAAAACCCTTGGAACCAATAGAGGATGAGTGGAGAAGAGCTCATATTTTCTGGACCGATAAGTCAATTGGAGATGGACCGATGGATTCAGAACATGGAAGATCACATGAAGAATAACGCTATAGCCAGAAAGGATATGACCCAGCATGCTCTTCAGTGCTTTGAAAGAGGTGCTGCTACTTGGTGGAGGATGTACCAAACCATCAATGGATGGCAAAGAGTAACCACTTGGAAAGAATTTAAGATGACTCTGCTAAAGTCTCGGCTTGTGTCCCAGAAGTTGAAGCCTTATGGAAATGATATGAAGAAACCTTGTGCATGCAAGTTCTGTGGAGAAATAGGACACAACCATAAAGAACACAAGGATGAATGCCCTCATTGTGAAGGAAATCACCCAACTGAAGAATGCCCAACTAGGTAGATTACTTGTTTCTTGTGTGAAGGGACTACCCACTACCCTGCTCAGTGTCACATTTACCCCATGGTACAAAGAACCATCCAGCAGAAGAAAGAAGAAATGAAAGGAGCCCTCATGGAAATTTTAGAAGAACCTGTGATGAAGGAAGAGGTGGAGGACACACCCGAAGAAGACCCAATTAAACTCTGCACCAAGTCATGCTATTCATGTGGAGAAGAAGGACACATCTCCCAGAATTGTATGAATGGGGATCTAGTAGAATTCCCGACGAAGGAAGTAGAGTATGACCCATAGGAAATAGAAGCCCTGTTTGGAATGGAAAAGTCCAGAAAAAGAAGTAGATTGGATTCCAGGAAGGATCTGAGTCATATCACCTGTTATAGGTGCAAGGAGTCAGGGCACTACCTCAACAGTTGCCCAAAAAGGAAACCTCGAGACTTGTCAGAAGTAATATGTTTTCGTTGTAATGAAGCAGGGCACTTTGCCAGAGAATGCCCCAAGGAGAAGGAGATTTGTGATAATTAGTTGTGTCCGTGAGAAGTATAGTAGTAGTAGTGAGAACATTTCCTTTATATTGAGGTGTTGAGTTGAGGCATGTAATGGAAATGCAGGAGATTGTAATAATTGGAGAATCAATAAAGTTAGCCTCGTTGGTACTGATTTGGATTTTATGAGTTGTTACTCTATGAATAAAGATTTTGACCATTTTCGAGGATATGAGAAATATGGTCTACGGATGAATTTGTGCAGTTCAAGGGTGGTAGTACCCTGTGAGGACACTTGACCTCTGGAAAAGATAATGATATTCCATGGAGTGGACTTCGGACAAAATAAGTACGAGTTTTATCTCGATATGTGGGATACCCCAAGAATATGATGGGATGAAGTACTATTGGATATAAAGGAGGTAGAAGGTTGGCAATATGGAGCAATTGTAACTCCCTGATGAGTCTGTGTAATCCCTTCTTAGTTTGGTACCGATAGAAGGAAGGGAGACAGTACAATGGGATGGATTTAAGAATGCTAGGAAGCTGGATGTTGGAATAATGATCAGTTGCCCCGATGATGAGTTCAAGGTTTACAAGTGATGAGATGGGTCATAACCCACAGGCCCCAGGACCTGCCAAGAAGCAAGCACATTCTTGCTGAAGGAAAAACCCTGGAAGAGGATATGCCTTTATCAATAGACGATCTTATAGGAGTTACACAAAACCTGAGAGAGGTGAAGAAACGATAGATGTTCGTTTGGCTTGCAGAATCAATGGATTTATCCGAACTTAGTTCGTCGACAAGAGAAATTCTGCAATGCTTGTGAGGATGACCAAGTGTTAGAATGCGAGATTCGCTAAACCGTATACAAGGTAATGATTTGGGTGCGGGATGGATTGATCACCATACCGACTTACTCTTATTATTCGCCTTGCTATATGGGATGGTAAATCTGAGTGACTTACCCATAGTAGAGCGACGACGATCAAAACCTTGTTTAAACCATAGAATGGTGTGACAATTTTTCCCCTTGTACACGGCAGTTGTTGCCAACCGTAGGTTATGCGGTGAGGTTCAACCCAGACCCATTTCCTGCAGGAGGAGAAACATAATGTTTGACCACCATGAGATATCGATAGTTGTTTAGTATTGGCGAGACCCGTCAGCTAAGAAGACCCGGTAACAGAAGAACCTTACCAAGATGAAAGGACACGGGAATTGAGGAAAATAGTTATGCCCCTACGGAAGAGCCGAGTAGGATTTTTCCCGAGGATCTCAGAGGACTGACCCTGTCAACAATAAGGATGGAGTATATAAGTTTTGAGGAACCATAACCATGCTTCTAAGGGTGGTAGCACCCCAGACCTTCATGACAATCGATGGATTTTGAGGAGACCCCCGACCCTAACCTATTTCTTGCTAGCCTCTCCGAATCTCGAGGACGAGATTCATTTTAAGGGTGGTAGGTTTGTACATCCAAATTCTAAATTTTGGAATGATATTAAATAAATAGTTTTGATTGATTGTTTGATTGCTGTGTGAAATTGAGTGAAATTTGGAAACTTTTTGAAAGTTGAATGAGAGGGAATAAAATGACTTTCCCAAACTTTCACTTGCATTTATGATCTCCATGAATTCATATTTATTTCATTACAAACCCTAGAGTGAAGATAACATGACTTTTCATTTTAAAAGGGGTTTCGAAAAGATTTGAATTCCATTTGGAAATATTCCAATTCGAAAACTTATGCAACTCAATGATTTTCATGAGAGGAGATAAAATGACTTCTTCAAATTATATGAAATATGAGGTTGGAAGTTAAAACAATCGAATTTAAAGTCCCTTTGAAATTATTTTCAATTTGGAGTTATTTGTTTTTATTCAAATGTTTTTATCCAAAAATAAAATATATGGAAATTAGGGTAAATGATTCCCTTCAATATAAAATTAGAGGGAAATAAATTTGAAATCATTTTGGTATTTTTAAAATGATTTTTATTAGGTTTTATTGAGCAGTAGCACTGTTTGCTTTATTTAAATTTTTGTGAAATTTATTTGCCGCTGAAAATATGTTCATTTTTAGGAAATCTTTTTCTGAAAATTTGGATATAAATATGCTATGGAAATTTTCTTATTTTCCGTTTATCTTTTTTTTTGTTTTTATTCTAAAAAAAAAAAAACGCGCGACCGACTTGGGCCGTACTCGGCCAGGACTTCTCGGGCCAGGCCTTTATAAGCCGCCGCCCCGAGGCCCGTTACCGCCGCCACCACCGAAACCCTAAACCGCCGCCGCCGCCACCGACGCCGCCGCCGGACGCTCCGCCCGCCTCGCCACCCGCACCCCGCCGCCTCGCCGCGCCACGCCCGCGCCGCCGAGCGTGCTGCTGCCGCTGCCGCCGCTGCCGGATGCCGCCGCCGCCGCTGCCAGACGCCGCCGCCGCCCCTCGCCGGAGCCGCCGCCGCCCGCCGGAGCCACGCTGCCGCCGACCCGCCGGACCCGAGGTAACCGCCTCGGTTTTCGCGAGAAAACCGATCGGTTTTTGTTTAAACCCTAGATCTAGATTCGGTTTTTTTTTTATTCCGGTTTATTCTTTTTTAGATCGGTTTTCCGTCGGTTTAGTTATTTAGCGGACGTTCGTCCGTACGTTCGTTTTAACGAACGGTTTTCACCGTTTAACCGCAGACAGCGAACGTTCGTTCGTTAGCCTGTTCGTTAGTTTTCTTTTTCTCGGATTTTCCGCGATTATTTTCGATCGCGATTTCTGATCCGATTTTCGTTTTAGTATAACTTTTCGCTCGTTTGTCGGAATCAGGCGATTCAAGCGCCTAGATCTTCGTCTCGAAGCCCTCTTTCTGTTTAACCAACTTAAACAAGTTTTTGCTACTGTAAAATTTGACTTTAGTCCAGGTTAGTAATCAAAGCTTGTTTCTTTCGCAGCTTGAGTTTCGTAACTCTGATTTAATTGATTCTTTTTGCTAATTGAAGCTCTTGACCTAAACTTTCTGATAAGACCAAATCCACCCAATTTTGGTACTGTTAGAAATTGTTTTCTGTTGCAAGAGTTAATTGCTAGTTTTCGAAGTTTTTCGAGATCTTTTCTTCGATTCTTTTGCATGAGTGCTTATGTATGCAATTGCTTGCTCACGTTAGATTGAACGGAGTGTGACGAGTAGAACTATCAGGAATTATGAGTGCGAAGGATCTTCATCAACAGTACAAGGCAAGTTCACACTTTGATCATACTCTTCTATACCCAGTTTTTATGCATTAGTTTTATCCTCAAACACTACATGAGTAGGATGTGATTAACTTGTGGGTATTGGGAAGTAGATGATGAGGTAGAACCTATTGCCCTTTTATTATAAAACCCTTGGGAGTTACTTCCACGCTATGCTTATGTTGCCATGCTATGCTCGTAGACGTGGATTGGGTTTTGAGTGTATCCATGACAGATGTGAGATTTTTAATTAATGGTTCAACTTAAGGTGGCAACTTTAATACACATCTGGGTGGATTGCTTGTTTGGGCACCCTGGGGATATACCAGTGGCTTGCCCGGACACCTGGGGATATACCAGTGTTGTCCTAGGAGATCCCGGGGATATACCGTGTGATCCTCCTACGGTCCGCCACCCAGGCTCAAAGGGATCATAAGATTATTCATGCTAGAAACTTCCGTGTGCAGCCACAAGCTATTATGGGCTCTAGCATAGTTGAGTATGTTACATGACCTCTTTCAGTGGTAGGCTAGCAGATGTAGGGGAAAGTAGGTGTAACTGTCTACCCAGAGTAAAGAGTAAATGTTTCTGAAAGACTGTGTCTCGGTCATCCGTTTCTCAAACACCATGAAGTGCGAGAAATCCAACGGAGGAGATCGAGTCTTGTGGGGAAAAGTGCACAAACCTCTGCAGGGTGTAAAAACTAATCATGATTAGCCGTGTCCCCGGTTATGGACATCTTGAGTATCTGCTTCTTGGATTATCATATTGATCTCATCACTCTAAATTAATTTGTCGGGTTTAACGATTACTTTTAATTGGGATTGAGAGGGGGATTTACCTTCTCAATGTTCAACAACCACCATGATAGTTAAATAAAATATATTCCTTTGATGTAGGGAAAAATTGGCTTTTCGCAAAACATATTAACCGTAGAGCCTCCACCAGCCATATATGCATGTAGTGATAGCATTTATTCTGTTCATTGCTCTACTGTGTTATCTTGCCAGTATATTCAATGTACTGACCCGTTTCGGGCTGCAACGTCTCATGTTGCAGGATTCTTACGACGAGTAAGTGATACGTTAGGGTTACGATTTCTACACTCAACTTTGCCGTTGGTGTTGATGGGAATCCACAACCTTGTTGTTACTTCCGCTATATGGATTGAGGTAATAGTATTTACGTTACTTTATACATGTGATTTACCTCTGTTATAAATCCTCGAGTACTGTGTGTGTCAGCATACCGATCCAGGGATGACACTTAAGCACAGAGACTTTGATCCATTCGGGTCGGGTCGCTACACTAGTAGAGGCTTACTAGGGACACGGTATTTGTTTATGTATTCACACATGTATTTAAGTTTCCGATCAATACAATTCTAGCATGAATAATAAACCTTTATCATGAATAAGGAAATATAAAATAACAACTTTATTATTTCCTCTAGGGCATATTTCCTTCAGTCTCCCACTTGCACTAGAGTCAATAATCTAGTTCACATTGCCATGTGATTAACACCCATAGTTCACATCGCCATGTGACTAACACCCAAAGGGTTTACTAGAGTCAATAATCTAGTTCACATCGCCATGTGATTAACACCCGAAGAGTACTAAGGTATGATCATGTTTTGCTTGTGAGAGAGGTTTAGTCAACGTGTCTGCCACATTCAGATCCATATGTATTTTGCAAGTTTCTATGTCTACAATGCTCTGCATGGAGCTACTCTAGCTAATTGCTCCCACTTTCAATATGTATCCAGATTGAGACTCAGAGTCATCTGAATTAGTGTTAAAGCTTGCATCGATGTAACCCTTTACGACGAACTCTTTATCACCTCCATAACTGAGAAATATTTCCTTAGTCCTCTTAGGTAACTAAGGATAATTTTGACCGCTGTCCAGTGATCTACTCCTGGATCACTATTGTACCCCCTTGCCAAACTCATGGCAAGGTACACAATAGGTCTGGTATATAGTATGACATACTTTATAGAACCTATGGCTGAGGCATAGGAAATGACTTTCATTCTCTCTCTATCTTCTGCCGTGGTCGGGCTTTGAGTCTTACTCAACTTCACACCTTACAATACAGGCTAGAACTCCTTCTTTGACTAATCCATTTTTAACTTCTTCAAAACTTTTGTCAAGGTATGTGCTTTGTGAAAGTCCTATTAAGCGTCTCGATCTATCCCTATAGATCTTGATGCCTAATATATAAGCAGCTTCACCGAGGTCTTTCATTGAAAAGTTCTTATTCAAGTATCCTTTTATGCTATCCAGAAATTCTATATCATTTCCAATCAACAATATGTCATCCACATATAATATCAAAAATGCTACAGAGCTCCCACTCACTTTCTTCTAAATACTGGCTTCACCGTAAGTCTGTATAAAACCATATGTTTTGATCACCTCATCAAAGTGTATATTCCAACTCCGAGATGCTTGCACCAGTCCATAGATGGATCGCTGGAGTTTGCACACTTTGTTAGCACTTTTAGGATCGACAAAACCTTCTGGTTGCATCATATACAACTCTTCTTTAAGATATCCATTAAGGAATGCAGTTTTGACATCCATTTGCCAGATTTCATAATCTTAAAATGTGGCAATTGCTAACATGATTCAGACAGACTTTAAGCATCGCTACGGGTGAGAAAGTCTCATCGTAGTCAACCCCTTGAACTTGTTGAAAACCTTTTGCGACAAGTCGTGCTTTGTAGATAGTAACATTACCATCAGCGTCAGTCTTCTTCTTGAATATCCATTTATTCTCTACGGCTTGCCGATAATCAGGCAAGTCCACCAAAGTCCACACTTTGTTCTCATACATGGATCCTATCTCAGATTTCATGGCCTCAAGCCATCTATCGGAATCTGGGCTCATCATAGCTTCTTCATAGTTCGTAGGTTTGCCTTGGTCTAGTAACATGACTTCCAGGACAGGATTACCAAACCACTCTGGTGCGGATCGTGCTCTGGTCGACCTATGAGGTTCAGTAGCAACTTGATCTGAAGTTTCATGATTATTATCATTTGCTTCCTCTCTAGTTGGTGTAGGCATCACGGGAACGGATTTCTCTGATGTGCTACTTTCCAATTCGAGAGAAGGTACAATTACCTCATGAAGTTCTACTTTCCTCCCACCCACTTCTTTCGAGAGAAACTCCTTCTCTAGAAAGGTTCCATTCTTGCCAGCAAAGATCTTGCCTTCGGATCTGTGGTAGAAGGTGTACCCAATTGTTTCCTTAGGGTATCCTATGAAGATGCACTTCTCTAATTTGGGTTCGAGCTTATTAGGCTAAAGCCTTTTGACATAAGTGTCGCAACCCCAAACTTTAAGAAATGACAGCTTAGGTTTCTTGCCAAACCACAGTTCATACGGTGTCGTCTCAACGGATTTACACGGTGCCCTATTTAACGTGAATGCGGCTGTCTCTAATGCATAACCTCAAAACGATAGTGGTAAATCGGTAAGAGACATCATAGATCGCACCATATCTAATAAAGTACGGTTATGATGTTCGGACACACCATTACGCTGTGCTGTTCCAGGTGGCATGAGTTGTGAAACAATTCCACATTGTTTTAAATGAAGGCCAAACTCGTAACTTAAATATTCGCCTCTGCGATCAGATCGTAGAAACTTTATTTTCTTGTTACGATGATTCTCCACTTCACTCTGAAATTCTTTGAACTTTTCAAATGTTCCAGACTTGTGTTTCATCAAGTAGATATACCCATACCTACTTAAATCATCTGTGATGGTCAGAAAATAATGATACCCGCCGCGTGCTTCAACACTCATCGGATCGCATACATCGGTATGTATTATTTCCAATAAGTCATTAGCTCGCTCCATTGTTCCGGAGAACGAAGTTTTAGTCATCTTGCCCATGAGGCATGGTTCGCAAGTATCAAATGATTCATAATCAAGTGACTCCAACAGTCCATCTACATGGAGTTTCTTCATGCGCTTTACACCAATATGACCTAAACGGCAGTGCCACAAGTATGTTGCACTATCATTATCAACTTTGCATCTTTTGGCATCAATATTATGAACATGTGTATCACTACGATCGAGATTCAATAAACCATTCACATTGGGTGTATGACCATAGAAGGTTTTATTCATGTAAACAGGACAACAATTATTCTCTAACTTAAATGAATAACCGTATTGCAATAAACATGATCTAATCATATTCATGCTCAATGCAAACACCAAACAACATTTATTTAGGTTCAACACTAATCCCGAAGGTAGAGGGAGTGTGCGATGGTGATCGTATCAACCTTGGAATCACTTCCAACACACATCGTCACCTCGCACTTAAGTAGTCTCTGTTTATTCTGCAACTACTGTTTCGAGTTACTAATCTTTAGCAACTGAACCGGTATCGAATACCCAGGTGCTACTACGAACACTAGTAAGGTACACATCAATAACATGTATATCAAATATACTTTTGTTCACTTTGCATTCCTTCTTATCCGCCAACTATTTGGGGCAGTTCCGCTTCCAGTGACCATTTCCTTTGCAGTAGAAGCACTCAGTTTCAGGCTTGGGTTCAGCTTTGGGCTTCTTCATGGGAGCGACAACTTGCTTGCCATTCTTCTTGAAGTTCCCTTTCTTTCCCTCTCCTTTTTCTTTTGTTGAAACTAGTGGTCTTGTTAACCATCAACACTTGATGCTCCTTCTTGATTTCTACCTCCGCAGCCTTGAGCATTGCGAAGAGCTCGAGAATTGTTTTGTTCATCCCTTGCATATTATAGTTCATCATGAAGCCTTTGTAGCTTGGTGGCAGTGATTGAAGAACTCTGTCAATAACACAATAAACTAGAAGATCAACTCTCAGCTGAGTCAAGTGATTATAATACCCAGACATTTTGAGTATGTGTTCACTGACAGAACTGTTCTCCTCCATCTTGCAACTATAGAACTTGTTGGAGACTTCATATCTCTCAACCCGAGCATTTGCTTGAAATATTGACTTCAACTCCTGCAACATCTGATATGCTCCATGACGTTCAAAACGTCTTTGAAGTCCCGGTTCTAAGCCGTAAAGCATGACACACTGAACTATTGAGTAGTCATCAGATCAAGCTTGCCAGACGTTCATAACATCAGCTTCAGCTCCTGCAGGAAGCCTTTCACCTAGCGGTGCATCAAGGACATAATTCTTCTGTGCAGCAATGAGGATAATCCTCAAGTTATGGACCCAGTCTGTGTAGTTGCTACCATCATCTTTCAACTTAGCTTTCTCTAGGAACGCATTAAAATTCAGGGGAACGGTAGCTCGAGCCATTGATCTACAACATAGATATGCAAAACTATAAGACTAAGTTCATGATAAATTAAGTTCAATTAATCAAATTACTAATGAACTCCCACTTAAATAGACATCCCCCAAGTCATCTAAGTGATACGTGATCCAAATCAACTAACCCATGTCCGATCATCACGTGAGATGGGGTAGTCATCAATGGTGTACATCTCTATGTTGATCATATCTACTATATGACTCACGTTCGACCTTTCGGTCTCCAGTGTTCCGAGACCATGTCTGTACATGCTAGGCTCGTCAAGTTTAACCCAAGTATTCAGCATGTGCAAAATTGTCTTACACCCGTTGTATGTGAACGTAGAGTCTATTACACCCGATCATCACGTGGTGCTTTGAAACGATGAACTTTGGCAATGGCACATACTCGGGGAGAACACTTTTATCTTGAAATTTAGTGAAGGGATCATCTTATAATGCTACCACCGTTCTAAGCAAAATAAGATGCATAAAGGATAAACATCACATGCAATCAAAATATGTGACATGATATGGCCATCATCATCTTGTGCTTTTGATCTCCATCTCCAAAGCATCGTAATGATCTCCATTTTCACCGGCTCGACACCTTGATCTCCATCGTTGCATCGTGGTCGTCTCGCCAACTATTGCTTCTACAACTATTGCTAATGCATAGTGATAAAGTAAAGAAATTACATGGCGTTTGCATTTCATACAATAAAGAGACAACCATAAGGCTCATGCCGGTTGCCGATAATTTACAAAACATGATCATCTTATACAATAACGTATATCACATCATGTCTTGACCATATCACATCACAACATGCCCTGCAAAAACAAGTTAGACGTCCTCTACTTTGTTGTTGCAAGTTTTACATGGCTGCTACGGGCTTCTAGCAAGAACCGTTCTTACCTACGCAAAAACCACAACGGTGTTTCATCAAGTTTGCTATTTTAACCTTCTTCAAGGACCGGCCACAGTCAAATTCGATTCAACTAAAGTAGGAGAAACAAACACCCGCCAGCCACCTTTATGCAAAACTAGTTGCATGTCTGTCGTTGGAACCGGTCTCATGTGCGTGGACATGTAGGGTTGGTCCGGGCCGCTTCATCCCACAATACCGCCGAATCAAAATAAGACGTTGGTGGTAAGCAGTATGACTATCACCGCCGACAACTCTTTGTGTTCTACTCATGCATATCATCTACGCATAGACCTGGCTCGGATGCCACTGTTGGGAAACGTTGCATGGAAAACAAAAAAAATTCTACGCACATGCAAGATCTATCCATGGAGATGCATAGCAATGAGAGGGGAGAGTGTGTCTACGTACCCTTGTAGACCGTAAGCGGAAGCGTTTGACAACGCGGTTAATGTATTCGAACTTCTTCGCATTCCCACCGATCGAGCACCAAACGTACGGCACCTCCGCGATCAGCACACGTTCAGCTCGATGATGTCCTCCGCCTTCTTGATCTAGCAAGACAGCGAGGTAGTGGATGAGTTTCGGCAGCACGACGGCATGGTGACGGTGATGGTGAAGTGATCTCCGCAGGGCTTCGCCTAAGCACTACGAAAATATGACCGGGGGTGTAAACGGTGGAGGGGGACGCCGCACACGGCTAAGACAATGTTGTGTTGTGCTAGGCGCTCCCCCTCCCACATATATATATATATATAGGTGGGAGGGAGGGAGGAGCAGCCAAGGAGGCACCCCAAGTAGGCCAAATCCTACTTGGGGTCCTCCCCTAGCCGTGCGCCCTCCCCTTCCATATATAGGTGCGGGGGAAAGGCAGGGGAGGGAGGTGCCCCCCCCCCTTTCCTTTCTCCCATGAGAGGGGAAGGCAGGAGGGGCTAGCCCTCCCCCCTTTCCTTCCCTAGGGTTGGCCAGCCAGGGAGAGGGGCGCACCAGCCCCCTGTGGGCTGGTCTGTCCCTCCCTTGGCCCATTAAGCCCATATACCTACCGGGGGCTGTCCGGAACCCCTTCCGGTGACCCGATGGCTACCCGGTGCATCCCGAAACTCTTCCGGTGTTCGAATACCATCATCCTATATATCAATCTTTACCTCTTGACCATTTCGAGACTCCTCGTCATGTTCGTGATCTCATCCGAGACTCCGAACAACCTTCGGTCACCAAATCGTATAACTCATATAATACTATACCGTCAACGAACGTTAAGCGTGCGGAACCTACGGGTTCAAGAACTATGTAGACATGACCGAGACACCTCTCCAGTCAATAACCAATAGCGGAACCTGGATGCCCATATTGGCTCCTACATATTCTACGAAGATCTTTATCTGTCGAACCGTTATGACAACATACGCAATTCCCTTTGTCCATCGGTATGTTACTTGCCCGAGATTCGATCGTCGGTATCTTCATACCTAGTTCAATATCGTTACCAGAAACTCTCTTTACTCGTTCAGTAATACATCATCCTGTAACTAACTCATTAGTCACTTTGCTTGCAAGGCTTCTTATGATGTGTATTAGAGAGAAGGCCCAGAGATACCTCTCCGATCCTCGGAGTGACAAATCCTAATCTCGATCTATGCCAACTCAACAAACACCTTCGGAGATACCTGTAGAGCATATTTATGATCACCCAGTTATGTTGTGACGTTTGATAGAACACAAGGTATTCCTCCGGTATCTGGGAGTTGCATAATCTCATAGTCGAAGGAATATGTATTTGACATGAAGAAAGCAATAGCAATAAACTGAACGATCAATATGCTAAGCTAACGGATGGGTCTTGTCCATCACATCATTCTCCTAATGATGTGATCCCGTTATCAAATGACAACACATGTCTATGGTTAGGAAACCTTAACAATCTTTGATCAACGAGCTAGTCTAGTAGAGGCTTACTAGGGACACGGTATTTGTTTATGTATTCACACATGTATTTAAGTTTCTGATCAATACAATTCTAGCATGAATAATAAACCTTTATCATGAATAAGGAAATATAAAATAACAACTTTATTATTTCCTCTAGGGCATATTTCCTTCATTTATGGCACGAAGGAACTGGGCATTGGAGCAACTAGGTGCTCCGGAGTCCGGTTCCCTGAATTTTTCCTGTGGTATCGGCTCGGCAGTGCAGAGCACCGGTGCCAAATGTAGCAACAGTTGTCTTGACACCGGTTTTGGCATACATAGTCGATAGCTTAGTGCTATTAGTTCTATGTTAGTAAATTTGTGCGTGTACACACCTGTTATTATCAATTTGATGTCATCCAAACACTGTGGCTATGCTGTTGCAGTTATATTTAGCTTCCTCATAAATTGCTCAATTTGTTATTTATAGTACATGACTAAGAACTTGTAGCGTTGTTGCGGTTAATTATAGCTTGTGATGTTTCTGAATTTGGTTGTTATCTCAGTAGCAATTAATTCATTTACACATTAATCTTTTTGAGAAGATATGTCATAATTAACGTGTTTCTTTCGTTTTTCAAAATAGGTATGTGGTGATTTTCTATGT
Organism: Thinopyrum elongatum; assembly: GCA_011799875.1. NCBI lineage: Eukaryota > Viridiplantae > Streptophyta > Magnoliopsida > Poales > Poaceae > Thinopyrum > Thinopyrum elongatum. Next base: position 388,087,942 of record CM022298.1, read on the forward strand.
TGCTAGAAACCCATTTTCCCTACAATTGTTACTGATTTAGTTTTAAATATTATAGGATGAACGAAAGTGTTCTTACCTGGAGTGGGTTGATCAAGAGTGGCCACAGTCTTTGAAGATGTGCCTAGCAAAGCTCTGGAGCATGTATGAGGAAGAGAACAGATATAGGCTGAAAGTGTTGTCAACACTGAAGAATATTACAAGATGCGGGAAAAAAAGAGGAAGATGGAGAATGAGCCCAGATTTTTTAAATTAGACTTACTAAGATGGCGTTGGCGAAGGAGGAGGCACTTTCCTAGTTGGTCAGTGCAAAATAGTTTCTTACTGAACTGAAAGCAGAGGTGGAGAAGACGACCTTGGCTGATCATGCATTAGTCTATTAGGGTAATGAATATATTGTTCTAATATTGTGCTTATGAAGGTGAACTAGCTATATGTTGTACTGTGTTGTTGTCATGTAGCTATCATACTGTGATGTTAAAATATTTATGTGCCTGATATGAAATTGGCAAACAACTGTTCGATATGAAATGTGATTTTTCCTAATACTAGAATTATTAATTGTAAACTAATGAACCTGCTAAATGGGTCATGGAACTTTACGAACGGTTCTAGTAGTAAAAGCGTGTGTGATGGATAGCCCAATGCCATACAATTTTCTTCATCAAATCATGTGTGATATAGTTGAATAAAGCAAACGGTTAACGGAAGCAGAGCGTGTGTGATCATTACGCCTATCACACACGAGGCTGTACATAAAATTGTGTGGGATGTACATATGAACGGAAATGTTTGTCTGGGATTCACTTTGTGGGATGTGTAGACGAACGAAAACGTTTGTGTGGGATTCACTGTGTGGGATGTGCAGACGAACGAAAGCGTTTGTCTGGGATTCACTGTGTCGGATATACATATGAAGGGAAACGTTTCTCTGGGATTCACTGTGTGGGATGTACTTACGAACGGAAATGGTTGGGCTTGTATAATTGTATGCGATTGCTAGCCCGATCGCACACCAGCTCATTTTGCCCAGCGTGTGTGACCGGAGGGCCTATCCCTGATGGTTTCTGGGTCATGTGGGAAGGACCCCCTATATCCCACACTCGCCTAGCGACGGTTTAAAATGCCGTCGCAGGAAGGGGTTAAAAACCGTTTATATAGCAGCTCGCTGTACCAGTGTTGGTTGCATCTTTCATATGGTGTCTAGCTTGCATTGCTTATAGTTTCTTGAAAATCCTTCTACTTAGTTTTTTGTACATATTCCATCCTCCCCATATTGTTGTCTTACATCAAGGTATTGCTCATCTGTATCATGCAGCAATGAGTTCTGAAGAGAAAATTTTATTCCTTTGTGTTGTGGGTACGGTTTGACATGGCAAAGTCAAAAAAGAGCAAGGAAAAGAATATAGTAGGGGATGGTGTTACTCGTCGGGTGCAACGGAAAAGGAGCTTCCCTCGAGATTGTGCCGGTACTTATAGTGTAGTAGAAGGTCCAAGTCCATCGGCTAAATCTACAAACACAGTATCCCCTGTTCCACCAGCTGCAGCACCTCCTTCAACTATACCGACATCTCAACGAGTTACTCGTTCGAATGCTTCGCAAGTGGCATGTTCCCAAGCTTCCTTCACACCTAACACTACTTTCGAAGCACTGCTAACACTACAAGACCTGACAAGATCAGATGAACCTCATGAGCATCAACACCAAGACGGTACATGACCGAGTCAAGTTGCAGTTGCATGCTCCTTTATATGTACTCTCACAGTTTGATGTGCACTAACACTTTCCATATTCATTCTTGAACTAGCACCACGGCGCAAGAGGAAACAGACATCATGGATAATGCTTGACAGGTTAACAAAATATAAAGGAGGAAGAATGTCGATCCATTTTGAGGCAGGTTTAAAAAGGCCACATGATGCTTGATACGTCTCCAATGTATCTATAATTTTTTATTGTTCCATGCTATTATATTATCCATCTTGGATGTTTTATATGCATTATTATGCCATTTTATATCATTTTTTGGGACTAATCTATTAACCTACTGCCCAGTGCCAGTTGCTGTTTTTTCCTTGTTTTTTTCTTTTACAGAAAATCAATACCAAACGGAACAAAACTTTTTGATGATTTTTCTTGGACCAGAAGACACCTAGGAAGCTTCGGGAGGAGGCCAGAAGGGCCACGAGCAAGCTCGGGAGGCCCGCCCTAGGGGGGGCACCCCCAAGCTTGTGGGCCCCTCGAGGCTCTCCTAACCCTAATCCTTGCTCCATAAATACCCAAATATTCCCCATATACCAGAGGGCACACCAAAAATACTTATCCGCCGCCACAAGTTTCTGTCCTCGTGAGATCCCATCTGGAGACCTTTTCCGGTACTCTGCCGGAGGGGATTCGATCATGGAGGGCCTCTACATCAACCTTGATGCCCTTCCAATGATGTGTGAGTAGTTTACCACAGACCTATGGGTCCATAGCTAGTAGCTGATGGTTTCTTCTCTCTCTTTGATCTTCAATACAATGTTCTCCTTGATGTTCTTGGAGTTCTATTCGTTGTAATCTTCTTTTGCGGTGCGTTTGTTGAGATGCGATGAATTGTGGATTTAGGATCAGATTATCTATGAATATTAGTTGAGTCTTCTCTGAACTCTTTAATGCATGATTAATATAGCTTTGTATTTCTTTCTGATCTAATCATTTGGTTTGGCCAACTAGATTGATCTATCTTGTAATAGGAGAGGTGCTTTGTTTTGGGTTCAATCTTGCGGTGTCCTCACCCAGTCGTAGAAGGGGCAGCGAGGCACGTATTTGTATTATTGCCATTAAGGATAAAAATATGGGGTTTTTACCATATTTATTGGATCTATCCGTCTACATCATGTCATCTTGCTTAAGGCGTTACTCCGTTTTTGTTACCTTAATACACTAGATGCATGCTAGATAGCAGTCGATGTGTGGAGTAATAGTAGTAGATGCAGGCAGGAGTCGGTCTACTTGTCATGGACGTGATGTCTATATTCATGATCATTGCCTTGGATATCGTCATAACTATGCACTTTTCTACCAATTGCTCAACACTAATTTGTTCACCCACCATATGCGTTCTTTCAAGAGAGAAGCCTCTAGTGAAAACTATGGCCCTCGAGTCTATTTTCATCATATTATTTTCAGATCTATAAAACCAAAAACCCAAAAATACCTTGCTGCAATTTATTTACTTTTATTCAATTTTGCACTTTTATTTATCTTTTATACCTATCTCTATCAGATCTCATCCTTGCAAGTAACCGTGAAGGGATTGACAACCCCTTTATCGCATTGGGTGCAAGTATTTGTTTGTTTGTGTAGGTGCAACTATTGGTGACTTGTGTGTTCCTCCTACTGGATTGGTACCTTGGTTTTCAAACTGAGGGGAATACTTATCTCTACTTTGCTGCATCACCCTTTCCTCTTCAAGGGAAAAACCAACACAAGCTCAAGAAGTGAAATTCCAACCGTTCTATAGTGAAATTCCAACAGACAACACGATCTCGTAGCTATATTGCACATTGAGAGGCTCTTGTAAATAGCTGTTATTTCCTTATTTTTGCTATGCCATATTATCGTATCTATATTGACTTGTTCCAAATACAGAGGAAAGCCCGTGCGAACGAAGAATAACCTGAACCGAATGTAGTGCAAATCTTCAAGGATTGTCACACCAGCAAGATGAAGGGCATCAGTACACCAGTTCAAGCAGCTGTTGTAAGTCCTTACTCCTCATGCCTTTGAACTGCTTCTTACTGTGCATGTTCATTTAACTGCTTGGTTTGCAGCCAATGTCAGTTACTCAGTTCACTTTTATACATAGTTATCTTAACGTATCATTTCACCTTACACGGTTTAAAAGAGAGAAGGATATTCTTTTGGTCTTGATCTGTAATCGAGTATTGATGTTCACGTGCCCACACAATGATACAATAGCATGTTTGTTTGATATCTGTTTGCCCGCGATATGAATGATGCCATACTATGTTCATCCTATTTTAAACCATGTCTCCTTATCCTTAGATGTCAATAAATGTGAGGAAATAGAGAATACAGTAGGCATGCTACATGGACATATGTTCTGAAAGTGATTTATTATGTACGTAGTTAGCACTAAAATACATGCTAATGTATTACAGTAGTTCACCAAAATAAGTTATGTATAAACGTGAAAGCTATTTTGTTATTTTTTGTCTCATTAGTAACTTACCTGGTACACTAATCTACAAATTCAAACTTTCACCAAGCTATGGAACAAATGATTGGACAGCCACAACCATCTAAATGAGAGGGTAGTATCTTCATGTCCATGATTCTTTCTTGCAAACAATATGTGCAATAAGCAAGAGATCATCATGCACATGAGTAATGCATATACTTACCTTGAGGTGCTTGATCAATTTCCTGAAGAAATAGACTTGAGAAAACAGGGTTAGATAACACAAGATAATCTCTTCAAAGAAGGAGAAATAAGACCAATAACAATACCAAGAATGGGATGAAATATAAAAAAGAGTATCACTAGGTGAATACTTGTTTAGGTGCAATCATGTCCCCGAAAGATCAAACAAGATTTTCAATACATGTCCAAAGATTTTCCTCCCCTAAACTTGAGCTTCCACTCCCTCTGTATCTTTAGAATTTGATACTGGGAGTAGGTAGGGTGAGACAAAATTAGAGCAGAAATCAAAGCAACTATAGGTAACTACTATAGTAAAGAAATCAACTAGGATCAAGAACATGTTTCTCCCCTCTTAGAAACATGTAGAATTATCGCCTCTTATAAAATGCATCTCTCTTCCTTTTAGGGTATTTATTTTGTTGAGATTGGTAAATGAGTTTTGATGTGCATCTCTCTCCCCCTTTGACATTAATTTCCAAGAAGGGTCTAGCTTCAAGGTTGTTGACCAAGTAGGTGTGATCCTCGAGAGGTGCAACTAGCTATGATTTAGCTTCAGATGTAGGCAAAGGGAAAGAATCATTGAGTGGAGCTGGAGAAGAAACAAAAAAAGTTTTGATAGAAGGTCCTTTATGCAGTGAATCCGTGTCTCCAATTTGTATCGATCGGTGAGTCCGAGAAAGGTGTATCAGAGAAAGATCACATCGGTGTATCTGAGTTTTTCCTTTTCGGTTGTACCGATGAATAGATGTATTTTTAGTAGTTTTAGAAATGTATTTTCAGATATGAAGTTCAGGTTGTGAAGTGCAGATCTTGTGATTTTTAGAGATGTATTTTTAGTAGTTTTAGAAACGCAAGTTTCAGTTTCACAGAAGCAATTGCAAGTTACAGTTTCAGATAGATGCAGAGTTTCAAAGAGGTGCAGTGTTCGTCGGTTACTGCTAGTGGCACACAAGTGTGACATAGGCGTGGACGTTTGGAGTTCTCACTCTTTAAAACTGGGCTGGCCACCGCCCAGTCACACCACTCTCCACTTCCGATAGTTCCACCCACAAACCCTCGTCGACAATCGCCCGCCATGGATCGCAGCCTAGCATGGTAGTAGGTGGTCAAAGATCACACTAGCGACAACACTGACTTTCGTGCCAAGCTCAGGGAGATTTGCCGCTGGTTCCCAAGCATCCAGATGTGGTGAACCATGCGCGGGGCCTCATGAAGGTGATGAGTGAAGAGGAGCTCGATCGCGCCTTCCTCAGCAGCATGCACATCCCTCCAACATCCATTCCCATTGCTCTAGTTGCCGCCAGTCACTGGTGCGGCTGTGGACGATGATGGAGGCGAACCCAATCGACATGGAGGATCTACAATTCATCGAGCACATCCCCTTGAAAGAAGAGCCAACAGAAGAAGCTACTGTCGAAGAAGCTGTTCTCCAGGAGGTCACTACAAAATTTGCTCTATTATGCAAAGTTTCACCTGTGTCACCTAAAACCATTTTTCGTCATGGAAAATGTACCGGTGATGTTTTTCGGTCGTCACCTCCTCCGTCACTGAAGAGCCGTCATAAAAAATAAAAATCTTGACGGTACCACTTCCTACGTCATGCAAGATCGTATCTTAGGTGACAAGCCCAAAAATGTCACTGATGGCCGTTTTCAGTGACGGCCCAGAATATCAGCCACCATAGGCCAATCTATGGCCTAAGATCGTTTTTGGTGATGATAATCCATCATTGGTGATCGGTCCGCGGGTTTGACTGGTCGAAGATTCTGACAAGTGGGGCTAGCACTTGCTGACGTGGCTGCTTTCATGTGGGTCCACCTTGGGTTTTATCGCTGACGGTCCCATTAGTAATAAGTCGGGTCAGTTTTGACCGGTCAATGCTGCTGACATATGGGCCTAGAAGATGCTCACGTGGCTACTTACATGTGGGTCCGGACGGTGTTGACGTGGCTGGTTACAAGTGGGGACGTGACTATGGTGACGACTTCAATTTCCGTCACCAGTACCGTCACAAGTTCTAGATAGCGTCAAATTGTGCACGGTTTGATTTTGTAGGCCAATTTTAATTTGAATTGAATTCGAGAAATTTTGAAATTTAACATTACCATCACAACTTTTATTATAATAACAATGAGACTTGACATTTGTCACAACATCGATCCACTTACTAAAATGAGAATCCAAATGCCATATTATCAAGTGTAAGTGCATCTAGTGCCCCTTAGTGATTTTGGTGTATTGAAGACTTATAGGTTAAGGGACTAATGTGTTTGTGAGTGTACACAAGTATTATAAGTCTCTGAGGAGTTTGATATTTCCAAAGAAAGTCGACCCCTAAAAATGAATGTCTTCAACTGAAGACTTTGGTTTTCTTGAAGACTTTGAAAATGAGGAAATTGGTGTGACCTTGAAGATATTGATATTGATGCGAGGATTATGAAGCGTGAAGACTTTTGTTTTCGTAGTTTCATTTTCCTTTCTTGAGTCATAGGAAACACCGTACTGTTAAAGGGGATCGAGGTAATAATAAGGAAAAATTCCAAGTGATGCTCATCTCAAAGCCTACACATATCCAATCCTTTGAGTGAAGCCTTTGGAAATCTCATACAGTTCAGTCAATTTCTTCAGTGACAGAGATGGAGATCCTGGTCTCTGAGGAATTTGTTCTGACTGAGGAGTTAGGAATTCACCAGTGCGAATTGCCTATAGTGAGGAACATGATAGCCCTGAGGAATTTGAAGCTCAAATTTCCGACCGTTGCTGTGCTTCGCGCCAGCTGTCCCTAATAGCTTATCCACATAACGGTCATATCATTAGGGGCATTTATGTCTTATCATGTCGGGCTACTCCCTGGCTATAAATAGCTGCCCCCTCAACCACTAGCTGGTTGGCTGCTCTGAGAGATAGATTGACACTTGTCATTTAGAGCATCCCATCCTCCGAGGACGTTGAGAGAAAATCATCAGTGAGGAAAAACCCAAAACCCCAACACCTAAAACCCAAAGTGATTGAGCATCACTGAAGAGATTGTTCCTGTGTGGAACCGAACCTTGTTACCTTTGAATACCATGCATCTTCCAGATGGTTAGGCGTCAAGGTCTAGAGCATCCAAGAGGAATTGTGGATCACCGAGTGACCTAGTTTGTGAAGGTTTGGAAGTCACCTTGAAGACTTACCACGAGTGATTGGGCGAGGTCTGTGTGACCTTAGCTCAAAGAGAATATGGTAAGGACTGTGTGTCCTGGGACTGTTTGTCCTTTGGTTTAAATACCAAGCCGCTCCAACTAGACGTACAACTGTCACAGCAGTTGGAACTGGTCTACCAAATCACTGTCTTCACGAAGCTATTGGTTCTATTTCCTCAACCCTTTCATTTCCTCCTTTACTTGTTGATGAAATTGATCGTTACAATTTCAAGACTTTGACTGAAGACTCTCTCAATTTCCTCCATCCTATTTCTCCAGTCATCTTGTCTTCTGCATGCTTATCCTGTTTACACGCTACCTGTGCTCTGTGTATGTTTCATTTCATCATGATGACTATGCTACTGTCTTGTTATGCATGCACCTAAGTACTTATTCCGCTGCTTGTATTTCGTCACTTAGCAAATTCCTCAAGTAGTATTTCCTCTGTGACGAATTTGTAAAAATCGCCTATTCAGTCCCCTCTAGTCGATCTAATGCACTTTCAATTAGTATCAGAGCAAGGTACTCCCTTGTTCTGTATGATTTTGGTTTAACCATCTGGAGTTTTAGTTATGTCGACTGCAGGTATGATCAAGGTCTCGGCTGGGTGTCCTACCTTTGATGGGACGGACTACCCCTACTGGAAGAACAAGATGCGCATGCATCTTGAGGCAATTGACAACGATCTCTGGTACGTTGTGGAAAATGGCGTTCCCTCCATCACTCCCTCCGTGAACACTGCTGATGTGAAGAGATTCAAGCAACTCAACTCTCAAGCGAAGAATATCATATGTGGCCATCTGAGCAAAGGACAGTACGACAGAGTGAGTGCTTTGGAGACTGCAAAGCTTATCTGGGATAGGCTGTCCAAGGTCAACGAAGGATTCTCAACCCAACGTGATTCTCGAGTTGACGTTCTTCGCAATCTCTTCAACCATTTCAAAATACTTGACAACGAAAATGTTCAGCAAACCTTCGATCGCCTCACTGATATCTCCAATGAGCTTCAAGCACTCGGTGCCACTGACTTCACCGACCATGAGGTGGTGAAGAAATTATTGAGATCTCTTGATTCCTCATTCGATACACTGGAACTGATGATTCAAGAACGTGGAGACTACAAGTCACTAGATCCCGCTGATATCCTTGAGAGACTGAACACTCATGAATTCCAACTAGCTGAGAAGAGAGACCTCTACGGGCCAAGCTATGGAAGATCACGCGCACTGAAGGCCAAGGCAATTTCCTCATCTGAAGGAGAAGATTCTGACAGTAGCCTTGGTGATCCTGAGGAACTAAGCCAGGAGCTAGCAATGCTCGTGAGAAAATTCCAGAAGTTCTCAAGGCGTGGCCGCTTTGGAAGATCTTCAAGAGGTGATGACATGAGATCAGATTCTTCATCCCGCGACTACAAGAAAAGGACTTGTCACAAATGCAAGAAGCCAGGTCACTACATGGTTGATTGTCCTCAAGGGCTGAAGGAATCAAAGAAGAAGAAGTACAAGGATGACAGTTCAGATGACTCGAAGAAAAATAAGAAATCTTCAAATTCCTCATCTTCAAAGTCTTCCAAGTCTTCATCTCACAAGAAGAGCAGTTCTAGAAAGGCTCGGGCTTTTATCGGCAAGGAAATGGATTCTAAAGCTGAAGATGAAGAAAATGAGGAAGAGGAGGGATCTGAGGAGTCAAACTCTGGTGTGGCGAGCCTAGCTCTCGCTACTGTGTTCGTCAGCAAGTCCATCTTCAACTGTGAGGAAAATGACAACTCCAACTTTGCTGGTGATGGCAACGATGACTTTGCTCCCACCATTTGCTTCATGGCAAAAGGTGCCAAGGTACTCAAATATCACTCCTCTGAACCAAGTGAGGATGAATTTGATGAAAATTTCAAACCTAGCTATTCCAAACTTGCTAATATTGCCATGAAACAACAAAAAGCTTTGGAAAGGATTCAAAATTTGCTAGACAAAAGCGATGTCCTGTTGGGTGAGGAACTGAAACGAACTCAAACCTTGACTGATAATCTTCAATGACTACAGTCTAAGTTTGATAACCTTCAAGGTCGTCATGAAACACTCTTAGCCGATCATGAGAAGCTTATGAATTTCTTCAAAGAAAGCAAGATCTTGAGAAACTAAGGGTGAGTCTTGATGATCTTCAAAGGGAAAATGATTCTTTGCTTGCTCAACAGATCAGTTCCGCTCAGGAAGAATTCATTCCACCAAGTTTGAAATGCATTGAACATGAATCTGCTAAATCCTCACCTGAAAGTTTAAATGCTTCCATTGCTGCAACTTCTTCAACTATTTCTGTGGTAAAAATTTCGTCATCTGAGGATACCACAAGTATCACTGATGAAAATGCAGGGTTGAAGGAATTGTATGTGACAGGCATGTACAAAAGCCTCAAAGGGCATCAGGCTCTTTGTGATGTGCTTAAAAAGCAGATCCTCAACAGGAACCCTAGGAAAGAGGGTATTGCATTTGAGAGAAAACTCAATGCCGATGGAACCTACTGGAAACCTGAGCAGTATCCCAAAACCTCATGGGTTGCTGCAAAAGGACCTCCTATAGATCCACCTACTTTATCTGGCTTTACCTGTGAATCTTCATGTTCATCTAATGAGTCATTTGACACCACATATAAACTATTCAAAAATTAGAATGGTGAAGTATTTGCTAGATATGTTGAAACTAGCTGCAGGAACGGTCCCCCTATGAAGAAAATCTAGGTTCCCAAAAGGTGCCTTGAAAGCCTTCATGTGAATGTCCTCATGACACCACCTGCGAAGAATAGGAACCCCAGATCAAATTCTTCATATGGACCAAAGTCTTCATATGCATCAAATTCCTCATATGGATCCAAGTCCTCACATGGGTCAAATTCCTCATATGGTCATCATTGTGATAATACATTTGTTTCCTAGGGAAAATCTAAGAGTTATGAATATGTGCATTATTCTTCAAATCAATATGTTCATAAGTCCTCAAAGAATTTCTCTGCTTACTCATATGCATACTCTAACCCCTCTTCTGTGAAACGAAGTGCACTGGCTTCAATGCCACCATTCTCTTATGGAGCTCGCAGAATGATGAACTCTTTGCCACCCCTCCAGATGTGGGTGGTGAAGAAAAAGAACTAATCTCTTATGTAGGGTCAGGTCTCCAGACGAACTTGAACGTTTGAAGAATTTGCTGGAGACCTGAGAGTGCTTGAAAGGACGCAAGTTAATCATGAAGAAATGAATTACTCATTTCTCACGTCCTTATACTATTGTATCTATTGTACTGCTTGATGAAATTCTATCTGATGAATTTGATGTCATATTCTTCACTAATGAAGTATGAGTTCGTAAGATGCACTAATTCATCCGCAGGATGAATTTCTCAAAGCTACTAAGTTGGTCCTCGACAGTGGATGTACAAATCACATGACTGGTGACAAGAACTAACTGATGGACTCTGCTCTATCTCCATCACATCTGAAGCATATTACCTACACTGATAAAGGAAAAAAGCAAGGTATTGGGTCTAGGTAGGGTTGCAATCTCAAAGGATCTACACATGGACAAAGTCATGCTTGTCGAGTCCCTCGGATTCAACCTCATGTCTGTCTCAATGCTTTGTGATCTTGATATGGTTGTTGTTTTTGGCAAATATTGCTGCATAGTGCTCATGGAATCTGACAATTCCAAAGTCTTCGAAGGATTTAGGAGAGGAGACTTGTATATTGTTGATTTCTCTACAGGACCACAGCCTGCCACATGTCTACTTGCAAAAGCTTCAGAAGGCTGGCTATGGCATCGACGACTAGGTCATGCTGGCATGAGGAACTTGCACACACTAGCGAAGAAGAAGCACGTCATTGGCATTGAGGGTGTCAAATTCCTCAAAGACCATCTTTGTGGGGCTTGTGAGGATGGAAAGATGACCAGATCCAAGCATCCCTCGAAGACTATCATGACTACCACTTGTCCTTTTGAATTGCTTCACATGGACCTCTTTGGCCCCACTCATTATGCCACACTAACAAATGCATCATCTCTTTATGGCTTTGTTATTGTTGATGATTATTCTCGTTACACCTGGGTGCATATCATCACTTACAAAACTGAAGTGCATGAAGTCTTCAAACGATTTTCCTCAAGGGCCTCGACGAATTTCGGTGTGAAGATCAAGCATATCTGGAGTGACAATGGGGCCGAGTTCAGGAACACTGGTCTTGATGACTATCTTGATGAACTTGGTATTACTCATGAGTTATCTGCCCCATACACTCCTCAGCAGAATGGCGTCATCGAGCGCAAGAATAGGACTCTTGTTGAGATGGCTCGCACAATGCTTGATGAATACAAGACGCCTTGTCACTTCTGGCCTGAGGCTATTGATACTACGTGCCACATCATCAATAGGGTATATCTTCACAAATTCTTCAAGAAAACTTCATATGAGCTCCTCACTGACAAGAAACCCAATGTGATTTATTTCAAAGTCTTCGATGCTAAATGTTGGATTAGAGATCCTCATCACAATTCTAAATTTGCACCGAAAGCACATGAGGGTTTTATGCTTGGTTACGGAAAGGACTCGCACACCTACAGAGTCTTCAACAACTATCACCACAAGGTTGTTGAAACTGTAGATGTGCGGTTCGATGAGACTAACGGCTCGTAAAGAGAGCACCTACCTCCTATGCTAGATGAGGTATCTCCTGAAGAATCCATTAAGCTCAAGGCTACTGAGGATGTCATACCCACTGAAGAACCTGCTGAAGAAGTTATTCCAGACTGTGAAGAAAATCATACTGGTGCACCTGAGGAAAATGGTGCTGAAGAAAATGCTCAGCCCAATCAAAGTTGTCAACCTGCTCATCCTTACATGGCAAATGAAGTGCAGATTGAGAAAATCCTCGACGACATCAATGCACCAGGTCCTCTCACACGCACAAAAGCTTCACATTTGTCTAACTTTTGTGGGCACTTCGCTTTTGTATCTATCATTGAGCCCACCAAAGTTGGTGAGGCATTTCTGGAGCCTGAGTGGATTCAAGCTATGCAAGAGGAATTGCATCAATTCAAGCTCAACAATGTGTGGGAACTTGTCAAGCGACCAGATCCTCGCAAGCACAACATCATAGGTACCAAGTGGATCTATCACAACAAGCAAGACGAAAATGGCCAAGTGGTGAGGAATAAGGCTCGTCTTGTAGCTCAGAGCTACACACAGGTTGAAGGAATTGACTTCGATGAAACTTTTGCACCTATTGCTAAACTTGAAGCTATTCGCATATGGCTTGCTTATGCTAACCATCATAATATCATCTTATATCAAATGGATGTGAAAAGTGCATTCCTCAATGGTAAGCTTGAGGAGGAAGTATATGTTGCTTAACCCCCAGGTTTTGAAGATCCTAAGCATCATGACAAAGTCTTCAGACTCAACAAGGCCCTCTATGGCCTCAAGCAGGCCCCTCGGGCGTGGTATGATACACTAAAGGAATTCCTCATGAAGAAAGGCTTCAAACCCGGTTCACTTGACCCAACTCTTTTCACTAAAACTTATGACGATGAATTATTCGTGTGCCAAATTTATGTGGATGATATTATCTTTGGCTGTACTGACAAAGGTTATAGTGAGGAATTTGCATATATGATGAGTGAAGAATATCAAATATCTATGATGGGAGAATTGAAATTCTTCTTAGGTCTTCAAATTCGTCAACAACGCAATGGCATCTTCATATCTCAAGAGAAATACCTCAAAGATGTACTTAGGAAATTCAGCATGCAAGATTGCAAAGGCGTCAAAATCCCTATGCCCACAAATGGCCATCTATGCACCGATGAAAATGGCAAAGACTTCGATCAAAACCGCTCCATGATTGGCTCTTATTGTATCTATGTGCATCTAGGCCAGATATTATGCTTAGTGTTTGCATGTGTGCCCGATTTCAACCTACACCGAAGGAATCACACCACAAGGCTGTGAAACATATTATTCGATATCTAGCTCACACTCCAACACTTGGATTATGGTATCCCAAGGGCTCGGCTTTTGATCTCATTGGATATTCTGACTCTGACTATGCTGGTGATCGGGTGGATCGCAAGTCAAACATCAGGCACATGCCATTTCCTCGGACGATCTTTAGTATGTTGGTCCTCGAATAAGCAGAACTGTGTATCACTCTCTACTACTGAAGCTGAGTACATTGCTGCTGGTTCTTGTTGTGCTCAATTGCTGTGGATGAAGCAAACCCTCAAGGACTATGGCATCAATGCGAAGAACGTGCCTCTTTACGGCGACAACGAGAGTGCCATCAAGATTGCTCACAGCCCAGTGCAGCACTCAAAGACAAAGCACATCCAGATTCTTCATCATTTTCTTCGAGATCATGTGTTGAAGGGCGACATCTCCATCGACCACGTGAAGACTGAAGAACAACTGGCCGATATCTTCACAAAGCCCTTGGATGAAAAGAGATTTAGCAAGTTGCGGTGTGAGCTAAATATCTTAGAATCTTCGAATGTTCTTTGAAAGGACACATATCCTAACACTTATGCAAAATTGATGACTTAGATGTGCAACACACGAAGTAATGTTTTTCTTCAATCAATGAAGACTAACCCTCTAAGTGTGAAGAAATTAATGAAGAATTTGATTCTCAGAGCCCTACGACAATTGTACGCGGTGTCTGAAATCATCATTCTTATATGGTGGGTCACACCACCAACCAAAGTTGAAAATCTTCAAATTTGAGTTTTTCGTCATTTTGCAAATTCTTCAAATTTTGAAATTCCTCAAGTTTGCAATTTCTTCAAATCTTTCGACTGGTGTTCTTCATTGACTATATATATATATATATATATATATATATATATATATATATATATATATATATATATATTACAGCCAGTCTATTCTGCTAACACTTCCGAACTGCATGCTCAACGAAAGTGCACGTCATTGTTGAAGCAAGAGCACTGCAGTTCTAAGGCGAGTTAACTTCACATCGCAAAAAACTGCACACAGTTTTTTCGGTACTGTTTTCGCTCCAGTTTTTAAACCGTTTTTCGGAACGAGGCGTGTAATATATCATTGAAAAGTATGGATTAGGCGTAACTTCTCCATGTAGAAATTTTTTGGAGATTCATCCCGGTTTAAGAGTAGTTTCGAAAATAGTGCGGCGCCCGACTAGTGTCAGTGGGCGTATTTTTGTTTTTTTTCTAAACCGCTCATCGGAATGAAGCAAACGATACGCCGTTGGAAAGATATCGTCGAGGCGCAACTTTTTCATATATATTTCTTTCTCTAATTTGTTACGGTTTAAAAGCAGTTTCAAATTTACTAAATTGCAGAATTCTATTTTTCAAAATTTTCAATTTGATTGGTACTGCTTTCGCCTTAGTTTTTTAACCGTTTGCCGAAATGAGGTGTGTGATAGGCCGTTGAAAAGCTACAGACAAGGTGCAACTTTCATATGTAGAAATATTTTTGAGATTCCTTACGGTTTTAAGTTAATTTTGAAAATCGTGTGGCGGACGACGAGTGGCAGCGGGCATTTTTTCATGAAATTTTTACAAACCACTAATCGGAATGATTCAAATGATAGGCCATTGGAAAGATATTAACAAGACACGACTTTTTCATGTAGAACACACTCTCTAATTCCTTACGGTTTAAGAGCAGTTTTGATTTTACCGAAATGCGGACACTCTGTTTTTTGCGACACCAAAATCAACGAGTGAACCGCATCGGACAGAAAACCTCACTGCTTCAGACTGAAAACCGCACTGCATCAAACGGGCAGGCGAACTGCATGGTTTCTTCAATTTTTCAGGATGAGGAAGTGGACCGCGACACTACCTGAAAGTGAACCGCATGAGTTTTTTGTTGTCTTTTTTCCCAACTTTTTTATAAACTATAGTGGATGGCAGAGATGAGGGAAAGTGAACCGCGACATCCATCGAAGTGAACTACATAATTATTTTGTCGTTTTTTTAACTTTTTTTGTAAATTCATTTGTACTACATGGCCAATGTTACCGAGCTGCATCACTCATCTTTTTTTCTTTTTCTGTTTTTCTCTTAAGTGAACCACCAAAGAGGGAACTGCATCAACAAATAATACAATGGATTGCATCTCGAGAAGCCCACAAATTACATCCAAAAATATTTTTTCAAGCCCACAAACTGCATAACATCATTTAAAAAAATAACTGCACAACATGGACATCTCGAACCGCACGCCCGGGCTAGCCGAACTACATGTCATGGTCGCACTCTAAGATCTCGTCCCTATTTTCAGGTATTTTTTCCAGTGAACCACCAAGCAAGGTGAGTTGAACTTCTTTAAAAAAAACAAGAAAATGAATTGTTGAATTCCATAGCGTGCACCACCGAACTGCACACCACGCCCCTCACTACTTTCAAACTACATAGAGTGCACCACCGAACTGCAATAAGTGTTTGAAACACAAACATTTTTAGATTTAGATCCTTGATCCTAGCAAAAAAACATGCCTCAAATGAACTGCATGATTTGCACGGGAGAGCACCACCATCGACGAAGCCGCTGACGTCGGTGGCGCTGCTCGCTAGCCAAATCGGCAGTGGAAGAGAGGGAGAGAGTCGCCTGTGAGGGAGGGAAGTCGTGGTTGCAGATGTAGCACCACAGATGGCGGTCGTAGGTGGTGGGGCTGGGATCGATCGCGCGGGGGTACGAGGCTGCATCCGCCGGCAGCAACCACTTGAGGCGCCGCACCCGTCGGCTGCGTCCTACGAGCGCCAGAGAAAGGTGGAGGAGGGTGCGGGGTGAAGCAGCGGGCCGGGGGCGGAGTATCACATCGGTGGTGCGGCGGGGAGCCCCTGCTCCTGGTGGGGGCGATGGCCGGCGATCGGATTCATTGTCTGAGGGGCGCGGCAGGCCGGATCCGTCGCCTAGGCGGCGTGACGGGGCCGGATCCGTCGTGTGCGGTGGGGCGGCATCAGTCGCGCTGGCTAGCACCAGAGGGAGGTGGCAGGGCTTGGTGGGTGGCCGGGGGGCACGGGGCGTGGTGGGGTACGGGCTGGGTGGGTGGTGGTGGGCGTGGGGAGAGGTGGTGGGGCGGGGCGGGGGCCGAGGTGATGCGGCTACCCGGGGAGGGAGGTGGAGCGGCAGCGCAGGGAGGGAGGTGGTGCGGCGGCGGTGCAGGGAGGGAGGTGATGCGGCGACGGGCTCGGAGGGGGATATCAGGGAGAGAGAGAGGGGAGTGGGGATGACGAGAGGATAAGGTGGGGTGGTGCAGTTTGGTTCGTTCTAGTTTGTGGGATGGTGTGGGGCGTGGGTTCGGTTCGGTTCGCTGTTGCGTTGTAGCTCGAAACTGTTAGTAAAATAAGCCTCGTGTTATGAGAATAAGACTCTTAAAGGTGTTATTAGAATAGACCCACCCTATATATATATACATATACATACATTTGAGTTTTCAATGTCCTCAACAACATTCACTTATCGCTAATTCTTCAAGTTGATTTTCTTCTAAGTGAATGTGATCGGACCCGTTCCCCCTCTATGCTAAACTCAACCCAGTTTGTTCATAAATTCTTCATGTGCGTTCTATTTGAAACCCGTTCAAAGTCTTCACTGTGTCCTTGACAGCTGAAGAATTTGCAAACGAAACATTAAAAATTTCATATCAAATTTTGGTTGTTGCCGCTCAAACCGTTCCACTTCCCACGACGGAATAAAATACTCACCCATGATCTCCACCTCTCAGTACGTGGGTGACACATGTCGTTAGGATATCAAGGGTCAGGGGCATGTTCGTCCAAAATCTTCTGGCGAACAGTTTTTCACTGCGGCTATAAATACCCCTTACCCTTCTCTGACCTCATTTACTCCGCTCGACTGTAACTCTCCTTACTCGAACTCAGACCTAGCGCCGCCGCTAACTTCCATCATCGCCGGTGAGGAAGAGCTTCACTGCCTCGACCTCGTCGCCGTCGTACTCGTGCCGGCCGTGGGTATCTTCACTCCGTCGCCACCGTAGTTGTCTCCCGTCGCCGAGTTAGGGCGTGGGAGATCTGGACAGACGAACTTCTCCATCTCAACTCCCAGTTCGTCGTGTTCTTCATCAAGGGTAATTAAAATCTGATTTTACTGCCCTACTTTGATTCTTATGTTTTTCACAAAATCCTCAAAAGGAGTTTATTCTTCAACTATCCACTCCTTAAACACCGTAATGCTTCTTTTCCTTGATTTCTTTCTCTAAGCTATGATTTTCCTCAAGATTCCTCAATTGTGTGGATTTTCTAATCTGTACAACTCTGGAACCTGAGTCAAGAACGCTTAGTGAAATTCCTCAAGACATCTATGGTCAACTTCCTCAACTTGATACTTTTTGAAAAAATTCTGAGAACGCATATGACCTCTCCAAATTCTTCGCACCTATACTCTGTTCACAGGTACAAAATGTCTGCTGATGAATCTCTAGGTTCTCATCAACTTAACTCATTTGCAGCGTACCTCGAAGAAAAATTGCATACCTCCTCAGAATCATCAAACGTTCAAAATCCTCAAGTGAGGAAAATGGCACATGGGAAGAGACCTCAGAAAGGAGGAAAGAGGCTAGAGACAAACACCGCATTTGAAATCCCTGAGGATATCTATGATGAATATTGCACACCAGATGAATAAACTTATGGGAAAGAAAATAAGAATAAGCACAAGGTGCGCATTCAGAGGATTGAAAGAAGATGAGCTAAGGAATGCAAGGAATATCGCTATGTTACTCCCAAATACATGAAGAAATTTGCTGTTATTCCTCCATGTCCAAGACCACCTTTGGCAGCTGGCCAGATAGCTGATCCCACCAGCATCAAGCGTGGCGAGGAATTTCTGAAGGAATGGGCAAAGAGCCAAGCAAAACTTCAAAAGATGGCTGCTGAGGCTGTGAGTAAATTCAATGAGGACTATCAAGCTGCTGCTGCTGCTGAGGCCTCTGCAAGCAAAGCCACACCCAAGAAGGCGATGCACAAGAAACCAGCTTTGAAGCCAAAATCTTCAAGCTCAATGCCCTCACGGCCAAGTTCCTCAACAGCAAAGCCCTTAGGGCAAATACCTCAAGCAACTTCCTCAAGGGCAGCACCAATTCCCTCAGTTGCTGCAAAATCCTCAACTGTTGCCGCAAAGTCCTCAACACCTATGCATCTTGCAATGTGTCAGCGGACTGCTGGATTTTTAGTTGCCTCAGGGGCATCTGCAACTTCCTCAGGTCAACCACAATCCTCAAGTGGTCCAACTTTGTTGAAGGTCAAGTCCACTGCTGGACGTGGCAAGAGGCCAGGTCCTCATAAGAAGAAAGTGGGTTTCCACGTTCCATCTGATGATGATGAAGCTGATGATGAAGAACTTGCTGAAATCATCAGAGATAGACAACAAAGGGCTGCAAGAGCCAAAGGCAGCTCTGTGCCTCTTATGCTGGATCTGAAGAAGATCCTCAACTTCATTGACATATGGCACAAGGATCCAAACACTCCACTCCCTGACCTGAACTTGACTCCTGGACAGAGTCACATGCTGACCGCCTTCATAGACGAAGAAAATGGAAATTTGAGAAGGCCAGGAGAGTAAAGAAGGACCAGTACAAGAAGGAGCAATTTCTGAGGAACAACGTTCTCACTTTGTCTCCTGAAGAACTTGTCAATGTTCAGAAGGAAATCAAAGTCCTCAGTGATGAATTTGACCGATACCATGCGGATTGGCTCATTGCTAAGGTGAGATTTGTCAACCTCTCCAAGAACCTCAAGGTAAATGTTGCAGCTCCATCACAACGGGAAATTTCTCAGGCTGAAGCATCTACTCAGCCTACTGATGAAACTGCAAGCGCAGCTGAAGAAATTCAGGCTGCTGAAGAAAGTACCAGGGCCGCTGAAGAAATTCCATCTCCTGAAGAAACTGTCAGGGCAACCACCAATGTTGCGCCGGAAGAACAACCAAGGCCAGCTGAAGAAACTACTGAGCCTGAAGAAACTGAGAATGCCAGGGTGACTGCATCAGTCGTGCCTGAAGAAAATGCACCAACTTCATCTGCTGCTCCCGCAAAATCTTCAAAGGTGAAGAAAACCACACTTCCTTCTGCATCAGAAGTGAAGAAAACAAAGGCTGCAGAGAAGGAAGCCACGAAGAAAAGAAAAAGCATCAACCTATGCAGAGTCCTTAGCTCCCAAGAAAGTGAGGACTTTGACGAGCTCATTCAGTGAACCAATTGATGCTGTTCCAATTTCAATTGTGCCATCAAAGGAATTAGTTCCGTTTGGTGAAGAATATGTCATTCCCGATGATGACATTGATGAAGAAAATCCTTCTGCTTCTTCTTCAGAGTAGTTGGGTGAAGAAATTGAAGTGGATGTTGTTGTCTCAACTCCACTAGTATTTTCGCCTATGCCTCAGTTCACTGCTGAAGAGGTGGGCATCGAAGAAATTGATGAGGATGCAGATATTGGCTCAACCACCCCTATTCTGAATGATGATTATTGGGAAAATCTTCACCCCAATTCTCCAATCGCCACACCTCTACATCAAATTCCTCAGTCCCCTGTGCAAATTGAAGAAATATTGACAGGGTCTGAAGGACGTCAAACTTCTCTCCAGTCCATTCCTGAAGAAATTCCAGCTGCATCAGCTGAAGAAATGGAGAACCAGATTGCTGCTAATGAAACTACCGCTTCAATTCCTCAGTTGGCAGCACCAGAAGTTGTGCCTGAAGAGATTGTGAGGCCTTCTACTGCAAATCTTCAGCCCAAGCCTCAAAATCCTCTGTCTGGCACAAAGAGGCCTAAATTCAAGAATGCCGATTTCTTTGCTGAGCATCATTTCTTCACTGATGACAATCCTTATAACTCAGCAAGACTAAGGCGCAAGAGGTTTTGGACTGCAAGTCAGATGAACTTTTATGCCTCTGTTCTGTTTGACAAGGACAAAGTCTTCCAACACCGTCAAATTCCTCATGTGGATATGGAGTCCATTCCATGCTTTCAACTTGTTCTGAATGTTCTTCACGAAGATGGACTCCTCAATTTCGGTGCTGACATTTGTGACTGGAATGAAGAGCTAATTCTTCAGTTCTATGCAAGTCTGCACCTCACTGGCAATGTTGCTGATGTCAATTCATGGGTTCTAGAATGGATGACTGAAAACACTCACTATAAAGCTCCAGCCTCTGAATTACTTCATGCCATCCCAGTCAGCCCTCCTGCAGAAGGTGCAAGGCTTATCTAGGAAGAACCTGAACTTCAAAATCATCTCATGCAAGTGTTGATGAAGCCTTTGCGGCTAGGCCAAGCTCCAAGAACCACTTTTCTCGTGAAATATTTGTTGTATGTGCCAAGGACAGTCTACCGCATATTGACCAAAACCCTCAGTCCGATCAAAGCCACAATTCTGAAGAAGAAGAAGTTGTTGGCATCATGAAGAATCTGCTATTCAACATCATTCATGGTATTCCCATTAACTATCAAGATTTCTTCATGAGGACTTTGGCCAATGTTGCGCTGTCGCCGTTTGAATTGAATCCTCATGCTCCTTGGATAATGAAATTCATCAGAACCAGGTCTGCAATTCCATACAAGGCTGACTTTCAGAATCACCTCAGCTTTCCGCCTCCTATTGAAGTCCTCAAAAGGACTATTTCCTCAATTGATGAAAAAGGCAAAGCTGTTGTTATTGATGAAGGCACTTGTCCATTGGATGGCAATTTCGTAAGGTTGCATCTTACTCCACCAATGATGACTCTGCAACTCAAGACTCTGCTGCTAAAGCCACCAAACAAAATCCTCAAGCCACTGCCCCTCATGTGATGACAAATCGTGAGCTGCTTCTAAGTCTTCACCAAAAAGTCGATCGCAATCACAAGTGGGTCAAGCGTCAATTTGGCTCAATTCTTCAGAACATGACTGTTACTCAGAACACTATGAAGAAGAATCATTACTATGCTCATGAAATCTTCGATCGCACTTGGGCCATACTTTCTCATCTTTAGAGTGATGAAGACCTCAAGCAGATGGACTTTCACCAGAACTTTGACTGGTCTCATCCTCCTTCGAAGAAATTCAAGAAGGTGATAGTTCCGCAGTTGGTTACAAGTTCATTTTCTTCATCGCATGAGACGGATGAAGCTGGGGATCTTGATAACACTACGGTAGGCCCTACCTCAACAAACGACCCTGACAATGCTGGCGCTCCTCCACCAACCTCAAGCTGATATTCTTCAGGGGCGTTAGTCCTCATTTTTCATCCCTTTTGGTCATTTGATGACAAAGGGGGAGAAATTTGAGTTAGTCTTCAAGCGGGTCTCTATATATGGGTTGTTTTTTTCTTTAAGTTACAACTCTCGCTCTTCTGAGGTGTTTGTTTGATGAGTTGTAAACTTAAGTCCGATGGTGGTCTGATACTTTTGAACTGCCTTCTGCATGCTTATTTCCTCAAGTACTTTAATGCACGCATGCTGAATATTCGTCAGACACCATTTTCCATCATGCATTTCAAATTCCTCATACTATATGTTAAATGCATGAATGGATTACAAGATATAGGGGGAGATCTCCAAGATTTTATCCTACCATGTGCATTTGCAGTCCAAAGCAAATTCCTCAATATGCACATCTTTAGGGGGAGTTCTTCTATATCATGGAATCAAATTCCTCAAAATCAGTACTTACACTTCATATGTGTATCCCCATTGAAAACTTAACCTATTTGTCATCAATTACCAAAAAGGGGGAGATTGTAAGTGCATCTAGTGCCCCTTAGTGATTTTGGTGTATAGAAGACTTATAGGTTAAGGGACTAAAGTGTTTGGGAGTGTACACAGGTATTATAAGTCTCTGAGGAGTTTGATATTTTTGAAGAAAGTCGACCCCTAAAAATGAATGTCTTCAACTAAAGACTTTGGTTTTATTGAAGACTTTGAAAATGAGGAAATTGGTGTGACCTTGAAGATATTGATATTGATGCGAGGATTATGAAGCATGAAGACTTTTGTTTTCGTAGATTCATTTTCCTTTCTTGAGTCATAGGAAACATCGTACTGTTAAAGCAGGTCGAGGTAATACTAAGGAAAATTTTCCAAGTGATGCTCATCTCAAAGCCTACACATATCCAATCCTTCGAGTGAAGCCTTTGGAAATCTCATATAGTTCAGTCAATTTCTTCAGTGACAGAGACGAAGATCTTCTGGGCTCTGAGGAATTTGTTCTGACTGAGGAGTTTGGAATTCGCCAGTGCGAATTGCCTATAGTGAGGAACATGATAGCCCTGAGGAATTTGAGAGCTCAAATTTCCGACCGTTGCTGTGCTTCGCGCCAGCTGTCCCAAATATCTTATCCACATAACGGTCATATCATTAGGGGCATTTATGTCTTATCATGTTGGGCTCGTCCCTGGCTATAAATAGCCGCCCCTCAACCACTAGCTGGTGGGCTGCTCCAAGAGATAGATTGACACTTGTCATTTAGAGCATCCCAGCCTCCGAGGACTTTGAGAGAAAATCATCAGCGAGGAAAAACCCAAAACCCCAACACCTAAAACCCAAAGTGATTGAGCATCACTGAAGAGATTGTTCCTATGTGGAACCGACGCTTGTTACGTTTGAGGACTGTGCATCTTCCAGACGGTTAGGCGTCAAGGTCTAGAGCATCCAAGAGGAATTGTGGATCGTGGAGTGACCTAGTCTGTGAAGGTTTGGAAGTCACCTTGAAGACTTACCATGAGTGATTGGGCGAGGTCTGTGTGACCTTAGCTCAAGGAGAATACGGTAAGGACTGTGTGTCCTTTGGTTTAAATACCAAGCCGCTCCAACCATACGTACAACTGTCACAGCAATTGGAACTGGTCTACCAAAACACTGTCTTCACCAAGATACTGGTTCTATTTCCTCAACCCTTTCATTTCCTCGTTTACTTGTTGATGAAATTGATCGTTACTGTTTGACGACTTTGATTGAAGACTCTCTCAATTTCCTCAGTCCTATTTCTTCAGTCATCTTGTCTTCTGCATGCTTATCCTGTTTACACACTACCTGTGCTCTGTGTATGTTTTCATTTCATCATGATGACTATGCTACTATCTTGTTATGCATACACCTGAGTACTTATTCCGCTGCTTGTATTTCGTCACTTAGCAAATTCCTCAAGTAGTATTTCCTCTGTGATGAATTTGTAAAAATTGCCTATTCGCCCCCCTCTAGTCGATATACCGCACTTTCATCAAGCATGAGAAATAAGACACGGGAGAAGGCATTATGACAAACAGTAGTGCACCATCAGTGATTGATAGGTTGTCACACAGTCTCCTATGAACACTGAGATGACTTCCTTAAGAGGTGAATAGAATTCCCTCCATTTCTTGTAGATTTTTTTCAAAGCCTCTAATTTTTCTCTCCTGATCCATCTTGATAACTTCTATCTCTAGTTGTTGTTTCCTTTTGAGCTCTTCGATTTCCTGCATCTGTGCAATAAGCAGGGCATTTAGATTTGCTGCAAATGTGCCATTTGCCAGTTTTGTGTCTGTCCCATGTGCTGTAATCTTTGCTTCTAGCTCATGGATGCATTGTTCAGAGGATGAATTATGTGATGAGACTCCAAAGCTTGAAAGTAACGTGGCGGAGGAGCTCTTTTCCTGAACAATCTGCACATTGGGTACTTCTGACAGAACTTCTTGTAAATGTGCCCTCTTTGTGGTCTGCATCATGATTGAAAGCGTTGTTCGTGCACTATTAGTACATTACTTTTGAAGCCAAAACATTATAAATTACTTACGAGTGCTTCTTCTGCAATTTGTGTCATACTGGAATCCTTCTCAATGGTGTGGGAGTTTCCATGAAACTCTGAACTGGATGCTCTCTTCTTGCTGTTTTGGCCTTATGGAAATAAGGATACTCGCATCAATACTGCATATCATGTAATAATTAAAACTATGAAAGATTTCAATAACTTATTTAAATTCTTACCATAGAGTTATGACGGGTGTCATATTCTTAACTACTAGATGTACCGCTTACCACCACATCATGTATGTTTGCTTTTCTCTTATCATAAAATTCTTACGACATGAAGCAAAAGCTTAGAATGACAGGGAGTGCATAAGTATGAAATCTCAAGAGGAAGCCGAAGTATTATGTACGATTTCTGACCTTGTTCAAACATTTGGTCATAAAGTCATATTTTATGGTGTAAAATACTAATCCCAAATTCTTCTGCAAATTACCCCTCAAGTCAATTCCGAGCTGCCTAAAGAAATCATGTACCCATGAAAGTTAGAACATATGCAGTTCATGGTTTAATATATGTGTTATAGCAGAATTGCATAATACAGATGCATGTCAAATTAGCAAAGTAAGTTTACCTTGTAAATAGCTGGGGTCCATATATTCTTTTTTGTAACTGAAGATGAAGGTACATATTCATCCATGTCAACATCATAGACATCAGCTTCCTCCTCTGAATTGTTTTCTCAATCATCACCTGTTTGCACACTAGCATGCAGAAAAGAATGTGATATACAAGTGAAATCTAGTGGACCAATGGTACCAGCACAATGTATCTTCATGCGTGCAGACATTCAAGCAGCATTGTCCTTCATTGTTTCTGCCAGTAGCTACTCGTATACTTTTGTTGATTTGCTGGTAGCAGCTAAGAATCAAAGACTAGTTATTCATGTCCATGTTCATCATTGATGCGAATAATTATGTTTCAGTTATCAAATAATCTTCAAATACACAAGTATCAGCAAATAATCAGGATCTGCCTAATAAGGACATGTGAAGTGAACTAGATCCCTAGATTGAATGAACTGCAGTACGGACCATAATACATACAACAAAATTGAGTTGATCTAGAAGAATTGAAAGGTGCAAGTACACCAAAAGGCCAAAAATGAAGCACATGTATAAATCCAGATGGGTTCACAAACATAGATAGGGTTGTGGGATGGGGATGGCGGGAGAGGAACTTCTAACCTGGTAGTGTATGATAAGGTTATTGGGTAGACGGCGGAGATTTGCGGACTTTCTTGGAACAGAGTGTCCCGGCCATCATGTTCACCGAAGATGGAGCCATAGGTCTCCAAGAGGGCGGCAGATCTGAGGGAGAAGAGAGGGATGAGGGAGCGGTGAAAGTCAAGTCATGGGTATTTAAGAGGAGGTGTTGAAAATTGAGTGCGTCATTCAAAATCTATGGAGGGAATGAAAACAGTGGTGGGAGCAAAAATTAGGAGGGAAAGACATTTTTTTCTTTTGAGTCATGCAGAGAATGACAAATCGGGCCGGTCATAAATATTCAAGTCATTGTACGAAATAGACATGACAACCATTCGGGTTTCCCATCCATTTTTCATTGAAAAAAACAAACCAGCTGAATTGTTGGTCAAAAAAATGTACACTCTGTCAAGTTGTATTATTGTGTCCCTATTGGTGAGGTCAAAAAGCCTCTCAACGAATTGCAAATGTTTGGTTTGTCGTCTGCTTATGAATGGGTTTAATCCACCACAATGTGATACGTGATTTGACGGGAGAGGTTTGTGATGAACATGCCTTTAAATTGTACATGTGACATGGACAATATTGAGCACGGATCATGTCTTATTCCATTGATGATCACAAGTTTGAGCTCACATTTGAACTTGCCACGTGATGATGTGGACTCGGGATTTACTAAGACATGATCCTTTTGAATCACCTTGTGAGAATAGTATTTTAAAATTCATGCACACAAGGTCTCCATGATGTAGGAACCACATTGTACATGTCTTGCGCACTCGCTAACGTCGCATATCTCATTTGCTTGTACTTGGTCACCATTGGGTTTTCTTTCCATTGCACATTTTGACGGGAGAGGTTTGCGATGGATGGAACTTGACACTTTCCATGTGACATGGATACTATTGAGCACGTATGATGTCTTATTCCATTGATGATCACAAGTTCAACCTCACACTTGAACTTTCCACGTGACGATGTGGACTCGCGGTTTACTAACACATGATCATTTTGAATCACCTTATGAGAGTAGCAGTTTAAAAGTCATGCACACAAGGTCTCCATGATGTAGCTGTTGGAAATAAGCCCTAGAGGCAATAATATTGTATTATTATATTTCTATGTTCATAATTGTGAGTTAAAATTCTATGCTATAACTGCTATGATCCTCGAATATGCGATTCAGTGGAAAACTCATATGCACATGTGGAATGATAAATGGTAAAGTAAGATTCCTAGTCTCGCCTCTAAGACTGGCTCAAGTATCGTTGGTGATCATGCGGCAAGCCAGGCGGCCGTGGGACCGTTGAGCATTCTGCTCAAACTCAGCCAAGAGCTCATACTGCTCCACCACTATTGGGGCAGTCTTGCAACTCGGCTTGGCCTACAAGATGAACAGCGGCAGATCCTCCTAGACATCAGCCTCTAACAACTCCTGGTCATCCACCTGCTCATCCTCGTCATCCACTGGAATCGTCAGATTCATGTCTACCAACGAAGCGAAAATCTCCATACCCCCTGATAGCCCACCTCTTCTGCAACCTCCTCCTATGCGATGATCTCCAAATCCCCCTGGTAGTTGTCCTCTTCTGCATGCTCCTCCTACTCATGCTCCTCGTTAGAATCCTCCATCCACTCATACTCCTCATCAGAATCCTCTTCCTCCTCCTCCTCGTTAGAATCCTATTCCTCCTCCTTCTCGTTAGCATCCTCTTCCTCCTCCTCCTCCTCATTGTCTGCATCCTCCTCTTGTGTTTCCTTGTCGACAATGTCGATAATATGCAAATTTACTGGCCCTTTCACCTCTGTATTTGGCAACGAGAGGCGGGAGCGGTACTCATACCTGCGAGCTCTCTATCGAGGATTCGGTGACTCCATCGGGTCTACCATTGCCCTGAGGAGAATCTCAATTGAGATTGCCCCCTTGTCTCCAGGAACCATCTGCTTCAGCTCATCCCTAGTCACTTCCAAGGTCAGGCCCAGCTAGTGCATCACGAGAGTGTTCATGCTCGGAAATCAGGAGCATATTTCCTTGCATTTTGCCATCAGCTGCTCTTCTCCAGCGCAGAACTCTTCCATCGCCCTCTTCCATCCAGGAATTGCTAGCCATCAATCAAATACAAAATTTGCAAATCAAATAATTAAAAACGAACTACATTATTTGGATAAAAATTACCACACAATCTAGAATGGTCTTATATGAAAGAATCCTAATTTCTAGGGTATTATATTTCCAAACTAGCAGCAACGAGTTCCACTCGCACAAATCCAATCCTAAATAAACATTGATACTGATTGAAAACTAGAGGAACTCAACGAACAACAATTCAATCGCTCAATCGCCCATTCAATCGACTATTAATAGAATCCTAATCACTAGGGTTTCAATTAGAAACGTACCAACCGCCCAACTATCATGCACGGTTCCTGTAGATGGGCCGAAGGGCTGTGCCGTAGCACCACATCACTTCACCATCGAAGCTTAGGCGGATGGTCGGATTCGACGGCAGGCTTACTAGGGGCATGGGGGCGGCAGGGTTGCTAGGGGCATGGGGGCGACGAAGCTGCCAGGGGCACAGTGGCGGCGGCGACTGCGTTGGTCTGTGTGGGGGATGCGCCTAGTCGCGTGGTGATACGTATCCAACGTATCTATAATTGTTATTGTTTCATGCTACTATATTATCAATCTTGGATGCTTTATATGCATTTTTATGCTATTTTATATCATTTTTCAGACTAACCTATTAACCTAGTGCCCAATGCCAGTTACTTTTTTTCGCTTGTTTTTGCCTTTTCAGAAAATCAGTACCAAATGAAGTCCGAACATGATGATTTTTTCTGCACCAGAAGGGACCTTAGAAGGTTCCGGAGGAGGCCAGAAGACCTACGGGAGAGCCACGAGCTCACAGGGCATGCCCCAGGGTGGTAGGTGCGCCCCTGAGCTTGTGGGCCCCATGTAGCTCCATTTGACCTAATTCCACCTCTATAAATTCATATATATTCTGAAACCAACATAGATCCACCCAAAACGCTTTTTTCGCGGCCGCAAGCATCTGTTCTTCTGTGATCCCATCTGGAGGCCTTTTCAAGTACTCTACCGGAGGGGGAATCAATCATGAAGGGCTTCTACATCATCCTTGTTGCCTTCCGATGATGCGTGAGTTGTTCAACACATTTCTACGGGTCCATAGATAGTAGCTAGATAGCTTCTTCTCTCTCTTTGATCTTCAATACCATGTTCTCCTCGATCTGCCTGGATTTCTATCCAATGTAATCTTCTTTTGCGGTGTGTTTGCTGGGATCCGATGAATTGTGGGTTTATGATCAGATTATTCATTGAAAGTAATTGAGTCTTTTCTGAACTTTATTATGCATGATTGTTATAGCTTTGTATTTCTCTCCAATCTATCTGTTTGGTTTGGCCAACTAGATTGATTTATCTTAAGTGGGGGAGGCACTTTCTAATGTGTTCAATCTTGTGGTGTCCTCATCCAGTGACTGAAGGGGTAGCGAGGCATGTATTGTATTGTTGCTATTAAGGGTAAAACGATGGGGTTTATTCATATTGATTGGGTTTACTTTGTCTTCATCATGTCATCTTGGTTAAGGCGTCACTCTGTTTGTCATGAACTTAATACCATAGATGCATGTTGGATAGCGGTCGATTGGTGGAGTAATAGTACTAGATGCAGGTAGGAGTCAGACTACTTTTCACGGACGTGATGCCTATATACATGACCATTGCCATGAATATGTCATAACTACGCACTTTTCTATCAATTGCCTAACAGAAATTTGTTTACCCACCGTATGCTATGTGTTCGAGAGGGAGGCCTCTAGTGAAAAATATGGCCCTCGGGTCCACTTTAATCATATTAAAAAAACTAAATCACCTTGCTGCAATTTATTTACTTTTATTTTGTTTTGCAATTTATCTATCTACCTATACAAGATTCGATCCTTGCAAGTAACACGTTCAAGGGTATTGACAACCCTCTTGCCTGCATTGGGTGCAAGTGTTTGCTTTTGTTTGTTCAGGTGCTGTTCACAAGGATTTGCGTGATTCTCCTTTTGGTTCCTGCTACTTGTGAGCTGCATTGGTATTTCCCCAAAGAGGAGAGGATGATGCAATACAGTAGAGATAAGTATTTCCCTCAGTTAAGAACCAAGGTTATCAATCTAGTAGGAGAACCACGCAACACCTTGTTAGCAGTACCTACATAAAAAATAACAAATACTTACACCCAACACAAACAAGGGGTTGTCAATCCCTTGGCGATTAATTGCAAGGATCAAATCTCGTAATGATATATATATAAACAAAACCACAAAATAAAATAACATAAATAAAATTGCATCAAGATATTTTTGTGTTTTAATATATGATAAAGATAAGACCTGAGGGCCATCGTTTTCACTAGAGGCTTCTCTATTGAACATAGCATACGGTGGGTAAACAAATTACTATTGGGCAATTGATAGAAAAACGAATAATCGTGACGATATCTAAGGCAATGAACATGTATATAGGCATCACGTCTGAGACAAGTAGACCGACTCCTGCCTGCATCTACTACTATTAGTCCACACATCGACCGCTATCCAGCATGCATCTAGAGTATTAAGTTCATAAAGAACGGAGTAATGCCTTAACCAAGATGACATGATGTAGACAAAGTAAACTCAATTAATATGAATAAACCCCATCTTATTTATCCTTAATGGCAATGATACAAATACGTGTCATGTCCCTTTCTGTCACTGGGATTGAGCAACGCAAGATCGAACCCATCACAAAGCACCTCTCCCATTGCAAGATAAATCAATCTAGTTGGCCAAACCAAATGGATAGATCGGAGAGAAATACAAAGCTATAATAATCATGCATATAAGAATTCAGAAAAGTCTCAAATAATATTTATGGATAATCTTATCATAAACCCACAATTCATGGGATTCCGACAAACACACCGTGAAAAGAATTACATTGAATAGAACTCTAAGAACATCAGGAGAACGTTGTATTGAAGATCAAAGAGAGAGAAGAAGCCATCTAGCTACTAGCTATGGACCCGTAGGTCTATGGTAAACTACTCACACATCAACGGAAGGGCATCAAGGATGATGTAGAGCGCCTCCGTGATTGATTCCCCCTCCGGCAGTTGCCGGAGAAGGCCTCCAGATGGGATCTCACGAGAATAGAAACTTGCGGCAGCGGAAAAATTAATTCGCGTGGCTCTCTGATGTATGGGGAATATTTGAGAATTTATAGAGGCAGAATTAGGTCAAGAGGTGACACGAGGGTCCCACAAGCCTGGGGGCGAGCCTCCCGAGCTTGTCGCTCCCTCGTGGCTCATCTGGTCTTCTCCCAAACCTTCTAGGGTCTCTTCTGCTCCAGAAAAAATTAATCCAATTTTTTTTTCTCTGTTTGGACTCTATTTGATATTGATTTCCTGAAAAGCCAAAGACAAGCAAAAAACAACAACTGGCACTGGGCACTAAGTTAATAGGCTAGTCCAAAAGTTGATATATAATTGCATAATAAACATCCAAGATTGATACTATAACGGCATGGAACAATAAAAAATTATAGATACATTGGAGATGTATCAAGCATCCTCAAGCTTAATTCATGCTCGTCCTCGAGTAGGTAAATGATAAAAACAGAATTTTTGATGTGGAATGCTACCTATCATATTCACCATGTAATCTTTCTTTTGCGGCATGAATATTGAGATTAGAATGATTCAAAGCAATAGTCTATAATTTGACATAAACACATAAATACTCAGGCATACTAACAAACAATCATGTCTTTCGAAATATCAATGCTAAAAACGTTATCCCAAGCCCGTCATGCTCAATCATTGATCCATTCATGAAACACACACAATATTAACTACACCCAATCAACAAGTATGACAATAGTGCTCTCTAGTTGGTGCTTATAAGAGAAGGTGATGACTCAAAAATAAAAATAACATAGATAGGCCCTTCACAGAGGGAAATAGAGATTTGTAGAGGTGCCAGAGCTCAAAGCTTAAAACAAAGATAAATTATTTGAGAGGCATGCTTTTCCTGTCAACGTCACGACCGAAAGTTCCCAATATCTTCCATGCTAGACACATTATAGGCGGTTCCCAAACAAAAAATAAAGTTTTACCCCCCTCCACCATTCTTTCACAATCCATGGCTAGCCGTATCCACGGGTGCCTTCCAATCTTTCAACTTTCCAGGGGGGGTTATTATTATTTTTATTATTCATTTTGATTCGTTATGGGACTGGGCATCCCTATTACCTGCCACTTTTTATCATGCAATGACAAGTGAATAAACACTCATCGTGAGAATAACCCATCTGGCATGAAAGATATTGGCCACCCCCTGTCGCTCCATGAGCGGTACGGGTGCGCAAAACGGATAATTATTTGAATGATTTGAGTTGGCACATGCAAATTTACTTGGAATGACATGTAAATACCGCACATAGGTAGGTATGGTGGACTCATATGGAAAACAAAAATGGTCATAAACATGCATTAAGAATAACTAACACTGAATAATGAACCATAAGTAGGATATGACTTTATTGCATAACTATTGACTTTACGTGCATGCTTAGGGAATCAGAAACCTTAACACCAATATTCTTACTAAACCACAATTACTCACTAGCACAACCCACATATCATCATCGTCATATCGCAAAACTATTGCAAGGAATCAAACTTATCATATTCAGTAATCTAGATGAAAGTTTTGATTATATCCCTCTTGAATATCTATCATATTAAGACCAAATTCATAACTTGTGCATATTGCCATTGCTATTATCAACTCTCAAAATAATATAATTGAAGCATGAGAATGCAACTATTTCTTTAAAATATAAACACCACCGTGCTCAAAAAGATATAAGTGAAGTACTAGAGCAACTGCCTAGCTCAAAAGATATAAGTGAAGCACATAGAGTATTCTAACAAATCATGATAAATGTGTGTACCTCTCAAAAAGGTGTGTCCAGCAAAGATGATTGTGGCAAACTAAAAAGCAAACAAATCAAAGACTCATATAATACATGACGCTCCAAGCAAAACTCATATCATGTGATGAATAAAAATATAGCTCCAAGTAATATTACCGATAGTTGGTAGAAGAAAGAGGGGATGCGTTTCGGGGCATCCCCAAGCTTAGATGCTTGGGAGTCCTTGAATATTACCTTGGGGTGCCTCGGGCAGCCCAAAGCTTAGGCTCTTGCCACTCCTTATTCCTTCATCCATCGTGATCTCACTCAAAACTTGAAAACTTCAGCACACAAAACTCAACAAAAACCTTCGTGAGATCCATTAGTATAATAACAAAATCACAAACTTTAGGTACTGTTGTAAACCCATTCATATTTTATTATTGGATCATAACTAATGTATTCTAACTTCTCCATGGCTCATACCCCCCCCCCCCCGATACAATCTGAAGTTTCATCAAAACAAGCAAACAATATAACAAAAATAGAATGTGTCAAAAACATAATAGTTTATCGTAATCTGAATAGTGACTATACTTTTGTAACTCCAAAAATACTGAAAAATTAGGACAACGTGGGAAATTTGTATATCAACCATTCGTAAAACCTTCAGAATTTTTCCACGTTCCAGTGAGTTTAGAAAATTCTAGTACTGGGTGCAAAAGTTTCTGTTTTTTCACATAATCAAATCAACTATCATCCAAATCATCGCAAAGGCTTTACTTAGCACAAACACTAATTCAAACACAAAAACACAACCATAACAGTAGCATAATTGTGTGCACACAAAAAACTAGAAAAAGAAACAAGAAAAATAAGGTAACTATTGGGTTGCCTCCCAACTAGCGCTATTGTTTTACGCCCCTAGCTAAGCGTAATGCATAGTTTCAAGTGTTGTCATCTTTCAAATTAATTCCATATGTGGCCCTCATAATGGATTCATATGGTAGCTTAATTTTCTTTCTAGGGAAGTGTTCCATACCATTCTTTAATGGAAATTGAAATTTTATATTCCCTTCTTCCATATCAATAATGGCACCTATGGTACGTAAGAATAGTCTATGAAGTATTATGGGACAAGACGGATTGCAATCAATATCAAGCACAATGAAATCAACGGGAATATAATTCGTATTTGCAAGAATAAGAATATCATTTATTCTACCCAAAGGTTTCTTAATAGTGGAATCCGCTAAGTGCAAATTAAGAGAACATTCATCCATAAACCTAGCACATCACATAGAGATTTTGGTATTGTGGAAACGCTAGCACCCAAATCACATAAAGCACTGCACTCATAATTTTTAATTTTAACTTCCATAGTAGGTTCCCACTCATCATATAATTTTATAGGTATTGAAACCGCCAATTCTAGCTTTTCTTCTAAAGCTTTCATCATAGCTTCTACAATATGTTTAGTAAAAGCCTTATTTTGTTCGTAAGCATTGGGTGAATTAAGCATGGATTGCAACAAGGAAATGCACTCAATCAAAGAACAACTATCATAATTAAAGTCCTTGCAATCCAAAGTAGTGGGCGCATCACTATTTAAAGTTTTGACCTCTCCAAACCCACTTTATCAATTTTTTCATTAAGATCATCACCCTCTGAACAATGTGGACACCTTCTAGCTAAAGTTGACTCATATTAAGTCCCCTTTTCATCAAGTTTTATATTGCCAAACAAAGATTCAATGGATGAAACACCAATCATTTTAATACCTTCATCATGATTACAATCAAAATCGGGCGGAATCGCTTTTTCTAAGAATTCTTGCTTAGCCCTCAACCTAGCGGTTCTTTCTTTACTTTCATCCGTGGAAACATAAGGAGCTTTAATTCACTCATTAATATCAAGCCTGGGTGGCAAAATGCTTAGATGTAAGATTTTCCACATCATGAACAATTCTATCCATGCTCTTAGACATAGCATCAAGTTTATTCAATTTTTCCTCTATCGTAGTATTGAAAACTTTTTGAACATTAATAAATTCTTTAATATTACTCTCTAGATTAGAGGGCATCCTACTATTATTATAAGAGTTACCATAGGATCTGCCATTGTGAATAATTTGCCATAATATTATTAAGCAATTTTGTAGCTTCCCCTAGTGTGTTTTCCATAAAGGTACCACCCGCGGCGAAATATAAAAGATTTCTAGAAACAAAATTCAATCCTGCATAAATTTTTTGTATGATCATCCATAAACTTAAACCATGGGTAGGGCAATTTCTTATCATTTATTTCATCCTCTCCCAAGATTGGGCAGCATGTTCATGCTCAAGTTGCTTAAAATTCATAATTTGATTTCAAATAGAAATAATTTTCGTGGGAGGAAAATATTTGGCAATAAAAGCATCTTTACACTTATCCCAAGAATCGATACTATTTCGCATCAAAGATGAAACCAAGTTTTAGCACGGTCTCCTAGTGAGAACGGAAATAATTTCAATTCGACGATATCATTACCCACTTCTTTTTTCTTTTGCATATCACAAAATTCAACGAAAGTATTAAGATGGGATGGCATCTTCATTAGGACTACCAGAAAATTGTTCTTTAATAACAAGATTTAGCAAAGCGGCATTAATGTCACATGACTCCGCACTAGAGGCGGGAGGAGAAATCGGAGTACTAATAAAGTCATTATTATTAGTATTGGAAAAATCACACAACTTAGAATTTTCTTGAGACATCGTGACTAGGCAAACAAGAAAACAAGCAAGCGAGAAAAAGGCAAACGAAAAATAATTTTGTGTTTTTGTGAAAATGTTTTAGAAGTGGGGGCGATAAAAATGAGAGGTAAATGGAAAATAATGTAAATGCAAGGAGATGAGAGTTTATGCGATGGTACTTGATATATGTTGGTGATGTCTCCCCAGCAACGGCGCCAGAAATTCTTCCTGCTACTTGGGAGCTGCGTTGGGATTCCCTCGAAGAGGAGAGGATGATGTAGTACAATAGAGATAAGTGTTTCCCTCAGTTAGGAACCAAGGTTATCAATCCAGCAGGAGAATCACGCAACACCTCGTTAGCAGTATCTACAGACAAAATAACAAATACTTGCACCCAACGCACACAAGGGGTTGTTAATCCCTTGGCGGCTAATTGCAAGGACCAAATCTCATAGTGATAGATAAATAAACAAAAACACAAAATAAATTGCAGCAAGATATTTTTGGGTTTTAATATATGATGAAGATAAGACCCGGGGGTCATAGTTTTCACTAGAGGCTTCTCTCTTGAATATAGCATACGGTGGGTAAACAAATTACTGTTGGGCAATTGATAGAAAAGTGAATAATCATGATGATATCCAAGGCAATGATCATGTATATAGGCATCACGTCCGAGACAAGTAGACCGACTCCTGCCTGCATCTACTACTATTAGTCCACACATCAACCGCTATCTAGCATGCTTCTAGAGTATTAAGTTCATAAAGAACGAAGTAATGCCTTAAGCCAGATGACATGGTGTAGACAAAGTAAACTCAATTAATATGAATAAACCCCATCTTATTTATCCTTAATGGCAATGATACAAATATGTGTCATGTCCCTTTCTATCACTGGGATTGAGCAACGCAAGATCGAACCCATCACAAAGCACCT
Source organism: Thinopyrum elongatum (assembly GCA_011799875.1). NCBI lineage: Eukaryota > Viridiplantae > Streptophyta > Magnoliopsida > Poales > Poaceae > Thinopyrum > Thinopyrum elongatum. Next base: position 388,124,201 of record CM022298.1, read on the forward strand.
CTCCCATTGCAAGATAAATCAATCTAGTTGGCCAAACCAAACGGATAGATCGGAGAGAAATACAAAGCTATAATAATCATGCATATAAGAATTCAGAAAAGACTCAAATAATATTCATGGATAATCTGATCATAAACCCACAATTCATGGGATCCCAACAAACACACCGCGAAAAGTATTACATCGAATAGAACTCTAAGAACATCAGGAGAACGTTGTATTGAAGATCAAAGAGAGAGAAGAAGCCATCTAGATACTAGCCATGGACCCGTAGGTCTATGGTAAACTACTCACAGATCATCGGAAGGGCATCAAGGTTGATGTAGAGCGCCTCCGTGATTGATTCCCCCTCCGGCAGAGTGCCAGAGAAGGCCTCCAGAAGGGATCTCGCGAGAACAGAAACTTGCGGTGTCGGAAAAAGCATTTTGAGTGGCTCTCTGATGTATGGGGAATATTTGAGAATTTATAGAGGCGGAATTAGGTCAAGAGGTGCCACGAGAGGCCCACAAGCCTAGGGGCGCCCGCCCTGGGGCGTGCCTCCTGAGGTTGTCGCTCCCTCGTGACTCACCTGGTCTTCTCCCTAACCGTCTATGGTCTCTTCTGGTTCAGAAAAAATTAATCCAAAGTTTTTTCTCTGTTTGGACTCTGTTTGATATTGATTTCATGAAAAGCCAAAAACAAGCAAAAAAACAGCAACTGGCACTGGGCACTTAATTAATAGGTTAGTCCCAAAAAATGATATATAATTGCATAATAGACATCCTAGATTGATACTATAATAGCATGGAAACATAAAAATTTATAGATACGTTGGAAACGTATCAGTTCCATAAACCTTTGTTCTCACTGAGGGAAATACTTAGCTCTACTGTACTACTTCACCTTTCCTCTTCGAAGAAAATCCCAACGCAGCTCACAACTAGCAGAAAAAATTTCTGGCGCCGTTGCCGGGGAGACATCATCAAATCCTATCAAGTACCTTCACTCAAATTATCATCTACTTGCTCTACTTTTTATTTTCCTTTTCCTCTCTTTTTGATCTCCCTCCACTTATCATAAAAATAAAAAACAGAAAAATATTTTGTTTGCTCGTTTGCTTGCCTTGTCGCTATGTCTAGTTCTAGTATTCCTCCTGTCTCTCCAGATTTTGAGGTTCTTTACTTGAAACAAAAACAAGAAGAAAATCTGAAATATGCTTAGTTTAGAATAATGGAATCTAATTGTATATGTACCATAAAAGGTGATATAAAAATCTTGCTTCGAAACTTTTATGTGGGGCTCATTATGCCTAATAGACAACTTTTGGATTTTGCCACTAAAGGGATATTATTGAAAGTGATGCTAATATTGCTTATGAAATAATAGAGACGATAGTAGGAGCTCCACCCCCACAAAAGGGATTCAATTATACTTAGGAAGGAATCCAAAACTAAGCAAAACTGGGGGATATGCAGAAAATTTTGGTTGAGTTGCAAAAGTCTAATGAACCACTCAAAACCCTTAGTTCAAATCTTAATCGCATGAATTCTCTTCTTACTATTTGCAACCAGAGGCTTGATACCTTAGAAAATAAAATTGATTCATTCTATGAAATTAGTGGGAAGTGTAAGGAACCTCCAGGCTTTGAGAAAAGCCCATCTAGGGTGGCGAAAACTAAGGATGATAATACTTGAAACTATGCATTACGCCTAGGTAGGGCATTAGACGAGAACGCTGGTTGGGAGGCAACCCAATAGTTATCTTAAATTTTTTGCTTTTACTTTCTGTTTTGGTGTGTTTAAACAATTACTGCTACTGTTATGATTGTGTTTTTATGTTTTAATTAGTGTTTGTGCCAAGTTAAGCCTTTGAGATGATTTGGATGATAGTTGATTTGATTCTCTGAAAAGCAGAAACTTTTGCTCTCGGTCCAGTAATTACTAAAATTCACTGGAACATGCTTTTGATCTGAAATTTTTACACTTGATTGATATACAAATTTCCCACATTATGCTAGTTTTTCAGAATTTTTCGAGTTACAGAAGTATGATTTTTATTCAGATCATTATAGATTGTTCTGTTTTATTGCATAGTTTACTTGTTTTAATGATGCTATGGATTATATCGGGGGGGGGGGGGTATAAATCATGGAGAAGTTAGAATACAGTAGGTACTATACAAGAATAAATTATGAATGAGTTTATAACAGTTCCTAAAGTTTATGATATGTTTATTATACTAACAGATCTCACAAGGTTTCTGTTGAGTTTTGTGTGTTGAAGTTCTCAAGTTTTGGGAGAGATCACGATGGGTGAAGGAATAAGGAGTAGCAAGACCCTAAGCTTGGGGATGCCCAAGGCACCCCAAGGTAATATTGAAGGAAGACCCAAGCATCTAACCTTGGGGATGCCCTGGATGGCATGCCCTCTTTCGTCTACAATCTATCGGTATGTTACTTGGAGCTACATTTTATTCATCACATGAGATGAGTTTTGCTTGGAGCGTCTTGTGCCATAGTTTTGCTTTGTTTGCTTTTTTAGTTTACCACAATCATTGTTTGCTGGACACACCTTTTGAGAGGGACACACATTTATTCGTGATTTTTTAGAATACTCTATGTACTTCACCTATATCTTTTGAGCTAGGAAGTTGCTCTAGTGTTTCACTTATATCTTCTAGAGCACGGAGGTGGTTATATTTTATAGAAATAGTTGCACTCTCATGCTTCACTTAAATCTTTTTGGGAGTCTAATAAATAGTAATTGCAATATCCACGAGTTATAACACTAGTCCAAGAAGGACAGGTATTCAAGGGGGCTATAATAAAAACTTTCAGGTAGATTACTAAATATGAAACATATGGTTTAGTGATATTCATGTTGTAATATGAAAGGATTTTGGTTCATGATCATTGGTTAGTAGAAGTAGCGGTATTAAAGCTTGTTATTAACTTCTCGTCTAAGTGTTGGTCATGGCATTGTGGGGAGGTTTGAGCATTTGTATTTCTGATTGAAATTCTTGACTGTTGTTATAATCGGATGTACGCGATGGTTAACTCAAACCAACCAATTCCCTAGGGTCATGCGAGTAGAACTTTGCTTCGATTGCTAATAAACTTTCACAATAAGTATGTGAGTTCTTTATGACTAATGTGAGTCCATGGATTATACGCACTCTTATCCTTCGGCAATTTGCTAGCCTCTTTGGTACCGTGCATTGCCCTTTCTCACCTCGAGAGTTGGTGCAAACTTCACCGGTGCGTGCAAACCCCGTGATATGATACCCTCTATCACACATAAGCCTCCTTAAATCTTCCTCAAAACAGCCACTATACCTACCTATTATGGCATTTCCATAGCCATTTCGAGATATATTGCCATGCAACTTCCACCGTTCCATTTTCATGACATGTGTGTTCATCGTCATATTGCTTTGCATGATCATATAGAGCTGACATGACATTTGTGACTCAGCCACCGTTCATCATCATTATACATGATACGCTAGATCATTGCACATCCTTGTACACTACCAGAGGCATTCATATAGAGTCATATTGTTCTAGTTATCGAGTTGTAAGTAAATAAAAGTGTGATGATCATCATTATTAGAGCATTGTCCCAGTGATGAAAGGATGATGGAGACCATGATTCCCCCACAAGTCGGGATGAGACACCGGACGAAAAAAGAGAGGCCAAAAGAACGCAACAAAAAAAGATCTAGAGAGAAGGGGCAATGTTACTATCCTTTTCCACACTTGTGCTTCATAGTAGCACCATGTTCTTCATAGAGAGAGTCTCCTGAGTTATCACTTTCATATACTAGTGGGAACATTTCATTATAGAACTTGGCTTGTATATTCCAATGATGGGCTTCCTCAAATGCCCGAGATCTTCATGAGCAAGCAAGTTGGATGCACACCCACCTAGTTTCTGTTGAGCTTTCATACACTTATAGCTCTTAGTGCATCCATTGCATGGCAATCCCTACTCCTCGCATGTGACGCCCCCGACTTAATCGTGCACTATCATACACGCAAATGCGCATGATCAAGCACTACTGCAGGATTCTGCTAACGCGACACTACGATTAGAGACCCTTTGACGAAACTGTGTGTGATGCATTAATCGCAAACGGTGATGTGAAAAACCGTCAAAAAAGATGCAAAACGTTTGTGGTGGCTGAGCCATCAAACACGGTTCCGATTTTAGTTGCGTGTGCGATGCAAGGCACACGGTTGATCCATTCGAACTGTTTGCGATGAGGCAGAACAACAGAAATGGGCAGCCATATCAATGTGTGTGCGATATACGGCATACAGTTCGCTCCGATGAACTGTTTGCTATTAGGGAGTGCAACAGAAACGGTTAGCCAGATCAAGGTGTGTGTGATATACGACATACGGTTCACTCGGACGAACTATTTTCGATTAGGGAACACAACAGAAATGGTTCAACTTAACAAGATGTGTGTGATATGCGGCATACAGTTCACATGGATGAACTGTTTGCGATGAGCCAAAAGAACACAAATGAGTCGTGTAAACAAGATGTGTGTGATACGCGGCAAACAGCCGACTCGGATGAACTGTTTGCGATGAGAAATTACAACACAGACGGTTAATACAGTTAGTTCGTGTGTGATTCTGTGTGTACAAAAAACTTTGAAAAATATAAACTAGTTGCTTGCGGTGGCTAGGAGTATCGCACACGATGCGTCTGCGAGTACTCGTGTGCGATGATTAGTAAGTTACACATACGTTTCCTTATGTTAACACGTGTGTGAATTTGAAATATGGACAGTTAATATGCAAATGCCTTCTGGACATCGGGCACACGCTTAAACTCAATGAACTGTGTACGATACTAATACTTTCCATGAAAATTTAAGAACTTGGCTAACAGCATTTGAGTAACATATATATAGTGGTTACACTATTCGACAAAAGGAGGATCTTCATAACACGGTTTTGACAACCATATGGTCCATATCTACATACTTAACATAGTAACAACTATCACATTTTAAGAGGCTGAGGGCCAACAACCATATGGTCCATATCTACATACTTAACATAGTAACACCTAGCACATTTTAAGAGGCTGAGGGCCAACAACCACAACTATCCGCTGGAAGCAGCTTGATCACGGTGACTTGGCATCTCGTCAATGAAAAGGAAGAGCCCTCCTGTGCCTTGGTAGAGCATGACTAGAACAGTGTCTCCAATTTTCCAATATGGATGCATTGCCACGACAAGCGAGAACTTGTTAATTTGAACTGTTCCATTTCTGCTGGAAATGTAGTACCTTGCAATCACTTTGGCGTTATTAGCAGGCACAAGTGTAATTCGACCACGCCGGGAAATCGATCCAGGAACTGCTACAACAGGCAATTTCTATTGAAATGTAGAATAAAAACCAATTGTAACATATCATTGAAGATATATATAGTTTATGAGCATCAACATTAAAATAAGACTTTTTACCAGCGTTTTGTGCACACAATTGGTCTTGTTCAATGTGTGCACCATAGGTATAATTAATCCCATCCAAAATCCAACGTTCATACACTGTGCTATCTCTGTCAGATTATCAACAAAGTTTATGACATGCTTCAAGTCCTTCAAGTGAAATTTGGTATGCTTAGTAACATACAGATCATTCACTATGCATCCAACATATCCTGCTTAAAAGGTGGAAAGGTATTATTTATTCAGAACATGGCAGAAGAATATATAGTGCGCATAAATTGGTAAATAGAATTTGTTACTGCCTAGGAGCAGAGTCAGAAAATGAAATCACAATTGGTTGCTTAAATAGTGATCAATTAGTCAGAACAAATACCCTGATTTTGCTAAGTAATATGCCAGCATGGAGAAAGTTGAAAGGACACTAACCTCGATCAGACTTTGATCGTCTGATGACGTTGGGGAAGTAAACATCCATGTTAATTAGACCAGGCTGTGGTGCACGCACTAGAATTTTATTGCCAGCTTTCAGTTCATAACACTTAGACATTTTTCTTCAAAGGTCCGCATCAAAATAGGAGTGACCATCTTTATCAAGTTTTCGCTAACCGTCATTGTAAATCCATGCTGCATTGTCAATATGACATCCATGGAGTCATCAACAAAGTAAAGCCCAAGATTTCCTTCTACTCCTGTTCTTGCAAAGCAAGGGATGTACTGCTTGAAATGAAAATTAAGATCGTAAATTAGATATATTGAAATAACAGAGCAAGATGCAAATATTGGAGTAACTGATAGAACAAATCAATATATAGATGAAAGCAAAGTACAAAAATATATAATTAAAAATAGATAATGTAACAAAGATTTGATGCAAATATGAGAGTAACTGAATGAACAATACATCATATATTTGCCTAATATAGGGGGGATCGGCTTCGACATCTAGGCTGCACGTGGCGCCGTACCTTTTATCCAAATGTAGCAACATACGGTATATGTTCACAAATTTAGGCCATGCCGATCGTGGTAGGTTGAGATTGAACATACCGAGCGCTCCCTGAAGTCATCCGGAATGGTGAGATAGAACTTTGTTTCCGACTGGCCGCGACCACACTTACCCGATTTGTGCTCGCACTGTGGACACATGAATGAACACCCACGAATCAGCTAGAACAAAAATGAATCCACGGCGATTTCCGCTGGTTGATTAATAGCGACGGACGGACTGCGATAAGAGATGAGTGAATATTTCGCTAAGTTGATTACCTTCTCCATGAGAAAAATCCTCGGAACAATCCCGCAGAAAACCCAAATCGACCAGAGTCTAGAATGTCAGTGCAGATAGGCGGCGGAAAGTGGTAGGGGCGAAATCCCGTGTTGTTTGGAGTGCGACCTCCGCATGCCGACAATAGCCGTCGAGCTTAGGGTGGCCGCTGCGATAGAAGTTGATGAGGTGCAGAGTTGCGGAGGAGTCCGCGATGAGTGGGTGGGGACGAAGTGGGCGAGGGTTTTCTTTTTCCTTTTGCATGTGTGGGTGAACACACATGGTTCGCAGAGGCGACGAAGATGAATCGTGTGCGATAGTAAATCACCGAGATTGAATGGGAATCCAAATTTCCTTTGTCCTTTGTCCATGAGTTTTTTTCTATGATGAACATAAACCCTGCAAATCACCGTGTTCAAATTTGGTACTTTTCCGGGTTCATTTACAATATTTAGGGGATTATGTGCATTTTCCAGGCATTAATGCACATAATTCAAATTCAAACAATCGATGCATGAAAAGGTGCATGAGAACGGTCTAGAAAACCATGATCGTGCTATTTAGTAAATTCTCATGCCTTTTACAAGGAATGGGCAGATATTTCAAGGAAATGTGTTTACTGGGTACTATACAAAAATGAAATACATGCTTGGAAAACATGACGCCTGGCATGGTGCCATGTTATGGCCTCACCATGCCCTGGTAAAAATTTGAGAATGTTTGTCTTATGTCGTCATGCACGCCATTCATAAATCGAACCATCACCAAGGAAATTTCATGGTTTCGAGGGGGAAATCAGCAAGATTGAAGGGGTCGGGAATCCAAATTTCCTTCCTAGCTTGTCATTCAGTTTTTTCTACAATCAACATACCCCCTCAAATGCAATGTGTTCAAATTTGGCATTTTTCCGGGCTCATTTACCATATTAGGGGATTATGTGCATTTTCTAGGCATTATCCACATAATTCAAATTCGAACAATCGGTGCACGAAAAGGTGCACAAGAACGGTCTGGAAAAACCATACTCGTGGTATTTAGTAAATTCTCAAGCCTTTTACAAGGAATGGGCAGAGATTTCAAGGGAATGTGTGGCAATAGTCAATCACAAACGCGTCATTTACTGGGTTATCAACTATAGAAAAATGAAATACGTGCTTGAAAAACATGACGCCTGGCATGGTGCCATGGTATGGCCTCACCGTGCCCTGGTTAAAAGCTGAGAAGGTTTAATTTATGTCATCATGCACGTCCTTCATAAATCGAACCATCACCGAGGAAGTTCCATGCTTTCGAGAGGGAAATCACCAAGATTGAAGGGGAATCCAAATTTCCGTCCTAGTTTGTCATTCAGTTTTTTTTCAACGATCAACATACCGCCTCAAATGCAACTTGTTCAAATTTGACATTTTTTCGGGCTCATTTACCATATTTAGGGGATTATTTGCATTTTCTAGGCATTAATGCACATAATTCAAATTCCAACAATCGGCGCATGAAAACGTGCACAAGAATGGTCTGGAAAACCATGCTCGTGCTATTTAGTCCATTCTCATGCCTTTTACAAGGAAATGGCAGATATTTCAAGGAAATGTGTGGCAATAGTCAACCATAAACGCGTCGTTTACTGGGTTAACAACTATAAAAAAATGAAATACATGCTTAGAAAACATGACGCCTGGCGTGGTGCCATGGTATGGCCTCACCATGTCCTGGTAAAAATTTGAGAATGTTTTCCTTATGTCGTCATGCACGCCTTTCATAAATCGAACCATCACCGAGGAAGTTTCATGGTTTCGAGGGGGAAATCCCCAAGATTGAAGGGGGGGTCCAAATTTCCTTTGTCCTTTGTCCATGAGTTTTTATCTATGATGAACATACACCCTGCAAATCACCGTGTTCAAATTTGGCACTTTTCCGGGTTCATTTACCATATTTAGGGGATTATATGCATTTTCTAGGCATTAATGCACATAATTCAAGTTCAAACAATCGATGCATGAAAGGGTGCACAAGAACGGCCTGGAAAACCATGCTCGTGCCATTTAGTAAATTCTCATGCCTTTTACAAGCAATGGGCAGATATTTCGATGAAATGTGTGGCAATATTCAACCACAAACGTTTGTTTATTGGGTTTTCAACTATAGAAAAAATGAAATAAATGCTTAAAAAACATGACGCCTATCATGGTGCCATGGTATGGCCTCACCATGCCCTGGTAAAAATTTGAGAAGGTTTGGCTTATGTTGTCACGACGCCCTTCATAAATCGAACCATCACCGAGGAAGTTCCATGCTTTCGAGAAGGAAATCACCAAGATTGAAGGGGAATCCAAATTTTCTTCGTTCTTTGCCCTGGAGTTTTTTTCTACGACGAACATACACCCTGCAAATCACCGTGTTCAAATTTGGCATTTTTCCGGGCTCATTTACCATATTTAGGGGATTATGTGCATTTTCTAGGCATTTAGCGCATATAAATCCAATCCTGCTACAGCTGCACGGGTGTGATGTGAGGGACGTGGATTGCAGTTCGATCGCGGCGCATCCTATGGTGCACACGCGTGATTCGCGTGGCTGGGGTTCTGGCCAATCATAACGCAACACATAATAGGCTCAGTGCACACTGTTTCCGGAAGCGACGGAGATGAACCGTGTGCGATAATGAACGAGCAAAATTGTAAGGGAAGCCAAATTTCCTTTGTCGTTTGTAGTTGAGCTCTTAAAAACCACCACACTGTACGGCTGCCCGGCCCCTCCATCCCAGAGCTCTCTCCAAGCGTCGTTCATGGCACCGCGGCGCACAGTAACTGGTAAGGAAGATGGCATCCCGCCCCGCCGCGTTCCTCACCGCCCGCGACCGCACACATGGTAAGGAAGCAATGGCATCTCGCCGCGCTGAGTTCATCACCGCCGACGGCAACACAGTTACATGGGCGGACTTTGAGGCAGCCATGGCCGAATGGGCGGTGGATCTAGAGGCGGCCAAAGCCGCATAGAAGGAGCGGAAAAGGTAGAAAGCAGTCAAGAAAAGAGACTCCTGCCGCCGCAAGAAAGAAAAACGTTGGCGTCTGACCAGCATGCCCCGATGGCAGCATGTGAGAAGTAGTTAGTGTGTGTGTCGCCCGTAGTCTTAGAGCAAATTACCAGTAGTACTTTAAGTTTGTAGTATTAACGTACAATGTCGGTAAGAGCATCCTTTGAGGGCTTTGAGCGTTGATTAGCGTGTGTTCACTGGAGTTTTGTAGCCGCACCCCGGCCCCAAATACTACCGAGACGTCTGCCCGCAGCCACCGGAGGAGACTAGAGCTGGCCGCAGCTGGTTTTTAGTCCCACCTCGCCACGCGAGTTGGCCGCACACCGGCTTAAACTGCCGCGCTGGCGGATGGCAGCAAGCTTCTCTCTTGTTGCATAGGATCAAATCTGGCTACGCGAGCGAGGCAGGTTGACACTTGATTGCATTTCATATACCGATGATTGCTCATCGGGTGTCACCTTGCCTCGTTCATGTACATTGAATAATCCTGATACAATGAAAGAGATTTTTGAAATTAGGTGCGGTTGGAGATGCTGATAGATATAAGAATCATTAGAAGATCACAAAACACACGGTTTCTATGGCGTACCCGTGTGGATTTTTTTCGTTAATGATCCATAAGTCAGTTACCTGTACGATGTTTCCTAATAAACCAGGCGTACCAGTGACCGAAAAAATCAACTACACATGTACATTTTTTTGGAGACGGGATCTGCCAATTTTATCTTTTCTCGCACACGAGTATTTTATGCGCCTCGTCTGCGTTGTGTGTTTCCCCCGCCCAAGTTTCAAGTTTCGCAGCGAAATTTTCATTAGGCCCGCGATTTCAGAATTTATTCCTCCAACCACATCCCCACCCATCAAATTTCCACAGTATCTCCCCCCTCCCCCCCTGCCTCCCCCTACCGACAGCTCAAACCGCCGCCGCCTCAACCACAGCTTCAACCACATCTACGTTCTACTCGGATCCAGTCAGGTAACCCACCGATCTCTATCACGGCCCCGTCCTGATTGCTTAAATGGCGCCTGCGAAATATCCTCATGCCTCCAAATCCCCACCGCCCTACCTCCAGAGCATCGCCGGGCAAGCCCAACCACATATCACGTGGAGGTCAAGGAGCTGATGGCGGTCCATGGCGCGATGGCCACTGTGCATGTTGACCCAGAGGAACACCTCGCCTCCACCGCCGCCGACATGGTGCAGGCTCTGGCCCAGATGAAGTGCCCCAGCGACTACCCCCCAGGACTTAACAGGTATGATCTGACCAGCTAAATCTTACCAATACCACTTGCAATGGCTATGTTTTGTATGGTTGATGTATTAAGCATGTTCGTGCCTTATTTATTTCAGTACTGTACACTATGTGATGTTCAAGTATTAACTGTCCAGCTCAATTTCACCAATACTAGCAACAAACTTACAATACATGACTCAGGATATCACTAGAGATGCTACCCATTTGCTATTTTTGGTGGATGCTAACCCTGTTGTACTTAACATGCCTGTCCACGTACTTACGTAGGGTCATAATGGCCAATGCTGTTGTTTGCCGTCGAGGTTAGCTGCATCCCATGTCTTACAGTATTTCATATCATTTGTGCAATTGCAGTTTAACTTCTACCATTTACTGGTTGCCTGTAGGTACACATGTCAGTGGCACTGATCCACGCTTCGACCTGGAGGAACAGCTCGCCTCCGCCGCCGCTGAATTTGGGCGGGCTCTGGCCAAGATGAAGTGCCCCAGCAACTACCTCTCAGGGCTTACCAAGTATGTACTCACCAGTTTAATCTTACCAATACCAGTTGCAATTAATGGCTATGTTTTGTACGGTCGATGTATTAAGCATGTTGTAGTAAACATGCCTAACACATTTTAGCTACTTTCCCTACCTTTTTATAGACAACTGGGCCATTCTCTGCTCTGGCAGCACCTGCCTTGTGATGTTTAACTCTGCCAATTGCATTTTTATCAGTACCGGTTTCAATGGCTACTAAGCCTGTTGCAATTAACAGTTGAATCCGTTTTTAAACAGTTGTATTTCAATGGCTACAAACTTACAAAACATGACTTAGGATGCTGTTAAGCCTGTTGCAATTAACAGTTGTATCCATTTTTTAATCTGTCCCTTTGCTACCATGCTACTCTCCGCAATGAAGATATACTAGAGATGCTGCCCATTTGCTATTTTTGGTGGATGCTAAACCTGTTGTACTTAACATGCCTTTCCATGTACTTACACAGGGCCATAACGGGCGATGCTATTGTTTGCCGTCGAGGTTAGCTGCATCCCATGTCTTACAGTATTTTACATCATTTGTGCAATTGCAGTTTGGCTTCTAACATTTACTTGCTTCTTGTAGGTACACATGTCGGCGGCACTGATCCACGCTTCGACCCGGAGGAAGAGCTCGCCTCCCCCGCCGCTGAATTTTGGAGGGCTCTGGCCAAGATGAAGTGCCCCAGCAACTACCTCTCAGGACTTACCAAGTATGAACTCACCAGTTCAATCTTACCAATACCAGTTGCAATTAATGGCTATGTTTTGTACGGTCAATGTATTAAGCATGTTGTAGTAGACATGCCTAACACGTTTTAGCTATTTTCCCTACCTTTTTATAGACAACTGGGCCATTATCTGCTCTGGCAGCACCTGCCTTGTGATGTTTAACTCTGCCAATTGCATTTTTATCAGTACCGGTTTCAATGGCCATTAAGCCTATTGCAATTTACAGTTGTATCCATTTTTAAACAGTTGTATTTCAATGGCTACAAACTTACAAAACATGACTTAGGATGCTGTTAAGCCTGTTGCAATTAACAGTTGTATCTATTTTTTAATCCGTCCCTTTGCTACCGTGCTACTCTTTCGCAATGAAGATATCACTACAGATGCTGCCATTTTATTACCATTTGCTATTTTTGGTGGATGTTAACCCTGTTGTAGTTAACATTGGCTTTCCATGTACTTACACAGGGCTACAATGGGCGATGCTGTTGTTTGCCGTCGAGGTTAGCTGCATCCCATGTCTTATACACCATCTGTTCCTAAATATAAGTATTTTTCGAGATTCCAATATAGACTACATAAGGAGCAAAATGAGTGAATATAGATTCTAATCTAAACTATATCTATAATTCTATATACATCCGTATGTAGTTCATATTGAAATCTCTAAAAATACTTGTACTTAGGAACGTAGGTAGTTGTATTTTAAATCATTTGTGCAATCTCAGTTTAGCTTCTAACATTTACTGGTTGCTTGCAGGTACATATATGAGTGGTACTGATCCACGCTTCGATCCCTTTTGCGTATGGGGCAATGAGATATTCATGAACAAGCGTCAAGTCAGGAAACTAAGAAAGATTGTTAGGCGAAAGAAATGGGTGATGGGAATTAAGCTCTTTATTTACACTTTGTCCAAGACAACAGTGAACTTTAGGATGGTAAGTAATGTGTTGCCTTTTCCCCCTGCCCACAACAAGTTACTCTATTAGACCTCAGTATCTGATATTTTTCTCTTTTCAGTGGTTTCCAAAGCTATTTACTGATGATTACCTTTCAAACTACATGACCGGAGTGGAGGCAACTAAGGTTAAAGTATATAATTCATGCTACCATGATAATGCTCTAGAAGTCTTCCTGAAGGCGGTGAAGGATGGGCGGGCGATCGTCACAAGGGGTTGGACAAAAGTTGTTTGTGTCTATGGCATGCAGGAAGGCACATTATGGGCATTCCGCTTCTTCAACACCATCGGCAGTCAAAATGATTTACACTTGTCTCTTCACCTTTACCGCCTCTAAATATTGTGGTTCATCATAGTTAATTGTTGTCTAATCCTGTAATTACTGAACATATTGTACTGACAATTTTATTTATGGATTCGTTGTTGAACCATTGTGCTGAGAATTTGAATTGCACGTCATATTTCAAAATTTCCAATTCAAATAATAAATTACAGGGAAAAATAAAAATATACAGGAGCGAATAAAATAATGTGCACACGGTTAGAAAGAAAACAGCGTGTGCGATGAAAAAAAGAGAACAGATGGTTCTTTGACGTGAAACGTTTGCGATGCCCGACGGATGCACACACGGTTTCGTCTCATATGCGTGTGCGATTCATGGTAATACGGTAAATGTTTCAAACCAGTGTGCGTGTGTGATAGGAATACCAATCGCACACAGTTATGAAAATGGACACGTTGGCGTTAGTAGAGGCACCGCACACATTTTACATTCTTGAACCGTGTGCGATAACGTACCTACCACAAACATATCGGTAGATTAAATGTTGATGTCCACCTTTTTCACATGACTACAACAGCGTAATTGTTTGGGATGTCTCTCTGATCAGAAACGTAACATCGAGATATAACGTGTGGGACTGGGGCGGCTTCTCATACGTTTATTCTATGGCGATCGTCAGTAGCCGCTCGCCCATCCCCGACGGTTTCTGGGTCGTGTGGGAAGGACCCCCCTATCGCCCACACTCACTTGGCGACGGTTCCAAATGCCAACGCGGAAAGGGGTTGAAAACCATTTGTATAGCACCTTATGGTACCAGTGAAGATCAGAGACTCGCGGGAAGATATCACAACACAACTCTAGACACAAATAAAATAATACAAGCTTTATATTACAAGCCAGGGGCCTCGAGGGCTCGAATACATAAGCTCGAGTTACATAAGAGTTAGTGAAAGCAACAATATCTGAGTACAGACATAAGGTAAACAAGTTTTCCTTAAGAAGGCTAGCAATACAATGACATCTGGATCGAAAAGGCACAGGCCTCCTGCCTGGGAGCCACCTAACTACTCCTGGTCGCCTACGGTCTCCACATAGTAGTAGGCTCCGTCGGGGTAGTAGTAGTCATCGGCGGTGTCAGCTCACTCCTGGACTTCATCATCTGATCGCAGCAATAGGGTGTATAGGGGAAAAGAGGTAGCAAAGCAACCGTGAGTACTCATCCAAAGTACTCGCAAGACTTACAACATATCTATACTAAGTATGCATCGGTATGAAAGGAATGGGCTGTATCTGTGGACTATACTGCAGAAATGCCAGAGTAGAAGGGGAAGGCCTAACCTATCAAAGACTAGCATCTTGCAGCAACAGAAGAGAGTAGAGTAACACAACATAATAGTAGTAAGTATGTTGTAGCAACACCCAGAGATCCTTCCTCGACTCCCTGCGAGAAAGCAATCCCGGAGCCATCATATCCATTTCATCTCTCCAGTATCCAGTTCTAGTTGTATAGATCGGGATACAACTCCGAGCGTCCGTTACCGTGGACACGACTATTCGAATAGGTATACTTCCCTGCAGGGGTGCATCAACTTACCCAACACGCTCGATTAACTCCGGCCGGACACACCATCAGGTCATGACCGGCCTCGGCTGATCGACGCACCATAGTCCTACTTAGGCTCAACAGAGAGGCCAGCACGCCGGTCTACATCCTAAGTGCTCAGGGGTCTTGGGCCCATCACTCTTTGCACTCCTGCATGTTGTGAGGGCGGCCCGGAGCAGACCCACCCCCTAATACAAGCGCAGGTGGTTCCTGTTCACCGGGCGCGCGCCGCTCAATCGCTGACGTCCGAAGAGCTTTCGGAGAATTGTACGACGCCGTGTGCCCATACTTATTCCCGCGTGGTGGCCAGTGCGAAAAGGCCAGAGGCCTACTCAGATCACATATCCAAACCCATTAGTGTCTTGGGAGCGCACGAAGATGATCAATGACCCATGATCTGTGGTCCCGTCGTCCCGTCTCACAGACTTACGGGAAGGGCTAAGAATGCCCGGTCGTGCCGCGTAGTTATCTCGCGGGTACCCTCCAGGTCAACACGACTCCACACCCTCACTGTCAACCTGACTCACAATAGACTGTCGGGAACTTAGGTCCACCTCTACCAGGGTGGTACCGCCTGTCCCTCCAGTCCCGTAGAAACTATAAGTCTCGCGGGTACCCCTCAGGGCCGACCCGTCTTTAACATGGTTCTGGGGGTAAAGTCAAAGTAATTGTGTGTCCATAACATCAAGGGGGAATCTGAGGAATCACCCTCGATGGATTCCACTTGATGTAACCGTCAAGGTGAACTTGGAGGAATCACCCTGAAGGATCACACTTGAGGTGTTGTACGACATAATTGTTATCGGGAGTGGTGAAGGAGGAATCACGCTCCATAGACCACGACCGATTAGCTACACTATAGAGATCTCATCAGAAGTGCTATACGAGGTATCACCCTCGACACTCGATAATAGCTCTGCAGAGTCGTATAACGAAGGGGGTGTGAAGTTGTGTGCCGGGCTCAGGACGTCGATCACGTTGATAGAGTCATCGATGGTAAAGTAGGGGGCAACTAGGACAAGGTGAGGGGCACTGGTGGATCACTAACCAACCTATACTAAGCATATAGGATAAACAGGTAGGTAACAAAAGCAGGTTACAAAATCAAGCTATGCATCAGAATAGGAGCAATCAAATACAGTAGCAAATTCTAATGCAAGCATGAGAGAGAAGGAACTGGGTGATATAGGAATGATCAAGGGGGTTTTGCTTGCCTAGAAGCTCTGCTGAGAGTGGCTGAACGTCAGAGGTGTAGTCGTACTCTAGAGCAACGTCAGTCTTGGTGTCTACCGGAGAGAAAAGGGAGAAGAAACAATAAATATAAAGCAAACAGATGCATCATGATGCATGACATCGCAATATGCAGTGCTAGGGGTGACCTAACATAGTGCTACACTATACAGACGAAGCGGGAAAACATCTCGGAATGTTTTCCCTACATTTGGCAATTTTCGGGCAGTTGAATCAGAGGGGAAGGATTAATGTTCATCATATTAGAGGCATGTGACAGATGAACGGATTGCATATTCGGATTCGTTACATTTTTCTGAGCAACTTTCATATATAAATTATTTTCATCTGTGTTATAGATTATTTTATATAGATTTTTCAAAGTTTTAAACATTTTATGGATTTACTTTAATACGAAAATAAACTAAAAATACCATTAATCCACAGCAGTAGCCAGCCACAGTCAATGACATGTGGGCCCAGGGGTTTCAGTCAACAGTTGACCAGTCAGGGTTGACTGGTCAACAGTGTCAAAGCAGGGCCCAACTATCATTGACTATTTAGTTAAAAGATTTTAATTAAAATGGTTTAATTAATAGAGGGTCCCACATGTCATACACAGCGTCTAAACTGACAGGATTATTTTGAAAGTAATCTAAATTAGTGAGGGCTAATTAGATTAGTACCTAATAGAAGGGGGGCACTAGGCAGTGGCTCTGGCCGGCCCTAGCCGGGGCACGCACGCACGGCCTCACAGAGGAGCGCCAGCGACGGCCAGCTCACAGAGTGTCGGGAGGGGGGAGTAGGGCGTGGCCCTGGCAGCGCGGCGCGAGGGGCGGGGCATGCACAGGACAAGCGGGGGCGGCCGGGGTGACCTGAAGAAAGGAAAGGGCGGGGCTGCATGCACGAGCACGCACGGCAGCTCACGGCGCCGGCGACCATGGCGGCGAAGCGCGGGCGCACGGGCAGCAGGGTGCGGCCGAGCGGGGAGAGGCGGGCGTGGCGTGGGCGGGCAGGCGCTATGGGGCGCCGGAACGTGTGAGGGAGCGGAGCGTCGACTGCGGCGACAGCGAGCGCAGGCGGGCACGGGCAGCTACGTGGGGCGCGGCTGCAAAAGCATTAGCTAGCGCCGACAGCAGAGCATGAGTAGCAGCGGCAGCAGAGCATGAGAGCAGAAGTAGTACAAGGTGAAGCAGCAGCAACAAGCGATAGCAGTAGCGAACAGACGTGGCTGCGACGTGCGTACACGGACGCAAAGCTCCAGTGGTGACTATGACGAGCACAAGGCGAAGGCTACGGCTATGGATCGAAGGGGAAAATGAGGGGAATCGGTCGAGGAGCTCGCCTCGGGGCTTCTGGACACCTCGGTCGCCGCGGGGAAGGATCAGAGCAGCGGCAACCATTGATGGGATGTGGCAGCCGTGGGTAAAGATGATGGCGATGGTGAGTGTACGGGGCATTTTGGCCTCGATCCACCAGCGAGGGCGAAGGAGATGAGGATGACGAGGCTCCTGGAAAACATCTCGAAGCTCGAGGAGGGCAGTGGCCAAGTCAACGACGATGGCATGTTGACGACCGAGCTCGGGCAAGGAGAACCGAGAGGGAAAGGGGGTAGCGAGGGGCAAAAAGGGACTAGGGTTTGTCTAGGTCGTCTCGGGGGGCTTTTATGCATCTCTAGGGCGTCGTGGATGCTTGTCACGGCGTCCATCCAAGACGTGGACGAGAGCGGCTGTGCCACGCCATGGCCTCAACTTCCTCTCTGTACAGAGGAAGGAGGTGGCTTGTGGCGGGTTGGGCGAGTGCACTGTGGCACTTAGGCCCAGTGACACAGTAGCGTTAGGTTCTTTTCTTTTTCTTTTTTTGTTTCCAATTTTGCTACTGTTTTGCCCTTTAATTTTTGTAGCAAACGATTTTATTACATATGAAATTTGTCACATAAATTCTAGGGAAGGTGATGAGCTAGCAAAGAAAGTTCCAAATTATTTTGACTAGTTTAAATATTTCTATAAATTGAAATGGTTGAAATAAATGATGGTGGTTTAGTTTTATTTATTTTAAAGCCATTTTAACATTTACAAAAATGTTGGTTAATGCATGAAAATTACCTAGTGAATATTCTCAACCCAATTTACATTTTTCATTTATTGTTTAAAAAAATTATTTGACTTGTTATTTGAATTTGACTGTTGGATTAATTCCTAAATGCAATTTAATCAAAAGATCATGATGACATGGCACATTAGCAGGAGCTTGCTGTAGCATGATAGTGGGGGTGTTACATCGCATCGATATCAATTGATGGGCCTCTCCATTGCCCATTTATTAGACTCGTTGATGCAAGAATTTCTTCCCTTTTTTGAGTTCTCCTATTGATATCTATCACCGCATTCTATTCCACCTATAGTGCTATATCCATGGCTCACGCTCATGTACTACATGGGGTTGAAAATGCTAAAACACGTTAGAAGTACGATCCAATTGCCTGGTTTGACACCGGGGTGCTCATGATTTATATTTATGCGGTGAAGGCAGAGTCGTCCCATGCTAACATGATAAAATGAGTGGGGATAACATTCGTTAAGGATCATATATTTTGAAAAAGTAATGATTATGCTTCTTATATTCATGGATATTATTATGTTGATATTGTCACTTCATCGTTTGTCAATATTTATACCATAAAGAGATTATATGATACACATGTTAGGTAGCATTCAACATCAAAAATTCTGTTTTTATCATTTACACTCTTGAGGACGAGCATGAATTAACCTTGGGGATATTGATACGTCTAAAATGTATCTATATTTTTTTATTGTTTCATGCTATTATATTATCAATCTTTGATGCTTTATATGCATTTTTATGCTATTTTATATCATTTTTTGGAACTAACCTATTAACCCAGTGCCTACTGCGAATTCCTGATTTTAGCTTGTTTTTGGGTTTTCAGAAAATCAATACGAAACAAAGTCTAAACACGATGAAACTTTACGGTGGTTTTTCTGGACCAGAATGGACCCTAGAAGGTTCGGGAGGAGGCCAGAAGACCTACGGGAGAGCCACGAGCTCACAGGGCACGCTCTAGGGGGGTAGGCGCACCCCCTGATCTCATAGGCCCCACGTAGCTCCGTTTGACCTAATTCCACCTCTTAAAATTCACATATATTCCCAAACCAATAGAGAGCCACCCGAAAAACTTTTCGGCCGCCGCAAGCTAATACGCCTCTATCGTATCTACTTTTCCTAACGCTTTTGCTCTTGTTTTGGACTCTAATTTGCATGATTTGAATGAAACTAACCCGGACTGACGCTGTTTTTAGCAGAACTACCATGGTGTTGTTTTTGTGGAGAAATAAAAGCTCTCGGAATGGAACGAAACTTTTTGGAGAATTATTTCAGAATATATAAAAAATACTGGAGCCAAGAACCACCAGAGGGGGGGCCCTTGTTGAGCACAACCCACCAGGACGCGCCAGCCCCTCTAGGTGCGCCTAGGAGGGTTGTGCCCACCTGGTGGCCCCGCAGACCCTAATTCCGACGCTATAAAATCCTATTTTTGGAGAAAAAAAGCAGGGAGAAAGTTTCATCGCGTTTCATGATATGGAGCCGCCGCCACCTCCTGTTCTTCATCAGAAGGCCAGATCTGGAGCCCGTTCGGGGCTCCGGAGAGGGGAATCTTCGGTGTTCGTTATCACCAACCCTCCTTCATCGCCAATTCCATGATGCTCCCCACCGGGAGTGAGTAATTCCTTCATAGGCTCGCTAGTCGGTGAGGAGTTGGAAGCGATTCATCATGTAAAAGGGTTAGTTTTGTTAGGGCTTGATCCCTAGTATCCACTATGTTCTGAGATTGATGTTGTTATGACTTTGCCATGCTTAATGCTTGTCACTAGGGCCCGAGTGTCATGATTTCATATCTGAACCATTTATGTTTTCACCATTATATCTATGTTCTAGATCCGATCTTGCAAGTCATATTCACCTATTACGTGTTATGATCCATAAACCCCGGGGTGACAATAATCGGGATACTTTCCGGTGATGACCATAGTTTGAGGAGTTCATGTATTCACTATGTGTTAATGCTTTGTTCCAGTTCTCTATTAAAAGGAGGCCTTAATATCCCTTAGTTTCCTTATGGACCCCGCTGCCACCGGAGGGTAGGACAAAAGATGTCATGCAAGTTCTTTCCATAAGCTCGTATGACTATTTGCGGAATACATGCCTACATTATATTTATGAACTGGAGCTAGTTTTGTATCGCCCTAGGTTATGATCGTTATATGATGAATATCATCCAACGAATTCATCGATCCAATGCCTACGAATTTTCCACATATTGTTCTTGCTAAGTTACTACTGCTGCTGCTACTATTACACTTGCTACAATATCATTGCTATCACTGTTACCGTTACTGCTACTACTATCATCGCTATCAAAACTATCATATTACTATGCTACTGATCTCTTTGCTGCAGATATTTAATCTCCAGGTGTGGTTGAATTGAAAACTCAACTGCTAATACTTACAAATATTCTTTGGCTCCCCATGTGTCGAATCTATAGATTTGGGGTGAATACTCTACCCTCAAAAACGGTTGCAATCCCCTATACTTGTGGGTTATGAAGACCTTTTTATGGCGTCGTTGCTGGGGAGCATATCTGTATTTGTTGAGTCACTTGGGATTATTATCTATTTATCACTATGAAGAATCTGAAGGATACAAAGACTAAGATCTTTCCCTCTAAGACGAGGGGAGGTAAGGAACTGCCATCTAGCTCTGCACTTGATTCACCTTCTATTTTGAGTAGACTTCCAACACCACCACATGCTATTAATCCTGATATGTCGCAAGTTATTGATGATGCTACTTCTGCTATGAATGATACTCATGATAATGCTAGTACCTTGCTTGATGATAATATGCCACTAGGTGAATTTCTTGATGAACAAATTGCTAGAGCTAAAGATATTGAGAATGCTGAAACTGATGAAGTACTTGAAACTGAAAATCTCAAAACACCTATTAGACCTAGCTCTCCTAGATATGAATTGCCTAAGAAACCTAAAGGTTATGTTATGGATGAGGAGACAGCTAGAGATTTTCTTGCTTGCAATGATAGAGATGATCTTAAGAAATTACTATGCAAACTGAAAGAAAAATCTTTGAATGCTAGAATGAAATGTGATCCCAAGTTTGCCACTTCGCCTATCTTTGTTGATGATAAGGATTATGAATTCTCTGTCGACCCAGAGTTAATTATTTTGGTTGAATCTGATCCTTTCCATGGCTATGAAACTAAAACTGTTGTGGCACACCTTACTAAATTAAATGATATAGTCACCGTATTTGCTCATGATGGGAAGATTCGCTACTACTATATTCTCAAATTATTTCGGTTCTCATTAAAGGGTGATGCTAAGATATGGTACAATACTCTTGCTCCTGGTTGTGTGCGTAGCCCCCACGATATGATTTATTACTTCTCTGAGAAATATTTTCCTGCTCATAAGAAACAAGCTGCCTTACAGGAAATATTTAATTTTGTGCAAATTGAAGAAGAGAGTCTCCCACAAGCTTGGGGGAGGCTTCTCCAATTGCTTAATGCTTTGCTTGGTCATACTCTTAAGAAAAATGAAATACTTGATATCTTCTAATGGACTAACCGATGGTTCTAGGGACTTCCTAGATAGTTGTGCTGGTTGTGTTTTCAGGGAGCGAACTGTTGAACAAGCTGAGAAATTATTGAATAATATATTAAAAAATTATGATGATTGGACTCTTCCTGAACCACCGCCTAAACCCACTCCAAAGAAGAGGGGTATCTTATATCTCATTCCCGAAGATATGCAAGACGCAAAGAAAAGCATGAAGGAAAAAGGTATTAAAGCAGAGGATGTTAAAAATTTACCTCCTATTGAAGAAATACATGGACTTGACACACCACCACCAAAGGTGGTAGAGGTAAATTCTTTAATGAAATTTGATGAAAGTGACATCCCTTACAATAAACATCCTAGTCAATGCCTTTATGAGTTTGACAACCACATTAGGAAACAAGATCACTTCAATGAAAATGTCATGAAACAATTGAAATATAATTCTAATATGATTGCTCGCTTGAGTGACATGTTATTTAGAATTATTAATGATGTAAGATGTGTAGGAAAACATGCTTCTATGGTTCAAACTCAACTAGAACAAGTTGCCAAATCTCAAAGAGAGTTGCTTAGTGAAATGAATAATAATATGAATGACTTTGCTGTTAGAGTAGCAACTAGAGGAGGTAAAATGACTCCGGAACCACTTTATCCCGAGGGACACCCTAAAAGAATTGAACAAGACTCTCAGAGAATTAACACTGATGCACCTAGTCCTTCTAAAAAAGAAGAAGAAAAAGAAAAATGATAGGACTTTGCATACCTCTAGTGAACCTGAAGTAGAAAAACCTCCTGATAATAATAATGATGTTTCAATTTCTGATGCTGAAACTCAATCTGGTAATGAAAATTCATCTAGTGATAATGAAAAAGATAATGATGATGTTCATGAATACACTCAACCAGACAATGATAAACAACCAGATAATGATGTTGAAATAGAACCAGCTATTGATCTTGATAACCCACAACATAAAAATAAAACATATGATAAAAGAGACTTTATTGCTAGAAAGCATGGAAGAGAAAAAGAACCATGGGTTCAAAAACCCATGCCCTATCCACCTAAATCAACTAAGAAAAAAGATGATGAAGAATTTGAACGCTTTGCTTAAATGCTTAGGCCAGTCTTTTTGCGCACTCGCTTGACTGATATTTTAAACATGGCCTCTTATGCAAAATATATGAAAGACATCATCACTAATAAGAGAAAAATACCTGAAGCTGAAATTTCCACCATGCTTGCTAATTACTCATTTAAGAATGGAGTACCTAAAAAACTTGGAGACCCAGGAATACCAACTATACCTTGCTCCACCAAAAGAAATTATGTTAAAACTGCTTTGTGTGATCTAGGAGCTAGTGTTAGTATTATGCCTTTCTCCTTATATAAAAGACTTGATTTGAATAAACTCACACCTACTGAAATATCTTTGCAAATGGCTAACAAATCAACTGCCATACATATCGGTATTTGTGAGGATGTGCCCGTTGTTGTTGCAAATGTTACTATCTTAACTGACTTTGTTCTACTTGAGATGCCCGAGGACGACAACATGTCGATTATCCTTGGTAGACCCTTTTTGAATACTGCAGGGGCTGTTATTGATTGCAATAAAAGCAAGGTCACTTTTCATAACAATGGTAATGAACATACGGTGCATTTTCCGAAGAAACAATTCCAAGTGAATGGTATTAATGTTATTGAAAAATCTCCGACACTCACTATTGGAAGTTTTCAACTACCTCTACCTACTGCCAAAAAGAAATATGAAATGCTTATTGTTGGGGACATGCATATCCCCGTTGAGGTAACTTCGTGTTTTACGAAAGTTCTTCGGTTTCAAGCTAATCGAAGGTGGTTGTTAATAAGAATTGATCAACCTTATTAATGGATCATTTTTTAGAGGTATGAAGTTGATGAATTTAGTAAGCACAACCTTCTGCTCCCAACTTTTTTTTTCCTTAGTTAAATAAAATAAAATGCCATGTATTGTCTGTTTTCTGAATTTCCCGTGTAATAAAAAATGATCCAAAAATAAAAGTTCTCAGAATGCCCTGAAAATTTAATACGATTTTTTTTCTGAATATTTCTGAATTTTTGGTGCAAATAACGTCAGAGGGGGTGCACCTGGTGACCACAAGATACCAGGGCGCGCCCTGGTGGGTTGTGGTCCCCATGTGGGTCCCCTCACTTATCTCTTTAGCCCATGTCATCTCCTACCTCTAGAAAAAATCACCATTGCTCTCTCTCTCGTATTCTTGCTCTCAAACCCGCGGATTTCGATCTCTTTGCTTGAAGCTCCGTTTCCGAAACTGTTTTGGGGGATTGCTACTTGGTATGTGACTCCTCCATTTATCCAATTAGTTTTTGCTTTAGTGGATTATATTTTGAATAATTAGCTACTCTTGGTGCTGCTGTAGATGAGCTTGCATGTTGAATTCTTAGAGTTCTAAGTAGTTTGAATGCTTAATATAGCCTCTATGCCTCCTTATGAGTAGTTGCTATCAACCTTGTGAAGTTTTGTTGACAAAAATTTTGTGTCCCAAAATTTTTCAGAAATTGTTCGCAAATAAAAATGCAATTCTTTAGGAGTGCTTTGAGGAGGAAGTCTTCGGAGGCATCATCTAGTAGTGGCTCAATACGCCGGTCTTATGTTGAACCAAGTGCAAGTTCAATACAGGATGCCGCCATCAAATCATGCATATGGCCGTGCGCCAATTTCATGGTGAGTGCAGGTATTAAAGAATAATTTGAGCAATATGTTCACAACGCCGAGCTCGATCCCTACATTGAAGATAAGTGCATCCAGCATCTCAGCCTCACAGAAACATTTACTATAAATTTAAATTTCATCCTCGTGAGTCTAGAGTTTCGTTTAAACTTTATGACCGTCCATTTACCATGCCTCTAGAAGTGTTTTGTGGTGTTTGTAAAATTCCATTTTGGGGTTTGCTGGACGAGCCACCAAGATCTGAGTATGAGTCATTTTTGGCTAGTTTTGCTACGGTGAGGATAGAGGAGTGACACAAGGTAGAATAAAAGGTATTCATTTCCCATCAATTTAATACTTTGCACTCTTTAATGGCAAATGCATTGTGGGCAAGCATGATTGCAGCACACTATGTGCCCCTGACTTGAGCCTCATACACACTGCTCTAACCGGAATTAAATGTTATAATCTTGGAGCGATTGTTGCACGAAGGTTGCGGCACAACGCAGGTAGTGGTTATTTTTATGGTGGGATTTATGCTTCTTGTTTAGCTAAAGATGTTGGTGTTACACCTCTTCCTTATGACCCCATCTCACCTATTCATTACTTAGACTTTGAGGCCATGAAGCGCCATAAGTTCCTTAAAGGCAAAATCACTGATTATACTTATAACTTGAGGTTCAATAAAAAGACCATTGTGCATATTGCTTTGCCTGCGCCTGCTCTCTTTGATTTTGACAGTAAAAGAAGACATTATGTCCTTGAGAGCGAGGCCCGCTCGTACAAGGCGGAGATCGAGGCAGCTCGGCGGGCTGAGGAGGCTGCACCAAGAGCCTCCGTGAGCTATCACTCTGACTATTATGCAGGCCGCGGATGGTGATTACCAAACTAGGCCAAAAGCCTAAGCTTGGGGGAGTACGTATTTCCACCAACATTACATTCAAGTTCACACATTTTATTCCAGTTGTCGGTGTTCACACTTTTTCATTGTATTATCCATGCTAGATTTATTTTCTCGCTTTCTTCTTGTGTGTTTGAAAAACTTTGAGAAAATCCAAAAAAATGTTTCCTGCTTCTTTTCAGTTTTTCTTTCTAGTTTAGTTAGTTGTAGTATTAAAAAGAAAACCCAAAAAGATTTCCTTGTTCTTCTTTTGCTTGTTGGGAGCTTTCCCATGTAAATAGTTTTTCTCATTTTTTCTTTATCTTTTTCTTTAATTTGCTTTCTTCAAGAAAAACTAAAACTCCAAAAATATTTCAGTGTGTTTCTCTGAAATTCTTTTCTATTTTATTGAGTCATACCAAGGAGAAGACCTCGATGAAAATGTTGAGTGGCTCTCATATGCATTGATATTGATCTAACAAAGAGCCCATATTACCTTATCTTCTCTTTTTTGAATAAAATTGTTTGCAGATTCCAGCTTAGTCCACGGCACTCTTGCACTATTATTATTTTCATATCATTCGGTCGTGCAAATGAAAGGCAATAATGACGATATTTGATGAACTAGTTGTGGTAGAGAGAAACGGGTATGAACTCAACTTGTTCTATTTTTGTTAATAGGTTTAACCTAGTATCCATGATTCAGCATATTATGATCAAACATGTTTGCAATGACAATTAGATATTATAGTTTCTCATGCCATGCTTAAGTAGCTAGGAGTGGATAATGATTTATCTTGGATGTCAACATGCATTAAAATGATTGTGATGTAGTATGATGATATGGTATCCTCCTCTGAATGTTTCAAGTGGCTTGACTTGGCACATGTTCATGCACGTAGTTGAATCAAAACCAACATAGCCTCTACAATATTTATGTTCATGGTGTACACATCCTACTCATGCTAGTATTCAATGTTAATTATGCATAACGCATGTCCATGACCGTTTTTGCTCTCTAGCTGGCTGCTTCTCAACCTATTTGCTAGCCTTCGCCTGTACTAAGCGGGAATACTACTTGTGCATCAAAATCCTAAAACCCAAGTTATTCCAGATGAGTCCACCATATATACCTATATGCGGTATTACCCTGCCATTCCAAGTAAATTTGCATGTGCCACCTCTAAAAACTTCAAATAAACTTCTATTTTTGTGTGCCTGGATTGTTCATAGAGCGACAGGGGGTAGTCGGTATCTTCCATGCTAAGCAGGTTATTCTCATGATGAGTGTTTATTCACTCGTCCTTGCACGAGAGGGGAGGTAATAGGGATTCTCAGTCTTGAAATCAATAATTGCAAATAATTAAACAAAACTCCCCCAGGACTAATGTTGGTATGGACGGTACCCATGGATTTGGCTAGCCGTAGAGTGTGTTTTTTGTCGAGGGGGAGTAAACCTTTCCTTTTATCGCTCGGGAACCGCCAGTAATGTGTTTAGCGTGGAAGATATTGATAACTTTTGGTCGTGACGTAAACAAGAAGGGTGCATTTCCCAAAATTACATTTATGTTTGTTTTAAAATCTGAGCTCCGGCACTGCTGCAAATCCCTGCTTCCCTCTGCGAAGGGACTATCTATTTAATTTTATGTTGAGTCATCACCTTCTCAAATAAGCACCAGATCTGAGAGCACTATTGTCATCCTCATGCATTGTGCATAGTTAATGTTGGATGCATCATGACTAGATCTTTTCTACCATGAATTACAATGTTTAGTCGCTGCTTGAACTTTGGAGGTGCTCTGCATTTATGTTTTGCGGTCACAGAAAGGGCTAGCGAGATACCACTGTTGTCATATTATATCATGGTTGTTTTGACAAAGTGTTGTCATTTGAGATATTTTATTATTGCTCTCTAGTTTCTTATGCCATTGATATGAGTTAATATAATTTCTAAGAGTTATCGTTGACATGGTTAGTCATAATCTTTTCTGAAAACCTGGGTGCTACTTAAGCTTATTCATGTAAACAAGAACAAAAGAGTTCGTAAAAGTTTTTCTTTTTCACTTTCAGTTTGTCAACTGAATTGCTTGAGGACAAGCAAGGGTTTAAGCTTGGGAGAGTTGATACGCCTCCATTGTATCTACTTTTCCTAACACTTTTGCTCTTGTTTTGGACTCTAATTTGCATGATTTGAATGAAACTAACCCGGACTGACGCTATTTTTAGCAGAACTACCATGGTGTTGTTTTTGTGCAGAAATAAAAGTTCTCGTAATGGAACGAAACTTTTTGGAGAATTATTTCAGAATATATAAAAAATACTGGAGCCAAGAACCACCGAAGGGGAGCCCTGGTTGAGCACAATCCACCAGGGCGCGCCACCCCATCCAAGCGCGCCCAAGTGGGTTGTGCCCACCTGGTGGCCCTGCAGACCCTAATTCCGACGCTAAAAAATCTTATTTTTGGATAAAATAATCAGGGAGAAAGTTTCATCACAACATCAAGGGGGAATCTGAGGAATCACCCTCGATGGATTCCACTTGATGTAACCGTCAAGGTGAACTTGGAGGAATCACCCTGAAAGTTTGCACTTGAGATGTTGTACGACAGAGTCGTTATCGGGAGTGGTGAAGGAGGAATCACCCTCCATAGACCACGACCGATTAGCTACACTACAGAGATCTCATCAGAAGTGCTATACGAGGTATCACCCTCGACACTCCATAATAGCTCTGAAGAGTCGTATAACGAAGGGGGTGTGAAGTTGTGTGCCAGGCTCAGGACGTCGATCACGTTGATAGAGTCATCGATGGTAAAGCAGGGGGACAACTGGGACAAGGTGAGAGGTCACTGGTGGATCACTAACCAACCTATACTAAGCATATAGGATAAACAGGTAGGTAACAAAAGGAGGTTACAAAATTAGGCTATGCATCAGAATAGGAGCAATCAAGTACAGTAGCAAATTCTAATGCAAGTATGAGAGAGAAGGAACTGGGTGATATAGGAATGATCAAGGGGGTTTTGCTTGCCTAGAAGCTCTGCTGAGAGTGGCTGAACGTCAGAGGTGTAGTCGTACTCTAGAGCAACGTCAGTCTCGGTGTCTACCGGAGAGAAAAGGGGGAAGAAACAATAAATATAAAGCAAATAGATGCATCATGATGCATGACATCGCAATATGCAGTGCTAGGGGTGACCTAACATAGTGCTACATGATACAGACGAAGCGGGAAAACATCTGGGAATGTTTTCCCGACATTTGGCAATTTTTGGGCAGTTGAATCGGAGGGGAAGGATCAATGTTCATCATATTAGAGGCATGTGATAGATGAACGGATTGCATATTCGGATTCGTTACATTTTTCTGAGCAACTTTCATATATAAATTATTTTCATCTGAGTTATAGATTATTTTATATAGAGTTTTCAAAGTTTTAAATATTTTATGGATTTACTTTAATACGAAAATAAACTGAAAATGCCATTTATACACAGCAGTAGCCAGCCACAGTCAATGACATGTGGGGCCAGGGGTTTCAGTCAACAGTTGACCAGTCAGGATTGACTGGTCAACAGTGTTAAAGCAGGGCCCAACTATCATTGACTATTTAGGTAAAAGATTTTAATTAAAATGGTTTAATTAATAGAGGGTCCCACATGTCATACACAGCGTCTAAACTGACAGGGTTATTTTGAAACTAATATAAATTACTGAGGGCTAAGTAGATTAGTACCTAATAGAAGGGGGGCACTAGGCAGTGGCACTGGCCGGCCCTGGCCAGGGCACGCACGCACGGCCTCACAGAGGAGCGCCCGCGACGGCCAGCTCGCAGCGCATCGGGAGGGGGGAGTAGGGCGCGGCCCTAGCAGCGTGGCGTGGGGCGCGGGGCATGCACAGGACGAGCGGTGGCGGCCGGGGCGACCCGAGGAAAGGAAAGGGCGGGGCTGCATGCGCGAGCACGCACGACAGCTCACGGCACTGGCGACCATGGCGGCGAAGCGCAGGCGCGCGGGCAGCAGGGTGCGGCCGAGCGGGGAGAGGCGGGCATGGCGTGGGCGGGCACACACTGTGGGGCACCGGAGCATGTGAGGAAGCGGAGCATCGGCTGCGGTGACGGCGAGCTCAGGCGGGCACGAGCAGCTACGCGGGGCGCGGCTGCGCGGGGCGCGGCTGCAAAAGCATTAGCTAGCGCCGGCAGCAGAGCATGAGTAGCAGCGGCAGCAGAGCATGAGAGCAGAAGTAGTACAAGGTGAAGCAGCAGCAACAAGCGGTTGCAGTAGCGAACAGACGTGGCTGCGACGCGCGTACACGAACGCAAAGCTACGGTGGCAACTACGACGAGCACAAGGCGAAGGCTACGGTTGCGGATCGAAGGGAAAAACAAGGGGAATCGGTCGAGGAGCTCGCCTCGAGGCTTCTGGACACCTCGGTCACCGCGGGGACAAATCAGAGCAGCGGCAACCATCAACGGGATGTGGCAGCCGTGGGCAAAGAAGAAGGGGATGGCAAGCGTACGGGGCGTTTTGGCCTCGATCCACCGGCGAGGGCGAAGGAGATGAGGATGACGAGGCTCCTGGACAACATCTCGAAGCTCGGGGAGGGCGGTGGCCAAGTCAACGACGACGGCGTGTTGACGGCCGAGCTCGGGCAAGGAGAACCGAGAGGGAGAGTCAGTAGCGAGGGGCAAAAAGGGACTAGGGTTTGTCTAGGTCGTCTCGGGGGGCTTTTATGCATCTCCAGGGCGTCGTGGATGCTCGTCACGGCGTCCATCCAAGACGTGGACGTGAGCGGCTGTGCCACGCCATGGCCTCAACTTCCTCTCTGTACAGAGGAAGGAGGTGGCTTGTGGCGGGTTGGGCGAGTGCACTGTGGCACTTAGGCCCAGTGACACAGTAGTGTTAGGTTCTTTTCTTTTTCTTTTTTTGTTTCCAATTTTGCTACTGTTTTGCCCTTTAATTTTTGTAGCAAACGATTTTTATTACATATGAAATTTTTCACATAAATTCTAGGGAAGGTGATGAGCTAGCAAAGAAAGTTCCAAATTATTTTGACTAGTTTAAATATTTCTATAAATTGAAATGGTTGAAATAAATGATGGTGGTTCAGTTTATTTATTTTAAAGCCATTTTAACATTTACAAAAATGTTGGTTAATGCATGAAAATTACCTAGTGAATATTCTCAACCCAATTTACATTTTCATTTACTGTTTAAAAAAATTATTTGACTTGTTATTTGAATTTGACTGTTGGATTAATTCCTAAATGCAATTTAATCAAAAGATCATGATGACATGGCACATTAGCAGGAGCTTACTGTAGCATGATACTGGGGGTGTTACATCGCATCGATATCAATTGATGGGCCTCTCCATTGCCCATTTATTAGACTCGTTGATGTGAGAATTTCTTCCCTTTTTTGAGTTCTCCTATTGATATCTATCACCGCATTCTATTCCACCTATAGTGCTATATCCATGGCTCACGCTCATGTACTACATGGGGATGAAAATGCTGAAACACGTTGGAAGTACGATCCAATTGCCTGGTTTGACACCGGGGTGCTCATGATTTATATTTATGCGGTGAAGGCAGAGTCGTCCCATGATAACATGATAAAATGAGTGGGGATAACATTCGTTAAGGATCATATATTTTGAAAAAGTAATGATTATGCTTCTTATATTCATGGATATTATTATGTTGATATTGTCACTTCATCATTTGTCAATATTTATACCATAAAGAGATTATATGATACACATGTTAGGTAGCATTCAACATCAAAAAATTTGTTTTTATCATTTACCCTCTTGAGGAAGAGCAGGAATTAACCTTGGGGATATTGATACGTCTAAAATGTATCTATATTTTTTTATTGTTTCATGCTATTATATTATCAATCTTCGATGCTTTATATGCATTTTTATGCTATTTTATATCATTTTTTGGAACTAACCTATTAACCCAGTGCCTACAGCGAATTCCTGATTTTTGCTTGTTTTTGGGTTTTCAGAAAATCAATACGAAACGAAGTCTAAACACGATGAAACTTTACGGTTATTTTTCTGGACCAGAAGGGACCCTAGAAGGTTCGGGAGGAGGCCAAAAGACCTACGGGAGAGCCACGAGCTCACAGGGCGCGCTCTAGGGGGTAGGCGCGCCCCCTGAGCTCATAGGCCCCATGTAGCTCCGTTTAACCTAATTCCACCTCTTTAAATTCACATATATTCCCAAACCAACAGAGAGCCACCCGAAACAATTTTCCGCCGCCGCAAGCTAATACGTCTCTATCGTATCTACTTTTCCTAACGCTTTTGCTCTTGTTTTGGACTCTAATTTGCATGATTTGAATGAAACTAACCCGGACTGACGCTGTTTTCAGCAGAACTACCATGGTGTTGTTTTTGTGCAGAAATAAAAGTTCTCGGAATGGAACGAAACTTTTTGGAGAATTATTTTAGAATATATAAAAAATACTGGAGCCAAGAACCACCGGAGGGGGGGGGGCCTTGTTGAGCACAACCCACCAGGGCGCGCCAGCCCCTCTAGGCGCGCCAAGGTGGGTTGTGCCCACCTGGTGGCCCCGCAGACCCTAATTCCGATGCTATAAAATCCTATTTTTGGAGAAAAAAATCAGGGAGAAAGTTTCATCACGTTTCACGATACGGAGCCGCCGCCACCTCCCGTTCTTCATCGGGAGGCCACATCTGGAGCCTGTTCAGGGCTCCGGAGAGGGGAATCGTCGGTCTTCGTCATCATGAACCCTCCTTCATCACCAATTCCATGATGCTCCCCACCGGGAGTGAGTAATTCCTTCGTAGGCTTGCTAGTCGGTGAGGAGTTGGATGAGATTCATCATGTAATCGATTTAGTTTTGTTAGGGCTTGATCCCTACTATCCACTATGTTCTGAGATTGATGTTGTTATGACTTTGCCATGCTTAATGCTTGTCACTAGGGCCCGAGTGCCATGATTTCAGATCTGAACCATTTATGTTTTCACCATTATATCTATGTTCTAGATCCGATCTTGCAAGTCATATTCACCTATTACGTGTTATGATCCGTAAACCCCGGGGTGACAATAATCAGGATACTTTCCGATGATGACCGTAGTTTGAGGAGTTCATGTATTCACTATGTGTTAATGCTTTGTTCCTGTTCTCTATTAAAAGGAGGCCTTAATATCCCTTAGTTTCCTTATGGACCCCGCTACCACGGGAGGGTAGGACAAAAGATGTCATGCAAGTTCTTTCCATAAGCACGTATGACTATTTACGGAATACATGCCTACATTATATTTATGAACTGGAGCTAGTTTTGTATCGCCCTAGGTTATGACTATTATATGATGAATATCATCCAACGAATTCACCGATCTAATGCGCACGGATTTTCCACATATTGTTCTTGCTAAGTTACTACTGCTGCTGCTACTGATACACTTGCTACAAAATCATTGCTATCACTGTTACTACTACTACTATCATCGCTATCAAAACTATCATATTACTGTGTTACTGATCACTTTGCTGCAGATATTTAATCTCTAGGTGTGGTTGAATTGACAACTCAACTGCTAATACTTACAAATATTCTTTGGCTCCCCTTGTGTCGAATCTATAAATTTGGGTTGAATACTCTACCCTCGAAAATTGTTGTAATCCCCTATACTTGTGGGTTATCACAAGCTTCTGTTCTTTTGTGATCCCATCTGGACGCCTTTTTCGGTACTCTGCCAGAGGGGGAATCGATCATGGAGGGCTTCTACATCATCCTTGCTGCCTTCCGATGATGCATGAGTAGTTCACCACAGACCTACGGGTCCATAGCTAGTAGCCATATGGCTTCTTCTCTCTCTTTGATCTTCAATACCATGTTCTCCTCAATATTCTTAGAGTTCTATCCTATGTAATCTTCTTTTGTGGTGTGTTTGTTGGGATCTGATGAATTGTGGGTTTATGATCAAATTATTCATTGAAAGTAACTGAGTCTTTTCTAAACTTTATTATGCAAGATTGTTATAGCTCCATTTGGTTTGGCCAACTAGGTTGATTTGTCTTCAGTGGGAGAGGTGCTTTGTAATGGATTCAATCTTGCAGTGTCCTCACCAAGTGAAAGAAGGGGTAGCGAGGCACGTATTATATTGTTGATATTAAGGGTAAAATGACGGGCTTTATTCATATTGATTGGGTTTACTTTGTCTACATCATGTCATCCTGCTTAAGGCGTTACTCTGTTTGTCATGAACTTAATACCATATGTTCATGCTAGATAGCGGTCGATTGGTGGAGTAATAGTAGTAGATGTAGGCAGGAGTTGGTCTACTTTTCACGGACGTGATGCCTTTATACATGATCATTGCCATGAATACGTCATAACTATGCACTTTTCTATCAATTCCCCAACAATAATTTGTTTACCCCATATGCTATGTGTTCGAGAGAGAAGCCTCTAGTGAAAACTATGGCCCCCGGGTCTACTTTAATCATATTATAAAAACCAAAAAATACCTTGCTGCAATTTATTTACTTTTATTTTGTTTTGCAATTTATCTATCTACTTATACAAGATTTGATCCTTGCAAGTAACGATTTCAAGGGGATTGACAACCATCTTGCCCGCGTTGTGTGCAAGTATTTGCTTTTGTGTGTGCAGGTGTTGTTAACGAGGATTTGTGTGATTCTCCTTTTGGTTTGATAAACCTTGGTTTTCACTGAGGGAAATACTTATCTCTACTGTACTTCTTCACCCTTCCTCTTCAGGGAAAATCCCAACACAGCTCACCAGTAGCACTTGGGTCGGGCTAATTTAGGCAAAAGAAAGTGATAGCTCACCCAGCCCAGGTCCCACTCGTCATAGGCGGTCACGGCTACGACCCACCTGTCATACACGGCCCACATGTTCAAAGATCTACTTCCCCACATGTCAGTAACTAAGCAGGTAATGGTCAACTACTTTGATCCGACGGCAAGGCTCCATTTGGGCTTTTGCGAAAATGCGGCGAGTGGTGGAGGGGATAAGTGAGGAATGTTAGATGCCTTGGGAAAAACTGGGCACAACTAAGCAACCAAGGGCACATAAATAGAAATCCCCTCATGTAAATGTGTATGTGATCCTGGTATCCAAAAATACCCTTGGCTTCGTATGCGTTTCCACGAGCTAGCTTCCTTGAGATGATCCATTCTAGTATCAGACACAAGATTCATTCTTCAACACTTTGAACCCTTCTCACATCCTGTTTTAGGCCTTACATGATTGCCTACCCAAATGAAGCTATTCGGATCTTCTTAAATCACTCTCATCATGATTCCCGAGTTCCAAAACTTGAGAGATGTTATGTGTATCATTCATGAGATAACCCTAGATGATTACCCTTGTAGAATTCCATCATTGCTGAGTTACCCCCGAGTTATGGGGCCCTCGACGTCGTCAGTTCCTCTCGAAAGCTCTGTCAGATGTCACAGTTCAAAGATGTGGGATGTTTGTTGGGGTTAGCGAATACTGCCTGCTACGTATGTAGTGGTGGGCTTGGTCCCTGGCTAGTCACGCAACATGCCAGGAGTGCTTAGGGTGAGCGGGCGAACAATCCTTCACGCTTAGGATGTAGACCGGCGGGTAACCTCTCTAGAAAGCTGAGGTAGGACTTCGGTGTGTCAATTGCCTGAGGCCGAGCGCTACCCAGAAAAGTACTTCCGGACATAGGGTAATCAAGCATATCGAGTTATGTGGTGCACCCCTGCAGGGAAGATAAAATATTCGAATAGCTGTGTACATGGTAACAGTATGGTTTGGAGACTTATCCCGACCACTTACAACTTAAACTGGATACTTGATAGAACACACCAAAATAATAGACAGGAATACCCGGCGATCGCTTTCCCACTACAAAAAAACACTTTCGTGATGATACGTGTTTGTCACACTAGGTCACGTTTTCTGTCATGCATGTACATCCATGACAATTTTATGACAGAATCAAGATAGCCATACACGTGATGTCGTAGAAGTGTTCCATGACAATACTCAAATTATTATCACGGAAGTGTCCACTTCCATGACGATAAATTTCGCGTCATGGAAGTGTTTTCGTCAAGGGTAACCGACACGTGGCATCCACCGTAACGGGTCGCCGTTAAGCTATTAGGTCTGGGACCAATGGGGATTTTCCACGTGTAAAATTCTCATTGGCCGAAAGAACCATGTGTCAGCTCCGCGTTGGACAGATGTCATTCAGCGAATGGACAGGATGCGCCTATGATACTTCGACATGTGGCTCGGCCCAACAGTGGCCCATTCAGGTCAAAAGGCCGGCCCGTTTGACTTGGTCAAAAGGTAGCGGGCTGGCCCACGGAAAGCTTGTTAACAGCCTGCTCGCATATAGCCCATTTACAGCCCGCTAACTCACGGTTCGTTATGGCCTATCCGAATTAGGACCAGTAGTGTCATCTGGGCCATCCAATATGATTGCATCCCGTTGTAACTACCGACCCATGTATGGCCCATGACATCTTTCGGCCCATATGAAGCCCTTTGTAACTGTGGGCCCATTAACGGTCCGTGGTGAAACTGGCCCATGATGAACAGTATATAGCTTTATACCCATTAATGGCCCATATTCCATTGGGCCGTTTCTAGCCCGTGTTATCATTCGGCCTTGTAAGGGTCCACTTAGTCTTGGGCTCATTTCCAGCATTCGGTTACTTACGGTCCATTACTGGCATGTTTCGCTTGTGTACCAAATTTAGCCTGTCGTTACAGTCAGCCCGTTTGTGGCCCGTTAATCCGTTGGGCCATTTTCATTGCGTCATCAAGTATGGCCCATTAACGACCCGTTATGCCTATCGATAGAATTAAGCCCGTTATACATATCAGCATATTAACGGCCCGTTATGGTCGGCCCATAAACAGACATTCTGACTCTAGCCCGTCTACGGCCCATATTGCGGTCCATTATTGGTCCATGAATAGTATGGCCCATGTTTGGCCAATCGATCATACGGCTCGTAGAAGGCCCATTGATTCTACATCCCATAGAATGCTCGTGGATCCTAAGGCCCGTAGGAGGCCCATGGTCACTACAGCAGGTAGCAGGACCATG
Source organism: Thinopyrum elongatum (assembly GCA_011799875.1). Lineage (NCBI taxonomy): Eukaryota > Viridiplantae > Streptophyta > Magnoliopsida > Poales > Poaceae > Thinopyrum > Thinopyrum elongatum. The sequence continues at coordinate 388,160,894 of CM022298.1, forward strand.
ATTACAATGGTCCGTATGTTTCCCATGGTTATTGCGGCCTAGTTTTAAAAATAGGTTATTGTGGCCACTAGCAAACCGCGGAAAAAGAACTGCAGTGACTACAAGCAAACAAATAAACAAGATAATAAGGAAATAAATAAGCAAGCAACTTACGCTAGGCTATTATGGCTATTATACATATTACATCCACTGGGCATCAAAGTTTGCCACCAGTGCAAATATAGTGAACAAAGCAGCATATTACATACACTGGGCATCTAAATTGGCCACCAGTGCAAATAAATGTGGCAGCAAAACAAGTCCAGAACTGAAACCACTTCAGAAGAGCTCAAGACACGATATCCTGGGTACCCACCATGCTGGCAAGAAGCTTAGCAAGCTTATTAGCTTTCTCTTGTTTGGCGCTAAAATCCTCCAACGCTTGCTGTTGCACCAAAAAGTATGCATCTGAATTCTGCAGGGACTTCCTCAGTCCTTCGGCTTCTTGTCGCAGCACAGCTGACTGATGCCTTTCAGCTTGTAGTTGGGACTCAAGAAGCCGAAGTGATTCAGGTAGCGAGTTCGAAGAGCTTGTGCCGGCGGTAGTGGCCAGTAACTCGAACACTACATCAAGGCAGGACTTTGGGGTTGTCTCACTATCTACAAGATAGTTATTATCACCCTTCTTGGAGACCAACAGGGTTGTCTCACTATCTTGAACCTTATCTGCATTACTTTCTCTACCATTTCATAATGGGGTGCTCTTCTCCAATATTCTGTCCGCGTTCTACAAGAGAAACAAGCAAACACATCACATGTTCAGCATGTAGTATATGAAACTCATTTTGGTAAACCGATTCAGTAGTAAGGTGGACAGGATAACAACATGAAAGAAACATATATCTATGTACTATGGTCATTGTATTGTCTATATCATTCTAGTTTATGTTGCCAAATCAAGATAGAGACACAGTTCAAATCATATTCCTTTAAGACAAAGCAGCATAGATAGAATATAAGTGTGGGAAACTACACAACACTAACAACAATTGTAATGTGCATGACATGAGAACATAACTGTTTATACAATTGAAACTGAAATCAACATAGAGCAAGAAGTTAGAACAGCAATCCAGTTAAAGAAATAGGTTTAAAACATATCTGTTGCGCCATTGGAGATTCAATTGCATCCTTCAAATTTGAAATTAGTTGGTATGAGTAAATACAGTTATGCAAGAGCAAAGGAGTATGAACCATAGCTACGGAACCTGACCTGAGAACAATTCTCCTTCTACTTTAAGCATTGAGTTCGGGTTCGGAGTGGTGGTCCTCGTGCTTTGGGCACTGCAGTTGCCTTACTAACTGCTCGTGTTTGGGTGCTCTGTGGTGGAGACGGTGCTGTGTCAACTGGAACTGGGTTACTATCTACTAGGGTTTGGGTTAGAAGGGGTGTAGCTGGTTCTCTATCCAACTGGGTAGGGGTACAATCTGTGAGAGTCTGGGTTATGTGTGGTGGGGCTGGTTCTTGGGAAAGCATAACCATGGTTCTATCTGCATCGACGGTAGCACTATCTTTTCTCAAGACCGTGTTTTTACTCCCATAGATACTGCCATCACCCCCTCCAATTGAAATGGCTGATAAACAACAAAAGTAATTGAATGTACAGACATTGTATGATAGACAGGTGCAATGGATAGTAGGGAATAAAAGAGGGTATTAAATAATTCACGTTTATGTTGTCTAACCAAACAGGATAGCATGACACAATTTCACATATATGATGGCTAACTAAACAGGATAGCATGACACAATTTCACATACATGATGGCTAACTAAACAGGATAGAATGACATAATTCAAAATATGATGACTATGTAAACAGGATGACATGATACAACTATATGATGTGTCTATTAAAGTGGTTGGCATTTCATAATTCACATACATGTCATCGATGGAAACATGATGGCATGATATAATTCACGGATAGAATGACATAATTCAAAATATGATGACTATGTAAACAGGATGAGATGATATAACTATATTAAGTCTTTAGAAAATGGGTTGGCATGCCATAATTCAGATACATGCTGTCTATGTAAACATCATGGCATGATATAATTCAAATATATGATTTATCGAAAGTGCGTTATATCGACTAGAGGGGGTGAATAGGCAATTTTTACAAATTCGTCACTGAGGAAATACTACTTGAGGAATTTGCTAAGTGACGAAATACAAGCAGCGGAATAAGTACTCAGGTGCATGCATAACAAGACAATAGCATAGTCATCATGATGAAATGAAACATACACAGAGCACAGGTAGCGTGTAAATAGGATAAGCAGGTAGAAGACAAGGTGACTGAAGAAATAGGGTTGAGGAAATTGAGAAAGTCTTCAGTCAAAGTCTTCAAATAGTAACGATCAATTTCATCAACACATAAGTGAGGAAATGAAAGGGTTGAGGAAATAGAACTAGTAGCTCGGTGAATACAGTGATTTGGTAGACCAGTTCCAACTATTGTGACAGTTGTACGTCTGGTTGGAGCGGCTTGGTATTTAAACCAAAGGACACACAGTCCTTACCATATTCTCCTTGAGCTAAGGTCACACAGACCTCGCCCAAGCACTCGTGGTAAGTCTTCAAGGTGACTTCCAAACCTTCACAAACTAGGTCACTCGGCGATCCACAATTCCTCTTGGATGCTCTAGACCTTGACGCCTAACCGTCTGGAAGATGCACAGTCTTCAAAGGTAACAAGCATCGGTTCCACACAGGAACAATCTCTTCAGTGATGCTCAGTCACTTTGGGTTTTAGGTGTTGGGGTTTTGGGTTTTTCCTCACTGATGATTTTCTCTCAAAGTCCTTGGAGGATGGGATGCTCTAAATGACAAGTGTCAGTTATCGTTGCAGCCAACCAGCTAGTTGTTGAAGGGGCGTCTATTTATAGCTGGGGAGCAGCCCGACATGATAAGACATAAATGCCCCTAATGATATGACTGTTATGTGGATAAGATATTTGGGACAGCTGGCGCGAAGCACAGTAACGGTCGGAAATTTGAGCTCTCAAATTCCTCAGGGCTATCATGTTCCTCACTGTAGGCAATTCGCACTGGCGAATTCCTAACTCCTCAGTCAGAACAAATTCCTCAGAGACTAGAAGATCTTCGTCTCTGTCACTGGAGAAATTGACTGAACTATATGAGATTTCCAAAGGCTTCACTCGAAGGATTGGGTATGTGTAGGCTTTGAGATGAGCATCACTTGGAAATTTTTCCTTAGTATTACCTCGACCCCCTTTAACAGTACGTTGTTTCCTATGACTCAAGAAAGGAAAGTGAAACTACAAAAACAAAAGCCTTCACGCTTCATAGTCCTCGCATCAATATCAATATCTTCAAGGTCACACCAATTTCCTCATTTTCAAAGTCTTCAAGAAAACCAAAGTCTTTAGATGAAGACATTCATTTTTAGGGGTCGACTTTCTTTGGAACACATTAGTCCCTTAACCTATAAGTCTTCAATACACCAAAATCACTGAGGGGCACTAGATGCACTTACATTTATATACCAAGCAAGTAAGAAGATGGCAATCACATATATGATGTCTAAATTAAGCAGATGGCATTCAATGTTGTGTATATGATGTAAAAACTAAGAAGATTTGAGGTGGTAAAAGACAGTCTAGAGGGCGGATCCTTGCTGTGGTGGACCCTTCCATCGCTAGAGCAGCTGAGCTGGGGTGGACGACGATGCGGCACGAGCGGGACAAACCACATAAGGTTTTCTTTGACACATATCTATAACAGAAGTAATTCTGTAAGGGCTCGTTTGAATTGGAGGATTCTAAAAACGCAGGGATAGGAGATACACATGAATATGATAGGAATGCACGGGCAAAACAGAGAATTAAAAAACATAGGATTTCTTTCAATCTGGGTGTTTGGTTCACATGAATTGGAAGATCACAAGAATGCAAAGAAGCATGGTCAAATTAAGTCAAAACACAAGAAAATGTACAGTTATAATGCTGTTATGCTACTATAACTTAGTCTTGTGCTTCATGAATAGGAATTTGAAAAGGAGGGCCAAGTGGATATTAAAATTCCTATGGTTTTTCTTTGAAAGAGACACTAAAGGAACAAATCCTACAGTTTTCCTTTGCTCCATTTCTTTGAACCAAATGCATGAATAGGAGTACCATAGGACACTTCCAATTCCTATGTTTTTCCTTCACTTTTCCTTTCAGGCTTCCTTTGGTTTAGAGGAATCTTTTAGGAATTTCATAGGATAGGATTTCTATAGGAAAAAAAATCCTTTAGAGCCCTTTGGTTTGTAGGAATGGAATCCTATTCCTATGGAGGAATTCTTCCTATCCTCCACATTTCATAGGAAAATAAACATTAGCCTAGACTCAATGGAAAAAATCCTATTATGTGAATCAAAGGGCATCTCCTTTCCTATTCCTACTCATAGGATTTGAGATACATGTCATCTCATTTCCTATGACTTTCCTATTCCTATGATTTTCCTACTCTATGAACCTGGAGATTCTAGTATGCAGGCTTGAATAGGCAAAAGCCTACACTCCAAACATGTTTTTGTGCTACTTCTACTACTTTGAACCCAGGCCACTGCCCTACTAGCTCAACTCCGAGGCCCATCTACACATGCACAGCTCAAACACACAAATATAAATAATGATGGCTTTCGAGAGAGTCCATCACGGATAGCTAAGTTGCCTAGTACCTCACTACTTCTCATATAAGAGAAACTAATCATGTTTCACATTACTACGCGTGCTAAGTGGACAATATATATAACATGTAGAGTAAAAAAGTGATGCAACAAGTGTACAACCTCTTTGGCGAAGCCATGTTGATCTCAGCATCATTGGGTTTGTCGCTGAGGATGCTGCGGCTGATGTGGTTGTCGGAGGACGGGAAGAAGATCTTAGGCGTCTAGAGATGGAGCTGAGCGTACTGCTCCGCTATGATGGAGGGTTTTGTCATTGGAGCAGCTCCGATGAGGTGTACGACGGCGAGGCTGAAGCAGGACAAGAGATACAATGTTAACCTGAAGTGGTATTCTAATAGCATCTCCAATAGATGATGAAAAATACATCACCAAAAAGTGCTAGATGTAAAATACGTCAGCCGCTCATCTCTGAACTTAACTGTCAAAACTAAATTTTACTGTCAAAACTGAATTTTGCAGTCAAAACTGAATTTTACTACTGAAACTGAACGCACTAGTAGCAGAAAAGCAGTGCACTAATAGTTTGGCCACTCGAGCACTAGTGGTAGAGTAGCAGTGATCTAAATCGGTAGCTGCTCCAGCAGAGAACATAGTACAAGAGAGCAGCCGGGGCAGCTGGTCGTGCAGCAGCAGCGCGTGCGAGAGCCAGGGCAGTTGTTCGTATAGCAGCATCTCAGGTAGCAGCAGCAGGGGCTCAAGCGAGGGCCGCAGCTGCTCCTCATGCAGCAGCAGCGCAAGCAAGAGTAGAGCAGCAGTGCAAGCAAGAGCAAGAGTAAGAGCAGACCAGGCAGGGGACCGAGAGCAAGAGCAGAGCAGTAGCACGAGCGAGAGCCGAAGCAGCAGCAGGGCCAGCGAGAGCCGGAGCAGCAGCACCAGCTCCTACTGACTTGAATGTCGCCACCGAGGGAGCGACACCGTGAAGGAAGTGGCCGGTGACGCCGCTGTAGATGGAGATGCGCCATGGCGGCTCGGGACCGAGCGCCAGCAGCACCGTGAGATCGAATCAAGAAGAAAATGCAGTGATTAGTGTAGAACCTCTTTAGTGGCACCGATTAGGCCTCAGCTTCATTCGAGGAATCGGTGGTGGTGCTGCTCTTCCGGTGGTGCAGGTGAAGACAGCACTGTGGGAATGGAGGCGGCGTGACAGACAAGGCGAACATCGGCGCAGCTCCTTGGAGGTGGAGGACGGGGTGGCTGAACCAGCGGGACGACGAGATCGACGATGGATCCTCATCCAGTGCGGTGGATGAGGGACGTCAAGCTTTTGTGGTGGACGATGTCGTCGGGGAAGAGGCTCCAGCTAGGCGGCGGTCGGGTGGCATACGGAGGAGGGTGTGTGCTAGAGGGCGGGTTTTCGCGGCCTCGGTGTACGAATGGGGGCGGAAGGGATGGGAGGGGGAACCATGGTTTAGGGACGCGCTTGTCCGAAATGTGGGGTAAGTTATGAAAGTACCCCCACCGATTTGAACTAGGAGGTTCTTTAGGTTCAGGGGTGTCACGGGAATTTCGCAGGAGGTGGGAGTTTTCGCGCGCGTTGTAATTTTTGGATAGCAAGGCGCGGGTTGACATGGAGGTTGTTTTCGGATCACAAGGAGACAAAGAGATATCTTAAAATTTCGGGATAACAAGGCGCGGGTTGAAGAGGCGATAGTTTCGTAGCACAATAGACAAAGAGATGCTAGCTTGAAATTTCGGGATAACAAGGTGTCGGTGCAACAAACCCTGGGTCTGTTGCCCTGACTGTGCACAGGCACGAGAACAAGATTACGACACCAAGGCCGTGTCAAGATACAAGAGACCAAGATCTTCGAAGAACCAGCGGGCAGATTAAGAAGGCCAAGACCAAGACAGAGAAGTGAGATACCACCAGGAGAAAAGCCTCCCTTGCCGGGCAGGCGGACCTGGCAGGGACAAGGGCTCCCCCGGGAGGGAGCATTCAAGACGTCCCGGCAGGGCCTGCCGGGACTCACGAGGGCAGAGACACCTCACCAAGCCATCTCACCACGACCCACGTCGTTGATCAATGCGGTGTCAAGCCGCAAAGTGACTAAGTGGCAGCCATTCGCCACATGGCGGCCTCTTTCTACAGGAAATACCTACAGATGACACCCGTCCTGCGGCGTGTCTAGCAAGCAGGCATGAAGCTGGCAAGACGAGCCCCGCAAGGCTTGCCGGGCGAGCAACGATGTGACGTTGAGTGGTGCATTTAATGCACTCTGTCAGCCTGCGGAATTGGGTATGATAGCACTGTTTGCTATCTTATCAGTGCATAATGACTGCTTTGCCACTGTGGTGACCCCTTAACCTATAAAAGGAGGCCCATGGCAACCGAAGCGAGGGTTGGAAAGTTGAACACCCCCACGCTCGTACGCGCGTAGTCACTGCCTCCCCAGGGTGAGCCTGCCGGGCAAGTGTACTACACTCCACCACCACTTTTCCACCATCAATCCACCAAAGCAGGAGTAGGGTTTTATGCCTCGTGGCGGCCCGAACCTGGGTAAAAATGCCTGTGTGATCTCTGCCGTGCTGCCCCACATTCTTCTGCTCTTTGTGCGACGCGACATCCCCCCTGCCGAACCAGCAAGGGGCCCCTTGGCCCCATAGGTGGGCATGGTTTCCCGCGACATCTTTGGCGCGCCAGGTAGGGGGATCACTTGCGCGAACCTGAAAGCATGTGCAGCACGTCATCTTCATCACCATCTTCGTCTTCGACGGCGCCGTCGGCAATGGCGCCCAAGAAGAAGCCCGGTGCTGCTGCTCACCCATCCACCTCGAAGGCGCCGCTGCCCGCAGCCACCAATGCTGCAGGGGACATGGAGGTGCACGAGAGTGCGGACGCCGCTGGGGCTGTGGTCGGGGCAGGCGGCACCGTCACCACTTCCCCTGCGGTCGAAGCAGGTGCGGGAGACGCCGGAGGAGAGCAACATCAGCAACACCCCGATGGCCACGCTCCGCGAGGTACGGGTGAAGGGGCTACTCCATCCACACTCCTTCCCCTCGCCGACGGGCACAGCCGCAGCAATGGCGCTCAGTCCGGGGCGAATCGCCGCCCTCCGGCCGCCCCCACCACAGGGGCGGCCACAGCGCGTGCACCTCCCCCAGGACGAGTTGACCAGGCTGCTGCGCCTAGCGGAGCTGTTGACCCTCAAGCGCCATCACCGCGCCACCATGCCATCCAGGTGGCCGCCCCGCAACAGCGGGGGCGTGATACGGTCGCTGCTGGCCCCGTCAGGAGCCGAGCGACGGCGCGATCTGCGTCATCATCGCCCATACCAAGTACTGCTACAGAGGCCATGGCGCGGGCTCAACTGCTGTTGAGGTTTCCTCCAGCGGCCGAGCAGATGGATGAATGGCGTGCCACCATCCAGAGCCTGCTCAGCTTCGCCGAGGCTGGGGGCTCGCAGCGAGCTGGCCCGTCACGGCCTCCCCAAGCGACGACAACGGCCCGTGCTACAGGTCGTACGGAAGGGGCCACCCCCATGGTACAATCCCCGCCACGGTAGCCAGCGCGGACGCAGCAGAATCAAGAGCCTGATGGCGTCTCGACGGCCTCTTCTGACCCTCGAGCGCGTCCAGGCCTACAGCGTGCCCCGGAGGACCGGCGGAGGGGAGACGTGCGCGTTGTCATGGAGCAACGCCACGACGCCCACCGCCGGGCCAATGGGTGCGACGATCCCGACGTCGACGAGCCTGCACTTGATACCGGCGGGTACCTACCTCTCGAGGTTGGGTGCCCTGCCTTTACTCATGAGCTACGGCAAGTCCGTTGGCCGTCCGTCCGCATGTTCAAGCCAGAGATACCCGAGAAGTACGATGGGAGGTTGAACCCAGCAGAGTTTCTGAGCATCTACACCATCGCTGTTCAATCTGTCGGGGGAAGAGATGAGAAGGTATTTGCCAACTACTTCCCTTTGGCTCTCAAGTCCAATGTGAGGTCTTGGCTGATGCACCTGCCAGAGAACTCCATTTCGTCATGGGCTGATTTGTGCCATGAGTTCATTGGTGCCTTCACTGGCGGCCATCAAGAACCAGGTCGGCCCAGCGATCTGCAGCTTCTGCAGCAGAAAGAAGGAGAGACTCTCTGGAAGTATTGGCAGAGATTTAGCAGAGTCCACAGAAACATCCCAAATATCCATCCAGCAGCTGTGATAGCTGCCTTCCAGTCCAATGTGCGCAACCGGAAGATTTGTTCCAAGATGAATGTATGGTTGCCCAAGACAGTGAAGGAACTTTACACCTTGGTGGATAAGTGTGCTCGGATGGAGGAGGGAAGAAAACTACCCGGAGAGGAGGATTGCATTAATGTTGATTCAGAGGATGATGACGAGTCCACCAATCAGAAGAAGAGCAAGAAGCGCAATAAGAAGCGCAAGGATAAGACGGTAATGTCTGTTGAAGGGTCAGGTATCCCTAGTACAGGCAAGAAGGTTAAGGCCGAAACCCCCGGCAAGGAAGCTGCCGTGTGCTCTGACTGCCGGGAGGCCGCGGCCACCGAAAAGGCTGGGAAAGGTGATGGGCCGTACTGCAAGATCCATCAGACTAAGAGCCATGACCTTCAAGAGTGTTATCAGGTTGAACAGCTTGTCAAGAGACAGAAAGCAGAATATGATAAGCGTGACAAGGAAAAGGGACAGAATGTTGCTGGCGGTAAGGGTCGTGGCGGTGAAGTAAATCACCCCGACAGACCTCTTCGGAACAAAGGGAAACTCACCAGGGATCGAGAGAAGGAAGCCTGCGGTGATGAGAGTGATGAAGGGGATGAAGAGGAAACCAGTGAGCAGGAGTTCTAGAAGGCCACTGACGCCCTGTGCATTGACGGGGGTGCGTCCCTACACACCTCTCACCGCCAACTCAAGCGGTGGGCGCGTGAGGTTAATGCCATGGAACCAGCGCCAGGGGCCCGGAAACCACTCAAATGGTCACGCACGCCCATCATTTTTGACGAAGAGGATCATCCTGACCGCACCACCGCGGTAGGATGTTTGCCGTTGTTGGTCTCTCCAACAATCTGCAACCTCAAGGTCACGAAGATGTTGGTGGACGGCGGGGATGGGTTGAATCTGATTTCCCCAAAGGTTATCAGCAAGCTTCAGATAGCAGAGGATGAGTTAAAAGTCACCGGCACGTTTCAAGGAGTTAATCCCAGCAGGAGTCATCCTAAGAGAAAGATCACGTTGCCTGTGATGTTTGGGGGAGAGCTGAACTACCGGACTGAAAAGATTGTGTTTGATGTGGTTGACCTCCCCTTGCCGTACAATGGAATCCTTGGACGCCCAGCCCTGGCTAAGTTCATGGCGGCATCCCACTATGCCTGCAACGTCTTGAAGATGCCAGGGCCAGTTGGAGTCATTTATGTCCCATCGGATGAGAAAGACGCAATCATTTGTGTGGACAAGATGTACCGGGATGCAGTTGCGGCAGAGGCAGCGGCAGTGGCAGTTCCCGCCAAGGAGAACATAGGGAAGAAGAAGGATAGTAAGGGCTCCGTCAAGGAATTCGGGAAGCATGCCTCTTCGGAGTGCGCTGCGCCTGTTGATGACTTGCCGGAGAGTTCCAACAGCAAGAGATCCAAGGTTGCTGCTCCACAACTGAAGAAGGTCCCGACAGGGCTGGCTGGCGTTGATGGTACTTTCACCATCAGCGCCACCCTCGATGACAAATAGGAAAGCGCGCTCGTTGCCTTCCTGTGGGCGAATATCAATGTCTTTGCCTGGCAACCATCTGATATCCCCGGTGTTCCCAGGGAGGTAATCGAGCACCACCTTGCTGTCTGCCCACATGCCCGACCTATCAAGCAGAAAGTCCGGAAGCAGGCCTTAGAGAGGCAGCAGTTCATTACAGAGGAGATCAAGAAACTTGAGGCAGCTGGTTTGGTCAGAGGAGTGCTGCATCCAATGTGGTTAGCAAATCCAGTGGTTGTCCGGAAGGCCAATGGGAAATGGAGACTTTGCATAGACTTCACAGATCTCAACAAGGCTTGCCCGAAAGACCCATTTCCCTTGCTGCGCATCGACCAGATCGTGGACTCCACTTCAGGCTGGGATTTGCTCTCCTTTTTGGATGCATATTCTGGGTATCATCAAATCTTCATGTCCAAGGAAGACGAAGAGAATACCTCGTTCATCACCCCATGTGGTACGTACTATTTTATCCGCATGCCTTTCGGATTAAAGAGTGCCAGGTCTACTTTTGCAAGGGTAGTCCAGATTGGTTTTGGGCCACAGCTGCACAGAAACTTTGAGGCTTATATGGATGATATTGTGGTCAAAACCAAGGACAGATCAACCCTTATCCAAGATTTGGAGGAGACATTTGCCAATTTGCGCAAGATCAACTTGAAGCTCAACCCGGAGAAGTGTGTATTTGGTGTTCCCTCCGGCAATCTGCTCAGGTACTTTGTATCCCATCGGGGGATCGAAGCCAACCCCGATAAGATCCAAGCCATCGAACAGATCCAAGCACCAAAGACGGTGAAAGATGTAAGGCGTCTGACAGGGTGCGTTGTCGCGCTAGGCAGATTCATTTCCAAGTCTGCCGAGCGCGCCTTGCCGTTCTTCAAAATCTTGAAGAAGGCAGGGCCCATGAAGTGGACTCCAGAAGCAGATGCGGCTTTGCAAGAGTTGAAGGCCTACCTATCTTCTATGCCCACCTTGGTTGCTCCCAAACCGCAAGAGCCGTTGCTGTTATACTTGGCAGCAACCAATCAAGTGGTTAGTGCAGCCTTGGTGGCGCAGCGGGAAGTGGATGAAACAGAGAGTGAGCAAAGACCGGCAGAGTCAGATAGGGATCAGGACAGAGGTAAGCACGGCAGCGAAGACAACCCCAAGGACATGGCAAGGAAGAAAGTGGTGCAGCGCCCAGTGTACTTCGTCAGTTCCCTACTACAGGGGGCTAGATCGAGGTACTCTGGCGTGCAAAAGTTGATCTTTGGCCTCATCATGGCCTCAAGGAAACTGTGCCACTACTTCCAAGCCCATGAGATCACGGTTGTCACTCGCTTCCCGTTGCAAAGGATACTCCGGAACCCTGAGGCTACTGGCAGAATAGTGGAGTGGGCTTTGGAGTTATCCAGTTTTGGTTTGAAGTTTGAGAGCACATCAACAATCCAGAGCAGGGCATTGACAGAGTTTATTGCAGAATGGACGCCAACCTCTGACGAGGAAGTGCCAGAAATAGTTATCCCCGGCAAGGAGGCGCCCCAAGAATGGATTATGTATTTTGATGGTGCTTTTTCCCTACAAGGTGCAGGGGCTGGCGTGCTTCTCGTCGCTCCCTCCGGGGAACACTTGAAGTACGTCGTCCAGATGCATTTTGCCCGGGAAGAGGCAACCAACAATACAGCAGAGTATGAAGGGCTCCTTGCCGGGCTCAGGATTGCCGCAGAATTGGGAATCAAGAAGCTGATCATTTGAGGAGACTCACAGCTTGTGGTGAGACAAGTCAACAAGGATTACCAAAGTCCATTGATGGAGGCATACGTTGAGGAAGTGAGAAGATTGGAGGAGCGCTTTGACGGGTTGCAAACAGAGCACATACCTCGTGCGGAAAACAGCATAGCTGATCACCTGTCAAAGTGTGCTGCACAAAAGCTTCCTGTGGAACCAGGAACTTTTGTTCTCCATCTTACTCAGCCCTCCGTATCCCCAGCAACAATGGCTCGGAAAAGGAGAAAGCTGGACTCCGTTAAGCCTCTCCCGGTAGAGCTATCCGCTCCTGGCAGGGACCCTACCGGAAACAACACCTCACAACCTGCCAGACCGCACCCTCCAGCCGGACCCATGGTCCCTGCGAATGAGGAATGTGCCCCCGCAGTTGAGGAGGTACCGCTAGTCCTTGTTGCCGAGCCCCAGGCTCCAACTTGGGCAAGGCACATAGTCCACTTTCTGCAAACCGGAGAACTCCCCAATGACCAAGATGAGGCTGAAAGAGTAGCCCGGAGGGCCAATATGTACCAGTTTGTCGATGACACTCTGTACAGAAGGAGGCCCAACAGTGTGAAATTGAAGTGCATCTGCCGGGAAGAAGGGAAGGAACTGCTGGCTGAAATACACAAAGGCATGTGCGGCTCCCACATTGGATCAAGGGCGCTGGTTGGGAAAGCATTCCAGCAAGGATTCTATAGGCCCACAGCCCTCCAAGATGCGGTTGAGCTAGTCACCAAATGTGAAGCCTGTCAGTTCCATTCCAAGAAAATCCACCTGCCTGCCCAAGCTCTTCAGACAATCCCTTTATCATGGCCATTTTCGGTCTGGGGGCTCGATATCCTCGGCCCTTTCCCCCGAGCGATTGGGGGCTTTGAATTCTTGTTCGTTGCTATCGATAAGTTTACAAAGTGGTCGGAAGTTGCTGCCGTGAGAAAGGTGACTGCTCAATCAGCTATCAAGTTCTTGAAAGATTTGGTGTGTCGTTTTGGAATCCCGGCAAGGATCATTACCGGCAACGGCACCCAATTCACGAGCCGCGCCTTCATGCAATATGTTCATGCCCTCGGAAGCAAAATCTCGTTTGCTTCTGTCACACATCCTAGAAGCAACGGGCAAGCTGAGAGGGCGAATGCTGAAGTGCTGCGGGGACTCAAAACAAGAACCTTTGATATGCTGCAGAAGCACGGCAGGCGGTGGATCGATGAGCTGTCGGTAGTCCTATGGTCCCTCAGAACGACACCAAATCGAGCTACCGGGCAGACTCCTTTTTCCCTGGTCTATGGGGCGGAAGCAGTTATCCCCACGGAACTCATTTACGGGTCGCCTCGAGTGCTTTCCTACGACGAAGTAGCGCAAGTTCAGCACCGGCGTGACGACGCTGTGCTACTCGAGGAGAACCGTCTCCGAGCTGCTACGCGTGCTGCACGCTATCAGCAAGCCCTGCGTCGCTATCATAGCCGCAGGGTTCATGCCCAGTGTTTTGAGGAAGGCGACCTTGTCCTTAGGTGCGTTCAGTCCACCAAGGGTACAAACAAGTTGACGCCAAAGTCGGAAGGCCCTTACCGGGTAGTACGAGTCACCAGACCTAGCGCAGTCCGTCTGGAGACCGGAGATGGCATTCAATTGCAAAACTCATGGAATATTGAGCATTTCCGCAAGTTCTACCCATAAGGCGCGGCTGTCGGGCCCTGCCCGGCAGCCACCCTTTTGTACAGGCCTTGCCTCGGTTGCATGTAACCCCTTGTACAAAGCCAGGAGATGACCCTGAGCACCAGAGAAATAAACAAAGTGCTGGGGGCCCCCGACCAAGTTGCATGCATGCATAAGCATTTCATGAGCATTTGCATATGCATATAGATAGGATCGCATCCATTTGCATATGCATATAGATAGGATCGCATCCCGCATCATTCTCATCTGCATAAAGCTGCAGGTTCCTGCCGAGAACTTGGTTTCTGCAAGAAGATGAGGAGATGAACCAACGCTGCGATCCCCGGCGAACCAAACAGATAAGTTCTACCTCTTGTCCATAAGTGTTCTGTAAGCTAAAACTTGTGCATAAGAAAACCCCACCACTCTTCGAAACTTAGGTGCTCCCATCCCTGGCTCAAACGTTGCTTCGGCCTGGATGGTCGTAGTGGCCTTTGATGAAAAAAAGTTGGCGGGGGGCTGGTCCCTCTATTTCTTGCCGGTAGGCTCAGTTCCCCAGCAACGAAGGAAGCGTACCGGTAGGATAGCCTGCCGGGGAAAACTCGTTTATTTAAAATAAAGAGGCATTTCACCTCCGCGTGGACATATACATGCACGAGTTCCCGGCAAGGTTCATCTTTTTCATTAATATGCTGGTCATACAAGTGCAAACCTTACAGAACACAGACATGGACTCGAGGGAGTACATTATTTGAACTACAATTTGGCAAGTGCCGGCGAGTTTAAGATTGAAAAAAGATAAGTGCCCTATAATCTCCTCTTTTCGTTTTCCCTCCACCAGGCACTGCGGTGGAAGGAGGAAAATACGAGAAAGGGCACCCAAGCAGGAGCCCGTCCCGGTCCCATCGCAACCCACCTGGCGCAGCCTGACAAGATCGAGAGTGGCGAGGCTGCGAAGGAGGAGCGCGGGAGCAGGGCGGCATTCCCTGGTCACCACCTCCAGGACCAGCAAGAAGCCCCGGCTTGGGCCCTGGTGGAGTCATCCACCAAAGCCCAGCCGGAAGACTGCTGGAGGGGAGGCAAAGGCACCAAGGGAACATCCCTCCCCGGCTGTCACCCAAGGAGGCTGGTGATGATGATGCCGGGGAGGGAGGGGAAGAGCGGAAAGACGAGGCGGCAGGTCCTCGGTTGGAGGCGAAGGCATCCACGCCATCGTACTCCGACCTGACCTCCCACCACCCGCCTTCTCCGCCTTCCCTCGTTTTCTCTCCGTCAACACCGCTCCGGGGGAGCACCAGGACTCCAACTTGACGCCTTCCCCAGAGAGATGGCGGGCGACCTAGACGGCCAGGGGGCACAGGACACGCCCCTCCCCGCCTTGGCGGGCAGGAGGGCGCACCTCTCATCGACATCATCCCCACGGCTCCCGGATGGGGCAGTGCTGGGTTTGCCGACGATTCCCAGCCCTGCCTCCCGGGCGCGGCCCAGAGATGCCAAGGACCCGATCGCCAAGACCACGAGCGGCGGTAACCCGAGGCTGGACACCACGCTACCCAACGGGCAGACGGCCGTGGCAAAAGGAGCAAGCATTCCCTCACAACGGGAGAGCTTGGTATCTCCCGCACTACGAGCAGCCCGTCCACGACGCCTTCTACGAGCATGGACCAGGCTCACTCCCTGAACGCCAACACTCAACAACTCTAGGCGCAAGATGGAGCCCGGGGCTTGACCCCAGGCTCTTCTTCTCAACATGACCAACAAAAGGCAGAAGCGGGGGAAGGAAGGATCCGGAGATGGATGGCTCGGCTCTCCCTCCGCCCCTCCTTTTATAGGCGGAGCAAGAAAGGGAGCCTCTCCCTCAACAAGCAATCGCCGCCCCTCTCCTCCAATTCAAGAAGACCGGGCCCTCGCCTTGATGCTCTCCCGCATGACGCACCTCCGTTACCTACCCCGCGCGATGCATGCCGCATACGTGGCTAAGGATAAGGGCGTGGTGGGAAGAGTGAATTGGCAGTTTCTACCCCATGCGTTAAAGTCATTCACGGGCCATTGCAAAGATGGCCCCACCACGATTGGCTTCACACGACGCACGGGAAAACCGGAAACTAGCCCGGAGTCAAGATTAATGAAGAAGCAAAGAAGACTCCAAGAGATCAGCCTCTTCAGCGCCCCTGCCTGTGCACTTATTAGGACCTACCCCGACGATGCCCGGCAGCGCGATCGGGGCAGGCCCGGGGGCTTCTGTCGGTGCAACAAACCCTGGGTCTGTTGCCCTGACTGTGCACAGGCACGAGAACAAGATTACAACGCCAAGGTCGTGTCAAGATACAAGAGACCAAGATCTTCGAAGAACCAGCGGGCAGATTAAGAAGGCCAAGACCAAGACAGAGAAGCGAGACACCACCAGGAGAAAAGCCTCCCTTGCCGGGCAGGTGGACCTGGCAGGGACAAGGGCTCCCCCGGGAGGGAGCATTCAAGACGTCCTAGTAGGGCCTGCCGGGACTCACGAGGGTAGAGACACCTCACCAAGCCATCTCACCACGACCCACATCGTTGATCAATGTGGTGTCAAGCCGCAAAGTGACTAAGTGGCAGCCATTCGCCAC
This sequence comes from Thinopyrum elongatum, assembly GCA_011799875.1. Taxonomy (NCBI): domain Eukaryota; kingdom Viridiplantae; phylum Streptophyta; class Magnoliopsida; order Poales; family Poaceae; genus Thinopyrum; species Thinopyrum elongatum. Next base: position 388,177,319 of record CM022298.1, read on the forward strand.
ATGGCGGCCTCTTTCTACAGGAAATACCTACAGATGACACCCATCCTGTGGCGTGTCAAGCAAGCAGGCATGAAGCTGGCAAGACGAGCCCGACAAGGCTTGTCGGCCGAGCAATGATGTGACGTTGAGCGGTGCATTTAATGCACTCTGTCAGCCTGCGAAATTGGGTATGATAGCATTGTTTGCTATCTTATCAGTGCATAATGACTGTTTTGCCACTGTGGTGACCCCTTAACCTATAAAAGGAGGCCCATGGCAACCGAAGCGAGGGTTGGTGTCGGCTTCTGCGAACGGGGGTACCCAGACTTGCCTGCCTGCGGCCCACGACATGGCTCCATCGACGGCCTGGTACGGCCCAGCTTCGGCGGCAACAACTCAAGACCCTTGCGAGGGGCCAAGCCTCGCGAGGCGGACGACACCAAGACCTCCACGAGGAGCGGCCTCCTCAGGCTGGCTCTCGAGGAGCGGAGATCTCTATGCAAGCCTCACCTCGTGAGGTCCGGATGATGTGAGCCATGACGATCAAGGCCAGGCGGGCGCCAGCGGGCGCAGTGTACCAGTTTCCTCTTCGGTGCTAAAGAGGCAAGCGCAGGCGCGGAGTCCCGAGGAATCAGCCAAAGGTTTCCATTCCCGTGCAACAAGACCAAGACCGCCAGGACGGCAGGACGGAGGTCATCACCGAGCCCACCACGGCGTCACGACCAGAGGCTTTTGCAGGTGAAGACTACTTTTGTGAGGATAGCATGTACTAGCTGTCTCCCTTCGAATTTGGCCGTTGTGGGATCCCTTCCCGCCTTTCATTTGGGAAGAGGACCAAGGCCACTATAAATAGGACTTAGCCACCACTGTAGAGAGGGGCAATCGACGGATCATCCAGATCACCCACACACTCACCAGCTCACCCGAGCCCAAGAACACCTCTCCTCCTGAGGCTGTTCGCCACTGTACTAGTTCGTCCTCAGCCCCCCGAGGCCAATCCACCACAAAGCAGGAGTAGGGTTTTACACCGCAAGGTGGCCCGAACCTGGGTAAACTGCTGTGTCTCCTTTCCTTACAATTCGATGAGCTAGGCTGTGAGATAGCGAGTAGGCAGACTGGGGAGGACGAGTTCTTCGCACGCACCCCAGAGTTCGAACCTCTTAAGGGTTTGCGGAACCCGAAATCTGACAGTTGGAAAGTTGAACACCCCCACGCTCGTACGCGCGTAGTCACTGCCTCCCAGGGCGAGCCTGCCACGCAAGTGTACTACGCTCCACCACCACTTTTCCACCATCAATCCACCAAAGCAGGAGTAGGGTTTTACGCCTCGCGGTGGCCCGAACCTGGGTAAAATTGCCTGTGTGATATCTGCCGTGCTGCCCCACGTTCTTCTGCTCTTTGTGCAACGCGACATCCCCCCTGCCGAACCAGTAAGGGGCCCCTTGGCCCCATAGGTGGCCGTGGTTTCCCGCGACACAAGGCGCGGCTTGAAATTTCGGCGGAACAAGCTTAACGTGGACAAAAAAACAAAACAAAAGACAATTCGCACCCCACTAGAGAGAGCCATGTCCCGTTTTACTATATTACTACAAGTACCATTAAAAAACAACAACAAAAAACTAAAAAAATCGGGAGAACAAGCTTAACGTGTATAGTACCAAATCAATTTGCACTTCCATCAACAATAAAAAAACAATTCGTATTGTCTAGCATATGGACTAAATTTGAGTACATTTTCCCTATTTGAATGGGATTTTACTCGGGTTAGTTATACAACCATCTAAATATTATCTTCACAACACATGACATGAATATAGGAGTAGTAAATTCCCATATAAATATGAACTACATGTACATACGATCTTGAATTCAAATGCGTATCCATTTTATGTTGAATTCAAATCATAGTACATGTATGCTCTAGGTAAATGTTCGGAATCTAAACCATGTTTGATACTATGTACAATGTGTTTAACACGCACAACACACACACACACACACACACACACACGCACAAGCACGCACACACACACACCATTTAGACATGAGTTGCGAAAGCCACCCATCATCTCCAATTCGAATAGTTGTGTCAATGCCTGCATGGATGCAATGTAGCCAAAAGGATGCCTGCCATCGGTATCTCAAATTCAAATCAGTTTGACCTTGTTCAATGTGTATACAGTATAGCATGCTCATTTCAAAACCACACCACGCATATCTCAATTATATTCATGCATGCATGGGTTCCAAACATCATGATCTATTATTCAAATATTTGAATTCACTTTTACATTGATTATGACCTCACCAAGTCTTTTACACCCACACAGCCGTCTTCTCTTTTTAGTTGTACCACTAACTTCCTCTCGTGCATGCATGCACACACACTACCACTCGGCATTATCCATCGCACACACACAATCTTTTTCTTCAGGTCAGTCTCCCATGCATGCACACACACACACCTCCCACTCTTCATCACTTCGGGCATTCTTTATCTCTCACATGCATGCACAATGATCGATGTTCCTCTATGTGTGTATATATATAGCTAGGTCTTTCGCTGTTTTCCACACAAAACCGATCGATCTATATCTCTAGTCAGGTATCACCCTCTTTCCCACGTACACATCGATTAATCTACCTCTCTATAGGACTGCATAGCTAATACACACACACATTATCTATCCATCGTCTCCCTCTCATCATCCATGCCTTCTGCTTCATCTCTCAGACGTGTGCACAGTGGTGAAGACAGGGGCAACAAGGGCCCTGGCCCTCCTAACATCACTATATTGAGGCTAATATGAATGTGATAAGTAGATAAATTGCTGGTAAAATGGTTTAAGCTGATGAATTGGCTCTCCCCAACAAGGACTAGCAATGCTTGGCCCCCTCATTTAATTTTCATGGCTCCGCCACTGCGCGCAACCGCGCACGTTCTCGCCCCCTCTCTTTAAATATCGATCTCACACTTGTACACTCCTTCCCAGTCTCCCTCCACTTGGCCCCTCGCACCATCTTCCAGCACCCCCTATCCCAGTGCTTGTACGCTCGTAGAGATGTCCCCTCTAACTGTCTCTATCGATATCTCACGTAGTCGACCCCTCCCCTCCCTTCTCGTATATCACCCCGGCCCCATGCACATACATGTATGTATATAGGCCTCTCTTTCACACAAATTGCATTAACACGTATTCCATCACCATATCTCAGTATCTCACACACACACGGACTATGTGTCCGAAAGAGAAGAGGTGCACACACGCACTCATTCCCACATACAAACGCGCGGGTGCACGGTGGAGCACATTTGTACAAAAAATGTGCATGTAGAAAGGCTTTAGATGATGTGCCACTAGTCTATATCTATACCCCTATATAGTGTGCGAATAACTTTGAAAGTTGGTCGTTGGATGAAGCCAATCCGACGGTGCAGAGATGGCAAATCCGAGCACTACTGGTTGCTGGATATCATCTACATTCCACCAGATTCTGCCACATGTATAATCTAGAAGACTCTATGTTTGAACTTAAGCATAATGCACAGACCTCAAAACACAAGCACTTCTCCTTTGTCCTAGAATCTTCCATATCATAATTGCCCAATTTTTTTTTCTAAATGAGTTGCCATTATTTGTTTTTACTTTATGTTTTACAATGCACAATTCCATGAATCTTAAAATAGATTAAATTTTTCTATAAAACTAATTGATTTTGAATGAGATGAACTATAAAAATTAAACGAACATCTACATCATGCATATATGACTCAAAGCTTACATGCTATAGTGTGGTATTTATTCATAATTTGATTGCCAAATCTCATGCGTGCAATGCACGTGTACCTTACTAGTACTTCCAATGGCCCGCTACACAGTGTCTCTCCCTTTTTTTGTCAATATATTATGATTAAAATGATGTGAGGGGCATCCATGAAGCCACGTGGCACATGTGGAGGTGTTGTTGCGACCTTCTTGTGTGGATTGATCACAGTGACATGCTGCTGGTTCCAGAAGAATGTACTCGTCCTCTCTCACACACGCTGGTGGAGTACGTGCACGAAGAGAAGATGTGCATGCACGCACTCATTCCCTCGCACGCACATGCGGGTACACGGTGGAACGCATTTTTGTACGAAGATCCATGCCATGTGATAATTTGACGCGTGTAAAGTCATTTACTTAATGGATGGTCAATTAATATAGTGCATGCAAATTGAGTGGACGTGAGGGAGGAAGAAGTTGAGAATGACATTACTACTCCACTGTGTGCATGCGAGTAGTTAAATCATGGGTTGCTACTTCCATTGGTCTCCTTCGTATTTTGTGCCAAATTTTGACCATAATTTTAAGTAACACAATATTAATGCATGTCATAAAAAATAATATCATCGAAAAGTATGTTCAAATATGAATCCAATGATATAATTTTTGTGACATGCATTAACATTTTATTAGTTAAATTTTTGGTCAAAATTTGGCATAAAATATAAAGGGGGCCAATAAACCATGACGCAGGCAACATGATCAATTTTTGCCTGGGTTACTGTTGGTGGCCTTTGTATTTAAATATGGACAGAGTGGAGTAGTACTATCTTTATCTTAACCTCGTAGGGCTCTCCCAGCGCCTACGCTCGCCTCCCCGCCTTGGCCATCGGATCCCACCATGGATAATCCCTTAGATCCCAGCATCCCGCGGGCTACCCTCTCGCTGCGGCCCGCAGCACTGCCGCCTTTGAGTGAAACCCACAAGTGTTTCAGAGGGGATCCATTGCTCTGGAATCATAGACCGGTGGCGCCGCAGGACATGCCAGGGCCGCGTTGGAGGTGGTGGGCGGCAAGGGCAAACCGGATCGAGGAAGTGTCACATCGATTGGAGACAAGTTTGAAGGAGCTGCGCCTGGCAAAGCACAAGGTGGAGGCGCAAGTCGATCTCAGGGGAGAGATGCTGAGGGATGTCAGCATCTGGCAGCGTCGCATTGATTTCGAGCTAGGGCTAATGGTAGAGATCATATTCATGGAGTCGACTGCGGGGGAAAGAACGCGCATGCCTGCGGGATGGGATGAGCAGCCGGTGCAACTGTTCAAATGGGCGGTAGGAAAAGCCAAATCGTGGAACCAGCTACGGCGGCGGCGCTCGGCATGCATCGTATGCGAGTTGAGCTGCCCTCCTTCCCCGCCAGCGATGCAGTGACCTACTCGATTGCTACTGCAGTGAACTTGCGGTGCCATGGCGGTTTGCAACCGTGACAATCACTCCATCTATATGTATTGTATTTCTGTAAAAATACTTGGTCATTCGGAAAAAGATGGTAATTGATTTATCACGAGTTTTTGAATGCTTGGTTGTGACAATCAGCCGAAGCCACAACCACAAGCCTCCATCGCGTAATACTTGACGGTCGGTCGCACCAACAGACGGTCGGTCACACCCGCGTCTCACCGAAGGGACACGAATCGTCTTGGTCTGACATGTACGACCAGGTACATCACTGACATGTGCGACCACATTTGAGTTGTAATACTTGAAATTTGTGTTCCAGGAATCTCATCGGGAGCCATTTCGGGAGTTGAAACCAAAACCATCAATAAATCTTTAGCTTGTTCCCATCACATTCCAAAGTAGTACTACCATGCTATAATTAAGTGCAAACCTGTTCACACCTATCAAACCTGAACGTGTTCCCACTATGCAGGTTTTTGTACTAGTACTAGTAGGTTATAAAAAGGGGAACTACCTTGCCGAAAATTACTCTACCTTTCTCCTCATAAGTCTTTCTCGTTTGTCCTTTCTTGCCATGGCCGGTGTACAGAGCTCTAGGTCGAGAACTACTAGTGACAAGGGAGCGGCGACCAAGGCCGCAAAAAAAAAAAGAAAGGGCTCACCGCCTCGCGGACACCTCGAAAGATCTCTCACAGGTGGGCGAGGGCTCCCAGGAGCGCACTAGCCGCGGAGGCAAACATGCCGAGCTGGCGGCGCTGGAGTTGTTATCCCTCGACGACATGCCCGCTCAGCTTAATAAGCCGGAGGAGTTGACCACCAGCTTGGTGAAGCTGCTAAAGGAGAGCCTCGAGGATGTGCCTGCTCAGCTCAATAAGCAGAATGAGTTGACCACCAGCTTGGTGAAACTACTGAAGGAGAGCATTGCCTTGGGTAAGAAGGCGACCGATAAAATCCTACAACTTGAGGAGGACAAGGCGGAGCTCCACCACGAGCTCGACCTGCTGAAGGAGGAGATCGCCGGCTGGAAGAATCTAGATGAGAAGAGGAGTTCCTCGGTGAAGATGCTGAACGCCCTCGTCATGGAACAGGAGGAGTTGGCGAAGCTCCGCATCGAGCATCTAGCTGTTGTCAAGCAACATAATGTGGTCGTGGAAGAGATGACGCATGCTCGCCTCGAGAAATCCCGCGTCATGGACACAATGAAGAAGATGGCGGAGGAGACGCGCGAGGAGATGAAGGTCGTGGAGACGATGAGAAGCAGTTAGGACTCCACGGCCAGCAACCCTTCATGAAGTAGAGAGCAGTGACCCAGACTTGTGTCTGCGTCTTCCTTCTTATTTTGGGGGGGGGGGAGTAATCTTCCATCTTCTTTTGCTCCTGTGTTTCTTCTTTTGCTTCGGGTGTTTCACCTCATGTTTCATGTTCTTTGCGAGGCACGAATAGAACAATGCTAATGATGAGCGACGCCATGGGATCGATCACAAGCAAATTAGATCATTTTTTATCCCAATATCGCACTTGGCTGCCGTGTTTCGCACTCCTCCGTCGTACTAGTACTCTAGTGGAAAACTAGAGTATACCGCATGGTTCTTTGCTCCTCCTCAGGTCGCCGTCAACAATTATATGAGTAGTCAAATCACAAGGCCCCACCTTACAGCAGTAATGAGTCGTCAAATCACAAAGGCCCTCGCCTCTCTGTCAAACCAACCAGGCGAGACTGCCCCGCCCTCACCTTTTAAATGTACTTTTGTACAGTAGTAGTATCGATGGATTGCGCCATGGAGCAAAACTAACAAGATGAAATTAAAGAAAAAAGCTGGTACATATACAGAGCGCTCGTCGCCAAATTATGCATAGAACTATTAAAAAAGCTAGTACGTGCTTAGATGGGGTGCTAAAGTCTATTAAAGAAATTAGCATACCTATTTAATTCTTTGACAACTAAACTCCTTCATGCTTTTGGTAAACTTCTCTCATTTAAGTTTTTTTAGAATTACTTACCTCATTTAAGTATTTTGCGTATGTGGCATCCTTAGAGCGTGGTTAATAATATAGCCAACTGTTGGCTATATGATGTTGGCCATATCATATATAGTCATCACTTGTCATCACTCATACATAGTACATATATAATATGAAGAAACGAGTGGTAGTACTACCAAATACCAGATGAAATGTAAGAAATACTAGTATGTACGTACTAAAGAGTTCAAGTAACGAGAAAGAACATAACATAGTTCTGCTGGGGGCTCAGCACAACACACCCCTGAAATAAAACTAAGCACCCTGAAATTAAACTAAGCAATTAATCAAGTAGACATTGCATTAGAACCACCATGAGCAACAACACTGCCACCTTACTCGGACTCCTCGTCCACGTCCTCGACTTCGTCCTTGTCCCTCTTCCTCTTCGCTGATACTTCTTTGCTTGAACCACACACTAGGCTCTCGCTCTTCATCCAACCCTTGTAGATATTCAAACAAAGGTAGGCATCCATTGCAGCGTACTGGATGTCGTCTTTATCTATTTCATTCCACTCCCATGCATGATGAAACATGTAGTGAGGTTTCGTCAGTTTACCGTACAAAGGATCAACCATGGCTCCTGCGAGTGTCAACATTGAAGGCTGACGGGAGGACACCAGCCTATTCTTCTGGAGGTTGAAGGGCTGGCCTACAATGAGGCCTATCCGACCCAGGACTTCCTTGTCATTCTTAAAGTCCATAGTAACGAATTTGACTTTGTCGTCCTTGAGGAAGTCCTCAAAATTCTGGCACCTAACGTCGGCACGGCATATGTGGTAAACCAAGCACAAGTTATGTACGCAAACCTGGATCACGGCGGGCTTCTTCATCTCTTCCTTCTTTAGAAGCTTCTCCTTTTCAAAGACCGTGGTGTACTCAACATCTAGCCTAGCGACCCACTCATCCTTTGAACTTTCAAACATGTGTTGGAAGCAACCAAGGCATGCTTCCACCATCGTGGATCTACAGGTGTAGATGACGTTGAACTCATCGTCGGTGATGGTTCTAACCTTGAACTCATCGCCGATCATGGAGATTTGGGACACCATGGATTTTGGAGGAGGGTTAGGATTAGTGGAACTACTGTAATGTGAAAGGACGAGACGACTGGGAGCGAACTGCTGTAATGTTAAATGACGGCTGGGGACGAGTAGGAGCGAACTGCTAGCGGTTTTCTGATTGTGAAAATGCTAATTGGGGCGTGTGAACGGCCGGGTAGTGGCTTGCCCGGTGGATAAATGGTTGCATGCATAGTACTATGGGGGCTCAATTAGATGTCATGTCTACTAGACCCACTTCGTAGGCCTAACAGTATAGCATCTGCGTGTTCGCACGTCAAGCGTCGGGAAAATTTGAGGTGATACAAAGCTTTCCATGCTCCCATGATACGGGTTTCCGAGAGCCCTTGGATCTGAGATCGAACGGCTGCATGGCGTGATTCTAGACCTATGGGTGAATATCACATCCTGGAGGGTTTTTTTGCCAATTTTCAGCAACTTAGCATGCGACCGTTCGATCTCATATCCAAGGGCTCTCAGCAGCCCGTATCATGGTCGCGCCTACCACGACCGTCACCTCGCTCGCGCAGTCATGCCCTTGGAGATTTCATATGGCTATAAATGAGCAGTTTTGTTTTGCCAACTTCGCATGCATGAAACTACTTCCTCCGTCCAGGTGCATTAGGCTATGTGATGTTGGCATGTCATACATACTCATCACTTATACTCACTCATACAACAAGGTTAGCTATAAGGTTGGCTATAAGAGTACTTTTTTTACTTCTCTCTATCTCTTTCTTCGTAGAAAAGTATTTATTGCATTTGCCAACGAGTACATATATACTCCCTCTGTCCTTGAAAGAATGTACTTCCAACTTTGTTGGAGGGTCAAACTATCTCAAAGTTTGACCGAGTTTATGCAAAAATACTTCAATGCTTGTGAAACTAAATAGGTATATGACGAAAATATATTTTATCATGAATCTAATGCTACTAATTTGATGACATAAATGTTGGTCCATTATTGTATAAATATGGTCAAAAATAAAAAAAGTTTGACTTTCCAACAAAGTTGGAAGTACACTCCTTCAAGGACTTGGGTCTTGCACGAGAGCCCACTCCCACCATTTTTTCATGTCTCTCTCCTCCACATATAAGCAAAAGTGCCATGTAAGCGGGCTATAAGCCCACTATTGTAGAGTACTTGTTCTTAGCACCTGTATACCATGGAGGGGATCAGGGCAGACTCACCCCGGTCGTAGCACTGCAGTAATAATGATAATGGCCAGTCAAATCACAGGGCCCCACCTGTCCAGCAGTAACGAGCCGTCAAATCACACACCCTACATTTCAAGCAGTAAGTTGAATCCGCTACTCCCTCATCTTCTCGCCTCTCTGTCGAACCGACTAGGCAGAACTGCCCCGCCTACCGCACGGGAAAAGCCCCGCCCTCAACTTTTAAATATAATTTTGTATCCATGGATTGCGCCATGGATCAAAGCTAGAAGAAAATGGCGGTACACATGTATGCAGCACGCCCGTCGTGTTCGCGTCGCACCCCAGACTGTCTGTCGGTCTGGCACGCCGCTCACCTAATGGAACGTGCGTCATATTGCGTTTGCACACACATGTGGGAACGCAATTGAGAACCGACCATAGGCACACTCCCCCGTCCCCGCAAGTCAGCTGAGTTAATATAAGAGAGAGACGAGCAATAGTATTGGAGCAGTGTTGTACACACGTCGTTGCGTAGACGATCCCTGCACGACACGAGAGATCAGTTCATCCATGCATGTGACCAAACTCCAGCACACGGTTAGATTGGCTATCGTCTACATATCCTGCAGGCTGTGTTGTACAGGGCTATAGTTCTGATGAGAAATCTCAAAAAAAAGGAGCACCAGGTATAAATACAAATCTACTCCAGTCACCATAGGCGGATAGGGCAACCTCTCCCCTCCATGCTTCACCGGTGAACCCGTGGATTCGCCCCTCCCCTCTTCCCACTGCTCCATCGGCCGGTGGCGGGGAGGGGAATCCTGGTCCCTTCACTCGGGTTATTAGTTTATGTTAGGGTTTTTAGTCCTAGCACGCGCAGAGCTCACGCAGATGTCGGCGCTTTTTTCTCCGAGTTTCTCTTTCGGGCTCCGATCCTCCTTGAGCTCGTTCGTCTAGACATAGTCGATGGAACTCCAATGTAGATTCTTGTTGTCTCCTTTGGGGAGGTTAGGTTAAGGTTTCTTGTCATCTCGCAAGATTAGGTGTCATGTGCTTTGGATCACTGCGAGGATTAATTAGCGATGACTGCGTTCCTCCAGGGCGCTGGTCATTGGGGGCACATGCACGAAGAATACTCGTCTGCCATCTAGGTCAAGCCGGCTATGTTAATAGGGCATCTGACATCGATTGACGCCTTTTCTACAAGTTTGTCTTTAATTTGAGCTTTAATCCTCGTCTAGTTTGTCCGTCGGGACGTAGTCCACGGAGCTCTAGCGTAGATTCATGTTGTCTCCTTAGGGCAGTGAGGTTAGGGTTTCTTGTCATGTGGCATTTTTTGGTGTTATGTAAATCTGGTGCTTCAGATCAAAATGACGACAACTGCACCTCCAAGCCGGTGCTCCTTAGGGGCACGTGCATGAAGACTTCTCGATAGTCGTTGACGAGGTCAAGCTGGCTCCGGTAGAATAGCATCGATAGCAACGTGTCGACGACTCATTCTGATTGCAGTTGGTCGTTTGGTGGTCTTTGAATCTCGATGTATTTTTCATCAAAGGCGCTCTATACCACTGGCAAACACTCATAATAGACCCGGTCATTAAAAAAGGTTGCATATAGTTTATGTCCAAAAGCAGAACAAAGATTTATGTCCCTTTACATTTTTTATTTTTTTTTGCAAACGCCAAGATCATGAATTTTCAAAATTTTGATTTCACTTTCTGTTGAAAACAAATACATTTCAAGCTATAGCTAGCTATTTGAAATGTAAATTATGCATGTTTTATATGTATAACGTGGTAATCAAACAAAATATATGGTGTGCCTCCATTTAGATGTGAATTGCAAAAGCCACACATTACCTCAAATTCAAACTACTTTGTCAATGGATGAAATGTGTTCAAACGCTACCACCCACATCTTAATTTCAAATGAGTTCGGGCTTGTTCACTCTATATTTTCACCCGTGATAATTTAACCCGTGTGGTTGTTCGATTAATCGAGGGCCGGTGACCAGAAGTGAACAATACAAAGTGCGACCTGAGACGTATGCCATTTGAAACGATTGTTTTTATGTAGAGAAAAAAGAAAACTACTCCACTATATAGGCAGGAGCCTCCGCGCTTGCTTGCTAGTGTTGCTCTCTTCACACACTCTCCTCCTCCCCAGATCTAAACACGACAGCGATGGCCACACTCTCTCTTTGCTCACTGCTGGTCATAGATCCGGCCAGATCTCCTCCGCCGGGGAAGGTGAGAAGGTGCAACATTCACGCGATCGTCATCAGCGACGGCTCTGACCCACTGCCAGCGCGTCTCGGTCAGCGTGCCTTGCCATTCTCTCCCACGCAGTGCCGGCCAGGGAGGGCCTCCGACCCCTTCTTCCTCGCTGCCGTAGTGTTGGCAGATCCGGCCTCCCGCAGCCAACTTAGACACATCCTGGCAACCCTCGGGTATAACTTCCTTCGAAACCGACCTTGTTGTACTGCCGCAGCTCCTCACGTCGCTGCATGTGTATCTTTTCCTACTTCTCAGCCCCCCTCGTAGATAGGATCGATCGGCTGTTCGAAAGCCACATTAATTTTTACTATTAAGAGGTAAAACTACTTCATGCATTCGAATCTAGTACCTGGTTCAAACAGTAAAGAAAGGGTGGGGTGGGGATGGGGTGAGTTATATCCTGGATCTTGGACTTGGTCGTAAGAGGAAAAAATGGGGGCGAAAAGTAGCAGAGACTGGCTATCCAACTAGTCTCTTGGTCTAAGAGGGAAATAAAGGGAAACGCAGTACAAACTCGATATAGAACCGATCTATTGGTTGAAAAAGGAAAGAAAGTGGGGACTGGGGCACAAGTCAACAAAGTATGTCCAGCACAAGATTTGCTTCCCTCACATAGTAAAAGGTGGCTATACTGAACAAAAATGGGACCAACCCAGATATCCTGTTTGGATGTTTGTTGCCCTGAGCCCGTCTTATATAATGCCACTGGTAAAATGTAGCAATCCCACTGTTAAAGTAAGGACACGTTAAACCAATGTTTTTTTCAATGGCACTGTTTTTCATGTCCTGGTATATTTCCCATTAAGATAAGTAAGTTGCTTCTTTTTGTTTAAGATGCAACTGTGCTGGTTTGCCTACTCTCCCGTGCCCTTATACCAACTCTTTAGCAGCTGTTAATCTAATGTTGCTGGTTAAATGAAGCAATGGCACCATTATAGTAATGTCGTATTTAATGGTTGTCATAGTAAATTTTAATGCCCACACTAATATCTAGCAGTGCTTCTGCTTTATAAATTGCTACTGTCCTTGTATGATTGCCATTCAGATAAGGAACATGCTTTCTTTTCATTTGATGTATGTTTCATCACTTGTTAGTCACCCTCCTTTCCACCTTTTTGTGCAAACAGAGATATACATTTCACCTAGTGGAACTCTGCGGCTAATCTCCTCCAACAGTTAATTAGTCATCACCGATACCACAATGGCATTTTCCACAAAAGAGGGGGTTTCCCTTTGATTTCATTAAAGAAACCAAACCATAGAGAACCTTTATCCAATATCATCTTAGTCTAAACGGGCAGGTATACAACTACCACTAGAAAGGACTTACTACTAGCAGTAGACAAGTTCGCCACATAAGCTAGGTAGGTAGGGGGACCGATGTCTACTACGCAACCTTCTTCTTGTAGACTCGTGTTGGACCTCCAAGCGCAGAGTTTTGTAGGATAGTAGCAAATTTCCCTCAAGTGGATGACCTAAGGTTTATCAATCCGTGGGAGGCATAGGATGAAGATGGTCTCTCTCAAATAACCCTGCAACCAAATAACAAAGAGTCTCTTGTGTCCCCAACACACCCAATACAACGGTAAATTGTATAGGTGCACTACTTCGGCGAAGAGATGGTGATACAAGTGTAATATGGATAGTAGATATAGGTTTTTGTAATCTGAAAATATAAAAACAGCAAGGTAACTAGTAACAAAAGTGAGCAAAAATGGTATTGCAATGCTTGAAAACAAGGCCTAGGGTTCATACTTTCACTAGTGCAAATTCTCTCAACAATGATAACATAATTGGATCATATAACAATCCCTCAAGGTGCAACAAAGAATCACTCCAAAGTTTCTATCGGAGAACGTAGGACGAAAACGTGCATCAACCCCTATGCATAGATTACCCCAATGTCACCTCGGGAATCCACGAGTTGAGTGCCAAAACATACATCAAGTGAATCAATATAACATCCCATTATCACCACAGATATCCCATCGCAAGACATACATCAAGTGTTCTCAAATCCAATACTCGATCCAACATAACGAAACCTCAAAGTGCAAGACTCAATTCATCACAAGAAGGTAGAGGGGGAGAAACACCATATGATCCAACTATAGTAACAAATCTCGCGGTACATCAAGATCGTGCCAAATCAAGAACACGTGAGAGAGAGAGAGATAAAACACATAGCTACTGGTACATACCCTCAGCCCCAAGGGTGAACTACTCCCTCCTCATCATGGAGACCGCCGGATGATGAAGATGGCCTCCGGTAATGATTTCCCCCTCCGGCAGGGTGCCAGAACGGGCTCCTAATTGGTTTTTTGTGGCTACAGAGGCTTGTGGCGGCGGAACTTCTGATCTAGGGTTCTTTTTAGAGGTTTCTATATTTATAAGGATTTTTGGCGTCGGAAACAAGTCAGGGGGGGTACCCGAGGGGCCCACAAGCCCTCAAGGCGCGCCCTAGGGGGGCACTCCCAGGCTTGTGGCCTCCTCGGTCACCTCCTGGCCCAGCTCCGATGCTCCGGGGGTCTCTTTTGGTCCATAAAAAATCACCGTAAATTTTCAGCTCGTTTGGACTCCATTTGATATTCCTTTTCTGTAAAACTCAAAAACAAGGAAAAAACAGAAACTGGCACTGTGCTCTAGGTTAATAGGTTAGTCCCAAAAATAATATAAAATAGCATATTAATGCATATAAAACATCCAAAACAGATAATATAATAGCATGGAACAATAAAAAATTATAGATACATTGGAGACGTATCAGCATCCCCAAGCTTAATTTCCGCTCGTCCTCGAGTAGGTAAATGATAAAAACAGAATTTTTTTATGTGGAATGCTACCTAACATATTTATCAATGTAATCTTCTTTATTGTGGCATGAATATTTAGATCCATAAGATTCAAAACCAAAGTTTAATATTGACATAAAAACAATAATACTTCAAGCATACTAATAAAGCAATCATGTCTTCTCAAAATAACATGGCCAAAGAAAGTTATCCCTATAAAATCATATAGTCTGGCTATGCTCCATCTTCATCACACAAAGTATTTCATCATGCACAACCCCGATGACAAGCCAAGCAATTGTTTCATACTTTTAATGTTTTCAAGCTTTTTCAACTTTCATGCAATACATGAGCGTGAGCCATGGATATAGCACTATAGGTGGAATAGAATATGGTGGCTGTGGCGAAGACAAAAATGAGAAAGTCTCACATCAACTAGGCAAATTAATGGGCTATGGAGATGCCCATAAATTGATATCGATGCAAGTGAGTAGGGATTGCCACGCAACGGATGCACTAGAGCTATAAGTGTATGAAAGCTCAAAATGAAAACTAAGTGGGTGTGCATCCAACTTGCTTGCTCACGAAGACCTAGGGAAATTTGAGGAAGCCCATCATTGGAATATACAAGACAAGTTCTATAATGAAAAATTCCCACTAGTATATGAAAGTGATAAAATAGGAGACTCTCTATCATGAAGAACATGGTGCTACTTTGAAGCACAAGTGTGGAAAAAGGATAGTAACATTGTCCCTTCTCTCTTTTTCTCTCATTTTTTTGTTTTTTTTTGTTTGGGCTTCTTTAGCCTCTTTTTTTATTTTGGGCTCTTTGGCCTCTCTTTTTTTAAGTCTGGAGTCTCATCCCAACTTGTGAGGGAATCATAGCTTCCATCATCCTTTCCTCACACGGAACAATGCTCTAATAATGATGATCATCACACTTTTATTTACTCACAACTCAAAAATTACAACTCGATACTAGAACAAGATATGACTCTATATGAATGCCTCCGACGGTGTACTGGGATGTGCTACGATCAAGAGTGACATGTATAAAAAATATGAATGGTGGCGTTGCCACAAATACTATGCCAACTACATGATCATGCAAAGCAATATGACAATGATGGTGCGTATCCTAATAAACCGAATGGTGGAAGTTGCATGGCAATATATCTCGGAATGGCTATGGAAATGCCATAATAGGTAGGTATGGTGGCTGTTTTGAGGAAAATATATGGTGGGTTTAATGCACCGGCGAAAGTTGCACGGTACTAGAGAGGCTAGCAATGGTGGAAGGGTAAGAGTGCGTATAATCCATGGACTCAACGTTAGTCAAAAATTTATTAGCTATCGAAACAAAGTACTACATGCATGCTCCTAAGGGGATAGATTGGTAGGAAAAGACCATAGCTCGTCCCCGACCGCCACTCATAAGGAAGACAATCAAAAAATAAATCATGCTCCGACTTCTTCACATAACGGTTCACCATACGTGCATGCTTCGGGAATCACAAACTTTAACACAAGTATTTCTACCAATCCACAATTACTCACTAGCATGACTCTAATATCACCATATTTATATCTCAAAACAAATGAAAGGAATCAAACTTCTCATATATTCAATGCTCTTCATGAAAGTTTTTATTATATCCCTCTTGAATACCCATCATATTAGGACAAAATTCACAACCTAAGCAAATTGCCATAGTATTTATAAGACTCTCAAAATAATATTAGTGAAGCATGAGAGTTCATAAATTTCTTCAAAATAAAACCACCGCCATGCTCTAAAAAGATATAAGTGAAGCACTAGAGCAACTGACAAACTACTCCAAAAAGATATAAGTGAAGATCAATGAGTAGTCAAATAATTAAGTAGCTATGTGAAGATTCTCTCTCATTTAAGAATTTCAGATATTAAGTATTTTAGTCAAACATCAAGCAAAACAAAATAAAATGACATTCTAAAAATAGCACACATCATGTGAAGAAGCAAAAACTTAGGCTCAACCGATAGTAACCGATAATTCTTGATGAAGAAAGGTGGGATGCCTACCGGGGCATCCCAAAGCATAGATGCTTGAGACTTCTTGAAATATTATCTTGGGATGCCTTGGGCATCCCCAAGCTTTAGTTTTTGTGTCTCTTAATTCCTTTTATGTCACGGTTTCCCTAAATCTTAAAAACTTTATCCACACAAAACTCAACAAGAACTCATGAGAAAAGTTAGTATGAATCAATGCAACACCTTATCATTCTCTACTGTAGCAATCACTAAAATTATTATCTAACATTGCATACTAAATGCCTCTGCATATTTAATACTCCTATCCTCAATTAGAATCATTAAACAAGCAAACATATGCAAACAATGCAAACATAACAGCAATCTGTCTAAACAGGACAGTCTGTAAAGAGTGAAATTATACTCATACTTAACTAACTCCAAAAATTCTGAAAAATTACCACACTATAGAAAAATTATCAGATCTTATTTTGCAAAAAAATTCAAGATTTTATCACATTCTTACTTTCCAGAAGAATTCAGACAATGATAGAAAACTTTCTGTTTTCAAAACAGCAACATATAGACTTGCAAAATAAGCATGGTAAACAGTAGCGGATCTAGCCCAATGAGCCGGGGTGGGCCAACAGTAGAACTGTTCACAAAAATATTTTTTTTCTTAATATTTTTTACCATTTTTCTTATGCTATAAAGCTATCCAAAAAATCCCAGGGTGGGCCGTGGCCCACCCTGTCCACCCTCTACCTCCGCCACTGATGGTAAAGGCTATACTTGACACTTTTATTGAAATAAAAGATGCAAAACATTACTCTAAATAACATCAAGCAAATACTAATAAAATAAAATGACGCTCCACGCAAAACTCATATCATGTGACGAATAAAAATATAGCTCCAAGTGAGGTTACCGATAATGTTGAAGATGAAAGAGGGGATGCCTTCCGGAGCATCCCCAAGCTTAGTTGCTTGCATCTTCCTTGAATATTATCTTAGGTTGCCTTGGGCATCCCCAATCTTAGGGTCTTGTCACTCCTTATTCTCCTCATATCGATATCTCACCCAAAACTTGAAAACTTCAATCACACAAAACTTAACGGAACATCGTTAGATGGGTTAGCATAGTAAAACAAATCAATCACTTGGGTACTGTCAAAGACAAGATTCATAATTGTTTCCACATAATTCCTACTGTACTCTATAATTTCCACAATTTATATTAAGCAAACTATGCAAACTATGCATCGAAAACAGAATCTGTCAAAAACAGAACAGTCCGTAAAGATCTGAATTAAGCTCATACTTATGTTACTTAAAAATTTCTTAAAAAATATGAAAACGTAGACAATTTGTATATAAATCTTATGTAAAAAATTCAGAGTTTTTCCGCGTTCCAGTGAATTTTAACAATTCTGTTACTGGAAGCAAAAGTTTCTGTTTTTGCACAGAATCAAATCAACTATCAACCACACTATCCCAAAGGCTTTACTTGGCACTTTAGTCAAACAAAAGCTATAAAACATGATTAATACAGTATCTTAATCATGTGAACACACAAAAACAGTAGGTATAAATACTGGGTTGTCTCCCAACAAGCGCTTTTCTTTAATGCCTTTTTAGCTAGGCATGATGATTTCAATGATGCTCACATAAAAGATAAGAATTGAAACATAATGCGAGCATCATGAAGAATATGAATAGAACATTTAAGCCTAACCCACTTCCTATGCATAGGGATTTTGTGAGCAAACAATTTTCGGGAGCAAGAATGAACTAGCATAGGAAAGCAAAACAAGCAATACTTCAAAACTTTCAACATAAAGAGGGGAAACTTGATATTATTGAGATATGTAAAAGCATATGTTCCTCTCTCATAATAATTTTCAGTAGCATCATGAAGGAATTCAACAATATAAATATCACATAAAGCATTCTTTTCATGATCCACAAGCATAGAAATTTTATTACTCTCCACATAAGCAAATTTATTCTCATGGATAGTAGTGGGAGCAAACTCAACAAAATAACTATCATGTGAGGCATAATCCAATTGAAAATTAAAATCATGATGACAAGTTTCAAGGTTATCATTATTCTTTATAGCATACTTGTCATCACAATAATCATCATAGATAGCAACTTTTTTCTCATAATCAATTGGAACCTCTTCCAAAATAGTGGATTCATCACTAAATAAAGTCATGACCTCTCCAAATCCACTTTTATCAATATTGTGAAAAGATTCAACACCCTCCAAAATGGTGGGATCATTAACTAGAGTTGACACTCTTCCAAACCCACTTTCATTAACATAATCATCATAAATAGGAGGCATGCTATCATCATAATAAATTTGCTCATCAAAATTTGGGTGACAAAAAATATCATCTTCATCAAACATAGCATCCCCAAGCTTATGACTTTGCATATCATTAGCATCATGGATATTCAAAGAATTCATACCAACAACATTGCAATGATGCTCATCATTCAAAGTTTTTATACCAAATATTTTATTGAATTCTTCTTCTACCAATTGAGCATAATTTTCCTTTCCATCATTTTAACGAAAGACATTATAAAGATGAATTATATGTGGCAACCTCAATTCCATTTTTTTGTTTTCTTTTATAAACTAAACTAGTGATAAAACAAGAAACTAAAAGATTCAATTGCAAGATCTAAAGATATACCTTCAAGCACTCACCTCCCCGGCAACGGCGCCAGAAAAGAGCTTGATGTCTACTACGCAACCTTCTTCTTGTAGACTCGTGTTGGGCCTCCAAGCGCAGAGTTTTGTAGGATAGTAGCAAATTTCCCTCAAGTGGATGACCTAAGGTTTATCAATCCGTGGGAGGCGTAGGATGAAGACGGTCTCTCTCAAACAACCCTGCAACCAAATAACAAAGAGTCTCTTGTGTCCCCAACACACCCAATACAACGGTAAATTGTATAGGTACACTAGTTCGGTGAAGAGATGGTGATACAAGTGTAATATGGATAGTAGATATAGGTTTTTGTAATCTGAAAATATAAAAACAGCAAGGTAACTAGTAACAAAAGTGAGCAAAAACGGTATTGCAATGCTTGAAAACAAGGCCTAGGGTTCATACTTTCACTAGTGCAAATTCTCTCAACAATGATAACATAATTGGATCATATAACAATCCCTCAAGGTGCAACAAAGAATCACTCCAAAGTTTCTATCGGAGAACATAGGACGAAAACGTGCATCAACCCCTATGCATAGATTACCCCAATGTCACCTCGGGAATCCGCGAGTTGAGTGCCAAAACATACATCAAGTGAATCAATAGAACATCCCATTGTCACCACAGATATCCCATCGCAAGACATACATCAAGTGTTCTCAAATTCAATACTCGATCCAACATAATGAAACCTCAAAGAGCAAGACTCAATTCATCACAAGAAGGTAGAGGGGGAGAAACACCATATGATCCAACTATAGTAACAAAGCTCGCGGTACATCAAGATCGTGCCAAATCAAGAACACGGGAGAGAGAGAGATAAAACACATAGCTACTGGTACATACCCTCAGCCCCAATGGTGAACTACTCCCTCCTCGTCATGGAGACCGCCGGGATGATGAAGATGGCCTCCGGTAATGATTTCCCCCTCCGGTAGGGTGCCGGAACGGGCTCCCGATTGGTTTTTCGTGGCTACAGAGGCTTGCGGCGGCGGAACTTCCGATCTAGAGTTCTTTTCGGAGGTTTCTATATTTATAAGGATTTTTGGCGTTGGAAACAAGTCTGGGGGGTGCCCGAGGGGACCACCAGCCCTCAGGGCGTGCCCTAGGGGGGCACCCCCTAGGTGTGTGGCCTCCTCGGTCACCTCCTGGCCCAGCTCCGGTGCTCCGAGGGTCTCTTTTGGTCCATAAAAAATCACCGTAAATTTCCAGCTTGTTTGGACTCCGTTTGATATTCCTTTTCTGTAAAACTCAAAAACAAGGAAAAAACAGAAACTGGCACTGGGCTCTAGGTTAATAGGTTAGTCCCAAAAATAATATAAAATAGCATATTAATGCATATAAAACATCCAAAACATATAATATAATAGCATGAAACAATCAAAAATTATAGATACGTTGGAGACGTATCAGGGACACAGCCCTAGCTCGACCAAATTTGGATTACAACACAAAAGCTACAACAGAAACATCAAGGGGGAGCCAGCTTCAGCATCCCAGTCTAAGCACCCCCAGCCTCCATCCTTGCAACGCATGGTACACCTCACTTGCCACCTACTCGACCCTAGTGCCACTGATAAAATGAAGTAATAATACAGTTAAGATAGAGCTACTATCCTCTCTATCATTTCATTTCCAATGTAGATAATGAAAGTGCTTCTCTTTGTTAGTATATGTTTCATCAACTAGCCCCATTGTTGATGTAATGACATGTTTAAGTGTTTCTGCAAATAGGGATGCTTAATTTTACTTGAACTGCACAAAAATAGAGATTGGAATGGCTCAAGGCCCCTCCTTGTACTACCGTTGTACACTGATGTTCATCACTTGCAGAAGGTGTATTGGGAAGAAGTGGGTCGGTTTCCAGTATCTGGCCTACCGTATGAGGCGTCACAGGGTCCATCTCCCCCTCGCAGCATGGCATACTGTGATACTGTTGTATTTTTTAATAAAGGTATTGTATCGCAACCTTATCCTATTAAGAAAATTAAGTTTCTTCTATTTATTAGTTTATGTTTCATCAACTAGTGCCACTATAATATAATCACGCTTTTTCATTATCTATGCAAACAGGGTTATTCAGCTACATTTTAGTGGAACTGCACAAATGTTTGGATGGAACCAAAATATATGCAGAGTGCGAGGTGCCAATATCTAACATAAACATGGCTTGGAAAAGCACAGATGCTTGGATGGTTCCTTTAGTTCTTTCGGACCCTCCCAAACATTTTAATCTGTCGGTGTTTGACGTGCACTTTACTTGTTTCAATGTTGCAACAAATCCTTTAATCAAATAGCTTTTATTGGCACTTTTCTAGGGAGTACTTTTTCTGAAAGAAGGACCAATCGATTATTCTTTATTTGTACACATTCTGACAACTTTGTTTTAGTTCCAGAGCTCATTTAGGGTGATTGGCATAGTACTCGGCGTACTACCCAGTACTTAACCGTATGAATTTTATTAGCCATCACACAGATTGTAAGCATAGCAAATGGAAGATTAGGTCTAGTGCGAAGCTTACCTTAAACCCTACTGCCGCCGTTGAGAAGAGCCAAGCGGCGAGGGAACCGTGGAGAACGGCGGGCAAGCGACGTCGCACCATCCGACCTCCAACTCTTGCGGTGGGAGAACGAATACTACGGTGGCTCCGGCTGGCACTGCACCCTCATGAACGGCACACCGTACTTGATCGATTCGTCATCCTCTGGATGCTCGACCTTCGATCGGTACGCCCACCACCTACGTCTGACTTTCACCTCGGGTGAATCTGTCTGCCCCATCGCCCAGAGGAGATACTCTATGAACTCGAAGGACTGCGGTGTGACTGTCGCCGGGGAGTACATCGCTGCCGTCTCGCTCTTTCTCATACATTGCCACATGGCCCTCACCATCCTCGAAATCTCCCACTCGTTGTCAAACCAAGTAAGGATCTCCTTCAACCTGGCTAACTTTGCCTGGTCGCCACCAGCGATCTCCACGATTCGCTTCTGCATCCTCTCCACAGATGTGCTTCTGAGAGGTGCGGTCCTTGCTTTGGAAGATGAGAGGAGAGACGGTGGTCTTGCAATGGAGAAGAGGTAGAGACGAGACAGTGGTTTTGCAATGGAGAATATGGAGTGGTTTTGCAATGGAGAAGAGGGAGAGGCAAGACGGTGGTTTTGGAATAGAGAAGATGGAGAGGAGAGGTGGTGGTTTTGCAATGGAGAAGAGGGAGAGGAGCGTGCGTCGCGGTTTATGATTGGACGAGAGGGGCAGCGCGCCGTGATTGGAGTAAATCAAAATCAATTTACCCTTCAATTAAGAAGCGACCCCACACTAACTATCCTTCCTTGTATTCTGGCTCATATTTTGACCATGATTTTAACAAATAAAATATATGTTATACGTTGCAAAAATAATATAATTGGAAAGTACATTCAGATACAAATCCAATGATATGATTTTTTATGACATAGATTCACATTTTGCTTGTCAAATACAGTACGCGGTCAAACTTTGACCCAAAATATGATGGGGCTAGTAAACCAGCACGGCGGTAGTAGGAGCGACCCACTCATAGCGCGCCGCCGCTCTCGTCCAATCCAAAACCAACGCCCGTCGCTCCTCTTGCTTTCCGACTTCCAAGACCATCACCTCAAAACAAAAAATACTTGCAAGACCACCGCTGCTCTTCTCCTCTTCCATTTCAAAACCACCACCACTCCTCTCCCATTCCAATCCAAAACCAGTGCCGCTCCTCTTCCATTCCAGAACACCGCCGGTGAGTGAAGGTACTACGGAGAAGTAGATCGATGGAGGAGTACAACCGATACGTGAGGATTGCAGACGGTGACCCTATGAAGCTAGCCAGGATGATGGAGATACAGTCTTGGTTTGACAACCCGCGGCAATTAGCAGCCACCGCTGCGGCGATGGTCAAATATCTGAAACATAGCGAAAAGGCGGCGATACTCCCGGAGGGGTCACGCGGGAGTACATAGAGTTGCTCCTCTGGGCCATGGAGCAGACATATTCACCGAATCCGATCGTGAGGCAGCGGTGGTGGGAGTATCGATCCAAGATGGAGCATCCAGAGATTGAATGGTCAAGCATCTACACGATGCCGTTTGTGAGGGTGCCGTGGCAGAGCGAGCCGGTGGAGTCTTCGTCGATCGTACCCAACTGCAAGAGGAGGAGAGCAGTTGGCGCGACAATGCTTCCCCGCCATCCTCTCCCTCGCCGTTCACCTCGTCTCACGGGGCGGCTGTCTGCCACCAAAGAATAGGAGGGAAGTGCCCCCCCCCGAATAATCAGATGAGGAGCTTAGGGTTATCAGTATTTGCAGGTTGTGAATTGTGTTTTGTGTTGTGTATTTTGAGTACTTTCAGATATGAATGTCTTTTAAATTCCAGATTTGTAGTGTTGAGCATATGAAGTATTTTCTGAATTCCAGATATCTTTTTTTAGTACTTTCAAAAATGTAGTTTCATATAAAAGTGCAGACAATGTGATTTTCAAAGAAGAAACTGCAAATTTCAGTTTCAGATAAGAAACTACAAGTTTGAGAGGCAGAACATTTATATTAACATACCCTTTTCAAACAGGGATAACAGCATGCTGGAATCATGGTTGAAATGGAACTACCAGCCAGTTAACATCATACTGATAAACATTCATGCATAGCATATCTTCATGTTGAGTGTGCGAAAAACAGAGAAAACTAGGGACGAAGTTTTGGCAAGTGTTTGAGGTGGTTTGCGTAGATGACAAGGGGGACCCACATGTCAGTAATGGCAGAGGCAAATAGTTTCGGATATTTTCACTGCATCAGGTGGAATCGAACCCGGGCGGAGCAGCGGTTGGGGAATAGGACTTAGCCACTGAGGTACTACAGTACTTTCGGTAGATATCAGGCACAACTTCAACCATAACTGTAGCACGTTTTCCCCGGCTCTGGTGCGTTCTCGTCCGAGGACTCGACATCATCCTCCGGCACTGTCCGGCTTTGTGTGCTCGCCGCGGCACGGCCGTCTGCCGTTGTGAACATGCTCAACAAACGAGAGAAATCAGGAGAGGACTCTATTTGGAGAGGCGGACAGTTGGGACCCACCAGGCCCATGGCCGTACGCAAGCAAGTTCCTCATTGAAAAAATGCTTCCTCCTAATGGTACACTGACGTTGGGGCCCACGGGTTTGTCAACGTATAGTTAATAAAGGAGATAAATTTACAATGAAGCCGGTCGTCGGGGAGCTGGCAGGTATCATTTTTTTCAGAGGGCCAGCCAGTATCAGTTGGGTTGTGGCCTGACCAGCCTAGGTTTTCTTTTTGAACATGCACAACCCATGACATGTCGACACAGTGGTTTGAACTTATTTTTTTGAGGGACATCATATATCGACCGGCCTATGGGCCTCCCAGCCTAGGTTTTATTTTCGCTTAAACATTCGCAGCCCAACTTATGCAATTTTTTTTAAGAAAACGCAGAGGTCTTTAAGAAAAAATATCCCACATTTTATTAACTTCTAAAAATAAATGTTCAACAATAAAATCCTGATTTTTTTACGCTAAGGCAACGAAAATCCTGGTGATTGCGTACAAAAGCTTTGTAATATTTAAGGACCAATGTAATAATAACGCGCTTATTATCTAATTTTATTTATAATAATATGCCCAGCCCCAGTTTATTTTTTGATAACATTGCTCCGCCCAACCCAACATTATATTTACAACCAGCCCAGCAAAATCGTGTATTTCGAGAAAGTGCAAATGGGCTGTAATTTCTTAGAAAAAATAAATGGGCTACATGGATGCTAAATTATTTGTTCATCCAACCCAACAAATGGATTGTAAATTCTAAAAAAATAGGTCGAATATGTGCCACATTTTTGTAGGCTGAAATGTGGGCCAATAGGTCGAACCCTATGCAAGGCGTTGTCAACTTAGTCAACAAATGATTCTGACATCCGTAGCCATTGGATTTACATCCAACGGCTGACATCCATCTTCAATCTCTAGTCTTTTTCTTCCAGCGCTGCCGGGGCCACCTGCTCCCGCCTCCGGCGGCTAGCAGCACGCCTCCCTATGAAGCGATACCCCACCGCCGGCCAGGCCATCCCTCCACCCTCCACACCTCCTGTTATTCTCCGCCGACTGCAGAACCACGCCGCACGAGAACCAGTTAACCCTCTTATACCTCTCCGTCTGTGACTCCACTGCCGCGTCTTCCCATGTCCGACTCGTTCCCGTTCGGGGCCTCGCCGTCGTCCATCGCCTTGGTGCGCTTGGCGCAGCGTGGTCAACATGGTCAACAAACAAGAGTCATAGGAGGAGGACTATACGTGAAGAGGCTGACAGTGGGGACACACAAGGTCCATGGACGCACGCACGTAACCGCATCCTTATTACGCGAAAATAAAATTATTCCTCCCCGTGCAAGCTGGAACTCACCAGCTATATCTTCGCACGGAAGGAAGTGCCTCCTTATTCCTCCCCTTGATAGCTGGGACCCACCAGCTACATCTTCGCATGGGGAAGTGCCTCCTTATTACGGGAAAAAAATGATTCTGCCCCCAACAGCTGGGACCCCCAGCTATATCTTCGCACGTAAGGAAGTGCCTCCTTATCCTCCCTGACAGCTGGGACCCACCCGATCGAAGCACACGTAGCATTGTCTGTTTGGTCACGAACATGTACGTACATACTGGTCGATCAGTGTCTCTGCAAGGATGAACCGTGGCCAAGTAAGTAGTGGCCCGTGTCGTAGTAGAGCCCCCGACGTAGCAGTTCATGCAGTCCCGTCTAAGTCATGTACACGTACGTACAACCACAGGGCAAAAAATACGGACACGTACGTACATACGGGCGTGGTCTCGAACGCGTACTCGCGCATACGTACGGCCAGGGCTCGTGTACATGGAGAGGCAATGGACGGTAGCAACGGCGTCCTGTTCATCGACAGCCAACCGGCTGGGTCAGAACGGAGGAAACAGCGTTGTGTTCATCGGGAGGCAACCGACTAGGTCGGAATGCGTCCTGTTCAACGGGGGCCAACCGGCTTGGACGGAACAGCCGAAACGGGCTCTGCATACCGCAGAACGGAGGAAACGGCCTTTAGTTCGACTGCCTACGGTCGAAACGGGATCCTGTTCATCGGGAGGGGTCTGGCGTACTGCAAAACGAAGGAAACAGACTTCTGTTGGAGCGCCTACAGTCGAAACGGGGTCCTGTTGATCAGGAGGGGTGTGGCATACCGCAAAACATAGGAAACGAACTTCTGTTGGATCGCCTATGGTCGAAACAAGGTCATGTTCATCGGGAGGGGTGTGGCGTACCACAAAACGAGACTCCACGGGCTACTGTTCATCCACCGTCTACTGTCTCGCTCCAGCCTCCAAGGGCTACTGTTCATCCACCGCCAACTTCCTCTAGCCTCCATCGGTTACTGTTCATTCAGCCTCCACAGGGTCCTGTTCATCCACCCCCAACCGGTTGTGGGTTGTGGTGGCCTCCTCGATGTACTGTTCATCCAGCGGCGACCGCCTACTACCACGGGGGTCCTGTTCATCCAGCGGCAACCGCCTACACACGACCGGGGGTACTGTTCATCCAACCCCCACCGGGAACTGTTCATCCATAGCCAACCAACCGGCTGAACTCAGCACATCTCGACTCGTTCTACGTATCATGCGCGTGGCAGCAACGGGCACTGTTCATCTAGAGGCAACACCCAACTGGCTAGCTACGTCTTGCACGGGGGTTCGATCGGCTTCAGTAAGCACCAGCAGCGATCGATCGGCTTCAGTAAGCACCAGCAAGGATCGATCGGGTTTAGTTAGCAGCGAAGGAGTCAGTCGGGTTCAGTTAGCAGCGGTGGGATCAATCGATCAGCTTCAGTACGTAGCAGTGCAATCGCATGGGTTCAGTAAGCGACCGCCTCGCTCGGGTTCAGTTATAGCGAAGACGGCTCGCACCACGTGCGTATGAGAGAGAAACGTGCAAATCACACTGCATCGCTCGGCCCCGACCACCCACCATAACCGGGAACTCCACCAAAATTTCGTCGCCCTCACTTCTACCACTATTTTTTATGTCATGGACGGCCCAAAGAATGTCATGCAGGTGCGACCCCGGCCCGCCCAGGACGAAAAGCGCATTTTCTGTCATGATTTTATGTCATAGAAGTAGGAGCCCACCACATCCATGATGATATGTTTTTTTGCCATAATTATCGTCATAGAAGTGTCATAATCATGACATAATTTTTTTTTCGGGCCATAATGTCACGGATGTGTCTTTTTTTTGTAGTGCTCACATGGAGATGAGGAAAGGATCTCTGGGTGTGTTGTTGTTATATGTAAGTACAAGTTGGTATCAATTACGCTCCTCTCTTCTATTGCTGCAAGACTGTTAGTGCAATATTGCCCTCTTGTGTTTTGGAGATTGTTGACAGAAACAGGCATGGACTGATTTGTTTGCTAGTGCACATAGAGAGAAATATTCCATGCAGAACCGAAGAGAATATTGTCTTCGGTGTCAAGTTCGAGGAACTTCACCGAAGAATATCTGCGTTGCAGAGAAGAATGGGATACATCTATTGAAGACATGTAGACGAGAAGATTGATGTGAAGGAGTTAACCCCTCGAAGATTTATTGTTGAAGCGAAGCAATTAGTTCGGATCTGTTGTCCGAAGAAAATTGACTGCAACGGATGGAAGTCGAAGACAAAGTGAAGACGTAGTATTCATTTCGTTGTTCTTCTTTCATTCATTTGAGTCATAGGACCTCCGTACTATTCAGAGGGGTATAGGTTCTCGAAGCTTAGATCCGCTGTGATGCTTAGCCCAAAACCTATGCGAGACAGAGAGAAATCTCTTTATGTTTCGAATGATTACCTGGCAGCAGTAGACGTTGTTCTTCGTGCTGCAGGAGATATCTTTCGAACTGAGGAGTTAGCATTACTTGCACCGCAAGAAATGTTACCGTTGTGCTCAATTTTTGACCGTTGGACCCGTGTCGTTCATCCATTGGCTGCTCCACATGTCCAATTTGGTCATTTCCCTTCAGGGAAGGCTGCGGCTATAAATAGCCACCCCACTCCAACGTTGCCCATTGGCTGCTCCGCTTAAGATTTCTGAGAATATTGATTGAGCGTCCCCTCTCCGAGTGATTTGAGTTTAAGATCCACCGAGAGAAAAATCAAGAGCCCAAAACTTAGACAGTGGTTTAGCATCACAGTAGTTCTGAGTTTAGAGCTCTTATACCTATTACTCTTGAGAGCTGCGCACTCTCTAGACGGATAGGTGTCGGCTCGTGTGTTGAAGAGTTATTGTCTTCACCGAGCAAGATCTTCAGCAACCAAGAGTCATTGTGGTTCGCAAAGGTCGATCGAAGGTTTGGAGATCACCGACAAGTATCTACCACGAGTGAAATCAACTGGAGTCTGATCAGCTTCGAGTTGAAGGAGAATAGGGCGAAGAGAGTTTATCTTCTGTATTAGATCACAACCCCTCCAACCAGACGTAGTCCTTTGGCAGAAGGGCGAACTGGCCTACCAAATTCATCTGTCACCATTGAGCACCACTAGTTCAATCTACTTTACTGCATTACATTCAGCAGCTTACTTTTGTGCTCTGTGATGATAGTTTATCTGATCAATCTTTGTCTGTTGCATATCATTCGTCGTTACCATCTTTTATCATTCGTTGCTCACACTGTTGCATTCTCATCATTCTGTGTGGTCATTTCAGTCGCATACTCTTCTGCTCGCACTTATTAAGACTGGCGTGTTTCCCCTGTGTTGTTTTTCATTTACCCTGTCATAGTCATTTCTCGTACTTTTCCCTTCATAGTTCATTCTGTGTTTTCTCTCATGTTGTTGTATCTGTTAGCATATTGCATTACCATTGTCATTGCCAAACCTGTGATATCCTATGCTTGTACCATTATTGCTTCTTACCTCGATAGATATGTTCCTAGATAAAGTGCATGATTGAGTTTATTTCTACTGAACCTTATTTCTGATGCTGTGTTTGGGATCCATTCATAACATTCGTAAGAATTTTTTAATCTCCCATTCACCCTCCTCTGGTCGATATACTCTCGGTCCCAACAATTGGTATCAGAGCAGGTACTCCCTGTGTCTGTTTATTAAAGGTTTAACCACCTTAGAGTTTTGAGTATGTCGTGTGCAAGTAGATCCTCGCACTCTGAAAGGTGTCCTATCTTTGATGGAAGTGACTATGTTTACTGGAAAGAAAGAATGAGAATCAGACTTCAAGCTATCAATATAGATCTGTGGCAGATCACTACTAGGGATAACCCTAGCAGTAGTGCTGGAAATAGTGCTAGCAGTAGCGCGGGTACCAGCGCTACTACTACGGCGCTACAGCTAACTTGTAGTAGTAGCGTTGGTTGAAACGCGCTACTGCTATCCCTGCCTAGCAGTAGCGTGTGTTGGCCTGGCGCTACTGCTATTCCTACCTAGCAGTAGCGATTTTCCTTACCAGCGCTACTGCTAACTTTGCATGTATTTTTTTACTACGTATTTTCCTTGTATTTTACAGGCTTTATACAGTAGTGTAGTCATATCATAAACATACAATATGCTCATCATATCATACACATAATAGTCTCATCACATCATCCAACACAAATGATGCCATCTCTTATCATAATCTCGATATAGCGATACAAGTTAAGTGACATGTCTAGAATACAAGCAATTGCATGTCCAACACATACACATGTTTCATCATCTATATCAAAACTAAGATATAGAAGAGAACATCAATCACTATGAGCAAGAGCGCAATAATGTAGTAGTTCTTGAGGCGCCGGTTCCGATCCCTCTCTCGCGCTAGCGTGAACCTCAAGTAACTAGCTTCCGCTTAGGCTCTGCTCCTGAACCCCTTCTGGCTGCCGCCCGAGTACCCCGACACCTGGGCCTGACACTTCGGCCACTCATCGTATACTCCTGGAACCTTCCCTACATACATGGCATAGCACTTATAGGCCATCGATGATCTAAAAACCTGCATCATGACATAATGAAATCATCGATAATATGCAACATGATATATAGTTGAGCAACAGAAAGAGATAGAGTTAGCAAAAATAGAAGCAACATATCATAAGCATAAATAACAAAGTTCATCGTACCCAAGCTACCCTAACTAGAGTGATCTTCGCTAGTTGAGGAGGACAGTTTAATTACATCACAAAGTTTCATCGTGCATAAATTCAAAGTTTCGTCATAGAGAAAGTAGTGACCAAACAAACACATTGTCATATATCGTGAATCACTCCAACATGTCATGCCATCCTTCCAAATCAGGGAGGAAATCCCCGGGCGACGTGAAAGGCTTCATGTCGAGACGCTGAGCGGCTACGCATGTTCGGACGTCTTCCCGCGACATTTGCCCTCCTTCGTAGAACATCCCTGTTTTTTCGAGGACCTCCTTCATGATGACTTGGGCAAGTTCACGCTAGATGTGATAGAACTCAACTCGGAGTCGATGATCTGGTACATTTCCTAGTTTCTTGGCCCAATGCAGAATATCGGCATTGCCGGATTTAGCTGACATGCGAAGGTTCTGGCGATCCCGTCTGTACTCCAGCATGTGGTGCATGACATAGAATCCATCACTGAGAGTGCCTCTCGGTTGTTGGATGCAGCAGAAGTCGGTCTTATGGCTAAAGCAGGGCACGCAGTTCTTTGTCCTCTTGACCATGATCTCTCCACCCCGGTGGCCGTAGCTTAAGATAGCATTGTCGAGAACAACCTTGATGTGGGTGTAATCCTTTTTCTTTATGTTCTTCAACGAGTCCAAGTAAATAGCGTGGGAGAATCGGGGGTAAAGAATGATGAGGACGATGCGCCCCTCGCTGCGCAAAATAAGTACACCTCAAATTAGCCTCCATGCGTGCAAATGAATGATTGAAATCGAAGGAAGGATATCCACGGATGACTTACATGGGATGATAAGGCAGGAGAATCGTCTCCTTGTCCTTATTGGCGACCATGAAATCGATGATGTACTTCCTCGCATATTCACGGTGCTTTGAGCAGACTACCAAGAAGCCCTCGTGCATAAAGTACGGGTCAGCGACACAGATATGAGATATTTGCTCGCGCCTGATGATGTAGTTCATGTACAAGGTGATACGTCCCCAACGTATCTATAATTTATGAAGTATTCATGCCATGTTTACAACAATTCTATATGATTTTGGTATGATTTCATTAGAACTAACCCGGACTGACGCTGTTTTCAGCAGAACTACCGTGGTGTCTTTTTTTGTGCAGAAATAAAAGTTCTCGGAATGGGCTGAAAATTTACGGAGAATATTTTTGGAAAATATAAAAAATACTGTAACGAAAAGATATCGGAGAGGAGTCCCGAGGCAACCACAAGGGTGGAGGGCGCGCCCCCTGCCTTGTCGTCGCCTCGTGGGCCCCCTTGACTTGTCCCTGACGCCAACACCTCCTATAAATACCAAAACCTCCAGAAATAAACCTAGATCGGGAGTTCCGCCGCTACAAGCCTCTGTACCCATGAAAAACCAATCGGGAGCCCGTTTCGGCACCCTGCCGGAGGGGGAACCCATCACCGGCAGCCATCTTCATCATCCCGGCGGTCTCCATGACGAGGAGGGAGTAGTTCACCCTCGGGGCCTAGGGTATGTACCAGTAGCTATGTGTTTGATCTCTCTCTCGTGTTCTTGATTTGGCACGATCTTGATGTACCACGAGCTTTGTTATTATAGTTGGATCATATGGTGTTTCTTCCCTCTCTATCTCTTGTTGTGATGAATTGAGTCTTGCTCTTTGAGGTTTCGTTATGTTGGATTGAGTATAGGATTTCAGAACACTTGATGTATGTCTTGCGATGGGATATCTGTGGTGACAATGGGATGTTCTATTGATTCACTTGATGTATGTTTTGGCACTCAACTCGCGGATTCCCGAGATGACATTGGGGTAATCTATGCATAGGGGTTGATGCATGTTTTCGTCCTATGTTCTCCGATAGGAACTTTGGAGTGATTCTTTGTTGCACGTTGAGGGATTGTTATGTGATCCAATTATGTTACCATTGTTGAGAGAATTTGCACTAGTGAAAGTATGAACCCTAGGCCTTGTTTCCAAGCATTGCAATACCATTTCTGCTCACTTTTACTACTAGTTACCTTGCTGTTTTTATATTTTTAGATTACAAAAACCTATATCTGCTATCCATATTATACTTGTATCACCATCTCTTCGCCGAACTAGTGCACCTATACAATTTACCATTGTATTGGGTGTGTTGGGGACACAAGAGACTCTTTGTTATTTGGTTGCAGGGTTGTTTGAGAGAGACCATCTTCATCCTACGCCTCCCACGGATTGATAAACCTTAGGTCATCCACTTGAGGGAAATTTGCTACTATCCTACAAAACTCTGCACTTGGAGGCCCAACAACGTCTACAAGAAGAAAGGTTGCGTAGTAGACATCAAGCTCTTTTCTGGCGCCGTTGCTGTGGAGGTGAGTGCTTGAAGGTATATCTTTAGATCTTGCAATCAAATCTTTTAGTTTCTTGTTTTATCACTAGTTTAGTTTATAAAAGAAAACTACAAAAAAATGGAATTGAGGTTGCCTCATATGCTTCACCTTTTTAATGTCTTTCGTGAAAATGATGGAAAGGAAAATTGTGCTCAAGTGTTAGAAGAAGAAGTTAATAAAATGTTTGGCACTAAATCTTTGAATGATGAGCATGATTGCAATGTTGTTAGTATGAATTCTTTGAATATCCATGATGCTAATGATATGCAAAGCCATAAGCTTGGGGATGCTATGTTTGATGAAGATGATATTTTTAGTCCCCCAAGTTTTGATGAGAATATTTATTATGATGATAGCATGCCTCCTATTTATGATGATTATATTGATAAAAGTGGGTTTGGAAGAGTGTTAACTCTAGGAAGTAATGATCCCACTATTTTGGAGGGTGTTGAATCTTTTCACAATATTGATAAAAGTGGATTTGGAGAGGTCATGACTTTATTTAGTGATGAATCCACTATTTTGGAAGAGGTTTCAATTGATTATGAGAACAAAGTTGCTATCTATGATGATTATTGTGATGACATGTATGCTATAAAGAATAATTATAACCATGAAACTTGTCATCGTGATTTTAATTTTCAATTGGATTATGCCTCATATGATAGTTATTTTGTTGAATTTGCTCCCACTACTATTCATGAGAATAAATTTGCTTATGTGGAGAGTAATAAAATTTCTATGATTATGCATCATGAAAAGAGTGTTTTATGTGATAGCTATATTGTTGAATTCATTCATGATGCTACTGAAAATTATTATGAGAGAGGAACATGTGCTTTTACATATCTCAATAATATCAAGTTTCCTCTCTATGTGTTAAAAGTTTTGAAGTCTTGCTTGTTTTGCCTTCCTATGCTAGTTGATCTTGTTTCCATAATTTGTTTGCTCACAAAATCCCTATGCATAGGAAGTGGGTTAGGCTTAAATGTGCTAGTCATATGCTTCATGATGCTCTCTTTGTGTTTCAATTCTTAACTTTTATGTGAGCATCATTAAAATCATCATGCCTAGCTAAAAAGGCATTAAAGAAAAGCGCGTGTTGGGAGACAACCCAATATTTATCCCTACTGTTTTTGTGTGTTCACATCATTAAGCTACTGTAGTAATCATGTTTTATAGCTTTTGTTTGAATAAAGTGCCAAGTAAAGCCTTTGGGATAGTGTGGTTGATAGTTGATTTGATTCTGTGCAAAAACAGAAACTTTTGCGTCCAGTAAAAGAATTGTTAAAATTCACTGGAACGTGGAAAAACTCTGAATTTTTTACAGAGGATTTAAATACAAATTTTATATGATTTCCTAATTGTTCAGAATTTTTAGAGTAACATAAGTATGATACTAATTCAGATCTTTACAGACTGTTCTGTTTTTGACAGATTCTGTTTTCAATGCATAGTTTGCTTGTTTTCTAGTTTCTATGGCTTATATTGCTCAATATAAATTGTAGAAATGATAGGGTACAGTAGGCATCATGTGAGAAAATTTGAATCTTGTCTTGACAGTACCAAAGTGAATGATTTGTTTTATCATACTAACCCATCTCACGAAGTTCCGTTAAGTTTTGTGTGATTGAAGTTTTCAAGTTTTCGGTGAGATATCGATATGAGGAGAATAAGGAGTGACAAGACCCTAAGCTTGGGGATTCCCAAGGCACCCCAAGGTAATATTCAAGGAAGATCCAAGCAACTAAGCTTGGGGATGCCCCGGAAGGCATCCCCTCTTTCGTCTTCAACATTATCGGTAACCTTACTTGGAGCTATATTTTTATTCGTCACATGATATGAGTTTTGCTTGGAGCGTCATTTTATTTTATTACTATTTTCTTTCTGTTATTTAGAGTAATGTTTTGCATCTTTTATTTCAATAAAAGTGTCAAGTTTAGCCTTTACCATGCTTATTTTGCAAGTCTATATGTTGCTGTTTTGAAAACAGAAAGTTTTCTATCGTTGTCTGAATTCTTCTGGAAAGTCAGAACATGATAAAATCTTGAAATTTTTACACAATGAGTAACAAAAAAATTTATACAGTGTAGTAATTTTTTAGAAATTTTGGAGTTAGGGAAGTATGAGTACAACTGCACTCTTTACAGACTATCCTGTTTTGATAGATTGCTGTTATGTTTGCTTGTTTAATGATTCTATTTGAGGATAGGAGTATTAAATATGCAGAGGCATTTAGTATGCAATGTCAAATAATAATTTTAGTAATTTCCTACAGTATAGAATGATAAGGTTTTGCATTTGATTTATACTAACTTTTCTCACGAGTTCTTGTTGAGTTCTGTGTGGATGAAGTTTTTAAGATTTAGGGAAACCGTGATATAAAAGGAATTAACGAGACACGAAAGCTCAAGCTTGGGGATGCCCAAGGCATCCCTAGTTAATATTTCAAGAAGTCTCAAGCATCTAAGCTTGGGGATGCCCCGGTTGGCATCCCACCTTTCTTCTTCAACAATGATCGGTTAGTATCGGTTGAGCCTAAGTTTTTGCTTCTTCACATGATATGTGCTATCCTTGCAATGTCATTTTATTTTGTTTTGCTTGCTGTTTTAATAAAATACTTAAGATCTGAAATTTTATTTATGAGAGAGAGTCTTCACATAGTTACATAATTATTCGACTACTCATTGATCTTCACTTATATTTTTTGGAGTAGTTTGTAATTTACTCTCGTGCTTCACTTATATCCTTTGAGTAAATGGTTGAATGAATTGAATATCATAAATCTGAAATTATATATGTTTCATATGCTTATCCCATGGGGAGTAATGACTTCACATATAATAAGTGGAGGTGGTAAATTTATTGAAAGTTAGCAAACATAGTATTGGTCACTTGAACAATTCATGAAAGAATATTGAAGGAAGAGAGATTTCACATATAAATATACTATCTTGGACATCTTCTATGATTGTGAGCCCCATTAATTATTTTCAAATTCGAGCAAATTAGTTGAAGTTGGACAAGGAAGACAACGTAATGAGTTATGATTGGGTATATTTGTATAGAAGTTATATTGTTATGGATCCTCCAACATGTGGTGCTTGCTATTTAGAATCTTTTGCTAGCCAAAATTTCTGTACTAAGCGGGAATACTGCTTGTGCATCCAAAATCCTTGAACCAAGTTTCTTCAATGAGTGTCCACCATATCTACCTATATGCGGTATTTACCTGTCGTTCCAAGTAAATTTGCATGTGGCAAACTCTAAACCTTCAAATAATAATCTGTTTTGTATGCCCGAATCGCTCATGTAGCGACTAGGGGTTGTCAGTATCTTCCATGCTAGGTGGGTTATTCTCACGATGAGTGTTGATTCACTTGTCACTCACGAGAAAGTGGCTGGTAATTGGGATGCCCAGTCCCATGATCAAAAGATCAAAAACAAAATTTCAAATAATTAAACAAAACTCCCCCAGGACTGTTGTTGGTATGGACGGTACCCGTTGTTTCGGATCAGCCGTGGAGTGTGATTGTTGGTGGAGGGGGAGTAAAAACTTTACCATTCTGTTTGGGAACCGCCTATAATGTATCTAGCATGGAAGATAGTGAGATCTCTTGGTTTTTATGTTGACAATGAAAGCATACCGCTCAAAATTATATTCATCTCTGTTTTAAAAGCTTCGAGCTCTGCACCTCTGCAAATCCCTGCTTCCCTCTGCGAAGGGCCTATCTTTTACTTTTATGCAAGAGTCAGTAGTATTCCTTCTCATTCCAACCTACTCTTTAGTTGGCAAGCATCATGTGATGGGGAAATATCTAAGCATATATGGCCATTCAAATATATTTGATCATGAATTATTATTGTTGACAATTATCTATATGATAAATAAGTTGGGAGGCGAAACACTAAGCCCCTATCTTTCTCTGTGTTCGATGGATGCTATTTGTTCTAAAAATATGCTTTGAGTGGTAGCAATCATGGAAGACTATATGATAGTTGAGTATGTGGGATTTGCTAAATCAAAGCTCTTACATAGACCCTTCCTGAAAATAAGATGAATTGCAATTGTTTGATGACTGAGAACATAGTTTGTTAGTTTTCAAGAAAGTTTATGGTCTATGCTTTAACATGTGAATAGCTTGTTACTTGATCATGAGAAGTTTTATGATATGAGCTACTATTATGATATATAATGATGCTAGAAAAAGTGATTAAAATTATCATTGATCAAACTTGTGCACTTGCTAGCATTCACACTTCATAAATTATTTCTTTTATCATTTACCTACTTGAGGACGAGCAGGAATTAAGCTTGGGGATGCTGATACGTCTCCAACGTATCTGTAATTTATGAAGTATTCATGCCATGTTTACAACAATTCTATATGATTTTGGTATGATTTGATTAGAACTAACCCGGACTGACGCTATTTTCAGCAGAACTACCGTGGTGTCATTTTTTGTGCAGAAATAAAAGTTCTCGGAATGGGTTGAAAATTTACGGAGAATATTTTTGGAAAATATAAAAAATACTGGAACGAAAAGATATCGGAAAGGAGTCCCGAGGCAACCACAAGGGTGGAGGGCGTGCCCCCCTAGGGCGCGCCCCCCTACCTTGTCGTCGCCTCGTGGGCCCCCTTGACTTGTCCCCGACGCCAACACCTCTTATAAATACCAAAACCTCCAGAAATAAACCTAGATCGGGAGTTCCGTCGCCGCAAGCCTTTGTAGCCACGAAAAACCAATCGGGAGCCCATTCTGGCACCCTGCCGGAGGGGGAAACCATCACCGGTGGCCATCTTCATCATCCCGGTGGTCTCCTTGACGAGGAGGGAGTAGTTCACCCTCACGGCTGAGGGTATGTACCAGTAGCTATGTTTTTGATCTCTCTCTCTCTCTCGTGTTCTTGATTTTGCACGATCTTGATGTACCACGAGCTTTGTTATTATAGTTGGATCATATGGTGTTTCTTCCCTCTCTATCTCTTGTTGTGATGAATTGAGTCTTGCCCTTTGAGGTTTTGTTATGTTGGATTGAGTATTGGATTTGAGAACACTTGACGTATGTCTTGCGATGGGATATCTGTGGTGACAATGGGATGTTCTATTGATTCACTTGATGTATGTTTTGGCACTCAACTCGCGGATTCCCGAGGTGACATTGGGGTAATCTATGCATAGGGGTTGATGCACGTTTTCGTCCTACGTTCTCCGATAGGAACTTTGGAGTGATTCTTTGTTGCGCGTTGAGGGATTGTTATGTGATCCAATTATGTTACCATTGTTGAGAGAATTTGCACTAGTGAAAGTATGAACCCTAGGCCTTGTTTCCAAGCATTGCAATACCGTTTCCGCTCACTTTTACTACTAGTTACCTTGCTGTTTTTATATTTTCAGATTACAAAAACCTATATCTACTATCCATATTACACTTGTATCACCATCTCTTCGCCGAACTAGTGCACCTATACAATTTACCATTGTATTGGGTGTGTTGGGGACACAAGAGACTCTTTGTTATTTGGTTGCAGGGTTGTTTGAGAGAGACCATCTTCATCCTACGCCTCCCACGGATTGATAAACCTTAGGCCATCCACTTGAGGAAAATTTGCTACTGTCCTACAAAACTCTGCACTTGGAGGCCCAACAACGTCTACAAGAAGAAAGGTTGCGTAGTAGACATCACAAGGCATAAAGGCGGACGAACGTAAAATCCAGCTTTGTCATTTGAAACATATCGAAGATGTAATCAAATCAAAGGAAGAACTTATCAGCGGGGAATGTGTGGACGTAGAACCTTTGCTGCGGCACATTAACCACGTAGAGCGGGTATCCTAGATTTTTCGAGGCGATAAGGCTTTTCTCTCTCAAGTCTCAACAGCACATCGTAATGAAGTCTCCTTAGATCGCCGTCTATGGCCTCTAACGCTGCCTTAGGAAGGATCGGATCATCGGGGATATGGTATTTCGTCGCACCTTTGATAGGTATACGATCTTCCATCTGAGGCTGGGGAATCAGCTGGCTCATAGAAGCAGCTTTGGCGGCATTAGGGCCTTTCTTCGATTTCTTCCGATGCTTCTGTGGTTCCGGAAGTGAGCCTATCATACCGTCCCTGACCACCGCCCCCAGTGTTGTCGGGCTCAGCATTAATGCACGAGCTGCATGTTGCTGTTGCTGGGTTGAGGCGGCATCTGAAGGCGTGTCCTGCGATGATTGCAGGAAGAGAGACTTCTTGCAATCAGCCTTAAGACGATCCTGCTCCGGCAATTCAGGCATCAACTCATCACGCTCAAACCCTGAGTCATACTGCTGAGCCATCAATCCTCCGTCATCATAGCCGCCGGTATTGAGATATTGTAGAGGGTCATCATCCTCGTCCATGGCATCAGCCATTGGTTCTTCGACGGCGGCGACATCATCAGCCACTAATGGAGCCTGATCTTTCTCACGCTATCCGCTATCACCCGGCACGACAGGCACCGCTAATTGGGTAGGTGGGGTGGTGGTGTTCAAACCTTCCTGAGGCTGCTTGGTCGTTGGTGTGCTCCCGACACCCTCCAGACGAAGGAGACTCTTCGGCCACAACAGGAGCCAACTCTTGCAAGTGCCAATCCATGGCGGGGTCTCATCGTCATCTCCCCCTAGTGATACCGGAGGAGCTTTGACACTGGCCATGGAAACCTTTAAGATGCCAGGGGGCATCGGCCAGCTATGGAACAATTGTTCCATCGGCTTCACTATCGTCGCCTTTCCCACGTCCACCTTCTGGCCGCTGATGGTGTACAGTATGGTGCACGGGGTTTCGTCGGCCTGCGAAGACATGTCTGCGACGTGAGACATCCGAAAGGCAACGGAAATGGGAGATTATACATATATTTAAGAGGGCCGGTGTGAAAGGTACTTATCGTTAGGGCATCGAGCTCAGCCAAAGATGAAGCCCCACCGAGCACGCCAGAGACGGAGGACGGGCTGCTATGAGCAGGTGCAGGAGCAGGTGCGGGAGTAGGCGCGGGAGTAGGTGCGGTTGTGTTAGCAGGTGCTGGTGCAACACTAAACGAGCTACTCCCGACGAAGCTGGGAAGGGGAAAGTCCGCTGCCTCTTTATCTAGATTTTGCTTGGTCCAATTGATGACAGTCGGAATCAAGGCACCAAAATAAGATACCATTTTCTCTCTTGCGGCAGCTACCGCTGCTTTGACTGCCTCGTTTAGCAACTCAGGTCATATTGCTTCTTTGGTCTCAGCTAATTTCTTGTCGACCGCAATCTCAACCTTCTTGTCGATGTTTATTTTGTTTAACCTCCACCTTTGCTTCCTCTCCCCGGCGTCCTCACGGTAGTAGTGCTTACACGTGGCGCCACCTCCGACGCCGTGCACGCGTCCATACGACAGTCGAGTGTCCACCGGGAGTCTTTTCAATACGTTCAAGGCCCGGTTGAAAGGGGTATCCCACTTGGGCCTCGCCAACACCTCAGACAGTGAGTCGCTTTCGGCCGCAATCCTGTGCTGCTCTTTCTACAAAAGGAACATGAATCATTTACAAATGTGACTAAGCATGCAGTCGAATTGATCAGAAGCTAAAGTAAGGTGGTAAATTAATAATTACCAACAGTCTCATGAACTCCCTCGTGATCGCGTCTGTTTCGAAAACCTTCTTTACTGGGTCCCAATGGTACCGGGCCCTGATGACGTCACGCTCCTGCGGGGCGGTGAACTCCGCCAAGGGGTCTGGGAGCCCCAGACTTTCGGGTTCCGCGTCCTCCTTGGCCCATATTTTCCTCTTCCCCGCATAACCACGGCTTCCATGGCGGTGGTACCCCATGTTCCTTTCTTGAAGCCCCTTCATGTACTCTGACTTTTCTTTGGCAGCTTCGGCAACGCAAGCCTCTTTGAATATTTCAAACTGCTCTTCCGTAATTGTCGGATTATCCTTTACAATCTCGGACTAGGGTTCCTTTTGGACGATGATCCGATGTTTCACCCTTACTTTCCAGGCGGACAACGCGCCACTAAACTTTCCCATGGATTTCTTGTTTATCTTCTTCATTGCTGGGTCGTGCCACGGCCGAGGATATTTGATTTCATCCCGGCCCGGGAACAAGAATCTCTGGTGCAGCTTCGTTAGGAGGAAGTTCTGCATATTTGGTATCTTCCTTAATTTTTTGTCGTTGATGGTGACGGTTTCCTGTAGGATGCAGCCTACTTGATT
The DNA here is from genome assembly GCA_011799875.1 of Thinopyrum elongatum. Classification (NCBI taxonomy): domain Eukaryota; kingdom Viridiplantae; phylum Streptophyta; class Magnoliopsida; order Poales; family Poaceae; genus Thinopyrum; species Thinopyrum elongatum. Next base: position 388,218,309 of record CM022298.1, read on the forward strand.
GTCGTAGCACATGCACACTTCCTCAGGCTCTCTTGGCTCGAAATTGCCGGGGTCCACCGCCGTGACCACCAGTCTAGTAGTGCCGAGCTGGTTTGGGCGCCGTATCCTCTTCGGTGGCAGTTCTTTACCGGCTAATTCGCCAGCATCGGCGCCGGTCTCGGCGTCGGTCTCGGCGATGGTGTCATTGTCGGTGCCGGTGTCGGTTTTGGTGCAACCCTTGGATGTGACAGGGGGGTACTGCAACCGTTGTTGCTCGTCCAGATAGTTCAAATAGTTGTCTGCTGCCTCGTAGACGTTGCAATTATCAGAACCCCCTCCTTCATCGTTGTTAGCCATGTTTCCTATGATTAAGTCTAGTCAATTAATTCTAGACCTAATAAAATGAATAATTACATAAAAAAGGCCTATGTTTTGCCCGAATGTTGATTCGTTCCCTTTGCGACAAATCCCGGGCACTCGATATGTCCTAGTTTCTAGCACAAGTCATGCCGAAATTCATGGAAAATTTCGTCATGACCTTTGATAAAAAGTGGACAAATCGAGTGCCTGAAATTTGCCGGAACGGAAATGAATCAACATTCCGGCAAAACATAGGCCACTGGAATCATTACCTGCAAACAACAAAAGGCCACTTGGGCACAATCGAACCACTTCAATGTTGCATATAATAGGACCACTTAAGAACCTGTACATGAGCAACTACAACAGTAGATATACATGAGCAAACACTATTGAGGAATTTGCATATAACATGACCACTTCAAAATTGCATCTCCTAGTGTTTGACACTTCAAGAAAATCTACACAAATCTCATGCTCTCTCAAACTCAATACAAAAACCAAATATAGATGGATGAACCCAAGAAACCTAGAACCCTAGAACCGTAGACCATTTACATATTTCTGTCCTAAATTACTGTCCTAATAAAAATTATGAACACTAGAACTCAATTTCTGTCCTAAATTTCAAATTATGAACCCTAGAACTCAATTCAAATTATGTCCTAATAAAAATCCAGTAAAAATTAAGAACCTGCTGGACTAGCAGCACTAATAGAAATTTATATTTTTATATTGATTTTTTTCTCTAAACTAAACCGTACTGCCTTAATTAACATCTAGTTAAACCCTATTGCCCTAATATTTCTAGTTAAACTCTACTGCCCTAGTTACTTAAGCATCTACAAGTACTAGCTAATTTGATGAACCCTAACTAATTAGATGAACCCTAAATAATTAGATGAACCCTAGCTACTTAAGCATCTACAACTACTTAAGCACCCTAGCTAGGCAGAGGTCGGGGAGGAGGAGGAGGAGGTGTAGGCGTGCTCACCTCGGGCGCCAGTGGAGGTAGGGAGCAGGAGGAGGCAAGTGGCCAAGGGAGGGGGCGCGTGGCATCGAGGTCGGGGTCGGAGCTCGGGAGCGCGGCGAGGGAGGGCACCAGACGACGACGGAGGGCACCAGACGGCATGCGAAGGGTGACGGGAGGGTGCGCGGAGGCCGACGGCGATGTAGGGCATGCGGAGGGCGATGGCGGTGACAGCAGAGGAGTGGGGATTTGGGGGAGAACTGGCCGGGGGAGAAAGCCCGCGTGGGGGTTATGTCAAACATAGCGGTAGCGCTGGTTGGAAAACATCGCTATAGCTAAGTTACCTATAGCACTGTTATATAAAACGCGCTACTGCTATAGGAAGTAGCTATAGCTCTGGTTGGAAAATGCGCTACCATTATAGCAAGTAGCTATTGTGATTTATTTTCCTTTTTCTTTTCTTTTTTCCTTTTCCTTTTCCTTTTATTTTCCTTTTCTTTTTTCCTTTTCTTTTCCTTTTCTTTTCCTTTTCCTTTTTATATTCTTTTTCTTTTTCTCTTCCGAAAGACGACCGAGAGCCGGAACCATATGTATATGCATGGTGGGAAGGCGATATATATTACATCATTTGACCGATAACGGTTAAGTGCGTATACAAAATAGGAACATATATATTACATCATTTGACTGATAACGGTTTCTCAGTGTCAACGTTTATGTTTCTGGGTGGGCTTCTTTCCTTTCCTGTTCGTTGCCGAATAATTGAGCCCCTCGCTGTGACTTTTCCTTTTCCATGGAGTACGATTTTTCTTAGGTAATGTAGTCTTGCTTCTTCTTTTGACATATGCTTCATCGTCATCGTCATCTTCCCTCATCAGGTCACCATACTGGTCGTAGTCTTCCTCGTTAGCGACCCCGTCCATTCCGACGATGCTCCTTTTGCCTCTCCTCACGACAACACGGCTCGGATTGCTCGGGTCAATTATGAAGAAGCATTTTGTCACGTGCTTATTGTGTACCCATGGCTCAGTTTTGGCGATGGCGTTCACGGTAGCTGCGCTCTTCGCGTCGGGTATACACATGGTAGTGAAGTACCGGTTCTCTCTTTCGACTACCTTGGCCCATCTGACATGGAACATCATCGCACTGTGCAGTCCAGCGTAGTCAAGCTCCCAGATCTCTTCGACCCTTCCGTAGAATCTTTCATTTGCGCTATTGTCGCCGGTCATGCATTCCATCGTCACCCCTGAGTTCTGGTAATCACTGTCTATGTCTTTGGCCTTTGTGTAAAATGTGTATCCATTGATATCATACGCCTGATATGTCGTGAGGTTGGCCGCGGGGCCATGTGCTAAGGTGTGTATGAGCAATCCGTCCGCACTGCCCTCTTCCGAGGGATTTGCAAGAACATGCGCTTTGAACCAACACAATAAAGTCGAGTTATGCTCTCTAGTAACTTTGGCGTCTGTCTTGTTTAGCCCCTGGTCATGATACTTATTTACGATGGTTTCTTTGTGCAGCTCCACGAAAGGATCTACCATGTCTAGGTGTTGTAGCACTACTAAGTTTGCTATGTCCAAGTCGTTGCATCGACCCAAGTAGTCCACATGCAAGTCCCTCTGGAAGTTCGTGTGACCTTCTCCTTCGAGCCTCCAAAGGTGCTTTTTGACGGGCAAACCAACAACAGGGTTTTCGCTGGCTAGATAATTCTCGCAGAAGGAGATGCACTCTTGGGTCAGATAGCCCTGCACGATGCTTCCATCCGGACGGGACATGTTACGAACAAATCCTTTGATGACCCCATTCATTCTCTCGAACGGCATCATGCTGTGCAGGAATGACAGCCCGAGGTCGATGATGTCGTCCACAATGTGGACACACAGATGCACCAAGACATCAAATAACGCGGGCGGGAAGTAAATCTCAAGCTCATTTAGTATGATAACGATCTCTTCCTGTAGCCTTTGGAGCTGCTTCACATTGATCGACTTTCGTGATATAACATCGACAAAGTTGCAGAGACCAGTAAGCGTCTCACGGACGTGCTCGTCCATTATAGCTCTAAGGGCAACCGGAAGGATCTGCGTCATCATCACGTGACAGTCATGAGACTTCATCCCGCTGAACCTTTTCTTCTTGGTGTCTAGAAATCTGCTTATCTTCCCACAGTAATTGGAACTAACTTTGATTCTGGTAAGGCACTTGAAGAATTGATCGATCCCCTTCGGATTTAGGGTGAAGCAAGATGGGGAGCAATAATTCTCTTTCTTCTTGTTGACTTTTTTGCCCCTGTCCCCCGCCTCCGTCTCCGTCTCCGTCTCTGTCTCCTCCAACTTTTTACGAGGCGGCATGTGGAGATCAACCCTGATATTCAAATCTTCCAAGTCTTTTCTTGCCTTCGGCCCATCCTTGGTCTTATCCGGCATGTTCATCAGTGTTGCAAGCAAGCTCTCAAGGACATTCTTCGTGATATGCATTTGATCAAGGCAATGAGGCGTGTCTAGTTTGGGCCAGTACTCCAAGTCCCAGAAAACAGACCTCGTCTTCCATACCTTCAGCAGCGGCTCCGGCGCCTTTTTCGTTGTGTTTCCCGGCGTGGGGCACTGTTCCCAGTTTTTCAATAGCTCATCGATTTTGGTGCCGCTCCGCTTACATGGAGGTCCTTGATGCTCAGCCTCACCATTGAATAGATCTCCACGGTTTCTCCACGGGTCGTCCTTCTCGAGCCATCTTCGATGCCCCATGTACACGACTTTCCTAGACCCGCCATATTTCATTGACGTTAGCTGCTGAGACGTCGTATCATCCATGCACCACATGCATCCGCAATATCAGTGGCACATGTGGCCTGCGACATATCCGTAACCAAGATAGTCGTGCACCGTCGTCATCAGCGCAACTCTCATATAGAAATACTCGCCTTTGCTGGCGTCCTATGTCCTGGCCGGTGTTTTCCATAGCGTGTCTAACTCCTCTTGAAGTAGGCCCAGATACAGATTAATATTATTTCCCGGTTGTTTCGGCCCTTGAATCAGCATGCTCATGTGTATGTACTTTGACTTCATGCACAACCAGGGGGGAGGTTGTACATCCATACAAACACAGGCCATGTGCTATGGTTGGTGTTCGGGTTGCCAAATGGATTCATGCCATCGATACTCGCGCCAAGCATGATGTTCCTTGCATCCTCCGCGAAATATCTATGTTCCGCGTTGAATGCTCGCCACTGGCTAGCATCCGTGAGGTGTCTCGGCTTTGGGTCATCTCCGTCGTCGGGCTTCACCCTCTCCGCATGCCAGTGCATGAGCTTTGCTTCCTTAGGATCTATGAAATAACGCTGTAGACGGGGAGTGATCGGTAAGTACCATACAACTTTCTGAGGAGATTTCTTCCCGGCCTTCTTGTATCGAGAAGCATTGCACACCGGACAGCTGGTTTTTTCCGCGTGCTCCTTCCGATAAATGCAATCGTTGATGCAGGCATGGTATCTAATATGGGGCAGATCAAGAGGGCACACGATCTTCTTCGCCTCATCGACACTAGTAGGACACAGGTTCCCCGCGGGAAGAACTTTATTATGTAGATACTTCAAATGCTCATCAAGGCTTGTGTTTGTCCATTTGTTTTTGGCCTTCGTCTTTAGAAGTTCGAGTGTGAAACTCAAGCAGGTCACCTCGGGATCGCAACCATCATACAATGGAGTCTTTGAGTCTACCTCCAGTTGCGCCAGCTTGGCCTCCTCTCTAGAAGCGGCTCTGTCGCTAGTCGTACTCTTGCGAAGCAGCTCTCAAACATGAGGGTCCTACACGACTGAACTTAGTCGTGTCAAAGACTGCTGCGTATCCACCTCTTCTCCGCCGTGTCCGGCCTCTTCTCCGCTGTGTACGGTGCCCTCTTCCCCACCGTGTGCGGCCTCTTCACCGCCGCCATGTCCTACGCCGTCTTCCCCCGTGTCCGGCCTCTTCTCCGCCGCCATGTCCTGCGCCCTCATCTCCGGGTCCATCATCGTCGGTCATCTCTTCGTCTAGCCCCATGTCATTATTGCCTGCCATGTGGACATCCTCATCATCATCTTCAATTAACCACTGAGTATAGCCATCCATGAAACCATGCATGAGCAGGTGCGCCTTCAAACTGCCACGGTCAAAGGGGTCCAAGATGATGATTAGTTTGCATTTTCTACACGGACATATAATCCCAGTCTGGTTATTTGAATACATGTCTTGCACCACGGATCGTAACCATCTTTCCACCACCCTTCCACTAATCTTCATGATTAATTGCCTGCACGGTATAATAAGCAAAATAATTATTACCATGCATGCATATATATGGCTATATCAAAGTCATACAAAAATTCGGCATGACCTTCCCTAAAAATAGGACATATAGAGTTTGCCCAAAATTCACCGAAACGGAAATAAATCGACATTTCGGCAAAACATAAGCAACTCATGTCACGCATGATCCGACAAATACACATAGGCGGCAACTCATGCCACACGCACATTCTCACCATCATAGCGCAAACACAAATATTTTCATTCTTGCAAAGCACAACTTTTTACTCACCTATCGTCCCGGGAGAGGGATCGAGCACACAAGTACGGTAGATGGTCGTTGCTGCTATTTAGCTAGCTAGGGATCAAAAGTAGTGGAAGGAGGAGGGAAAGCTAGCTAGCTAGCATGGTAGATCTAGTTGGAGGGAGATGCTCCACCTAACTAGTGGATAGGGAGGGAAAGCTATCTAGTGAGACAAAGGCATGAGTGGGGAAAGAGAGAAGGAGGGAGAGACAAATAAATTCAAGTGAGGAAGAGAAGAAGCCATTAATGGAGCTCATTAATGGAGGAGATGGTGGATGGGGGCATTAATGGGGAGAGAAGAGAGGTAGGAGAAGGAAGAAGTGAGGGAGGTAGAGGAGGGAGAGGGGAAAGGGGAGGGGGGAGGGGGGAGGGGAGGGTGGGAGAAAAAGGTGGCTGCTACGTGTAGCAGTAGTCCTGGTAGCGCACCGGCGCTACTGCTAAGATCCATAGCAGTAGTGCGTGTCGGTGGCCTAGCGCTACTGCTAATCTGGGCCCACCTTCTGGCCTCGTGCACAGATAGCAGTAGCGGTGGGTCACCGACAAGCGCTACTGCTATGCATCATAGTAGTAGCGCTGGTTTGGGCCCACCGCTACTACTAAGTGTAGCCCCGGCCGGTGGCGGTGGGACCACTTAGCAGTAGCACTGGCCGGCCACCACGCGCTACTGCTACTTGACAGCTGTAGCGCTCTTTTCTGCCCCGCGCTACCACTAAGTAGCAGTAGCACTCTCTAACAATACCGCGCTACTGCTAAAATCCTATCTATAAGGTTTCTCCTAGTAGTGGATTGTGGAAAATGGATACACCATTCAGCACCCTGATGCTCCACATTCTGATGACAAAGCTATACTGCGGTTGAATGCACAAGCAAAAGATATTATCTGTGAAAGTATCTCAAAAGACATTTTCATTCGGTTCCGAAAGCTTGACACTGCAAAGCAACTCTGGGATTCCATTAAAAATGATCATGAAGAATTCATTACCAGAACAGACTCTCACACTAAAATGCTTTGTGCTATGTTTGCTGGTTTTAGAAGTCTTCGTAAGGAAAGTGCTGTGGAACTCACTAATCGGTTGACAAATATTGTTGAAAGGCTTCATCAACGAGGAGTAACGGATATCACCGATAGGGATGTGGTCAACAAGCTACTAAATGCTCTTGATCCAACCTTCGATTCTATCATAGCTGAAATCAACCAAAGACCAGACTATGAAAAACATCACTATGTTGAGGTCATGACACTGTTCTCCATTCACGAAGAAAAGATGGAACTTGAAAATGCAGATCAAGAATCTTCTTCGGAAAGTGAAGGGGAAATTCTCTCACATTATGGCAGCTCACAAGAAGAAGATGTTGAAAATCAACACACCATCACAAGGGAACTGGAAATGCTCACAGAAAGGCTAAGTGATCTCAGCAGACAGAATTTGTGTCTCACAAATGATGAAGAATTTGACTTGCTTGAATCTTCAAGAATGTTACCACTGAAAGAAATGAAGTTTTCCAAGTGCAAACAATTCGGTCACCTCATTGCAGATTGTCCTTGCTGGGATAGAAAACCAAGCAACAAATGGATGTATGTTCACAGCAATGGATTCACTCGAATGGATTGTCACACTAAGCTCTCGAATAAAAATGAATCTTCCTCATCTTCTTCACCGAGACCAGTCACTAACGTGAAAGCCAGCGGAACCATCGAATCCAATATGAAGAGAATATCTCAGCTGAACAAAGCATGTGCTGATATGAACCTGGATTCTGAAGATGAGACGTCCGAATCAGAATTAGAAGATGAAGAGCTTCACAGAAGGATAGGAAGAAGCAATGCTTTCATGGCATATGAATCATCTGAGAAATCACTCGAATCAGACATTGATGAAAATGCTTCAAGTGATGATGAACCAGTTGAATTCTGTCTCATGGCAAAAACCTCTAAGGATCAGGTATCAGGAAAACACCGAGAATCTATGTCTGAATATTCTCCTGAATACATTGCCTATGCTAAGCTGGTTAAGATTGCAAAATCTCAATAAGATGAGCTTGAAAAACTTGAGAACAATCTTAGGAAAACCAAAGGATTACTGATCGAAGAGATGGAGAAGAATCAAAAGTAGATCGAAGAGCATGATGCTTTTTCTTCAACTATTGATGATCTTTCCAACCGATATGATTCCCTTACAGTCGACTACGAGAATTTATCAGATGAACTCCTTTACAGGAATCAAGAACTCGAGTCACTGAAAGAGTCTCATAACATGCTTGCGAAAGAAAATTCTTCTCTCTTCGCCGAGCAATCTGAACAGCTTCCTGATGATTTTGTGCCTCCTTGCCTAAAATGCCTAGAACGTAGTAATGCTGATTCAAATGCTGAAACGTCTACTGCTATCATTGAGAATATTGAAACTTCTATGAATGATATTTCTAACCCCTCTTCCAAGGAATTTGTTGTTCTATCTGATGAAAATTGCAGATTAAAGAGCTTGTTTGAGATAGGAATGCTAAAGAGCCTCAAAGGGCATCAAACTCTTTGTGATGTGCTCAAGAAGTCTATACTGCACAAAAACCCTCGAAAGGAAGGTTTGGGTTTCAAAAGAAAACTCAATGTTGATGGAACCTACTGGACTCCCAAACAATATCCTTGAATGAGTTGGGTTCTTGCTAAAAGTAAAACTCTCGAACCTGCAATTCTGTCTGGATATGACTCTCCTTTTTCTATTGTTTCTGACGAGTCTGATGACTCAAACTACTAATTCTTCAAACAACAGAATGGTAAGGTTTTCGCTCGGTATGTTGGAACTAACTAAAGGTCTGGCTCACCCAAGAAGCAAATCTGGGTGAAGAAGTCCATCATTGAAAATTTATCTGTCACTGCTAACTTGACTATGGAGAGTAATTCTCTTCGAGGAAATGATTATTATTCGTAGATTGGAACTGAAACTTCCTCAAATGGATTTCACTCAAACTTTCGACAGAAGGAGCACATGCGTACCTCCTCGAATCATTATGCTCATGTCTCTGGAAAAAAAATCAATGCTTATTCATATGATTACTCTCGAAATGCACAGGTGAACTACAGATCTCACAAAAGGAATGTCCCTGCTCAGACTAAGCAAAAGAGATGATCGCTGCCCACGCAAGTGTGGGTTGCGAAAAAGAACTAATCCTTCTTGCAGGAACTCTCTCAGTGATTCTTATCATTTATTCTTAGCCCTAAGATTTACATTGTAGGTGCTCTTTCTTTGTGTTTATTTGCTCTCGTTTATCAGTTTGTCTTTGTTTCGTGGTGTTTGTGTTTCGTCCGATAAACAACTCACCCATAGCTCCGTGTTTATGTGTTTTCCTCTCGTCTGACTGAGTGTTTTGTTTCGGACCCTTTTGTCCCTCTATTCTTTCTCATCCAATCTATGATGTTCGTCATAAGCATGCAATTTGATCTAAAGAAAATTTCTGTCCGACGTCCTTGGTCGCGAAAGAAATCGACTTCGGACTTTAATCTGTTTTGGTGCTTGCCCTTCTTCAAAACTTTCGGCCTCCCGCTCTCGTCCTGAGTTTTTCGCATGAAACGGTTGCCACGCGCCCACGATCCCCATGATCATGATCATGTGCGTTAAATGTGGAATGTCCCGCTTCTGAGGGTCGTAGATTTCGAAGAGGTGGTTCTGCTCGCTAGCTATAAATACCCCTCCCGGTGTCTTCTTCCTCACTTATTCCTCAAACCCTCATCCACCTCCTCCTGAGCCCGAGGTCGAAGCAACTCCGGCGAGGTGCCTTGCCGTGCGACTCCAGTGAAGTCTCGTCACAGTTGATCACGCCCATGCGGTAATCTTCCCTTTTGCATTGCCGTAGTTAATCCAGGTTGCCAGGTTAGGGCGCTTGGATTTGGAACTGCTCCTGTCCCCCTCTCTGTTCTTAGGGCAGTTCTTACCGACGACATTTCCTTTGATTTATTTCTCTGTGGTAGATCTTTAGGAATCACTAGGTTATGACTAGTACGGTTTGTAGATTTTCCCTCGTACTAGTTCTCCTCGATCTAGGGTTCATGAGTACTTATCTGAAAGATTAGATAGTTCTTAACCAGTCTTGAGCTTTCTGTGGCTAGGTTAAAATCTATCAAAGATATCTTCTCTAAGTATACCATGGATTCCTAAGTTCCTTCCGAAAAACTTTTATTTTCATTCAAAACTGCTTCTATGCAGGTTTATGACCCTACCACATTTTCTCTCGTATCAATTCTTTTCACAGGTTGGTCATGGCTCAGAGTTCCGATGAGTACACAGATTCAGAAGGAGTTTTGCCTCAGTATCCTCCCAGGTCTGACCGAATGAGATTGACTGGAGGAGGAAAATCTTCAAAGCCTCCCAAGACTCCGAAGAAGAAATCCGAGTCTGAATCCGAAGAAGAAGATGATGAAATTCCCTCTGCTCATAGTCAGCCCGAGGATGAACTGGTCACTGACGCCCTGCCTCTCTTCTCCGATGGAAATCCCAAGAAGGGTGGTCATGGCAGAGAGAAGAGCACCACTGCTGAAATGTCCGAGCTTGATGGTTACAGAACTCCACCTAGGGTTGAAATAACAACTAAACGCAATAATAGGCTGCAAAGGATTCGCCGCCACTAGGCAAAGAAATGGTTCAACTATGAAAACGTTCGTGAGAAGTATCAGATCCTATTTGCCTTCACACCGCCGTGGAATGACTGCATTGCTGCAAATTGCATTGGGCCAGACGATGAAAAAGTCAGACCACCAGCGCCTTCAAATGCACATCCTGAATCCCTCAAAACCATCACGGATTTTTGCGATGAAGTAGCCAAGAGGGCGAAGGCCAAAGCCAAGTGTGATGTTAGGCAAACGAAGAAAAATCAAGTCGAAGCTAAAAACGTCGTGCTGACCCAGCAAGACGTGCAGAAGAAAAAGGATCATGCTTCCAAAGGAAGCAAGTCCAGAAAGTCAGTTTCCCCTCGTGCTTCCCGAAAGAAAACCATTTCCAGGAAATCTAAGAAGGTAGTTTCTAGCTCTTCTGATGAGTCATCCAGCAAAGATGCTGATGAAATTCCCATGTATGATCAACGTGCCATTCTAAACAAGTCATCCAACAGTCCCTCACCGGTGAAAGTTTCACTATCTCCAAGGAAATCTCCAAGACATGCACCAAGTCCCCTCACTGACAAACCTTCGGGTTCTACTGCTACGAAGAGAAAGCTGCAGTCTGAAGGAAAAGCTGAAGCATCTGCCAAGAAGGCCAAACATAGTGTTCCTGCTTCCACAGAGGAACAAAAGTATGACTTCAATCTTATGATTGATGTGATTGAAAGTGCTGCTTACGATGCAAAATCTAATGATATAAGCAGTCTAGGACATCCTAATGATGTTACCAAAATGGTAACGAAACATTTCATTGAGCTGAGGAAAATTACCAAGAAGCCGAATCAGGCTGTCAAGGACAAGCAAACCCTCGATCAAATGAGGAGAGAGGCCAACACTGAATCTGAAAGGAAAGGTCTGAACAAAGAGATTGTTGAGCTCACAAAAGCACTCAGTCTCATGAGAAATGACAAAATTGATTGGCACTCGCGGTTGAAGATGGAAGTTTCTTAGTTGTGTGACAGAAGGAATGATGAGATTGAGCGCAAGGCAGATCTTGCTCGAAGGAGAATCAAAGAAGAAAAATGTTAGAAAGCTAAGGCAAGAGCCAGCAAACCGAAGGGAATCAAAGATCGCCGCCTTCAGATTGTCGTTGATGCTCAACCTATTGATTCCAGTACTCCCTTGCAGCAGATTCCGCCATCTCCACCTCATGAGGATGAACCCATGCATCAGGCTGGCCATGTGGAAGTTATCATTCCTACTCCAGTAGCACAAGAGCAACAAGATGTTATTGATATCTTCCTCGAAAAGGATGATGAAGGAAATGCCTCACCCAAGCAGCAAGCCCCAGCTGATGATGATGTTGATGAGGAGATTGAGGTTGAGAAGTCAGGCCCATCGCCTCCGAGGAAATTGCAAGCTGAGCCCTCCAGATCTAACAAGGAGGAGAATAACAAGATTGAGGGGGAGCTAAATGCTTCCCAAGACATTCGGACCAGGAATGTGAGTGAAGAACATCTAAAAAATCCTTTGGAAACATTTCCTTTGTTCCCAGTTGAAGATGGCCCAAATGGTCCTGCATTTAACGAGCAGTTTCATCTGTCGAAACTTGCATTCTTTGGGACCAGCCCATATGAAGGAGAAAGAACTTCCATGTCGCCAAGGTTCTGGACAAAGAAACAGGCTATGTATTATGCTCGCATTCTGTATGAAAAGAATCGCGTCTTCAAGCACAAGATTCTGGATTTTGCAGAGCTCAAAAGTTTACCCTGTTTCCATCACACCATCGAGCAAATTGAACTTGTCTTCCTGAAGAGTTTCCTTCGCTTCAATCATGGCTGGAATCGTGAACTCATTCATCAATTCTATGCCACTCTTTATATCACAGGAGATCTTACAAAAAGCAACACTTGGATCCTCGAATGGATGACAGGAGAGGAAAAGATCAAATGCTCGGCAGATCAGTTCTTAGCACTATTGAATCTTCCTTGGTGCGAATTTGATGCAAATCGTGAACACAGGCTGCATTATTGGGAAGTATCCGAAGCTCAACTTCATATGCTGATGGACCCCAAGCTTGTTCGTGATGAATGCATAGAGATAAATCCAAAGAATCTGGCATATGAGAGCAAACTACTGTTCTACATCTCTGCAACTCCCTCACTCCAACTAACAGGACAGAAACCATCAATGGCATCGTGGGAAATGCACTTCTTGCCACTACTCAGGGTATTCACTTTGATATCCCAGATCTTTTCATTCGCAACTTGGCCTGTGCAGCTGATAGCCCTCAAGCTTTGAAGCCATATGCACCATGGGTCATGTATGCCATTGAGCAGCTCCTTGAAGAAAAGTTCTACTGCCAATATGTCCCAAAAGTTTATATGCCACCAGTCCGTGACACACTCAGGATTGTGAAGGACATAGGCAAAGGAAAGATGCCAATGGATGCTACCACTTATGCTTCTATGCCTGTCTCTGCTAGTGCTCCGAAGGTCAAGAAGGCAAAAGTTGAAATCCCTCATGAAGAAAATCCTTCATTATATGAGATTTGTCTTCGCACTCAGCAAGCCTTGGAAAGCCATATAAAGCTCGATAGGAAAGTGAAGCTGGAAATGATGACTAAGATCAATTTGCTTCACAATTACTCTCGCCAAACTCTCCTATATGAGAAGGAACGGAAGAAGCGCTCCTGGACCCTTCTGCGCAAGCAGTACACTCGCAAGAAACTTTCTGCCAAGGGTATCAAGAAGGAATGTGATTATCTGGAGTTGTTTGAAGTACCTCGCATTCGAAGGCAAACTCCAGTGCTTCCTCAGCGTTCTGCTTCCACTGACCTGCTGTTTGTTGAACCCGATGATGATCTTGAAGACACAGCAGGAACTTTCATCTACAAACCAGATGCACCTCGCAATGCTACTTCCGAAGCTAATCTTGAAGCCCGTGTTGCGTCTCCAACTCCTGCTTCGGCCTCGACCATTGCTCGATCTGCTTCTCCGAACATTTCGAGTTCTGGTTCTGAGGATTCTTTGGACGAGTAGTTCCTCACATGCATTCTCTTTCCTTTTTGACACTTGTTGACAAAAAGCGGAGAAGAATATCAAGTGATAGATCAGCGGGTTATTCGCAGGGGTGTTTCCAATCGCCATTTTCTTTGCTCTCAAACTATTTAATTTTCTTCGAACAATTTGCTTTTGGAAGTTGAAATACTTGGTCGTCATGTACCGTTAATAACCCCCCTGCAATGCTATTTTCTTCCAAATTATCTGTTTGCAGGTGAAATCAAAAGTTTTCTTCCTTGCAATGATTATCCTTGATACTTATCTATAGTGCAGGGAAAGTAACAGCATTTCAAGGAGGATTGGAAATCATGCTTCTCTAAAAAGAGACATTTTACTCCTTGAAACTATATGTGTTTTATGGTTAGATGTTCTACAATGATTATATCTCGCCATCTAACCTTGCAGGAGAAGAAAGTTAGCTTCAGTTTAAATTTCTTGAGATTCAAAAGCAAAATCTCTCTGTTACACAAGTTGTTTTTCCTCGCATCTCTCCCTTGTATCATCTTTGTTGCAGGAAAACCTTGTCTGAAGCATATCTACTCTGAGCAATTTAACTATGATTCCCTTGCTCTAATTATCCTCGAGTATCTAACTTGCAGGGAACTTATATCTCAAGTGGATTCAAACTGTGTTCTGAGTGAACTCTCAAGACTTATTCTTCGTCACAAATCATTTCAAAGTATTCACTCTATCTAACAAATCTTTTTCAAAGATTGTGTGTGATAGGAAATACCTCAAACACTGTCGAGTGTATTGAAAGTGACCACGAATGAGATCATATGTCAATAACACTCGTACGAAGATTCATCTCGCTACCTACCGTTTTATCTTCCATGCATTCGATGCATATCTTCAGGGGGAGCATGTTTTATCTTCGTAATTATCTCTCATCTTAGTTATCCTTCACATTCCATTTCATTCCATTATCTATCTTTCGATGTGTTCTGTTTTGTCAACAATCGTCCAAAAGGGTGGAGATTGTTGGTGCAATATTGCCCTCCTGTGTTTTGGAGATTGTTGACAGAAACAGGCATGGATTGATTTGTTTGCTAGTGCACACAGAGAGAAATAGTCCATGCAAAACCGAAGAGAATGTTGTCTCCAGTGTCAAGTTCGAGGAACTTCACCGTAAAATATCTGCGTTGCAGAGAAGAATGAGTTACATTTGTTGAAGACATGTAGACGAGAAGATTGATGTGAAGGAGTTAACCCCTCGAAGATTTATTGTTGAAGCGAAGCAATTAGTTCGGAGCTGTTGTCCGAAGAAAATTGACTGCATCGGATGGAAGTCGAAGACAAAGTGAAGACGTAGTATTCATTTTGTTGTTCTTCTTTCATTCATTTGAGTCATAGGACCTCCGTACTATTAAGAGGGGTATAGGTTCTCGAAGCTTAGATCCGCTGTGATGGTTAGCCCAAAACCTATGCGAGACTAAGAGAAATCTCTTTATGTTTTGAATGATTACCTGGCAGCAGTAGACATTGTTCTTCGTGCTGCAGGAGATATCTTTCGAACTGAGGAGTTAGCATTACTTGCTCCGCAAGAAATGTTACCATTGTACTCAATTTCCGACCGTTGCACTCGTGTCGTTCGGCCATTGGCTGCTCCACATGTCCAATTTTTTCATTTCCCTTTAGGGAAGGCTGCGGCTATAAATAGCCACCCCGCTCCAACGTTGCCCATTGGCTGCTCCGCTTAAGATTTCTGAGAAGATTGATTGAGCATCCCCTCTCCGAGTGATTTGAGTTTAAGATCCACCGAGAGAAAAATCAAGAGCCCAAAACTTAGACAGTGGTTTAGCATCACAGTAGTTCTGAGTTTAGAGTTCTTGTACCTATTACTCTTGAGAGCTGCGCACTCTCTAGACGGATAGGTGCGGGCTCGAGTGTTGAAGAGTTGTTGTCTTCATCGAGCAAGATCTTCAGCAACCAAGAGTCATTGTGGTTCGCAAAGGTCGATCGAAGGTTTGGAGATCGCCGACAAGTATCTACCACGAGTGAAATCAACTAGAGTCTGATCAGCTTCGAGTTGAAGGAGAATAGGGCGAAGAGAGTTTATCTTCTGTGTTAAATCACAATCCCTCCAACCAGACGTAGTCCTTTGGCAGAAGGACGAACTGGTCTATCAAATTCATCTGTCGCCATCGAGCACCACTGGTTCAATCTACTTACATTCAGTAGTTTACTTTCGTGCTCTGTGACGATAGTTTATCTGATCAATCTTTGTCTGTTGCATATCATTCGTCGTTACCATCTGTTATAATTCGTTGCCCACACTGTTGCATTCTCATCATTCTGTGTGGTCATTTCAATCGCATACTCTTCTGCTCGCACTTATTAAGACTGGCGTGTTTCCCCTGTGTTGTTTTTTTATTTACCCTGTCATAGTCGTTTCTCGTACTTTTCCCTTCATAGTTCATTCTTTGTTTTCTCTCATGCTGTTGTATCTGTTATATTACATTACCATCGTCATTCTCAAACCTGTGATAACCTATGCTCGTACCATTATTGCTTCTTACCTCGATAGATATGTTCCTAGATAAAGTGCTTGATTGAGTTTATTTCTACCGAACCTTATTTCCGCTGCTGTGTTTGGGATCCATTCATAACATTCGCAAGAATTTTTGAATCTCCCATTCACCCCCCCTCTGGTCGATATACTCTCGGTCCCAACAAAGACGTTGGCAGTCTTCGTTACGTTGAGCTTCTCTCCCTTATTCTGGCATTTCTGTAGTATAGCCTAAAGATAGAGCCTCAATTCTTTGATACCGATGCATATCCTGTATAGATCTGATATAAGTCTTGTGAGTACTTTGGATGAGTACTCACCGTTGCTTTGCTATTCTTTTCATTCAACCAGTTGCTGCAACAGGTGGTAGCACCGCGGATGCAGGTGGTTCCGAGGGCGATTACTACGTGGAGATCGACGTCGACGAGTAGTTCGGAGGTCTTAGGCAGGAGGCCTGCGCTTTTTCGGTCTAGTGTCGCTGTTATGCTCAGCCTTTTTAAGGCAAAACTTGTTTAACCTGTCTGTACCCAGACTTACCTTGCTATCTGTACTGATGACTGATGTATTATGGGTCCTCGTGACCCTGGTTTTTATTATAAAGATTTATGTTTAAATTTGTGAGAGTTGTGTTGTGATATTAATGTGGAGTCACCGTTCGTGATCGTGCATGATGCGTATTTGATTAGTGCACGGTTATGAATGGGGCGTCTCAAACATGTTCGAGTAGGGCACTTGTATCCTAGTCCTCTTATATAATGTGGGGGTAGACACATGATGTAACATATGCCAACATAATAGCACAGGCACGCAGGGGAGCTGGCGGCATGTGGTAGTGTCATGGGAAGAAGCGCCCATAGTCAAGCCCCGGGGATGTAGCCAAAGTTCGAAGAACCTTCGTTAACAAATCTCGGTATCGTAGATTACTAGCGGCTCAAATTATTTCTAACAACTTGTGTTAGTTTTATGATGTTGTAGTGTGCATAGCCTGTTGAGCTCCGCTATAGCCTTGGTATTTACCTGATCCGAGCAAGACCTGTTTGTTTGTGTAGAAGCCTTATTTAACATGCCATGCAGTAGTATGCATGCTTAGGATCTATGCTTTACCATGTTCTTGGGTTATTACACTATTAATATGGTTCGGCTACACTTTGTTATTAATGATGCCATGCGTGAAATGCAAGGTAGTAAGCTAGGAAGGTCACAGTGGGAGACCATGTTGAGCGCAAGGAGTTTTGTTCTACTCAATCCTTCTTAGAACCGGAGATCCTGGGCTCTTAGATTCAAGAATGAGCGCACTAACCACATGTGGGACTGGTTTATGGCCTCCCTACACCTGGTACTTGATACTGCATACCTTTTCTAAAAGCTGCAACGTTGGTTTTAGTTTTGTTCTTGCGCGGAGCCACTAGGCAGTTGACCCTTGTGGGAATCAGCCTCCATTCTCCCAAAACCAAAAAAAAAAAACGATAATGAAGCCAACCAAAGGAAAATCAATCGGCCAGCGACCAAGTGCATTTTTAAAATGGATCCTCAAACCGCCCGTATCTATTTGGACCGATCTATCTAGACACAATTTGACATCCAACATGGTACTTCATCGGTCCGTCGACGTGTCCAGACGTCCGTTTTTCCGCAAATCAGAACCAAACCTGAGAGCCTTCGCGGGAGTCCAGACATTCACATGACGAACCAAAAGTCACCACGTGTTCTCTCCATCCGGATGGCGGAAGGCTTTGAAAGCTCCTAGCATGTTTTGGCTGAAGCCACTTTGTTTAATTTTTTTCATCAATCTTTTGGCGGAAACTACTTATAACCATGCTAGCTTGCATTGGCGGAAGCAAACTAGTTTGGCCACTATGTTTGGCGGAAGCTAGATACATAGTACAGTTAGAGCTTGCTATTAGCGCCAGAAATCCTCGTTAGTAGTAGTATTCCGGTTAGAAGTACAATTAGCAGTTAGATTTATATGTGTTTGCGTTTGGCGGAAGGTCTCGGCGTTTGGCGGAATGTTGTCTGTTTAAGTTAATAGAGTCAGACATATGTAGTATAGGGTTGGATGGACGGCTTCCACATCAATGTACATGACAGGTCCTTTGTCCACGGAAGAATGTGATGTGCAGTTTGCGGGTTAGCATTGAAGATGCTCTAACAAGACCAAAGCATTTGAGTGCGACTTCAACTTAACTTTTCTTTTGGACCAGTTTGAACAACTGACCAGAAAGAAGGCAGAATATGTGTGAATCAGATCCTGTTGCTGGTTATGTAAAAGCTATTGTTTTCCACCAGGATAAGAGTCAAACTTTTGAATTTTTGACTACCAACGTCTTTACATATATTTCTACTGTAATAACCGAAATCGTATGTGTGATTCTTTTTTCTTAAAAAATTGTTTTCACAATATACAAGGCTTTTCAGGTTTCACAAATAAACTAATTTAACAAATAGTGTTCAACGTTATACTTTGAAGATCATGTTAGTTCCTAAAATGACAACTTTATAGGACTAGAGGGAGTAGGTGTCAAAATCAGTTCAAGCACCATCTGAGAATCCTAGCTAGCTCAATGACATCTGCAGTTCATGTCACCAAAAAAACGCAACCGACCAACTATTCTGTTCAATGAAGGTAGTACTCCCTCTGTAAAGTAATATAAAGACGTTTTAGAACACCACTAAAACGTCTTATATTACTTTACAGAGGTAGTACCATCGAAGAGATTGGTCTACAAAAGGACGAAATAGCATGGGAATCACTTCAGCAATAGCCACAAAGGATGAGATTATAGAAACACAATGTTTTTTTTCCTAATCTAAGCACTCCCAAAAAAATCTTCACAAATGTGCCCAAACATGGGGTCGGTTGCCACTACTGAAACGCACTAAGCTCTGACAGTGACCATGTCAAATTCAAATAAATCAATATTTGCCACAAGTCATTGAGACGCTGGAAATCAAGATAATTAAGGGATGTCTTCATAACGCTGTAGAAACGCATGTTTCCTTTATAGAATCTATCACAAAAACATAATAGTTGTGGCCAATTTGTGGGCACAGTTGGCAGATGGTTTTTCCTGCTACCATGCGATCCACCGAACACCAAGAACTATTTTATTTTATTTTATTTTTTATGTGGAGAAGGCCAAGAAAATTGCCACTACATTTCATATAAACGCTTATATAAAGTAATCACCTTGTTATTTATCACCATAGATATGTCATAGTCCAAAAGCATATCATGCCATGCTCATGAAGACCTTTACACATGAGGTCCGAAGCACACCTAGCCTATTTATCTACCCCTTGAGTTATTGCCTCGTACTAAAAAAGCAGTCACCTCCGTCCACACATATAAACGGGTGTTGCAAAAAAAGGGGCAAAATTCTGGCATACATTACATAAGGTATACGTATATAATATTGGCCTTGCAAAAGAGAGACTAGGTGAGGTGAAAATAGGTGACCAGCGACTAGTGGCCGTAGCAGTGATCCCTAATAGCTCATCGAACTAAGCGGCGGGCTCCCGGTAGAATCAAGCTGCGAGAGAGCAGCCTCCACCGTCTCCTTCATCTGGAAGCGGTCCATCTCATCTACCTGAAAAAAAAAAAGAAATTGATCGAGTTAGTCAGGGCTGCTAATATTTTCTCTGGAATAAGTAAGCTCCACAACAAATATTATCCAAAATCTCATCCGGATTGAAAACTAGTACCGATAGTACAGCACGGGGTTAGCTTAAAGCATGTGGCGCTCGTGCTCAATGTACTAGTACAGCAAAAGAATCACCCGCAAAAAAGAAAATCAAGCATGACGTGTGGAAGAGAAGCATTTTCACTTGTAGTACAAAGAGAGAAAATAATTAAAATCTGAGGATAGATGCAGACAGGAGGGAGCATCTTCTTGCACTGAGCACGTGCAAATCGATCTCCAGGGCTCCCCCGAGGCCCCGACCACGTGATGTTGATGCTTCCGCGTTTCTCTCGAGATCAATTGGCATCCAAAGCACGTGGCGGTCGATATGTCCCCATCGTGCTCAAGCTGAGCGATGGCATCCGCGCCGCGCGTGCTTATTGATTGCCATGTGATTGACTGGTTGCGTTGCGCGACGCCGATCCAGCGGCAAATCAAGCGTGACCCAAAGATGGATCGAGGAGATGCCGGGATGGGAAAGCGATATTTTCTTTTTCTGGAGCCTTTTGAGTTTCTTGCGACTTGCGAGTGATGTGGCGTTGATCGCCGCAAATGGAACAGAGGAACAACCTTTTTTATGTATAAAAACTGTCGACTTGGACCTTAAAAGAGGAAACTAAAAGTGTCTACCGATGGTAAAAGTCAAATTCAGTCAACCAACTAAAAAGAAGGGGTATGTGACGTCAGCACGGCCCACGTCATCTTATCATCAATTCAATCAAGTGAACTAACGGAAGCAGAAACAGAACCATCGGATCGGATAGAATCGTGGGAAAGAAGTGTTGCTCATGAATTGTGGATGGCGGCGGCGACGTACCTCGACGAAGAGGGTGTGCATGAGGCAGCCGGAGACGGAGGTGATGTTGGCGGTGATGACCCTGAGGCGGAGCTCCTCGAGCGCGCGGCACACCTTGGTCATGGCGTCGCGCTGCTTGCTGCACGTCACGCTCACCACCAGCACCTTCTCGCTCACCTCCGACACGCGCAGCTCCAGGACCTCCACGGGCGGCGAGGCCACTGCCGCCTCCGCGGCGAGCAGCGCGTCGTTCATGGACGAGACCGAGAGCGCGCGCTTCACCTTCTTCCTCTGCGCCGAGGAGACCTGCTCCACGGAGAGGCCGCCGTCGTAGTCATCCTCCGCGCCGGTGGCGGACTCGAGCGCCGACACCTCCGCCTCCATCTGCCGCTCCTCTGCCTGCAGCTGTTGGATGTACTCGATCGCGTCCTTGATGATCGAGGCCTTGTCCATCTGCAATGACGAGGCACTGGCCATTAAAACCTTCTCTCCGGCGATGGAGATGCTGCTCTGTTCCAGCAATGCCAGCTGAGTTGCTTGCGCTCACCTTGGTGATGTTGGGCACGACGCTCCGGAGCGTGTAGAGCTTCTCATTGAGCTTGCGGCGGCGATCGCGTTCCATCAGTATGTTCTTGTTCGCCCCCGTGCCGCCCATCCCCATCCCCGCCCCTGCCATGGCCGCCCCCGTCGGCGTCGAGGACGAGTGCGAACCGTCCGGCGAGCTGGAGTCGTAGTACGACATGGCGTCCTCGGTCGCCCCGACGAAGATGCTGCAGCCAAATACCATGAATTCAATCACCCTCTCTTCCAAAATACCTCAGCAATGGCGATGGATGGCCGGAAGGCCGGAGCAAGGCGTACCTGTCAACTAGCTCCTCCGACTCGAGGTAGCGCTGCGTCTCCCAGTAGTATGCGAAGTTCTCGCCCATGTCCGGGTCCATGTCTTCCTTCTTCTTCCCTCTGATTAGTCGCTGGCTGCTGCTCTTCTCTGTTCTGTTGCTCTGTCGCTCAGGTGCTCTCACTTGTCTCTTCGAGCCCTTATATATAGACGCGGGCTAACATGTGTGGCTGGCTGGCGGGCCCCACGCACGGGACAGGGACGCGCTGGCATGTGGTCTCCGTCTCCGCGTAACGACCAGGCGAAAAACGTGGACAAATTCGAGGCGGACACACACGCCACTCTCTTTCACGCGCAGAGCACTCTCTCGCGGACACAACGTGCGGGATTATTAATTAGTTTTGGCTAATCTAGCACATGGAGCATTGATGATAACTCGATTTGCTACTAGTATAGTAGTCTAGTACCACAAGTGCCTTGTTAGCTCAAACCCAACCCAACGATATCCGTTTTTTCCATTTTCCTTTTGGTTGACAAAGTGAGGCTTTTCGCAAGGACATTTTTTTTTTTAGAAAACTTCAGATCCATTCATCAACTGTCAAGATCAAGGTAGTACAAAGAACACCAAAAGTAAAAATTACATCTAAATCCGTAGATCACTTAGCGACGACTACAAGCACTGAATCGAGCCAAAGGCGCGCCACTGTCATCCCCCCTCCATCATCGGAGCCGGGCAAACAACAAGTAGAAAGTTGGAAAGTCGTCGTGATAAGGCTCCAAAGGACCAGCGCAGCACAATAGCAACCGCCGTCTATGAAGAGAAGCGTAGATCGGAAGGATTCAACTTGTAAACACACAAATATAGATGAACGAAGACTAGATCCAAGCGAATCCACCAAAGACAAACGCTGACTGAATCACACGTGATCCGCTGGAGACAAATCTCCACACGCCCACCGATGACGCTGGAAGGATCACCGAGCCAAGGGCTAGGCGGGCAGAACCTTATTCCATCTTCAGAAAGTCCCCATCATCTCGCCTTCCTGACTGGGACACAAACCCTACCAAAACTCCAAAAATAACCTAAAAACGAAGCCCTCCCGCCGGCAAGGACCGGGATCCACCGTGTCTCCATGGCTCTAAGGCCACAGGAGACGAGGTAGGCCGGCGGCTGCGCGGCGGGAGACAATGGAAACCCTAGCCTAGGCACCCTTGCGTGCTTAGGAGCGAAGGTTGTACGACAACCGCTCCAGATTAATCGCATCCCGCTTCGAAAGACGAATCATGTTGTTTTGATTTGTGGCAACAGATTTTCACAAGGACATTAACTTTTAGCTTTATCTAAAACTAACCCAAATGATAAATGACACATGTACGTGTGGCACGAAGCACTCCAGACTTGACTTTTATACAACTAAATTCGTCGCTGGCTGCTGCTCTTCTCTGTTCTGTTGCTATGTCGCTCTTTCTCCAGGTGCTCTCACTTGTCTCTTCGAGCCCTTATATATAGGCGCGGGCTCACATGTGTGACTGGCTGGCGAGCCCCGCGCACCGGACAAGGACGCACTGGCCTGTGGTCTCCGTCTCCGCGTAACGACCAGGCGAAAAACAAGGAAAAAATCAAGGCGGACACGCACGCCACTCTCTTTCAGACTAGCCATAATGGGGAGTAACTTAGACTAATAACATGCACATGTTACTAGTCTATGTTACTACCTTCACAGTGAGAAGTAACATATGTGTGGTGTCATGCAACAATTCATTTATTAGGTTATAGACTCATCTTGTCTTGATATGTATGATATTACTTATACTATGAGTAACTAGCTATGTTACTACATGCCTCGTTTTCTTCATTAATTATTTGTCACATCATCTATTTTGTCTAGATATATGTGATGTTACCATCTATGTTACTCTCATCGTGGGTAGTCTCACACACAAAGCACCCTCTCGCGAACACAATGTGCGGGATTTTTAATTAGTTTTGGCTAATCTAGCACATATAGCATCGATGATAACTCGATTTACTACTAGTAGTAGTAGTCTACTACCACACGTGCCTTGTTAGCTACCGAACCCGACGACATCCGTTTTTCCCATTTTCCTTTTGGTTGACAAAGTGAGGCTTTTTGCAAGGACAATACCTAAAACTAAAGATGATCCTAATTCCTACACATACTAAAAACACATATTCTATAAACATGAATGTTTGAGTTTACTACTAGTGCTACCATGTGTTATAATTTAAGGTCTCCTTTGGTTCATAAAGATAGAAATATCATAAGAATAGGAAAATTATGGGAAGTGGGGTCGTATATATCTCAATTCTTGTATGAAAATAAATATCATTCGATGCATATAATAGGAACTTTTTCAGACTAATATCTTTTTTTTTAAATATGAAGGATTGGTCCCTATCCTATATAGAAATAGAAATCATTTCTACAAACCAAAGGTCTTCGAAGAAATTTTTTCTTTCAAAATCCTATCATATAGAATTCCTACAAACCAAAGAGGCCTAAACATGTGCGTACAATCATTAGTATGTCTAGAGAGAGGTGAATAGAATACATGAATGCTCCTTTTTCTTACTTTTAAGCAGTGGTGGAGTTACATAGAATTTGTTGGGTGGGCCATGCTAAAGAAGAACACATAAATTTTCAAAATCTAAACCATAATTCTTCAATAGGTTTTAGTGATAAGTTTTCTGATAGCAAAAAAAAAAATCTAAACCATACAACTTACATACTTCATTCTGAACCATACTTCTTCAATAGACTTTACTCATAACTTCTAAAAAAACTAATCTGAACCATACAAGTTACATACTTCGGTAGTCAGTACTTGTAGTTGCAGTTGCTCCTCACCGGCTTCCCACTGCTAGCTGTCTGTGCCTTGTAGCATGACCATGGAATTGGGGATGGCTCGCCTGGTGGCTTGTCGTTGCTACTCTTGCGACCGGCTGCCCCGTCAGCGCTCAGTGGCCGCTCGGCTGCGTAGAGAGCGGCCGTGTGCTACTAGGTAAGTGAATTGTAAATCTTTTTTTATTAACCGTATATGTATATATCGTTTCGTTCTCTTCTCGTACGTCTTGTCATCCAGCTGCCGGAGACGGCTTCGAGCACAAACTTGTGCACCGCATAGGCGTTTTTTTGGCTAAACGGTGGCTCGAAGTGGCGTCAATAAAACGTCGATGAGCCCGTTCCCGCGCACAGCCGCGCAAGCTTTCCGTCCGACTCGGCGAAATTCTCCAAAACCCCAATGCTTACCGGCCTGCTATATAAACCCTCACGGCCGGTGAGTCCTGCGTCGCATTTTCCCCTCCCTCCTCTTCTCCCACAATTGCCAATGGCACCGGTCGGTCGTCGTCGCTCAGCCACTCCGCCGTCATCAGAGGAAAGCTCCAGCTGGGAGGCTACACCGCGGCGGCGGCACAGTCCCCGGCGTCGTGTACTGCGTGTGGCGTCCCTGTTGGGTGTGCGCACAACACCCACCACACGTTCCGCCGTCGCTGCCCATTGGCAGCTGTTGTCGATCGCCGTTGTCGTCACCCCACCGTCTGTCGTCGTGGCCGCCACACCGCCGTCGAAAGCCAGGGCCATCGTCCTCTCCACCATCGTAGCCCGAAGGCGGGAGGTGGTCGTCGTGGCCGCCACCCCACTGTCGGCCACCGTGGCCATCACCCACTCCGCCACCGCGGCCCGAAGGCGGGAGATGGCGGTCGTGGCTGCCACCCCACCGTCGACCGCCGGGGTCACCACCCGCTCCGCCATCGCTGTCCAAAGGTGGGCCCCGCATGTGCGTCAGCGACCTTGCGCGCTACATCGAGTTCCTGCGGGAGGAGGAGGAGCGCCTGGTCGAGCACGCAAAGAGTCTTACCGCCGCCGTGACCGCAGCACACGCCACCGCAGAGACGCGGAATGAGAAGATCTACGAGGAGTCCCGCCGCTTCGAGAGGGGTCATCTAGAGCGGTAGAGGGCGTTCGAGGTGAGCGTCGCTAAAGGTGCAGCAGCGGCAGGCACCGGATTCCAGTTGTCCAGCTCGTCAGTAGGCTCCTCCTCCTCTGCCTCTTACTGAGCGCGCTTGGCAGAGGAGAGACTGCTGGAAATAGTACAAAGCCCCTCTGTAGTACTAGTATTTAGGGGCTATTTTGTTCAGTTCATCTGACTATAGATATGGTTGAACTGTATTACGTACTTAAAATTAGCTAGTATATATAGTTGAACTAGCTATTTCAGTACGTAGTTGGAAATAATTGGGGAAAAATTTGTTCGGTTCAACTGTTGAGTTGAACTGTTTGTATAAAGAACAACTGCTTAATTAATTTATGAATGAAATCTATGCTTACTGAATTTCAGTTGCAAAATTAGACAGTGCTAGTGATTGTTAGCTGTAAATTTTGACAAATGACAGTGTTACAAGGTTGACAAATGGCAATGTTACTAGATCAACAAATGCCAATGTTTTCAGTTTGACAAATGGCAATATACCCAATATGACAGATGCAAATCTTACCAATTGTCTGTACGTGGTTTCGCACGAGTCATCATAAAAAATCGTTTTGGGATGAAGGGATGTACAAATCCTGCGCGCCAGCTTTTCTCTTGGCTTAGTGGCAAAGGAACCATAGCTCTCGCTTTGCATATGGTGTTCAATCTGAACTGTTTGTGATGAAGAGATGCACAAATCTGCGCGTCAAATTTTTCCTTGGCTTACCGGGGAAGAATCATAGCTCTCGCTTTGCATACAGGTGTTCTATCTTAAATGTTTGTGATGAAGAGATGCACAAATCATGCGCGGCAAATTTTTTCCTTGGCTTACTGGGGAAGCTCTCGGTTTGCATACGGGTGTTCTATCTAAAACGTTTGCGATGAATTTTTTAAATTTAACACATTGATTTTTTTAAAAAATTATTTGATAAGTCTGTATATTTAGAGAGAAAAACGCAAGTTTGTTCCAACCATAGGTTTCATTCAGTCACACTGTGACTTTACATTCATACGATCGAGATACAATATTAAACTCAAAAAAACTAATTGCGGCGGCGGCGGAGGCGGCGTGCTGCGCCGGCATTGTCGTCGTTCGAGACGCCATTCTTCAAGTCTTCAAGCCAGCCCAGAATGTTCTTGACTTGGAAATCAAAGACTTTGTCGTCGCGCGAGGCGGGGCGTGGGAGGACAGTGTCTTGCGGCGCTGCGAGGTAGCGGTCGACGGCGGCATCCCAGGACCCTGAGGGGGACGCGCGCACGGGCACGGGTGCGGCGGGTGCAGGGAAACGCACGGGGACCGAGGCCGTGGTGGGTGCAAGGGCGCGCACGGGCACAGGCCGGCGCGCTGGCGCTATCATGTACACGAGCTCTCGCGGGTCCGCGGGAACCTTGCTGACGCCCGCGGCTTCCAACTCTACGATAGTGCTAGGCGATCAGCCCGTCAATGCTACGGGGATGGTCGCAGACGCGGGCGCGGAGATGGGAGCTGGGAAGGGCATGGGGGAAGCATCCGCCGCGGCCAGCTCGTTCAGGGCCATGTCCATGAGGCCCCATTCCTCTATCTCCTCCGGCTCGGAGTCGACTTCACCAAACTGGAAGACTAATGGCAGATGATCCTTCTACGTCATGGCGTTGGTGGAGGTCCGCGAGAGGGGAATGGGAGACGAAGAGTAAGGCCGCCCATATTAAACAGCGGCTCGGGCGCCATTAATGGAGAGGTTGGGAGCGAGGCGGCCGGCCATGGAAGTCAAAGCGCTCGCTTCCCAATGAGCCTGCGCAGCGTACAACTTGCACGGTTCCCGGTGAGCCTGCGCAACGGAGGACTGCTTGCACGCCTCCCGGTCAGCCTGCGTAGTGGATTGTGCTTGCACGCCTCCCGTCTACTCAAGCAACTGTCTGCACGGCACCTCCTAGCCAGTAAAAGTGTGAAGCGTGGCATCACCTGAATGGTTAGCTGAACGCCCACGGTTTAAATTATACAAACGTTTGAGATGATAACGTGACAGCAATTTGTTTCAAAATGCCTTTGTTGGCTGTCAATTCATGCGCCTTCTCTCAAATTGGACACGAAAAATACCACAGCATGTTGGCGCCATTCCATCATAACATGGCAAGTTTCATGAATTTCAGACGAGTTTTGAATTTACTAGAATTTTAAAACCAAGTATCTCAATGTTTGTGGTCGAGCCAAGATGCCGAGGTGTTTCAAGTTCATTCCCATTTCTTGCATGGGACCTAAGCATGCACCCAAGGACACATATGATTTTTTAACCCATTTTGCTGCACTAGAGCATGTACATGTAGTTCAAATTTGAATTATGCACATAAAATGTCAAGAAAACTCGGTTAATGTATAAAAATGTCCAAACGAACCCTAAATAATTCTAAATTTTAACACGACACTCCTGTTGGTCTATGTTGTATCTAAAATAATTCAAGGCGAGAAGAGGCAACGAATGTCATTTCGTCCAAAAAGGTGACACATGTTCCCTACCGAAACCACGAGGCTTCTTTTGAGAAGCTCTGATTTGCACTAAAAAAAAGACACATCCGTGACATTTTGGGCCAAACACAATTTTTTCGTGTCATGCTTATGACACTTCTATGATGATAATTGTGACAAAAGCACGTATCATCATTGATGTGGTGGGCTCCAACTTCTATGACAAAAATCATGATAGAAAATGGGCTTTTCGTCGTGGGCAGGCCGGGGACGCACCTGCATAACATTCTTTGGGCCGTCCATGACAGAAAAAATCATGGTAGAAGCGAGGGCAAGGAAAATATCGGGGAGTTCCCGATTACGGTGGGTGGTCGGGGCCGAGCGATGCACAGAGGTTTGCGCGTTTTTCTTGTGTACTCGCGTGTGTGCGAGGCGTTGGCTAACTGAACCCGAGCGATCGCACTAGCTACGTTACTGAACCTGAGTGATCGATCCCTTGGCTGTTAACTGAACCCGAGCGATTCATTCGCTGCTGACTGAACCCGAACGATTCCTTCGCTGCTGCTGCTAACTGAACCCGAGCGATCGATCACTGCTGCTGCTTACTGAAGCCGATCGAGCCCCCGTACGAGACATAGCCAGCCGGTGTTGGGTTGCCTCTCGATGAACAGTGACCGTTGCTACCGTGTGCGCGGTACGTAGAACGAGTCGAGACGTGGTGAGTCGAGTCGGTTGGTTGGTTGTGGATGAATAGTTCCCAATGGGGGTTGGATGAACAGGACCCCGTGGTAGTAGGCCGTTGCCGCTGGATGAACAGGACCCCGAGGAGGCCGCCGCACCCCAGCCGGTTGGGGGTGGATGAACAGGACCCCGTGGAGGCTCTATGAACAGTAGCCGGTGGAGGCTCTATGAACAGCAGCACATGGATGAACAGTAGCCTGTGGAGGCTGGCGGAGGTCGACGGTGGATGAACAGTAGCCCGTGGAGGCTGGAGCGAGGCAGTAGACGGTGGATGACCAGGACCCCGTTTCGACCGTAGGCGCTCCAACAGAAGTCCATTTCCTCCGTTTTGCGGTACGCCACACCCCTCCCGATCAACAAGACCCCGTTTCGACCGTAGGCACTCGAACACAAGTCCGTTTCCTCCGTTTTGCGGTACGCCAGAGCCTTCCCGATGAACAGGACGCGGTCGAACAGAAGGCCCGTTTCCTCCATTCTGCGGTACGCCAGACCTCGTTTCGGCTGTTCCGTCCAAGCCGGTTGGCTCTCGATGAACATGACGTATTCCGTTGCCTCCCGATGAACACGACGCATTCCGTTGCCTCCCGATGAACACGACGTAGTTTCTCCGTTCCGACCCAGCCGGTTGGCTTCCGATGAACAGGACGCCGTTGCTGCCATCCGTTGCCTCTCCATGTACACGAGCCCTGGTCGTACGTATGCGCGAGTACGCGTTCGAGACCCCGCCCGTATGTACGTATGTGGCCATATTTTTTTGCATCTGGCTGTACGTACGTGTACATGGTTTTGACTGGACTGCCTGAACTATTACCGCTCCTTACTCGGCCACGGTTCATCGTTCCAGACAGACCGATCGACCGGTATGTACATAGACAACGCTACGTACGCTTCGACCGGGTGGGTCCCAGCTGTCAGGAAGGACAAGGAGGCACTTCCTTGCGTGCGAATATATAGCTGGCAGGTCCCAGCAGTCAGGGGCGGAATCATATTTTTTTTGCCCGTAATAAGGAGGCACTTCCTTGTGTGCAAAGATGTTGTTGGTGGGTCCCAGCTGTCAGGGGCAGGCATAAGGAGGGACTTCCTTCCTTGCGAAGATATACGTGGTGGGTCCCAGCTTTCAGGGGGAGGAATAATTTTCTTTTCGTGTAATAAGGAGGTGGTTGCATGCGTGCGTCCATGGACCTGGTGCATCCCCACTGTCAGCCTCTCCACGTACAGTCCTCTTCCGATGATTCTCGTTTGTTGACCATGTTGACCATGCCGCGCCGAGCGCACAAAGACTGTGGACGACGGCGAGGCCCCGGACGGCAATGAGCCGGTGATGGGAAGACGCGGCAGTGGAGTCGCAAACGGAGAGGTGTACGAGGGTTAACTGGTTCTGGTGCGGCGTGATTCTGCAGTCGGCGGAGAATAACAGGAGGTGTGGAGGGATGGGGGGATGGCTTGGCCGGCGATGGGGTAGCGCTTCACAGCGAAGCAGAGCTGCTAGCAGCCGGAGGTGGGAGCAGGTGGTCCCGGCGGCGCTGGAGGAAGAAGACGAGAGATTGAAGATGAATGCCGGCCATTGGATGTAAATCCAACAGCTATCGATGTCAGAATCATTTGTTGACTAAGTTGGCAACGCCTTGCGTTGGCTTCGACCTATTGGCCCACATTTCAGCCTCCAAAAATGTCGCCCATATTCAACCCATTTTTTTAGAATTTACAGTCCATTCGCTACGCTAGGTGAACAAAATAATGTAGCGTCCATGCAGCCCATTTATTTTTTTCTAAAAAAACTACAGCCCATTTGCACTTTCTAGAAATACACGAATTTGCTGGCCTGGGTGAACAAATAATGTAGCGTCCATGCGGCCAATTTATTTTTTTTCTAAAAAAACTACAGCCCATTTGCACTTTCTAGAAATACACGAATTTGCTGGCCTGGGTGAATGATGACCCACAAGTATAGGGAATCTATCGTAGTCCTTTCGATAAGTAAGAGTGTCGAACCCAACGAGGAGCAGAAGGAAATGACAAGTGGTTTTCAGCAAGGTATTCTCTGCAAGCACTGAAATTATCGCTAACAGATAGTTGTGTGATAAGATAATTCGTAACGGGTAATAAGTAACAAAAGTAAACAAGGTGCAGCGAAGTGGCCCAATCCTTTTTGTAGCAAAGGACAAGCCTGGACGAACTCTTATATAAAGCAAAGCGCTCCCGAGGACACATGGGAATTGTTGTCAAGTTAGTTTTAATCATGCTCATATGATTCAAATTCGTTATTTTGATAATTTGATATGTGGGTGGACCGGTGCTTGGGTGCTGCCCTTCCTTGGACAAGCCTCCCACTTATGACTAACCCCTCTCGCAAGCATCCGCAACTACGAAAGAAGAATTAAGATAAATCTAACCATAGCATGAAACATATGGATCCAAATCAGCCCCTTACGAAGCAACGCATAAACTAGGGTTTAAGCTTCTGTCACTCTAGCAACCCATCATCTACTTATTACTTCCCAATGCCTTCCCCTAGGCCCAAATCATGGGGAAGTGTCATGTAGTCGACGTTCACATAACACCACTAGAGGAAAGACAACATACATCTTATCAAAATATCGAACGAATACCAAATTCACATGATTACTTATAACAAGACTTCTCCCATGTCCTCAGGAACAAATGTAACTACTCACAAAGCATATTCATGTTCATAATCAGAGGAGTATTAATTATCATTAAGGATCTGAACAAATGATCTTCCACCGAATAAACCAACTAGCATCAACTACAAGGAGTAATCAACACTATTAGCAACCCACAGGTACCAATCTGAGGTTTTGAGACAAAGATCGGATGCAAGGGATGAACTAGGGTTTGAGAGGAGATGGTGTTGGTGAAGATGTTGATGGAGATTGACCCCCTCTCGATGAGAGGATCGATGGTGGTGACGATGGCGATGATTTCCCCCTCCCGGAGGGATGTTTCCCCGACAGAACAGCTTCGCCGGAGGCCTAGATTGGTTATGCCAAGGTTCCGCCTCGAGACGGCGGCGCTTCATCCCGAAAGCTTCCTTCTTATTTTTTCCAGGTCAAAACACACCATATAGTGGAAGATGGGCGTCGGGGGCCTGCCAGGTGGCCCACAAGGACGGGGGGCGCGCCCAGGGGGGTAGGGCGCGCCCTCCACCCTTGTGGATGGCAGGTGGCCCCCCTCTGGTACTTTCTTCGCCCAATATTTTTTATTAAATCCAAAATGACTCTCCGTGAAGTTTCAGGACTTTTGGAGTTGTGCAGAATAGGTCTCTAATATTTGCTCCTTTTCCAGCCCAGAATTCCAGCTGCCGGCATTCTCCCTCTTCATGTAATCCTTGTAAAATAAGAGAGAAAAGGCATAAGTATTGTGCTATAATGTGTACTAACACCCCATAATGCAATAAATATTGATATAAAAGCATGATGCAAAATGGACGTATCAACTCCCCCAAGCTTAGACCTCGCTTGTCCTCAAGCGAAAGCCGATATCGAAAAATATGTCCACATGTTTAGAGATAGAGGTGTCGATAAAATAAAATACGGACATGAGGGCATCATGATCATCTTTAGAACAGCAACATATATTGTCATATAATTTCTTATGCTAAAGTAACAATTTGTTCACAAGGTAAAGTATGAATCAAAAACTTCATTGAAAACTAACAAACTATGATCTCAGCCATTGAAGCAATTGCAATTCATCGGAAAGAGTCAATATAAGAGCTTTTCAGCAAGTCCACATACTCAACTATCATTTAGTCTTTCACAATTGCTAACACTCACGCGATACTTATGGGTTCAAAGCTCCCATCGGACACAGAGAAAGATAGGGGCTTATAGTTTCGCCTCCCAACTTTTTACCTCAAGGGTAATGTCAACAATAATACTTTATGATGACCTACATCCGAGTGGATATATATATATCTGGATCTTTATCCAACACATAGTGCTTGCCAAAAGGAAAAAAAGTGTAAAAAGGAAAGGTGATGATCACCATGACTCTTGTATAAGGGTAGAAGATAAAAGTAAAAGATAGGCCCTTCGCAGAGGGAAGCAGAGGTTGTCATGCACTTTTATGGTTGGATGCACAAAATCTTAATGCAAAAGAACATCACTTTATATTGCCGCTTGTGATAAAGAACTTTATTATGCAGTCTGTTGCTTTTATTTTTTCCATATCACAAGTTCGTATAAAGCTTATTTTCTTCACACTAATAGATCATACATATTTAGAGAGCAATTTTTATTGCTTGCACCGATGACAACTTACTTGAAGGATCTTACTCAATCCATAGGTAGGTATGGTGGACTCTCATGGCAAAACTGGTTTAAGGGATGTTTGGAAGCACAAGTAGTATCTCTACTTGGTGCAAAGAATTTGGCTAGCATGAGAGGGAAAGGCAAGCTCAACATGTTGGAGGATCCATGACAATATAACTTCTATTTGGATATAAGAAAACATAACCCATTACGTTGTCTTCCTTGTCCAACATCAACTTCTTAGCATGTCATATTTTGATGAGTGCTCACAATTACAAAAGATGTCCAAGATAGTATATTTATATGTGAAGCCTCTCTTTCTTTATTACTTCCTATTAATTGCAACAATGACCAAAATTATGTTTGTCAACTCCCAACAAATTGTATTCATCATACTCTTTATATGTGAAGTCATTACTCCCCATAAGATCAATATATGATCTTTTTATTATTTTATTCCCTCAAGATCATAGCAAGAAAACAAAGCCCTCAACTCAAAACTACTCTTTATTATATAACTCACGGACTCGATTACATAGATAGAGATCAAATCAAAACTCAAAGCTAGATCATACTAAAACTTTATTCTACTAGATCAAGATATAACCAAAAGGATCGAACTAATAAAAAAATGATAAAAGTAAAGGTGTGATGGTGATACGATACCGGGGCACCTCCCCCAAGCTTGGCAGTTGCCAAGGGGAGTGCCCATACCCATGTATTAATGTTTCTTTCTTCGGAGGTGATGATGATGGAGTTGTTGATGATGAAATTTTATCCTCCGTCTTCCAAGGCATGGGTTCACCATCGTAAAAAGACGAACGAGTCTCCGGGATCCTCAAATCTGCAGCCAAACTCATCCTCTTAAATCTACATTCATACTCACAGTTTTGGTTCTGCAGGTCATAGATCTGGGCTTGGAGATGCTCGATTTTCTCATGAAGCTTGAAGATGGCCTCCCCAATGTTCTCGGCATTCAGCTTGTGACCACTAGTAAATTCAGCGATCATCATGTGGTTGGCGTTGAGTCCGCGTTCCACCATACCTTGGCACTTGAAGACTTGTTGCTCCACTGCTTCGAGCATTGTCTCCACGCTCCCGGTCTTCTTAGGCCCCTCAACATCGCGGATGTGCAGCACCCCCTCACGCATCTCAATGGTTTGAGGGTGTTGCAGCACCTCCGTGAGATAAGGGTTGATGACCTTCTCGAAAACTTGTCCTTGGGGGCGCTTGGAGACGTCATGGCGATTTGGATCTGTCAGAAAAACAGCTCGAAACAAGAACAGGAGATATTGCCATGGTACGGTGGTCAAAATCTTCAGGGGATTATATAATGAATTTTTACCGACCAAAAGAAGTATTGTGCAAGAAAACGGAGTCCGGAGGGCACACGAGGTGGCCACAAGGCAGGGGGCGCGCCCAGGGGGTAGGGCGCGCCCTCCACCCTTGTGGTCTCCTCGTGTCTCTTTCGGACTACTTTTAATTTTCCTAATTTTTTAAATATTCCAAAACAGAGAAAAAATATCATTGGAAACGTTTTGGAGTCGGTTTACTTACCGTACCACATACCTATTCCTTTTCGGAGTCTGAAACATTCTGGAAAGTGTCCCTTATGTACTCCTCCGGTGTTACGGTGTCAATTATATTGGTCTCAACATTTATGGGATTACCTGAGATATAATGTTTGATTATTTGCCCGTTTACCACCTTTGGATTTGTGCCTTCAGCGTTGTTGATTTTTATGGCACCGGAACGATAGACCTCCTCGATAATGTAAGGAACTTCCCATTTAGAGAGAAGCTTTCCTGCAAAAAATCTTAAACGAGAGTTGTATAGCAAAACATGATCACCTATATTAAACTCACGCTTTTGGATCCTTTTGTCATGCCATCTTTTAACTTTTTCTTTAAACAACTTGGCATTCTCATAGGCTTGGGTTCTCTATTCATCAAGCGAGCTTATGTCAAATAACCTCTTCTCACCGGCAAGTTTGAAATCATAGTTGAGCTCTTTAATTGCCCAATAAGCTTTATGTTCTAGTTCAAGAGGTAAGTGACAAGCCTTTCCATAAACCATTTTATATGGAGGCATACCCATAGGGTTTTTATAAGCAGTTCTATAAGCCCATACTGCATCATCAAGTTTCTTAGGACAATTCTTTCTAGATCTATTAACAGTCTTTTGCAACATCAATTTAATCTCTTTATTGCTCAATTCTACTTGACCACTAGACTGAGGATGATATGGAGATGCAATTCTATGGTTAACATCATACTTAGCAAGTAATTTACGGAAAGCACCATGAATAAAATGTGAACCACCATCAGTCATCAAATATCTAGGGACTACAAACCTCAGAAAAATAACTTCTTTAAGCATCTTAATAGAAGTGTTATGATCAGCACTACTAGTTGGAATAGCTTCTACCCACTTAGTAACGTAATCAACAGCAACTAAAATATGTGTATACCCATTAGAGGAAGGAAAAGGTCCCATATAATCAACGCCCCAAACATCGAATGGTTCAATAACAAGTGAATAATTCATAGGCATTTCCTGACGTCTACTAATATTACCAATTCTCTGGCATTCATCACAAGACAAGACAAACTTACGAGCATCCTTGAAGAGAGTAGGCCAATAAAAACCAGATTGCAATACCTTATGTGCAGTTCTATCTCCAGTGTGGTGTCCTCCGTAAGACTCGGAGTGGCACTTGCATAGGATCTGTTCCTGTTCTAGCTCAAGTACACAACGTCTAATAACACCATCTACTCCTTCTTTATAAAGGTGTGGGTCATCCCAAAAGTAATGTCTTAAATCATAGAAAAACGTTTTCTTTTGCTGGTATGTGAAACTAGGTGGTATAAATTTAGCAACAATGTAATTAGCATAATCAGCATACCATGTAGTATTACGAGCAGCATTTATGACAGCTAATTGTTCATCAGGAAAGCTATCATCAATAGGCAGTGGGTCATCAAGAACATTTTCTAACCTAGACAAGTTGTCTGCAACGGGGTTCTCAGCTCCCTTTCTATCAATAATATGCAAATCAAATTCTTGTAGCAAGAGAACCCATCTAATAAGTCTAGGTTTAGCATCTTTCTTTTCCATAAGATATTTAATAGCAGCATGATCAGTGTGAACAGTTACTTTGGAATCAACAATATAGGATCTGAACTTATCACAAGCAAAGACAACTGCTAAAAATTCTTTTTCAGTAGTAGCATAATTCCTCTGGGCACTGTCTAGAGTTTTACTAGCATAATGAATAACATTTAATATCTTATCAACTCTTTGCCCTAGAACAGCACCAGCAGCATAATCACTAGCATCACACATAATTTCAAAGGGCAAATTCCAATCAGGTGGCTGAACAATAGGTGCAGAAATCAAGGCTTTTTTAAGTATTTCAAATGCTTCTACACAATCATCATCAAAAACAAAAGGAACATCTTTTTGCAAGAGATAAGTGAGAGGCCTAGAAATTTTAGAGAAGTCTTTAATAAACCTCCTATATAAACCAGCATGACCAAGGAAACTTCTTATACCTTTGATATCTTTAGGACACGGCATCTTTTCAATAGCATCTACTTTAGCTTTATCAACTTCAATACCTCTTTCAGTAATTTTATGCCCCAAGACAGTACCTTCATTAACCATAAAGTGGCACTTCTCCCAATTCAAGACAAGATTAGTTTCTTCACATCTCTGCAAAACTCGATCAAGGTTGCTTAAGCAATCATCAAAAGAAGTTCCGTAAACGGAGAAATCATCCATGAAAACCTCAACAATCTTTTCACAAAAATCAGAGAATGTAGCAGTCATACATCTTTGAAAGGTAGTAGGTGCATTGCATAAACCAAAATGCTTACATCTATAAGCAAAGGTACCGAAAGGGCAAGTAAAAGTGGTCTTTTACTGATCATCTTTTAACACAGGTATTTGAGAAAAACCAGAATAACCATCTAGAAATCAAAAATGTGTATGTTTGGATAGTCTTTCTAGCATTTTATAAATAAAAGGTAGAGGATAATGATCTTTTCTAGTAGCTTTATTTAATTTGCGAAAATCAATTACCATTCTATAACTTGTAACAATTCTTTGTGGGATCAATTCATTCTTATCATTAGGAATAGCAGTAATACCTCCCTTCTTAGGGACACAATGAACAGGACTTACCCACTTACTATCAGCAATAGGATAAATTATACCTACCTCCAGAAGCTTTAGTATTTCATTTCTTACCACTTCTTTCATCTTAGGATTTAACCGTCGTTGGTAATCAACAACTGGTTTAGCATCATTCTCCAAATTAATTTTGTGCTGACATAGAGTGGGACTAATGCCCTTAAGATCATCAAGAGTATATCCAATAGCGGCACGGTGCTTCTTCAGAGTTTTCAATAATTTCTTTTCTTCATGCTCTGAACGGTTAGCACTAATAATAACATGATATATCTTCTTTTCATCGAGATAAGCATATTTCAAAGTATCCGGTAATTGTTTAAGCTCAAACACGGGATCACCCTTGGGTGGAGGAGGATCCCCAAGGATTTCAACAGGCAAATTGTGTTTCAAAATAGGCCCTTGATTAAAGAATATCTCATCTATTTCCCTTCTTTCATTCATAAACATATCATTCTCATGGTCTAGCAAATATTGTTCTAAGGGATCAGTAGGAGGCACGGCAATAGAAGCAAGACCAATAATTTCATCCTTACTAGGCAATTCTTTATCATGGGGTTGTCTACGAAATTTAGAGAAATTAAAATCATGAGACATGTCCCCTAAACCGACAGTAACAATATCTTTCTCGCAATCTATCTTAGCATTAATAGTATTCAAGAAAGGTCTACCAAATATAATGGGACAAAAGTCATCTTGTGGGGAAGCAAGAACAAGAAAATCAGTAGGGTATTTTATTTTCCCACACAAGACTTCAATATCTCTAACAATCCCAATTGGTGAAATAGTATCTCTATTGGCAAGCTTAATAGTAACATCAATATCTTCTATCTCAGCAGGTGCAATATCATTCATAATTTCCTTATATAAGGAAAAAAGGAATTGCACTCACACTAGCACCCATATCACATAAGCCATGATAACAATGATCTCCTATTTTAACTGAAACAACAGGCATGCCAACAACGGGTCTATGTTTATCTTTACTATCGGGTTTAGCAATTCTAGCAGCTTCATCACAGAAATAAATTACATGCCCATCAATATTATCAACCAAGAGATCTTTAACCATAGCAATACTAGGTTCAACTTTAATTTGCTCAGGGGGTGTAGGTGTTCTAGTATAACTCTTACGAACCACAGTTTAAGCTTTAGCATGATCCTTTATTCTAACAGGAAAAGGTGGTTTCTCAATATAAGCAGTAGGAACAATAGGATCAACATTATAAGTAATAGTTTCTTCTTCAACTTTAATAGGTTCTACTACTTTAGCTTCAATGGGAGGATGATATTTAAACCACTTCTCCTTAGGGAGATCAACATGAGTAGCAAAAGATTCACAGAAAGAAGCTACTATCTCAGAGTCAAGTCCATATTTAGTGCGAAAATCATGAAAAGCATCGGTATCCATAAAAGATTTAACACAATCAAACTTAAGGTTTATAACTGACTCCTTACCTTCGTCGAGTTCCCAATCTTCAGAGTTGCGTTTAATTCTTTCCAATAAATCCCATTTGAATTCAATAGTCTTCTTCATAAAAGAACCAGTACAAGAAGTATCGAGCATGGATCGATCATTATGAGAAAGCCGAGCATAAAATTTTTGAATAATAATTTCTCTTGGGAGCTCATGATTGGGGCATGAATATAACATTTACTTAAGCCTCCCCCAATCTTGAGCGATACTTTCTCCTTCACGAGGCCAAAAATTATATATATAATTCCGATCATGATGAACCAGATGCATAGGATAAAACTTCTGATGAAATTCCAATTTCAATCGGTTGTAGTTCCATGATCCAATATCATCACATAGCCTATACCATGTCAATGCCTTCTCCTTCAAAGATAAAGGGAAGACCTTCTTCTTGACTACATCCTCGGGCAAACCTGCAAGCTTAAATAATCCACAAACTTCATCCACATAGATTAGATGCATATCAGGATGTAATGTTCCATCTCCTGGGTAAGGATGAGCTAGCAGTTTCTCTATCATACCCGAAGGAATCTCATAATAAATATTTTCAGTAGGTGCAGTAGGTTGAGGGGCAACTCTTTGCTCTTCCGGTCGGGGTGAAGATACCCCGAACAAACCCCTCAAAGGATTACTTTCCATAGTAACAAGTGACAGTAAATTTCAGCACACTATATAAATGTTTCTTTAGCAAATTCCACTTACCAAAGGCGTTCACTCCCCGGCAATGGCGCCAGAAAAGAGTCTTGATGACCCACAAGTATAGGGGATCTATCGTAGTCCTTTCGATAAGTAAGAGTGTTGAACCCAACGAGGAGCAGAAGGAAATGACAAGCGGTTTTCAGCAAGGTATTCTCTGCAAGCACTGAAATTATCGGTAACAGATAGTTGTGTGATAAGGTAATTCGTAATGGGTAATAAGTAACAAAAGTAAACAAGGTGCAGCAAGGTGGCCCAATCCTTTTTGTAGCAAAGGACAGGCCTGGATGAACTCTTATATAAAGCAAAGCGCTCCCGAGGACACATGGGAATTGTTGTCAAGTTAGTTTTCATCATGCTCATATGATTCGCGTTTGTTACTTTGATAATTTGATATGTGGGTGGACCGGTGCTTGGGTGCTGCCCTTACTTGGACAAGCCTCTCACTTATGCTTAACCCCTCTCGCAAGCATCCGCAACTACGAAAGAAGAATTAAGATAAATCTAACCATAGCATGAAACATATGGATCCAAATCAGCCCCTTACGAAGCAACGCATAAACTAGGGTTTAAGCTTCTGTCACTCTAGCAACCCATCATCTACTTATTACTTCCCAATGCCTTCCCCTAGGCCCAAATCATGGCGAAGTGTCATGTAGTCGACGTTCACATAACACCACTAGAGGAAAGACAACATACATCTTATCAAAATATCGAACGAATACCAAATTCACATGATTACTTATAACAAGACTTCTCCCATGTCCTCAGGAACAAACATAACTACTCACAAAGCATATTCATGTTCATAATCAGAGGAGTATTAATTATCATTAAGGATCTGAACAAATGATCTTCCACCGAATAAACCAACTAGCATCAACTACAAGGAGTAATCAACACTACTAGCAACCCACAGGTACCAATCTGAGGTTTTGAGACAAAGATCGGATGCAAGAGATGAACTAGGGTTTGAGAGGAGATGGTGCTGGTGAAGATGTTGATGGAGATTGACCCCCTCTCGATGAGAGGATCGATGGTGGTGACGATGGCGATGATTTCCCCCTCCCGGAGGGATGTTTCCCCGGCAGAACAGCTTCGCCGGAGCCCTAGATTGGTTATGCCCAGGTTCCGCCTCGAGACGGCGGCGCTTCATCCCGAAAGCTTCCTTCTTATTTTTTCTAGGTCAAAACACACCATATAGCGGAAGATGGGCGTCGGGGGCCTGCCAGGTGGCCCACAAGGACGGGGGGCGCGCCCAGGGGGGTAGGGCGCGCCCTCCACCCTTGTGGATGGCAGGTGGCCCCCCTCTGGTACTTTCTTCGCCCAATATTTTTTATTAAATCCAAAATGACTCTCCGTGAAGTTTCAAGACTTTTGGAGTTGTGCAGAATAGGTCTCTAATATTTGCTCCTTTTCCAGCCCAGAATTCCAGCTGCCGGCATTCTCCCTCTTCATGTAATCCTTGTAAAATAAGAGAGAAAAGGCATAAGTATTGTGCCATAATGTGTACTAACAGCCCATAATGCAATAAATATTGATATAAAAGCATGATGCAAAATGGGCGTCTCAGTGAATAAATAATTTAGCGTCCATGCGGCCCATTTATTTTTTCCTAAAAAATTACAACCCATTTGCACTTTTTCGAAATACACAATTTTGCTGGGCTGGTTCTAATTATAATGTTGGGTTGGGCGCAACAATGTTATCAAAAAATAAACAGTGGCTGAGCATTTTGTTATAAATATATTTAAATAATAAGTGCTTTATTTACATTGGTCCTTAAATCTTACCAAGCTTTTGTACACAATCACCTGTATTTTCGTTGACCTTAAGTAAAAAAAACCAGGATTTTATTATTAAACATTTATTTTTATAAGTTCATAATACATGGGATTTTTTTTCTTATATATGTAAGTATCTGTTAAATATATGATGATAATAACAATAATATATAATAACATATAAAATAATATAAATATATATAATATAGTTAGAAGGCAAACATAAGTTGGACCTGGCGTTCCTATTCTTATATAGAAAAATAGATCAGACCTCTGCGTTTTCTTCAAAAAAATACATAAGTTGGGCTGCAGATGTTTAAGAAAAAATAAAACCTAGGATGGGAGGGCCATAGGCCGGTCGTTACATGACGGCCCTCAAACAAATACAAACCGGCATGTCGTGGGCTGCACATGTTAAAAAAGAAAGCCTAGACTAGGCAGCCCACAACTCAGCTGCTACTTGTTGGCCCACTGATAATAAATGATACATGCTAGCTCCCCGATGACTAGCTTGGTTGTAAATTTATCTCCTTTAGTAACAACGTTGACAAACCCGTGGCCCCCAACGTCATTATAGCATTAGGAGGAAGTATTTTTTCAATGAGGCAATTGCTTGCGTACGGCCATGGACCTGGTAGGGCCATAGACGTGCTACAGTAGTGGTAGATGTGGTGCCTAATTTTGAGCAAAAGTACTGGAGTAGACCAGTGGCCAAGTTCCACTCCCCAACCGATGCTCCGCCCAGGTTCGATTCCACCTGATGCAGTGAAAATATCCATAAATTTTTGCCTCTGCCTCTGACATGTGGGTGCCCATTGTCATCTATGCACACCACCTCCAACACACTCAACATTGTGTAGGCATTTTGAAAATAGCATATCTTTTTGACTGTGCATCATATGAAGATGTGCTATGCATGAATGTTGATCAGCATGATGTTAACTGGCTGGTAGTTTCATTTTCGACCATGAATAAAACTTCCAACATGATGTTATCCCTGTTTGAAAAGGGCGTGTTAATATAAATGCTCTGCCTCGGAAACTTGCAGTTTCTTATTTGAAACTGAAACTTGCAGTTTCTTCTCTGAGAATCACATTGTCTGCACTTTTATATGAAACTACATTTTTTAAAGTGCTAAAAATAGG
The DNA here is from genome assembly GCA_011799875.1 of Thinopyrum elongatum. Taxonomy (NCBI): domain Eukaryota; kingdom Viridiplantae; phylum Streptophyta; class Magnoliopsida; order Poales; family Poaceae; genus Thinopyrum; species Thinopyrum elongatum. Next base: position 388,260,416 of record CM022298.1, read on the forward strand.
TCTCTAGAATTCATAACATACTTCATATGCTCAATACTGCAAATCTGAAATTCAAAAGGCATTCATATCTGAAAGTACTCTCAAATCTGAAACACAACACAATTCACAACTTGCAAGTACTAAAAACCCTAACCTCCTCCTCAGACTATTTGGGGCGGGGGAGTCCCCTCCTATTCCTCGGCGGCAGACAACCGCCGCGTGGGATGAGGTGAACGGCGAGGGAGAGGATGGCGGGGAAGCGTCGTTGCGCCAACTGTTTTTCTCCTCTTGCAGTTGGGTTCGGTCGACGAAGACTCCACCGGCTCGCTCTGCCACGACACCCTCACAAATGGCACTGTGTAGATGCTCGATCCTTTAATCTCAGGTGGATGCTCCATCTTGGATCGATACTCCCACCACCGCAGCCTCACGATCGGATCCGGTGAATCTGTTTGCTCCATGGCCCAGAGGAGCAGCTCTATTTACTCCTGCGCGACTCCCTCCCGGTGTATCGCCTCCTTTTCGCTCTTTTACAGATATTTGGCCATCGCTTTCGCCGTCGCCGCTAATTGCTCCGGGTTGTCAAACCAAGACTGTATCTCCAACATCCTAGCTAGCTTCACAGGGTCGCCGCCTGCGAGCGACATGTATCGATTGTACTCCTCCATCAATTTACTCCTCCACAGCACCTTCACTCGCCGGCGGTGGTTTTTGAATGGAAGAGGAGAGGAGCGGTGCTGGTTTTGGATTAGAACGGGAGAGGAGCGGCGGTGGTTTTGAAATGGAAGAGGAGAGGAGCGACGCTAGTTTTGGATTGGAACAGGAGAAGAGCGGCGGTGGTTTTGAAATGGAAGAGGAGAGGAGCGGCGCTGGTTTTGGATTGGAATAGGAGAGGACCGGTGGTGGTTTAAGAGGAGAGGAGCGGCGCCGGTCTTGGAAGTATTTTTTGTTTTTCGTATTTTGGGTCAGAGTTTGACCACGTACTGTATTTGACAAGCAAAATGTGAATGCATGTCGTCAAAAAATTTATCGTTTGGTTCGTATCTGAATGTACTTTCAAATTATATTATTTTTGCAACGTATAACATATATTTTATTTGTGAAAATCATGGTCAAATATGAACCAGAATACAAGGGGGACTAGTTAATGTGGGGTCGCTTTCTTAATTGAAGGGTAAATTGATTTTGATTTTGATCCAGTCACAACACGCCGGCCCTCTCGTCCAATCCTAAATCGCTGCCGCACGCTCCTCTCCCTCTTCTCCATTGCAAAACCACCCCCTCTCCTCTCCATCATCTCCATTCCAAAACCACTGTCTCGCCTCTCCCTCTTCTCCATTGCAAAACCACCCCCTCTCCTCTCCATCTTCTCCACTGCAAAACCACCGTCTCGCCTCTCTCTCTTCTCCATTGCAAGACCACCGTTTCTCCTCCCATCTTACAAAGCTAGCATCGGACCTCTCAGAAGGACATCTAAGGAGAGGATGCAGCAGCGAATCAGGCAGATCGCCAGCGGCGATCAGGCGAAGTTAGCCAGGTTGAAGGAGATCCTTACTTGGTTTGACAACGAGTGGGAGGTTTCGAGGACTGTGAGGGCCATGTGGTAATGTATGCGAAAGAGCGAGACGGCGGCGATGAGGGCGGCGGTCACGCCACAGTCCTTCGAGTTCACCGAGTATCTCCTCTGGGAGATGGAGTAGACAGATTCACCCGAGGCGAAAGTCAGGCAGAGATGGTGGGCGTACAGGTCGAAGGTCGAGCATCCAGAGGATAACGAATCGATCGAGTACGGTGTGCCGTTCGTGAGGGTGCAGTGCCAGCCGGAGCCACAGGAGTATTCGTTCTCCCACCGCAAGAGGAGGCCGGATGGCGCGATGTAGCTTCCCCTCCATTCTCCACGGTTCCCTCGCCGCTCGCCTCATTTCAACGGCAGCGGTAGGGTTTAAGGTAAGCTTCGCACTAACCTAATCTTCCATCTGCTCATGCTTACAATCAGTGTGAGGGCTAATGAAAATCATGCTTATAATCAGTCTCCGAGTACTACGCCAATCACCCTAAAATAGCTCTAGACCAAAAACTAAGTTGTGACACTGTGTACAAATAAAGAAAAATAGATTGGTGCTTCTTTCAGAAAAGAGTACTCCCTAGAAAAGTGCCAATATAAGCTAGTAGTATTTGATTAGAGGATTTGCTGCCGAGAAAGATCCGTCCACAGAGAGCGCCACCCATCCCACCGGTGGTGGATGCCAATGCTTAGATGGAGCATGGTTGGTGTCGGTAATTTTTACTTGGCACCTCGCACTCTGCATATATGCCGGTTCCATCCGTACATTTGTGCAATTCCACCAAAATGCAGCTGAATAACCCAGTTTGCACAGATAATGAAAAAGCATGATTACATTATAGTGGCACTAGTTGATGAAACATACACTAATAAATAGAAGAAACTTCATTTTCTTAATGGGAAAATATTGCGATAGTATCACAGTATGCCATGCTGCGAGGGCGAGATGGGCCCTGCAACGCCTCATACGGTAGGCTCATACTGGAAATCGACCAAATTCTCCCTGATACACCTTCTACCAGTGATGAACATTAGTGTACAATGGTAGTACAAGGAGGGGCCTTGAGACATTCCAATCTCTATTTTTGTGCAGATCAACTAAACTTAAGCAGCCCAGTTTGCAGAAACACTTAAACATTAACAATGTGACTAGTTGATGAAACATATACTAACAAAGAGAAGCACTTTCTTTATCTACATTGGAAATGAAATGATAGAGAGGACACTCGCTCTATTTTAACTATATTATTACTTCATTTTATCTGTGGCACTAGGGTCGAGCAGGTGGCAAGCGAGGTGTACCGTGCGTCGCAAGGATGGAGGCCGGGGGTGCTTAGACTGGGATGCTGAAGCTGGCTCTTTCAGTCCCTATCTTCCCCCCTGATGTTTCTATGGTAGCATTTGGGTTGTAATCCAAACTTGGTCGAGCTGGTGCTGTGTCCCCCTACCTGCCTAGCTTATGTGGCGAACTTGTCTCCTGCTAGTACTCAGTCCGTTCTAGTAGTAGTTGCATAACTGCCCGTTTACACTGAGATGTTGTTGGATAATGGTTCTCTATGGTTGGGTTTCTTTAATGAAATCGGAGGAAACCCCTCTTTTGATATAAAAAAATCAGTGGCACTAGCGGTGCCAAAACATTGCCTCAAATTAATAGTGCCACTAGATTAAGGTGCAAAATAATAACATTAATGCTTTATCATGGCAGTGCCAAAATAGTAGCACAAGAGCAGAGTCAACATGCAGGATCTTTAGCAAACGGTCGGACCAAAAAGGAACATACCTCATGATGGGAACCATATCTGCAGTCAACGCCATCGTAGAAGGGATGACACCAGTCACCAACATGGATGATTCAATTCATGGGACCTTTTTGTGCAGTTCACCTAAAATGAAGCAATGTTTGCATCATGCAGTTAGCAAGTACTTGGTCCCATGAGCTAGCAGCTTCTTCTTCATTAGTTGCAATAAAATTGAGCAACATCAAGGTTGGTTGTGAAGCTCGTGGAATGTTCAACTATAATTTGGATATCATTTTGCGCAGTTCAACTAAGATCAAGCATGAAATGTATATCTCTGTTTGCACAAAAAGGTGGAAAGGAGGGTGACTAACGAGTGATGAAACATACATCAAATGAAAAGAAGCATGTTCCTTATCTGAATGGCGATCCTACAAGGACAGTAGCAATTTCTAAAGCAGCAGCATTGCAAGATATTAGTGTGGGCATTAGGATTAACTATGACAACCGTTTAATGTGACATTACTTTAATGGTGCCATTGCTTCATTTTACCAGCAACATTACATTAACAGCTGCCAAAGAGTTGGTATTTGGGCACGGGAGAGTAGGCGGACCAGGACAGTTGCATTTCTAACGAAAAGAAGCAACTTATCTTAATGGGAAATTTAGTAGGACATGAAAAACAGTGCCATTGATTCATATTACTGGAGGCATTACATTGAAAACAACATTGGTTTAACATGTCCTTACTTTAACAGTGGGACTGCTACATTTTACCAGTGGCATTACATAAGAGGGGCTCGGGGCAACGAACATCAGAACAGGATATCTGGGCTGGTCCCATTTTTGTTCGGTATAGCCACCTTATATTGTGTGAGGCTAGCAAATCTAGTGCTGGACATACTCTGTTGACTTGTCCTCCAGTCCCCACTTTCTTTCCTTTTTCAACCAATAGATCGGTTTATATTGAGTTTGTACCATATTTCCCTTTATTTCCCAATTAGACCAAGAGACTAGTTGGATAGCCAGTCTCTGCTACTTTTCGCCCCCATTATTTCCTCTTTCGACCAAGTCCTAGATTCAGGTAACAAATCTTCCCCACCCCACCCCCTTTCTTCCCTGTTTGAACCAAGTAGTACTAGATTCGACTGCATGAAGTAGTTTTACCTCTTAACAGTAAAAATTTAGGTGGCTTTCGAACAGCCGATCGATCCTATCTATGAGGGGGCCTGAGAAATAGTAAAAGATACAAATGCAGCGACGTCAAGAGCTGGGGCAGTAGAGCAAGGCCGGTTTCGAAGGAACTTATACCTGAGGGTCGCCGGGATGTCGCTAGGTGGGCGGCGGGAGGCCGGATCTGCCCACACTATGACAACAAGGAAGAAGGGGTCGGAGGACCTCCCTAGCCGGCACTGCGTGGGAGAGAATGGCAAGGCACGCTGATCGAGATGCGCTGGAAGTGGGTAAGAGCCGTCGCCGAGGATGACCGCGTGAACATTGCACCTTCTCACCTTCCCCGGTGGAGGGGATCCGGCCCGATCTGTGACCAGCGGTGAGCAGAGAGAGAGTGTGGCCACCGCTGTCGTGTTTAGATCTGGAGAGGACGAGAGAGTGTGAAGAGAGCAACACTAGCAAGCAAGCGCGGAGGCTCCTGCCTATACAGTGGAGTAGTTTTCTTTTATCTACCGGAGCCAGCTTGACCTCGTCAATGACTGTCGAGAAGTCTTCATGCACGTGCCCCAGAGGTGCAATTGTCATCATTTTGATCTGAAGCACCGGATTAACATATAACACGAAAAAATGTCACATGACAAGAAACCATAACCTCACTGCCCTAAGGAGACAACATGAATCCCGACGGACAAACTAGACAAGGATCAAAGCTCAACTTAAAGACAAACTCGTAGAAAAGGGGTCAATCGATAGATGTCCTAATTAACATAGCTGGCTTGACCTAGATGGCAGCTGAGTAGACTTCGTGCATGTGCCCCCAATGACCAGCGCCTTCGAGGAACGCAGTTGTCGCTGTTTAACCCTCGCAGTGATCTGAAGCACATGACACCTAATATTGCGAGATGACAAGAAACCTTTTTTTTAGATTTCTCATTAGAACTACAGCCCTGTACAACACAGCCTGCATGATATGTAGACAATAGCCAATCCAGCCGTCTGCTGGAGTCTGGTCATATGCATGGACGAACTGATCTCCCGTGTCATGCAGGGATCATCCAGGCACCAACGTGTTTACAACACTGCTCCAGTACTATCGCTCGTCTCTCTCTTCTATTAACTCAGCCGACTTGCGGGGACGGGGGAGTGTGCCTATGGTCAGTTCTCAATTGCAGTCCCACATGTGTGTGCAAATGCAATATGACGCGCGTTCCATTCGGAGAGCGGCGTGCCAGACCGACCGACCGTCTGGGGTGCGACGCGAACGCGACGGGCGTGCTGTATACATGTGTACCGCCGTTTTCTTCAGGCTTTGCTTCATGGCGCAATCCATGGATACAAAATTATATTTAAAAGTTGAGGGTGGGGCTTTTCCCGCGTGGTAGGCGGGGCAGTTCCGCCTAGTCGGTTTGACAGAGAGGCGAGAAGATGAGGGAGTAGGCTGCTGCAACCATAGGGCTGTGTGATTTGACGGCTCGTTACTACTGGATAGGTGGGGCCCTGTGATTTGACTTGCCATTATCATTATTACTGCGGCGCTACGACCAATGTGAGTCTCCCGATTTCTGACCACCTCCATGGTATACAGGTGCCAAGTACTGTACTACCTAGCTACTTACTCCTTGGCAAATGCAATAAATACCACGAAGAAAGAGTTAGAGAGAAGTAAAAAAAATACTCTTATAGCCAACCTTATAGCTAACCTTGTTGTATGAGTGACTAAGTGATGACTATGTATGACATGCCAACATCAGATAGCCTAACGCACCTGGACGGAGGAAGTAGTTTCATGCATGCGAAGTAGGCAAAAAAATGCTCATTTATAGCCGTCTGAAATCTCCAAGGGCGCGACCGCGCGAGCGAGGCGACGATCGTGGTAGGCGCGACCATGATGCGGGCTGCTGACAGCCCTTGGATCTGAGATCGAACGGTCGCACGCTAAGTTGCTGAAAATTTGCAGAATAACCCTCTAGGATAGGATATTCACCGATAGGTCTAGAATCACGCCATGCAACCGTTCGATCTCAGATCCAAGGGCTCTCGGAAGCCCGTATCATGGGAGCATGGAAAGCTTTGTATCACCTGTAATTTTCCCGACGCTTGACGTGCAAACACGCAGATGCATGAAGCCATTTAATTGGGCGTCTAGTAGACATGACATGTAATTGGGCCCCCATAGTACTGTGCATGAATCCATTTATCCACCGGGCAAGCCACTACCCTGCCGTTCGCACGCCCCACTCAGCATTTTTACAATCGGAAAACCGCTAGCAGTTTGCTCCTACTCATCCCCGGCCGTCCTTTAACATTACGGTAGTTCACTCCTAGTCGTCCTGTCCTTTCACATTACAGCAGATCCACTAATCCTAACCCTCCTCCCAAATCCAAGGCGTCCCAAATCTCCATGATCGGCGGTGAGTACAAGGTTAGAACCATCACCGGCGATGAGTTCGACGTCATCAACACCCGTTCTTCCGCGACGGTGGAAGGATGCCTTGCTCGCTTCAGATGCATGTTTGAAAAGTCAAATGGTGATGAGTGGGTCGCTCGGCTAGATGTTGAGTACACCACAGTCCTGGGAAAAGAGAAGAATCTAAAGGAGGAAGAGAGGAAGAAGCCCGCCGTGATCCAGGTTTGCGTGCATAACTTGTGCTTGGTCTACCACATATGCCATGCCGACGTTGAGTGTGAGGATTTTAAGAACTTCCTCGTGGGCGGCAAAGTCAAATTCGTTTCTGTAGACTTTACGAATGACATAAAAGTCCTGGATCGGATAGGCCTCGTTGTAGGCCAGCCCTTCGACCTCCAGAAGAATGGGCTGGTGTCCTCCCGTCAGCCTTCAATGCTGACCCTGGCAGGAGCCATGGTTGATCCTTCGTACGATAAACTGACGAAACCTCCGCCCAAGTTTCATCTTGCATAGCAGTGGAATGTACTAGATAGAGACCACATCCAGTATGCTGCAATGGATGCCTACCTTTGTTTCAATATCTACAAGGGTTGGATGAAGAGCGAGAGCCAAGTGTGCAGTTCAAGCAAAGAAGTATCGGCCAAGAGGAAGAGGGACAAGGACGAAGTCGAGCACGTGGACGAGGAGTCCGAGTAAGGTGGCAGTGTCGTTGCTCATGGTGGTTCTAATGCAGTGTCTACCAGATTAGTTGCTTAGTTTAATTTCAGGGTGCTTAGTTTTATTTGAGGGGTGTGTTGTGCTGAGCCCCCAGCAGAACTATGTTATGCTCCTTCTCGTTACTTTAACTCTTCAGTACGTACATACTAGTATTTCTTACAGTTCATCTTGTAGTTGGTAGTACTACCACTCGTTTCTTCACATTATATACGTACTATATATGATATGGCCAACATCATATTGGCTATACTATAACCACGCTCTAAGCATGGCACATACGCAAAACACATAAATGAGGTAAGTAATTTAAAAAAAACTTAAATGAGAGAAGTTTACCCAAAGCATGAAGGAGTTTAGTTGTCAAAGAATTAAATACATATGCTAATTTCTTTAATAGACTTTAGCACCCCATCTAAGCATGTACTAGCTTTTTTAATAGTACTATATGAATAATTTGGCGACAAGCTCTCTCTATATGTACCACATTTTTCTTTAATTTCATCTTGTTAGTTTTGCTCCATGGTGCAATCCATCGATACTAGTACTACTGTACAAAAGTACATTTAAAAGGCTAGAGGGCGGGGCAGTCTCGCTTGGTCGGTTTCGCGAGAGGCGAGGGCCTTTGTGATTTGACGGCTCATTACTGCTGGAAGGTGGGGCCTTGTGATTTGACTGCTCGTATAAATGTTGCCGATGACCTAAGGAGGAGCAAAGAACCATGCGGTATATACTCAAGTTTGCCACTGGAGTACTAGTACAACGGAGGAGCGCGAAACACGGCAGCCCTGTGCGATATGGCGATAAAAAATTATCTAATTTGCTAGTCATCAATCCCACGACGCCGCTCATCGTTAGCATTGTTCTATTCGTGCCTCGCAGAGAACGTGACACATGCGGCAAAACACCCGAAGCAAAAGAAGAAACACAGGAGCAAAAGAAGAAGGAAGATCATCCCCCCAAAAAAAGAAGGAAGACGCAGACACAAGTCTGGGGCGCTGCTCTCTACTTCATGAAGGGTTGCTGGCCGCGGAGTCGTAACTGCTTCTTCATCGCCTCCACGACCTCCATCTCCTCGCGCATCTCCTCCGCCATCTTCTTCATTCTGTCCATGGCGCGGGATTTCTCGATGCGAGCCTTCATCATCTATTCCACGGCCGCATTACGTACCTTGACAGCAGCCGGGTGCTTGATGCGGAGCTTCGCCAACTCCTCCTTCTGTTCCATGAAGAGGGCGTGCAGCATCTTCACCGAGGAACTACTCTTCTCATGCAGCTTCTTCCAGCCGGCGTTCTCCTCCTTCAGCAGGTCAAGCATGTGGCGGAGCTTTGCCTTGTCCTCCTGAAGTTGCAGGACTTCGCCAGTCACCTTCTTACCCGAGGCAATGCTCTCCTTCAGCAGCATCACCAAGCCGGCGGTCAACTCCTCCTTATTGAGCTCAGCGGGCATGTCATCGAGGCTCTCCTTCAGCAGCTCCACCAAGCTGTCAATGAACTCCTTCTGCTTATTGAGCTGATCGGGCATGTCGTCGAGGGATAACGACTCCAGCACCACCAGCTCGGCATGTTCACCTCCGCGGCTAGGGCGCTCCTGGGAGCCCTCGCCTGCCCGTGAGAGATCTTTCGAGGTGTCTGCAAGGCGGTGAGCCCTCTCTTTTTTTTCCACAGCCTTGGTCGCCGCTCCCTTGTTACGAGTAGTTCTCGACCTAGAGCTCTGCACACCGGTCATGGCAAGGATGGACGAACAAGAAAGGCTTATGCGGAGGAAGGTAGTGATTTTCGGCTAGGTAGTTCCCCTTTTTATAACCTAGTACTAGCACTAGTACTAAAACCTGCATAGTGGGAACATGTTCAGGTTTGATACGTACTAGGTGTGAGCAGGTTTGCACTTAATTATAGCATGGTAGTACTACTTTGGAATGTGATGGGAACAAGCTAAAGATTAATTGATGGTTTTGGTTTTGAGGCCCGAAACGGCTCCCGATGAGTTTAATGGAGACTTCTGGTTGTGGCTTCGGGTGATTGTCACGACCAAGCATTCAAAAACTAGTGATAAATCAATTACCATCTTTTTTCCAAATGACCAAGTATTTTCACAGGAATACAATACATATAGATGGAGTGATTGTCACGGTTGCAAACCGCCATGGCACCGCAAGTTCACTGCAGCAGCAACCGAGTAGGTCACTACATCGCTGGTGGGGAAGGAGGGCAGCTCACCTCGCCTACGATGCATGCCCAGCGGCACCGCCGCAGTTGGTCCCGCGATTTGGCTTCTCCTACCGCCCATTTGAACAGTTGCACCGGCTACTCATGCCATTCCACAGGCATGCGCGTTCTTTCCTCCGCGGTCGACTCCGTGAATATGATCTCTGCCATTAGCCCCAGCTCGAAATCAACGCGACGCTGCCAGATGCTGACATCCCTCAGCATCTCTCCCCTGAGATCGACTTGCACCTCTGCCTTGTGCTTCGCCAGGCGCAGCTCCTTCGAACTTGTCTCCAATCGATGCGACGCTTCCTCGATCTGATTTGCCCTTGCTGCCCACCACCTGAAATGCAGCCCTGGCATGTCCTCCGGCACCACCGATCCGTGATTCCAGAGCAATGGATCCCCTCTGAAACACATGTGGGTTTCGCTCAAAGGCGGCAGTGCTGCGGGCCGCAGCGAGAGGGCAGCCCGCGGGATCCTGGGATCTAAGGGATTATCCATGGTGGGATCCTCCATGGCGGAATCCGGTGGGCGAGGCGGGGAGGCGAGCATAGGCACTGGGAGAGCCCTACGAGGCTAAGATAAAGATAGTACTACTCCATTCCGTCCATATTTAAATACAAAGGCCACCAACAGTAACCCTGGCAAAAATTGATCATCCTGCCTGCGTCCTGGTTTATTGGCTCCCTTTTTATTTTGTGCCAATTTTGACCAAAAATTTAACTAAGAAAATGTTAATGCATGTCACCAAAAATTATATCATTGGAATCACATTTGAACATAGTTTTCGATGGCATTAATTTTTATGACATGCATAAATATTGTGTTACTTAAAATTATGGTAAAAAATTGGCACAAAATACGAAGGAGACCAATGGAAGTAGCAACCCATGATTTAACTACTCGCATGCACGCAGTGGAGTAGTAATGTCATTCTCAACTACTTCCTCCCTCACGTCCACTCAATTTGCATGCACTGTATTAATTGACCATCAATGAAGTGAATGACTTTACACGCGTCAAATTATCACATGGGGTGGATCTTCGTACAAAAAAGCGTCCCACCGTGTACCCGCGTGTGCGTGCGAGGGAATGAGTGCATGCGTGCACATCTTCGCTTCGTGCACGTACTGCCAGTGTGCGTGAGAGAGGACGAGTACATTCTTCTAGAACCAGCAACACGTCACTGTGATCAATCCACACAAGGAAGTCGCGACAACGCCTCCACATGAGCCACGTGGCTTCATGGATGCACATCATTTTAATCATAATGTATTAACTAAAAAAGGGAGAGATACTGTGTAGCGTGCCATTGTAATTCTAATTTATGTGTTTTGCATATACTGGAAGTACTAGTAAGGTACACATGCATTGCACGCATGAGACTTAGCAACCAAATTATTAATAAATACCACACTATAGCATGTAAGCTTTGAGTCATATATGCATGATGTAGACGTTCGTTTAATTCTTATAGTTCATCTCATTCAAAATCAATTAGTTTTTATAAAAAAGTTAATCTATTTTATGATTCATGGAATTGTGCGTTGTAAAGCATAAAGTAAAAACGAATAATGGCAATTCAACTAGAAAAAAAGTTTGGGCAATTATGATACGGAAGATTCTAGAACAAAGGAGAAGTACTTGTGTTTTGAGGTTTGTGCATTATGCTTAAGTTCAACCATGGAGTCTTCTAGATCGTACATGTGGCAGAATCTGGTGGAATGTAGATGATATCCAATGGCCAGTAGTGCTCGGATTTGCCATGTCTGCACCGTCGGATTGGCTTCATCCAACGACCATCTTTCAAATTTATTCGCACTCCATATAGGGGTATAGATATAGATATAGATATAGATATTGAGGTATAGATATAGACTAGTGGCACATCATCTAAAGCCTTTCTACATGCTCATTTTTTGTACAAATGTGCTCCACCGTGCACCCGCGCGTTTGTATGTGGGAACGAGTGCATGTGTGCACCTCTTCTCTTTCGCACACGTAGTCCGTGTGTGTGAGAGATACTAAGATATGGTGAGGTAATACGTGTCAATGCAATTTGTGTGAAGGAGAGGCCTATATACATACATGTATGTGCATGGGGCCGGGGTGATATACGAGAAGGGAGGGGAGGGGTCGACCGCGCGAGATATCGATAGAGACAGATAGAGGGAAGAGCTCTACGAGCGTACAAGCACTGGGATATGGGGGGCTGGAAGATGGTGCGAGGGGCCAAGTGGAGGGAGACTATGAAGGAGTGCACAAGTGCGAGATCAATATTTAAAGAAAGGGGGCGAGAACGTGCGCGGTTGCGCGCTGTGGTGGAGCCATGAAAAATAAATGAGCTAGGGAGCCAAGCATTGCTAATCCTTTACGGGGAGGGCCAATTCATCAACTTAAACCATTTTACCAGCAATTGATTTACCGATCACATTCATATTAGCCTCAATATATAGTGATGTTAGGGGGGGCCAGGGCCCTTGCTGCCCCCTGTCTTCGCCACTGTGCGCGTGTCTGAGAGATGAAGCGGAAGGCATGGATGATGAGAGGGAGACGATGGATAGATAATGTGGGTGTATTAGCTATGTAACCCTATATAGAGAGGTATAGATTGATCGATGTGTACGTGGGAAAAAGGGTGAGACCTGACTAGATATATAGATCGATCGGTTTGTGTGGAAAACTGGGAAAGACCTAGCTATATATATACACACATAGAGGAACATCGATCGTTGCGCATGCATGTGAGAGATAAAGAATGCCCGAAGTGATGAAGAGGGGGAGGTGTGTGTGTGTGTGTGTGCATGCATGGGAGACCGACTTTAAGAAAAAGATTGCATGTGTGCGATGGATAATGCCGAGTGGTAGTGTGTGTGTATGCATGCACAAGAGAAAGTTAGTGGTACAATTATAAAGAGAAGACGACTGTGTGGGTGTAAAAGACTACGTGAGGTCATAATCAATGTAAAGTTGAATTTAAATATTTGAATAAGAGATCATGATGTTTGAAACCCATACATGCATGAATATAACTGAGATATGCGTGGTGTGGTTTGGAAACGAGCATGCTATACTGTATACACATTGAACAAGGTCAGACTGATTTGAATTTGAGATACCGATGGCAGGCATCGTTTGGCCACATTACATCCGTGCATGGACACACTATTTAAATTGGAGATGATGGGTGGCTTTCACATCACATATCTATACCCCTATATAGTGTGCGAATAACTTTGAAAGATGGTCGTTGGATGAAGCCAATCCGACGGTGCAGAGATGGCAAATCCGAGCACTACTGGCCGTTGGATATCATCTACATTCCACCAGATTTTTTCACATGTACAATCTAGAAGACTCCATGGTTGAACTTAAGCATAATGGACAAACCTCAAAACACAAGCACTTCTCCTTTGTTCTAGAATCTTCCGTATCATAATTGCCCAATTTATTTTTCTAGATGAATTGCCATTATTTGTTTTTACTTTATGCTTTACAATGCACAATTCCATGAATCTTAAAATAGATTAGCTTTTTTTATAAAAACTAATTGATTTTGAATGAGATGAACTATAAGAATTAAACGAACATCTACATCATGCATATATGACTCAAAGCTTACATGCTATAATGTGGTATTTATTCATAATTTGGTTGCCAAATCTCTTGCGTGTAATGCACGTGTACCTTACTAGTCTAAATGGTGTGTGTGTGTGTGTGTTGTACGTGTTAAACACATTGTACATAGTATCATACATGGTTTAAATTCTGAACATCTAGCTAGAGCATAGATGTACTATGATTTGAATTCAACATAAAATGGATACATATATTTGAATTCGAGATCGTATGTACATGTAGTTCATATTTATATGGGAATTTACTACTCCTATATTCATGTAATGTGTTGTGAAGATAATATTTAGATCGTTGTATGACTAACCCGAGTACAATCCCATTCAAACAGGGAAAATGTACTCAAATTTAGTCCATATGCTAGACAACACGAATTGTTTTTTTATTTTTGAGGGAAGTGCAAATTGATTTGGTACTGTATACGTTAAGCTTGTTGTCCCGATTTTTTTAGTTTTTTGTTGTTGTATTTGAATGCATTTCTAGTAATATAGTAAAACGGGACATGGCTCTCTCTAGTGAGGTGCGAATTGTCTTTTTTTTGTACACGTTAAGCTTGTTCTCCCGAAATTTCAAGCCGCGCCTTGTTATGCCGAAATTTCAAGCTAGCATCTCTATCTATCGTGCTGCGAAACTCCCGCCTCTTCAACCCGTGCCTTGTTACCCCAAAATTTTAAGATATCTCTTTGTCTCGTTGTGCTCCAAAAACTCCCTCAATCTCAACCCGCGCCTTGCTATCCCAAAATTACAACGCGCGCGAAAACTCCCACCTCCCGCGAAATCCCGACACGCAAAATTCTCGTGATACCCCTGAACCGAAAGAACCGCCTAGCTCAAATCGGTGGGGGTACTTTTGTAACTTACCCCACATTTCGGACAAGCGCGTCCCTAAGCCATGGTTCCCCCTCCCATCCCATCCGCCCCCCATTCGTACACCGAGGCCGCGAAAACCCGCGAAGCCCCACACCCTCCTCCGTCCGCCACCCAGCCGAAGCCTCTTCCCCGACGACGTTGTCCACAGCAACACCTCGACGTCCCTCATCAAACGCACCGAATGAGGATCCGTCGTTGATCTCATCGTCCCGCAGGTTCAGCCACCCCGTCGTCCACCTCCAAGGAGCTGCCCCGACGTTCCCCTCATCTTTCGCGCCACCTCCATTCCCACACCTCCGTCTTCACCTGCACCACCAGAAGAGCAGCATCATCATCGATTCCTCGGATGAAGCTGAGGCCTAATCGGTGCCACCAAAGAGGTTCTACACTAATCGCTGGATTTTCTACTTCATTCGATCTCACGGTGCTGCCGGCGCTCGGTCCCAAGCCGACATGGCGTGGCTCCATCTACGACGGCGTCGCCGGCCACTTCCTCCACGGCGTCGCTCCCTCGGCGGCGACGTCCACATCAGTAGGAGCTACTGCTGCTTTAGCTCTCAATCGCGCTGCTGCTCTGCTCTTGCTCTCGGTTCCCTGCCTGGTCTGCTCATGCTCTTGCTCGCGTTGCTACTCTCGCTCTTGCTCTTGCTTGCGTTGTTGCTCTACTCTTGCTCGCGCTGCTGCTGCACGAGCAGCAGATCCTGCTCTCGCTCGAGCCCCTGTAGCTGCTACCCGAGATGCTGCTACATGACCAGCTGCCCCGGCTCTCGCACGCGTTGCTGCTCCGGGCGCTGCTGCTGCTACTACTGCTTTTCTGCTACTAGTGTGTTCAGTTTCGACAGTAAAATTTAGTTTCGAAAGCAAAATTCAGTTTTGACAGTTAAATTAAGTTTCGACAGTTAAGTTCAGAGATGAGCGGCTGATGTATTTTACATCTAGCACTTTGTGGTTATGTATTTTACATCATCTATTGGAGATGCTATTAGAATTCCACTCACGTTAACATTGTCTCTCTTGTCCTGCTTCAGCCTCGCCGTCGTACAACTCACTGGAGCTGCTCTAATGATGAAACCCTCCATCACAGCGGAGCAGTACCCTCGGCTCCATCTCCAGACGCCTAAGATCTTCTTCCCCTCCTCTGACAGCCAAATCACTCGGAGCATCCTCACCGACCAACCCAATCATGCTGAGATCGACATGGCTTCGCCAAAGAGGTTGTACACTTGTTGCATCGCTTTTTTACTCTACATGTTATATATATTGTCCACTGAGCACACGTAGTAACGTGAAATACGATTAGTTTCTCCTACTATATGACAAGCAGTGAGGTACCACGCAACTTAGCTATCTGTGATGGACTCTCTTGAACGCCATCATTATTTATTTCTGCACGTTTGAACCGTGCATTTGTAGACGGGCCTGGGAGTTGAGCTAGTAGGGCAGTGGCCTGGGTCCAAAGTAGTGGAAGTAGCACAAAACATTTTTTGAGTGTAGGCTTTTCCCTGTTCAAGCCTGCCTACTAGAATCGCCAGTGCTTGAAAGGAAAAGTAAAGGAAAAACATAGGAATTGGGAAGTTTCCTATGGTACTACTATTCATGCATTTGGTTCAAAGGAATGGAGCAAAGGAAAACTGTAGGATTTGTTCCTTTAGTGTCTCCTTGAAAGAAAAACCGTAGGAATTTTAATATCCACTTGTCCTCCTTTTCAAATTCCTATTCATGAAGCACAAGACTAAGAGATAGTAGTATAATAGCATTATAACCGTACATTTTCTTGTGGTTTGACTTAATATCACCATGCTTCTTTGCATCCTGTGATCTTCCAATTCTTGTGAACCAAACACCCAGATTGGCAGAAATCCTGTGTTTTTAAATTCTCTGTTTTGCACATGCATTCCTATCATATTCCTGTGTATTTCCTATCCCTGCATTGTTAGAATCCTCCAATTCAAACAAGCCCTTACAGAATTACTTCTGTTACAGATATGTGTCAAAGAAAACCTTGTGTGGTTTGTCCCGCTCCTGCTGCGCTGTGGTCCACCCCAGCTCAGCTGCTCCAATGACGGAAGGGTTCCCCACAGCAGGGATCCGCCCTCCAGACTGTCTTTCGCCGCCTCAGATCTTCTTCCCCGCCGCCGGCAGCCATGACAACTGCATTACCATCATCAACTGAGCAGATGACCTTGAGGACTACACAGGTCCGCAAGAGAGGTCACACTCTTTCGTGTCTGCTTACGTTATGCATCGCTTAATATGATGACATGCTACTTTATCATCCTGTTCACCGATTAGACTCTGAGTCAGGTTCAAACGAATGCTCAAACTTGAGTTTTAAATGGTTGTGGGGTACCTATTGGGGCAGCAATCAATACTATCTGTCTACTATCCGGTTAATCTCGGGTGTCTACTATGAGTTTCATGTTGGGTGGAAACAAACATTAAAGGAGCCATTATCTGTATTTTTTAACTAAAGCTATTATCTGCCTGCTATCATTGGTTTTGGGTCTATCCACAGTTTGCTGCCATCACTCTGGATTTGTGCATGCACTCCTTACATAATCTCACTATGTTTTATTCCTATGCATGTCAGTTATTGTACACAATGGTACTGAACATGTAGAGCAAATGATACGAGCCATGCGTGGCAATAAAATTTCATGCAGACGTCGCTCCATGGTCAGCGCAAAAGCAACCCCCCTCCCCCCATTACAGACTGTAATCAAGAGGAAGATAACTATTCAGAGGGGGATTCAGAGGGAGCAGACCACTCCTATTTACCCCCTGAGGTCTTTTGCTCTAACTTGGCATGCTGATGTTGGTCATATCATACATATGGTGCCTTGCATTGCTTAATTTATACATAAAATATGTCATCTGCTTAGTTTAGACATGCATTGTGTGAATGCCATATGTTTAGTTTCTATATCATATATGTGAATCATGCAATGCCATCTTGTTTAGCCAGGCATCATATATGTGAATTTTGCAATGCCATCCTGGTTAGCCAGTCATCTTATATGTGAATTATATCATGCCATCCTTTTTTTATTACATATTAAATTTGTCAACAATTTTAGTACATTCAATTACTCTTCCCGTGCATCAGCCATTCGACACAGTCATGAAAAAATCTGGAGTGAAAACAAGGTCTTCAGAGCAGACAATGCTATCTAACGAAGCGCATGTCTTGCTGGTTACGGATAGCTCCTCAGAGGAGGATTCAGAGACATTGACGCAGTCCTAAACCCCCCCCCCCCCCCCCCCGAGGTGCATGCTCTAACTTGGCAAGGTTATATTACTCATATCATGCATATGGTGTCTTGCATTGGCATGTCATTTGCTTAGTTTAGACATGCTTTGTGTGAATGCCACTTGTTTAGTGTCTAATTACCATATATGTGAATTTTGCAATGCCATCTTGTTGCAAGACATTATATATGTGAATTATGCAATGCTATCTTGTTGCAAGGCATTATGTATGTGAATTATGCAATGCCATGCTGTTTAGCCAAGCGTCATATATGTGAATTATATCATGCCATCCTTTTTTGTATTACTCATTCCATTTGTCGACAATGTTTGTATATTCAACTGCTCTTCCCGTGCATCAGCCATTTGAATTGGTGATTGAAAAATCTGGAGTGAAAACAAGGTCTTCAGAGCAGACAATGCTACCTGCTGAAGCAGATATCTTGCTGGTTACAGGTAGCTCCTCAGAGGAGGATTCAGAGGCAGATGATCAGTCCTATTGTCCCCCTGAGGTGTATGCTCAAACTTGGCAGGGTTATATTACTCATATCATGCATATGTTGTCTTGTAATGCCTAGTTTTTACATCATATACACAATATTGAATGCCATCTGCTTAGTTGACACATCATATATGTGATTGCCCTCTGCTCACTTGCTTAGTATATAAATCATATATTTGAATTATATCATGCCATGATGTTTACATAGACAGCATGTATCTGAATTATGGCATGCCAACCCATTTTCTAAAGACATAATATAGTTATATCATCTCATCCTGTTTACATAGTCATCATATTTTGAATTATATCATTCTATCCATGAATTATATCATGCCATCATGTTTCCATCGACGGCATGTTTGTGAATTATGGCATGCCAACCACTTTAATAGACACATCGTATAGTTATATCATGTCATCCTGTTTACATAGTCATCATATTTTGAAGTATGTCATTCTATCCTGTTTAGTTAGCCATCATATATGTGAAATTGTGTCATGCTATCCTATTTAATTAGCCATCATATATGTGAAATTATGTCATGCTATCCTGTTTGGTTAGACAACATAAATGTGAATTATTTCATGCCCTGTTTATCTTACAATGCCTATACATTCAATTACTTTTCTTGTTTATCGACCATTTGAGTTGGATGGGGTGATGGTAGTATCTATGGGAGTAAAAACATGATCTTCAGAAAAGATCGTGCTACCCGTCGATGCAGATAGAACCACGGTTGTACTTGCCCAAGAACCAGCCCCACCACACATAACCCAGACTCACGCAGATTGTACCCCTACCCAGTTGGACAGAGAACCAGCTACACCCCTTCTAAACCCAACCCCAGCAGATAGTAACCTAGTTCCAGTTGACACAGCACCGTCTCCACCACAGAGCACCCAAACACGAGCAGTTAGTAAGGCAACTGCAGTGCCCAAAGCATGAGGACCACCACTCCGAACCCCAAGTCAACGCTTAAAGCAGAAGAAGAATTGTTCTTAGGTCAGGTTCCGTAGCTATGGTTCATACTCCTTTGCTCTTGCATCACTGTATTTACTCATACCAACTAATTTCAAATTTGAAGGATGCAATTGAAACTCCAATGGCGCAATAGGTATGTTTTAAACCTGTTTCTTTAACGTGTTTGCTGTTGTAACTTGCTCTATGTTTATTTCAGTTTCAATTGAATAAACAGTTATGTTCTCATGCCATGCACATTACAAGTGTTGTTATTGCTGTGTAGTTTCCCACACTTATATTCTGTCTATGCTGCTTTGTCTTAAACAGATATGATTTGAACTGTCTTTATCTTGATTTGGCAACATAAATTAGAATGATATAGACCATACAGTGACCATACTACATAGATATATGTTTGTTTCATGCTGTTATCCTGTCCACCTTACTACTGAACTAGTTTACCAAAATGAGTTTCATATACAACATGGTAAACCTGTGATGTGTCTGCTTGTTTCTCTTTTAGAACGCGGACAAAATATTGGAGAAGAGTACCCCGTTATGCAATGGTAAAGGAAGTAATGCAGATAAGGTTCAAGATAGTGAGACATCCTTGTTGGTCTCCAAGAAAGCTGATAAAAACTATCTTGAAGACAGTGAGACAACCCCAAAGTCCTGTCTTGATGTAGTGTTCGAGTTACTGGCCACTACTGCTGGCACCACCTCTTGGAACTCGCTGCCTGAATCAGTTCGGCTTCTTGAGTCTCAACTTCAAGTTGAAAGACATCGATCAGATGTGCTGCGACAGGAAGCCAAAGGACTGAGGAAGTCCCTGCAGAATTCAGATGCATACTTTCTGGTGCAATAGCAAGCGCTGGAGGATTTAAGCGCCAAACAAGAGAAAGCTAATAAGCTTGCTAAGCGTCTTGCCAGCATGGTGGATACCCAGGATATTGTTTCTTGAGCTCTTGTGAAGTGGTTTCAGTGCTGGACTTTGTGTTGCTGCGGCGTTTATTTGCACTGGTCGCCAACTTTGACAACTAGTGTATGTAATATGCTGCTTTGTTCCCCATATTTGCACTGGTGGCTGCTACTTCTTGAGCTTGCGTTGGTTTTTCCCTTGAAGAGGAAAGGGTGATGCAGCAAAGTAGAGATAAGTATTTCCCTCAGTTTGAGAACCAAGGTATCAATCCAGTAGGAGACAACGCACAAATCACCGAATACCTGCACAAACAATCAAACAACTTGCACCCAACGCGATAAAGGGGTTGTCAATCCCTTCACGGTTATTTGCAAAGGTGAGATCTGATAGAGATAGATAAACGATAAAGTAAATATTTTTGGTATTTTTGTTTTATAGATCGGAAAGTAAAAGATTCCAAAATAGTAGATCAGAAACTAATATGATAGAAAATAGAAGATTATATGATGGAAAATAGACCCGAGGCCATAGGTTTCACTAAAGGCTTCTCTCAAGATAGAAAATATTACGGTGGGTGAACAAATTACTGCCGAGCAATTGATACAAAAGCGCAAAGTTATGACGATATCTAAGGCAATGATCATGAATATAGGCATCACGTCCGTGTCAAGTAGACCGACACGATTCTGCATCTACTACTATTACTCCACACATCGACCGCTATCCAGCATGCATCTAGAGTATTAAGTTCATAAAGAATGGAGGAACGCATTAAGCAAGATGACATGATGTAGAGGAATTAACTCAAGCAATATGATGAAAACCCCATCTTTTTATCCTCGATGGCAACAATACAATACATGCCTTGCTACCCCTACTGTCACTAGGAAAGGACACCGCAAGATTGAACCCAAAGCTAAGCACTTCTCCAATTGCAAGAAAAACCAATCTAGTTGGCCAAACCAAACCGATAGTTCGAAGAGAATTACAAAGATATCAAATCATGCATAAAAGAATTCAGAGAAGATTCAAATAGTATTCATAGATAAGCTAATCATAAATCCACAATTCATCGGATCTCGGCAAACACACCGCAAAAAAGTATTACATCGAATAGATCTCCAAGAACATCGAGGAGAACGTGGTATTGAGAATCAAAGAGAGAGAAAAAGCCATCTAGCTACTAGGTATGGACCCGTAGGTCTGAGGTAAACTACTCACACTTCATCGGAAGGGCAATGGTGTTGATGTAGAAGCCCTCCGTGATCGGATCCCCCTCTGGCAGGACGCCGAAAAAGGCCCCTAGATGGGATCTCACGGATACAGAAGGTTGCGGCGGTGGAAAAGTATTTTCGTGGATGCCTCTGGTGGTTTGGGCATATAAGAGTATATATAGGCGAAAGAATTAGGTCAGGAGGTGCACGAGGGGCCCACAAGGGTCCTTGTGGCCGCCTCGTGGCTCCTCCGACTTCATCTCCAAGTCTCCTGGTTTCCTTCTGGTCCAAGAAAGATCATAGCGAAAGTTTTATTCTGTTTGGACTCCGTTTGGTATTCCTTTTCTGCGAAACTCAAAAACAGGGAAAAAACAGGAACTGGCACTGGGCCCTAGGTTAATAGGTTAGTCCCAAAAATAATATAAAATAGCATATTAATGCATATAAAACATCTAAAACAGATAATATAATAGCATGGAACAATCAAAAATTATAGATACGTTGGAGACGTATCAGTGGCGAACTTTGATGCCCAGTGGATGTAATATGTGTAATAGCCGTGATAGCCTAGCGTAAGTTGCTTGCTTATTTATTTCCTTGTTGTCTTGTTTATTTGTAGTCAGTGCAGTTCTTTTTCCGCGGTTTGCTAGTGGCCGCAATAACCTATTTTTTAAAACTAGGCCACAATAACCATGGGATACATGTCTACTGTAGTGACCATGGGCCTCCTACGGGCCGTAGAAACAATGGGCCTTTTACGGGCCGTAGAAACAATGGGCCTTCTACGGGTCGTAGAATCAATGGGCCTTCTACGGGCCGTATGATCGATTGGCCAAACATGGGCCAATAACGGACCGCATTATGGGCCGTAAACGGGCTAGAGTTGGAATCGTCCGTTCATGGGCCAACCATAACGGGTCGTCGTTAATCGGCCGTATTTGATGACACTATGAAAACGGCCCAACGGATTAACGAGCCACAAATGGGCCGACTTTAACCATGGGCTGAATTTGGCCGACAACCGGAACAGGCCAGTAACGGACCGTAAGTAATCGAATGCTGCAAATCAGCCCAAGAATAAATGGGCCCTGAGAAGGCCGAAAGATAACACGGGCTAGAAACGGCCCAATGGAATAATGGGCCGTTAATGGGTATAAAGCGATACACTGTTCATTACGGGTCAGTTTCACCATGGGCCGTTAATGGGCCAAGAGTTACAAAGGGCCTCATATGGGCCGAAAGACGTCATGGGCCATACATGGGCCGGAAGTTACAACGGGCTGGAATCATATTGGACGGCCCAGATGACGCTATTGGGCCTAATTCAGATAGGCCATAATGGGTCGTTAGTTAGCGGGCTGTAAATGGGCTATATGCGAACAGGCCGCTAACAGGCTTTAAGTGGGCCATCCGTTACCTTTTGACCAAGTCAAATGGGCCGGCCTTTTGACCTGAATGGGCCACTGTTGGGCCGATCCACGTGTCGACATATCATAGGCACGTCCCGTCCATTCGCTGGATGACAACTGTCCCAACGCTGGGCCGACACATGGATCCGCCGGCGAATGAGAATTTTACACGTGGAAAATCCCCATTGGTCCGGGCTGTTAACGGGTTATCGGATCCAAATCTGAACCCGATAGCTTAACGGCGACCCGTTACGGTGGATGCCACGTGTCGGTTACCCTTGACGAAAGCGCTTCCATGACGCGCCATTTATCATCATGGAAGTGGACACTTCCATGATGATAATTTTGGTATTGTCATGGAACACTTCTACGCTAGCACAGGTATGACTATCTTGATTCTGTCATAAAATCGTCATGGATGTACATGCATGACAGAAAACGTGACCTACTATGACAAACACTTATCATCACGGAAGTGTATTTTTTTTTGTAGTGTTGTGAGGAGCATATACCAAAACCTACCCCAAATGGGACAACCAATTTACCACAGCATGTTGGTTCCATTCCATGATAGCATGCCAAGTTTCATGAATTTCAGACGAGTTTTGGATTTACTATAATTTAAAAACCAAGTATCTCAATGTTTGTGGCCGAGCGACAATGTGGAGGTGTTTGAAATTCATTCACATTTGTCGCATGGGACCTAAGCATGCACCCAAGGACACACATTTGATTTTTCAACCCATTTTGGTCACTGGAGCATGTGCCTGTAGTTCAAATTTGATATATGCACATAAAATCCCTAGAAAACTCAGTTAATGTATAAAATTGTCCAAACGATCCTCGAAAAATTCCAAATTCTAACACGACACTCATGTTGGTCTATGTTGCCACTATAAAAAAATTGAAAGCAAGAAGAGGCAACAAATATCGTTTCATCCATAAAGGTGACACGTTCCCTACCGGAACCATGATGCTTCTTGTGAGATGCTCTGGTTTGTGAGAAGCTTATACCAAAACCTGCCTCGAATGGGACAAATTTTTTACCATGGCATGTTGGTTCCATTCCATGATAGCATGCTAAGTTTCATGAATTTCAGATGAGTTTTGGATTTACTAGAGTTTAAAAACCAAGTATCGCAATGTTTGCGGCCGAGCGACGGTGCCGAAGTGTTTGAAATTCATTCTCAAATGTTGCATGGGACCTAAGCATGCACCCAAAGACACACATTTGATTTTTCAACCCATTTTGGTCACTGGAGCATGTGCCTGTAGTTCAAATTTGAATTATGCACATAAAATGCCTAGAAAGCTTAGTTAGTGTATAAAAATGTCCAAACGAACCCCGAAAAATTTCAAATTTTAACACGACACTCCAGTTGGTCTATGTTGCCACTAGAAAAAAATTGAAAGCAAGAAGAGGCAACGAATATCGTTTCATCCACAAAGGTGACACGTTCCCTACCGGAACCACGAGGATTCTTGTGAGAAGCTCTGGTCTGTGAGAAGCATATACCAAAACCTGCCCCAAATGAGATAAAAAAAATTACCACAATATGTTGGTGCCATTCCATGATAGCATGCCAAGTTTCATGAAAATTTCAAACGAGTTTTGGATTTACTAGAATTTCAAAACCAAGCATCTCAACGTTTGCCGGCGAGCCACGGTGCCGACATGTTTGAAATTCGTTCTCATTTCTTGCATGGGACCTAAGCATCCACCCATGGACACATATATGATTTTACAACTCATTTTGGTGCACCGGAGCATGTGCATGTAGTTTAATTTTGAATTATGCACCTTAAATGCCTAGAAAACTCAGTTAATGTATAAAAATGTCCAAACAAACCCTGAATAATTCCAAATTTTTTGACGACACTCCTATAGTTGCATGTTCACTGCAGATAAAAGTTCTAGCAATTCAAACACCCTCCTTTGCCGCCGTGACCCCATTATGTATTTCAAATCAAGACGAAAAATCAAGTACATCACACACAGTTTATTATCACCAACTGTGTGAGATGCAATACAAAATATCTTGAAGCATCATCATAGTATAAGGCTTACGCGAGAAGGTTCGTCGGCTACAGTCCATAGCCGGTGTGTCAAGCACACTAGCTCGCTCCCAAAATAGCATTTCACTGTTCAATCATCGCCGGTCAGACATGGGGACGTGGACACGCGTCGTGAGGGAAACTTCGGCGGCCCACTCCAGCGAGAGTGCGGCCGCAGCCATCATGAGCGTGATAACAACCTGCATGAGCGCGGCCGCAATCTATGACCGGCCGGCCACGGCAGCCCAAACGGCCACTTTTGCAGCTCAGATGGCGTCAGCAACATCTGCGACGAGGATAGAAACTGGCGAGAGTGGCACAGTAGCTATCTGTTCCGCGGTGGCCGCCTTAGCCCTGATGGAGGCCTCCCACGACCATGTCGACACCGCCCACGCCCAGCTCCTGGCGGCCACCGCACAAATCGCACGAAGCTTCTCCGAGAACGGTTGGCAAACCACGACCGAAGAGTTGGCAATCGCCGAGAGTGTTCGAGTAGTCCTCCGTTCGTTCGCGGCATACCTTGCCACGATGGAGTCCGTCCAAGACAAGACCGTGGCCGCCCACGCCCAACTCGTGGCGGTCTTTTCCAAAGAGATGGCGGACGCAGATGGCGAGATGCTTGCCGAGTATGGTGCGATGGGTGCCATGGAGCCCCTTCCCCAGGAGATCGACGGGCGCGAGCTGGACATGGAGGAGGCGACGGAGATCGACGAGCATCAACCGGAGTAGCACTCTTTGTTTAGAGCGCTTGTCTTTTGTTAGAGTAATGTTTAGGTCAGCTAGCTCTGTTTAATTGCTGAACTTCATCGATTAAGAAGTGTGGGTGTGCTGTAGGCTCTTTTGTGTACCCAAATTATGCAATGACGTGGATGAACACTGTAACCAGGGAAATTCGGACCAAAATTTGCACGTTCAAACTCATCACACATGGGGTAAGCTATATGAATCGTTTGTGATGTTTACATATCGTAGACAGTGCTGAATAAGGGACCGTGTCTGATACTTTGCACGCCAGTTTTTCGCTGCACCGAGCCAAAAATTTTGGCTTTCGCAGAAATAACTACCTCCCCCGCCCCCTCCTCCTGATCAAAAGCCACATTTCCCCTGTTTCCGCCTTCCTTTCCAAGTTCAACCTTCACTGCTTGCTTGTAGCGCCGCCTCCTCACCGGCGACGCTCCTTCCGCTGCTCGGCCTCGTCGATCTAGGCAGGTAATCCACACCCGACCCCCATCCTCCTCCTCCTTCTACATCCCACATGCCCCGACCGCCAGCATGACACCTTTCACCCAAATCACCGACCCATATTCCAAATAAGCGCCGCCCTAAGCCCTGGTGCACACAGTATAGCCAGGAGCTCAAGGAACATTTGGCAGTGGAGAAGCAAATCGCGGCCGCACGCGCGGATGCGGTCATGATAGCTGCCATTCATGCCGATCCCCAGATCTTGTAGGAGCACCTCATCGTAGAGGCCACCATCGACGCCGCCACATGGTTGGCTCCTTTAAACGACAGTCCGTGGCGTTTTCTCGAGGCCACCGTTGGTGCCTTCGATGAAGACTACGAGGTTTTTTCCCAGCGTGCCTGTGCTTACTTCAACTCGAGAGCCAGCAAGTTGGTGCCCGGGGCGGCTCAGGCAACTCACCACTATGAGGAGGGCACCCACGATGTGGAGGCCTCGCCCTCGTCCAAGTCCAAGGAGCCAATCGTCATCGATATCTCCGACGATGAGGAGTAGCTTATCTTATTAGCTCACTATAAGAACCTATGTTCAGCTAGCTAGCTACGCCGATTAAGCATGTTTGGTTTACCTGTTGCATATGTTGCTCCTGCCTTTCCTTAACAAATTCTAGTAAATTTTCCTATGTACTGTGACCATGCAATCTGATCCTCTAGAATATATGTTTTATATGTCATGCAATGTGGTGCTCACTTATTAACTATTTGGTTAATTTATTGTCGTGTTCAGTTAACTGTTTGGTTCAATTCTGCAATGTGATGTTCAATCGTTGTGGGTTCAATTTTGTATTGTCTTGCATGTGAGAAATAAATAGAATTTGGCTGTACAAAATACATGTGAAACAAATACAATTGCTATATTTCCAAGTTGTTAAGCATGCTTGGTTTGGTTAACTGTCTGATTTTCTAGTATGTTATATATTGTGAAATGTGGTGCTCAGTTAATATTTGGTTCATTTGTTGTGGTGTTTAGTTAACTGTTTTGTTCAATTCTGCAATGCGATGTTCAATTGTTGTGGGTGTAATTTTGTATTTTCTTCCATATGAGAAATAAATCGAATTTGGTTGTACAAAATACATGAGAAACAAATACAATTACTATATTTCTAAGTTGTTAAGTATGCTTGTTTGGTTAACTATCTGATATTCTAGTATGTTATATATTGTGCAATATGGTGCTCGGTTAATGTTTGGTTCATTTGTTGAGGTGTTTAGTTAACTGATTGGTTTAATTCTACAATGCGATGTTCAATTGTTGTGGGTACAATTTTGTATTGTGATGCATGTGAGGAATAAATCGAATTTGGCTGTACTAAATACATGAGAAACATATACAATTGCTATATTTCCTAGTTCTTAATCATGCTTGGTTTGAATAAATGGCTTTTTCATGTGGCTCGAATTAATCTGCTGAATCTGTAATGTGTTTATTTTTTTATCAACATATTTTACTAATAGTATGCCAACCCTTACTTAACCTGATCAATAACTACCTTATATGTGTTGCAGGGAAACAATGGGAAGCACTGAGGTTTACAATTGAGGTTTGCATATGCATGATCCTTTGTCTAATAGCACATTATTGTGCAATTGCAGGAACCATTCTAATATTGAGGTTTTAAACAATTTGGTCTTGCACATGTAGGCCCTGCTGTCGGAGGTTTTGACCCACTGTTCGACCCATTTTGCATATGGAAAATTGAGTTGTCCATGAATATCATTCAAGTCAAGAAACTCAGAAAGATTGTTAGGATAAAGAAACTAGCGACCAAAAACAACAAGATCTTTGTCTGCATAATGAAGAAGACATCGGTGAACTAAAGGATGGTACTAACTCTTATACCTAGTATTTTTTATTCCTTTGTGCCATTTCAAATTTAAAGCAGATATTTATGCATATCCTTGTTTTCAGGCCTTTCTAAAGAAGTTCACTAATGATTACCTCTCAAACCACCTATATCGTCAGGAGGCGAAGAAGGTATTCATACAACACCCCACGGTACAATATTGAAGTCTTCCTCAAGACGGCGAAGGATGGACGGTCAATCATCCACAGACACTGGCCTAAAGTTGCAAGGACCTTCAACATCATTGAAGGCTCAATATTCGCCTTCCGCTTCAGTAGTTTTCTAGATGAGATTCATCTGTCTATCTACCATCTATGATGCTAATTTTCAAAGGTTATAGATATTGCATGTGAAACTGGGTGCTGGTGCAGTTGTGTAATGGGGTAGCTAGCTATATGCCTATATAGTGTAACTGAGTGCTGAAGCTATATGATGTTGCACTCTGATATATTTCAATTATGAAATCCTGGTTCCGTAATACGAAAATGAAATATATTGTGTGCTTAATATGAAATGTCAATTTGATTACTAAATAGATTAATAATAATAGGCCAATTAGCCTGCTTATTGGGTTTTTCTATTGCAAACGGTTATTGAGACAACACCGTGGACGATGACCTCAAACAACCCACACGGTTTTTAGGAAGTAAATGTGTTGGATCAATGACCAATCACACACGAATTTCTCTGGAAAATTGTTTGTGTTAGGCCACCTGTGCCAAACATTTTCCACATAAAAAATGTGTGTGGTGGATATCCTATGCCACACAGTTTCTTCTAGGCACCGTGCGTGATGCATTCAATAACGCAAATGATAAAATTGTTAACATCGTCTGCAATGGCAACGCTATTACGCATGATTTGATGGGCAAAATTGTGTGTGATGTACATGCGAACAAAAACGTTTGTCTGGGATTTACTGTGTGGGATGTACATACTAACGGAAACATTTTTCTTGGACTGACTATGTGGGATGTACATATGAACGGAAACGTATTCCTTGGATTGACTGTGCGGGATGTACGTACGAACGGAAACGTATGGCTTGGATTCACTGTGTGGAATGTACTTACGAATGGAAACGATTGGGCCTGTATAATTGTCTGCGATGGCTTGCCCGATCGCACCCAAGCTCTTTTTGCCCTGCGTGTGTGATCGGAGTGCCTATCCGCGATGGTTTCTGGGTCATGTGGGAAGGACCCCCCCCCCCTATCGCACAAACTAACAAGGCGACGGTTTAAAACTCCTTCGCGGAAAGGGGGTAAAAACCGTTTGTATAGCAGGGCACTGCACCAGTGCTAGGAGGCGGGTACTTGATACGTCTCCGATATATCTATAATTTTTTATTGTTTCATGCTATTATATTATCAATCTTGGATGCTTTATATGCATTGTTATGCTATTTTATATCATTTTTGGGAACTAACCTATTAACCTAGTGCCTAGTGCCTAGTGCCAGTTGTTGTTTTCTGCTTATTTTTGGTTTTCTAGAAAATCAGTACCAAACGGATTCCAAACGCTACGAAACTTTTTGACGATTTTTTTTTCTGGACATAAGATACCCTAGAAGCTTCTGGAGGATACCAGAGGACGAACGAGGAGACAGCAAGGCAACAGGGCGCTCCCAGGCGGGTGCCCTTTTACCTTGTGGGCCCCTCGAGGCTCCGTTTGACCTAATTCCACTTCTATAAATTCTCAAATATTGGGAAACCCCCAGAGAGCCACCTGAAACACTTTTTCCGCAGTTGCAAGCTTCTGTTCTTCCGCGATTCCATCTGGAGACCTTTTCTGGTACTCTGCCAAAGGGGGAACCGATCACGGAAGTCTTCTACATCATCCTTGCTGCCTTTTGATGATGCGTGAGTAGTTCACCACAGACCTACGGGTCCATAGCTAGTAGCTAGATGGCTACTTCTCTCTCTTTGATCTTCAATACCATGTTCTGCTGGATCTTCTTGGAGTTCTATCCGATGTAATCTTCTTTTGCAATATGTTTGTTAGGATCAGATAAATTGTGGGTTGATGATCGGATTATTCATTGAAAGTAATTGAGTCTTTTCTAAACTTTATCATGCATGATTGTTATAGCTTTGTATTTCTCTCTGATCTATCCATTTTGGTTTGGCCAACTAGATTGATGTATCTTTAGTGGGAGAGGTGCTTTGTAATGGGTTCAATCTTGCGGTGCTCTATATCCTAGTGACATAGTAGGGGACAAGACATGTATTTGTATTGTTACCATTAAGGGTAAAATGACGGGGTTTATTCATATTGATTGGTTTACTTTGTCTACATCATGTCATCTTGCTTAAGACGTTACTCCGTTTTTCATGAACTTAATACCATAGATGCATGCTGGATAGCGGTCGGTTGGTGGAGTAATAGTAATAGATGCAGTCAGGAGTCGGTCTACTTGTCTCAGACGTGATGCCTATATACATGATCATTGCCGTGAATACGTCATAACGATGCGCTTTTCTATCAATTGCCCAACAGTAATTTGTTCACCCACCGTATGCTATATGTTCGAGAGAGAAGCCTCTGGTGAAAACTATGGCCCCCGGGTCTACTTTAATCATATTATAAAACCCAAAAATACTTTGCTGTAATTTATTTACTTTTATTTTACTTTGCAATTTATCCATCTACCTATACAAAATTTAATCTTTGCAGGTAACGAGTTCAAGGGGATTGACAACCCTCTTGCCCGCGTTGGGTACAAATATTTGCTTTTATGTGTGCAGGTGCCGAAGATAGGAATTTGCGTGGTTCTCCTATTGGTTTGATAATCTTGGTTCTCACTGAGGAAATACTTATCTCTATTGTGTTGCATCTCCTCTCTTCTTCGAGGAAAATCCTAACGCAGCTCACAAGTAGTAATACTCTAGCATCCTCCTCCCGGACGATGAAATGAAAACAGCCGTCGGACACCACCGGCCTCCCGCCACCCTCGCCTACTTTGAGCGCGTAACAATGGCTGCCTGGGAAAAAAATGCATGCACCGCTCACACCTGCCTGAAGGGGGATCGAGAAGAAGCTCATGGAACCCCTTCCATTCGAGGGGAGCGAAGCGAGAGGAAGCTGGTGTGCTTTGGCAAGAAGAAAAGGATATGGCAGACGGTACCAAACAGCTTAGCACATGACACACTTTTATGTAAGCATCGGGACGGGGAACAAACATTACATGTCCCATCCCAAGCCATCCCACCGAGCACAGAGTGAACAACCAGCCATCCGATCACAATCGGTGCAAAAAAATGCCCTCGTCGGCCATCAGAACTAGCCACCCAAAATTCCCCTAGCAGACACAAACATGGTCGGCCAGGCAAGCTCCCCATAGGGTACCTGGACGCACGGGTGTGCTCGGACGCAATAACACCAAACCGGAAGAAGCGAGCAAGCAGGAAGATGGCCCAAACAAATCAAGAAGAAGCCTCTCCAACTACCTCCTAACTAGGCACGCATCTGGCAACATGACCCATGGGCTGCATTTGGATGTGGTGGGGGCAAGAGCCACCCGGCCTCTTGCCATCGCGACCCCTGGCCGGCTGGCTTGCCGTCATGAGCCCTAGCCGGATGGCCCTCGCCAACCACCCGACTGCCATATGTCGAGCCGGGAACCAACAAAGCTGACAGGCCGATCCGGCCTCGCTAGGCGCACGCAAGGAAACGCGCGAGATGATGCACATGGGCGCGATGCAAAGCACCACAGGAAGGTGACCTTGACCGCGCCCACGACCCATGCGTCACGGACTCTCGAGGAAACCCAGTTGGGTGTAGAGCGGCCACGGAGATCGGATGGCGCTGAGGGCGCCAGGAGGCATCGTTGTGAGGCCGGCACGAAACGGGCGGCGTGGAGGGAACTCTTGCACGGAAATTCCCCTAGGAGGCAGGTTCTTCAGCTTCCTGTATAGGAGTAATACATGCAATCTTATTACATGGTTTGAGAAAAAGGAATGATTCTGAAATTGGGGTTTAGAGTAGTGGAACGAGACGATTCTATTTTTGGAACACAAATTGGGATGGGGAGGGGGCAATTGATGGTGGTGCCCCAATTCAACGTTGATGGACTCGTGAAGCTTCGGGGACTTGCCTTAGCTTCGGTGATGGCAGAGTAGGATACGTCGGACGCCAAACGGAGCATCCGAGGGGAGAAGAGGAGATTGCTCTGGAGAGAGGAAACAATGTTTTCTTTGTTTCTTTTTAAGAGCTAGAGAGGAGTCGGTTTGTAGTCTTGCCTCTTGGTATTCCCTTATAAATTGGCCAGGTACGATGAGACATCAATGGATCGAATAAGACCCAAGCAAGAAGGCACAAATTAACCCGTGTCAAATGGCGGCACTCTACCGAATATGTAATAAACCATCGTAGGCTTTTTGAATAGATATTTGTAAAAGAAAAATACCAACTATTGAAAAATGATATTATGTATTTCAAGAGAATTGTTCTCCTGATTTTAAAGCATTACAAAGGATACAAGGTATTGCTACGTTGAAAGCACTTCTTTGCAAATAACTAGGGTCCCACACTGAACCATGCACCATTTGACGCAATGGGTAATCTAGTACTATCTCCGTCCGGATGTATAGGGCGTGCGAGTAATTCTAGTTTATCGATTTAACTAACTAAATATGTTATATGTCAATAAAAGTATATTGCTGGATTCATATGCGAATGTAGTTTCTAAACATATATACTTTTATCACATTTTATATTGGTCAACTAAATTGTCGACGTAGAACTACGTGCATGACCTGTGCACCCAGGAGGAGGTAGTATATCAATCACGTGCGTCGTATCTTCCGTGGCTTGTGGTGGGTCGATCGTGAACGGCAACATGTGTGGACGTGGGGGACAGCGAGCCCGGATCAATACCCAAGTGAACGACACTGTAGGTCTGTGGCCAATGGATAGACATATGGGATGTGGTGCATCCGTTCGTGTGGTGATGACTTTCCTGCTTGCCCAGCCTCCGGACAGAGATATATTTGTATTTCTCTCCATTTTAATTCGACGTGGAAGTTCAAAAGCAAAACAAAAAAACAAGAAAATCGACGTGGAGGAATTAATAGATGGTGATATTGTGTGATGCAACGTCCATGGAATTAGAATCACGCGTTCGTCACCGTTGGCTTCGTCACCTTTGATCTCATCGTCGAGTTCATTTGGCACCATTGCCTGTATGTGGTGATAGGTATTGAGCGCCTTGAAAACGGAAAGCTAATTCCCGTTGCTATCCGCAGTGAAAGTTTAGCCATTCCCTGAGTTGATTACAAGAATTTGTCAAAAATGAAGGGAGTATCCATTTCTAAGACCAGACTCATCTGCACCCGGTCAAGAAAAAATTCACAAAAAAAAAAAAAAAAACTTCAAAAAATTTTACATGGTAGATAATTTAGGTGCGCTCCAAATTTCAGATTATTTGAACATATGAGTAGCTCTCAGTAAAAAAGACAAATTAGGTCACAACAGTACATAAACAGTAAGCTTTTTTACATACCCAAATTTGGTTTTTTTTTGCCGAGAGCTACTCAAATGTCCAAATGATCTGAAATTTAAAGCGTACCTCACGCACCAAATTATCTACCATAAAAAATGGATTTTTTTTTAATTTTTCTAGTATTTGTTTTGAATTTTTTTTTCATCGCAGATACAGATGATCTTGGGCACCGAATCGTTGCTCTCAAAATAAAGGGCCCTTTTAGACCTGGACATAAAAAATTTAAGTCTGAGTAAGGTGTCAATGTCGATTTCAATTATTTCATGTCCATCTGTTTTAACTTGCCAACCACTTAGCCTGTCCCAGTGCATCCCAAGAGTCTAATTAATTCTTGGAGCAAACATCACCTACAATTTACATCAGATCAATAACCCCTTTTCAAAAAAAAAAACTGAATGTCACAGATGCCACCAGCTGCAATGTCTTAAGAACCACCTAAAGTTCCATATAATCATCGTTCGAAAATATTTAGCAAAATCAGTAGGCCGTGATGATCTAACCTAACCACTCAAGCCGCCACTTTACAACCATTGTGTACATATAGTTATCTGACAAGTGACTAGTGCAGTGTAACCTTTTTTTTACTATAACTACTGCAGTATAACCTATTCTATGTCCTATCCATATGGTTAAAAAAAGGGGCAAATCAGTTACAGCTTTATACAGTATAGACTTATACTACCTAGTTTGTGTAGAAGGAGCGTCAGTGGTATTATGCAGTCTGGTAGAACTGTCGACTACAGCAACACGTGCTTTACCTGCAGCGAAGAATGTGTTCCTTAAATTCTTGGTTAACTGCTCTCTTGACAAAGAATTCCAGACTGGTGGGTGGGTTCGGCTTTCAGCTAGCTGCTCCGACCGTGCATCCTCTTATATGAATGATCTCAGATATGAAGCGCCTCAACCGCTCTCCAGCACGCCCAGGCCTGACAACGTTAATGTCGCCCCATTTCGAGCATGCCTTCACATCCCCGCCTCCTTGCTTTTCACCCAAATTCCGGCACCACACACCAGGATCCAACTGGGCCGAAGAACGGTTCAGTAGCTCATCATCAACCTTCTTCAGCACTGGTGCATCCTCCACAAACCGCCTTGCGAAGGCAGCGCTGCTGTTCACCATGTTATCGAGATG
Source organism: Thinopyrum elongatum (assembly GCA_011799875.1). Taxonomy (NCBI): domain Eukaryota; kingdom Viridiplantae; phylum Streptophyta; class Magnoliopsida; order Poales; family Poaceae; genus Thinopyrum; species Thinopyrum elongatum. Next base: position 388,294,733 of record CM022298.1, read on the forward strand.
CGTTTCATCAAGAATACGCGGCTCCAGCCCAGGAGGATCGTCCCAAACAAAGAAACGTAGATCGCCGTTGACAGTGGTGTTTCTAAAGTCAGATGAACTGCATATGACAGTCTGGAAATATGATTCCATGGAGTAAGCAGCGTTGGCAAAGTACATCAGTAGCCTGCGGGGGAGGTTGTCCCAGCCATGCACGCAATGTTCAGTGAAGTTCCTACTCAGAATTACCCATGGAGAGCCTGCGAGATAGGAAAAAAAACATTCAGAAATGCATATATGTGTACTACGTACTGTCAAGTACTACTGCAAATGGGTACATGCTTCTCATGTTCGACCAACTTAGATTGTCAATGTTGCCAATAAAAACTTAAGCTGCGAATATTTCTTAGAATTTCACTACAATTAATCACTTTACATTATGCCATCAAAAACAGAGGCAACGACTCGGGGTAGTAACAAAATCTTAGTCCTTTTCTAAATCACTATCAAGTCGGATGTGCATGGCTAAAATACGTTATGACTTATTTGGCTATGTATCAAACGTTTAATTTGAACAAAATATTCTTAATGTACCTCTGCTTTGTTTCCTACACTTCTATCATGGTGTGATATTTCCTGAGTTCTCACGTGGATTTATTCGTCGTACTCGTGCAGGATTTTTAATCATCCACAATTTCTTTCAGCATTTTCCCAACACATCAATGGCAAAGTATCTATAGCTTCCTTCCTTTATCTATGCCATCATGAATCACGTTTTCAATGTCTCCAGCAGGAAAGAAAATGAAGAATGGGTTGTAGAAAATTGTACTGTTACAATTTGCTTTGGATTTTTCATCTTATAAACAAATTCGGCTTCAATGGAAAAAGCTGGGGAAGCCCGAGCTCTTTGGAATGCTTATAGGACACAAAGTTATATTTTAAATATTGGAATTGCTTTTCTTATGTGGACCGATAAATTCTTTATAAATGAATTGATTATCATAAACATTAGTTATATATACTTCAAGGAAATTAGGGAGATGCACTATTTTCTCTTGGTGGTTATAAGCATAACAGCTCCTTGTGAAGGATGAGGGGACTAGATGGCGGAAGTACTTTGACAAGTTGTTCAATGGAGAGAACGAGAGCTCTACCATTGAGCTGGACGACTCCTTTGATGATACCAGCAGACATTCTGTGCGATGAATCCAGGAGTCTAAGGTCAGGGAGACTTTAAAAAGGATGAAAGGAGACCAAGCGATGGGCCCTGATTCTATCCCCATTGAGGTATGGAGAGGCCTCAGAGACATAACGAACATACGGCTAACTAAGCTTTTCAACCTCATTTTTCAGGCAAACAAAATGCCAGAAGAATGAAGGCAGAGTATATTAGTACCAATCTTCAAGAACAAGGGGTGTTTAAAGTTGTACTGATTACTGTGGAATTAAGTTGATGAGCCATACAATGAAGCTATGGGAGATAGCCATTAAGAGGAATGACAATCGTGACCAAAAATCAGTTTGGTTTCATGCCAGGGAGGTCGACCATGAAAGCTATTTTCTTGGTATGGCAACTTATGAAGAGATGCGGGTAGCAAAAGAAGGACCTATATATGGTGTTCATTGACTTGGAGGTCTACAATAAGATACCGCGAAATGTCATGCGGTGGGCCTTGGAGAAACACAAAGTCCCAACAAAGTATATTACGCTCATCGAGGACATGTACGATAATGTTGGGACAAGTGTTCGAACAAGTGTTGGCAACACTGATGACTTTTTGATTAAAATAAGACTGCACCAAGGGTCAACTTTGAGCCCTTATCTTAGATATCCCATGGTGTATGCTCTTTGCGGATGATGTGGTGCTAGTCGATGATTGTCGGATGGGGGTTAATAGAAGAGACCTTTTACGATACACTCTTAACATATATTAGCCGTCTATTCCATAGATTTTAACCGATGAGATTGATCTATACTACTAAATCCTGTTAGTATATGACGCCCAACACGAGTAGTATATGGGCTATAGGGGTAGAATCGGGAGGATAAAAAAATCCCACAAATCATGGTTACTTGACATCAATTTATTCTAATTATCAAATATTTCTTTATCCCAACAAAGAAACGGGAAATCTTCAAATTATCAAATATTTCTTTATCGTAACTCTTTAGTCGCGTACACATGTGTATGAGCTCGTTTCTTGGCATCCTAATAGTCCTAGTGACCCAGCATAATTTGCATCAAATTACTAATTAATAATGCTAACGAATATTAATCGAAAGGTGGTGAGGTAGTGCCGGATAGCACAATGGCAAGTTAGGTTCGCATACTACCAAGCTAGAACTATGAGGCACACCAAGTGATCGATTGCAAGGTCCTGCAGCGTGGCGGCAAGGATTGTGAATGCATGATACGTCCATTTTGCATCATGCTTTTATATCAATATTTATTGCATTATGGGCTGTTATTACACATTATGGCACAATACTTATGCCTTTTCTCTCTTATTTTACAAGGTTTACATGAAGAGGGAGAATGCCGGCAGCTGGAATTCTGGGCTGGAAAAGGAGCAAATATTAGAGACCTATTCTGCACAACTCCAAAAGTCCTGAAACTTCATGGAGAGTCGTTTTGGAATTAATAAAAAATATTGGGCGAAGAAAGCACCAGAGGGGGGCCACCTGCCATCCACAAGGGTGGAGGGCGCGCCCTACCCCCCTGGGCGCGCCCCCCGACCTTGTGGGCCACCTGGCAGGCCCCCGACGCCCATCTTCTGCTATATGGTGTCTTTTGCCCTGGAAAAAAGAAGGAGAAAGCTTTCGGGACGAAGCACCGCCGTCTCGAGGCGGAACCTGGGCAGAACCAATCTAGAGCTCCGGCGAAGCTGTTCTGCCGGGGAAACATCCCTCCGGGAGGGGGAAATCATCGCCATCGTCATCACCATCGATCCTCTCATCGAGAGGGGGTCAATCTCCATCAACATCTTGACCAGCACCATCTCCTCTCAAACCCTAGTTCATCTCTTGTATCCGATCTTTGTCTCAAAACCTCAGATTGGTACCTGTGGGTTGCTAGTAGTGTTGATTACTCCTTGTAGTTGATGCTAGTTGGTTTATTCGGTGGAAGATCATATGTTCAGATCCTTAATGATAATTAATACTCCTCTGATTATGAACATAAATATGCTTTGTGAGTAGTTACGTTTGTTCCTGAGGACATGGGAGAAGTCTTGTTATAAGTAATCATGTGAATTTGGTATTCGTTCGATATTTTGATGAGATGTATGTTGTCTTTCCTCTAGTGGTGTTATGTGAACGTCGACTACATGACACTTCACCATGATTTGGGCCTAGGGGAAGGCATTGGGAAGTAATAAGTAGATGATGGGTTGCTAAAGTGACAGAAGCTTAAACCCTAGTTTATGCGTTGCCTCGTAAGGGGCTGATTTGGATCCATATGTTCCATGCTATGGTTAGATTTATCTTAATTCTTCTTTCGTAGTTGCGGATGCTTGCAAGAGGGGTTAATCATAAGTGGGAGGCTTGTACAAGGAAGGGCAGCACCCAAGCACCGGTCCACCCACATATCAAATTATCAAAGTAACGAACGCGAATCATATGAGCATGATGAAAACTAGCTTGACAGTAATTCCCATGTGTCCTCGGGAGCGCTTTGCTTTATATAAGAGTTCGTCCAGGCTTGTCCTTCGCTACAAAAAGGATTGGGCCACCTTGCTGCACCTTGTTTACTTTTGTTACTTATTACCTGTTACGAATTATCTTATCACACAACTATCTGTTACCGATAATTTCAGTGCTTGCAGAGAATACCTTGCTGAAAACCGCTTGTCATTTCCTTCTGCTCCTCGTTGGGTTCGACACTCTTACTTATCGAAAGGACTACGATAGATCCCCTATACTTGTGGGTCATCAAGACTCTTTTCTGGCGCCATTGCCGGGGAGCGAAGCGCCTTTGGTAAGTGGAATTTGGTAAGGAAACATTTATATAGTTTGCTGAAATTTACTGTCACTTGTTACTGTGAAAAATAATCCTTTGAGGAGCTTGTTCGGGGTATCTTCACCCCGACCGGAAGAGCGAAGAGTTGCCCCTCAACCTACTGCACCTACTGAAAATATTTATTATGAAATTCCTTCGGGTATGATAGAGAAACTGCTAGCTCATCCTTACACAGGAGATGGAACGTTACATCCTGATATGCATCTAATCTATGTGGATGAAGTTTATGGATTATTTAAACTTACAGGTTTGCCCGAGGATGAAGTCAAGATGAAGTTTGTGGATTATTTAAGCTTGCAGGTTTGCCCGAGTGCAATTCCTTATACCTTATATAAAGAAATTATGAATGATATTGCACCTGCTGAGATAGAAGATATTGATGTTACTATTAAGCTTGCCAATAGAGATACTATATCACCAATCGGGGTTGTTAGAGATGTTGAAGTCTTGTGTGAGAAGATAAAATATCCTGCTGATTTTCTTGTTCCTGCTTCCCCACAAGATGAATTTTGTCCCATCATATTTGGTAGACCCTTCTTGAATACTGTTAATGCTAAGATAGATTGCGAGAAAGATATTGTTACTGTTGGTTTAGGGGATATGTCTCATGATTTTAATTTCTCTAAATTTCGTAGACAACCCCATGATAAAGAATTGCCTAGTAAGGATGAAATTATTGGTCTTGCTTCTATTGCCATGCCTCCTACTGATCCTTTAGAACAATATTTGCTAGACCATGAAAATAATTTGTCTATGAATGAAAGAAGGGAAATAGATGAAATATTCTTTAATCAAGGGCCTATTTTGAAACACAATTTGCCTGTTGAAATCCTTGGGGATCCTCCTCCACCTAAGGGTGATCCCGTGTTTGAGCTTAAACAATTACCGGATACTTTGAAATATGCTTATCTCGATGAAAAGAAAATATATCCTGTTATTATTAGTGCTAACCTTTCAGAGCATGAAGAAAAGAGATTATTGAAAACTCTGAAGAAGCACCGTGCTGCTATTGGATATACTCTTGATGATCTTAAGGGCATTAGTCCCACTCTATGCCAGCACAAAATTAAATTGGAGAAAGATGCTAAACCAGTTGTTGATCACCAACGACGGTTAAATCCTAAGATGAAAGAAGTGGTAAGAAATGAAATACTAAAACTTCTGGAAGCAGGTATAATTTATCCTATTGCTGATAGTCAGTGGGTAAGTCCTGTTCATTGTGTCCCTAAGAAGGGAGGTATTACTGTTGTTCCTAATAATAAGAATGAATTGATCCCACAAAGAACTGTTACAGGTTATAGAATGGTAATTGATTTTCGCAAACTAAATAAAGCTACTAGAAAAGATCATTACCCTCTACCTTTTATTAATCAAATGCTAGAAAGATTATCCAAACATTCAGATTTTTGCTTTCTAGATGGTTATTCTGGTTTTTCTCAAATACCTGTGTAAAAAGATGATCAGGAAAAGACCACTTTTACTTGCCCTTTCGGTACCTTTGCTTATAGGCGTATGCCTTTTGGTTTATGCAATGCACCTGCTACCTTTCAAAGATGTATGACTGCTATATTCTCTGATTTTTGTGAAAAGATTGTTGAGGTTTTTATGGATGATTTCTCCGTTTACGGAACTTCTTTTGATGATTGCTTAAGCAACCTTGATCGAGTTTTGCAGAGATATGAAGAAACTAATCTTGTCTTGAATTGGGAGAAGTGCCACTTTATGGTTAATGAAGGTATCATCTTGGGGCATAAAATTTCTGAAATAGCTATTGAAGTTGATAAAGCTAAAGTAGATGCTATTGAAAAGATGCCGTGTCCTAAAGATATCAATGGTATAAGAAGTTTCTTTGGTCATGCTAGTTTCTATAGGAGGTTTATTAAAGACTTCTCTAAAAAATTTAGGCCTCTCACTAATCTCTTGCAAAAAGATGTCCTTTTGTTTTTTATGATGATTGTGTAGAAGCATTTGAAATACTTAAGAAAGCCTTGATTTCTGCACCTATTGTTCAGCCACCTGATTGGAATTTACCCTTTGAAATTATGTGTGATGCTAGTGATTATGTTGTTGGTGCTGTTCTAGGTCAAAGAGTTGATAAGAAATTGAATGTTATCCATTATGCTAGTAAAACTCTAGACAGTGCCCAGAGAAATTATGCTACTACTGAAAAAGAATTTCTAGCAGTTGTCTTTGCTTGTGATAAGTTCAGATCCTATATTGTTGATTCCAAAGTAACTGTTCACACTGATCATGCTGCTATTAAATATTTTATGAAAAAGAAAGATGCTAAACCTAGACTTATTAGATGGGTTCTCTTGCTACAAGAATTTGATTTGCATATTATTGATAGAAAGGGAGCTGAGAACCCCGTTGCAGACAACCTGTCTAGGTTAGAAAATGTTCTTGATGACCCACTACCTATTGATGATAGCTTTCCTGATGAACAATTAGCTGTCATAAATGCTTCTCGTAATACTCCATGGTATGCTGATTATGCTAATTACATTGTTGCTAAATTTATACTACCTAGTTTCACATACCAGCAAAAGAAAAAGTTTTTCTAGGATTTAAGACATTACTTTTGGGATGACCCACACTTTTATAAAGGAGTAGATGGTGTTATTAGACGTTGTGTACCTGAGCATGAACAGGAACAGATCCTACGCAAGTGCCACTCCGAGTCTTACGGAGGACACCACGCTGGAAATAGAACTGCACATAAGGTATTGCAATCTGGTTTTTATTGGCCTACTCTCTTCAAGGATGCTCGTAAGTTTGTCTTGTCTTGTGATGAATGCCAAAGAATTGGTAATATTAGTAGACGTCAGGAAATGCCTATGAATTATTCACTTGTTATTGAACCATTCGATGTTTAGAGCTTTGATTATATGGGACATTTTCCTTCCTCTAATGGGTATACACATATTTTAGTTGCTGTTGATTACGTTACTAAGTGGGTAGAAGCTATTCCAACTAGTAGTGCTGATCATAACACTTCTATTAAGATGCTTAAAGAAGTTATTTTTCCGAGGTTTTGAGTCCCTAGATATTTGATGGCTGATGGTGGTTCACACTTTATTCATGGTGCTTTCCGTAAAATGCTTGCTAAGTATGATGTTAACCATAGAATTGCATCTCCGTATCATCCTCAGTCTAGTGGTCAAGTAGAATTGAGCAATAGAGAGATTAAATTGATTTTGCAAACGACTGTTAATAGATCTAGAAAGAATTGGTCTAAGAAACTTGATGATGCATTATGGGCTTATAGAACTGCTAATAAAAACCCTATGGGTATGTCTCCGTATAAAATGGTTTATGAAAAAGCATGTCACTTACCTCTTGAACTAGAACATAAGGCATATTGGGCTATTAAAGAGCTCAATTATGATTTCAAACTTGCCAGTGAGAAGAGGTTATTTGACATAAGCTCGCTTGATGAATGGAGAACCCAAGCCTATGAGAATACCAAGTTGTTTAAAGAAAAAATTAAAAGATGGCATGACATAAGGATACAAAAGTGTGAGTTTAATTTAGGTGATCATGTTTTGTTATACAACTCTCGTTTAAGATTCTCTCTAAATGGGAAGGTCCTTACATTATCAAGGAGGTCTATCGTTCCGGTGCCATAAAAATCAACAACGCCGAAGGCACAAATCCGAAGGTGGTAAACGATCAAAGAATCAAACATTATATCTCAAGTACTCCCATAAATGTTGAGACCAATATAATTGATACCGTAACACCGGAGGAGTACATAAGGGACACTTTCCAGAACGTTTCAGTCTCCGTAAAGGAATAGGTATGTGGTACGGTAAGTAAACCGACTCCAAAACATTTCCAATGATAATTTTTCTCCGTTTTGGAATATTTAAAAAATTAGGAAAATTAAAAGTAGTCCGAAAGAGACACAAGGCAGCCATAAGGGTGGAGGGCACGCCCTACCCCCCTGGGCACGCCCCCCGACCTTGTGGCCACCTCGTGTGCCCTCCGGACTCCGTTTTTTTGCACAATACTTCTTTTGGTCGGTAAAAATTCATTATATAATCTCCCGAAGGTTTTGACCACCGTACCACGATAAAATCCTCTGTTTTTGTTTCGAGCTGTTTTTCTGACAGATCCAAATCGCCATGACGTCTCCAAGCGCCCCCAAGGACAAGTTTTTCGAGAAGGTCATCAACCCTTATCTCGCGGAGGTGCTGCAACACCCTCAAACCATTGAGATGCGTGAGGGGGTGCTGCACATCCGCGATGTTGAGGGACTGAAGAAGACCGGAAGCGTCGAGACAAGACTCGAAGCAATGGAGCAACAAGTTTTCAAGTGACAAGGAATGGTGGAACGTGGACTCAACGCCAATCACATGATGATCGCGGAGTTCACCAACAATCACAAGCTGGATGCCAAGAACATCGGGGAGGCCATCTTCAAGCTTCATGAGAAAATCGAGCATCTCCAATCCCAGATCTGACTTGCAAAACCAAAAATGTGAGTATGAATACAGATTTAAGAGGATGAGTTTGGCTGCAGATTTGAGGATCCCGGAGACTCGTTCATCTTTCTATGATGGTGAGCCTATGCCTTGGAAGATGGATGACAAGCCTACTTCATCAACAACTCCATCATCATCACCTCCGAAGAAAGAGATCTAAATACATGGGTATGGGCACTCCCCTTGGCAACTGCCAAGCTTGGGGGAGGTGCCCCGGTATCGTATCACACCATCACACCTTTATTTTTATCGTTTTATTTTGATCGTTTTTCTTAGTTCGATCCTTTTGGTTATATCTTGATCTAGTAGAATAAAGTTTTAGTATGATCTAGCTTTGAGTTTTGTTTTGATCTCTATCTATGTAATCGAGTCCGTGAGTTATATAATAAAGAGTAGTTTTGAGTTGAGGGCTTTGTTATGCTGATATGATCTTGAGGGAATTGAATAAAAGAAAGAAATAAAAAGAAATAAAAAGATCATATATTGATCTTATGGAGAGTAATGACTTCACATATAAAGAGTATGATGAATAAAATTTGTTGGGAGTTGACAAACATAGTTTTGGTCATTGTTGCAATTAATAAGAAGTAATAAAGAAAGAGAGGCTTCACACATAAATATACTATCTTAGACATCTTTTGTAATTGTGAGCACTCATTAAAATATGACATGCTAAGAAGTTGATGTTGGACAAGGAAGACAGCATAATGGGTTATGTTTTCTTATATCCGAATAGAAGTTATATTGTCATGGATCCTCCAACATGTTGAGCTTGCCTTTCCCTCTCATGCTAGCCAAATTCTTTGCACCAAGTAAAGATACTACTTGTGCTTCCAACATCCCTAAACCCAGTTTTGCCATGAGAGTCCACCATACCTACCTATGGATTGAGTAAGATCCTTCAAGTAAGTTGTCATCGGTGCAATCAATAAAAATTTCTCTCTAAATATGTATGTTCTATTAGTGTGAAGAAAATAAGCTTTATACGAACTTGTGATATGGAAAAAATAAAAGCGACGGACTGCATAATAAAGTTCTTTATCACAAGCGGCAATATAAAGTGACGTTCTTTTGCATTAAGATTTTGTGCATCCAACCATAAAAGCGCATGACAACCTCTGCTTCCCTCTGCGAAGGGCCTATCTTTTACTTTTATCTTCTACCCTTATACAAGAGTCATGGTGATCTTCACCTTTCCTTTTTACACTTTTTTCTTTTGGCAAGCACTATGTGTTGGAGAAAGATCCAGATATATATATCCACTCGGATGTAGGTCATCATAAAGTATTACTGTTGACATTACCCTTGAGATAAAAAGTTGGGAGGTGAAACTATAAGCCCCTATCTTTCTCTGTGTCCGACTGAAGCTTTGAACCCATAAGTATCGCGTGAGTGTTAGCAATTGTGAAAGACTAAATGATAGTTGAGTATGTGGACTTGCTGAAAAGCTCTTGAATTGACTCTTTCCGATGTTATGATAAATTGCAATTGCTTCAATGACTGAGATCATAGTTTGTTAGTTTTTAATGAAGTTTTTGATTCATACTTTACCTTGTGAATGAATTGTTACTTTGGCATAAGAAATTATATGACAATATATGTTGCTATTCTAAAGATGATCATGATGCCCTCATGTCCGTATTTTATTTTATCGACACCTCTATCTCTAAACATGTGGACATATTTTTCGATATCGGCTTTCGTTTGAGGACAAGCGAGGTCTAAGCTTGGGGGAGTTGATACGTCCATTTTGCATCATGCTTTTATATCAATATTTATTGCATTATGGGCTGTTATTACACATTATGGCACAATACTTATGCCTTTTCTCTCTTATTTTACAAGGTTTACATTAAGAGGGAGAATGCCCGCAGCTGGAATTCTGGGCTGGAAAAGGAGCAAATATTAGAGACATATTCTGCACAACTCCAAAAGTCCTGAAACTTCACGGAGAGTCGTTTTGGAATTAAAAAAAACATTGGGCGAAGAAAGCACCAGAGGGGGGCCACCTGCCATCCACAAGGGTGGAGGGCGCGCCCCCCGACCTTGTGGGCCACCTGGCAGGCCCCCGACGCCCATCTTCTGCTATATGGTGTCTTTTGCCCTGAAAAAAGAAGAAGAAAGCTTTCGGGACGAAGCGCCGCCGTCTCGAGGCGGAACCTGGGCAGAACCAATCTAGGGCTTCGACGGAGCTATTCTGCCGGGGAAACATCCCTCCGGGAGGGGGAAATCATCGCCATCGTCATCACCATCGATCCTCTCATCGAGAAGGGGTCAATCTCCATCAACATCTTCACCAGCACCATCTCCACTCAAACCCTAGTTCATCTCTTGTATCCGACCTTTGTCTCAAAACGTCAGATTGGTACCTGTGGGTTGCTAGTAGTGTTGATTACTCCTTGTAGTTGATGCTAGTTGGTTTATTCGGTGGAAGATCATATGTTCAGATCCTTAATGATAATTAATACTCCTCTGATTATGAACATGAATATGCTTTGTGAGTAGTTACGTTTGTTCCTGAGGACATGGGAGAAGTCTTGTTATAAGTAATCATGTGAATTTGGTATTCGTTCGATATTTTGATGAGATGTATGTTGTCTTTCCTCTAGTGGTGTTATGTGAACGTCGACTACATGACACTTCACCATGATTTGGGCCTCGGGGAAGGCATTGGGAAGTAATAAGTAGATGATGGGTTGCTAAAGTGACAGAAGCTTAAACTCTAGTTTATGCGTTGCTTCGTAAGGGGCTGATTTGGATCCATATGTTTCATGCTATGGTTAGATTTATCTTAATTCTTCTTTCGTAGTTGCGGATGCTTGCGAGAGGGGTTAATCATAAGTGGGAGGCTTGTCCAAGAAAGGGCAGCACCCAAGCACCGGTCCACCCACATATCAAATTATCAAAGTAACGAACGCGAATCATATGAGCATGATGAAAACTAGCTTGACAGTAATTCCCATGTGTCCTCGGGAACGCTTTGCTTTATATAAGAGTTCGTCCAGGCTTGTCCTTTGCTAAAAAAGGATTGGGCCACCTTGCTGCACCTTGTTTACTTTTGTTACTTATTACCCGTTACGAATTATCTTATCACACAACTATCTGTTACCGATAATTTCAGTGCTTGCAGAGAATACCTTGCTGAAAACCGCTTGTCATTTCCTTCTGCACCTCGTTGGGTTCGACACTCTTACTTATCGAAAGGACTACGATAGATCCCCTATACTTGTGGGTCATCAATGCATGAGCCAGCAATCGGGGCTGCAATACGGTGCCATTGTTGCGGTCGCGAGGGCCAGAAGTGAGGGCGTGAGCATAGTGCCAAGAGTTCAAGGAGTCGATCAAGAGGAACAGGCGAAGAAGACGAGCATAGTAGCAGTGTGCCCATGTCGTACGAAATGGGTCTTAGGAGAGAAAAATATCCCTATGATTTAGACATTATTGCACTTACCAAGAAAAAGCCTGGTTGTTTTAAACATTGATGCACTTACCAAAAAAGGCATGTTGTAAATTGACCGTTATGCCTTATAATATCAACGGTTAGATTAAAACTATACTACTCCTCTTCCCTAGTATTAAGATGTACCGTAAAATTCTCTAACAGAAAGTTAGCCTTGATGGGAAGGTGGAGGAGGACGTTAACCTTGATGGGAAAGTTAGCCTTGATGAGAAAGTTAGCCTTGATGGGAAGTTAACTTTGAAATCGAAAGGTTTTAGGCTTAGTAGAACTAAAACCGAATACATGAGATGCGATTTCAGTACTACTAGGCACACGGAGGAGGAGGACGTTAGCCTTGATGGGAAGGTGGTATCTCAGAAGGACACCTTTTGATATTTGAGGTCAATGCTGCATAAGGATGGTGATATCGATGAAGATGTGAGCCATGGAATCAAATCCGGATGGATGAAGTGGGGCCTAGCTTCTAGCGTTCTCTTTGACAAGAGAGTGCCACATAAGCTAAAAGGCAGGTTCTATAGGACGGTGATTCCACCCACAATGTTGTATGGCGCCAAGTGTTGGCCGACTAAAAGGCGACATGTTCAACGGATGGGGGTAGCGAAAATGCACATGTTGAGATGGATGTGTGGCCACACAAGACAGGATCGAGTCCGGGATGATGATATACATGATAGAGTTGGGGTAGCACCTATCGAAGAGAAACTTGTCCAACATCGTCTGAGATGGTTTGGGCATATACATGTAGAGCACTAGAAGCTCCAGTGCATAGCGGTGGTTAAAGCGTGCAGATAATGTCAAGAGAGGTCAGGGTAGACCAAACTTGACTTGGGAGGAGTTCGTAAAGAGAGATCTGAAGGACTAGAATATCACCAAAGAACTAGCCATGGATAGGGGTGTGTAAAAGTTAGCTATCCACGTGTCAGAACCATGAGTTGGTTTTGAGATCTTATGGGTTTCAGCTCTAGCCTACCCCAACTTGTTTGGGACTAAAGGCTTTGTTGTTGTTTGTATAAGCATAATAGCTCCACCCAATCATCACGTGATTTGGCTTTATGATTCCTTTTTTCGTGCGAAACTATGGTTCCTTCTTTCAATCCCCAAGTACTCTCGATTTTCCTATTGATACATGCCAAAATATAGTTTCATGAGCAAAATCTTAGTCATATGTTAATTTAATATTTCACAATTCTTCAATATAAACAAGATCCTGGATTGAAACTTAATTTGTTATGTTTTCATTTGAAAATTTGCTGGAGTTGTTACTATAGAGTTTAATCATCGGATTTGCTAAATCTCATCTAGATGATATTTAGCTATGTCTCAACTAAATCTTGCACCGTACGATTTGTAGCTCCAAGATTCGTACTGCTTATCACGCATGAGACAGTTTCAGGATGTTGCTGCAAGGTTTGTGTTTTTACCGAAAAATGCTTTCGCCCCGCTTTATATATAAAGCACCGATCAACAAGCACCTAGTACAAACACACGCCACGCCACCGCAACACACGCACACACCCAGGGCAGGATACAAAGGCGCTGAGCGCAGCAACACCACCCCTAGCACTACTATCACGCAGAGATGAAGCTACATATGACGAACCATGCGCTCCAAGGCGGCGCCTTCAAGAAGGGAATGACACCGGCGCGCCACCACCGCCCGATCCAAGGATCAGAGTTTCCCCCGGAGCCGCATGACGGGCAATGAGAGCCGCGACGACGCCTTCAAGAAGGGAACGATCTTCGCCGCCGCCGGTCCGTCCGAAGATAGAACAGGTTTTCACCTCGGCCAAAACTCAGCGCCACCGAACGCCACACCCCGGCAACCACGCCGCCCACACGGCCATGGTGACCGGGCAGCACCAAGAAACGGGCTCTGCCCACGAGCACTGCGCAACCACCACCAGGGCCGCCGCCCCAGCATCCAAGACCTCAACACCACCTCACCCGAGACCCGTCGCACCCCAACGAAAGAGACGAGCGGAAAGGTCCCACCTTTCGCACCCCTGGGCGACCCCTAGCGTCGAGACCCAATAGGTCGGCCAAAACTGGCATCCACCGACCCGTCCTGCTGCCCCGAGCGCGAGACGAGCTCGGTCCTGCAGCATCGAGAGGGGGACGAGGTTAGTCCTGCTGCACCGTGCGCGAGACGAGCTCGGTCCTGCTGCATCGGGCGCGGGACGAGCTCAGTCCTGCAGCACCGGGGCGCGAGACGAGCGGTGGACCGCAGCTGGGAGAGGACCAGCCCATTGATGGGATTATCGCCCGGGCGACGAGGAGATGGGGTGAAGGTCGAGACAGCCCGACCGCAGACGAGCCGACGCCGGAGAAGCCGGCCGCTGCCGCGGACAGATCCGTCGAGCTACCGTGGAGCCGCCACGACACCGGGAGGCCACCACCGAGACCTCCCCAAGCCGCCGCCCACGGCCGGAGCAGCGGCCACGCCTGGCCGCTGCCCTACCCGCGCCGCCCGTCGAACTCCAAGCGCCGGAGCCGCCGGGCACGCACCACCGGAGCCACGCGCCGCCGGCCGGCCCCCAACGCCAGATCCGGCCGGATCCGGCAAGAGACCGGCCAGCGCGCCACCTCCCGGGACGGGAGCATCGCAGCCGTCCCGCCGCGCGCAGAACGAAGGGAGCCGGAGCGCCGCCACCAGCAGGCCACCCCGTTGCCCCGCGAGACCGCCGCCGCGCCACTGGACCCCGCGGACGTCCAGCGCCGCCACTCGAAGGGGCCGCCCCGCGCCGGCGCCCACAAGCGGAGGGGGAAGAAGGGCCCCGCCGCCGCCGTGCCCACCGGGCTTTGCCCGACGGAGCTCGCCGGCGGCGGCGCGGGGGGAGGGGGAGGGACGCGGCGGCTAGAGATCCCCCCGGGCGCGCGCGGGCGCGCCGCGAGAGGGGAGGGGAGGAGGGGGGGAGGGGGGAGCGGGGCGGGCCGGAGGGGAGGGGAGGAGGGGGGAGAGCTAGGCCGCCGCCGGCGGCGGCGGGGAAGGGAACCCTAGCGGGGGTCGTGGGGGCGTTTGTGTTTTTTGCCTGGGCCACCATTGGGTTTTGATTCGTTTTGATGTCTTTCTTTAATGGGCTGGGTGGACATTTACCTATCTGGACCATTGCATTTTTTGGTTGCCTGCGTATGCATTCTTTTTTCTGTTTGTTTTGTTTTCCTTGAAAATGTGAGAGAGTAAAAAAAAAGTGAGAACCAGAACCACTTTCCATGCCCCGTGAAGCCCTTGACCCATCCTCTAATCACATTCTCCGATCCAGTTGCGTGTCTACTCTCAACACAAAATTTGTCCAGATTTTTTGTGCCTGTGTATTTTCTTGTGTTTCTTTGTGCAGCCCAATCCAAATGGTCAAGGGACAAAACAAAGTAGAAGACAAAAAAACAGCCTAATTGAAATACAAGCACGCATCGAACCAGCCCAATTGGAACGCACGCACGAATCAAGAGGAACAAAAAAAGCAGTGGCAAAGACAAAGGCCTAGGGGAGGCCATGGGAGTTGCGGCTTTATATATAGAGCGGGGGGTAAGCCTGTTTCGTGAGTCGGGAACGGGGACTACAAAACAGTGATGATATCATATTAGATGTGTTATGTCACATCTAGATGAGCCTTAAACAGACCCTTTAATTATTATTTTCCTTCTAAAGAAGTGTTTGTATGCTTATAATTCTTAACTCATAATGTCTGATTCAGCATGAGGGCTAATCCTAGTGATCTTTAAATAATCAATAGCATATAAAAGAACAATCGGTTGGTGGCTTTGTTCCAGATTTAATAGCACCGGGGTTTAAACAAACCTATTTGAATCACTGATGTCCTGTTATATTTTAGAAATGTTTTAAATACCAAAAAAAAACCTGAACTAGAAACGATGTTTGCACACACCTGTGAATATCTTGAATGCCTCAGGCATTTGTCTTGTTTCTGTCGCAGGAAAGGGCTGGGTATTCTTGTCCATATATAGACTTGCGTCAACAATAAGTTTTTCAAACCTTTCATGCCTGAAAGGGCCAAGGAAAATGTTTAGGGAACGAAACAGGATATAGCGAGCTACATTCTAGAAATTTTCCTGCTTACAGAACTCACTCTTTCCATCCGAGGTTACTTGTGTGATCAATAAAGTTGAGGTGCCTTGGTACAGAAGAAAATGCATAAAAGAGATCTGCATTTAAACAAAAAAGTTGCTTTAAATCATTAAAACAAAGTGAAAGGGATGATCAATAAGTTAACTAGAGAAAACAGTAACCCCCCCCCCCCCCCCCCCCCCCCAATTGGGCACTCGCCAAAAATATAAACAAACAAACAATATCCCTATTAAACAAACAAATCAACAATATATGCCAAGAAGCTCTATATATGTTGTCTTCATTAGTGGACATTTGTTGGTTGTGTGCAGAGAATGGCATTTGTCATTTTTTTTCAGGTTTTTATATAAAGGAAAATGTGTACACTCCTACTGAGGGGCAGCAAGCAACAATATTTTTCACCATAACCTGATGGTATAAAATCAAACGAGAAATCACTTGCAACGCCTCCGGCCTTGCGCAGTGTGACTGACCACATGGACCCGCGCATGCTTGTGATGAGTGGGATGTAAGGCATCCCATGGGTAGCGCACTAAGCCCTGTTACGCATTACCCTTCTTGAAAGGAGTTCTTTCATTTGTGGAATATAGACTCTTACGGATGAGTTACACCCGTAAGAGTGAGCCCGTAAGTCAAGCATTATTGGTATACTGTACTCCCTCCGTTTCTTTTTACTCCGCATATAAGATTTTCCTTGAGTCAAAGTTTGTAAACTTTGCCTAAGTTTATATTAAAATATATCAACATCTACAATACAAAAGATATACAATGTGAAAATGATGCATATAATAATATTGAATTTATATTATAAATATTGATGTATTTATCCTACAATTTTGGTCAAACTTTATAAAGTTTGACATAACACAAAACTTATATGCAAAGGAAAAAGCGGTGGGAGTATTAAATAAGGCTCTAACCATTCTGACTAACCTCAATCCTCTTAAAATACAGTGCCACTGGCAATCTGTCATATCAAATGAAAGTGCTTTATGTGACGTTTGAGCAATATCCCAATGATAGCTCTTGCTGATTATCAAATTTCAGAAGCACACATGAGTTGCCCGACTTGGTAGGTTGTTGCAGAATTGATTAAGCAAGTATAGTACCACGGAGTACGGACAACTATCCGTAGAAGACCGTTCGAACAATTCAGAACAAAAACATACTGCAACGCCCTTGAGGATGGTACTGAAATTGGCACAGCTGGAAACAGAGTTGTACAAAGGTGCAGCTAGTAGCTAACCGTTTCAAGGACTAACAGCACGATCAAATTCAAATGTGAGATTTTAGACTGATTCATAGCTTGTAATGTCAGGCAACAACAACCAAAGAAAAGCTATGTCAGCCGCCCCAGCTCAATGGTAACTTGTGTACAATCAAGTCGTACTCGCAAGAAAGAAATCCATCTCATGAGTCTTGAGAGGCAAGCAATGGATCACATCGCAAATTCGCAATCATAACCATCCACGAAAACCAAATACACCTTTTTTTTATAACTAATTCCATGTATATCCAAGAACATAGAAAATTAATTAAACATAAGGAAGAGCATACATCAGAAGAGTGATTGCTAGAAGTATCTTACCGTCCTGCGTGACGAGAGGATAGTCCCAGGAGCTGAGCGTGACGAACCAGTCCCAGTCAGCCCCAATCCTGAGCAGCACGGCGGCGCCGTGCAGCGCCGCGGCGAGCACCGAGGAGCCAGTCCTGTCTACCGCGTAGCTCTCCCCTACCACGTCGACGTTTGAGAAGTCCCTCCACGCCGCCTCGTCCCGCGCAGCGGCGGCCAGCTCCGTCCGCTCGTCCCGCGACGCCCCCGCGTCCAGGTGCAGCAGGTACCGGTTCCTCGGGTGGTACACCGCCCTGAGCAGCCTGAGGACCCTGCGGCCCTCTCCGCCCGTGCCGGATATCCAGTACGCGAACGAGGGCGGGCTCCCGGGACCCCTCGCCACGAGCGGCGGCCCTGGCTGGACGCCCGCGCGGGGATAGGCGAGCCCGTACGGGGAGGCGCAGAAGAGCACCAGCAGCGCCGCCGCGGCCAGCGCGGCGGCCGCGATGGCCGGCGGCAAGCGGCGCGACCTCATTGCACCGAGTTTCATGTTTTGGGAGGTTTGACCCGCGCGGCCGGCGTCATGAGGTGTACGGAACTGGAAGCGCGGTAATGAGTGGTCAGGGGAGAGCGTGCCCGTTACGGCGGCGGCGAGGTAGTCGTCGTCGACTAGTGCGTGGTTCGGAATTGGATGCTTGGACTGAGGGACGGGGACAGGAGGAGAGAGTTTAAAAAAGTTAGGCGGCACGGCACGGGCGCAAGGTGGCGTCGTGGGCCGAAAGGTCTAGAAGAAGGTGCGGTGCGGTGGTGGGAAGTTACCAGTTGGCATTTAGTTGTGGTGGGGCCGCGGGGGTGTTTAAATGGGCGCGGCAGACGGACGGGCCGGCGTTCGGTTTGAGGGCGACACAAACCGAACCAAACGAGGTTCATCAGTGAACTCGAAATTGTAAATGAGAATCAGTCGAAGATTGGATCAGTCCCTACAAAGAGAACTAGCAGCGCGATCACACGCCCCAGAGCACCACCTCCAAATCACGCCAAAATAAATGTTTTTTTAGGAAAGGCCATCAATGGCTAGCTTTATTAATCTTAGATAATCGTTACATCGTTCACAAGCTTACTGACAAAAAGTCAGGAGGCTTATTCAACCAACTAAGAGAAAGTTTATTACAATAACTATGGCTAGCTAGCACATGCGCTGTTTGATTCAAAGATCAAAAACAATGTTTGAAGATGACCTTTCCTATAGAAGTAGTTGTGTCCACACATTCTGCAAAGATAGCTGCTGCTGAATCCCACCATCTAGATTCTCCCATGCAACAGTTTACCACTTGTAACGAGTCAGACTCTGCCTCGACCCGGTTGAAGCCCAGAGAATTTGCCAATTCGAGCCCGTCCCTCATTGCCAATGCTTCGGTTGTCACAACATCTGCAGCATACGGTATTAGCTTGCATTGGGCTGCTAGAAAATTACCTTTTTCATCTCTAATAACCGCTGCAGTTGCACCCATTCCTTCATCCTCATGAAAGGCTGCATCCACGTTAACTTTCACAAACTTTGGGTCCGGCCTGCACCACTTGTGTTGTTGATCCCCAGTAGATTTCGAGAAGGCCTTCTGGTAATTACTAGCAATTGATAATACCGACATAGGCCATCTTACCAGTGGAGGGACAATTTCATTATGAGTTATGCGGCGTCTGATCCACCAAAGATACCAGCATGAGACGGCCACAACCTGTTTAAAATTCAGATTAGGATCAAGAGGGTATGGGTTGTTCGGTAGAGTGAGTAAGAATTCCAAAATGGCCGAGCCCGAACGATCAACTGCAAGTGCATGGTTAATTGTGTCCATCATTCTCAAACGATGCCACATTTCCTTTGCATGTGTGCATGTGAATAGGAGATGGCGTAGATCCTCCGGTCCTTGGTGGCAGATTGGGCAGGCTCCATCAGTGCCTACATGCCTATTCATGAGTATAGACTTAAGAGGCATAATTCCATGTAGAGTCCTCCAGCAATAAATCTGAACTTTACGTGGGATATTTAGCTTCCAGAGAGTACTCCACACTTCTAACGGGGCAGATCCACCTGGGCCCAAATATGTATTTGCATGTCTTCCAAAAGTATGGATCCACTGTAACCTGTAGGCTGTTCTGACAGAGAACACACCAGTTTTGTTTGGCTGCCAGGCTATGAAGTCATCAAATGCTTGTAGATTCAAAGGGATCTGTAATATTCTAGTCACATCCACAGGAATAAAAATTGATCTAAGGAGATCTTCATCCCACTTTTCTGAAACTGGATCAATCAGTTCACTAACAGAAGATACAAGGGACTGTCCACGAGGGGTGATCACTTTCCTATCCGGGCTTGAAGGAATCCATGGATCATGCCAAATGTTCACTGACTCTCCTGTACCAATTCTCCATATGTACCCTTTTTAAAATGTTTCGAGACCCTTCAATATACTTTGCCATGTGTATGAAGCCCCCTGTTTTGGTGTTGCTTGTAATAGACTTCCATTTGGGTAATATTTAGCTTTCAACACACGAGCACAAAGGGACTCTGGATCTGTGATTAATCTCCAACATTGCTTAGCCAACATAGCCAAGTTGAATGAGTAAAGATCTCGAAACCCCATACCTCCTTCACTTTTTGGGAAGCATAATTTCCACCATGAATACCAGTGCATTATTTTATTGTCCTCAACATCACCCCACCAGAACTGAGCAATGACATCTGTAATTTCCTTGCAAACACCTTTAGGGATACAAAAAACTGACATAGCAAAAACAGGAATGGCTAGTGCCACTGCCTTAAGAAGAATTTCTTTACCTCCAGTAGATAGTTGCTTCTCCATCCAACCAATAAGTCTAGCTCTTATTCTCTCGCGGAAGTGTTTAAAACAGTCACTCCGGTCTGCCCCTACCATAGCTGGTAGTCCAAGATATTTATCTGAAAGAGCCTCGGTATCAATATGCAAAATTTGGCAAACCTCAGTTCTTGTAACCACAGTTGTATTTGGACTGAAAAGTATGCTGGATTTTGCCAGGCTAACCATCTGTCCTGAACTTTGGCAATAGGTATCTAATACATGTTGTAAGGAAGTTGCATTTAACACATCTGCGCCCATGAGAATTAGAGAATCGTCAGCAAATAAAAGGTGTGATACTGACGGTGCATTTCTACACACTCTAATCCCATCCATGCCACCAACTTCTTCTTCATACTGCAACATACTAGATAAACCTTCTGCACACAAGAGGAAAAGATAGGGGGAGAGGGGTGGTTCTGCTGCTGTGGTAATGCCGGGATGCCCATGAAAATTACTTGGGGAGTTCTGCAATTGTGGTTCAGGGAGTGGATGATCCCATTATTTGAGAAACAATGGCTTGTAGAGAAGCATTGTGTGCAGCCAAAGATCTCCTTCTGCAGCAATTCGTGGTGGCATCTGATGCTAAGCAGGTGATTAATGATATCAAGCAGGGCAACCAAGGAAAACACGCAGCAATCATTAGAGAAATTAAAGCTCGTAGTACTTCCTTTTACCCAAAAAGGGTTTCCCCGCTTTATATTATAAAGCAACCAACAACGATCACATAGCAGCAGTTGGGGCGAACAACACATCAAGCTCAAAAGAAATGAGAAAGAAAGAAAAAGAGAACAAATGCCAACAACGACAGCACGACAAAGTGTGGATGACCCGCCACCACTGCGCCCACCAGATTTGTCCCACCACCGTCCAAGGCTGCGCACCGCCGCATACCAAACAACACCTCCAAGAAGGAATTCGACGCCGACGACGCTACTGCCCGGATGGGTCCTCGGGTTTCCCCCCATGCGGAGGGGAGTGGGGGATGGGCACCACCGACAGCCTTCAGGAAGGAATGGCGGCACCCGCAGGCGTCACCGTGTCGGTGCTGGAAGAACCGGCAGGGATTTCTCCCGCATCCCAAACTCCACTGCCCAACCGATACGGAGCCCACCAGCCAATCTGCTGCCACTAGCATGCGCTGCCGCGGTCTTGATACCCCCCCTACGCCGCCGCACCGAGATCACCACCATGAGGCCGAGAAGATGGAGAGAGGAGCACCAGGAATCGGGAGCGGCAGCACCGGAGCCGTGTGGGGGTGGGGGACCGCCTCCACCACCGTCGTGCGGAAGGCCTGTGCCTCCACCACCGTTCTGGCCGCCGTCCGGACGCGGCAGCTGGGCATACCAGGCCACCCCTGGCCCGGCCAGGAACAAATCGGGCCACAAAGCCCCGGCCACCACACTGCAGCAGGCCGACGCCAGCGCTGCCACCACCCACCAGCCCAACACCTCTCATCTGCCTCCTAGAGGCCACGCAGACGACTCGCGTTGCCAGCGGCCCGCCCAGACCCAGATAGGGCTCAAAGGGCCTAGATCTGGGCCGAGCGGGCGCCGCCAGATTGCGCCGCCGTGCCACCCCGCCGCCAATGGCAGCGTGGCTGCCCAGCAGATCTCCCGTGCCCGCGACAGGACGCCCCGCCACCGTGCCAGACCGCCGCCGCCTTATACGTCTCTAATGTATCTATAATTTTTTATTGTTCCATGTTGTTATATGATCAATCTTGGATGTTTTATATACATTACTAGCAACTTTATATCATTTTTGGGACTAACCTATTAACTTAGTGCCCAGTGTCAGTTGCTATTTTTTGCTTGTTTTTTACTTTGCAGAATATCAATACCGAAGGAAGTCCAAATGCCACGAAACTTTTTTGAGATTTTTTTTTGGCAAGAAGAGACCCTGAAAGCTTCTAGAGGCCACGAGAAGAGGCCCGAGGGGCCCACTAGGCACCAGGGCGCGCCAGAGGCCTCAGGTGCCTCCTGGTGGGTAGTGGGGCCCTCGGGCACCGCCTTGACCTACCTCCGCCTCTATAAATACTCTAAAATCCCAAAAACCCTAGGGGAGTCGACGAAACACTTTTTCCGCCGCCGCAAGTTCCAGAACCACGAGATCCAATCTAGAGGTCTTTTCCGGCACTCTGCCGGAGGGGGCAACGATCACGGAGGGGTTCTTCATCATCCTTGTTGCCGCTCCGATGATGCGTGAGTAGTTTACCACAGACCTACGGGTCTGTAGTTAGTAGCTAGATGGCTTCTTCTCTTTTTTTGATCTTCAATACAATGTTCTCCTTGATGTTCTTGGAGAACTATTTGATGTAACTCTTTTTTGGGTGTGTTTGTTGGGATCCGATGAATTGTGAGTTTATGATCAGATCTATCCATGAATATTATTTGAGTCTTCTCTTAACTCTTTTATGCATGATTGTTATAGTCTCATATTTCTTATCCGATTTATTGGTTTGGTTTGGCCAACTAGATTGATTTATCTTGCCATGGGAAGAGGTGCTTTGTGATGGGTTCGATCTTGCGGTGCTCAATCTCAGTGACATAAAGGGACATGACACGCATGTATCGTTGTTATTAAGGGTAACAAGATGGGGTTTATTCATACGTGAGTTTATCTTGTCTACATCATGTCATCGTTCTTATTGCATTACTCCGTTTTTCCATGAACTTAATACACTAGATGCATGCTGGATAGCGGTCGATGTGTGGAGTAATAGTAGTAGATGCAGAATCGTTTCGGTCTACTAATCTTGGACGTGATGCCTATATACATGATCATTGCCTTGGATATCGTCATAATTATTTGCTTTTCTATCAATTGCCCAACAATAATTTCTTTACCCACAGTATGCTATTTTCTCGAGAGAAGCCTCTAGTGAAAACTATGGCCCCCGGGTCTATTTCCTATCATATATTAAAACCAAAATACCTTGCTGCAATTTCCTTTTATTTATTTTATTTTGTATTTTTGTTAGATCTATTTATCAAAACATATACAATTTAATCTATCTCAATACCGTTGAGGGATTGACAACCCCTCTTACGCGTTGGGTTGCAAGCATTTGTTGTTTGTATGCAGGTGCTGTTTACATAGTGTTGCTTGGTTCTCCTACTGGATTGATAACCTTGGTTTCATAACTGAGGGAAATACTTACCTCTGTTGTGCTACATCATCCTCTCCTCTTCGGGGAAATACCAACGCTGATTACAAGCATCACCGCCTAAGTGCACCCCATGGCGCCACGCCGCCCCGCGTCGGCACATCACGGAGAGGGGAACGTCAGGTGCCGCCGATGCCGCCCGGGCCAGGCCCGGCACTGGATGCCAACAACGGCAGCAGGATGGAAGGGGTGGGGAGGGCTCTAGAGAGAAGGTGCCAGGGGCACGGCCGGTCGCTTGTGGGGGCGACATAGTCGCGAGAGGGAAAGGGAAAGGGGGAAAGGGGGACTCTCAAGCATAGATTACTAAATTGTATTTGTGATGATATAGATCTAAGATAGAACTAGTAATGTAGAAAGTAGAACTAGTAATGTAGAAGCTCATAGCTTAGCTAGAATCTAGCTCATGGGCATCATGTGTGGTTTGGCCAACCTCATGACGAAAATGTTATTCGCATATTTTGTGGTTTATGATCAATAAAGAGTAGGCTGTTTCCCTAAAAAAACAACTACTCAACCCCTAAAAAAACTACTCAGAGTACTTTATAGATTCGCTACAGATAATATTTTAGTGGTTCACGGTTGTTTTCATACAATCAAAAATAAAAGAGAAGGCAAAGAGGGTTTCTCCGCTATAAATCTCAATATGCACAAAGGTTATGACCGATTTGAGTGGCCTTTTCTCAAGGAGATTATGCTGGGACTAGCCTTCCATGAGAATTGGGTAAATTTCACTATGCAATGCAGTGTCAATTGTTGAATATCGAGTTCGGTTTAATGCGGAGGAAAGTGAGGGTTTTAAGCCTACAAGGGGGTTAAGATAGGGAGATTCATTGTCACCTTACCTATTCTTGTTATGCACAGAGGGGTTAACTGCTCTCCTAACACATGCAGAGGAAGATGAAAATATTTCAAGAGTGAAAGTCTGCAGGGATGGCCCACCCATTACTAACCTTCTTTTTGCTGATGACTTGCTGATTCTTGTGAAAGTTAATTTGCATAATGCGGAAGCGCCGAAATCAGCTCTAGATTTATACTGTGCGGCCTTGGGGTAAATGGTTAGTGTTGATAAATCCAACATCTTTTTAGCCCTAATACGAAGGTGGAAATCAGAGAACAAATATGTACCAAGTTGAATAATGACTAAGGCGCTTAATGATAGATATTTGGGCTTGCCAACCAATGATTGACCGTATTATTAGGAAAATCAGTGGGTGGAAGGAAAAATAACTTTCTGCCGGATGTAAGGAGACCCTTCTCAAGTCTATTGTCCAAGCCATACCTACCTATGCAATGTCGGTCTTTAAAATTCCTAAAAAAATGTAAAGGAATTATTGACGCCATGACGCATTTCCGGTGGGAAGACGAGAAGAACCACAGAAGGATGCATTGAATGGTTTGGTCGAAAATGTGTGTCTCTAAGAATATTTGAGGGATGGGATTTTGTGATATTCATTATTTCAATTTGGCGATGATGGCCAAATAGGCTTGGCATCTACTTGAGAATCCTGACTCTTTATGTGCTACTATTCTGATGGCTAAATACTATCCTCATGGCGATTTGTTAAATACTAAGTTAAAGAAGGGCTCCTCTTTTACGTGGCAAAGTATTATGGCAGGTCTCTAAGACATGGTCATATTTGGCGAGTGGAGAATGGCTAGAACATCAATATTTGGGAAGACGCTTGGATTTCAAATTGCGCCACTAGGAAAGTTGTTACTTTGAAGGGGGGGAGTTGTTATCTAAGGTGGGGGTTCTAATCGATCCTGTCTCGAATAACTGAGATGAAGACCTGATGACACACTCTGTGGCCCATTATTGTACAAAGGGTACTCGCAATCGCACTCTCGCAACATGATATGCTAGATTTCGTTCCTTGGAGCTACACGAAAAATAGTATGTTTTCGGTTCGGCCTGCCAGTTTAGTGGAATGGGACTAGCAACATGGAAATAAACTAAGGCATGCCAATGGGATGGGACGAACCACATCTAACCCTCTTTGGAGCAGGTTATGGAAATTATCGTACCCGGCAAACTTTAAAATATATACCTGGCATACGCAACATGGCACTCTCCCATGTCGTGTTACGCTTGTAAACACACATATGAAAATCTCGATGATTTGTCCTACTTGCTCTGCTAGTCCAGAAGATACGAAGCACCTGCTATTTCTCTGCAAGAAATCCAGGGAGGTTTGGAAAAGGTTGGGGATGGATGTTATTATTGATAGAGCCTGTGAGATTGATCGTGCTGGCGAGGCGGTGTTGGAGTAGTTACTTCTTCTGCCATAACAATAATTGTGTATTATGGGTTATCAGAATGTGCATGAAATGATCGCTATCTCAACCTGGTATTTGTGGTAGGAGAGACAGAAACTGGCGGACAAGGAGACAACTCAGGATGCATATCAGATTACTATGGGGATACTAGATCGTACGCTTCCTCTCCAAAGGTCCCTATGAAAACAGGGGATGGTCTTGCCCTCTAGTGGGTTTTGTTAAACTTAATGTTGATGCTTCTTTTGACCATGATCTACTTAGGGGTATGATAGGGGCAATCTTAAGAGATCACAAAGGCAGATTTATTGCAAGGGATGGGAAGATAGATTGATGCGCAGATATACTGACGGCAGAAGCCTTGGCCCTCAAATTTGGTCTATTGCTTTCGCAAAGAACATGATGTAACGGTCTTATTATCAATTCAGACAATCTGGAGGTGATTGATACTATGAAGGACGGAAGACGGATGACAGGT
Source organism: Thinopyrum elongatum (assembly GCA_011799875.1). Taxonomy (NCBI): domain Eukaryota; kingdom Viridiplantae; phylum Streptophyta; class Magnoliopsida; order Poales; family Poaceae; genus Thinopyrum; species Thinopyrum elongatum. The sequence goes on from CM022298.1 coordinate 388,321,105, forward strand.
GCGGCGGCGAACATCTTTGATGATTGTTTTTATTTTTCTTGTGACTTTCCTATTGCTAGGTTCGAACACTGTCACAGAGAAGTAAGGAAAGTTGCTCACAAGCTCGCTAGATTAGCTAGATCTACTTTGATTTATGATTGGTTTGAGGAGCCATTAAATGAAATTGTACCGATGCTCATAAACGATGTATTGGTTATTTCCAATGAATAAAGTTTTTGTTTTCTTTAAAAAAAATAGCATCAAGCATTCACGAATGTGTCCGTGGACAACAGTTGAGGTGTCGGTCATTTCACCCCGGACATCTAATGGCTCCACGGATAAAATATAAATGCAGCTGAAGTTTAAGAAACATAGACGAAATTTAAGCAAATTTCACATATTACATGCAAACAGGCGGTATTTAGCAAGTTCACACTAAATTAAAAAAACTAAACTACTTGAGGTATCAAAGAGTGACCTCGTAGGTATCACCCCTCAGGCCGCCACACCTCCGCCATCGTCCGCATCATCTTAATCATCATCCGATCCATCATCGCCATCGTCCTTTATAGTAGCTGAAGGGCCGCTAGGCATCATGGCATCCTTGATCGGCCCGCATCACGTGCTCATGGCGTAACTGCTCGGCCACCTCCGCCTGGTGGCGATGATCGGCCACACCCACGGACTCTGCCTTCTGCTACCCGTCGTTTACTTGGAGCCAAGCCAGGTACTCAGACTCGACAAGCCCCACTTGCAGGAGATGGTTATTGAGCCGATGGTGGCGGGTGATGGTCTACTGGGTGGTCTGATGACCTGCAAGTGCATAGGGCTATCTAGCAATTTCATGATAAGTAAGTGTCGAATCCCATAGGGAGTGAATAGGAAGACACTACCAACCCCGCAGCTATGTAGTCTGCACAGCTACGTTCGCACCCAAACCGTAGTTTGGAAATAGTCTATTCTATCGGTTGCTAGGAAAACAAGGATAAAAGGGGTTTCAACTAAACTACAAGTTAGAACGCGGAAATAAACTAAGTTAATAAAAGGGGGTTTGTAACTGTAGGATTGAATAGAGAGAAAGGCGGTGTCTAGGCGGTTTCAGTCTCACTAGTACTAGAGGGGCACCTTAGTGGTAGCGGAATACTAGTAACATATACGTGCAAGTGATTAAAAGATCACAAGAAAGGACGTCTCCCAACATTACGTGCAACGCGAGCAAATACTAGATCATGCTACAGAGACTAATTTTGCATACTAGATCATACCTCAACCTAGAACCGGATCAATCACTCAAACATAGATGAATAGACACACAAAGAGGAATGATTCATTGATGTCATCAACATGTTCAATCTTACAAATTACAGTTGAGGTTGGAGCTGAAGAGGCAGATGAACATAGACACCAGCATGCATGGCCTAGCCAGGACCGACGCCCGGTGACGGTGGTGGTGATGGTGGGGCCGCCTCCTCCTTACGTGGCATGGTGGAGCTATGGAGGGAGAGGCCTTCCCCAAGGGGGAGAGCCTACCGGTGGCTGCTCGGAGTTGTAGTGGATGATGATGGCTTAAGATGGCGGCTAGGGTTGGAGGTGTTTATATAAGAGGCCTTCTCGTGTCTCCTCTATTGATGTAGATCCTCCTCCTCCATCCAAGGGCTCAAGATGAGCCTTATCCTCTCTCAATCCCTTATTTAAGAGCCAAGGATCCCGTGGTAATAATTGGGGACAAAATCGGTGAAGAATCCCGTCTGGAAGGGCAACTTTTGGAGCTGTGTGCACGTCATACGACCAGCTACAGTCGCATGAAATGTCGTCTTTTGTTCTGACCTTCTCCGGTAAAACGGCCACCACTTTTCATATGAACTCGGAATTTGACGTTCTTGGGCTCATTGGATTCATATGAATGACACCGATCCATTCCTGGTCTTAGATATTGATTTGGATCACTTTGGAGAAATCACCTTTTACGACCTTCGGAATGGCCAAGTCTGGCCCCTAGGTGACTCCATACTGAACCCCTCCTGGGTCCTTTCATCGTGCTTGGTCCTAGGTTGCTCCAGAACACCTGTAGACACAAGAAAACACAAACAAAACTAATAAAAACCAAATAAAATACTAAATGTGCAATGCTCACAAGAAAAAGTGTAAATACTGGTAATCATGCATAATGGACAACTGTTTGGTTCAATGGGACATAATATATGAAGACAACATGTAACAAATGAGCTCTAAAAAACATAAAATATAGAGCCATGAACCTCCCCATGCTTAAACCTTGCTCGTCCTCGAGTAAGAAGGTTTACTACCAAAAGCTTGCCGCTACCAACTCTGAAGCTTACATATTGAACCAAACCCCAAAAGTGATATCCATGTTCATCGTGCAAGCATGAAAAAGTTAACCAGCAAGGGAGTAATACGAGTTATTCTCTTAGTTCCATTGCCATGGAGGTCAAGAAAGAGGAAAAAATGTGGAGCCCAAATACCCATTGCCAAAGTTTTAGAGATAAGGTCAATATTATGTTAGGAACAAAGCAATGACAATCAAAGACAAAAGAAATCATGCATTAGCGACCGCTTTAAAAAACACCAACCCGAGGCATACCAGGTCCAATAGCAAGATCGTCTATCTACGTTATTCAACCGCTCAACTACCTATGCAGCACTGAGCGCAAGCCTATGCCTCACACTTAAGGAAAAATAGAATAAATAATTGGGGTTTATAGAAGTCAAAAACAAAGAAAGTCTTGCATTAGAGCAACTAGCCACTAGGCTATGGAGAAGGCCTTATGATCGATGTCAATGCAAGGAGTAGGGATTGCCATGCACCTAGGATGCACATAGAGCTATGAATATGTGGAAGCTCTCATATGGACTAAGTGGGGGTGAATCCAACTTGCTTGCTCATGAAGACCTCGAGCTTTTGAGGATGCTCGTCATCGAAATATATAAGCGAAGTTCTATAGTGTAAATTCCCCACTAGTATGAAACATAAAGCTCATGAAACTTTCTACTTTACAATGCATTAAGTGGTACCACTTTGAAGAACAAGTGTATCCTAAAAAGGATAATGGTGTTGCTCCCTCTCTCTTGCACACCTATTTGTTTTCCCCTTTTTTCTTTTTTTTCTTTTTTTTGTGGCACCTCCATGGTGCATCTTTTATTTTGTCTCTCTGTTTTTTCTATAAAAAAATTGTAGGAGCAACACCTTACAATGATGAACAATACACTTTACAATGACGCACCTCAACTGAATGTAATCATAACTCAAAGCTGAAAACACGAGATAAACTCTATATGATGAATGCCTCTGGTAGTGTACCAGTATGTGCAATGATCCGGCGTAGCATAGACATAAAAAATGGACAAGCCATGAAAATGTCGAGCTAGCCATACTATGATCATGCAAGGCAACTTAAAAACATGTCTCTAATTGATACATCTCCATCGTGTCTACTTTTCCAAACACTTTTGCTCTTGTTTTGGACTCTAATTTGCATGATTTGAATGGAACTAACCCGGAGTGACGCTGTTTTCAGCAGAATTACCATGGTGTTGTTTTTGTGCAGAAATCAAAGTTCTCGGATTGACATGAAAATTTACGGAGAATTTTTGTGAAATATATAAAAAATACTGGCGGAAAAAGATACCAGAGTGGGGCCACCCAGGAGCCACAAGCTCAGGGGGCACGCCTGGTGAGCTTGTGGGCCCCCTGAACCTCCGGCAACCCTAACTCCAACTCCATATATACCTATTCGCCAAGAAAAAAAATTGGAGAGAAGGATTCATCGCGTTTTATGATACGGAGCCGCCGCCACCTCCTGTTCTTCATCGGGAGGGTTGATCTGGAGTCTGTTCGGGGCTCCAGAGGGTGGAATCCGTCGCCATCGTCATCAACAACCTTCCTTCACCGCCAATTTCATGAAGCTCACCGCCGGGAGTGAGTAATTCCTTCGTAGGCTTGCTGGATGGTGATGGGTTGGATGGGATTTATCATTTAATCGAGTTAGTTTTGTTAGGGCTTGATCCCTAGTATCCACTATGTTCTGAGATTGATGTTGCTATGACTTTGCTATGCTTAATGCTTGTCACTAGGGCTCGAGTGCCATGATTTCAGATCTGAACCTATTATGTTTTCATGAATATATTTGTGTTCTTGATCCTATCATGCAAGTTATACGCACCTATTACGAGTTATGATCCGCATACCCCAAGGTGACAATAAGTGGGATTCTTTCTGGTGATTACCGTAGTTTGAGTTCATGTATTCACTAAGTGCTAATGCTTTGTTCCAGTTCTCTATTAAAAGGAGGCCTTAATGTCCCTTAGTTTCCTTGTGGACCCCGCTGCCACGAGAGGATAGGACAAAAGATTTCATGCAAGTTCTTTTTCATAAGCAGGTACGACTATATACGGAATACATGCCTACATTACATTGATGAATTGGAGCTAGTTATGTGTCGCCCTAGGTTATGACTGCTACATGATGAATATTATGCAACACAATTATCCATCGCTGATACAATGCCTACGAGCTTTTCATATATTGACCTTTGCTAAGTTACTTTCGCCGTTGCTACTGTTACAATCACTATAAAACTGCTACTGTTACTATTGCCACTGTTACCGTTACTATCATCCTATTTTGCTACTGATTATCTTGTTACAGATATTAAGTCTTTTAGGTGTGGTTGAATTGACAACTCAACTGCTAATACTTGTGAATATTCTTTGGCTCCCCTTGTGTCGAATCAATAAATTTGGGTTGAATACTATACCCTCGAAAACTGTTGCGATCCCCTATACTTGTGGGTTATCACTAATCATGTAATGTAAAATGATGGTAGTACATGGCGATATGTTCGGAATGGCTATGAAAATGCCATGTAGATAGGTATGGTGGTTGTTTTGTGGAGATTAGGTGTTTTATGTGTAAGAGAACAAGAAAAAGTCCTCCCACGGGTTTGGATGTACCTGTGAAGTATGCCCCAAGTCGCAATGTGAGAGTGGGCAATGCACGATACCATAGAGGCAAGCAATAAAAGATGAACAAAATTGCAAAGGCTTTGAGCTTGGGCACTTGTAACCCTAGCCCTCACCCATCTATATAAGGGGAGGTAGGGGCCTCCCAAGTCGGCATCTATCATCTCCGCATCTCTCCACGAGAGAAACACAATCAATACAATCTAACATGCAGGATGTAGGGTATTATGTCACCACGATGGCCTGAACCTGGGTAAAATATGTGTCCTGTGCGTAACCTAATCTAATCCTCTATGCGCTCCGCCCCATGAGGAACCCTGTGTAGGGATCTGACGGGATTTTCCTCCGTCAGTTGACACGCCAGGTAGGGGCTGGTGTTCATAGATAGTATATTCAGATGGCATGCTTCATCAAAATCAACTTCGATCTCAATCGTGATCATGGAGAATCGTCCATGGAGGTCGAGGGCTCAACATCAACATAGCCTCTGCGCGACCTGCAGAATTTTCTGGCCAGCAGTTTCATTTTTGTTGTCCCTGCATCCTCGAGCATCATTTTGACGTTTCCTTTAGAGGGATTGTGCATAATTACATCTACAATAAGCTTGTAATTTTTTTAGTGCAATCCGATGTACGAGTCTCAGGCAATCTCCGAAATACTGAGACCCTAACAAATTTGGACGGGAATCCGCACGAGCTCCGAAGAACGCGTGTAGCGGCCAAGTCCAACGTCCTTTGGAAGATCCAACCATTGATCCCATGTGGATTAGTGTTGCAAACAACCAATCAAAATTTCATCTGACCTGACCGTTCAAACTCCGGAACGAGCCCAATGAGTGGATCAAGGTATGCATCTGTTTTCTGCGTGAAAATAGATCCGACCCGAGTTCATCTTTCTTCATGAACAAGCTATCCAACATTATCGCGTGGAGACCTTCACCACCCAGAGACCTTCATCACGGAGACCTACATCACACAGAGACCTTCTACACTGCGGACCTCCACTACATGCACCTCCATGGTGCAAACCTCCGCCGCGGACCTCCATGGCGTAGACCTTTACCGCCGCGGACCTCCACGGCGGGGACCTCCATGGTGTAGACCTCCTCCTCCGCAGAACTCCATGGTGCAGACCTCTACCATGGACCTCCATGGCGTAGAACTTTACCGTCGCGAACCTCCATGGCGTAGACCTTTACCGCCGTAGACCTCCATGGCACGGACCTCCATGGCATAAACCTCCTCCGCGGTGGACCTCCATGGTGCGGACCTCCATCGAACGGATCTCCATCACGTGGATCTTCATCGCTCGGACTTCCTCGACTGGAGGTCTCACCGTTGGCCTCCTCGTGCCGACCTCATTTTCATCGCGGACCTCCTCGGTGGGAGGTCTCAGCGTCGGCCTCCTCGCGCCAACCTCATCTTCATCATGTGGACCTCTTCTGATGGAGGTCTCACCATCGGCCTCCTTGCGCCGACCTCATCTTCATCGCGCGGACCTCCTCTGCTAGAGGTCTCACCATCAGCCTCCTTGCGCCGACCTCATTGCCTGGTGGACCTCCTCTGTCGTAGGTCTAACTGTCAGCCTCCTCATGCCGATTTCATCTCCCGATGGACCTCCTCAGCCAAAGGTCTCACCACGCGAGCTCCATCGCGTGGCCATCGATCTACAAACCTCACCATAACTGGCTCGAGGGCTCTGCTGTTGGAAATTTGCCCTAGAGGCAATAATATTTGTATTATTATATTTCCATATACATAATTAAAGAGTTTATATTCTATGCTATAACTGCTATGATCCTGGAATGCGTGATTTAGTGGAAAACTCATATGCACATGTGGAATGATAAATGGTTAAATAAAAGATTCCTAGTCTTGCCTCTAGGACTAGCTCAAGTGTTGTTGGTGATCACGTTTTCCGGATCTTAGGATATCGTTGAAAGTGTTAAACAATAGTCCTAAAAGAACATTAAGATTATGACATTAGGAGAACGATCATATTGAATCGACCCAAACTTGTCTATTATGAATTGAGTAATATCATCTATAATCAATTGTAATAAAATAGAGTGTTAACATGTGATTTTTCTCCTTAGACCATGAGAGCATCGTAGTCACTTATTACCATACAATGAGCTTTGGGGTTTCTCAAACTTCACATGTAACACGGTGATCATAACGACAACTTATGGGTTCATCGCAAAGTTTGACAAGGGACTAGATAGCTCAAGAGTGGGATTTGCTCCTCCGACGATGAAGAGATATTCTTAGGGACCTCTTGGTGTGACGACATCCATCATCGTATGGCCAGACAGAGGTGACTACATCATAGGGATGCTAGAACACAACAACGAGAAAAAGGAACAAAACTGGTAAAGAGGAGTAATAGTAGTAGATGCAGGTAGGAGTCGGTCTACTTGTCTCGGACGTGATGCCTATATACATGACCATTGCCTTGGATATCGTCATAACTATGCGCTTTTCTATCAATTGCCCAACAGTAATTTGTTCACCAACTGTATGCTATGTGTTCGAGAGAGAAGCCTCTAGTGAAAACTATGGCCCAGGGTCTACTTTAATCATATTACAAAAACCAAAATACCTTTCATGCAATTTTACTTCTTTTATTTTGTTTTGCAATTTATCCATCTACCTATACAAGATTTGATCCTTGCAAGTAACGAGTTCAAGGGGATTGATAACCCTCTTGACCACGTTGGGTGCAAGTATTTGCTTTTGTGTGTGTAGGTGTTGTTCACGAGGCTTTTGTAGGATCGAAAGTAGGTCTAGAGGGGGGTGATTATACTACTTGATCAAATAAAAATCTAGCCTTTTCCCAATTTTAAGTGTTGGCAGATTTTAGCAACTTAGCACAAGTCAAGCAATCAACCTACACATGCAATTCTAAGAGTGTAGCAGCGGAAAGTAAAACATTGCATATGAAGGTAAAGGGACGGGTTTGGAGAAGGCAAACGCAATGTAGACATGGAGATTTTTGGCGTGGTTCCTATAGGTGGTGCTATCATACGTCCACATTGATGGAGACTTCAACCCACGAAGGGTAACGGTTGCGCGAGTCCACGGAGGGCTCCACCCACGAAGGGTCCACGAAGAAGCAACCTTGTCTATCCCACCATGGCCATCGCCCACGAAGGACTTGCCTCACTCGGGTAGATCTTCATGAAGTAGGCGATCTCCTTGCCCTTACAAACTTCTTGGTTCAACTCCACAATCTTGTCGGAGGATCCCAAGCGACACCTACCCAATCTAGGAGACACCACTCTCCAAAAGGTAATAGATGGTGTGTTGTTGATGAACTCCTTGCTCTTGTGCTTCAAATGATAGTCTCCCCAACACTCAACTCTCTCTCATAGATTTGGCTATGGTGGAAAGATGATTTGAGTGGAAAGCAACTTGGGGAAGGCTAGAGATCGAGATTCTTGTGGTTGGATTGGAATGTCTTGGTCTCAACACATGAGTAGGTGGTTCTCTCTCAGAAAATAAGTAGTGGAAGTGTAGGCACGTTCTGATGGCTCTCTCTCGAATGGAGATGGGGGTGGAGGAGTATATATAGCCTCCACACAAAATCCAACCGTTACACACATTTGACCCAACTCGGTCAGACCGAATACAGGAACTCGGTGAGACCAATTTAGTTCAAAATGTGAACGTTAGGAATCTCGATGGGACCGATGTGCAAGGGCTAGGGCAAAACCTCATCTCGGTGTGACCGATTGCTTGAACTCGGTGAGACCGATTTCAGCAATGAGCAAACAAAGAGTTGGTCAAGCAAACTCGGTGGGACCGGTTGCTCATTTCGGTGAGATCGAAATGTTACAAAGGGAAACAGAGAGTTTGCAGGGCCATCTCGGTGAGACTGAGATCCGTATCGGTGTGACCGAATTGTCTAGGGTTTCTAGCAGTGGCTATGTCAACTGAACTCGGTGGCGCCGGATAGATCAAATCGGTGGGGCCAAGTTTGACTTTAGGTTTTGGACATATGTGGAAATGAGAAAGTGGCTGAGGGTTTTGGAGCAATATCACTAAGCACTTTGAGCAAGTAGACCATTAAGCAACACCTCATCCCCTTTTAATAGTATTGGCTTTCCTATGGACCCAATGTGATCTTGGATCACTAAAATAGAAATGAAGAATCTTGAGCTTTTGCCAATCTTTGTCCTTAGCATTTTGAGGGGTCCACCTCTCTAGTCCATGCCATGTCAATCATTGAACTTTCTGAAATATTCAACTTGAATGGATATTAGTTCAATGAGCTATATGTTGTTATGAATTACCAAAACCACTCGGGGATTAGTTACACTTTCAATCTCCCCCTTTTTGGTAATTGATGACAACATATTGATCAAAGCTTCGACAAATGATAATATGAATGAAATACATCATCGCTTTGAGAAGTATGTGATAAGCAAGAGCTCCCCCTAAATTTGTGCATTATTTAGAATTTGCTTTTGAATGCAAATGCACAATCGATTAGGATCATGGGTCACTCTTCCATGTCACATACATCTTGGTGGAGCACTCAAAATGATAAGATTTAAATAATATGCACTCATCACCAAGGGTAAACATGATTGATCATACACAAATATCATAGATATCATCATGCAAGCACACATTAAGGCATAGTATGATCAAACACATGATCACAAGAGTATCTCACGAGCATAACAAACATAGTAGCATAGGAATCAAACAAGAAAATGACCAAAGTAGCAAGAGAGGCAAATAAAACCAACAAAAGGCAAAACACTCTCTCTCTCTCGAAGCCTAATGATCTATACACTTTCTCCCCCTTTGGCAACAAGTTACCAAAAAGCTTGAAAATGCATTATGCTATGCGGCTCTCTAGGAACGATCTCCGGGAGCTTCTGAAGGGGTCTTCTGGCTGGTTGCTCCGGTGTGCGTAGATGGCGTGGAGATGAGAGCATCTGCAAATGCTTCGGCTGAGGTCTGTGGGGCTGGAGGAGTTGAAACTGGAGGTGCAATCATGGCAGTTGCTGCAGGTGCTGAAATAGAAGTCCTGGTGTCTCTGACAACTGGCACTGCTGAAGACCTTTCTGCCCTTGGCACTCTCTGAAAAGTATATGTGGTAGGTCTATCATTCCTGTCCTCAACTTCTTCCTGGAGCTTCTCCACAGTGGTCTGGATCTCTGTGACCTTCACATCTAGATCATGAAATTTTGTCTCAATGATCCTCTCAAGACTCTCTTGATTTTGAGTTAGGGTGGCCAAGCCCTTCTCAATTCTCACTGTAGCCTCAAGCAGATAACTAAGTTGATCCTGCTTGGTCTTGAGCATCACTGTAGAAGCATCTGGTGCACTGGCTACCTTTGCTGCTTTTGCAGCCTTTGCTCTCTCTCTCTCTTCTCCTGAGCTTCAACTGAAGTAGGATGTGATGCATCCATGACAACGTCGTTGTCCTCAAATTCTGGCCTCAGGGGAAGATGCTCTTTATCAAGAAGATATGTCCCGGTCCCCATCTTGGAGTTGATCAACATCTGTATGTGAGGGGCATATCCACATGATCTCTTCTGATCAGCAGCTGTTCTCTTCACAGTCTCAACAATCAAAGTCATCACTTTGAACTTCTGAGGTACATCAAACATGTGGAGCAAGTTGATTGAGTGACCACGGATCATCCTATGATCTCCTGACTTGGGCAAAATAGTGTGCCTCAATATAGTGTTGATTGTTGTCAGGCCAGCAAGCAGGAAGTAGATAGATCCAAGCTTGTGAGTCTCCAGGGCATCATCAGGAATTTCCTTGTACATATTTGCCATGGAGTTGTGATCCTTCCTAGGCTTAGCATACACATCTGTGTCATTCTCCTCTTCTTTTGGGGCATTGATCAACTTGGCCCATTATGAGATTGTAGATTGATACCTTGCACCTTCAGTCATCCAGACAATCTTTCCATCTGGGTAGAAGTGAGCAGTGGAATAAAATTGCATGATCATCTCATCATTCCACTTGGTCAACTTTTGACCAACAAACTTGTCAACTTCATTCATCCTAAAGCTCTTATGCACACCTGGGAAGTAGTCCTCATTGTCATCAATGTAATCCCAGTCAACCCATCTCATATCACACACAATGGGCTTCTTGTCTAACAAGACTATCTCATAGAAATCATGTTGTTCCTTGGTGTGGAAACGATAGTCTACAGCGGTTCTCCTCCTGGTGGCATAGGGATCAGTCTGTCTCCAAAGTCTCAGACCTGCATCCTTTCTTAGCTTCATATTTTCTGCCACAGGATGATCATCACTATGATCTGAAATCTTGGGCTTCAGCTTTCTGAGCACTAGCAGCTCTTCCTCTTCTTCAACTTCAGGCATTGGGGCCTTATTTTTCTCAGTAGCAGGGATGTTCCTGGTAGATCTCTTTGGTGCAGAAGGTTTTGGAGCTTGAGCTTGAGCTGAAGGCTTGGGGGCAGACTTGGGCTTAGATGGAGTAGCCCCAGTCCTTATGGCATCCCCATAAGCTTTTGAGTCTTTGCAGGAGGTGCAATAGGCTCTTCCTCCTCCTCCTCTTCTGAAGAATGCTTTTCAAACTCAGCCATAGGATCTACAAGTTTGCACCATGTTCCTCTTTTCCTTTCTTTCTTCTCCTTTCCAGCACCACTTGATGGCTGTGCTTGCTCTTGAGTAACAGTGGATTGCCTAGCTTTAGACATAGGAGCTCTCTTAGCAGGAGCTTTCTTGGGCATTCCAGGCTTGGTTGCAGCAGCAGCAGCATACTCCTTCTTGAGTACCTTCTTCTTGGAGGTCACCTCCTCCTCAATGACAAAGTCCTCATCCTCAAATTCAGAAATTTTCTTCTTCCTTTGCCTTGTTGCTGCCTTAGGCAAGTTGTTGGGAGTGCTTCTGCTTCCTTCATCATAACTGCTGTTGGAGGGACTAGTGCCCTCACTAAGGTTGAGCTGCCCTTCTGACTTGTTCTGGCTATCACTGCCCTCTGACATAGCTGAAACTGGCCCTGTGAATAGTTGGGTATAGATAGAGTGGATGAGCATCACAAAGTACAGCTATTTTGCAAAAATATTGAGACAAAAACTTAATTTTATTTTTCTGCAGAAAGCATTTAGGAGTTACCGATTTGACAAACTCAATGACACCGAAGCACAAACAGAGTCTAAACACATAGTTTTGGTCAGACCGAAATGCAGTTTGGTGACTCCGAGAAGCTAGGGTTTCACAGAGAAAGTGATTTCAGTCGCACCGATTAGTACACTTCGGTCAGACCGAGTTCTACTTGTGTAATGGCCAGGGCCAAATCGGTGAGACCGAGATCCTCAGATCGGTCGGTCCGAGATGAGTTTGGCGGAAACCTAACCCTAAGTTTTTGCATCAAATCTATTCTAATGGATTCTATTGGTGGATAGATTTGTCTCATACATGGGAAGAACAATGGCAATGATCTTTGTGCAAGAATCGGAATAATGGAGCGCACAAAGAGGTCAAGTCCGTACCCTAACTTGGCGACGAACTTGCTACGGCGGCAACGGCGGTGAGAATCCCATTGACGGCGGCGGAGACCAGCGGCATGGGGTCACTGGCGACGACAGCGACGATCCGGAGACCAAGGGGGCGGCAGAGCTGGGAGGCGCGGTCGAGTGTTTGGAGGAATTTCCAAATTTTCAACCCGCGGTATATATACCCAGTCACTATCGATGTGACCGAGTGGAACGACTCGGTGGCACCGAGGTGCAAAACTGCTAGCAGTTGCTGCAACTCAGTGTGACCGAATTGTTCAAATTAGTTGCACCGAGGTGAAAACCTAGATCAACTTAATGAATTCGGTGAGACCGAGCAGGAGTGAGTTGGTCTGACCGAAAGCATTATGAAGTTTTGAAAGTTAAGCCCTTGACAGATCGGTGGCTCCGAGTGTTCCTCACCCGGAGGGTCCGAATTCGACTTGTTCAAACTTTGTGATGTAGCATGAATAGAGTTTGAGACGAGAAAAAGCATAGATAGCTAGAGGGAGTACTTAGGCATTCTTGTCCATCCATTTGGCAAAAGAAAAACCAAACAATCAAAACAACAAATGGATGTCCTCGAATGGAGAAAACTATGCAACCAACATGCTCACACAATAAGATAGCAAATAAAACATGTGGCAAAGCATGCACAAACACTCTAGCATCTATCAAGCAATTGGCGATGAGTAGGTCATCTATATATGAGTATATTGACTTAGGAGTCAAATGAGAACATTTGATCATAGGTCATACTCATCGTTTAAGCACAAGTGGGGTTACCACTTTTACATAAAGCATTGTTGTGTTCACACCATTAGAGTTGCTTTAGCTCAATTCTTAGAGTAAAGCTCCCCCTAGATGTGATATCCCCCCTTAGAGGGATGAACTAACCTTGGGTTTTGTCGATGATGACTTCATGTAGGTGTTGAAGATGTGGATGCTCAATGTTGATGTAGATCATTTGGAGCAATCCATTTGAGTGAGTTGCACTTTCAATACCTACATGGGTTAGTCCCACAAGGAACATACAAGGATATCCATAGACATAGAGTGAAACACATATATGATGATGTCCATGAAAGTATTAGGTTACCTTGTCCCTTGTCTTACCAACAAGAGGGTTTGTGACTCCTTGAACTAGTGCAAGATATGGAAGTTGATTGCACTTGTCCTTGCCAAAATGAACATGAGTGAAGTATGTTGGCGTAGTCACCCTCAAGAACTCTTTAGTTCTTCTTCTTTGGGACCCACATCAACTTGATGGGAATCCTTGGAGTTGTAGTCATACTTGATGAAGTAGAACTTGATGTAGTCTTGGGAACCCACTTGACCAAGGCCTTAGGAGCTTCTTCAAATGAATCAATCTCTTCTTGAAGCTTGTCCTTGCCTTTTAGCTTGTGGTCTTGTGGTGGAAGATCATCTTGAGTTTGTGTTCCCTTGAAAGAAGTAAGATCATACTTCTCTTGTTGAGGAACAAACTTCGTCTTGGGGTATTGATCTTCTTCCCACTCAACTCCATTGGCATTGAACTTTCGTTCAAAATCAACACCTTGATTCTTCCGGTGCCTTCCTTGCTTGCGTACAATTTCCTCAAATTGCTTACTTCTGGCAAGGCTCTTGTAAACACCTTTCTCTATAATTCCCTTCAATAAGCTATTTTCTTGCTCAAGTGTAACTTGGCTAAGAGAATCATTAGTGGAATCAAGAGAACTACTAGAAGCAACAATATTGGATTTAACATGATTATTGTTACTAATAGAAGAAGAATCTTTCTTGCTCTTGTTGCTAGATTTTACTTGTGGCATATAAGTAGACAAGAGTAAATGCTTGGCAATATAAGAAGAACTTTTCTTTCGAAGATCATCATTGATTGCCTTTAAGAACCCATGTTCTTGCTCTAAATTGAGCTTCTCAAAGCGTAGCTTCTCATGAGTCTTTAAAAGCTCTCGATGATCCTCTAAAGTAGTTTCATGAGCTAACTTAAGAGTGTTTAGTTCTTTAGTTAGACACTCAATATCCTTATCATTGTCATTCGTTTCATCTTGATTAGCATGATTAATAGCAATTTCATCGTAGTTTTCATCACTAGTGTTGTCAACAAGTAAATCATCATCACCTAGCAAGTCATCTTCATCACTATTGAAATCAACATACTTGGGGTGTGATACCTTAGGGCCTTTAGCCATGAAGCATCTTCCAATTCCTTCATTTGGTGAGTCAAATATGTCGTAGGAGTTGGATGACACAAGTGCAAGACCGGCAACACCTTCATCTTGAGTATGTTCGGAGTTGGAGTGATAACTTCTCTCAGAGTAGTTGTCGGAGTCGGAACCGGATACCCATTCACCAACATGAGCTTGATGTCTTCGTCTTGTGTAGCTCTTTGATGACTTGTCTTTCCTTTCCGAATCCTTGCTTCTACGAGAGGGTCTTCATTCATAACGATCATCTCTACTCCTTCTCTCTCTTGGTGGTGATTCATCTCTTTTACTTCTTCTCTTAGGTGAATCTTCTCCTCTTGTAGGGAGCCGTACACTCATTGGAGTAGTGTCCGGGTCTTCCACAATTGTAGCAATTTTGATCACGACTAGAAGATCTTTTGTCACTGTAGGACCTTGACTTGGAACTTCTCTCTTTGCTTCTACTCTTGTAGAATTTGTTGAAGTTCTTCACCATTAAGCTCAGTTCTTCATTGAAGACTTGTTTCTCACTTGATGTTGTAGGAGCATCACATGAAGCTTTGTAAGCACCACTTGACTTGTTGTGGAGCTCTTCCTTATCCTTGAGTGACATCTCATGAGCAACAATTCTACCAATGACCTCCGTTGGCTTGAGATCTTTGTAATTGGGCATCATTTGGATCAAGGTGCACACGGTATCATACTTTCCATCAAAGGCTCTTAGGATCTTCTTGATGATGAATCTGTCGGTCATCTCTTCGCTTCCTAAGCCGGCAATCTCATTTGTGATGAGAGCAAGCCTAGAGTACATTTCAGCGACTCCTTCACCATCTTTCATTTTGAACTTGTCAAGTTGACTTTGAAGCACATCCAATTTGGATTCCTTGATGGACTCGGTACCTTCATGCATATCAACCAAAGTATCCCAAATTTCCTTTGCATTCTCAAGGCGGCTGATTTTGTTGAATTCTTCGGGGCACAATCCGTTAAAGAGAATATCGCAAGCTTGAGCATTGTATTGCAACATCTTCAATTCTTCCGCGGATGCTTCACGATCCGGTTCTCTTCCATCCTCGAAGTATTCACCTTGCAAGCCAATACGCACAATGGCCCAAATGGCAGGGTTATGACCAAGAATATGCATTTTCATCTTATGCTTCCAACTAGCAAAATTAGTACCATCAAAGTAAGGACCTCTACGGTGGTAATTTCCCTCGCTAGACGCCATACTCTCCTAGGTTGTGAAACCAACACTATGATCACCAATGCTATGGAAATCAAGGAAAATGGAGACCAAAGCTTTGATACCACTTGTAGGGTCGAAAGTAGGTCTAGAGGGGGGTGATTAGACTACTTGACCAAATAAAAATCTGGCCTTTTCCCAATTTTAAGTGTTGGCAGATTTTAGCAACTTAGCACAAGTCAAGCAATCAACCTACACATGCAATTATAAGAGTGTAGCAGCGGAAAGTAAAACATTGCATATGAAGGTAAAGGGAAGGGTTTGGAGAAGGCAAACGCAATGTAGACACGGAGATTTTTGGCGTGGTTCCAATAGGTGGTGCTATCGTACGTCCACGTTGATGGAGACTTCAACCCACGAAGGGTAACGGTTGCGCGAGTCCATGGAGGGCTCCACCCATGAAGGGTCCACGAAGAAGCAACCTTGTCTATCCCACCATGGCCATCGCCCATGAAGGACTTGCCTCACTCGGGTAGATCTTCATGAAGTAGGCGATCTCCTTGCCCTTACAAACTTCTTGGTTCAACTCCACAATCTTGTCGGAGGCTCCCAAGCGACACCTAACCAACCTAGGAGACACCACTCTCCAAAAGGTAATAGATGGTGTGTTGGTGATGAACTCCTTGCTCTTGTGCTTCAAATGATAGTCTCCCCAACACTCAACTCTCTCTCATAGATTTGGCTATGGTGGAAAGATGATTTGAGTGGAAAGCAACTTGGGGAAGGCTAGAGATCAAGATTCTTGTGGTTGGATTGGAATGTCTTGGTCTCAACACATGAGTAGGTGGTTCTCTCTCAGAAAATAAGTAGTGGAAGTGTAGGCACATTCTGATGGCTCTCTCTTGAATGGAGATGGGGGTGGAGGGGTATATATAGCCTCCACACAAAATCCAACCGTTACACACATTTGACCCAACTCGGTCAGACCGAATACAGGAACTCGGTGAGACCGATTTAGTTCAAAATGTGAATGTTAGGAATCTCGGTGGGACCGACTGGAACAACTCGGTGGGACCGATGTGCAAGGGCTAGGGCAAAACCTCATCTCGGTGTGACCGATTGCTTGAACTCGGTGAGACCGATTTCAGCAACGAACAAACAGAGAGTTGGTCAAGCAAACTCGGTGGGACCGATTGCTCATTTTGGTGAGACCGAAATGTTACAAAGGGAAATAGAGAGTTTGTAGGGCCATCTCGTTGAGACCGAGATCCGTATCGGTGTGACCGAACTGTCTAGGGTTTCTGGCAGTGGCTATGTCAACTGAACTCGGTGGCGCCGGATAGATCAAATCGGTGGGGCCGAGTTTGACTTTAGGTTTTGGACATATGTGGAAATGAGAAAGGGGCTGAGGGTTTTCGAGCAATATCACTAATCACTTTGAGCAAGTAGACCATTAAGCAACACCTCATCCCCTTTTAATAGTATTGGCTTTCCTATGGGCTCAATGTGATCTTGGATCACTAAAATAGAAATGAAGAGTCTTGAGCTTTTGCCAATCTTTGTCCTTAGCATTTTGAGGGGTCCACATCTCTAGTCCATGCCATGCCAATCATTGAACTTTCTGAAATATTCAACTTGAATGGATATTAGTTCAATGAGCTATATGTTGTTATGAATTACCAAAACCACCCGGGGATTAGTTACACTTTCAGCTTTGCGTGATTCTCCTATTGGTTCGATAAACCTTGGTTGTCACTGAGGGAAATACTTATCTCTATTATACTGCATCTCCCCTCCTCTTCGGGGAAAGTCCCAATGCAGCTCACAAGTAGCAGGAAGAATTTCTGGCGCCGTTGCCGGGGAGACATCATCAAAACCTATCAAGTACCTATACACAAACTATCATCTACTTGCTCTACATTTTATTTGCCTTTTTATTTGCATTTGGCTCTCGCTTTCATCTCCCCCACTTCTCAAAAAAACAAAAACACCAAAAAAAATTTGTTTGCTTGCTTGCTTTTATTGCCTTCATGTCATGACTCTAGAACACGAAGTAAAAGAAAAAAAATAAAAGTTAACTATGGATCCTCATCCACTTGCTAATCTTTTCAAAAAAATCCAATTATGATGAACCAATTGCTAGCAAGTTGAGTGCACTTGATTATCTCTATGAAGTTTTGCTTGAATATCATGAATCTGAAAATTGTGATGAAGTGTTAAAAGAAGAAATTTATAAAGTGATTCATTATATCTCCTTGAATGAAAATCATGATTGCAATGATTTCACTATAAATTCTATTAATGCCAATTGTGCTAATGATATGCAAAGTTACAAGCTTGGGGATGATAATTTTGTTATGTACACTACTTATTGCAATGATCATGATTGGGGTGATGCTTCGTATGATCTTGAAAATTTATTTAAGCTTCATGATGATTGATACGTCTCCAACGTATCTATAATTTTTGCCTGTTCCATGCTGTTATATTATCATTCTTGGATGTTTTACAATCATTTTATAGCAACTTTATATCATTTTTTGGGACTAACCTATTGACATAGTGCCCAGTGCCAGTTGCTGTTTTTTGCTTGTTTTTTACTTCGCAGAAAATCAATACCAAACGGAGTCCAAACGCAGCAAAACTTTTTGGAGATTTTTTCTGGACCAGAAGACACAAGTTGGGCCAAGGAAGTACCAGAGGGGGGCTCCGAGGGGAGCACAACCCACCTGGGCGCGCTTGGGGGCCCAGGTGCGCCCTGGTGGGTTGTGACCACCTCGGCCGCCTCCCACACCGCCTCTTTGCTCTATAAATACCCCAAAAATTCAAAAACCCTAGGGGAGTCGACGAAACACAATTCCAGCCGCTGCAAGTTCCAGAAACCACAGATCCAATCTAGACACCATCACGGAGGGGTTCATCATCCTCATTGGTGCCTCTCCGATGATGCGTGAGTAGTTCATTGTACTCCTACGGGTCCGTAGTTAGTAGCTAGATGGCTTCCTCTCTCTCTTTTGATTCTCAATACAATGGTCTCTTGGAGATCTATTTGATGTAACTCTTTTTGCGGTGTGTTTGTTGGGATCCGATGAACTTTGAGTTTATGATCAGATCTATTTTATCCATGAAAGTTATTTGAGTTTTGATCTCTTATATGCATGATTACTTATAGCCTCGTATTTCTTCTTCGAATATTTGGTTTAGTTAGGCCGACTAGATCGATTTTTCTTGCCATGGGAAGAGGTGCTTTGTGATGGGATCGATCTTACGGTGCTCAATCCCAGTGACAGAAGGGGAAATGACACGTATGTATCATTGCTATTAAGGATAACAAGATGGGGTCTATTCCTACATGAATAGATCTTGTCTACATCATGGCATTGTTCTTATTGCATTACTCCATTTCTCCATGAACTTAATACACTAGATACATGCTGGATAGTGGTCGATGTGTGGAGTAATAGTAGTAGATGCATGCAGGAGTCGGTCTACTAATCTTGGACGTGATGCCTATGTAATGATCATTGCCTGGATATCGTCATAATTATTTGAAGTTCTATCAATTTCCCAATAGTAATTTGTTTACCCACCGTATGCTATTTTTCTCGAGAGAAGCCACTAGTGAAATCTACGCCCCCCGGGTCTATTCTTTATCATATTTGCCTTTGAGATCTATTTTTATTCGCTTTTATTTTTAGATCTATTAATCCAAAAACCCAAAAATACCTTGCTACACTTTTTTGTTATTTATTTTATTTTGCGTTTCCGCGAGATATATTTATCCAATCTACTACAATTTTATCTATCTTTTTACCCGGGAGGGATTGACAACCCCTCTTACACGTCGGGTTGCAAGTATTTGTTCTTTGTGTGCAGGTACTGTTTACATAGTGTTGCGTGATTCTCCTACTGGTTTGATAACCTTGGTATCATCACTAAGGGAAATACCTACCGTAGCTATGCTGCATCATCCCTTCCTCTTTGGGGAAATACCGACGTAATTCAAGACGCATCAAAAGGAATTTCTGGCGCCGTTGCCGGGGAGACATCATCAACATCTATTAGGTTCCTAATCACAAATCTCATCTCCTTGCAATTTACATTATTTGCCATTTGCCTCTTGTTTTCATCTCCCCCACTTCACAAAAATTTGCCGTTTTATTCGCCTTCTTCTCCGTTTGCCTTTTTTCTCATCAGATCTCTTGTTTGCTTGTGTTGCCTTGTGTCTTCTATTTGCTTGCATCTTTGCCTGCTAAAACTCTATTGATATGGATCCTCATCCATGCTAATCTTTTTAAAAGATCCATTTGTGATGAACCAATTGTTAGTGAATTGAATTCACTAGATTATCTTTATTAAATTTTGCTTGAGATTTATGATTCTGAAAATTGTGATGAAGTGTTAAACAAAGAAATTTATGAAGTGATTCATGATAGATCCTTGAATGAAAAGCATGATTGCAATTATTACTATAAATTCTATTAATGTCAATTGTGTTAGTGATATGCAAAACCCCAAGCTTGGGGATGCTTGTTTTGATATGTCTACTACTTATTGCAATGATCATGATTGGGGTGATAATGTTTCTTATGATCTTGAAAATTTATTTAAGCCTCATGATGATTATGATATTGATAATAATGTTTGCAATAATATTGAAAGTGGGTTTGGAAGAGCGTCAACTTTAGGTAGAAATAATCCCATATATTTGGAGAGTGTTCAATCTTATGAAAATTTTGATGAAAGTGGGTTTGAAGAGGTCATGACTTTAGTTGATGTTAATCCCACTGTTTTGGAAGATTATAAAACTTTTATGCATATGGATCATGAAGAGAAAATTTTATATGATAGCTATATTGTTGAATTTGATTATGATCCTACATGTAATTATTATGAGAGAGGGAAATATGGTTGTAGAAATTTTCATGTTACTAATTTACCTCTCGTTATGTTGAGATTGCTATTGTTTCTTTCTTCTTCCTTGCATATGCTATATATTTCTTGTCTTGATAATTTGTTTGCTTATAAAATCCCTATGCATAGGAAGTATGTTAGACTTAAATGTGTTTGTCACATGTATTATGATACTGTCTTTGTGTTTCAATTCTTGTCTTTCATGCGAGCATCATCAAAATTATTATGCCTAGCTAGGGGCATAAAACGATAGCGCTTGTTGGGCGGCAACCCAATGAATAAAATTTATTTTTGTCTTTTTATTTATGTTCTTGAGTGTTTGCACAATTATGCTACTGTTATGATTATGTTTTAATTAGTGTTTGTGCCAAGTAAAGCCTTTGGGATAGCTTTGGTGATAGTTGATTTGATCTTGTTGGAAAATAGAAACTTATGCGTCCAGTAAAATAATTGTTTAAAATCACATATGATACAAAAATTTCTGATTTTTTTACACAAGATTCATACACGAATTTCCTATTTTTTTCCTAATTTTACAGAATTTTTTGAGTTATAGAAGTATGATAATAATTCGCATCTTTACAGACTGTTCTGTTTTTGACAGATTCTGTTTTCTTTGCATTGTGTGCTTATTTTGATGAATCTATGGTTTGTATCGGGGGGTATAAGCCATGGTAAAGTTATAATACAGTATATATAATGCAATAACAAAATTTGAATGGGTTTCCTACAGTACTTAAGGTAAATATTAGTTTTCTTATACTAACGGATCTCACGAAGGTTTTGTTAAGTTTTGTGTGATTGAAGTTTTCAAGTTTTGGGTGAGATCACGATGGATGAAGGAATAAGGAGTAATAAGATCCTAAGCTTGGGGATGCCCTATGGCACCCCAAGCCATTATCCAAAGAGAAACAAGCAACTAAGCTTGGGGATGCCCCCGAGTGGCATCCCCTCTTTCTTCTAACAACCATTGGTATTTTACTTGGAGCTATATTTTTATTCGTCACATATCATGAGTTTTGCTTGGAGCGTTTTGTATTATATGAGTCTTTGCTTGTTTTGCTTTTTATTTTTTGTCATCTATCCTTGCTGAACACACCTATTTGAGAGAGCCAAAATTATGCTATGATTTGTTAGAATTGCTCTATGTGCTTCACTTAATTTTTTTTAGCTATGGAATTGCTATAGTGCTTCACTTATATCTTTTTGAGCACGGTGTGCTTTATTATTTTTGAAGAAATGCTCTCATGCTTCACTTAGATTTATTTAAGAGTTAGTAAATTCTTTTTTAAGAAATTCTCTCATGCTGCACTTATATTATTTTGAGAGAAGAAAATTTTTATGCTCATGTTCTTCACTTAGATTTGTTTGAGCTATCAAAAGCAACATATGAAACTAGTCCCAAAGTGATAGATATTCAAGAGGGATATAATAAAAACTTTCATGAAGATCATTGGACAAAATAAACTTGATTCTTTGTAATAGTTTTGCGATATGATGATAGTGATATGTGAGTCATGTTGGTGAGTAATTATGGTTTAGTAAGAATATTGATGTTAAGGTTTGTGATTCCCTATGCAAGCATGAAAGTCAATAGTTATGCAATGAAATTACATCCTACTTGTGGTGCATTATTCGGTGTTAGTTATGCTTAATGCTCGCTTATGAGATTTTTTGTTTCTTGGTTGGATGCTTCTCAATCTTTTGCTAGCCTTCACTTGTACTAAGTATGATCACTACTTGTGCATCCAAAATCCTTAAACCCAGTTTTGCCATATGAGTCCACTATACCTACCTATATGCGCTATTCTTTTGCTGTTCTAAGCAAATTTGTATGTGCCATCTCTAATCTTCAAAATAAATTTCCTTTTTGTGTGCCCGTACCGCTCATGAAACGGTAGGGGGTGGCTGATATTGTTCCATGCTAGATGTGTTATTCTCAAGATGAGTGTTTATTCACTTGTCATTGCACGAGAGTACGGCAAAGGTATTAGGGATGCCCAGTCCTGAAATGAAAAATGAATTTACTTTATGTTGTCAAATAATAAATTCCTTGGAAAGTGTTGGTATGGACGGCACCCGTGGATTCGGTTAGCCGTGGAATGTGAAAGTATGGTGGAAAAAGGAATAAACTTTACTTTCTGTTTGGAACCGCCTATGATATATCTAGCATGAAAAGTATTGGGAATTACTCGATCATTTTCGTTGACAGGAAAGGCATGCCACCCAAAATGTTTTATCTCTTAATTTTTCGCTTTGAGCTCTGGCACCTCTACAAATCCCTACTTCCCTCTGCGAAGGGCCTTTCTTTTTACTTTATGCAATTTTTATTTGAGTCTCCATCTTCTCTTATAAAGCACAAACTAAGGGGCACTATGATCGTACTTGAGCATTGGGTGTAGCTAATATGCGAGTGTGTTTCATGAATGGATCAATGATTGAGCATAATGGGCTAGGGATAACTTGCTTTAGTGTTGATATTTTCAAAGACATGGTTGCTTGTTGATATGCTTGAGTATTGAAATCTTCATGTCAAAACTAGACTATGACTTTAAATCATATAAAAGTCCAAATGTCCATGCTACAAAAGAAAAGAATATGTGATGAACATGTTAGGCAACATTTGACATCAAAAATTCTGTTTTTATCATTTACCTACTTGAGGACGAGTAGGAATTAAGCTTGGGGATGCTGATACGTCTACAACGTATCTATAATTTTTGCCTGTTCCATGCTCTTATATTATCATTCTTGGATGTTTTACAATCATTTTATAGCAACTTTATATCATTTTTTGGGACTAACCTATTGACATAGTGCCCAGTGCCAGTTGCTGTTTTTTGCTTGTTTTTTTACTTTGCAGAAAATCAATACCAAACGGAGTCCAAACGCAACGAAACTTTTTGCAGATTTTTTCTGGACCAGAAGACACAAGTTGGGCCAAGGAAGTACCAGAGGGGGATCCGAGGGGAGCACAACCCACCTGGGCATGCCTGGGGGCCCAGGCACGCCCTGGTAGGTTGTGCCCACCTCGGTCGCCTCCCGCACCGCCTCTTTGCTCTATAAATACCTCGAAAATCCAAAAACCCTAGGGGAGTCGACGAAACACAATTCCAGCCACCGCAAGTTCCAGAAACCACAGATCCAATCTAGACACCATCACGGAGGGGTTCATCATCCTCATTGGTGCCTCTCCGATGATGCGTGAGTAGTTCATGGTAGACCTACAGGTCCGTAGTTAGTAGCTAGATGGCTTCCTCTCTCTCTTTTGATTCTCAATACAATGGTCTCTTGGAGATCTATTTGATGTAACTCTTTTTGCAGTGTGTTTGTTGGGATCCGATGAACTTTGGGTTTATGATCAGATCTATTTTATCCATGAAAGTTATTTGAGTTTTGATCTCTTATATGCATAATTACTTGTAGCCTCGTATTTCTTCTTCGAATCTTTGGTTTAGTTAGGCCGACTAGATCGATTTTTCTTGCCATGGAAGAGGTGCTTTGTGATGGGTTCGATCTTACGGTGCTCGATCCCAGTGACAGAAGGGGAAATGACACGTATGTATCATTGCTATTAAGGATAACAAGATGGGGTCTATTCCTACATGAATAGATCTTGTCTACATCATGTCATCGTTCTTATTGCATTACTCCATTTCTCCATGAACTTAATACACTAGATGCATGCTGGATAGCGGTTGATGTGTGGAGTAATAGTACTAGATGCAGGCAGGAGTCGGTCTACTAATCTTGGACGTGATGCCTATGTAATGATCATTTCCTGGATGTTGTCATAATTATTTGAAGTTCTATCAATTGCCCAACAGTAATTTGTTTACCCACCGTATGCTATTTTTCTCGAGAGAAGCCACTAGTGAAATCTACGGCCCCCAGGTCTATTCTTTATCATATTTGCCTTTGACATCTATTTTTATTCGCTTTTATTTTCAGATCTATTAATCCAAAAACCCAAAAATACCTTGCTGCACTTTTTTGTTATTTATTTTATTTCGCGTTTCCGCGAGATCAATTTATCCAATCTACTACAATTTTATCTATCTTTTTACCCGGGAGGGATTGACAACCCCTCTTACACATCGGGTTGCAAGTATTTGTTCTTTGTGTGCAGGTACCATTTACATAGTGTTGCGTGGTTCTCCTACTAGTTCGATAACCTTAGTCTCATCACTGAGGGAAATACCTATCGTAGCTGTGCTGCATCATCCCTTCCTCTTTGGGGAAATACCGACATAGTTCAAGCCGCATCAATGATTATGTCATTAATAATAATATTCACAATAATATTGAAATTTGGTTTGGAAGAGTGTCAACTTTAGGTCAAAAGAATCCCACATATTCGGAGAGTGTTCAATCTTATGTTTTTTTTATAAAAGTGGGTTTAGAGAGGTCATGACTTTAGTTGATGTTAATCCCACTATCTTGGAAGACTATAATATTTGCATGCATATGGACCATAAAGGGAATGTTTCACATGATAGTTATATTGTTGAGTTTGAATATGATCCTACATGTAATTATCATGAGAGAGGCAAATATGGTTATAGGAATTTTCATGTTCAATTACCTCTCTTGAAGTTCAAATTGTTAATGTTTTGTTCTTCTTCTTCCATGAATATGCTAGATATTTATTGTCTTGATAATTTGTTTGCTTATGATGTTCCCACTCCCCATTACAAAAGTTTTAGCATCCAAATTTGAGGGAATTTCAACCTTAGGGATTTTACCCTCTTCACTTTTTTCGATAACAAATTCAAACATGATAGCAACTTCAAGCAAGCAAGCAATCAAACAAGCAAAAAGGCAAACGAAAAATGTTTTTGTGTTTTTGTGAAAACGTTTTAGAAGTGGGGGAGATGAAAACGAGAGGCACTGGCAAATGAAAGTAAATGCAAGGAGATGAAAGTTTATGCGATGGTACTTGATAGGTTTTGGTGATGTCTCCTTGGCAATGGTGCCAGAAATTGGCAAGTTGACAGAAGACTATCTTGACGTGAATCCTCCCCAGCAACGGCGCCAGAAATTCTTCCTGCTACTTGTGAGCTACGTTGGGATTTCCTCGAACAGGAGAGGATGATGCACTATAGCAGAGATAAGTATTTCCCTCAATTAAGAGCCAAGGTTATCAATCCAGTAGGAGAACCACGCAAGACCTCGTGAACAACACCTACACACAAAATAACAAATACTTGCACCAAACGCAGACAAGGGGTTGTCAATCCATTGGTGGTTAATTGCAAGGATCAAATCTCGTAGTGATAGATAGATAAACAAAAACACAAAATAAAATAATGATAAATAAATTGCAGCAAGGTATTTTTGGGATTTTAATATATGATAAATATAGACCCGGGGGCCATAGTTTTCACTAGAGGCTTCTATCTTGAACATAGCATACGGTGGGTAAACAAATTACTATTGGGCAATTGATAGAAAAGCGCATAGTTATGATGATATTCGAGGCAATGATCATGTATATAGGCATCATGTCCGAGACAAGTAGACCGACCCTGCCTGCATCTACTACTATTACTCCACACATCGACCGCTATCCAACATGCATCTAGAGTATTAAGTCCATAAAGAACGGCGTAACGCCTTAAGCAAGATGACATGATGTAGACAAAGTAAACCCAATTAATATAAATAAACCCCATATTTTTATCCTTAATGGCAACGGTACAAATACGTGTCATGTCCCTTTCTATCACTGGGATTGAGCAACACAAGATCGAACCCATCACAAAGCACCTCTCCCGTTACAAGATAAATCTATCTAGTTGGCCAAACCAAACAGATAGATCGGAGAGAAATACAAAGCTATAACAATCATGCATAAAAGAGTTCAGAGAAGACTAAAATAATATTCATGAATAATCTGATCATAAACCCACAATTCATCGGATCCCAACAAACACACCGCCAAAAAGGATTACATCGAATAGATCTCCAAGAACATCGAGGAGAACATTGTATTGAAGATCAAAGAGAGATAAGAATACATCTAGCTACTAGCTATGGACCCGTAGGTATGTGGTACACTACTCACACTCCATGATCGATTCCCCCTCCGACAGTGGAAAAGGTGTCCAAATGGGATCTCCGAAGAATAGAAACTTGCGGGGGCAGAAGAATTATTTTTGGGTGGCGCTCTTGTGAACTGGGAATATTTGGGAATTTATAGAGCTGGAATTAGGTCAAGAGGTGCCACGAGGGGCCCACAACCTAGGAACGCCCCCCGGGGCGTGCCTAGCAGGCTTATCGCTCCCTCGTGACTCTTCAGGTCGGCCCCCTAAGCTTCTAGGGTCCCTTCTGGTCCAGAAAAAAGTGTCAAAAAGTTTCATAGCATTTGGACTCCATTTGGTACTAATTTTCTGAAAAGCCAAAAACAAGCGAAAAACAACAACTGGCACTGGGCACTAGGTTAATAGGTTAGACCCAAAAATGATATATAATTGCATAATAAACATCCAAGATTGATACTATAATAGCATGGAACAATCAAAATTTATAGATACACTGGAGAGGTATCAGCATCCCCAAGCTTAATTCCTGCTCGTCCTCGAGTAGGTAAATGGTAAAAACAGAATTTTTGATGTGGAATGCTACCTATCATATTCATCATGTAATCTCTTTTGTGGTATGAATATTTAGATCCGAATTATTCAAAGCAATAGTCTATAATTTGACATAAAGACATCAATACTCAGGCATACCAACAAACAACCATGCCTTTCAAAATATCAATGCTAAAGAACGCTATCCCTGCAAAATCATATAGCCTTGTCATGCTTCATCTTCTTAACACAAAATATATCATGCACTACCCCGGTGTCAGCCAAGCAATTGGTTCATACTTTTTAACGCGCTTCAGCTTTTTCAACCTCCACGCAGTACATGAGCGCAAGCCATGGATATAGCACTATGGATGGAATAGAGTATGGTGGTAGAGATGATATGGAGAAGACAAAAAAGGAGAAAGTCTCACATCGACGAGGCTAATCAATAGGCTATGGAGATGCCCATCAATTCATGTCAATGCAAGGAGTAGGGAATTCCATGTAACGGATGCACTAAGAGCTATAAGTATATGAAAGCTCAAAATAAAAACTAAGTGGGTGTGCATCCAACTTGCTTGCTCATGAAGACCTCGGGCATTTGAGGAAGCCCATCATTAGAATATACAAGCCAAGTTCTATCATGAAATATTCCCACTAGTTATATGAAAATGAAAGCATAGGAGACTCTCTATATGAAAAACATGGTTCTACTTTGAAGCACAAGTGTTGAAAAGGATAGTAACATTGCCCCGTCTCTCTTTCTCTGATTTCTTTTCTTTTTTTCCTTCTTTTTTGGGGCTCTTTTTGGCCTTTTTTATGGGCTCTTTTTGGCCTATTTTTTAATTTATTTCCTCACTTGGGACAATACTCTAATAATTAATAATGATGATCATCACACTTCTATTTACTTACAACTCAAAAGTACAACTCGATACTTGAACAAAATATGACTCTATATGAATGGCTCTGGCGGTGTACCAGGATGTGCAATGATCTAGCATAACATGTATAAAAAATGATGAATTGTTGCTGAGCCACAAATACTATGTCAGCTATATGATCATGCAAAGCAATATGACAATGATGATGTGTGTCGTAATAACAAAACGGTGGAAGTTGCATGTCAATATATCTCGGAATGGCTATGGAAATGCCTTAATAGGTAGGTATGGTGGCTATTTTGAGGAAGATATAAGGAGGCTTATGTGTGATAGAGCGTATCATATCATAGGGTTTGGATGTACCGGCGAAGTTTGCACCACATCTCGAGGTGAGAAAGGGCAATGCACGGTACCGGAGAGGCTAGCAAATGGCGGAAAGGTAAGAGTGTGTATAATCCATGGACTCACATTAGTCATAAGGAACTCACATACTTATTGCGAAATTTTATTATCCCTCGAAGTAAAGTACTACTACGCATGCTCCTAGGGGGGAGGTTGGTAGGAGTTAACCATCTCGCACCCCGACCTTCACGCAAAGGAAGACACTCAATAATTTATTGTGCTCCAACTTCTTAGCATAACGAGAGACCATACGTGCATGCTTCGGGAATCACAAACCTTAACACCAATATTCTTACAAAACCACAATCATTCACTAGTACCTCTCACATATTACCATCTTTATATTGCAAAACTATTGCAAGGAATCAAACTTATCATATTCAGTGATCTACATGAAAGTTTTTATTATATCCCTCTTGAATACCTATCATATTAGGACCAATTTCATAGCCCATGAAAATTGCCATTACTATTTATCAAAATTTCAATGATAGAAGTGAAGCATGAGAGTGCAACTATTTCGTTAAAATATAACCACCGTCGTGCTCTAAAAGATATAAGTGAAATACTAGAGCAACTGCCTAGCTCAAAAGAAATAAGTGAAGCATATAGAGTATTCTAACAAATCACGAATAATGTGTGTCCTTCTCAAAAGGTGTATCTAGTAAAGATGATTGTGGGAAACTAAAAAGCAAACAAAGCAAACACTCATATAATACACGACGCAAAACTCATATCATGTGATGAATAAAAATATAGCTCCAAATAATTTACCGATGGTTGGTAGAAGAAAGAGGGCACACCATCCTGGGCATCCCCAAGCTTAGAGTCTTGGGTGTCCTTGAATATTACCTTGGGGTGCCTTGGGCATCCCCAAGCTTAGGGTCTTGTCACTCCTTATTCCTTCATCCACGTGATCTCACTCAAAACTTGAAAACTTCAGCACACAAAACTCAACAAAAAACTCGTGAGATCCGTTAGTATAACAAGCAAATCATAAACTTTAGGTACTGTTGTAAACCCACTAATATTTTATTATTGCATAATACCAACTATATTCTAACTTCACCCTGACTTATACCCCCCGATACAATCCATAGATTCATTAAAACAAGCAAACAATGTAATGAAAATAGAATCTGTCAAAAACAGAACAGTCTGTAATGATATGGCTAAGCGAAATACTTTTGTAACTCCAAAAATTCTGAAACATTAGGACAACATGGGAAATTTGTATATCAATCATGTGTAAAAATTTCAGAAATTTATCATGTTCCAGTGAATCTAAAGAATTCTGCTACTTGGCACAAACACTAATTTAAACACAAAAACATAACCATAACAGTAGCATAATTGTGTGCACAGCAAAAACAGAAAACAAACAAGAAAAATAAAGATAACTATTGGGTTGCCTCCCAACAAGCGCTATTGTTTTACGCCCCTAGCTAGGCGTAATGCATAGTTTCAAGTGTTGTCATCCTTAGTTTTCTCATCTTTTGATTGTGTTTACTAGAAGGCTTTTCAAAAACAATAGGGAACACACCATCAAACAAAATCTTAGTATTAGTAAGTTGGCTATCCTCAAATCCTTGTCTATTGCCTTTTACAATCCAAGAATACTGTTGATTAATACCATTGAAAACTTATTGGATTATGTTTAAAGGCGGTACTTCCTTCTTGGTATTTTCATCAAAAGTGTGGTTATCATGAAACAAATACCTCAATAAATAATCTTCATTGTATAAAATCTCATCTATCACAGGTTGTTCATGGCTCATATTGTAAAATTCAAAGATCTCTCTAGCCTATCGCACTATGTAATCAAAACAGCCACCATACCTACCTATCATGGCATTTCCACAACCATTCCGAGATATATTGCCATGCAACTTCCACCGTTCCATTTTTATGACATACACCTTCACTGTCATATTGCTTTGCATGATCATATAGTTGACATAGTATTTGTGGCTCAACCACCATTCAGCATTATCATACATGTTACGCTGGCATCATTGCACATCCTGGTACACTGCCAGAGGCATACATATAGAGTCATATTGTTCTAGTATCGAGTGGTAATATTGAGTTGTAAGTAAATAAAAGTGTGACGATCATCATTATTAGAGTATTGTCCCAGTGAGGAAAGGATGATGGAGACTATGATTCCCCCACAAGTCGAGATGAGGAACCAGACGAAAAATAAAGAAAATAAAAAAGAGGCCAAAAAGAGCCCAACAAAAAAATGAGAGTAAAATAGATAAGGGGCAATGTTACTATCATTTTCCACACTTGTGCTTCAGAGTAGCGCTATGTTTTTCATATAGAGAGTGTCGTGGCCCGACACGATCACCTATGGGGCCGTCGGCCCCTTTGTGGTTCAGCAAGGGGGAAGGGCACGTTGCACAAAGAGCGGAGGCCGCAAGACAGCATGGCAATGGTGACGCGGGCGGTTTTTACCCAGGTTCGGGCCGCCGCGAGGCGTAAAACCCTACTCCTGCTTTGGTGGATTGAGTGGTAGACCGTGGTGAATGCGCAGTGCTCAAGCCCGGCAAGATCGTCTCTGGGAGAGCAGCTACGCACGTATGAGTGTACAAGGGTCCCCATCCTCTCTAATGTTGCATCGGCCCTCCTTTTATAGGTAAAGGGGTAACCACAGTGGCAAAACAGTCATTATCCAGTGATTAGATAGCCACAGTGCTATCATACCTAACTCTGTAGACGGGACAAGGTGCATTAAATGCAGCACCTAGTGTCACGTCGAGGATGCAGCCCGGCAAGCCTTGCCGTGCTATTCAACCTTCTTCTCGGCTGTTTGCGTGACATGCCCATGGATGGGTGTCATTTAGGGGTGATCTTCCTCAGGAATGGCTGCCACGTGCTGAATGACTGCCACTTATTCACTTGAGGGCTCGACACCGCATCGATAAAGTGACTTGCATCACTGTATGGTGGAGCGGTGGAGCCTTGGCGGGATAACAGGCCGCCAGTGCCCCGGCAACCCTTGTCGGGGAGGTATTAGGACTTGCTCTTGGGGTAACCTCGACCTGACCAGGCTCGCCTGCCCGGCAAGGGAGGCTTTTCCCTTGGTGATATCTTGCTGTCTTGGCTTGTCATGGTCTTCTTGATCCGCCCTTTGATTCTTCAAAGAGCTATTTCTCCCGCTTGGCCTTGCCTTGGATGTTGGAACCTTGCCCTTGAGCCTGTGTACAGTCAGGGCAACATACACCAGGGTTTGTTGCATTGACAGGAGGCCCCGGGCCTAGCCCGAACGCGCTGCTGAGCGTCATCGACGTAGGTCCTATCTAGTACACAGGCGAAGAGTTTGTGATAGCTCATCCCTTGATAGTTTCTTTACCTCTTCATCATTCAGTGCTTGAGTCAGTTTCTGGTTTTTCCGTGCATCGTGCAAGATGTTATGGTGGGAGTTTTAAGCCATGATCCGTGGCTACCCACGTCCCACATTCACGGAGTGGAAACTACCATTCCACTAGCTTCTTCGCTTCTTGCGTTTCTGTCACGTATGCTGCATGCATTGCGCAGGTTTGGTGGCGGACGCGGGGAGCGCGGGAATGTGCGCTGTGGTAGAAAGCTAGGCACCTTGGATTGGCGCACAAGATCGGCCCTGATTCCACGAGTCGTTGGAGGTGCGGAGGAGCCGGATTGGCAGAGCGGGGCGGTTGGCCCCTTGGTGAGGGGCTAGGCCCCGGCCTTGTTTGCCTATAAAGAGGGAACATGGGCAAGGTGCTGGCTCACGCCCGTCTCCTCCTCCTCTCTCCTGGCATTGCTTTTCCATCATGGTGAGGGGGAGAGGTCGTGGTGGCACTCCAGTGGTGGCGACGAGGGCTTCTGCTTGACAGCGCCTCCCTCCTCCCGTTGGGGACACAGGAGCAGAGCCTGTTGTGAGGGGAGGCGTGAGAGGACGAGGTCGCGGTCGCCGCGGCGCTCAGGGTCAAGGAGGGCGAGGCGGTACTTTGATCGCACCTCCTCCGGCTGCTCAAGACCCTAATGAAGGCCACATCGGGAACCTGCCGCTGGAGTTCATCGTCAAGCTGCGAGGGCCCCTGCGCAGCCGTCTTCGGCTTCCTACTCCCTTTGCAAGGGTGATGGAGATTGAGCAGCCATCGGGTTTGAGGCTGCACATGAGGGGCTGCTGTAATGGCAGCATGCGGGCGGACGTGAAGTTCCCCGCTCCTCATGTCATGCTTCTCCGGCGTGGCTGGAAGACCTTTGCCCATGCCCATAGCTTGGCGGCTGGGCATGTCCTCCATTTCAAGTTAATGGACGCCACCCTGCTCTCCGTCAAGGTCTTCGGACGCTCGGGTGCTCGCTTAGGGTGCTGCACGGAGAGCTCGACTAATGACGAGAGCTCCTCCTTGAGCGACAGTGACGAGGAGGACAGTGACGGCGATGATGACAGAGCCAACGGGGAGGACGACGGCTCCGACTCCGGCTGAACACCAGCCGCACCGTCACTGTCAGCCGGCGGCACCACCATCTGCACCTGCATCTCTTCCCCGACAAGGCTATTTGTCGGGGTGTTGGGTGCAGGTGGCACCCTTGCCTCCTCCAGCAGTCTTCCAGCTAGACCCCGGCAGGCTTCCTCGTGGCTCCGACTTCGTTCACCCTGCCGTGTCCTGCTGGCCCTGGTGGTGGTGATCAGGGCGTCGCCTAGTCGCTCCCCCCATCCATCACCTTCGCCCGCGCCCTCTCGATCTTGTCAGACTCCATCTCGCGGGTTCTGACGAGGTCAGGCTAGGCTTCTGCCCAGGCACTCCTTCTACCCTCTTCACCTCCCGCTGTAGTTCCTAGGAGGAGAGGGACAAGAAAGGGATTACGGGGCACTTATCTTTTTTCAGTCTAAGACATGTAGGCATTTGCCAAACTTTAGTCTCAAATATGTAATCTTCTTTATCCATGTTTGTGTTCTGTAAGATCTGCACTTTCTTATTCGCATATTAATGAAAAAGACAAGCTTTGCCGGGTAATTGTGCATGTATTATGTCCATGCAGAGGTGAGATGCCTCTATACATTTAAGTAAACAAGTTATCTCCGGCAAGCTATCCTGCCGGTTCCTTCCGTTTGTTGCCGCGGGGCTTAGCCTGCCGGGCTCAAAACTATGGAAAGGGACCAGCCCCTTGTCGAACCTTCTTCGTCAAAGGCCACTTCAACCACCTTGACCGAAGCAACGTTCGGAGTAAAGGATGGGAGCACCTATGCTTCGAAGGCGACAAGATTTTCATATGCACAAGTTTTCATCTTACAGAACATTTATGGACAAGAAGGAACTTATCTGTTTGGCTCATCAGGGACCGATATGTAGGCTTGTCTTTGTTTCTTCTCTTTGGGACCGAGTCCACGGTAAGAGCCCTGCGGTTAATATGCAGAGGAAAACAATGCTACATATGCCCTTATCTACATGCTCATGCCATGCTCATGTTATGCTATGCATGCATGCAAGTTTTTGGGGGCCCCTAGCGCTTCGTTTATTTATCTGCTACTCAGGGTCTGCACCTGGCTTTGTACAAAGGGTTACATGCAGCATTGGCAAAGCTTGTACAAAAGGGTGGCTGCCAGGCAGGGCCCGACAGCCGCGCCTTATGGGTAGAACTTACGGAGATGCTCAATATTCCATGAGTTTTGCAATTGAATGCCATCTCCGGTCTCCAGACGGACTGCGCCAGGTCTGGTGACTCGTACCACCCGGTAAGGGCCTTCCCACTTCGGCATCAACTTGTTTGTACCCTTGGCGGACTGAACGCGCCTAAGGACAAGGTCGCCTTCTTCAAGGCTCCGGGGATGAACCGTACGGCTGTGATAGCGGCGCAGGGCTTGCTGATAGCGTGCAGCACGCGTAACAGCCCGGAGACGGTTCTCCTCGAGGAGCACAGCATCATCATGCCGGTGCTGCTCTTGCTCTACTTCATCGTAGGCAAGTACTCGAGGTGACCCGTATATGAGTTCCGTGGGTATCACTGCTTCTGCCCCATAGACTAGGGAGAAGGGAGTCTGGCCGGTAGCTCGATTTGGTGTCGTACGGAGGGACCGAAGAACCACCGGCAGCTCATCAATCCAGTGCCTGCCGCATTTTTGCAGCCTATCAAATGTTCTTGTTTTGAGTCCTCGTAGCACTTCAGCGTTCGCCCTCTCAGCTTGTCCATTCCTTCTAGGATGAGCAACAGAGGCAAATGAAACCTTGCTTCCGAGGGCTTGAACATATTGCATGAAGGCGCGGCTCGTGAACTGGGTGCCGTTGTCAGTGATGACCTTGACGGGTACTCCAAAGCGGCACACCAGTCCTTTCAGGAACTTGATAGCTGATTGTGCGGTCACCTTCCTCACAGGCTCCACTTCCGGCCACTTTGTGAACTTGTCGATGGCGACGTACAAGAACTCAAAGCCCTCGGTAGCATGGGGGAAGGGGCCCAAGATGTCGAGCCCCCAGACCGAAAAGGGCCATGATAAAGGGATCGTCTAGAGAGCTTAAGCAGGTTGATGGATATTCTTGGAGTGGAACTGGCAGGCTTCACATCTGGTGACTAGCTCGATTGCATCTTGGAGGGCCGTGGGCCAGTGGAAACCTTGCCGGAAAGCTTTTCCAACCAAGGCCCTTGATCTAATATGCAAGCCGCACACGCCTCCGTGTATCTCTGCCAACAGTTCCTTCCCCTCTTCCTGGCAAATGCACTTCAATTTCACACCGTTGGGCCTCCTTCTATACAGTGCGTCATCGATGAACTGATACATACTGGCCCTCCGGGCTACTCTTTCAGCTTCCTCTTGCTCTTCGGGAAGTTCTCCTGTTTGGAGGTAACAGACTATGTGTCGCGCCCAAGTTGGAGCCTGAGGCTCGACAACAAGGATCAACGGCACCTCCTCGTTCGTGGGAGCGCATGCCTCAACCGCGAGGATTGATAGTTCGGTGGGAGGGTGCTGCTCGCCAAGTGAAGTGGAGTTGTTCCCGCCAACCTCTCTGCCGGGGGCTTCTGGAAGCTCTGCCGGGAGAGGCTTGCCAGAGTCCAGTTTCCTCCTCTTTCTGGCCATTGTTGCCGGGGATGCGGAGGGCTGAGTTAGGTGGAGAACAAAAGTCTATGGTTCCACAGGAAGCTTTTGCGCAGCGCACTTTGATAGATGATCAGCAATGCTATTTTCCGCACGGGGCACGTGCTCTGTTTGCAATCTGTCAAAGCGCTCCTCTAGCTTTCTCACTTCCTCCACGTATGCCTCCATCAATGGACTCTGATAATCCTTGTTCACTTGCCTCACCACAAGCTGTGAGTCTTCTCGTATGATCATCTTCTTAATCCCCAACTCTGTCGCGATTTTGAGTCCGGCAAGGAGTCCTTCATACTCTGCAGTGTTGTTAGTTGCCTTCTCCCGGGGGAAATGCATCTGGATCACATACTTGAGGTGCTCTCCAGTGGGTGCGACGAGGAGCACGCCAGCCCCTGCACCTTGTAGTGAGAAGGCACCATCATAGTACATGATCCATTCTTGGGGTGCTTCCTTGCCGGGGATAACTGTTTCCAGTGCCTCTTTGTCTGGGGTAGGTGTCCACTCCGCAATAAACTCTGCCAGTGCTCTGCTCTGAATGGTAGATGTGCTCTCAAACTTCAAACCAAAGCTTGACAACTCCAAAGCCCATTCCACTATTCTGCCGGTGGCTTCAGGGTTCCTCAGTATGCGCTGCAAGGGGAAGCGGGTGACAACCATGATCTCGTGGGATTGGAAGTAATGGCGCAGCTTCCTTGAGGCCATGATGAGGCCAAAGATCAACTTTTGCATGACAAAGTACCTTGACCTAGCCCCCTGTAGTAGGGAGCTGACAAAGTACACTGGCCGCTGCACCACCTTCTTCCTTGCCGTGATCTTGGAACTGTCTCCGCCGCTTCGCTCCCCTTTGTCCTGATCTATTTCTGACCTTGCCGGGATGAGTTCACTTTCCCCTCCGGAGAGAACGGTAGCCGCGGCTGCTCCCTTATCTACCTCCCGCTGTGCCACCAGTGCCGCACTAACCACTTGATTGGTTGCTGCTAGGTATAGCAGCAACCGTTCTTGTGGTTTAGGAGCGACTAAGGTGGGAACAGAGGAAAGATAGGTCTTCAAATCTTGCAGTGCAGCTTCTGCCTCTGGGGTCCACTCCATGGGCCCTGCCTTCTTTAAGATTTTGAAGAACAGCACGGCACGCTCGGCAGACTTGGAAATGAACCTGCTTAGCGCGGCAACACATCCAGTCAGACGCCTCACATCTTTAACTGTCTTGGGTGCTTGAATCTGCTTGATCGCCTTGATCTTGTCGGGGTTGGCCTCTATCCCGTGGTGGGACACAAAGAAGCCAAGTAGCTTGCCGGAAGGAATGCCAAACACACACTTCTCTGGGTTTAGCTTCAAGTTGATCTTGGGCAGATTTGCAAAGGTCTCTTCCAAGTCCTGAATGAGAGTCGACTTGTCCTTGGTTTTGACCACTATGTCATCCATGTAAGCTTCAATATTCCTGTGCAGCTGGGACTCAAAACCAATTCGCACTGCTCTTGCAAAAGTGGCTCCAGTGCTCTTCAATCCGAAGGGCATCCGTACGAAGCAGTACGTGCCACAGGGGGTTATGAACACTGTCTTCTCTTCATCTTCTTTGGACATAAATATCTGGTGGTACCCGAAGTAGGCATCCAAGAAGGAAAGCAGATCACACCCGGAGGTGGAGTCCACGATCTGGTCGATGCGCGGCAAGGGGAACAGGTCCTTCGGGCATGCTTTATTCAGATCTGTGAAATCTATGCAAAGCCTCCATTTCCCATTCGCCTTGCGCACCAGCACTGGATTTGCCAACCATGTCGGGTGCAATACTCCTCTGACCAAACCAGTCGCCTCAAGTTTCTTGATCTCCTCGGCAATGAACTGCTACCGCTCGAAGGCTTGCTTCCAGACCTTCTGCTTAACGGGCCGGGCATGAGGGCAGCCAGCAAGGTGGTGCTCGATTACCTCCCTGGGAACACCGGGGATGTCAGATGGTTGCCAAGCAAACACATCGACATTAGCCCGCAGGAAGGCAACGAGCGTGCTTTCCTATTTGTCATCAAGGATGGAGCTGATAGTAAATGTACCATCAGCGCCAACCAGCCCTGCCGGGACCTTCTTCACAGTGGGTGCAGCAACCTTGGATCTCTTGCTAGTATAACTCTCCGCCAAATCATCGACGGGTGTAGCGTACTCCGGAGAGGCGTGCTTCCTGGATTCCTTGCCGGCATCCTTGCTAGCCTTTCTCCCTTATTTGTTTGCCTTGGCGGGGACTGCGGTTTCCGCGGCCTCGGCAGTGACTGCATCCCGGTACATCTTGTCCACGCATATAATCGCGTCCTTCTTGTCTGATGGGATGGAAATAACGCCCATTGGTCCTGGCATCTTCAAGGTATTGTAGGCATAGTGGGATGCCGCCATGAACTTTGCCAAGGCGGGTCGTCCAAGTATCTTGTTGTACGGCAACGAAAGCTCAACCACATCAAACACAATTTTCTCAGTCCGGAAGTTCAATTCTCCTCCAAATGTCACCGGCAGTGTGATCTTCCCCTTTGGTCGACTCCTGCCGGGGTTAATTCCCTAAAACGCGCCAGTAACTTTGAGCTCTCCATCTGTTATCTGTAGCTTGCTGAGCACATTGGGGGAAATCAGATTCAACCCGGCCCCGTCGTCAACCAACATCTTTGTGACCTTGAGGTTGTGAACTGTTGGTGAAACCAACAACGGCAAGCACCCTACCGCAGTGGTGCGGCAGGGTGATCCTCTTCGTCAAAGATGATGGGTGTGCGAGACCATTTGAGCGGTTTTCATGAATCTGCCGTTGGCTCCATAGCATTGACCTCACGCGTCCATTGTTTCAGCTGGCGGTGAGAGGAGTGCAAGGATGCACCCCCGTCAATGCACAGGGCGTCAGTGGCTTTCTGGAACTCTTGCTCGCTGGTTTCCTCTTCATCCCCTTCATCGCTTTCATCACCACATCCCTTCTTCTCATGACCTCTAGCAGGTTTCTCTGGATGTTGGAGAACCTTGCCGGGGTGGCCTCCTCGGCCGCCTCGGCCCTTCCCGCCAACGCCATCTTGGTCTCTCTTCTTGTCACGTTTCTCGTACTCAGCTTTTTTGCTTCTTGACGAGTTGCTCAACTTGATGACACTCTTGGAGATCATGGCCCTTGGTTCGATGGATTTTGCAGTACGGCCATCTGCCTTCCCAGTCTTCTCGGCAGCCGCAGCTTCTCGGCAATCAGTGCACGCGGCAACTTCCTTGTCGGGAGCCTCGGTCTTGGCCTTCTTGCCGGAACTGGGAGCGCTTGATCCTTCAACAGCCAGCACTGCTTTATCCTTGCGTTTCTTGTTGTGTTTCTTGTTCTTCTTCTTCTGGCTGGCAGCATTGTCGTCATCTTCTGAGTCGACATCGACGCCATCCTCTTCTCCGGGGAGACGCCTCCCCTCCTTCATATGGGCGCACTTATCCGCCAAGGTGTAAAGCTCGTTCACAGTCTTGGGCAACCGGACGCTCATTTTGGAACGTATCCTGCGGTTGCACACATTGGACTGGAACGCGGCAATCACAGCTGCCGGGTGGATACCTGGAATGTTCCTGTGCACCCGGCTGAACCTCCGCATGTACTTTCGTAAACTTTCCCCTTCCTTTTGTGGAAGGAGCTGCAAATCGCTGGGCCGCCCTGGTTCTTGATGGAAGCCCGTGAAGGCACCAACAAACTCGTGGCACAGATCAGCCCAAGTCGAGATGGAGTTCTCCGGCAAGTGCATCAGCCACGACCTCACATTTGGCTTGAGCGCCAAAGGGAAGTAGTTGGCGAATATCTTTTCATCTCTTCCCCCGGCGGCTTGAACAGCAATGGTGTAGATGCTCAAGAACTCTACCGGGTTCAGTCTTCCATCGTATTTTTCTGGTATCTCTGGCTTGAACGTATGGGCAGATGGCCAATGGACTTGCCGCAGCTCACGAGTGAAGGCAAGACACCCAACCTCGAAGGGTAGGTATCCGTCTCCACCGGGCGCAGGCTCGTTGACATTGGGGCCATTGCGCCTGGCGGACTGGTGGTGGGTTTCACGGCACTGTTCTATGGTGACGTGCACGTCTTCCCTCTGCCTGTCCTCCAGACCCTGCCGTTGATCTCGATGGGCTCGAGGATCACGCGAAGCCATCGACACCTCATCGTTTTCCTGGTTGTGTGACTTTGGCCGTGGCCCCTGCATTGGCTGTCATGGGGGGGACTGCACCGTGCGGTTGGCTCCTTCAGCATGGCCAGTGGCTCGGGCCGTTGCCGCTGTCTGCGGATGCCGTGGCGAGCCCGCCTGTTGCGATCCCCCTGCCTCAACGAAACCAATCAAACTCTGAATGGTGGCTCTCCATTCATCCATTTGGTCGGCAGCTGGCGAGAATCTCAACAAGAGCTGGGCTCGAGCCATGGCCTTCGAAGTAGTGCTTGGCATGGACGATGACGTAGATCGCAATGTCGCCCGACGCCTGACGGTACCGGCCATGGCGGCGTCGCGCTCTCGTCGTCGCGAGCCATTCGCGAGGGCGGCATGACGACGAAAAAGACGCGCTTGGGGGTTGACGGCTCCGTTCAGCGCTTTGTCTTGATTGCGTTGCCCTGGGGAAGGCGTGTGTCTTGTAGCTGCACCCGTAGCTGGGGCAGCTAGGAGGTTGTGGTTTGCGCTGGAGCGGGCGCCATCACTGCGGGTGTGTTCTCCAGTGAGGTGGAGAGGCGGGAATTGGATGTTCTCCCCTCCCGCATCTTGTGGAGCGTGGCTGCTAGGATGTTGTTGATGCTGTCCTCCTCCGGCGCCTCCCGCTCCCACCTTTGCCGCGAGAGAAATGACGACGGTGTCACCTGCGCTGGTCACGTCCCCCGATGCCACCACAGCCGCCATGGGATCGGTGGCCACATGCGAAGGGGCCTTCAAGGTGGAAGGACGGGCTGCTGCACCGGACTTTTTCTTGGGTGCCATGGGTGATGACACCGTCGTCGAAGGAGATGGTGTTGGAGATCGTCGTGCTGTTTACGTCCTCGGGTTCGTACAAGGGCTCCCCCTACCTGGCACGCCAAAGATGTCGTGGCTCGACACGATCACCTATGGGGCCGTCGGTCCCTTTGTGGATCGGCAAGGGGGAAGGGCACGTTGCACAAAGAGCGGAGGCCGCAAGACAGCACAACAATGGTGACGCGGGCGGTTTTTACCCAGGTTCGGGCCACCGCGAGGCGTAAAACCCTACTCCTACTTTGGTGGATTGAGTGGTAGACCGTGGTGAACGCGCAGTGCTCAAGCCCGGCAAGATCGCCTCTGGGAGAGCAGCTACGTGCGTATGAGTGTACAAGGGTCCCCATCCTCTCTAAGGTTGCCTCGGCCCTCCTTTTATAGGTAAAGGGGTAACCATAGTGGCAAAATAGTCATTATCCCGTGATTAGATAGCCACAGTGCTATCATACCTAACTCTGCAGACAGGACAAGGTGCATTAAATGCACCGCCTAGTGTCACATCGAGGATGCAGCCCGGCAAGCCTTGCCGTGCTATTCAAACTTCTTCCCGCCTGTCTGCGTGACATGCCTATGGACCGGTGTCATTTAGGAGTGATCTTCCTCAGGAATGGCTGCCACGTGCTGAATGACTGCCACTTATTCACTTGAGGGCTCGACACCGCACCGATAAGTGACTTGCATCACTGTGAGGTGGAGCGGTGGAGCCTTAGCGGGATAACAGGCTGCCAGTGCCCCGGCAACCCTTGTCGGGGAGGTATTGGGACTTGCTCTTGGGGTAACCTCGACCTGACCAGGCTCGCCTGCCCTGCAAGGGAGGCTTTTCCCTTGGTGATATCTTGCTGTCTTGGCTTGTCTTGGTCTTCTTGATCCGCCCTTTGATTCTTCAAAGATCTATTTCTCCCGCTTGGCCTTGCCTTGGATGTTGGAACCTTGCCCTTGAGCCTGTGTACAGTCAGGGCAACATACACCAGGGTTTGTTGCACCGACAAAGAGTCTCCTATGTTGTCATTTTCATATACTAGTGGGATTTTTTCATTATAGAACTTGGCTTGTATATTCTGATGATGGGCTTCCTCGAATGCCTAAGGTCTTCATGAGCAAGCAAGTTGGTTGCACATCCACTTAGTTTTCATTTGAGCTTTCATACACTTATAGCTCTTAGTGCATCCGTTGCATGGCAATCCCTACTCCTCGCATTGACATCAATTGATGGGCATCTCCATAGCCCGTTGATTAGCCGCGTCGATGAGACTATCTTCCTCTTTTTTGACTTCCCCTTATTGATCTCTATCACTGCATTCTATTCCACCCATAGTGCTATGTCCATGGTTCACGCTCATGTATTGCGTGGGGCTGAAAAAGCTGAAGCACGTTAAAAAGTATGAACCAATTGTCCGGCTTGTCACCGGGGTAGTTCATGATTAATACTTTGTGTTAGGAAGACCAAGCATGACAAGATTATATGATTTTGTAGGGATAGCATTCTTTAGCATTTTTATTTTGACAGGCGTGATTATTTGTTGGTATGCCTGAGTATTGATGTCTTTATATCAAATTATACACTATTGCTTTGAATCACTCGGATCTAAATATTCATACCATAAAAGAGATTACATGATATACATGTTATCTAGCATTCCACATCAAAAAATCTGTTTTTATCATTTACCAACTCGAGGACGAGCAGGAATTAAGCTTGGGGATGTTGATACGTCTCCAACGTATCTATAATTATTGATTGTTCAATGCTACTATATTATCAATCTTGGATATTTTATATGACTTTTTATGCTATTTTATATCATTTTTTGGGACTAACCTATTAACCCAGTGCCTAGTGCCACTTGTTGTTTTCTGGTTGTGTTTGGTTTTCCGGAAAATCTGTACCAAACGGAGTCCAAACGCTACGAAACTTTTTGATGATTTTTTCTGGACAAGAGAGACCCTAGAAGCTTCGGCAGGAGACCAGACAATGATCAAGGAGACAACAAGGCAACATGACGTGCCCTAGGGGGGCACCCTGTTTCCTTGTGGGCCCCACGAGGCTTCTCCTGACCTAATTACACCTCTATAAATTCTCAAATATTGGGAAACTAACAGAGAGCCACCTGAAACCATTTTTCTGCGACCGCAAGTTTTTGTTTTTCCGTGATCCCATCTGGAGGCCTTTTCTGGTACTCTGTCGGAGGGGGAATCGATCACACAGGGCATCTACATCATCCTTGCTACCTTCCGATGATGTGTGAGTAGTTCACCACAGACCTACGGGTCCATAGCTAGAAGCTAGATGGCTTCTTCTCTATCTTTTATCTTCAATACCATGTTCTCCTCGATGTTCTTGGAGTTCTATCCAATGTAATCTTCTTTTGCGGTGTGTTTTGGGATCCGATGAATTGTGGGTTTATGATTTGAATATTCATGTGAAGAAATTGAGTCTTTTCTGAACTTTATTATGCATGATGTTTATAGCTTTGTATTTCTCTCTGATCTATCTGTTTGGTTTGGCCAACTAGATTGATTTATCTTCAGTGTGGGAGGTGCTTTGTGATCGGTTCAATCTTGTCGGTGCTCTATATCCCAGTGAAAGATGGGGACAAGACACGCATTTGTATTGTTGCCATTAAAGATAAAACGATGGGGTTTATTCATATTGATTGGGTTTACTTTTTCTACATCATGTCATCTTGCTTAAGGCGTTACTCCATTTTTCATGAACTTAGTACCATATGTGCATGCTAGATAGCGGTCGATTGGTGGAGTAATAGTAGTAGATGCAGGTAGGAGTAGGTCTACTTGTCTCGGACGTGAT
The DNA here is from genome assembly GCA_011799875.1 of Thinopyrum elongatum. NCBI lineage: Eukaryota > Viridiplantae > Streptophyta > Magnoliopsida > Poales > Poaceae > Thinopyrum > Thinopyrum elongatum. The sequence continues at coordinate 388,364,532 of CM022298.1, forward strand.
GCCTATATACATGACCATTGCCTTGGATATCGTCATAACTATGCGCTTTTCTATCAATTGCCCAACAGTAATTTGTTCACCAACTGTATGCTATGTGTTCGAGAGAGAAGCCTCTAGTGAAAAATATGGCCCCTGGGTCTACTTTAATCATATTACAAAAACCAAAATACCTTTGCTGCAATTTTACTTGTTTTATTTTGTTTTGCAATTTATCCATGTACATATACAAGATTTGATCCTTGCAAGTAACGAGTTCAGGGGGATTGATAACCCTCTTGCCTACATTGGGTGCAAGTATATGCTTTTGTGTGTGCAGGTGCTATTCATGAGGCTTTGCGTGATTCTCCTATTGGTTCGATAAACCTTGGTTCTCACTGAGGAAAATACTTATCTCACCTATAATGCATCTCCCCTCCTCTTCAGGGAAAATCCCAACGCAGGTCACAAGTAGCAGTATTTAGAACAATTTTATATTTAATTAATATCAACGGACCTTTAAAGGCCAAGAGGTGGAAGGCAACTTGGGCTACAAAGGCCCAAGTGGGGGAGGCGCCCCTTCCCTAAGGAAGGAGGCCGAATTGGAGAGGGGGGAGGATTCCTCCTCCCCTCCCTAGGCTGGCGCATCAAGGGGGACTCATTCCCCCTTGGTGGCAGCCTTCCGTCTCCCCTCTATCCTATATATACATGAGGTTTGGTGCTCTTTTGAACACACAAGTTTTCGAGCCTCCTCTAGCTCTTCTAGTTCTAGTTCTCGTTGGTCCTAGTTGACTAATTAGAGCTAGACTAACCCTCTAATCCTCATAATTAGAAGCCCCGTGTGGTTCTTATTTCCTCCCTCTAATTCTCCGACGACGATTAGCTCTGGACGGCCAAGCGCTGCCGGATCATGAAGGCTGCACGCTTGCAACCAATTAGAGACACTACAAAAAAGAACACTTCTGTGATGATACGTGTTTGTCACAGTAGGTCACATTTTCTGTCATGCATGTACATCCATGATGATTTTATGACAGAATCAAGATAGTCATACCTGTGCTGCCATAGAAGTGTTCCATGACAATACTGAAATTATCATCACGGAAGTGTCCACTTCCATGACGATAAATGGTGCATCATGGAAGTATTTTCGTCAAGGGTAACCGACATGTGGCATCCACCATAGCGGGTCACCGTTAAGCTATCAGGTTCCAGTTTGGATCCGATAACCCGTTAACAGCCCGGACCAATGGGGATTTTCCACGTGTAAAATTCTCATTCGTCGGAGGATCCACGTGTCGGCTCAGCATTGGGATAGATGTCATCCACTCATTGTACTGGAGGCGCCTATCATACGTCGACACATGGCAAGGCCCAATAGTGGCCCATTTAGGTGAAAGAGTCCGACCCAGTCAAAATTAGCAGGCCGGCCCATATAGGGCCTACTTGTGTCTGGTCCATTTAGGCCCACGACTCATACGAGATGTGCCAATTCGGCCCGTCAATGGCCCGTTAACAATTTGTCACCATTGCAGCCCATCATCAGTTTGAGCCCGTTAACAGCCCGCTATATATTTGGGCTCAATATCGGCCCGACGTAGTTTCGGCCTGTTAACACCCCATTCAAGGGATGGGCCAATTTTCAGGATGTACATCTTTCAGCCTTTTAGCAACCCATTTAAGTGTTGGGCCAATTTCCAGCCCGATGTGTCTTTCAGCCTGTTAATGGCCCATAAAGGAGTTGGGCCATTTGCAGTCCGACCTGAGTTTTGGCCTCTTAACGGCCCATGCTCTTCATGGTCCAATACCAGCCTGGTTTCTCTTTCGGCCTGCTAAAGGCCCACAACATAGTTGGGCCATATACAGTCCAACCTGACTTTCGGCCTCTTAGCGGCCCATGCTCTTCATGGTCCAATATCAGCCCGCTGTCTCTTTTGGCCTACTAAAGGCCCACAATATAGTTGGGCCATATACAGCCTGACCTTAGTATCGGCCTGTTAACGGCCCGTGAAATTGAATGGGCCCACTTATTGCCCGCTTTGATTTCGGCATGTTAACGACCCGAGAGGTAACTGGGCCAAGCATTAACTGTTGGCTCGTTTCAATTATAGTGGCCCAATAGAGCTTTCGGCCTGGTTACGACCCATCAACTTATTGGGTCTGCTAAAGTTCGAACATGTCTGTAGGCCTAATTAGACAAAGTCGAATTCGGCCCAGCTATGTCAGATTCAGGGCTCCGCAGACCCAAGAAAGGTTCGAACTCTGGGGCATGTGTGAAGAACTCAACCTCTCCAGCCAACCAGCCCGTCGCCCTACAGCCTAGCTCGATGAACAAGGAAGAAGATGAACACGGAAGTTTACCCAGGTTCAGGCCACCTTGCGGTGTAAAACCCTACTCCTGCTTTGTGGTGGATTAGCCTCGTGAAGGGCTGAGGATGAACTAGTACAGAGGATGAACAAGCTCGCGAGGCTAACTCTGGTGAGAGTGAGTTGCTCCGGGCTTCGATCAGATCGGGGATCCCTTCTATGGTGGCGGCTAACCTATACTTATAGTGGCCTCGGCCCTCTTCCCCGAAAATGTAGGCGGGAAGGGATCCCACAGCGGCCAATTTGAAAGGGGACAAGTAGTACATCTCATCCTGACGAAAGGTGGTCTTCTCCTGCAAAGCTCTGGTCGTGACGCTGCGGTGGGCTCGGCGATGACATCCGTCCTGCCGTCCTGGCAGTCTTGGTCTCGTTGCATGGGAATGGAAACCTTTGGCTGATTCCTCGGGACCCCGTGCCTGCGCTTGCCTCCTTAGCACCAAAGAGGAAACCTGCTCCTCTGCGCCCGCTGGCGCCCGCCTGGCCTTGGTCATCATGGCTTGCATCACCGCAACCTCATGAGGTTGGGCGCCTGCATAGAAAACTCCACTCCTCAGGAGCAGCCCCGGGGTGGCCGCTCCCTGAGGAGGTCTTGGCGTCGTCCGCCTCGTGAGGCTTGGCCCCTCATGAGGGTCTTGTCTTGTTGGTGTCATAGATGGGCCGTACCAGGCCGCCGATGGAGCCACGCCATGGGCCGCAGGCAGGCAAGTCTGGGTACCCTGGTTCCCAGAACGCCGACAGTAGCCCCCGAGCCCAAGGCGCACTCAGACTTGGCTTCGAGGCGAAGCCAAAGGGCAAGGGCGAAGCGTCGCGAGCCCCAATCGCCTGCGGGCCAGGCTGATGCGTGGCGCCTTGATGGGACGTGGGCTCTCCACTTCCCCACGCTGCCTCGGCAACTATCCAGGCTGACAAAAGACTGGCGCCCGCACCGCACCATCATTGCCTTCTCTTCGCATTGCTCCAGATCCCTTTTCTCCCTGCCGAGAGCACCTCCAGATCTAGTCGAATTCCTCCTCCCTTCCGCGTCTCTTCTCCGAGTTCTTCGTAGATGGCATCTGGGAAGGCAAAGCCGGTCGCGCAGGCCGCGAGCTCCTCTTCTTCTCCCGCGTCGGCCCTCGGCGCGTCCTCATTTACCGAGGAGAGGCACCTTGCCGTCGCGCTCCCGCTGACGGCGAGCAATGACATTGAGTCGAAGGAGATGATGCTCCTGGCAGGCTTCACCGACCAGAGGAAGCTGGCGGGGACGTTATATCCCTTCTTCCTTCACAGTGTCTTCGCGGGGCTCATCCCGCCTTTCTCCGAGTTCTTCACCACCGTCCTCGACCATTACCAGGTTCAGGCTCTGCATCTTCAGCCCAATTCCATCCTTCTCCTGTTGATCTTTGCCTTTTACTACGAGGCGTTCATGGGCGTGAGGCCTTCCGTCGCGCTCCTTCGCCACTTCTTCTACTTTCGGATACATGACCCAATCCAGTGTTCGGGCTGCACCTCCTTTGCCGCAGCCCACAACGGCAACGTGCTCATGAAGGTCGGAAGAAGGTGGAGAACTTCCGATGCAAGTGGGTCTTCATGGACACCAGGGGCCTCCACGCGTGGCTGGAGTTGCCAACCGAGCTGCCGGAGAAGCTTGATCGATGGGGTCATGAGAAGCTCACTGACCCCCGAGTGCACCAGTTCTGAAGAAGATGATGGCGGACATGGATGCCAGGGTGCTGACGGGGGCCATGCTTGTCAAGGAGTTCCTGACGCAGCGCTTGGCCCCGCTTCAGGCACACTCGCGCCCCATGTGGGAATTCAAGGGCGCGGAGGACGACATCCGGCTACGCCCAGGGAGCTTAACGGGCAAGGAGCTGGACAAGGCCATGCATACCTTGCTTGAGAGTTATCCGGGCAACCTCCCGGCGGCCTACATCCCGCTGTACCGCCGTGTCAATGGGGCAGCGCTGGCCGCCGCCATGCCCGTCTTCAACGGGCTGGGGCTCGTGCCACCCGAGCTCCCGAATCCCCCGGTGCTGGTGTCTTCCGGCAACGGCACCGAGGAAGAGGGGGAGGAGGATTCGGAGGCAACCGTGGATGACGCGGCGGAGACCTCTCCTCCATCCCAGAGTGAGCTTCTCCGCGGCCTCCCCGACGATGATGATGCCGCCGAGCCCCCAGTCGCGGAATCCCCGCGCCCCACCCGGGTCGTCATGAGGTCCAGGGCCACTCCCCCGGCCTTGCAGAGGCCGGGACGACCGGTCCCAAAGAAGAGTGGGGCAGCGCCCCCTCCTCGAGGCGGCGCCCTTGTGTTGCCGCCTGCCGGTGCCACACCGAAACCGGCCGTCGTGCGCCCTATCAATCTCCAGGGCATGGCCAAGACTGCGCCCAAGAAGGTTGAAGGTGCCCCGATCTTGGTCAGGAAGAGGGCGTACATCGCCTCTGACGAGTAAGCATCTTGCCTTGTTTTTGTTTGACGCCTCTTGATACCGTACGCACAGCACCCCTCTCCTGGTGAACAGGGTGGGCGCCATGGTGAAGAAGAAGAAGGAGGACGCCGGGATCCCCGGGGCACCACCGCTCGCCAGGGCCGTGGTGGCCCCAACGCAAGCTGAGGAGGTCGCCTCGCACTCCCCTGCGATGGAGCGGGCCCCAAAGGTACAATGGTGGTGCCTCAGGAGGAGCCTGCTTTCGCAGGCCAGCAGGCTCCGGAGCCGCCCGTCCCAGTCGTGCCCGCGGGGAATTCGGGGGCTCCAGAGCCTCAAGATGGCCCTGCAGCAATGGCGATGCCAGTTCCCATGCCGACGCCGCCTCCTCCTCAGGCCCTTGTGCTGGCGGACCGCATCCCCCTTGTCGGGCCCGGGGCTCTGGAGGAGGCCTTCAACGCGCTGGACCAGCTCCGGACCGATCTTCAGGACATCGACAAGCGCGGGGCGAGGGAGCGCATGGGGCTGATCTCAGGATGGCTCCAGGCTAACGCGTCCGCCAGGGCGGCCTGGAGCCGGGCCGAGGCCACCACCGCGGAGAGCAGGAAGGAGGCCGATGAGGCCGCGAGGGCTCGCGACGCGGCACTGGCCGACGCATCGTTCGTCGAGGGGCGCTGCAACAAGGCAGAGACTGAGCTGAAAGCTCTTCGTGATGCGCAGGCCGCCCACACCCAACGGCTCCATCAGCATGAGGAGGAGCTCAAGGCCAGCAAGGCGACTCTCGCTGACCGCGATGCCAAGCTGGCCCAGGCAGCCAATGTCGGTGTCAAAACCGGCAGATCTCGGGTAGGGGGTCCAGAGCTGTGTGTCTAAGGATCGATGGTAACAATGGACAAGGGGGACACGATGTTTACCCAGGTTCGGGCCCTCTTAAAGGAGGTAAAACCCTATGTCCTGCTTGATTGTATTCGATGAGTATAGGGGTTACAAGAGTTGATCTACCTCGAGATCGTAATGGCTAAACCCTAGTTGTCTAGCCTATGATTATTCTGATTGCCTCTACGGACTAAACCCTCCGGTTTATATACACACCAGAGGGGCCTAGGGTTGTACAGAGTCGGTTTACAGAAGAAGAAAATAATACATCCGGACACCAAACTTGCCGTCCATGCATATAGGAGTCCTACCCGGACACGGGGGATGGTCTTCTACTTTATCTTCACGGCCCATCAGTCCGGCCCATATCGGATAGACCGAACACCCGAGGACCCCCTAATCTAGGACTCCCTCAGTAGCCCCTGAACCAGTCTTTGATGACGATGAGTTCGGCACGCGGATTATCTTCGGCATTGCAAGGCGGGTTCCTTCCCCTGAAAATTTTAAGGTAGCTCCATGCATAAAGAAACTATATCTGGCTCTGCATAATCAATACAACCCTTAGCCATGAAGGCAAGATGTCAAAATAGGAACAGTGTCTTTTACTGACAACTTTTTCGGCGAAGCGTCACACTTGACTCTTTATCATTTCGAACCATTTTCACGCCTCCCATTTCGCGTTTCGAGGTCTAGCCTTCATTGGCACGTCTTGTCAAAACAGAGATCATGCCCGTCCATTACGGGATTCTCATCAATATGGTTTGGGTAATCCAACCGCACCTTACGCACGATTTCGTTGGGTACAGGCGAGGTTTATGGCTTGAGAAGGGGACGTTTGGTATTTTTACCGTCTATAGGAGGATAAAGATCCCTTCTTTTTCCCCATGCCTTCCTCTAGCTTCTGTCTCCCAATCTCCAAGCTCCAGCGCCCATAGCTCCAATCTCCTCCACCGCTGCCACCCACCCCAGCAATGGCCGGGTCCGGCTCCAAGGGCAAGTGGGAGGCCTCCACCATCACTGAAAAGGACGTCAAGGAGCTCCGAAGCACGAGCTATTTGTCCGCGGATATCGCGCATAGGATCCCTGACAAAGATCAGGTCATTCCTACTCCAGGGCCCGGTGAGAGGGTCGTCTTCATCCCCCATTTCCTCCGGGGGCTAGGGTTTCCCCTCCACCCCTTCGTCCGGGGTCTTATGTTCTACTACGGGCTAGATTTCCATGATCTAGCACCAAATTCCTTCCTTCACATATCGGCGTTTATCGTCGTGTGTGAGGCTCTTCTCCGCATCCCCCCACACTTCGGCCTATGGCTCAAGGTCTTCAATCTGAAGCCGAAGGTGGTCGACGGACAGCATGCGGACTGCGGCGGGGCTATGGTGAGCAAGCTCCCCAATGCCGTTTGGCCCAAAGGGGCATTCGTGGAGACGGTCAAGGTGTGGCAGCAGGAGTGGTTCTACATCACCGAACCCCGCGACGCCAACTGGGCGGCCACGCCTGACTTCAGATCTGAACCCCCCACGAGACTCACCTCATGGACCGCCAAGGGTCTTGATTGGGGGTCCAAACCGGAGGTGAAGGTGCTCCAAAAAAGCATCTCTGACATGTTGGATGAGAACACTGGTCTCACAAACGTGATTCAAGTGATGCTTTTCCGCCGCATCCTTCCTTGCCAGCTTCGGGCCTCCCCCATGTGGGAGTTCGATCCGGAGAAGCCACGGACCCTGAAGCGCTTCTTCGGCAGCACGCATGAAGATATATGGAAGCAGCTCTTCAAGGCTCAGAAAAAGTGGCCGAAGAAGAATGAAGACATCGGGCTCGACATCGAGAACCCAGCCACGACGGTAAGCATAGTCTTTTCGAAGACCTATCCGATCAATATTTCAGATATGATAGAAATAATATTGTCTGCTTTCTTTACAGGCCTGGACGGCAAAGGCGGAGCGGATCAACTGTCCGGCACCACTGCCTGAGGATCCGACCATACCCCAGCTAACAGAGATGCTGGTTCCGGCGCCTTATCAGGCGCTAGAGAGGAAGACCAAGAAGAAGAAAGGCAAGGAGGCCAAGGGCGGCCCCCGCCATAAAGGTCCTTCGGAAACAGTGTCCGAAGAGACCAAAGCCCTCTCTTCCCATGAAGGAGATGAGGAAGAAGAGGAGGAGGAGGTGGAGAGCGACTCCCCTCGTAAGGGGAGGAAGAAGAAAAGGGCGGCCTCCAAAGACCCGGAGGAGGAGGCGCCCAAGAGAGGGAAGCTGGCCCTTCCGGACAGTTCGGACTCAGAGACCGAACTAGTCCCCAAGAAGCCACCCAGGGTGAAGCCCCTGGCCGAATCATAAGTATTGGGAAACTTACTGTTTATCTTTGGTCTACCTGCTTCCATTATATAAGTTATTTTGCTATTTGCCTTTCAGCCCTCCCCGCGAGCTCCCGCAAACCCCATCATCGGAGGGGAACTCTCTGCCACCTGAAATGGCAGAGAGTGACACGCCGACGCGTGCCACCTCGCCTATCGTCATGGAGGACACCGAGGTGTCGTCCCAAAGGACCTCTCTTGGCAGAGGGGGGCGAACGAAGCCGCCGAGAAAGCGCCCGAGGTTAATACCCCGGTCGTCGAAAACCTAGGGGAGACGACCCCTATGACAACCGATGGTGGGGACCCCCAACAATCCGGGCCCCAGCCGGACACCATTCCAGAGACCAACATGGCTCCGGGATGGGATAAGCAGCCCTCTTCGAAGGAGGGAGGAGGAGCATCAGCTCCATCGGCGACCTCCACTAATCTGGAGGCGCCCAATGCTCTGGAGGAAGCACTGCAACGTGCTTCCATCGTGGCGGAGCACCGCACCCTGATGGATGCGGTGGTGGAGAAGGTTCAGTCTGCTAAGAGTGGACTGAACGAAGCCTTCACCAGCCTACTGGCAGGCTTTGAGGTATGCGACGTAATGTTCTAAAAACTTTTCATATAGAGGAATATACCTGTGTATAGACAGTAGCCCCTGAGGCTCTGTTCGGTTAAAAGAAACCGGATAGAGGATCCATATAGTATTCGGGAGAGTTAACCTGCTGTGCTGTTTATTGTAACAGGCTTCCCTGTTGGCGGCAACCGCCCAGGCCGCAGAAGTTTCCGAACTCAATTGAAAGCTTCAGGTGGCCAATGAGGAAATCGACCGCATTAATAAGTGGTTTGATGAGACGCAAGGTATGCGTAGAATGTTAAAAGTTTATTTTGATATCAGAAGTGATATGTATATTTAGAGATTAACTCATGGAATGCTTTGATTATAATCACAGCTGGCGCAACCGAGGTCGAGACCCTCAAAAGCGCCCTTGCCCAGGCCAAAAAGGAGGCAGAGGCGAATAAGGCAGCCGCTGACAAGGCGGCTGCCGTACTGAAGACCGAGCAAGATGCCCGCCACCAACACGAAGCTCGGGTGGCCGAAGTAGAGCAGGAGCTGAAGGATGCCATCAGTAAATGCGAAGCTTTAGAGCAGAAGACTTCGGACCAGTCGACCGAGCTCGCCAAGGCTCTCCATGATGCCAAAGAGGCGCGGATTGAGCCCCGGAGTGCTCGTGAAGAGATCCATCAGGCGAGGCAGATATCGGCTGGTAAGGCCTTTCTTTTGCAGAGTGTCTTTGGAGGTCAGAGGTATGCTTTGCTGACCCGAGTGTGGAGTTCTCCAGGCGCGTTTGCGGAACTTCCAAAGAGTGCTGCTGATGCCGCACAGGACTTCCGAGCCCAGGAGGGGAACTCGACCGAGAAACTGTTCTGGTCGCAATTTGTCGCGCCGGAACACTCGACACCTCTCCTGGGTGACCAACTGAAGCAGCTGTCTGAGCTGCATAGGGTGGCAGGTTTGGCCATGAAGGACTTGATAGTCCAGCTCTGGCCGGCCGAGCCAATCCCTAGTAGTTACTTCGGTTTGGTGAAGCGGCTTATCGACGCGCGGCCTCGGATTGATGCATTGAAGCGCTCGGCCTGCATAGAGGGTGCCCGGATGGCCTTCGCCCGCGTCAAGATGCAATGGGCAAAGATGAAGGCCACCGAAGTGGCAACCGCAGGCCCGCCCGAAGGCAAAGATCACCGAAAGCCGAAGAGGTACTTCGATGACGTCCTAGAAGGAGCCCGATTGATCGAGGGTCAATGCTCTAAGGACGTAATATTTGATTGAGTGTGTTCGGGTTGTACAAACAATGTGACGAACCCATGCTGTTTTATATATCTATGTTTGCGCCTTTTCTTTCAAGCGATTTTTCCTCCTGTGCGGCCGTTTATTGTTTTATTTCTGAAAGTTGCCAGTCGTCGACTTCAGCCCCCATGTAGATGCTACAGGGGTGTTCGGCGTAACGCGTGACCACACTTTATCCAACGTCTTGGTCCATAAAGGAGGTGTCAGCGTGGTGAACCAGGCAATCAGACTATGCGGCTTTATTACTTTCACTTAGCCATAGGAGTTTGATTGTGGGGCTAAGTACTAGCCCCTGGTGCGTGTGCGGCTATCCGGACTACGGTGCCTTTTCCACGCGGCTGGACGAAGACCAGCCCCTCGTATAACACGGAGTAAATCGCTAACGATTTGTAGTATAATACTAAGTCGCCGAATCGCCGACCAGCTTGCGCTTATCATGACAGTCAGTTTTCGGCTTTCTCTACTGAGGTACTTGACCGGACGAACCAGAAATACAATCGCAGTAGTTCTCCCTTTACTACCTTAGCCGAACGAGCGGAACATAAGGTGGTAAGCACAGGAGCCGGGCAACCCAACTATAGACCAAAGACATGATTCGGAGCCGATGCATATAATGCAATATCTGGGATGCCGAAGAGTACCCTATAGGTGTTCGGACTTTGAAGCGTGCAGGACCGAATACAGCCCCCGGTGTTAAGGCCGGACTAAAGCACGTGTGGCAGTCTGAAGTAGGGAGGGCATACAGATGAAAAAAATAAATAAGTGCCAAACAAAAGTGGTGATCAACTGCTTACTTTATACCCTGATAAGTACGTCGAGCCGTATTATTACAGATAATGCCATAAATATCGAGGCTATTTTACATGCCAAAAGTTTTACACACGGAAAAGGTTTACACAGGGCCTAAAAGTAGTGGTTTGAAGATCCCAATGGTGCCCTGCCGCATGTCTGCGCCGTTTCTCCTTGGAGGGAAATCCTTTAAGAGGAGGAGGTGATGGTCGTCTGTAAGAAAGAGGGACCTGGAAAAGAGCCTCCGTAGATGAGGTAGGTTTTTTAACGAACCTATAGTGGAAAAAAAAGGTTGAGGTCCGCATAGGGTCAAACCGTACTATGGACCTTTTCCGCAGTGTGCCTCCGGCGCTGCCCATGGTATTTTAAGTGCGTAGTTATGTACGCGCGGTATGTATGCCGCAACCTTATGGGGCAGTCGGCTGAGGCTAAACTGCTATTTAAGCTCCGGCTCCACCGGGCTATTGTGTTGTAGTGCGGATCGGACTCGCTTAGCAGAGTCGTGGGTCTTGATGACCGATGGGTTATCCGGCTTGATGAGGCCGCCCTGTACTTCGGCTGCTAGAGCCGCAGTATGTTCCTTGGTACGGAGGGAGCGCTCCATATTCCCATTTACTGTGATAACGCCATGAGGTCCAGGCATTTTGAGCTTCAGATAAGCATAGTGCGGGACCGCATTAAAGCGGGCGAAGGCCGTTCGTCCGAGCAGTGCATGATAACCACTGCGAAAAGGGACGATGTCGAAGATCAAGTCTTCGCTTCGGAAGTTATCTGGAGAGCCGAATACGACTTCCAGTGTTAAGGAGCCCGTGCAGCGGGCCTCCACGCCAGGTATCACTCCTTTAAAGGTAGTGTTGCTAGGTTTGATTCTTGACGGGTGGATACCCATCTTACGGACAGTATCCTGGTAGAGCAAGTTGAGGCTGCTACCGCCGTCCATAAGGACTCTAGTAAGATGGTATCCGTCAATGATAGGATCGAGTACCAGGGCCACCGAACCTCCGTGACGGATACTGGTTGGGTGGTCCCTGCGATCAAAGGTGATCGGACAAGCCGACCATGGGTTGAATTTTGGGGCGACAGGCTCTATGGCGTAGACGTCCCGTAACGTGCGTTTGCGCTCCTTCTTGGGGATGTGGGTGATGTAGATCATGTTCACCATTTTTACCTCGGGGGGAAATTGTTTCTGTCCCCCGGTGCGCGGTGGGCGAGGCTCATCATCGTCCTCGCTTGGAGGCTCTTTCCCCTTATGTTCGGTGTTTAATTTACCGGCCTGTTTGAAAACCCAGCAGTTTCTGTTGGTATGGTTGGCAGGCTTGTCAGGGGTGCCATGAATCTGGCAGGGTCGATCCAGTATCTTGTCCAAGTTGGACGGACCATCCCTAGTACCTTTGAATGGCTTCTTCTGCTGACCGGGTTTAGAGCCACTGAAGCCGGCGTTTACCGCCGTATTCTCTGTTTCTTTGTTGTTGTTCCGGCGCTTGTTTTTGTTGCGTCGTGGCCTTCCATTGCCATCCCTGGCCTCAGTGGTGCCGGGTTTGCTGGTACTGTTGCTTCTACGAGCGAGCGAGCTGTCTTCGCCCGCGCAGAAGCGGGTCATGAGTGCAGTAAGAGCTGCCATAGTCTTCAGCTTTTCCTGACCGAGGTGTCGGTCAAGCCATTCGTCACGAACACTGTGCTTAAATGCCGCTAGGGATTCGGCATCCAGACAATCCATGATTTGGTTCTTTTTAATTAAGAACCGATTCCAAAGTTTGCGAGCTGACTCTCCAGGTTGCTGGACTATGTGACTCAAGTCATCAGCATCCGGTGGCCGGACATAAGTGCCCTGAAAGTTGTCCCGAAAGGCATCCTCTAAATCTTCCCAACTTCCAATGGAGTTCTCTGGGAGGCTATTCAACCAGTGCCGTGCTGGTCCCTTCAGCTTTAGAGGGAGGTATTTAATGGAGTGGAGATCATCTCCACGAGCCATGTGAATGTGGAGAAGAAAATCTTCAATCCATACGGCGGGATCCGTCATTCCATCGTATTGCTCGATGTTCATGGGTTTAAACCCTTCCGGAAATTGGTGCTGCATTACCTCATTGGTAAAGCACATGGGGTGTGCGGCACCTCTGTACCGGGCGACATCGTGACGGAGTTCGGATGACATCTGTGTCCGGTGCTGACCCCGGACTTGGTTAGGTTTGTCATGCCAGGCTTGATGGCCGTCATCTCGTGTGGGGGCACGTCCTCTTGATCCATAGATGGATCTGGTCTGGCCGGCTCTATTGGTCAGGTCCTGACGTAGGTCATACGTGTAGCGCGGAGCCGCTGTTTCCTTGCCTCTGTTACGAGGGGGCGCGGGCTGGTGTTCGGCATAATTAGCCGTTTTATCCCGTCCACGTGGTGGTCAGTCCGGCTGATCAGCATGATTGTATTTTGACGGTATTGGCTCAAAGGCCTCCTCGTCGAATTGTGGCAGGAGCCTGCGCTTAGGATAGCTCTTTGTTTGGCGCTCATAGCCGTATCCCTCTTCGGTGGCCAGGACCTTAGTCCATCTGTCGTTGAGCGTATCCTTTTCGGCTTGAATTTGCTACTGTTTCCTTTTCAGGCTCCGTGCAGTGGCGATCAGCCATCGCTTGAAGCGTTCTTGTTCGAGGGGTTCCTCTAGGACGATGAAATCTTCGTCACTGAGGCTAATATCCTCTTTGGAGACAGTTAAGTAGTTACTATCTTCCGAATCCCCGTGATCGGCAAGTTCGTCGGGGTTGACTTGACCCTCTTCCGTCTCGTCCTGCTCGAACACAGGCTCAGCGGGGTGGTCGGAGTCTTCAGCGTTGTCCGGAGTATCATTATCTCCGGTGCCGGTATTACTTTCCTTTACCCGACGTGATCGTGGGCGGCGCCGCTGACGCCGGCGCTTTGGTGGTTCGTCGACGGGCTCCTCATCTGGATATTGAGTGCCATCGTCGTCCTTCTTTTCAGGCGTGTCCACCATGTATACATCATAAGTAGAAGTGGCCGTCCAACGCCCAGTGATGGGTGGGTTTTGGCCTGGTTCAACTCCGACATCGCCGTCCATGCCGTCGATGTCTTCGGAGGCATAATCTAGCATGTCGGTTAAATCCTCGACAGTGGCTATTAAGTGGGTGGTGGGTAGGACACAAAATTCCCTACTCTCAACCCCCAGTTCAAGCTGGGCGTAGTTCGGAGGTAATACTTCCGTGATGGCGAGAGATCGCATTAGGTCCAGTGTTTCGTTTAAGAGCGAAAGCTGGACAAGCGTCTGAGGATCTGCGGAGCTGGGTTCGGTAATAACCACTTGGCCGAGCCCGATAGACGCAGACCTCGAGAGTTCGGAGTTGACGTCCAGAGGCGAATCCGGCTTCCCGATGACGGGGAGAGTCCCGTTTGACTCCGGGTCCGCTGACGGCTGGGTTGCATCTGGGTCTCCGGCTAGAAGCTCCGTAATGGGAGAGAGTCCGGCGGGGTTCACCCTCCCGTCTTCGGACGAAGTGTTCCGCTCCGGATCTAAGGATAGGGCAGGCATGATAGTCGATCCCTGGACGGGATCTGATAGTGGATCCGAAGGGCCTTCTTTGTATGGGTGGCGAGCGGCGGCCGAGGCCATGAACCCCTCGAAGATTAGATCTCCTCGGATATCGGCGATGTAGTTCAAACTTCCAAACCTGATCTGGTGACCAGGGGCGTAGCTGTCGACCTGCTCAAGGTGGCCGGTCGAGTTGGCACGTAGTGTGAAGCTGCCAAACACAAAGAGTTGACCAGGGAGAAAAGTCTCCCCGGAAACAGCATCGTTATCGACAACGAGGCGAGCCATCGATTCTTCTGTCGACAACACAACGGAACTCTCAATGAAAGCACCAATGTCGGTGTCAAAACCGGCAGATCTCGGGTAGGGGGTCCCAAGTTGTGTGTCTAAGGATCGATGGTAACAATGGAAAAGGGGGACACGATGTTTGCCCAGGTTCAGGCCCTCTTAAAGGAGGTAAAACCCTACGCCCTGCTTGATTGTATTCGATGAGTATAAGGGTTACAAGAATTGATCTACCTCGAGATCGTAATGGCTAAACCCTAGCTGTCTAGCCTATGATTATTTTGATTGCCTCTACGGACTAAACCCTCCGGTTTATATACACACCGGAGGGGCCTAGGGTTGTACAGAGTCGGATTACAGAAGAAGGAAATAAAACATCCGGACACCAAACTTGCCGTCCACGCATATAGGAGTCCTACCAGGACACGGGGGATGGTCTTCTGCTTTATCCTCATGGCCCATATGTCCGGCCTATATCGAATAGACCGGACACCCGAGGACCCCCTAATCCAGGACTCCCTCAGCAAAGGACCAAGCCTGTAGCGACCCGACCTCAGACGGTCAAGTCTCTGTGCTTAAGTGTCATCCCTGGATCGGTATGCTGACACACACAGTACTTGAGGATTTATAACAGAGGTAAATCACATGTATAAAGTAACGTAAATACTATTACCTCAATCCAAATAGCGGAAGTAACAACAGGGTTGTGGATTCCCATCAACACCAACGGCAAAGTTGAGTGTAGAAATCGTAACCCTAACGTATCACTTACTCGTCGTAAGAATCCTGCAACATGAGACGTTGCAGCCCGAAACGGGTCAGTACATTGAATGTACTGGCAAGATAACACAGTAGAGCAATGAACAGAATAAATGCTATCACTACATGCATATATGGCTGGTGGAGGCTCTACGGTTAATATGTTTTGCGAAAAGCCAATTTTTTTCCTACAACAAAGGAATTTATTTTATTTAACTATCATGGTGGTTGTTAAACATTGAGAAGGTAAATCCCCCTCTCAATCCCAATTAAAAGTAATCGTTAAACCCGACAAATTAATTTAGAGTGATGAGATTCAATATGAAAATCCAAGAACCAGATACTCAAGATGTCCATAACCGGGGACACGGCTAATCATGATTAGTTTTTACACTCTGCAGAGGTTTGTGCACTTTTCCCCACAAGACTCGATCTCCTCCGTTGGATTTCTCGCACTACATGGTGTTTGAGAAACGGATGACCGAGACACAGTCTTTCAGAAACATTTACTCTTTACTCTGGGTAGACAGTTACACCTACTTTCCCCTACATCTGCTAGCCTACCACTGAAAGAGGTCATGTAACATACTCAACTATGCTAGAGCCCATAATAGCTTGTGGCTGCACACGGAAGTTTCTAGCATGAATAATCTTATGATCCCTTTGAGCCTGGGTGGCGAACCATAGGAGGATCACACGGTATAACCCCGGGATCTCCTAGGACAACACTGGTATATCCCCAGGTGTCCGGGCAAGCCACTGGTATATCCCCAGGGTGCCCCAACCAATCCACCCAGATGTGTATTAAAGTAGCCACCTTAAGTTAACCATTAATTAACAATCTCACATCTGTCATGGATACACTCAAAACCCAATACACGTCTACGAGCATAGCATGGCAATATAAGCATAGCGTAGAAGTAACTCCCAAGGGTTTGATATTAAAAAAAAAGGCAATAGGTTCTACCTCATCATCTACTTCCCAATACCCACAAGTTAATCACATCCTAATCATGCAGTGTTTGAGGATAAAACTAATGCATAAAAACTGGGTATAGAAGAGTATGATCAAAGTGTGAACTTGCCTTGTACTGTTGATGAAGATCCTTCGCACTCATAATTCCTGATAGTTCTACTCGTCACACTCCGTTCAATCTAACGTGAGCAAGCAATTGCATACATAAGCACTCATGCAAAAGAATCGAAGAAAAGATCTCGAAAAACTTCGAAAACTAGCAATTAACTCTTGCAACAGAAAACAATTTCTAACAGTACCAAAATTGGGTGGATTTGGTCTTATCAGAAAGTTTAGGTCAAGAGCTTCAATTAGCAAAAAGAATCAATTAAATCGGAGTTACGAAACTCAAGTTATAGCCAAAACAAGTTTGAATATGAATCTGAACAAATTTCGAAATTTGAAAGTTGCAAAAAGTTTATTTGATAGATTCACTAGAAAGGTGGAATCAAGACAAAAATATTGGCGTTGGTTTCGTCTAATTTGGACGAACAAGTAAAAAGTTATGGCTATTTGAAAAATCAGGGCCAAGCTATTTTACGGAAGAAAAAGAGTTATGGCTAAAAGAATTCTAGTCCTAAAATGTAAATACAAGGACTAATTTATAAATCTAATTATTCTACCGTACTAGTCTAGAAATAATAAGCTACGGGAGTATATAAAAAAATACGAAGAAAGATACCTTTATAAGGTAGAGAAAAGATGACTTCCGAGAGAGAAGACAACTTTCAGAAGTCCCGCCGGAGAGAAGAAAAATATTTTTATTTAGTGAATCTAGTCAAACCAAAATATATTGATTTAACCCGAATCGGATGATTTTTGGAGGCTCTATGGGTCTATATTTATAGGTGGAAAGGAGGCTTAGAGGTCAAAAGCTAGGCAATGTGGGACTAAACGTAAACAAAAGGCAGACGAAAGATATAGGAAAAACAAAAAAAAGAACGACGCCGCATGGGCCTTCGGCCGGCCTGCGCGCATGCGCGCATGTGTGCGTGCGTTTTTTTTTTAACAGAAAATAAATAAATTAAAGGACAACTGGAAAAATAATATAGTCCGACCTGCTAGCTATGTTGCGCACGCTGGCGAAGGATAGCAGTCGGTCGCTCGTACAGTTTTTTTTTTTTAGAATAAAAACAAAAGAAAAAGGTAAACGGAAAA
Source organism: Thinopyrum elongatum (assembly GCA_011799875.1). Taxonomy (NCBI): domain Eukaryota; kingdom Viridiplantae; phylum Streptophyta; class Magnoliopsida; order Poales; family Poaceae; genus Thinopyrum; species Thinopyrum elongatum. The sequence goes on from CM022298.1 coordinate 388,381,873, forward strand.
TAAGAAAAATTTCCATAGGCATATTATATATCAAAATTTTCAGAAAAAGATTTCCTAAAATATGAACATATTTTCAGCGGCAAATAAATTTCACAAAAATTTAAATAAAGCAAACAGTGCTACTGCTGCAATAAAACCTAATAAAAATCATTTTAAAAATACCAAAATGATTTCAAATTTATTTCCCTCTAATTTTATATTGAAGGGAATCATTTTACCCTAATTTCCATATATTTTATTTTTGGATAAAAATAATTTGAATAAAAACCAAATAACTCCAAATTGAAAATAATTTCAAAGGGACTTTAAATTTGATTGTTTTAAACTTCCAACTCATATTTCATATAATTTGAAGAAGTCATTTTATCTCCTCTCATGAAAATCATTGAGTTGCATAAAGTTTTCGAATTTGGAATATTTCCAAATGGAATTCAAATCTTTTCAAAAACCCCTTTTAAAATGGAAGAAGTCATGTTATCTTCACTCTAGGGTTTGTGATGAAATGAATATGAATTCATGGAGATCATAAATGCAAGGTGAAAGTTTTGGGAAAGTCATTTTATTCCCTCTCATTCAACTTTCAAAAAGTTTCCAAATTTCACACAAGCAACCACACCACAATCAAACAATCAATCAAAACTATTTATTTAATATAACATTCCAAAATTTAGAATTTTGGGATGTTACAAACCTACCACCCTTAAAATGAATCTCGTCCTCGAGATTCGGAGAGGCTAGAAAGAAATAGGTTAGGGTCGGGGTCTCCTCAAAATCCATCGATTGTCATGAAGGTCTGGGGTGCTACCACCCTTAGAAGCATGGTTATGGTTCCATCAAAACTCATGTACTCCATCTTTATTGTTGACAGTGTCAATCTTCTCAGATCTTCAGGATAATTCCTTCTCTGCGCTCTTCCGGTAGTGGCATAACCTTTTTTTTTTCAATTCTTGTGTCCTTGCATCATGGTAATTAAGGTTCTTCCGAGACAGTGTCTTCTTAGCTGACATGTTTGGCGCCAATACTAAACAACTATCGATATCTCATGGTGGTCATCAAACAATTTGACTGGGTCCCTGCAGAAAACGGGTCTGGGCTTCATTCTCACCGTATGGCCTACGGTTGGCAACAACTGCCTTGTACAAGGGGAAAAATTGTCACACCATTCTATGGTTTAAACAAGGTTTTGATCGTCGTCGCTCTACTATGGGTAAGTCACTCAGATTTACCATCCCATATAGCAAGGCGAATAATAAGAGTAAGTCGGTATGGTGATCAATCCATCCCGCACCCAAATCATTACCTTGTATACGGTTTAGCGAATCTCGCATTCTAACACTTGGTCATCCTCACAAGCATTGCAGAATTTCTCTTGTCGACGAACCAAGTTCGGATAAATCCATTGATTCTGCGAGCCAAACGAACATCTATCGTTTCTTCACCTCTCTCAGGTTTTGCGTTAACTCCTATAAGATCGTCTGTTGATAAAGTCGTATCTTCTTCCAGGGTTTTTCCTTCAGCAAGAGTGTGCTTGCTTCTTGGTAGGTCCTAGGGCCTGTGGGTTATGGCCCATCTCATCACTTGTAAACCTTGAACTCATCATCGGGGCAACTGATCATTATTCCAACATCCAGCTTCCTAGCATTCTTAAATCCATCCCATTGTACTGTCTCCCTTCCTTCTATCGGTACCAAACTAAGAAGGGATTACACAGACTCATCAGGGAGTTACAATTGCTCCTTATTACCAACATTCTACCTCCTTTATATCCAATAATACTTCATCCCTTCATATTCTTGGGATATCCCACATATCGAGACAAAACTCATAATTATTTCGTCCGAAATCCACTCCATGGAATATCATTATCTTTTCCAGAGGTCAAGTGTCCTCACAGGGTACTACCACCCTTGAAATGCACAAATTCATCCGTAGACCATATTTCTCATATCCTCGAAAATGGTCAAAATCTTTCTTCATAGAGTAACAACTCATAAAATCCAAATCAGTACCAACAATAATGCTAACTTTATTGATTCTCCAATTATTACAATCTCCTGCATTTCCATTACATGCCTCAACTCAATACCTCAAAAAGAATTGTTCCCACTACTACTACTATATTTCTTTTTTGACACAACTATTTAGCACAAGTCTCCTTCTCATTGGGACAATCTCTGGCAAAGTGACATGCTTCATTACAGCAGAAACATATTACTTCTGACAAGTCTCGTGGTTTCCTAGTGATTACATAGCCTCCTTGGGTCCTCGGCTTCCTTTTTGGGCATTCGCTAAAGTAGTGTCCTGAATCTTTGCACCTAAAACATATGATATGACTCAGGTCCTTCTTTGTAGAAATTTGGTTGTTCTTGGAATCCAATCTATTTCTCTTTCTGGACTTTTCCGTGCCATTCAGGGCTTCTATTTCCTGTGGGTCATACTCTACTTCCTTCGTCGGGAATGCTACTAGATCCCCCTTCAGACAATTCTGGGAGATGTGTCCTTCTTCTCCACATGAATAACATGACTTGGTGCAGGGTTTAATTAGGTCTTCTTCGGGTGTGTCCTCCACCTCTTCCTTCATCACAGGTTCTTCTAAAATTTCCATGAGGGCTCCTTTCATTGCTTCTTTCTTCTGCTGGATGGTTCTTTGTACCATGGGGTAAATGTGACACTGAGCAGGGTAGTGGGTAGTCCCTTCACACAAGAAACATGTAATCTGCCTAGTTGGGCATTCTTCAGTTGGGTGATTTCCTTCACAATGAGGGCATTCATCCTTGTGTTCTTTATGTTTGTGTCCTATTTCTCCACAGAACTTGCATGCACAAGGTTTCTTCATATCATTTCCATAAGGCTTCAACTTCTGGGACACAAGCCGAGACTTTAGCAGAGTCATCTTAAATTCTTTCCAAGTGGTTACTCTTTGCCATCCATTGATGGTTTGGTACATCCTCCACCAAGTAGCAGCACCTCTTTCAAAGCACTGAAGAGCATGCTGGGCCATATCCTTTCCGGCTATAGTGTTATTCTTCATGTGATCTTCCATGTTTTGAATCCATCGGTCCGTCTCCAATTGAGTCATCGGTCCATAAAATATGAGTTCATCTCCATTCATCCTCTATTGGTTCCTAGGGTTTCGGGGTGAGATAAGAGAGATAGAGAGGGATACACACAATACAAACAATAGATTTGAAGAGGCAAATTTTATTTTGTGGCTGTCGAAAAAACATCAAACAAATGACAGCTCACAATCGTCGCATCTAACGTAGGTATAACAGGGGTTTGGTCTTCTAAAGGTCAATAAATCTTCAAAGTCGCCAAACTCTTCAAGTCTTGTTCATGTCTCCGATGGGCTTCTTCCGATCGTGCTTGACCTTCTCAAGTTCTTTTGCCAAATCATCTCTGTTGACGCGAAGTCTCTCGTGACGTCCTTTAATATTCTAGAGTTGCATTCCAAACTTCTGGGTTTCAACATCCTTGGCAATGAACCATGGTCCTACTGTCCTTCAGTTCCTGACGAATCTCTGGTATCTCGAGGTTTTTCTCCTCCAGCTTGGCTACTTTCAGCTTCTGGGTCCTGAGTTCTTCACGCAACACTTTCTGGACGAATAAGGCTTTCAGAATGTCCATCTGAAAATTCTTGATGTAATACTCCAGATCCTGGCGATACACCAGCTAAGGTTTAAACTTCATCTTTTGCTGATAGATGCTCCATTAGCCCTTTTGTCACCCAATCCTTCAGACGAAATGTATGCTTAACTCAGCATGGTGACAATAGCATAAGCGGGCGATAACATCATGGATAGCAGTGTTTCTGCCCTTGTCATTGCCATGAGCTATCATTCCATAGTTGATATCTCCTGCCTTAGGGTTTTCTTGACAAAAACTTTGAGTTTTAACGCTCCATGTTCCGGTCTTTCTCCGACACACCTTGATCTCGGGTATTGACAGCTTCAATAGTCTGACAAATTCCATAAGGGTAGCCTTCCTAGGTCATACCAATCTGGAAATTCTTCAGAAACTTCAAATTCTCCTAGTCTTCGGAGTCTTCAACTGTTGTAGTTTCCATTATTATAATGCACGGTAAAATCCTCTTCATTCCGAAGTGGTCTTAGTTGTCCGATATCTTGTACTTCTTGGATTGGTCTCATCAGTTGAACCTTCGAGTGGTCAAAAGGGCAAAGGGGTATAGTCTAACTAAAAGGAAATTTGATAAAGCTTAGAAAAGAAGAGAGGTAAGAGATCCTTTTTGGAAATAAGTTTAGAGAAAATATTTCCTATGGGCTAGCCAGTTTCTAGGGGTCACGTCCTACAGTCAACATGTGCTCTGATACCATCTTGTAGCGACCCGACCTCAGACGGTCAAGTCTCTGTGCTTAAGTGTCATCCCTGGATCGGTATGCTGACACACACAGTACTTGAGGATTTATAACAGAGGTAAATCACATGTATAAAGTAACGTAAATACTATTACCTCAATCCAAATAGCGGAAGTAACAACAGGGTTGTGGATTCCCATCAACACCAACGGCAAAGTTGAGTGTAGAAATCGTAACCCTAACGTATCACTTACTCGTCGTAAGAATCCTGCAACATGAGACGTTGCAGCCCGAAACGGGTCAGTACATTGAATGTACTGGCAAGATAACACAGTAGAGCAATGAACAGAATAAATGCTATCACTACATGCATATATGGCTGGTGGAGGCTCTACGGTTAATATGTTTTGCGAAAAGCCAATTTTTCCCTACATCAAAGGAATATATTTTGTTTAACTACAAAGTTGGTTGAAAATATTGAGAAGGTAAAACCCCCTCTCAATCCCAATTAAAAGTAATCATTAATCCCAACAAATTAATTTAGAGTGATGGGATTCAATATGAAAATCCAAGAACCAGATACTCAAGATGTCCATAACCGGGGACACGGCTAATCATGATTAGTTTTTACACTCTACAGAGGTTTGTGCACTTTTCCCCACAAGACTCGATCTCCTCCGTTGGATTTCTCGCACTACATGGTGTTTGAGAAACGGATGACCGAGACACAGTCTTTCAGAAACATTTACTCTTTACTCTGGGTAGACAGTTACACCTACTTTCCCCTACATCTGCTAGCCTACCACTGAAAGAGGTCATGTAACATACTCAACTATGCTAGAGCCCATAATAGCTTGTGGCTGCACACGGAAGTTTCTAGCATGAATAATCTTATGATCCCTTTGAGCCTGGGTGGCGAACCATAGGAGGATCACACGGTATAACCCCGGGATCTCCTAGGACAACACTGGTATATCCCCAGGTGTCCGGGCAAGCCACTGGTATATCCCCAGGGTGCCCCAACCAATCCACCCAGATGTGTATTAAAGTAGCCACCTTAAGTTAACCATTAATTAACAATCTCACATCTGTCATGGATACACTCAAAACCCAATCCACGTCTACGAGCATAGCATGGCAATATAAGCATAGCGTAGAAGTAACTCCCAAGGGTTTTATAATAAAAAGGGCAATAGGTTCTACCTCATCATCTACTTCCCAGTACCCACAAGTTAATCACATCCTAATCATGAATGTTTGAGGGTCGAAACTAATGCATAAAAACTGGGTAACGAGGAAGTATGATCAATGTGTTACTTGCCTTGTACTGTTGATGAAGATCCTTCGCACTCATAATTTCTGATAGTTCTACTCGTCACACTCCGTTCAATCTAACGTGAGCAAGCAATTGCATACATAAGCACTCATGCAAAAGAATCGAAGAAAAGATCTCGAAAAACTTCGAAAACTAGCAATTAACTCTTGCAACAGAAAACAATTTCTAACAGTACCAAAATTGGGTGGATTTGGTCTTATCAGAAAGTTTAGGTCAAGAGCTTCAATTAGCAAAAAGAATCAATTAAATCGGAGTTACGAAACTCAAGTTATAGCCAAAACAAGTTTGAATATGAATCAGAACAAATTTCGAAATTTGAAAGTTGCAAAAAGTGTATTGGATAGATTCACTAGATAGGTGGAGTCAAGACGAAAATGTAGACGTTGGTTTCGTCTAATTTGGATGAACGAGTAAAAAGTTATGGCTATTTGAAAAATCAGGGCCAAGCTGTTTTACGGAAGAAAAAGAGTTATGGCTAAAAGAATTCTAGTCCTAAAATGTAAATACAAGGACTAATTTATAAATCTAATTATTCTACCGTACTAGTCTAGAAATAATAAGCTACGGGAGTATATAAAAAAATACGAAAAAAGATACCTTTATAAGGTAGAGAAAAGATGACTTCTGAGAGAGAAGACAACTTTCAGAAGTCCCGCCGGAGAGAAGAAAAATATTTTTATTTAGTGAATCTAGTCAAACCAAAATATATTGATTTAACCCGAATCGGATGATTTTTGGAGGCTCTATGGGTCTATATTTATAGATGGAAAGGAGGCTTAGAGGTCAAAAGCTAGGCAATGTGGGACTAAACGTAAACAAAAGGCAGACGAAAGATATAGGAAAAACAAAGAAAAGAAACGACGCCGCATGGGCCTTCGGCCGGCCTGCGCGTGTGCTCGCATGTGTGCGTGCGCGGAGTTTTTTTTTTTAACAGAAAATAAATAAATTAAAGGACAACTGGAAAAATAATATAGTCGGACCTGCTAGCTATGTTGCGCACGCTGGCGAAGGATAGCAGTCGGTCGCTCGTACAGTTTTTTTTTTTAGAATAAAAACAAAAAAAGGTAAACGGAAAATAAGAAAAATTTCCATAGGCATATTATATATCAAAATTTTCAGAAAAAGATTTCCTAAAAGATGAACATATTTTCAGCGGCAAATAAATTTCACAAAAATTTAAATAAAGCAAACAGTGCTACTGCTGCAATAAAACCTAATAAAAATCATTTTAAAAATACCAAAATGATTTCAAATTTATTTCCCTCTAATTTTATATTGAAGGGAATCATTTTACCCTAATTTCCATATATTTTATTTTTGGATAAAAATAATTTGAATAAAAACCAAATAACTCCAAATTGAAAATAATTTCAAAGGGACTTTAAATTTGATTGTTTTAAACTTCCAACTCATATTTCATATAATTTGAAGAAGTCATTTTATCTCCTCTCATGAAAATCATTGAGTTGCATAAAGTTTTCGAATTTGGAATATTTCCAAATGGAATTCAAATCTTTTCAAAAACCCCTTTTAAAATGGAAGAAGTCATGTTATCTTCACTCTAGGGTTTGTGATGAAATGAATATGAATTCATGGAGATCATAAATGCAAGGTGAAAGTTTTGGGAAAGTCATTTTATTCCCTCTCATTCAACTTTCAAAAAGTTTCCAAATTTCACTCAATTTCACACAAGCAACCACACCACAATCAAACAATCAATCAAAACTATTTATTTAATATAACATTCCAAAATTTAGAATTTTGGGATGTTACAAAGCCGTGGAGCGGGACCGCCTGGGCAAGGTGAAGGAGGAGGTGGACAAGGCACAGGCGTCCCATGCCCAGCTTGTCTCTGAGGCGACGGCCCAGCTGGAGGCCAGGGAGAAGACCCTCGCCATCGCCGAGAAAATGGCGGCCGCAGGACGCGAAGCCTTGGTCTCCTCCGAACTCAGGTCTCGCAAGGCGCTGCGCTCCCTTTACGGAGGGGGGTACGAGGAGCTGCTGGCGACTCCGGAGGATGGCCCTGCTGGGCTTCTCCCCAAGCTTGCGGAGGCGCTTGAGGGCGTCACCGCTGGGATGGATTCCGCGGTGGAGGGAGAGTGTCGCGCGCTCTTTACCTTGGCCGCAACGCGCGTCTTCACCCACCTCCACCTCCGGGACCCAAGCTTCAACCTCAGCGCGTTGATCGAGCCGGTGGCCCCTGAATCCCGCACCACTGCTGCCGAGGCCGTGAAGGAGCAAGTGGGATCCTTGTTGGGGAAGTTCCTCTGCATCCCCAACCCCGCAGGTGCGGCGACAGAAGCCGGCGGCGAAGGTGGTGGGAGCATCATCAACGACGGGCTTCCCAAGGCGAGCGATGGTGGCCACCAAGGCGATGGCGGTGCTTCTTACTAGTTGACCCTGCAACATTCATGGTGCCTCACGGAGGCGTGAGAACTTCTGTTTGAACTCGTAGAACATTATGTTTTGTAATAGCTTATTAGAACTCCGCGATTTCTCTTTCGTGCTTGGTTTCCTTTGTGTTTGCCTCAGCATTCTGCGTCAGCAGGGCCCAGCCCCGCGCGTACCTCATCCACCATTGGGGCGTCCGGATCACCAGGACGAGACCAAGGGGCGAGGGGCTATGTGACTAGTGAGGCCCCTGTCGCGCGATGCTCAGGGGTACCCCTTGACGTGCGAACAGCCACGATGTTCTTCATCGGCAGGGCCCAGCCCCACGCGTACCTCGACCGCTTTTGGGGCGTTCAGATCACCAGGACGAGACCAAGGGGCGAGGGGCTATGTGACTAGTGAGGCCCCTAAGGCGCGGTGCTCAGGGGTCCCCCTTGACGTACGAACATCCCTCATGAAGGAGAAACAAGCAGCCTCACAAGGTAATTCGGAGTCCTCCATACCTTCGCTCACCCGCTTTTGCCTAGGAGGGACGCGAGAAAACAGGTAAGGTGGTGTACGCCAGGCATGGCCTGGGCGTAGCCCCCGTGCCCAGCCCCCTCGCGCGGGCCTCTCTAGGGGAAAGCCGTGAGGTGTTGCCGAGCGAAGAGCCAAAAGGCTGTCCTGAGGTTGATGCGGCCACGGGGGCCATCCTCAGTTGTTTATTCACCAGCGCGGAGCATGGTGCTTCCACTTCAGCGTGGGCATAGCCGCTCCTCGACCGTGTTGTCCGCCAGCGTGGAGCATGGGGCTTCCACTGGTACGTGGGCATAGTCGCTCCTCGACCGTGTCGTCCGCCAGCGCGGAGCATGGGGCTTCCACTGGTGCGTGGGTGGGAGTTCCGTCTGAGAGGAGACTTCGGGGCGTGTACAGCCCCGTCCGGACATGTGGCTTGCACGGCCGGACTGGAGGAGGTGTATATGGGCACCCGTGAGCCAGTGTGGGACTCACGGGGCCCTACCTCAAGGCGGGTTGCTCCTGGATTTTTTTACGGGGTGCCTGTAAAAATCATGAGAGATGTTGGGGTAGCCTACGCCGAGTGAATCTCCGGAGGACATCGCATGAGAAGGCCAAGCGCCAACGACCCCAGGAGGTGACGTGAATGGGACCGGCCTGCCATATAGAGCTCTGTCGTTGGGTTTATCGACGCCGCAGGGACGGACCCGAGCACAGATGTTGTGCCCAGTATTCTCATGCAACAATCCTAAAGAATAACAACCAGCGCGCGACTCCCGCGGTGGTGAGGCACCGGGTCGCGCGCCCTAACTCATCCGCTCTCGATTAGCTCATGCGAGAACAAGGCACCAAGGACCATGGGAGGTGACGTGCACGGGACCTAGCCCGCGAGACAGAGCTCAGCCACTTGGGTTTAGCGACGCTGCAGGGACGGACCCAAGCACAGACGCCGTGCCAGTCCTTAATCATGAGGCGGTCGCGGGCGGCCTCGTGAGGGCACACAACATTCATGGTGGCGAAGCACCGGACATGCAGGTGATAATATTAAGCAATTCATGGAAGGGCGAAGCCAGTTCTGATACATGTGCAAAATGATACATGCTACAGGTGCGGGCCCTGGTAGCTTGAGGATAATGCAGCCCGAGGGGCGCCCTCAATTGAACAAACCAAAGAGTCACCTGGCACCGTTGTCACAGAGGTGTTGGAGTAGCTGAAGATGCGTGCTGCAGAGGTCGCTCCTCACGAGCCGGCTGGCTCCTGAGGCTCGGGAGGCTCGCGAGGGTCCGGCACCTCCTCTGCCAGGACCGCCTGGCACCGGGCCTCGTGAGCCGCCAGGACGCCCTGCAGGTAGCGCTGGTGCAAGGTAGCCATGTTTAGCAAGCCAAACGGCATGCGGACATAGCTGCAGGGGCAGCCCCCACTCCGCCCAATACGGGACGGCCAGAAGAGCTCCTGAGAGGCAACCCTGTTGAGACCTGGGATGTTGACGCAGACGCGCAGCTCACTACCCATGTCAGGGGCGGCAGCTGCACTGGACGATGCGGGGCGATGCTCGCCACGCATGGCTCGCGCCTCCTGGAGCTCCTCGGTTTCCTTGGTGATGAACTCCTGAGCGCCTGGCGCCTCGCGCCTTGCTCATGGAGGTGCGCGTTGAAGCACGCCTCCACGTGGTGCCCGAACGCCTCCCTCGTGACGCTGGTCAGGTTAGAGGCCCTCCAGAGGAGAGCCCCCGAGCCCGTCCTGAGAGGGGTGCCGGGCGCGCCTTCCTATGCGAGAGGGAAAGGCGCCTCAGCAGTGGGCGCGAGACCTGAGGCACGGTCGTCGGCGCGCTTGCCTCCTGACGGCCCTTGGGGAGGAGCTGCTTCTTCCTCTTGGGGATGGCCTCAGGAGGTCGAGCGGCACCCTCGTTGTCTGAATTCTCGACTGCCGTAGCCTGGTAGGCGCGCTCAAGGGAGCACACCGCAGACTTTTCATCGCAGGCGACTGTGATGATGCCGCCACTCCCTGGCATCTTGAGGACATTGTAGCCGTGGTGCGTCACCGCCATGAACTTGGCGAGGGCCGGATACCTGAGGATGGCATTATACGAAAGGCGAATATGGGTGACGTCGAAGTCGATGAGCTCGGTGTGGTAGTTGTCGCACTGGCCAAAGGTGACAGGGAGGCGGATCTGCCCTATGGGGACGCTGAAGCCGTCGGTCACCCCTGAGAAAGGCTTGGTGGGAAGGAGCTGGTCGTACGGCACTTGGAGCGTCTCGAACGTCTCGACGGAGAGAACGTTGAGCCCCGCGCTGCCGTCGAAGAGCATCTTGGTGACGAGGACATTGCTGATGGTCGGCGAGCAGAGCATCGGGAGTGTGCCGACGGCAACCGAACATTTGAGCTGGTCCATGGAGTCAAAGGTGATGGCGTGCTTGGACCATCTGAGGGGGCGCGACGCCTCAAGCTTGGGGAGGGCCGCGTTCACCTCACGAGCGAACTGCTTGAAGATGCGATGAGAAGCGGGAGCCTGTGCTCCGCCCAGGATGCAGGCAATGGCACGAGGCTCTTAGAAGCCCCCAGCCCCATCATCTTGGCGGTTGTCGTCGTTCCTTCTTGGCGGTGGCGGCAGTGGAGGGAGGCTAGCATTGCCTTGAGGATGGTCCTCGCGAGGTTGGTCACGCTAGGGGCCGTCGCGAGGCTGGCCCTGTGATACGTCTCCAACGTATCTATAATTTTTTATTGTTCCATGTTGTTATATTATCATTCTTGGATGTTTTACAATCATTTTATATCATTTTTTGGTACTAACCTATTGACATAGTGCCCAGTGCCAATTGCTGTTTTCTGCATGTTTTTTACATCGCAGGAAATCAATACCAAACGGAGTCCAAATGCAGCAAAACTTTGTGTGGATTTTTTTTGGACTAGAAGACATCCAGTGGGCCGGAGAAGCACCTGGGGGGTGCTCCGAGGGGAGCACAACCCACCAGGGCGCGCCTGGAGGCCCAGGCGCGCCCAGGTGGGTTGTGCCCACCTCGGGGGCCTCCCGCACCGCCTCTTTGCTTTATAAATACCCCAATATTCCAGAAATCCTAGGGGAGTCGACAAAAATCAATTCCATCCACCGCAAGTTCCAGAACCACCAGATCCAATCTAGACACCATCACGGAGGGGTTCATCATCCTCATTGGTGCCTCTCCGATGATGCGTGAGTAGTTCATTGTAGACCTTCGGGTCCGTAGTTAGTAGCTAGATGGCTTTCTCTCTCTCGTTTGATTCTCAATACAATGGTCTCTTGGAGATCCATATGATGTAACTCTTTTTTTTGCGGTGTGTTTGTTGGGATCCAATGAACTTTGAGTTTATGATCAGATCTATCTTTTTATCCATGAAAGTTATTTGTGTCTTCTTTGATCTCTTATATGCATGATTGCTTATAGCCTCGTATTTCTTCTCCAATATTTGGGTTTTGTTTGGCCAACTTGATCTATTTATCTTGCAATGGGAAGAGGTGCTTTGTGATGGGTTCAATCTTACGGTGCTTGATCCCAGTGACAGAAAGGGAAACGACACGTATGTAGCGTTGCCATTAAGGATAACAAGATGGGGTCTATTTCTACATAAATAGATCTTGTCTACATCATGTCATCATTCTTATTGCATTACTCCATTTCTCCATGAACTTAATACACTAGATGCATGCTGGATAGCGGTCGATGTGTGGAGTAATAGTAGTAGATGCAGGCAAGAGTCGGTCTACTAATCTTGGACGTGATGCCTATATAATGATCATTGCCTGGATATCGTCATGAGTATTTGAAGTTCTATCAATTGCCCAACAGTAATTTGTTTCCACCGTTTGCTATTTTTCTCGAGAGAAGCCACTAGTGAAAACTACAGCCCCCGGGTCTCTTCTTTAATATATTTGCCTTGAAGATCTATTTTGCTATTCGCTCTTTTATTTATTTGCAACTTTTATTTTCAGATCTATTTATCTAAAAACCCAAAAATACCTCGCTGAATTTTATTTGCTTTTATTTGCATCTTTCAATCTACTACAATTTTATCTATCACATTACCCGAAAGGGATTGACAACCCCTTTAACACGTCGGGTTGCAAGTATTTGTTCTTTGTGTGCAGGAGCTATTTACGTGGTGTTGCGTGGTTCTCCTACTGGTTCGATAACCTTGGTCTCATCACTGAGGGAAATACCTACCGTCGCTGTGCTGCATCATCCCTCCCTCTCTGGGGAAAAACTGATGTAGTTCTAGCAGACATCACCCTGCCAGCGGTCCTCACGAGGCTGATCGCGCCAGTCTTGGCGGGGGTCGCGGTTGTCCCAGTGGCCTCCGTCGTGGCCTCCTCCACGGCCGTAGCCATGGTTGTCGCGCTCAGGACGGCGGCCAATGCGCCCGTCATGGATTGCCCTGAGCTCCTGTCAGACGTTGGTGTTGTGGCTGTGGCCACTATGGAAGACACAGTATGGGCGGCTGTCTCTGGAGGATTCGGGGTGGTCGCAGCCACGCTTCATCTCAGGTTCGGCCGCGAGCACAGCCGGGCCCTTGTGCTTCACTTCCTTCGCCTTGGCCTTCTTGTCTTCAGGATCTGCCTCCGGAAACTCCAAGAGGGAGAGCCGGCCTTCTTCCGCCCTCGCGCACTTGGCCGCCAGGTTGAACATCTCCAGAGCCGTGTAGAAGTCCACGTGTATGGCGAGCTCTTCCTTCATCTTGATGTCCCGGACGCCATCAGAGAACGCTGAGATGATGGCTTCATCCGACACCTTGGGGATCTTGAGGCGAAAGGTGTTGAAGCGTTGTATGTACTTGTGCAAGGTCTCACCTGATTGCTGCTTGATGCGCCGCAGGTCGCCTGCCGCAGGAGCGCGGTCGCGAGTGCCCTGGAAGTTGGCGATGAAATGCTCGCAGAGCTCGTCCCAGGAGGAGATTGACCCCACCGGAAGGTTCAGGAGCCAAGAGCGCGCGCCGTCCTTGAGGGCCATGGGAAAGTAGTTCGCCATGATCTTGTCGTTGCCGTTTGCCGCCTCGATGCTCAGCTCGTAGAGCTGGAGGAACTCAGTGGGGTTGGGGGTGCCATCGTAACGTGGAGGCAGATCCGGCTTGAACTTGCCGGGCCAGACGACGCGGCGAAGCTCCGGGGTGAAAGCACGGCACCCTGCCACGCTCACAGGGGCCTGCTGCTGGGGAGGAGCCTGATCTTGACGCCCACGCGCCGCTACCTCCAGCGGTGCGCGGTCTTGACGTGGCGGTGCTGGAAGTGCACGCGCTCCTCCTTGGGACCGCTGCACCACCTGGCAGCTCTCTTCATCGCGCGCCGGCGCTCTGCCCGGCGGGTCGCACTGGGGAGCTTCATGCCTCGGCTCGGGGCCCACGCCGTGCAGAGGAGGAGGAGGAGGCGTGCCATGAGCCACGTCGCCCACCAGGGACAGCGGAGGGCGGAGCGAACGAGACGGCACATCGGCCTCACCCGCAGCATTGACGAGTTCGGCAATGCGGACGAGCCAGTCGTCATAGAGGTCGTTGGCCGGACGATAGCGCAAAAGCTCGCGCGCCATGAGCAGCGCAGACTGCGCGTTCGCCGGCCCACGACGACCATGAGAAGACGACGCCGTGGCTGGAGTGGGTGATGGAGTCGCGGTGCGGCCGTCGCGCTACACGGACGGTGGTAGCGACGAGTCCTGCTGTTCGTGGGCAGCAGGGTCGGTGGCAGCGTTGGCCACCAGGGAGGCGGAGCGGCGAGGGGCACCATTGCCCGTGGGCGCCGTCTGGGCGACACGAGCAGCCCGACGCTCGGCCCGAACATGACGAGCGTTGGCCATTGGAACGGCGGAACGGCGGTGGAGCGAGTGGTGGGAGAGAGGCTTCGACACGCCCCTACTTGGCGCGCCAAATGTCGGATTCAGGGCTCCGCACACCCAAGAAAGGTTCGAACTCTGGGGCGTGTGCAAAGAACTCAACCTCTCTAGCCAACCAGACCGTCGCCCTACAGCCTAGCTCGATGAACAAGGAAGAAGATGAACACGACAGTTTACCCAGGTTCGGGCCACCTTGCGGTTTAAAACCCTACTCCTGCTTTGTGGTGGATTAGCCTCACGAAGGGCTGAGGATGAACTAGTACAGAGGATGAACAAGCTTGCGAGGCTAACTCTGGTGAGAGTGAGTTGCTCCGGGCTTCGATCGGATCGGGGATCCCTTCTATGGTTGTGGCTAACCTATACTTATAGTGGCCTCGGTCCTCTTCCCCAAAAATGTAGGCGGGAAGGGATCCCACAGTGGCCAATTTGAAAGGGGACAAGTAGTACATCTCATCCTGACGAAAGGTGGTCTTCTCCTGCAAAGCTCTGGTCGTGACGCTGCGGTGGGCTCGGCAATGACATCCGTCCTGCTGTCCTGACGGTCTTGGTCTCGTTGCACGGGAATGGAAACCTTTGGCTGATTCCTCGGGACCCCGTGCCTGCGCTTGCCTCCTTAGCACCAAAGAGGAAACCTGCTCCTCTGCGCCCGCTGGAGCCCGCCTGGCCTTGGTCGTCATGGCTTGCATCACCGCAACCTCATGTGGTTGGGCACCTACATAGAAAGCTCTGCTCCTCAGGAGCAGCCCCGGGGTGGCCGCTCCCTCAGGAGGTCTTGGCGTCGTCCGCCTCACGAGGCTTGGCCCCTCGCGAGGGTCTTGTCTTGTTGGTGTTGTAGATGGGCTGTACCAGGCCGCCGATGGAGCCACGCCATGGTCCGCAGGCAGGCAAGTCTGGGTACCCTGGTTCCCAGAACAGTGACAAGCTATAATTTGAGCCCATTACGACGAGCATTTATGGACAGGACCAAAACCGATCAATCAAAGCCCCAAGAGAATTTTGGCCCTTGCGAGCCCATTAAGGGGGCCCATGAAGGGCAGTGGGCCGCTATCCTTCACAAAGGGGCCACGACGGTTCGTGCTAGCTATTAATTTCACTGCTTTTTTGGCTTCCTAGTGACCAGTTAGCTGGAATGCGAGGCGCGCTAAGAAAATGTACGGCATATAAGGAAAAATGTAGCACATCCAGCATATATTACAGGAAATTACATCCACTGGGCAATCAAAGATTGATGCCAGTGCAAATAATTGAACAGAACTTAATGATCTACAACCTCACAATCTGCAACCTCAGCGCAGATGACGCGTATAAGCATGTGAGCAAGTTCTTCCTTCTTTGCTACACTGTCTCTGAAAACATTGATCGGTTGTTGTTGTGCAAGAATGTGCACCTCTGATTCCTCCACGATTTCCATCATTGCTTCAGCCAGTAATTGGTTCACAAACATACATTTTTTCCGTTGGATTCGAGACAGAGGAAATTGAACAGATATAGATGGCGATTTTGGCAGGCTTGTATTATTGATAGTGGAGAGTGTCTCGACCATTGCATCATAACATAAATTAGGAGGGGAACCGAACAGATTAATCAAGAGTTGTTGCCATATTACCTGCCTAGATTTATTGGAAAGAAACAATGGGGTTGCCTTGTTGTTTTCAGAGTTTGTCTTCTTATCTTCAGCAACCTGCCCCAAATTAACACACTAGCATTGCTATCATTGGCCAGGTCAGATAATAGGAAAGCAACATTGACACAATGAACGTTTGGGCAACCGGATCACACCAGGCTACACCAAATTAACACAATATGGCACAACTATCATCAGCCAGGTAAGGTAATAGGAAAGCAACATTGACACAATGAATGATTGGGCAACCAGACCACAACACTACAATTTTGTAATGTGCATGATATGAGATAGTACACTCATGCAGCTCAGTATGGAAAACTACCAGGCAGTTTTCCTTACAAAAATCAACATTGTTGCCTTTAATTATACATTTTGCTACAAGTAAATTTAGATCAGATAAAGGTTGGATTCACGCCGATTAACAAAATACATGCTGATGTAAAAATATAGTGATACTAGCAAAAATGTCCCTGCGTTGCAATGGGAGATAAAAAAGAGCATACACCTTGAGCGTGTGATAAACATGGCTCAAGACCTCCCACATGTACACACCCTTTATCTCAACACATCATATCACCTGTATTGCCACTTATCCTCCTTTCCAACACTCGTCAATGCATGGTGGCAATGGGACATCTTGCGGTGGTCAATTCCAAGGCGATGGACTCAGCCAACACACACCCCGCTCATCTATGTTGACGTCTCGGAGCCCGTCGCCATCGAACCGGCCGAACTCTGAAACACGACAACTCTAGAAGAGTCGTTAGACGGATGCACTGCCGCTTGTGGCGGAGCCAGAAAAATCAGATTAGGGGGGCCGGATGTTGTCAAAACAAGTTGGGGAGGGCCAAACTGCTGTAAAATAGGTTTTCTAGCAGCAAATTATCACCAACTTGACACTGTTCATAAGCTAATTAGGTGTAAATCTCAAATGTTAGGGGGGGGGGGCAGAGCCCCTGCTGGTCTCGCCCTAGTCTCCGCCACTGACTGCCGCTGCCATGCTGGAACATACATAATTGACACCTACATCAAATCATGACAAAGCGAGAAAAAAATGTTCTTCTACGATTGCCCACTATTATACTAAAAGAACATAGCATATAGGAACATCAGTGCCACTATTCTACATTTCTTAAATTTTTACTTAGAGAAGAAGTGGTACAAAAGAAATAAAAATATGACTAAATTGCACCTAATTCTTCAATAGCTCTCTGGCTTAGACAAAATGGGTTCTAACAATGCAAGCATGACAAGAAGAGTTGTGAAGTGCTAATGTTCTACACTGCAGCTTTAACACAACACTAATTAAATCCATTATAAGCTAGCTCTATTGGCATATGGGCACTTGCAAAACGATGTAATTTATCAAATAAACAAAATATACAACAAGCAATGGGACTTGCATTATTATCGCATGCATTGGCTGTGTGTCTGATCAAATTCAAAAATTAATTTTATGAAGAAAATCAAATTAAATACCGGTGCAACACTCGTAGAAATATGCTTACTGGCTAATGGCTGCCTCAAGTAAGCCGGCCTCAGTTTGACATTTGCACAGTAAATGTGCAACCTTTTACTGAACAGGTTGCACGATACGCAACCGGTCCCGGCTGCCAGACTCAAGTGCTGGTCGAGCGTGACGCCGTGCTTTGGCTCCGCGGACTGCCGTGCTTGCTCGCGCCACCGCTAGTTTTAGCCTCGTGGTTTGATGCTGCCGCCCACTACGTTGCCGGCTGTCGCTAGTTTGCCGAGCGGCTGCCGGCAGATGCAGATCGCCCACTCTCGCCTGCTGACCTTACCCATGTGTGCACTGATGCAAGCTTCACGTCTATTAGTAGGAGTCGGCATACCACTCCTAGTCGTCCCCACCATGGCCTGCTATCATTGCCAACCACGCGCTTGGCTTTGGCACGCCGCGAGCATCGCATTCTACCATCATCGTGTCGCGCGTGCCACGCCTGCTGGCTATCGCCGGGTCGCAGACCCGCACCATCATGCCAGCATGCCACTGCTAGCCATAGTATTGCAGACGTGCCTTGGCCGCCCACTATGTTGCCGACTGCTGCTGGTGTGTCGAGCCCCTATACCGGCAGATGTGCGTCACTCACTCTCATCCATTGGCCTTCATCACGTGTGCACTGTCGCGAGCTTCACGCCTACCAGCAGAAGTTGCCGCACCGTTCCTAGTCATCGCCACCATGCCCTGCTAGCAACCGCGCGCCCGAGAGCCCACGCGCCTTGGCCGGCTTGCCAAGAGCATCACGTGCTACCACCATGAGCCGTAGTGTTTCGAACGTGCATCGACCGCGCCGTATGCATGAGCTGATCCACCCAGGCAAATGAGAGACGTTGCGAACGTTCGTCTACCGAGTGTCACAATTTTAGTTGGGCTCGAGCTAGGCTTAAGAGGCGAGTTCGAACTCTCCTAGCGTATAGTGCCTAACGTTGACAAGTTGTTCTTTTTTTTATGAATTGTTATTTTTTCTAAGAGAAAATTCCGGCTGGGCAAGCAAGATAACTATGACGGCCAAAATGAAAACCAATGTTTTTTGTTCACTTATGGGTGGCATTGGTGGGTAATTTTCATCAACTATAGACATACTTTAAATCTCAACCATTAATCTTTATAGTTAACGTAAAATTAACGAATATAAAGGGGCGACGGATGGAGAACTATGAAATCTTCTGTCCTTTAATATTAGGTAAAGATACAACAGGTACTTACATCAGCATTGGAGCACAGAGAATTCCCGCAAGATACTTTCCTCGAACACGATCCCAGTTTAGAAAGTCTTCTATCCTTTAAGCTTATTTTCTAAAAGAGAGATGGGTAAGAAACATGTAGAAAATATGATCTGAATGCTATAAAATTTCATGATACGAGGATACGCACACGCTTCTTAGAAAGGAGTTGACATATTTTGGCTAGACTGGAGCGGACTAGTTCTCTGGCCATTGGAATCGGCTTATTATCAGGAGGAGTTGGGTTTCTCTATGCTGGAGCAGTATCTATGAACACTGGAGTTGGTTTACTATGTCCTGGTGTCTGGATCTTTTGCAAAGACCTTGTTTGTAGCCCTTCAGATTCTAACATAGTCGTCTTCCCCTTGCATGCCTTATATAGAAGAATGGTGCTTCAATTATAAAACATGCTACGACAGAGAGATGGAATAGGTACTGAAGAATAGAAAGGCATGACATATTGACATGTATTCCCTCCGTCCGGAAATAAATGGACGTGTCTAGGTGTATTTCAGTTCTAGATACATCCATTTTTATCCATTTCTGCGACATGTAATCTGGACGGAGGGAGTATGATGTAAGAGCTAGGGATACGACAGGACAACAGAGTAAAAAACACTAGTTGAATGTAAAACTATATGATAGCGGAATAGGTACAGAAAAACACAAAGTCAACATATGCGTGTATGATTGGGAAACTAAGATGGCATTGCAACAGACCAGTAGAACAACACTTCAATGTAAAAAAACATGGTATGGTAGACGGATGGAGTACATACTGATGGATAACAATGCATAAGATATCCAGAAGCATCATGTCCAAACTAAGCAGATGGCATTGCGATAGAGTAGAATGACAGTACTTGAATTTGAAAACATGTTATCATGAATGGAATAGGTACTGAAAAACAGGAAGGCATGCCATATTTACATGCATGACTAGCAGGCTAAGCACATGGCATTGCAACAGAGTAGATGCACTCCAGGACATTATATGCATGATGTACCCATATCGCGGGACAAGAAAGGACCTTGTGGGGTGAATAGGATTCATCATCTTTCTGCAAGTCTTCTGAAGAACTGCCTTTAACTATTCCAACATATTGGATATCATTGACGTCAAGTTTGTTAGCCGTTACATTGCTCCGCGAGGTTCTTGTGGATATATCAGTGTGTGCAATTATATCTGAGATGCATGGAAGACAACTAGTAGTTAGATTATGTAATGAGTGCCTGTAGGAGAGGACATAAATAGTAGGACTGGACTTAACTAACAGCAACAGGTCTCAAAAACTAAAGGGAGAACACAGATGAAAGCTACAAAATATGTATTGTTTGTACTTGAGATTAACTAGATGGCACACAAAAGTATTAAAGAACAAAAACATAGGTAATACTAGAAGTGGTATAATCACCATCCCGTGGGATAGCATTGGTTGATAGATGATAACTATGGAACATCGTTAATTCCTGAACAAGTCTCTTATCTGAACTATGGAACAATGTTAACTCCTGAACAAGACTCTTAAGAGATCAGCATGAACATACAGTGACATGTGATAATCTATTTTCCATGCTTAGATGAATAATGAAGCCATAAATGTTGCACACAAGTAAGATGAGGGTACAACCTATTTGGCCGCCATCCATAGGAGTGAGCATCATCTGCTGACTTGTCGATGGCCCTGCGATTGTTGTGGCTATCCATGTCAGGCACGCACATTCGAGGCAGGGAACTATTGAGTGGGGACTATAGCTCCCTTCTGGTGTATGCTTCCCTTGTTGGAGCAGCTGTGGTGAGAAGGAAGATGGTGTGGCTGAAGATGCAGAAAACACATAATGTTAAGAACGACACATATCTCTGATCTGAAGAAATACCCTAAGAGATCAACACTAAGGTACAAGACTGGTCACATGTCTATTGACTAAAAACTAAATTGGGGTTGGGGTCACACAATTTTTTATTTTTTTTGGTACTGTCCGATCTACACCGGATAGCTGGATAGCCGTCTTGTGCCTCCCTGCTGACACTATTCAGAATCTTCCCCGAAGAGCCAGCGACCACCGGCATAGCAGCCTGCTTCCGTCGTCCCTGGCCGCGAGAGCTCTGACTAAAACCCCACCCCCCATCCCACCGCACTGTCGTGGTTGCGCCGCTCCCGGCCAAACCACAAAGACTCGCCGTCATCCAGATCCAGCGGCAGCAGTACCTTCAACCTACGGAACTCTACGATAGCCACCTAAGCGTTGCTTCCGCGGCAAACTTGCGCCCCCGCACCCCTACGATAGACACCGAGGCACTGCTACCCCAGCCAACCGGTATCCTAGGAGCTCCACCGCCTCGAGGGGTGTTGCTTCCCATTGGGAATTGATTGGCCCAGAATAAAAATTTAGGCAACTGACGCCAAAATAAAGTGATTTAAGATGAGTGTACGACCTATCTTGCGGCCCTGTGAATTAGGCAGCTCCAGCTGCCGAGTCGGTGAGGCCGGCACGGTTGCGGTAGCTCCTGGCGGCAGGAAAGCAGATATGTCATGACGGTCGATGGCTATGGGGAAGCTGCGCCGGGGCCCTGGACGCGTCCGAAGTTGGAGCCGCTCCGGCGTCGTGCACAACGACGCGGGTGAATCGGCTCCGGTACGGTTCACGCGGTCGTGGTCGAGGCAGCTCCGGCAACACGAAGTAAGAGGCACACGGCCCAGTGCACGACGACAAATGGACAGCGGCTCCGGCATTGGGGAGGAGGGTGGCGGTGAATTTGGTGCGGTGGGGGCGCCATGGAGGAGGGGCTGGGGTTTCGCGACTGGGGAGAAGGTGATTTGGCACCCACGTTGTATGAGTGGGGAATCGGGAGGGGGAACCATGTCTTACGGATGCATTTGTCTGAACTGTGGGGTAAGTTACAGTTCTACCCCTGCCTTTTGGCTTCTGGGCTTGGGTGTGTATCTTGAGGGTCAGGGATAGTAGGGTAACTTTGCTTCTCCCAAATAGTGGGCGCGAAGCGATTTCGGGAGAGGCGGGCATGTTTTGAAATAGTGGGCGCGAGCGATTTTGGCTGAGGAGAGGGTGTTTTGCCGCCCATGGTTTAGGAATTATTCGGCACCTGTCATTTCGGCCGAGGGGAGGGCGCACTTGGATGAAGTTACAAACCTACCCTCGTTGTACGACGTGCCAATTGATGTGTGTCCCACATAGCCCGGTAATTTTGCGTCTCCCATTTATTTGCTCGGGCAAATTCCATCGAGCAGAGGGTGTTTAGCGGTTCGTTCAAATTTTGGGAGAACGAGCATCCACGTCTACCTTACCAAGTCGATTCGAATCAAATTTTGAAATATTAGCTTGCCACTTCTTTTTTAGATGGTGAGGTGATGCTCGGGAATAATGTGTTTTTACATGCTTGTTGCTACCAATTTACTATTTGACAAATAGTTGGCCCACTCAAAAATGGGAATCAAACCCAAAATGAAATATCTCTATTCAATGAAATAGCTCATTCACCCGGTCAAAATTGTGGACCAAATCCAAAATTGAACACCTCAATTGAGTAGCATGTTGTATTATAGTACTCCATGAACATGCTGAAAGTCAAACTAATGAACTTGTTTGATACGCATATCTCCGTTCATGTGTGGATTGCAAACACCATGTTCTCCAATTCAAAGATTTGAATGCAAATTTATACCGAAACATGGTTTATATCAGTCTTCGATGCATAAACGCGACCTCTCCCCTCTCCCGGACTCCCGTTCTCTCTCTATCCGACAATCTTGGTTTCTATCGCGTGCATACAAACACAATCCTTGTCGGTCCCTCTCCGTCTCTCTCTCTCTCTCTCTAGTTCGCATGCACACTCCATGTATAGGTCTCTCTCACACACAATGTACGACTCTCTATTCTAAGCTAAATATGTAGTGTGCACTCATCGTACGCGCACGAATTCCCTATCTTGTCGTCCATAACTCTCACACGCACCACTCCGCCGTCTCGGGGCTCTTCCCTCTCTCTCTCTCTCTCTCGAACTCTCTATCTTCCTAGGTCACACAAACACATGCATACCTCACTCACACTGGATAGGCCCATCTAAAACTCTCTCACTCTCTCCCTCATTCTTTCTCCATCTCACACACGTACACACAATCTCCCGCCTAGCTAAGTACGCCTATCTCTCACTCCATTGTAGGCACACGCAGCCCCCTAGGTATATGAATATTTCTCAGTCTCCATCACAAACATGCGCATTGGCTCTTTCCCTTACTTGGTCTAGCTCGATATCTCTCGGGGCATCTTTCTAGTGTGCACACACCTCGTCTCTCGATCTCCCACCCATATAGTCTAATCACGATCTCAAGGGGGTCTCTCTATCACAAACACGCCCTCTCCCCCCCCATGCCTCCATCTTCGTCTCCATACGTCCCTCTCGACCTCTGTCCCTTGTTGGCTAAACCTCTCTTGGATAGGTGTTATAGGGGTCTCTCTCTGTTGCAAACAATCACACACTAGCTATCTCGGTGTATCTCCTCACCTCGCTTTCTATCTCGGAGATGCATGCGTGATATTTTTGCATAAGACACGCACACTTTCTCTCTATTTTATCATGTGTTGTCCCTTTCTCTTCCACACATACACACACACTATTTTTTGCACACTCACTCTTTCTCCTCCACACACACTTGATCTCTCTCGACTTAGGTACTCTCTTCGGTCCATAGCATATAGATTTTTCGAAAAGTCAAACCTCACAAAGTTTGACCAGGTATGTGGAGAAAAACATTTCCATCTAGAACAGCAAACACATGTCATTAGATTCATCAGAAGATGTAGTTTCATATGATGTATCTTTGGTATTGTAGATATAAGTAATCTTCCCTGTAAACTTGGTCAAAGTTTCCAAAGTTTGAGTTTAAAAATTTTTATGTGCACTACATTATCGAACGGAGGGAGTATCTCTTTCTCTCTCTCAACTCTCTCATGCACCACTCAGCCGTATCGGGGCTCCTCTATCTCTCTCAAACTTTATATCTCCCTAGGTCACACATACACATATCTCGCTCGCACTACATAGACCCATCTAGCACTCCCCCTCTCGTTCTCTCTCTATCTGACACGCACCCGCCCCCTAGGTACCATAATCTCTCACTCCATCATAGGCACATGCACTCCCCCCAGGTATGATTATCTCTCACTATCCATCATGAACACACGTATTGTATCCTACCATCCCTAGGTCTATCATGATCCGTCTCGGGGTATCTTCTATCGCGCACACACCTTGTCACACTCGATGTCCCACCCATGTAGTCCCATCATGATCTCGAGGGGATCTCTCTATCACAAACACACACACTCTCCCTCCCCATGCCTGCAATTTCTCCATACATCTATCTAGACCTCTCCCCCTTGTTTGCCAGACTTTCTCTCTCTGTTGCAAACAACCACACACTATCTCTTCACCTCACTTCCGCCCTCGAAGATGCATGCATGATATGTTTACATAAGACACACACACTTTTTCTCCACTTTATCGTGTGTTGTCCATGTCTCTTTCACTCTCTCTCTCTCTCTCTCTTTCTCTTTCACTCTCTCTCTCTCTCTCTCTCTCTCTCTAGTTAGGTACTCTCTCAGGTCCATAACTTATGGATGTTTTGAAAAGTCAAAACCTCACAAAAGTTTGACCAGGTATATGTGGAGAAAAACATTTACATCCGGAACGATCAATAGATTCATCACAAGATGTACTTAGTTCACATCATATATCTTTGGTATTGTAGATATAAGTAATTTCTTTATAAACTTGTTCAAAGTTTCAAAAGTTTGACTTTTCAAAAATTATAGGCACTACATCATCAAACGGAGGGAGGAGTATCTCTTTCTCTCTGTCTACTATCTCTCACGGGCCTTCCCTCTCACTCGATCTCTCTTTACCGAAGGATTATACGGTCAACCAGTATAGCTCCGTATATTGTCTAGTTGACCGGTCAACCAGTCTACATGGTGCCTTGTCAGCTCGTGTTCTCTATCAGGGTGTGTTGGCCCATTTGGCAGTGGGTTAAAATAAATAAACTAGAGGCCCATCTAGCATGGGGTGAAATAAACAAACTTGAAACCACTCACGGTAGCACCCTACAGTGCACACTTCTTCCGCGTTACTACACACACTACTACAATGGACACACTACACCACTGCACGGCATGCACGCAAGGACGCACTCGCGCACACCCAGCACACAATACACACCAGCACACGTGTTCACCGGCGTCGCCGCCGGCTGAGATGGACAACGAGGCAGCCAACAAGCGGAGGCGGCTCGAGCCAAAACTGCATCTGGCGAGCCTGGACTTCATCAGCAACCTCCCCGATGACATGCTGCTCGTCATCATCGCCCTCCTCCCCACCAAATCTGCCGTGCGGACCACCCTCCTCTCCCGATGGTGGTGCCCCCTCTGGCGCTGCGTCCCCCTCAACCTCACCGTCGACAGCTGTTGTTGGAAATATGCCCTAGAGGCAATAATAAATTGGTTATTATCATATTTCCTTGTTCATGATAAATGTTTATTATTCATGCTAGAATTGTATTGACCGGAAACTTAAATACACGTGTGAATACATAGACAACACAGTGTCCCTAGTGAGCCTCTACTAGACTAGCTCGTTGATCAAAGATGGTTAAGGTTTCCTAACCATAGACATGAGTTGTCATTTGATAACGAGATCACATCATTAGGAGAATGATGTGATGGACAAGACCCAACCGTAAGCTTAACATCAGATTGTTTAGTTTATTTGCTATAGCTTTGTTCATGTCAAGTATCTGTTCCTTAAACCATGAGATCATGTAACTCCCTGGCACCGGAGGAATACTTAGTGTGTATCCAAACGTCACTTCATAACTGGGTGATCATAAAGGTGCTCTACAGGTATCTCCGAAGGTGTCTGTTGGGTTGGCATGAATCAAGACTGGGATTTGTCACTCTGTATGACAGAGAGATATCTCTGGGCCCTCTTGGTAATACAACATCTTAAAGAGCTTGCAAGAAATGTGACTAATGAGTTAGTCATGGGATCTTGTATTATGGAACGAGTAAAGAGACTTGCCAATAATGATATTGAACTAGGTATGGAGATACCGATGATCGAATCTCGGGCAAGTAACATATCGCCGGACAAAGGGAATGGCATACGGGATTAAACAAATCCTTGACATCTTGGTTCAACCGATAAAAGATCTTCGTGGAATATGTAGGAATCAATATGGCCATCTAGGTCCCGCTATTGGTTATTGACCGGAGAGGTGTCTCGGTCATGACTACATGATTCCCGAACCTGCAGGGTCGCACGCTTAACGTTCATTGACGCTAGAGTAGTATTGGGATATTTGATGATTGGTAACTAAATGTTGTTCGGAGTCCCGGATGAGATCCCTGATGCCATGAGGAGTCTCGGAATGGTCGATAGGTAAAGATTTATATATGGGAAGTCATATTTTGGGTTCCGGAAAAAGATGTATTTTGTTCGGTATTGTACCGTGAAGCTTCTAGAAGGTTCCGGAGGGGTCCGAAAGTCCACAAGTGGGTCCACCACGACCCAAGGGCTGGCATGGGCTGAGGGGAGGCACCCTAGCCTTATTGGGCTAGGCGCACCAAGTCCTCAAAAGCCCATGTGGCTAGGGGAGGAAAAAAAGGGGAGTCCTAGTAGGAATAAGATTGGACTTGGAGTCCAAGTCCTCTCCCCCTTGGCTGTGCCCTAGGGCTTGGAGGGGTTGTTCCCCACGCCCCTCGACCTATATATAGAGGGGAGGGGGCGGCCGAAGAGGACACACCAAGCCCTTGGCGCCCCTCCCTCTCCCCCATTACTCCGTAGTTCCTCCGTTCTCGTTCTAGCAGCGCTTGGCGAAGCCCTGCTGAACTAGCTCCACCACCACCATCACCACCACGTCGTCGTGCTGGTTGTGATCCCATCTACTTCTCCGCCTTCTCTTGCTAGATCAAGGAGGAGGAGACATCATCAAGCCGCACGTGTGCTAAACTCGGAGGTGTTGTTCGTTCGACACTTGATCGGTTGGATCGTGATCGGATCGCGAAGAGTACAACTACATCAACCGCGTTATATACACTCCCGCTTTCGATCTACGAGGGTACGTAGACACACTCTCTCCTCTCGTTGCTATGCTTCTCCTAGATATATATTGGGTGTTCGTAGGAAATTTTTTGATTTTCATGCTTCGTTCCCATCAGCTGCCTCTGCGACGGGGACTGCAAACGCATGGCCGCAGTCTCCAATATCCTTGCATCGCACCCTGGGCCAGCCAAACGCCTTGACATCCGCATGTTTAGTACCAACTGCAAGGTCCAAGCCAAGTTCGGCGAGTGGTTCTTATCCCCCACCCTAGATCAGCTCAAGGAGCTCAGGTTTGAAGCTGGACGATGTCGCTCTCTGCCGTCGTCCGCGCTCCGCCTCACGCCAACGCTGCACCGCGCCAGGTTCAGCTCCTGCTATTTTCCCCAGATTAATGCTGCGCCCGCCCTTCTTCTCCCTCAACTCAAGCAGCTCAACCTCTTCGACATTGGCATCTCAAAGAAGGCTATGGAGCACCTGCTCCGTGGCTGTACCGCTCTCGAGTACCTTCGTCTTCGGCAGATCCACGGTTTCATTAGCCTCCACATTGCCTCGACGAATCTCCGATGGATTTATGTGTCTTGCGGGCCCCACAACAAGCCATTAATTGGGAAGAGATCACTTGAGTTGTTCCACGTTATGGTCATTGAGAATGTGCCGTTCCTTGAGAGATTGCTTGTATCTGATCTAGAAGGTCCAACAAAAATCAAGGTCATTGACGCGCCGAAATTGATAGCGTTGGTCTACTCGTCTGCCAAATTCTCCATACTCATTACTGGATCCATAATCGTTCATGTACAACACTCATCTTCTTCTCCATCTTCTTGAAATTCACATTTTTAATTTTCTTCTTGATGTATTTACAACTGTCATCCAGAAAATGATTCCCACAAGCTTGACGTAGTCTATGCGCACAATGAAGATCTTGGCAATAAAATCTATCGACCCTAATCTGGATCAAGTTGTTGGATTCCTTAGATGCTTTCCATGCACGGAGAAGCTACTCATCGAGGTGAAACTTCTTTCCTATTAGTAAATGGTAATCACAACGGAGCTCAATTTTTTCATAATTTTCCCAAATTATGATGATAAGTGTAGTGTTCAAAACTGCATCTACGCACTGCGCCGAAAGAAATGTTTTTAGTATTTTTTCTGACGTGATCACCTGCATCATTTTTTGTTGTACTAGTAGCCTAGGCTAGTCATAGTGGCAAGTAACTTAGATTAGTAACTCTATGGTTAGCCTAAGAGCAAGTACTACCTCCGTCCTGGTTTACTCTTCGTATTTTGTAGTATCAAATTTTGACCACAGATTTAACTTACAAAATGTTAATGCATGTCACTAAAAAATATATCGTTGGATTCGTATCTGAACATAATTTCAAATGGTATAATTTTTGGTGACATGCATTGGCATTTTCTTAGGTAAATCTATGGTCAAAATTTTACACTAAATACGAGGTAGTACAAAAGTGGGCTATGACGGCCCTCCACTATGTAGGCCAAAACACGTGCCAAATTCACTTTTGATGGATTTGGCATCGATTCCCTCCATTGCTCACCTGGTGCCCCAATCTGGATCACTTACTTTGCCCCGGTGCCAAATTCACTCACGCAATGAAAAAACACTTGCGTGGGAGAGGGAGAGGACAGAGGCAATAAAAAAACACTTGTTTGGGAGAGGGAGAGGCTGGTGTAGTTGGTTTGATTGATTTGTTTATACATGTGGGTTTGTGTGCACAGCGGTGCCAACTCTCTCACATTGCTAGAGCGGTGCCAAAATCTTTTGATTTGACATCGATGCGTATTATGTGGCATACTTTTGAGAAGTATGGCAGCGGCCACATAGTGGAAGGCAACAAATGCCCAAGCTCTTCACGTGCTCCTAGGTAAATGAGAGGAAAGAGAAAGAGAGTGAAAAATTATCACTAGCCTTAGAGCCAAGCCTATAGCCAACCATATCGTATGAGCGAATGATATTGGTAGCTCTTGATGACACGGCAATCTTATACAGCTAGCTACTCTAATATGTTCTCTTCTTTTGCAGATAAAAAAGACCCGAAAGTGAAAAATGTGCTGCAATATAACAATCTCATCGAATGCCTTGATCTCCATCTGACAGAAATTGATTTGATTGACTATCGAGGTACCACATCTGAGATTAAACTGGTCAGGTTATTTGTTCTGGAGGCAAGTGTGCTCAAGGTAATGAGGTTTGGCATTCTTTGGCGCAACGATGAATGGTGTGCTGATCACCGCAAACGTCTAAGCCTAAATGACAAAGGCTCCGCAAAAGCTGAATTTGTTTTTGAAACATCAAGTCGCAAGAGACTGAAAAATTTATTTGCCCATTAGTGACTTGTCAGGGCGGCGGATTTTAGTTTGTACGATAATGCTGCATGCACCTAAAGTAACAGAAGTTCTTACGTAAACTTCCTAGTAATTCCCTCTTTGTTGATGCAGCATTACTCCTAGCATTTGTAATATCAGTTTGAAACTTGTAATATTAAGACTATCCAGCACGAGACACTATGTTATGATAAATGTTCGCATGCATAGGTGCAACAACAATATACCCATTACTCCAGTATAATATTTATTATTACTCGTGGCAACACACTGGAAATTATGTCGAACACGGCTAGTTTTAAGTAGGCTAGCTCTACAGCCATGATGATAGTGTCTGCACACGGTGAGGCTGACTTTGGTATGCCGAACACGCTGCCTACACTCAGGTGTCATCTCCGACGCAGGGTCTTGTCACTTCACTATGAAGAGCAGCACGTAATAATTTGACCAACGTGTAGTACAGTACTACTACATTGGTAGTACTACTAGTACTAGCACCACCATCTGGATTTAGTAGTACTACCACCTCCGTCTGGATTTAGTATTTGACTAGCAATATCTAGTAATGCATGTCACCAAAAATATACTACTCCCTCTGTAAATAAATACATGGAGTATTGTTTTATTCGGTTTTGAATGTAGTTTCCGATGATATTATACACTCTCCCTTCCGGTAGATGGCTCAAATCTGAAATCTCATCAATCAGACTACTATTGTACTCCCTCCTTACTGGTGCATTAGTCACGTTACAAAAACCAAATAATCCCAAAACTTTTAGGCGCGGTGCATTAACTACCCACCTCGTTCCCTGTTTTTGCCATGAAAAAAGAAATCAGCCAATAGGAGACGTGGGGTGTGTATGTATTCAATGACTTGAGACTACTTAGCACAACATGTAGTGCTCAATTCTCTGCATGCAATGACATTAATTACCAAATAAACATCAAGTTCTCTCGTTTTTCCCCAACTTAATCTCGGTGAGATGACTATAGTGCACCAGTATGGAGGGAGTAAGGGCCGAGCAGTAGATGGCCAACACACACGTGACTGCAATGCAATCTGCACTTCTCATATAAAGGCTCCCCACCAATCCAATCCATCTACGAAATCCTACACACCTACGCACCCTGCAAGAGTGATCACTCCAATCGGAAGATTAGTTGACTAGAAGCTAGACCCATGGAGGCGATGAGCGCGAGCATGAGCTGGCTGTGCCAGATGGTCCACGACGCCAGCCTGCGGCCCGGCACCGAGGAACATCTCTAGGTCATGCTTGAGGCCTCTTAGAAGACAACTTCGTCTCCTTGTTCGACGTGGCCCTCATCGGCTTCCTCGACAAGTTCACCGTCGTTAAGAAGCTCGTGGACGACCTTGACGTACGCCTCCAGCCCACGCGCCCAGGCTCTGTGATGCCCACCACCCTCAATGGTCTCTATTGTGACAACCTCTTCGATGCACTGGTGGCCCTGCGACTTCCCACCATCGCGCCGGAGAATGTCCACCTCGAGGTCATGCTCGTTGCACAGTGCCTGGTTCAGCAAGACACCATCGACATTATCACCCACGTCTACGAGAAAATCGTCCACAAGGACTACTACATGCCAGAGGAGGATGATAGGACGCAGGCCTTCTTGGACCGCAGGGCAATCTTGGACGGCATTGTTCAGAAGCACGTTGAGCTCGCAACCAACGCCGCTGCTCGTCACCCGTCGGTTGGTGACCAGGCGCACTAGGGCGCGAGGATGTCGTTGATGGATCCGTATGAATCTTTGTTTTTGTGTCAATTCCATGTATACTGTAATTTTCTTACCTTGTGCATCAACTTCATAACTTACATACGTACCATGCATGAACCTCTCCACAACCAAACTTCTTATATATTAATATTGACGTGTAATGGGAATATTTAGGTCCCATGCAAGAAATGGGAATGGATTTCAAACTTCTGGGCATGGTGGTTCAATTTGCAAAGGCGCACACATAAACAACCAAAACAAAGTCATTTTGGAACAAAGAGCTGCCACGTTACAATCGGAAACAGAAGTAGTACTGAAATCGTGGGCGTTCTACTAACCAGTTAAATGCTGCCATGTGTGCCTCTATTAATTGGCTACTAGGAGGCACCGTGCGGGTGGTACTACCTCCATCCTGGTTTATTTTCCCCGTTAGTGTTTTGTGCCAAATTTTGACTATGAATTCAATTTACAAAATGTTAACACATGTCACAAAAAATAGTATCATTGGAAACTATGTTCATATACGAATCCAACCATATAAATTTATAACATGCATTAAAAAATTGTCAATTAAATCTATGGTCAAAATTTGACACAAAATAGGAAAGGACCAACAAATCAGGACGGAGTCTTTGAGTAGACCGGAGGCGTGCGAGCAGACCGCTGCGCAGGATCACCCCAGACGGTCGTTCCGGCCCGCCCCTCAACGCACGGTGGCTAGGCATATCACTTACATGTGCGACCGCATGTAAGGAAAGCGATGATGGCCGAAATTGGCAAAACTCCCCCATTTATCACGCGGGAAAAGCCCAGCGCTAGCGTTTTGAATCGTTATTTCTAATTTTTTGAGGGAAAATCATTATTTCTATCTATCGGTCACGCCAGGAGCAGAACCAAGTGTTACAACTTACTAGTACTAGTAAAAGTTCAAAAGGAAAAGCCTGCCGTGTTCACGTCGCACCCCCACACGGTTGGTCCGACACGCCGCTCAATGGGGGAACACGTGATGTCTCGCATCTTC
The DNA here is from genome assembly GCA_011799875.1 of Thinopyrum elongatum. NCBI lineage: Eukaryota > Viridiplantae > Streptophyta > Magnoliopsida > Poales > Poaceae > Thinopyrum > Thinopyrum elongatum. The sequence continues at coordinate 388,413,855 of CM022298.1, forward strand.
ACTTACAAGTGGGACTACAGTTGAGGAAACCGACTATCAACAAACCCCCACCCCGCCCGCCACGCTATGGCTGAGTTAGAGAAACGAGGAGGGAGAAGAGATAGCTGGAGCACGGACTCCAAGAAATATGGTGTCAGATGGGAGTCGCGCTGGTGGTGTGTGCTGTACTCCTGGACGTGAATGCTGGTTCTGGCCCATGCCACCCTACTATATATTGAGGATTCTAGGTGCTGGTTATGTATAGCGAACACATTAACATATGGCCCACCTCACATTGTGGCCAAATTTCCTGGAGTCCATGCTAGGCTAAAAAGTGTTCTTTGTGAGGGTGGATGGCTGGTCTCAAGTTTCATACTTGTTGTATTACGTATACGTGGACATAGAGATAGTGCAGCAGTTTTGAAAGTTTGAATCCAAACATCAGAATGCAATTTCTACCATTGATTGGACTCATGCGACGACCTAGGATGATGGGATTCGCGGCTACAGTAAAAACACCTGCCGGCCGCGCGAAGCACGTGAAGCTAATAACTAGTAGTACTATTGTTGATTGGACTCATCTGATAACCTGTTGCAATGCACGTACAATTATGTATTTGGGATTTTTTTGCCTCATCGCAGCACCCACTCTGAGAAGCGACTCGAAAGCCATTCATAAATTTAGTAAGTTTATCACAGGCATATCATTTAGTATTACATACAATAGGTCATCAACGCACAACGACAACAAGGATATATTATAAATACTAAAGTTTTTCTCACACAACAAATAACAATACGATGAAGTAAACTTCTGGTCAACCAATCCTTGGCGTTGGAAACACTTGCTTTGAACCATAAGTGATTCTCCAGGCAGGGCCAACTATTATCAATATCGAGACCAACGCAAGACTCACCATCCAGGCTGAAGCGGCCTATATCAAGATGCATATTGTGATAGCTAGGGTAGGAAACTATAGCAATGTCTGAGGTATAGATACAGTTGCTTCTCATAAATGGTAGTAATGTTGTGCCAACAACAGCTGGATCGCCTTTCACCATCAGTGGATAGTTTAGTCCAAGGAAGAGCGAGTTTTCTCCAAGACTATCTATACTGAACCAGGCAGAAGGTGCTGGCACTAGCACACTAGCATCCATCCCGAATACCCTGCAACGGGTGTTGGAATAGGTCCGGAGAGTGCGACCATGGGAGACAACACCTGCTTCCTTAGTAACATCAGCAGTGCCCTGTATACAGACAAGAAGAGGTGATCCATCGGAATAAGTTGCTAGGCGCCACTGAGTATGTAGGTCCCACTCGTCTTCATGCTCGTGATCATCACCATCGTCATCTCCCCCTTGGTTATAAAATTTTCCAAGTATCGATGGGGGAATGTTGGCAGGACCTTGGAAACACAGGAGGTTAACTAGTACGGGGATACTAACTCACATGCATGGTGAATGTAACAATTATAATTACAGTGGAAGACAAATGTACCGAAACAATAAGGATACCATGCGAAAACAGTGCCAGAAGTGGTGGCAGCAAACACAAGACCCTCATATTGAATTGCATCATAGTACACATCTGTGTACAGAAACTGATTTTTGAGCAATATCCATCGAGTTGAAGGACTAAGGACGGCAACAAGCTTGTCGAAGATAGCGACAACACAAGCATTCCTATAATCCCAAGAGCGACTGGGAACTCGACAAATTGCTATCTTCTGTAGACGATAGTCACCATGATCGTATTTGAACGTATGCAGATCATCGGTGTGCTCAACCTCAGGGCAATCTGAGATTTTTGGAAGTGGAACCCGGTGATGAGTGTACACATTCACAAGTTCCCACTCGCAGTTGTACCCAATATAAACAACCCAATCTCCATTTGCGACTGCCCAGGCCTTACCCTTAAGCGATGTCATCTTAACATCAGACGATCATTATCAAGCGGCATCAACTTGCATAAGGCGAGGCTTCCGTTGTTCCTGCACCAGCGAGCAGGGTCATGGCGAAGAAGATAGGGGAGATCAAACCGCTCCTGAACCCTTGGGTTCTTTGTAATGATGTTATTTGTTGAGTCGAGAATGGTCTTGAACGAACCTGCCATGCTAGCCGTGGTGATGACGTTGCACCGATCAATGAGTTCCTCCACCACGTCATCTTTTAGATTTGGGCAAGAATAACGGGGTCGTTTCCTACCTGTTCCCTCCATCAAGAATACGAACAATGGCAGAAGGAAGAGTCAAGGCAAATGGAGGGTGGAAGAGCGTGCGACAGCAGTTCCAAATCGAGAGGGAAAGGTGAAGAGGTGGTGGACGGTTGCCACGGTACAGGAAGAGGCTAGTGGGGAGCGAACGGTCACCATGGTATAGAAAGAGGCACCCCGGCCTACATAGACGTCCGTTCGGAAATTATACAAAAGGATTCGCCGTTGTCTCGCTGACATGTTGGAACGGGACCACATGTCAACGAAACATGGTGTGTCATTTCTCGTGCAAAATGCAATCTGGCCGCGTTGGCCTGAGGTGCCGCATTATTTCTCAACTTTATTTTTTTAATGGCGTGTCGTTCAGTTTTGAAGCACAACTAATTGGTAATGTATGCAGAGAAAAAATAAACTACTCTACCACTACTCTACCTCTAGTACTTACTAGTACTAGTAAAGTATATAGGCTGGAGCTTCAGCGCTTGCTTGCTAAGGGCTGCCCACTTACTTCTCACACTACCACCCTCTCTCCAGATCTAAAAAAGACGATGCTGGCCCCTCTCTCTCCCTCCTCACCGGTGGTCACAGATTCGCCAGTATCTCGTCCGCCGGGGAAGAAAAGGACATGCAGCATTGACGCACTCGTCGGTGAGCGAGGTCACACACTGACGACAAGGCCGTCCTCTCAGACCTAGCACCAGTGCGGGATGGCCTCCGTCCCCAAGCTCGCTGCTGTAGTGTGTGCGGAGGACGACGACCACGAGCGAAGCCACTTCCCGCTGACCCTCGGGTATGCTACCTCTTTTCAAACCATACCCTTGTTCTATTGCCCCATCTGTCACGTCACTACATGTGGATCTTTTTCCACTCCCCCGTCTCCCCAATTTACTATCCTCTGCTCTGCTGGTCACGCAGACGAAAACCTTAATTTGCACTATTAAAGGAAATCCTACATGCAGATTAATCCATGTCTGGGTTGAATAAGGAAAGAAAGGGAGAAAGTACTGTCGAAGAGACTAGGTATCAAACCTGCATCTTGGTTGAAAAGGGGAAATCAGTAGCTAAGGAACAAGTCTCTTGTCTCTTGGTTGAAAAAGGGTAGAAAGGCATGACGACGCAATAGAGAATGACCAGGTCGATCGGTTTGTTGGCCTCACATAGGAAAAAGGTGGCTAAAGAGAACAAAAATGGGACGTAATCCACATATGCTACCTGGATATTTGTTGCTCTGGGCAACCATCCCTCCCTCACCACTCTATGCGTCCGTGGAGGTACATCGTATTGGTGCGCCCACTGTGCAAATGGGCCTCCCCATGCTCTTATTGCCACTTTTTCGCTGTTAGTATAACGCCACCGGTAAAATCAAGCAATGCTACTGCTAAGGTGATGCCACATTTAACTAATGTCGTAGTCAGTCTAATGCCACCGATAAATTTAAGCAATGCCATTTAATGTCACTGGATTATTTCAGGGTTAGCTATTGATTGTGGATGTATTAAAGATTTTCGAGCTAAGGCATTCTAATGTTGTTGCACAGCTAGTATACCAACGATGAAACTTGTTACTACCTTCAGATTTTTGCACTGTTAATGCTTATAGATTACATACCTCACTTCATGATGTTATGATAAGTAAAAAAAATGTATAGTGTCACCAAAACGCCAAGGCAGCGATGGCATTTTATTTCAGTTAAACTGCACAAAAAATTATGAAGAGAAGAGGAAAGGTCAGGAGTGGGCACCTCCTCCTCCTGCTGTTTTCTTGATTTCTTTGATCAAGTTTTTATGTTTGATCGATTATCAAGATTGGGATAGCAATTTTTCAGGTCCCCTCGAGTTCGAAATGATATTTACCTTGAAGGTACATGGTTTGCATTTTTTTATACTATCATTAGTTAATAATGCTAGTTACCTTCAGACTTTTGTATTTGGTCTAATCTTGTTGCACAACAAGTATACCAATGCTGAAACTTGTTACCTTTAGATTTTTTTATAGTTAATGCTTATAGAAATCTTCCAGTGCTAGCTTATGGAAATATGTTTAGTAAAACCATTGTACTATACCCCGTCATAAAAAAACTACTCTACTGTTGCACTAGCCTCTAGATTAGTGTATATTTGTACTATTTGAATGGTGTTGCATTAGCGTATGGACATTTATAAGGTGTGGCAAGCTTTCCTAGATATGTGCTCAAGAAAACTACTACCTGTTTTTCTAAATGCTAGACGTTTGGGTACTTTAAATTGAACTACAAAAACATCTTATATTAAGGAACAGAGGGTGTAGAATTCATTCAAATTATGCCGGCAAAGCTAGTCACACCTTTGTTAAAATTAATGTTCATTATGTTATCGGAGGAGGTCTGCATGTTTGTCTCTATTGCCTGTCGATTACATACCTGACATCATGATGTAATGGTAAGTCATTTTTTTGTACACTGTCACCGAATTATCAAGGCAGTGATGGCATTTTATTTTAGTTGAACTGCACAAAAAATGCTTAAAAGAAGAGGAAAGGTCAGGAATGGTTCAATCTTTGAGAAAATACTATGTATGCCTTCCTGACATCCGCCGTTGTTGCCTTATTTATTCCTTCAAACAGGTGGTTAGAAACAGTCTTGCTACCTTTTCCCATTAAGAAATTGGAATGCTTATATTGATGAGTCTATGCTTCAACTAGTGCCACTTTTATAGTAATCACACTTTCAATATCTGTGCAAACAGGGATGCTCAATTTTAGTGGAACTGCACAAAAAGTCCAAATGGTTCAACATTATGAGCATTTTTTTCTCCCAAACAGTTATATCTAATTGGTGGCACTATGAGCTGTTCATTACCAAGGTACATGGTTTGCTACTATCTTGCTACTGTTTTTGTACTGTCATTAGATAGTAATATTAGTGGTTTGCATGTAAATTTATTGGCAGGGTGGACCTACATTGGTGGTGCAGGACATGATTCAATTATTGGATGCTCAATTTTGGCTGTATCGATTTCACCTCTTCCATCACTGCAAACATGGATATCCTTGGTCTGATGAAGAATAGGTGCTATATTTCTGCTCTGTACCAGCAAATCAATTCAGTACCAAATTGTCCAGTGCAAAACATGACAGTATCAAATTGTCCAGTGCAAAACATGATAGATGCTAAGCGGAAACGACTAGCAGAGATGTGTTTAAACCAAAAATACAAGGTGGGGTATATGTTAACTAGCTGCTTGATATTTGTGCAAACAGATGTCTGCCCGTTGGTATTTGGCAAACAAACAAAGTGACCTCAATTTTTTGTGGAACTGCACAAGAGAATAGTATAGTCACTGGATGCAGTGTCATATGAAAATAGACACAGAAAGATTGGATAGTCACTTCATGGACTGCACAAAAGTAGTATTGTACTATTTATTGGTTGGTCTGATTATCCAATGGGCATCATTTTGCCTAAGTTAAAGTTGTATTCCGAAAATAGTCTCGTCGTATGATCGACAGATGACCAATTCATATTTCGGTGGATGTTCCTCCATCATGTGTGGTTTATTCTCATGGTTCCATCTGTTGGTGAACCCACTTATGTTTGCAATAGGAAATGTATACTTCACAAACAAATTTGTCTTTCACTCTGTACTGAATGTTGGCCCAGAGAAGCATCCATGTTAGTAGCAAGAACTGATGTTTTTTCTTGATCTTTGCTTTAGGAGCTACATATTGTATATGATCTGTGAATCATTGAGATGCATTAACATGTTGATCTTATGTATGAGAATTGTACTAGTTGGTTGTGAATTTGGGCTACTAATGTGAACATATTACAATGCCAGGCCTATGAGTCTCGTGTGAACATTTCGAATGGATCGGCTCTTACTACTGTGCACATCATGATACTTATTTATGTGTGCTCATTGTTTACAAGTTACTAGTAGCTCCTTATTTCTCTTCGCTCAGTGTTTACAAGTTACTGATCGATCACTAGCTAGCCTACTAATGCGCTCCTGGCAGTTTTAGTTGTGACGCAAGATCCAAAGGTGGCAGTTTTTTGAATAAAAATGCCTACCTTTGAAGAAACTGACATGCTGTTATGAAGAAAATGCCATGCAAATCTGAAGAAACTGCCAGCAAAAACATTCACAAATGCCTTATCTCCCAGCGAACATTCATCAACTAGTGCGATCCTACACATACACTATCCGACCGACTCGATCCTACGCGAATAACCAGCGGATCACGCACGTACCTCATCTGGATGAATCAAGTGCACTCGTTTGACCGTCATGCCGATGTGCGACCCAACATGGACGGGACGCACCACTGACGGACGGGACAGGACGACACAGTCATAATTTCAGTTTTTCTAGTTTTCCACGGCAAGCTGGCATGCTAAGCCATGCCTGCTTATGCATTGAATTCTGATGACCCCGATGACCATCGCGTTTCCCGCGACACGCTGGTTCACCTACCTTCCACCTATAATTACTGGTTCCCGGTGTTCTCTGGTGGCACCATCACCCAACTCGCCCTATCCTCATAAGCCCCCACTGGCCCAACATCGCTCGCCACTTGCCCTCGCTCTCGCCATGTCCGTCATGCCCCTGCCCGTCCGCAATAGGCGACGCCGGAGGCGCTCACCGCCGGAACCAGTGTTAGGTTTTTCACCTGAAGGCAGACAGAGGGAGGAGGCATTCTATTGGTCTTTAGATGGCAGTGCAGAGTATGAGGACTTGTTGGAGCACGACCACCTGGCGAAGGAGCAGCTTATTGCTGATTTGTTCCGCCAGCGGGGCATGGAGCAGCAGTGCACTGACGCTTCGAGTCGCGAGTAGAGCGCCCGCAACTAGGCCGACTATGTGGAGGCCGGCGCCCGGCAAATGGCCCTAGAGGCTGTTGGGCACGCACGCGTTCGCGACACCAAATTTTACTACCAGCTCGTCAAGTGGGTTTCCCACTTAGAAGCCGAAGCTTCGGTGGACCATGCGGCATCGAAAGGGCCAACCCGCGTGAGCAACGCGCCCTATTGCTCCTCTCGCAAGTCCGAGGCGAGGAGGAGGACGTCGGTGCCAACGTTTAGCGTGTACCGCAGATGGCGCCCGGCATCGTCTAGTTAGCTAAGAGTAAGTTAGTACTTGTACACTAGAGTATTAGTGGGAGTAGATAGTTAAGTTGGCTATGATGGTTGCCAATGTGGAAGTTCAGTACTCTATCTCTGGATCAGACCTATTACTTTGCTTTGAATGTTGAACTTTCCGTGTGAACGTGTCGAATGGGCTGTATTTGTCCGCCACGGATTTAGAGCTTGACTTGTGGGCCTACTAGGTTGACGCGTATACAATCAGGAGATGATTATACATGGAGAGGATGACAGCAGGGACCCACCAGGGTCATGGCAGTACGCAAGCAAGTGCCTCCTTATTTCAAGCCAAAAAATGGTTCCTCCTAATGTATTCCTGACATCTGGGTCCCATGGCATTGTCAACGTAGACAATAAACGAGAGAATTGCACAACGAGCGGCTGACACCAGGGACCCAGCAGCTTGCCCGGTTCTTTTTGTTTTGAGACGGAGCTGGGTATCAACTGGGCTGTGCGGGGCACTCTTGCTAGTCTATCCAGCCTTTTATTTTATGTTTACCACAAGACCAGCCTAGTTGTTTTTTTTCTTTCTGAAAATGGCTAGCCCAGTTTTTTTTTGCAGAATACCCAACTGAGGCCTACTTGCTTTTGTCAGCCCTGCTGGGCTGCAAGGGATGCATTTGGCTTGCCCAGAAAATGGGCTATCAGTAATGAGAACTGGGCTGTACATTTTTAAGACACAGCAAACCGGCAATTAGTTTCAAATTTATTTATTTTGCATTTTGACATTTTAAATTTCATTGATTTTTATGCGGGGAAAATTATTTGGATTTTAAATTGATATAAATTTATTTTTCAAATTAGTTTGAATGTGACTCAAAATTTCAGGATTAAAAACAGTTCGGACTGCACCGAAATATGCAAAATTTCCTTGAGTTTCTTATCCGTGGCCACAATATGGGCTTAATGATAACAAAAAGAATATGGGCTCCAAAAAAATGCTTAAGAATTAGCAAATGGGCTGTAAATTATTAGAAATAATGGTAGATGGGATGTATGCTGTTTTTCACAGATTTCAGGATGGCTTGTGGGCCTACTAGGTTGACACATACGCTTTCCTTAAAAAAATGTTGATGTGTACGCAAGGCTGTGTCAACTTAGTCAACACACGAGAGCAGTGACTGTTGGATGTCCATCCAACGGTCGTCGTGCTTCTTCAATGTCTGATCTTCCTGCTCCAGCCACCCAAACCAGCGCCAGCGGGACAGCCTGCTCCTTCCTCTCGTGGCCGGCTGTGCTGCCGCGCAGGCCTCACCGGCCCACCCTACTCCCACCGCCGGCCAGGCCATCCCTCTACCCACCCACACCTCCGATTATTTTCCAGCAATGCCAGCCTCACCCCACAGCCAAACTAGCCATAGCCCTCATACTCCCCATAGTGTGGGCATCCACTGATGTGGCTTCGCCGGCTCCGGGTCGTTCCCTTCCTGGGCCTCGCCGTCGTCGACCGCGTTGATGCTCTCGGTGCGGCGTGGTCAATGTGGTCAACAAACGACAACCATCAGAAGAGGGATGTAAGTGGAGAGGCTGACAGTAGGGACCCGCATGGTCCATAGCTGCAGACAAGCAAGTGCTTCCTTATTACGCGAACTAAAATGATTGCTCCTCCTGACAGCTAGGACCCACCAGCTACATCTTCGCAGGCAAGGAAGTGCCTCCATTACCCAGGAAAAAAAGTTTCCGCCACCTGACAGCTGAGACCCACCAGCTACATCTTCGCACGCAAGGAAGTGCCTCTTTATTACGCGCAAGAAAAATGATTCCTCCTGCTGCTAGCTAGGTCCCACCAGGTAAGGTGGCTGACTTGTGGGCCAACTAAGGTGACTCGTATGCACGGCTTTGTCAACTTAGTCAACAAACGATTCTAGCAACAGTGACCGTTGGATGTTAATCCAACGGCCATGCTGCTTCTTCAACCTATGATCTTCTTGCTCCAGCCACCCAAACCAGCACCGGCCGTACCGCCTGCTCCTTCCTCCGGTGGCCGGTTGTGCTACCGCGCAGGCCTCACCGCCACACCCTACTCCCAACGCTAGCCAGGCCTTCCCTCTACTCACCCACACCCCCTGTTATTCTCCGGCAACGGCAGCCTTACACCGCAGCCGAACCAGTGAACCCTCGTACTCCCCTCCACATGAGCATCCACCTGCCCCATCTTCCCTGGCTCCATGTCGTTCCCTTCCTAGGCCTCGCCGTTGTCCACCGCCTTGATGCTCTCGGCGCGGCTTGGTCAACGAGGTCAACGAACGATAGTCATCGGAAGAGGACTTTAGTCGGTGAGGCTGACAGCTGGACCCACCAGCTACATCTTCGAACACAAGGAAGTGCCTCCTTATTACTCGTGAAATAAAAATGATTCCTCCCCTCACAGCTGGGACCCAGCAGCTATATCTCCGCACGCAAGGAAGTGCGTCCTTATCCTCCCTAATAGCTGGGACCCACCCGGTCGAAGCGTACGTAGCGTTGTCTGTCTGGTCGCGAACGTGTACGTACATACTGGTCGATCGGTCTCTCTGGAATGATGAACCTTGACCGAGTAAGTAGCGGCACGTGTTATAGTAGAGCCCCCGACGTAGCAGTTCAGGCATCCCGTCTAAACCGTGTACACGTACGTACAACCACATGCCAAAAAATACAACCACGTACATACATACGGGCGGGGTCTCGAACACGTACTCACGCATACGTACGGCCAAGGCTCGTGTACATGGAGAGGCAACGGACGGTAGCAATGGCGTCCTGTTCATCGGAAGCCAACCGGCTAGGTCAAAACAGAGAAACAACGTCGTGTTCATCGGGAGGCAACGGAATGCGTCGTGTTCATCAGGAGCCAACCGGCTTGGATGGAACAACCGAAACAGGGCCTGGCGTACCGCAGAACAGAGGAAACGGACTTCTGTTCGACCGCCAATGGTCGAAACAGAATCCTGTTCATTGGGAGGGGTCTGACATACCGCAAAACAGAGGAAACGGACTTCTGCTCGACCGCCTATGGTCGAAACGGGGTCCTGTTGATCAGGAGGGGTGTGGCGTACCGCAAAACAGAGGAAACAGATTTCTGTTGGAGCGCCTACAGTCGAAACAGGGTCCAATTCATCAGGAGGGGTGTGGCATACCGCAAAACAAGACTCCACTGGTTGCTATTCATCCACCGTCTACTGCCTCTCGCTCCATCCTCCATGGTCTATTGTTCATCCACCTCGTCCTCCAGGCTCCACCGGCTACTGTTCGTAGAGCCTCCACAGGGTCCTGTTCATCCACCCCCAACCGGCTAGGGTGTGGCGGCCACCTCTTGGGGTACTGTTCATCCAGCGGCAACCGCCTACTACCACGGGGTCCTGTTCATCCAACCCCCGCCGGCTGGGGTGGGCCGTACACGTACGTACGAGCGGGCGGCAGCAACGGGAACTGTTCATCCACAACCAACCAACCGGCTGGACTCACCACATGTCTCGACTCGTTTCTACGTATCGCGTGCGTGGCAGCAACGGGCACTGTTCATCTAGAGGCAACCCAACGCACCGGCTGGCTACATATCGCATAGGGGCTCGATCGGCTTCAGTGAGGAGTGAGAAGGATCGATCGGATTCAGTTAGCAGCGAAGGAATCGGACGGCTTCAGTTAGCAGTGAAGGAATCGCTTGGGTTCAGTTAGCAGCGAAGGGATGGATTGATCGGCTTCACTACGTAGTGGGATCGTTCCCTCATGTTCAGTACATAGCTAGCAGTGCAATCGCTCGGGTTCAGTAAGTGCGCGAATGCCTCACAAGGGTTTAGTTAGCGAGCGCCTCGCGCGCGCACACACACACACACACGTACGAGAGAATAAACGCGCAAACCACACTGCATCGCTCAGCCCCGACCACCCACCGTAATCGGGAACTCTCGGATATTTTCCTCGCCCTCACTTCTATCATGATTTTTTACGTCATGGACGGCCTAAAGAATGTCATGCAGGTGCGTCTCCGACCAGCCCAGGACGAAAAGCCCATTTTCTATCATAGAAGTAGGAGCCCACCACATCTATAATGATACGTGTTTTTGTCACAATTATCTTCATAGAAGTGTCATAACCATGACAGAAAAAAATTCGTTCGGGCCATAATGTCACGGATGTGTCTTTTTTTTGTAGTGAGAGGTCATGCTTTTGGTCTTTGGTTCGAGGGACTGTTCATGGGCGGTTCACTAGATCGTTCATCGATGGTTCGAGGGACTCCAAGTACGATGTACACCGACCTTTTTCCACTGCAACTTGGTGACGGTAATGATCGTGATCCCAACCTGTTATGCATCTTCATATTGATCTTTGGTGTGTGTAGGCGCAATTTTTTTTGTTTTCTACTACATTTCCCAACAGTGGCATCACGAGCAGCTATATGAGTAGGTGCAGGTTGCAATCTAGATCACATGTGGATGTGAGGGTTGATGTTCTTGGTATGTTTCCCTCGAGTGTTGCTTCAGATCAATTCATTGGCGGCATGATGAGGCTTTGTACAAAGTTCTGACAATCGCTCGGCTCTGGCTGTTGACAATCTGCTAACAGTTAGCGATGCCAAACTCGAACGCCCTCTGCCGCTCTAGATGATCCCTCTCGAAGCAGCGGGACTCCTCGTAGATCTTCGCATTCTGCGCCACTGCGGCGGCTTTCTCTGCGGCCACAGCGGTGGTAAAAATCTTTGCATGCTCGACCAGACGCTCCTCCTCCTCCCGCAGGAACTTGATGTAGCACGCAAGGTCACTGATGCTAATGCGGGCCTCCACCTCCCGCCTTCGGGCTAAAGTGGTGGAGCGGGTGATGACCCCGACTGTCGATGGTGGGGTGGCGGCCACGGTGTCCGACGGTGGGGTGGCAGCGACGATGACCACCTCCCGCCTTCGGGCTGCGGTGGCGGAGCGGGTGATGGCCATGGCGGCCGACGGTGGGGTGGCGGCCATGACGGCCACCTCCCGCCTTTGGGTCGTGGTGGCGTAGCGGGCGATGGCCCTGACGGCCAACAGTGGTGTGGCAGCCACGGCGGCTAACGGTGGGGTGGTGGCAACGGTGGCCGGTAACAGCTGGCGTCGGGCAGCGGCGGTGAAGCGTCTGGTGGGTGTTTTGCGCACACCCAACAGGGACACCACGTGCAGTACACGCCGCCGGGGACTACGCCACCGCTGTGGTGTAGCCTCCCAGCTGGCGTTGTCCTCTAATGATGGTGGGGGCTAAGTGACAATGACGAACCGGTCCATTGGTGATTGTGGGAGAAGCAGACGAGACAAGCTACGAGGAGGAAGGGGAAAATGCAATGCGGACTCGCCGACTGTGAGGGTTTATATAGCAGACTGGTAAGCATTGTGGTTTTGGGGAATTTTGCCGAGTCGGGCGGGAAGCTTGCACGGTTGCGTAGGAAGGGGCTCACCAATGATTCATTGGCGCCTCTTTGAGCTAATGTTTGGCCAAAAGAAATGCCTGTGCGATGCTCAAGCTTGCACTTGAAGCCTCCGATGCCTGTGCGGTGACAAGACGTGCGAGAGGAGGACGAAATGACACGTACACATACAGTTAATAGAAAAATGTTTGCGATTTAACTATCTAGCAAACGGTCATTCTCTATGCAGCGTCGCGAATGATTGCTCGCCCACGATGTGATATGAAACGCGACGTAGTTTCACATCATGCCGCCGGCTCGCAACCGTCGGTCAGCTTGTATAGGGCAATTCACTGCATGTTCATTTGCTCTATGCGTGTGGTTGCCTGCGGTTGAGGCGGCCGCGGAGCGCTCTGCTTGCGTCCAGCCACGCATGCTTGATGTCTACTACATAACTTATTCTTGTAGACTCGCACTGGTACAGCAAGGTGCTATACAAACGGTTTTTAACCCCTTTCCGCGACGGCATTTGGAACCGTCGCCAAGTGAGTGACTGCGATAGGGGGGTCCTTCCCACACGACCCAGAAACCGTCGGGGATAGGGAGCCACCCAGACGCTACATCCTTGCAACTCATTTGTGCTCGCTTTGCCATCGCAGTCGGTATTATGTGGTGCTACATTTATGATGCGCGGCCCATCACAAATGGTTCATGATTATAGAACGTGTATGGTAAGCAGACAATCACACACATTCACTTTTCCCAAACCGTATGCGATAACTAATTAAGAAAATTAGCTAATCATCGTATGAGTGTCGGACAGGATTACAAAACATCGGACCATCGTAACATCGTCATACATGACAACTATTGCACATGCTAATATATGGTGCAACATTTACGATGCATACCACCTCAGAAACAGTTCATGGTTGCGAATCATGTATGATAAGGCAACTATCACAAACGTTTAGTTTGCCCACACCGTTTGTGATATTGTCTGACATCGCACACGCTTTGCAAACGGCAACTATGTGCATGCTTGCACACATTTCCTCTCCGTGAACCGTGTCGGATTATGGTGTATATCACAAACATTTGTGTTTTACCAACCGTGTGCGCTGCAACGACCTGCAGAGCGTAATTTCACCGTAATTTAATTGCTGCTATTTCAAACCGGATTTGAATTTGAATGTATGCTATAGCTTTATTCATATCCATCAGATTCAAACAACCAATGCATTATTCGATTCATAGGTACATATGTTCAAGAATTACATAGGAACCAAATAAAGAATGATGAACCACAGTTGTATACTTGTACTATTAAAGACGGTAAAGAAAGAGGCGAAATACATTCTGGTTGTTGAACAAGGTGGAGCGGAATGCCCATATTGTGCCCTCCTCCATGCAGAAGGCACGCACGACTCTAGTCCAACCCCTTGTGATGGCCGACCGCCCATCCTTCACGGTCTTCATGAAAACATCTAGATAATCATCTTGTTCTGGTAGAAATACTTTAACCTTTGCATGCCCACCAATCATGTAGTTTGAGAGGTAATTTTGAGTAAACTACTTTGGGAACCACTACAAAGGAAAAAGATTCAGACATTGTCATCTAACACAACTCATTATGGGCAGTAAAAGAAGGCTGCAGAGTTATTACTTACCATCCTGCAGTTCGCTGTTGTCTTGGATAAAGTGTAAACAAATAGTTTAATTGCCATCTTTTGACCCATTTTACTAACAATCTTTATCAGCTTCCTCACTTGATGCGGGTTCATCGATATCTCATTGCCCCATACGCAGAAAGGGTTGAAGCGCGGATCTTTACCAAATACATATGTACCTAAAAGCACCAAGTTAATATTAGAAGCTAAACAGCAATTGCACAATGATGTAGTACAACACTCTTTTATAATATCTTATAACATCCAATATACTCACATATTAGATGAATTAACATCTTATATTATGGGCCGGAAGGAGTTTATTGCATTTTTACAAATTATCGACTGATTAACTGCTGTTGTATCCATGGGTTAGAGTTAGTTTGAGCTAGTTTGGGCTCAAATAGCCCTAAAGTATATCCAAACATGAGGGCTAGTTTGAGCTAGTTGCATCTAACCCACCCAAAAAAACTATCCCACCCAAGAGGTGCTAATTGGAGCTAGTTCTCCTAGTGCATTTATTGTCAATCTAACCCTGTCATCCAAACATGTCTTTGGATGGAGTTAGTTCAGGGTTAGTCATGAGCTAGAAACTAACTCTAACCTCTAGCTAAGTTGAGTATCCAAACAGGGCTGTGTTGTTGTTGTTGCTGCTGCTGCTCTTCTACGTATATCTAGACATCATCAGAACATTAAGGTAACACTCTTCCTTGTTGCTATGTAGCCTAGGATTGCATATTTAGACATTAAGTACAGTGCATGTTGCTATGTAGCCTCAGATATATTACATATGGCCCTAGTTAACCTAACGATAAATGGGTTACAGATATATTCAGTTAAAAGTCTGATTCACCGATTAGTCCCTTATCAGCCCCCGACCTATATGGTACTAGCTACCGATATCCTGAACAGTGAGTATATATAAGCCATGGGATGAAACTAACCTCGATGGAAAACAGTAGTCGTTCCCAAAATTGTCTTGTGTAAGTACATCAAGAGGCATGTTAAGCACAATAGGCTAACACATCAACCAAATATATCCATGGCAGACAAAATAATCTCCAAAAGATAGCTTCAGTGTGCATGTTTAAGCACGCTAGTAAAGCAAAACAAGTGGAAAGGTGTGTTAACTGCAACAGGCCTAACATTTAACAACAAGCAAACATAGTCATTCAAACTGGTATTGTGCTGGTCTAAGTACACTGGTTATTGTTAAATAAAAATGGAAAGGCGTGTTAACTACAAGATGCAGCAACCAAATGTAGTCATTCATAGTGGTATTGTTGAAACTGGTATTGATGAAATTGAACTGCATAGTTCATACTTGCACATATAGAACATCATGTTGTGAATAACTGGAATATACAAGGCATACTACGAACAACCAAAGATAGCATTTGAAACTGGACATATGCTAACTACAAACAACCGAACAATCAAAAAACTTTAAAAGAGGCATATGCTAGCTATAACAGGCTTAACAGCAAGCAAATATATGCATTCCTATCGATATGTTTAAAACTGGATTGATGAAATGTACTGCACAGTAAATAGTTGCACATATAGAGCATCACATTGTGAACAACTGAAATAAACAAGGCATACTGCAAACAACCAAATATAGCAATTAAAACTGGACATATTCTCACTACACTACAAAAGGGACTTGACAAAACAAATCATGGGTTCCCCCCTGTGAAGAGGCACGCCAAAACAAATCATGGGTTTCCTCACTTTTCACAGATGGGCTCGTTCCCGTGGGAAGAGCACGGACCTTGGATGCGATCCATGTTGTCGCAGATGGGCTCCTTCCCCTTGGAAGAGCACGGCTGTAGGGTGCCCTCCCTGATGTCACAGATGGGCTCTTTCCCCTTGGATGAGCAGATGGGCTCTTCCCCTTGGAAGAGCCGGAGAGGGTGCCCTCCTCGTGGTCGCCATCGATGAGGTCTGACTTGGAAGCTGTGGATCCCAAGCCAGAGTCGCAGAACATGTCCTTCAGAAATGACAAAAGGGTCTCGATGGCGATGTAGGATGGCAAATTCTTGACAGCGAGCCAGAGGAGATCAGCGGTGGGGCCATGGATGAGATCGACGGCGGTTGAACCCGAGGGGTTGGGGGTGGGCCACTTAACCTGTGACATAGCCCATGTCAGGTTGTCGCTGTCGACGACCTGGATGTCATAGCCGGCGTCTGCGACATACCCCCATACTCTAGCCCGCTGATTGAGTGTCTGCGGCAAGTAATGGTCGTCAGCTTCCTCGGCGACGTCGGGCGAAGAGACTGCGATACACCTCTTTTGAGCCAGTCGCTCCTCGAGCTCCATGAGAAGCGTAGCCGGGCTTAGGCTGCGACGCTCTGGAGTGGGGGATGGGGATATGTGGGAAAGGGGGCATTTGGCAGGCGTCATCTAAGAAACTCAGGGCGGCCTGGGTATGGAGATCGGTGGGTAAGCTGCACGGGCAAACTGGCAGATGTTGACAATGGAGGCCTTGCGGCGGCGGCGGCGACCTTGCTAGGGTTTCGAGCGAGGGAGGGGGTGTGTGTGTGTGTGCGCGCGCGTGTGTGCGCCCGAGGAGGTTTTGGTGTGTGTGTGTGGAGGGGGCGAGGGGTGTGTTTGAGGAAAGGACGCGGCTACTGAAAATTTTACTATGCGGGAGTGAAATGCCGGGGCTATTGAAAATTTGGATGGTGGTGCATCGCACACGGTCCAGTAATAACAAATGTGTGTTATGAAACAGAAAAACCCTCGAGGCGGGCAGATATTTTTGAGGGATGCAGGCGGGAGCGGGAACAAGAAACATCACACACGGTCGAAACATAATAACCGTGTGTTATCAAACAGAAAAAACCGTGTGTTACCCACTACAAAAACTGCCATGCGGTCATGCTGAGAATCCAGGCCGTCCGGCCCCTGCTACTTCTTGAGCTTGCGTTGATTTTTCCCTTGAAGAGGAAAGGGTGATGCAGCAAAGTAGAGATAAGTATTTCTCTCAGTTAAGAACCAAGGTATCAATCCAGTAGGAGGCACAAGCAAGTCTCCAATATATGCACCTGCACAAACTAACAAGCACTTGCACACAACACGAAAAAGGGGTTGGCAATGCCTTCAAGGCCACGAACAAGAGTGAGATCTAATAGACATAGATATAAAAGATAAATACAAGAGCAAACTAAAGTAAATATAAATAAATTACAGCAAGGTATTTTCAGTTTTTGGTTTATAGATCTGAAAATATATGATGGAAAATAGACCCGGGGCCATAGGTTTCACTAGAGGCTTCTCTCTTGAAAGAAAGCATACGGTGGGTAAACAAATTACTGTTGAGCAATTGATCGAAAAGCGCATAGTTATGAAGATATCTAAGGCAATGATCATGAATATAGGCATCACGTCCGTGACAAGTAGACCGAAACGATTTTGCATCTACTACTATTACTCCACACATCGACCGACCCCTGCCTGCATCTAGAGTATTAAGTTCATAAGAACATAGCAACGCTTTAAGTAAGATGACATGATGTACAGGGATAAACTCAAGAAATATGACATAAACCCCATCTTTTTATCCTTGATGGCAACAATACAATACGTGCCTTGCTACCCCTTCTGTCACTAGGTGAGGACACCACAAGATTGAACCCAAAACTAAGCACCTCTCCCATTGCAAGAAAAACCAATATAGTTGGCCAAACCAAACCGATAGTTCGAAGAGAAATACAAAGATATCTTAATCATGCATAAAAGAGTTCAGATAAGACTCAAATAATATTCATAGATAATCTGATCATAAATCCACAATTCATCAGATCTCAACAAACGCACCGCAAAAGTAGATTACATCGGATAGAACTCCAAGAACATCGAGGAGAACATTGTATTGAAGATCAAAGAGAGAGAAGAAGCCATCTAGCTACTAGCTATGGACCCATAGGTCTGTGGTAAACTACTCACGCTTCATTGGAAGGGCAGCAAGGTTGATATAGAGGCCCTCCGTGATCGAATCCCCCTCCGGCAGAGTGCCGAAAAAGGCCCCAAGATGGGACCTCACGGGAATAGAGGCTTGCGGTGGCGGAAAAGTATTTTGGTGGACGCTTCTGATGTTTGGAGAATATTTGAGAATATATAGAGCTGGAATTAGGGTTAGGGGACTCCTGAGGGGCCCACAAGCCAGGGGCGCCCCCCCTGGGGCACGCCCTGAGGGCTTGTGGTCTTCTTAGGACTCTTCTGGCCCTCTCCCCAAGTCTTCTGGTCCAAGAAAAATCATCGTAAAGTTTTATTCCGTTTGGACTCCGTTTGATATTCCTTTTCTGTAAAAGTCAAAAAATAGGAAAAACAGAAACTGGCACTGGGCTCTAGGTTAATAGGTTAGTCCCAAAAATAATATAAAATAGCATATTAATGCATATAAAACATACAAAATAGATAATATAGTAGCATGGAACAATAAAAAATTATAGATACATTGGAGACGTATCAAGCATCCCCAAGCTTAATTCCTGCTCGTCCTCGAGTAGGTAAATGATAAAAACAGAATTTTTGATGTGAAATGCTTCCTAACATATTTATCAATGTAATTTTCTTTATTGTGGCAACAATATTCAGATCGATAAGATTCAAAACAAAAGTTTAATATTGACATAAAAACAATAATATTTCAAGCATACTAATAAAGCAATCATGTCTTCTCAAAATAACATGGCCAAAGAAACTTATCCGCACAAAATCATATAGTCTGGCTATGCTCCATCTTCATCACACAAAATATTTCATCATGCACAACCACGATGACAAGCCAAGCAATTGTTTCATACTTTTGATGTTCTCAAACTTTTTCAACTTTCACGCAATACATGAGCGTGAGCCATGGATATAGCACTATAGGTGGAATAGAATATGGTGGTCGTGAAGAAGACAAAAAGGAAGGACAAAGTCTCACACCAACTAGGCAAATTAATGGGCTATGGAGATGCCCATCAATTGATATCGATGCAAGTGAGTAGGGATTGCCATGCAACGGATGCACTAGAGCTATAAGTGTATGAAAGCTCAAAAAGAAACTAAGTGGGTGTGCATCCAACTTGCTTGCTCATGAAGACTTAGGGCAATTTGAGGAAGCCCATCATTGGAATATTCAAGCCAAGTTCTATAATGAAAAATTCACACTAGTATATGAAAGTGACAAAATAGGAGACTCTCTATCATGAAGAACATGGTGCTACTTTGAAGCACAAGTGTGGAAAAAGGATAGTAACATTGTCCCTTCTCTCTTTTTCTCTCATTTTTATGTTTGTTTGGGCTTCTTTGGCCTCTTTTTTTTATTTGGGCTTCTTTGGCCTCTTTTATTATTTTTAAAGTCTGGAGACTCATCCCAACTTGTCAGGGAATCATACCTTCCATCATCCTTTCCTCACATGGGACAATGTTCTAATAATGATGATCATCACACTTTTATTTACTTACAACTCGATACTAGAACAAAATATGACTCTATATGAATGCCTCCGGCGGTGTACCGAGATGTGCAATGATCAGGAGTGACATGTATATAAAAAAATATGAATGGTGGCCAAGCCACAAATACTATGCCAACTACATGATCATCCAAAGCAATATGACAATGAAGGTATGTGTCATAATAAAACGAAACGGTGAAAGTTGCATGTCAATATATCTCGGAATGGCTATGGAAATGCCATAATAGGTAGGTATGGTGGCTGTTTTGAGGAATGGTATATGGTGGGTTTAATGCACCGACGAAAGTTATGCGGTACTAGAGAGGCTAGCAATGGTGGAAGGGTGAGAGTGCGTATAATCCATGGACTCAACATTAGTCATAAAGAACTCACATACTTATTGCATAAATTTATTAGCCATCAAAACAAAGTACTACACGCATGCTCCTCAGGGGATAGATTGGTAGGAAAAGACCATCGCTCGTCCCCGACCGCCACTCATAAGGAAGACAATCAAAGAATAAACCATGCTCCGACTTCATCACATAACGGTTCACCATACGTGCATGCTACGGGAATCACAAACTTTAACACAAGTATTTCTATCAATCCACAATTACTCACTAGCATTTCTCTAATATCACCATCTTTATATCTCAAAACAAATGCAAGGAATCAAATTTCTCATATATTCAATGCTCTTTATATGAAAGTTTTTATTATATCCCTTTTGGATGCCCACCATATTAGGACTAAATTCATAACCTAAGAAAATTACCATGTTGTTTAAAGACTCTCAAAATAATATAAGTGAAGCATGAGAGTTCAACAATTTCTATAAAATAAAGCCACCGCCGTGCTCTAAAAAGATATAAGTGAAGCACTAGAGCAAACTGCCTAGCTCAAAAGATATAAGTGAAGCACATAGAGTATTCTAATAAATTCACGATTAAAGCATGTCCCTCTAAAAAGGTGGGTACAGCAAGGATGATTGTGTCAAAATGAAAATCAAATACTCATATCATACAAGACGCTCCAAGCAAAACACATATCATGTGGTGAATAAAAATATAGCCTCAAGTAAATTTACCAATGGATTGAAGACGAAAGAGGGGATGCCATCCGGGGCATCCCCAAGCTTAGATGCTTGGTTGTCCTTGAATATTACGTTGGGGTTCCTTGGGCATCCCCAAGCTTAGGATCTTGCCACTCCTTATTCCATAGTCCATCAAATCTTTACCCAAAACTTGAAAACTTCACAACACAAAACTCAACAGAAAACTCGTAAGATCCGTTAGTATAATAAAATAAATCACCACTTTAGGTACTGTTGTGAACTCATTAAAATTTATATTGGTGTAATATCTACTGTATTCCAACTTCTCCATGGTTCATACCCCCCGATACTACCCATAGATTCATCAAAATAAGCAAACAACACATAGAAAACAGAATCTGTCAAAAACAGAACAGTCTGTAGTAACCAGAATATTAATCATACTTCTGTAACTCCAAAAATTCTGAAAAAATAGGAGAACAGAGGAAATTCATATATCAATATTTTGTAAAACAATCAGAATTTTTCCATGCGCCAGTGAGTTTAAACAATTATGTTAATGGACACAAAAGTTTCTGTTTTTCAGCAAACCCATATCAACGATATACCAAAGCATCCCAAAGGTCTTGCTTGGCTCAAACACTAATTAAAACATCAAAACACAATTACTACAGAGGTAATAATGTGTATTTATTAAAAAAACAGAACCAAAAACAAAAAACATAAAAATAAAATTGGGTTGCCTCCCAACAAGCGCTATTGTTTAACGCCCCTAGCTAGGCATAAAACATAGATCTAGGTGTTGTCATCTTTGGTAATTTTTTCCATAGATGTGTTCTTGTCAGGGGTTTTTGCAAAGATAACTTGAAACACATTATCCATAGAAATTTTGGCATTATCAAGTTGCCCATCTACGTATCCCCTTTGATTCCCGGCCACAATCCAAGAATATTGTTGATTAACATCATTGAAAACTTGTTGGATCACATCTAAAACGGGGATTTTATTTTTAAGGTTCTCATAAAAAAATTGATTATTTCCAAGAAAATGTCTCAACGTATAGTCACTATTGTAAAGGATCTCATCTATCACCGGTTTTTCATGGCTCATACCATAAAAATCAAAAATTTCCCTAGCTTCCTGTATTATGTGATCAAATTCATTCATAAGAACATGGGTAGCTATCTTTTTAGCTTTAGGATCTTTTATAACGGGAAGCTCATAAAACAATCTTTGCAAGGTAGGATGGGTACGGATAAATCTATTTTCAAATTTCAGAACTAATGCTAAAATAGCCTCCGCATAAGTTTTAGTTCTTTTAAGTATAGGAGCATCATCAAAAGGAAAATTGCCAACACAATTGAAAAATTCTTCGATATGTTCTTTTCCCATAACATTCCCTTGCCCCAAAACAAAAGTTTTAGCATCCAGATTACCAGATCACCCAATTTTAGGAGTTAGGCCATCATTTGTTTCTGCCATACCAAAGTCACTCATGATGATGAGTTCAAGCAAACAAAAGATCGAGCGGAAAGAAAAAGGGCGAATAAAAAGGCAAATATTTTTGTATTTTTCTGAAAACGTTTTAGAAGTGGGGGAGAGGAAAACGAGAGGCAAATGGCAAATAATGTAAGTTCAAGAGATGAGAGTTTGTGATGGGTACTTGGTAGGCTTGATGTAGAACCTCCCCGGCAACGGTGCCAGAAATTCTTCCTACTACTTCTTGAGCTTGCGTTGATTATTTCCTTGAAGAGGAAAGAGTGATGCAGCAAAGTAGAGATAAGTATTTCCCTTAGTTAAGAACCAAGGTACCAATCCAGTAGGAGGCACAAGCAAGTCTCCAATATATGCATCTACACAAACTAACAAACACTTGCACACAATGCGAAAAAAGGGGTTGTCAATCCCTTCACGGTCACGAACAAGAGTGAGATCAAATAGAGATAGATATAAAAGATAAATAAAAGAGCAAACTAAAGTAAATATAAATAAATTGCAGCAAGGTATTTTTGGGTTTTTTGGTTTATAGATCTGAAAATATATGATGGAAAATAGACCCGGGGCCATAGGTTTCACTAGAGACTTCTCTCTTGAAAGAAAACATACAGTGGGTAAACAAATTACAGTTGAGCAATTGATAGAACAGCGCATAGTTATGACGATATCTATGGCAATGATCAAGAATATAGGCATCACGTTCGTGACAAGTAGACCGAAACGATTCTGCATCTACTACTATTACTCCACACATTGACCGACTCATGCCTGCATCTAGAATATTAAGTTCATAAGAACAGAGCAACGCTTTAAGTAAGATGACATGATGTAGAGGGATAAACTCAAGCAATATGACATAAACCCCATCTTTTTATCCTTGATGGCAACAATACAATACGTGCCTCGCTACCCCTTCTGTCACTGGGTGAGGACACCACAAGATTGAACCCAAAACTAAGCACCTCTCCCATTGCAAGAAAAACCAATCTAGTTGGCCAAACCAAACCGATAGTTCGAAGAGAAATACAAAGATATCTTAATCATGCAAAAAAGAGTTCAGAGAAGACTCAAATAATATTCATAGATAATCTGATCATAAATCCACAATTCATCGGATCTCAACAAACGCACCACAAAAGAAGATTACATCGGATAGAACTCCAAGAACATCGAGGAGAACATTGTATTGAAGATCAAAGAGAGAGAAGAAGCCATCTAGCTACTAGCTATGGACCCATAGGTCTATGGTAAACTACTCACGCTTCATCGGAAGTGCATCAAGGTTGATGTAGAGGCCCTCCGTGATCGAATCCCCCTTCGGCAGAGTGCCGAAAAAGGCCCCAAGATGGGTTCTCACGGGAACAGAGGCTTGCGGCGGCGGAAAAGTATTTTGGTGGACGCTTCTGATGTTTGGGGAATATTTGAGAATATATAGAGCTGGAATTAGGGTTAGGGAACTCTCGAGGGGCCCACAAGCCAGGGAACGCCCCCCTGGGGCGCGCCTTGAGGGCTTGTGGTCTCCTCGGGACTCTTCTGGCCCTCTCCCCAAGCCTTCTGGGTGTCTTCTGGTCCAAGAAAAATCATCGTAAAGTTTTATTCCGTTTGGACTCCGTTTGATATTCCTTTTCTGTAAAAGTCAAAAAATAGGAAAAACAGAAACTGGCACTGGGCTCTAGGTTAATAGGTTAGTCCCAAAAATAATATAAAATAGCATATTAATGCATATAAAACATCCAAAACAGATAATATAATAGCTTGGAACAACAAAAAATTATAGATACTTTGGAGACGTATCAGCCCCCATTTATTCCCGTGGCCATTTACCTTTATCTCTCACGCCCCACGACACTATAACCACACCCACGATGACACATACAGAGAGCTTATCTAGCGGCTCCAATGGCGCTCCTAGCGGATGACGATGACGACGGGCGGCAGCTCACCACGCCTCATGTAGTGGGTACCCACGTGAGGGGGAAGGACCTCTCGGTGGTGCACACGAATGAGCCAATCTCAGTGGAGAGCTTCATCAACACTGTGGAGTAGTTGCTTGCTGAGAACAAGTACCAAGTGGTCGGCTTCGACCTCGAGTTCACCGGCGGTCATGTCAGGTATGATTAGAAGGTTGTCGTCACCTAGTTGTGCGAGCGCCATCACGTCCTTATCTACCACTACTCCCTGGCCACAAGGCCTTGCGAGCGTTTTGCCAGGTTTATTAACAACCTCGACTACATGTTCACTATGGTGGACACCAAGAATGATCTAAAGGTGCTCGTGACTTCGGGCTTGGCCTGCGAGAAGCTTGTCGACATCCAAGGCCAGTATAGGGTCTAGGGCAGTAAGAAGGAGAAGGACTCCCTGGTTGACCTCGCCTCAGCCATCATCGACGCCTACTACAAGGACATGAAGGGTGAGTGCAAGAAGAACAAGACCGCTTGGCACAGTGCCTGGGTGCATACACAGGGTGAAGAACATGTCAAGTACGCGGCCAAGGACACGTACACAAGCTACAAGATGTACAAGCGGCTCGTTGACATGAGGAAGTGCCTTCGTCCTTCCCCAGGTGAGGGATCGAGCCACAGAGCAGTGGCAACAGCGTCATAAGAAGTAGATGATTAGATGATCGTTTCTCCTAGTTTAGTATGCATGTAATTGTTTATTGAGGTGTGTGTGAATGTTGTGTGTAGTCACTTATGTAATTGGATGTTTAATTTGGTTATTCAATCACGTTCTGTAGACAGAGCATGATCACATCACACACTAACTAAACTACGAACCCGTCGGTGATGATTTCATCAATCGCTAACAATTGTAAACCAGCAAGCGTTACCCACAACACACATGGCTTATTAGCAGGAATCATCTGTGTTATTATCAGTCTTCCCACACATTTCTGATTACCGACCTGTTTGCCGTGTATCACACAAATCTTGTTAAGCTGAATCGTTTGTGTTTATTTTGGCTCATTGCAAACAGTTTATCCAAGTGAACTGTATGTCCTCTATTGCACACACCTTGATCCGGCTGATCGTTTCTGTTGTTTTGGCTATCGTAAACAGTTCATCCGAGTGAACTGTATGCCGTTTATCGCACACACCTTGATCTGGCTGACTGTTTCTGTTGTCTTGGCTAATCGCAAACAGTTCATCCAAGTGAACTCTATGTTGTCTATCACACACACCTTGATTTGGCCGACCATTTTTGTTGTTTAGGCTAATCGCAAACAGTTCATATGGATCAATTGTAAGCCACATATCGCACATGCGACTCTAACCTGAATCATGCTTGATGTCTCCACCATCGCACATAGTTCGTTTTACTGGTGATGGTTTTATTATGGTACCGTTTGCGATTCATGCAATGCACACAATTTGGTCGAAGGGTCTTTGATACATGTGCTGCATTAGCACCATCCTGCAGTAGTGGTAAGATGTCATATTTGCCCTTTCAGAGTTAGCGCCCATTTCGAATGGAAACAGAGCTCACATTGATTTTGGCAGGCCTCATTTATGTGCTTTATATTTGCTTGAAAAATTAGGCATGTATTTTGCTTATGTCATAGAGGCGGTGAAGTGCCTCTGCCTGGGTTAGAAGCAGAGATCCCCTTTTGTGTCGGTTGATGCCGTTGTGGGGCTCGGTGTGACCAGAATGCCTGATTCAGTCGTCCGGCATTCTCGATGGTTGCTCTCCTCAAAGGAAGGACTACCAACAAAATGGCTTTGATGCAGCCCCTAAGCACGAACCTATGCGAGGTCGGCCGAAGAAGCACCAGAAGGGTCCAGATCAAAAAGGAGGAAGATATGATGCAGCCTTAGGGTGGAGCTATGGGGGGGAGGGTCCACCTATAGCGACCAGCGTCAGCTTATAGTGATGCAGCCCCCGAGTCCATCAACAAAGAGATTCATTTGTTCTTCCGCAATTTGTCTATCCCAAGGGGTTCATTATAGTGATTGTGCATGAATAGCTGTGTGTCATGTTTATTTAGCAAACTATAGAAGGGAAATGAAAAAATGTGGAAGGTCTCTGCGACCTCTTTATTTTCCAACCTGATTCTATTTGAGCTAAATGTACATGATATGCAGATTTGTAGTTTATTTATGCAGAAAGTACGTAATACTTATATATATATGCATAAAATAAATGAAGATGCTGGCATTCCAAGCTCGCGATGTGATCCGACCTGATTTTCTGTTGTCGCTCCGTGAACCGATTCGACGTTCGCGTTGGCAGAGCGAAGAGGTTGGCTCGTCAAGGTGACAACATGGAGCGGTCACCGATTGATGTGCATACATGAAGGAGTACAAGCAGATCAAGAAATTCTCATAGGGATAAACATGCGAGAGAAAAATGAGTGTGTATACTACATTCTTAGCCATAGGCCGCAAGCCAGAGTCCCCAAGGTAGGGGCCCTATGGAGCTAGGTGTGACAAAACTGGAGCCCTGATAACCCACAAGTATAGGGGATCGCAACAGTTTTTGAGGGTAGAGTATTCAACCCAAATTTATCGATTCGACACAAGGGGAGCCAAAGAATATCTGTAAGTATTAGTAGTTGAGTTGTCAATTCTACCACACCTGGAGATTTAATGTCTGCAGCAAAGTGATCAGTAGCACAGTAATATGATAGTTTGATAGCAGTAGCAGTAATAGTAACGGTAATAGTAATGGTAGCAGCAGCAGTGATAATTTTGTAGCAGATGTAACAGTAGCAATAGTAATAGTAACGCAACAAGAACAATATGTGAAAAGCTCATAGGCATTGTATCGGTGATTTCGTTGGATGATATTCATCATATAATAGTCATAACCTAGGGCGACACAGAACTAGCTTTAGTTCATAAATATAATGTAGGCATGTATTCCGTAAATAGTCATACGTGCTTATGGAAAAGAACTTGCATGACATCTTTTGTCCTACCCTCCTGTGGCAGCGGGTTCCATAAGGAAACTAAGGGATATTAAGGCCTCCTTTTAATAGAGAACCGGAACAAAGCATTAGCACATAGTGAATACACGAACTTCTCAAACTACGATCATCACCGAAAAGTATCCCGATTATTGTCACCTTGGGGTTTACGGATCATAACTCGTAATAGGTGCATATGACTTGCAAGATCGGATCAAGAACATAGATATAATGGTGATAACATAAACGGTTCAGATCTGAAATCATGGCACTTGGGCCCTAGTGACAAGCATTACACATAGCAAAGTCATAGCAACATCAATCTCAGAACATAATGGATACTATGGATCAAGCCCTAACAAAACTAACTCGATTACATGATGAATCTGATCCAACCCACCACCGTCCAGCAAGCCTACGAAGGAATTACTCACTCCCAGCAGTGAGCATCATGAAATTGGTGATGGAGGATGGTTGGTGATGACGAAGACCGAAGATCCCCCTCTCCAGAGCCTAGAACGAACTCCAGATCTTCCCTCCCAATGAAGAACAGGAGGTGGCGGTGGCTCCGTATCGTAAAACACGATGAAACTTCCTCTCCTATTTTTTCTCCAAAAATAGGATTTTATAGCATCGGAATTAGGGTCAGCGGAGCCTCGTGGGCCCCACTACCCACCAGGGCACGCCAGAGGGGAGTGGCGCACCCTGGTGCCTAGTGGGCAGCTGGGCCCCCCCTCCAGTGGGTCTTGGTTCCAGTAATTCTTATATATTCCAAAATAATTCTCCAAAAAGTTTCGTCCAATTCTGAGAACTTTTATTTCTACACAAAAAAACAACACCATGGTAGTTCTGCTGAAAACAGCGTCAGTCCGGGTTAGTTTCATTCAAATCATGCAAATTAGAGTCCAAAACAAGAGCAAAAGCGCTAGGAAAAGTAGATACGATGGAGACGTATCAACTCCCCCAAGCTTAACCCATTGCTTGTCCTCAAGCAATTCAGTTGATAAACTGAAAGTGATAAAGAAAAACTTTTACGAACTCTTTTGTTCTTGTGTCCATGTATATGCTTAAATAGCACCCAGGTTTTCAGGAAAGATCATAACTAACCATGCAAATGATAACTCTTAGAAATTATATTCACTCACATCAATGGCATAATCAACTAGCGAGTAATAATAAAATATTTCAAATGCCAACACTTTGTCAAAACAATCATGATGTAATATGACAATAATGGTATCTCGCTAGCCCTTTCTGAGACCGCAAAACATAAATGCACAGCACCTCCAAAGTTCAAGCAGTGACTGAACATTGTAATTCATGGTAGAAGAGATCCAGTCATGATGCATTCAACATTAACTATACACAATGCATGAGGATGACAATAGTGCTCTCAGGACTGGTGCTTGTTTGAGAAGGTGATGACTCAACATAAAAGTAAAATAATATGAAAGTAAATAGATAGGCCCTTCACAGAGGGAAGCAGGGATTTGCAGAAGTGCGAGA
Organism: Thinopyrum elongatum; assembly: GCA_011799875.1. NCBI lineage: Eukaryota > Viridiplantae > Streptophyta > Magnoliopsida > Poales > Poaceae > Thinopyrum > Thinopyrum elongatum. The sequence goes on from CM022298.1 coordinate 388,442,602, forward strand.
GCTCGAAGCTCAAATCAGAGATAAATATAAATTTGGGAGGTACACCTTTCCCGTCACTTCACGACCAAGAGTTTTCAATATCTTCCATGCTAAACACATTAGCGGCAATTCCCAAGCGATAAAAGTAGAGTTTACTCCCCCTCCACCAACAAACACAAGCCATGGCTAGCCGAATCCTCGGGTGCCCTCCATACGACCAACTGTCCGGGTTTTTTATTTAGTTATTTGTAATTTTTTATTTCGGGACTGGGCATCCCTATTACCAGCCCCTCTTGTGCAAGGACGAGTGAATAAACACTCATCATGAGAATAACCCGATTAGCATGGAAGATACCGACCACCCTCCTGTCGCTCCGCGAACAGTACGGGCACACAAAACAGATGTTCGTTTGAATATTTAGAGGTGGCACATGAAAATTTACTTGAAACGGCGGGGTAATACCGCATATAGGTAGATATAGTGGACTCATCTGGTATAACTTTGGTTTAAGGGTTTTGATGCACAAGCAGTATTCCCGCTTAGTACAGGCGAAGGCTAGCAATTAGGTTGAGAAGCGACCAACTAGAGAGCGAAAACGGTCATGATCATGCATTATGAATAATTAACATTGAGTAGTAGCATGACTAGGATATAAACACCATGAACAAAAATATCATGGAAGCTATGTTGGTTTTGATTCAACTACATGCGTGAACATGCGCCAAGTCAAGCCACTTGAAACATTCAGAGGATGATACCGTATCATCATACTACATCACAACTATTTTAATGCATGTTGACACCCAAGATAAATCATTATCAACTCCTAGCTACTTAAGCATGGCATGAGCAACTATAGTCTTTAATTGTCATTGCGAACATGTTTAATCATAATATGTTGAATCATGGATAATGATTTAAACATATTTACAAAAACAAAAACAAGTTGAGTCCATACCCGCCTTTCCTTGCCTCAGTCACTTCATCATATATCGTCATTACTTGCACGACCGAACGATATGAAAATAATAATAGTGCAAGAGTGCCTTGGACTAAGCTGGAATCTGCAAACATTTTATTTAAAGGGGAAGACAGAATAACATGGGCTCTTTGTTAGATCAACAATAATGCATATGCGAGCCACTCAACATTTTCATCGTGGTCTTCCCCTTGGTACGACTCAACAAAAAGAAAAGAATTTCAGAGAAACACACTGAAATATTTTTGGAGTTTTTAGTTTTTCTTGAAAGAAGCAAATTAAAGAAAGAAAAACAAAAATGAGAAAAACTATTTACACGGGAAAGCTCCCAACAAGCAAAAGAAGAGATGGGATTGGGTTTTCTTTTAATACTACAACTAAATTAAGCTAGAAAGAAAACCCGAAAAGAAGCGAGAAATATTTTTGGATTTTCTCAAAGTTTTTCAAACACACAAGAAGAAAGCGAGAAAATAAAACTAGCATGGGTAATACAATGGAAAAAGTGGGAACACCGACAACTGGAATGAAATGTGTGAACATGAATGTAATGTCGATGGAAATACGTACTCCCCCAAGCGTAGGCTTTTGGCCTGGCTTGGTAATCGCCATCCACGGCCTGGATAATAGTCAGAGTGATAACTCATGGAGGCTCGTGGTGCAGCCTCCTCAGCCTGGCGTGCGGCCTCTACCACCGTGTTGTACTCGCGTGCCTCGCTCTCATAAATGTAGTATCTTCCTTTACTATGGTAATCAAAGAGAGCAGGTGCAGGCAAAATAACAGGTACAATGGTTTTTTTATCGAACATCAAATTATAGTTATAATTAGTGACCTTATATTTTAATAAACTCATGACGCTGCATGGCCCCAAAGTCTAGGTACTGGGCAGGTAAAATAGGATCATTGGGCCAAGGCGACACACCCAAGTTGCTAGCTATACGGGAGGCATAAATCCCACCAAAAAAGTGGCCACTATCAGCATTGCGTTGCAACCTCCCTGCAACAATTGCTCCAAGATTATGACATTTTATAGCTGTTAGAGCGGTGTGTATGAGGCTCAAGTTTGGGGCACAGAGGGTACTGCAATCTTGTTTGCCCACGATGCATTTGCCATTAAAGAGTGCAAAGTAACGAATTGATGGAAATTGTATACTTTTTATTCTAGCTTGTGTCACTCCTCTATCCTCACCACAACATAGACTAGTTAAAAACATCTCATACTCAGATTTTGGTGGTTCGTCTAGCGAACCCCAATATGGGATTTTGCATGTAACATAGAATTCTTCTAGAGGCATGGTGAAGGCACTATCATAAAGGCTAAATGAAACTCTAGAATCACGAGAATGATATTTAAATTTCTTGGTGAATGTCTGGGTTAGGTTGAGATGTTGAATGCACTTATCTGCGATGAAGGGGGCAAGCTCGGTGTTGTGAACATACTGCTCAAATTCTTCCTTTATCCCTGCTCCTATCATGAACTCGTCACACGGCCATAAACATGATTTGGTATCGGCATCCCGCATCGAGCTTTCACTTGGCTCAACATAGGACCGTCGTATCGAGCTTTCGCTCGATGATGCTCCTGAGGACCTCCACCTCGAAGAACTCCTAAAGAGGTGCATTTTTATTTGCGAACAATTTCTGAAAATTTTTGAGCCACAAAATTTTGTCAACAAAACTTCACAAGATTAATAGCAACTACTCATACGATGTCTAGAGGCTATATCAAACATTCAAACTACTTGGAACTCAAAGAATTCAACATGCAAGCTCATTTACAGCAGCACCAAGAGTAGCTAATTACTCAAAATATAAACCACCAGAACAAAAACTAATTGGAGCAATGAAGGAGTCACATACCAAGTAGCAATCCCCCAAAACAGTTTCAAAAATGGAGCTTCGAGCAAAGAGATCGAAATCCGCAGGTTTGTGAGCAAGAACATGAGAGAGAGAACTAGAGTGATTTTTTTCTGGAGGTAGGTGATGATATGGGCTGAAGGGATAAGTGAGGGGGGCCTTGTGGGGCCCACTACCCACCAGGGCGCGCCAGGTGGGTGTGGCGCGCCCTGGTGCCTAGTGGGCACCAGGGGCACCCCCTGTGATGTTTTTTGTATAAAAAATTCTTAAATAATCAGAAAAAAATCATGTTTAAAATTTTATAGCATTCTGAGCACTTTTATTTTTGGGCACTTTTTTTTTGCGTGGAAAATTCAGAAAACAGGATATTCATGGCATTTTATTGTATTTAACTAAAAACTAACAGGAACAAAAAGTAAGGACAGAAGGTTGTGCTTAATAAATTCATCGACCACATGCCTCTCGAAAATAATCCATTAATAAGGTTGATCAAGTCTTATTAACAACCACTTTCGATTAGCATGAACCCGAAGAACTTTCGTAAAACACTAAGTTACCTCAACAGGGATATGCATCTCCCCAACAATAAGTGTTTCATATTTCTTTTTGACAGTAGGTTGATGACCCACAAGTATAGGGGATCAATCGTAATCCTTTCGATAAGTATGAGTGTCAAACCCAACGAGGAGCAGAAGGAAATGACAAGCGGTTTTCAGCAAGGTCATTTCTACAAGCACTGAAATTGTCGGTAACAGGTAGTTTGATAGCAAGATAATTTGTAACAAGTGACAAGTAACAATAGTAACAATAAGTGTAGCAAGGTACCCCAATCCTTTTTGTAGCATATGACAGGCCGGAACGGTCTCTGATAATAAGTAAAACGTTCTCGAGGACACACGGGAATTTCATCTAGTCACTTTCATCATGTTGGTTTGATTTGTGTTCGCTACTTTGATAATTTGATATGTGGTTGGACCGGTGCTTGGGTGTTGTTCTTACTTGAACAAGCCTCCCACTTATGATTAACCCCCTCGCAAGCATCCGCAACTACGAGAAAAGTATTAAGATAAAATCTAACCATAGCATTAAACATATGGATCCAAATCAGACCCTTACGAAGTAGCGCATAAACTAGGGTTTAAGCTTCTGTCACTCTAGCAACCCATCATTTAATAACTAATCCACAATGCATTCCCTTAGGCCCAAAGATGATGAAGTGTCATGTAGTCGACGTTCACATAACACCACTAAGGGAATCACAACATACATATCATCAAAATATCGAACGAATATCAAATTCACATGATTACTTGAAACATGACTTCTCCCGTGTCTTCAAGAACAAAAGTGACTACTCACAAATAATATTCATGCTCAAGATTAGAGGAATAATAAATATCATAATGGATCTGAACATATAATCTTCCACCAAATAAACCGGCTAGCATCAACTACAAGATGTAATCAACACTACTAGTCATCCACATGTACCAATCTGAGGTTTTGATACAAAGATTGCACACAAGAGATGAACTAGGGTTTGAGATGAGATGGTGCTGTTGAAGATGTTGATGAAGATCGGCCTCCCAAAGAAGAGAGGGTTGTTGGTGATGACGATGGCTTCGATTTCCCCCTCCCGGAGGGAAGTTCCCCCGGCGGAGTCGCTCGGCCGGAGGGAAAAAGTGCTCCTGCCCAAGTTCCGCCTCGAGACGGCGGCGCTCCATCCCGAAAGTCTTCTCGTTATTTTTTTATGTCAAAAGACCTTATATACTAGAAGATGGGCACCAGAGGTGGGCCAGGTAGCCCACTACCCACCGGGGTGTGCCTGGAGGGGGTGGCGCGCCCTGGTTCCTAGTGGGCACCTGGGTGGCTCCCTCCGGTATTTCTTTTCTCCAATATTTTATATATATTCCAAAATAATTCTACGTAAAATTTCAGCTCATTTGGAGATGTGCAGAATAGGTATCTCTGACATACCTTTTCAGGTCCAGAATTCTAGCTGCCGGTATTCTCCCTCTTTGTGTAAAACTTGCATATTATGAGAGAAAAGGAATTAGAATTACTCCACAAAGTGTTATAATGCATGAAAACACTATAAATAACAGTAGGAAAACATGATGCAAAATGGACGTATCAACTCCCCCAAGCTTAGACCTCGCTTGTCCTCAAGCGAAAACCGATATCGAAAGTCATGTCCACATGTTTAGAGAGAGAGAGAGGTGTCGATAAAAACAAAATACGGACATAGTAGCATCATGCTTATTATTATAACAGCAATAAACTTTATCATATAACTTCTTATGAGCAAGTAACAATTCATCACAATATAGAAATATAAAGCATAAACTTTATTGAAAACTAACAAACTATGTTCTCTGTCAACTTTGCAATTGCAATTCATCATATTTTCAGAAAGGGTCACGTATCGGAGCCTTTTGGCAAGTCCACATACTCAACCATCATTTAGTCTTCTATGATTGCTAACACTCACAACATATATATGGAGCAAAAAGTTTCAGCCAGACACAGAAAGATAGGGGCTTATAGTTTTGCCTCCCAACTTATTCACCTCAAGGGTGATGTCAACAATAATAACTCATGATTACTCATATCCAACTGGATATATGTGCCTAGATCTTTCCCCACCACATGATGCTTGCAAAAGAGAAAATAAAAAGGAATAGAGGAGGATACTTTGACTCTTGCATAAAAAGTAAATACATAAAAGTAAAAGATAGGCCCTTCGCAGAGGGAAGCAGAGGTTGTCATGCGCTTTTTGGTTTTGTATGCACAATGTCTTAATGCAAAATAACGTCACGTTATATTGCCCCTTGTGATAGCAACCTTTATTATGCAGTCTATCGCTTTTATTACTTTGCCATCACAAGTGCGTACAATGCTTATTTTCCCTTACACTAAAAGATCAAACACATTTAGAAACAATTTTTATTGCCTTATGCACCGATGACAACTTACTTGAAGGATCTTACTCAATCCATAGGTAGGAATGGTGGACTCTCAAAACATGGCTTTGGGTTTAAGGATTTTGGATGCACAAGTAGTATCTCTACTTGGTGCGGATTGTTGGCTAGCAAAGATTTTGAGCAAGCACCACATGTTGGAGGATCTATGACAATATAACTTCTATGTGAATATGGACAAACATAAATCATTATGTTGTATTCCTTGTCCAACATCAACAATTTGGCATAAAATATTTAATGGGGGCTCACAGTCATAAAAGATGTCCAAGATAGTATATTTTCTTGTGAATATTCTCTTCCCTTATTAATTCTTTCATGAATTGCATCATTGACCAACGCTATGTTTGTCAACTTTCAATAGATTTTACCACTTATGCTTTTCCTTATGTGAAGTCATTACTTACCATAATATTAGCATATGATGTTTTTCATTATTTCCTTTATTTTGATTGAAACAAGAAAGGTAAAGAAGCAAATACTCAAATTAAACTTTATTACATAACTCTCACTCGATTACATAGATAGATAGATCACGAAACTAGCACTCGAAAGTAGATCATACTAAACTTTTATTCAACTAAATCATGAAATAGCCAAAGATCGAACTAAGATAGGTAAAGGTAATAAAAGTGATGGTGATACAATATCGGGGCATCTCCCGCAAGGTTGGCACAAGCCAAGGGGAGTGCCCATACCCGTGTGCTCAAGTCTCCTTCTTTGGTGATGGTGGTGGTGATGATGTGGTAAGCTTTTCCTCCGGCTTCCATGGCAGGGGTTCACCATCATAAGAGGATGCACGAGTCTCCTGAGTCCTGCAACTGGCAGCTGTGGCACCCTGGCTCAGAGAAGACCGGAACGCCCCGTATCCCAGCCCAGGGACAAGTCCTCTGGAATACGGCACTGTTGGCATAGAACAAATCAGCTCTTTATTACAATGGATATGGTTACAAAGGGTACGTGGATTACATCGGAAAGGCGACACTACGCCTGCCCGGGGTAGCTCTATGCTAACAGCGGAACAGCTTGAGGTAGAGGAGTAACTCTCGGCAGCGGAACAACGACGGCGGTGATGGACTCCACTCCGCAGGGACTCTGGCTAGAACGCGTATCCTAGCTCGCAAACTCAGGATCCTCGACAAGCAAGCAATCATGGCATGACCTGCGAACTGGCATGACACGCCAGGTGAGTACTTTGAATGTACTCGCAAGCTCACAACAAACATCAGCATTAAGGCAAGACAACATCATAGCAGTCAAGATTAGGTCAAGACTTACAGTTGAGGGTGACAGTAATAGGCTACTCTGGATCAACCAACTAGGTTTAGCTTTAGCCAGTGCTTACCAAGCATGGTTATCTAGCAAGATATCTATTGAAGTAAATGCAGTAAGGTAAAGCATATTTAATCCATACTCCGAATAATCTCAGGATCCAATCTGAATCTGTTCCAAATCCAATCCAAATCATGTGGTCATCCGACCACTCACCTCATAGCCATCCCATGGCTAACATATCATATTCCTTATACCATCTGCACTGCAAGTCTAACAAACTTACTCTCTTCCGGGTTGCCTTACAACCCTCAGAATACTCACGATCCACCAAGTACTTCCGATCTTACGACGAGTTCTTCCATCATTATCACTACTATGGTTGACCACCTAAAGAGGTCTGGACGGACTGTCCAATACCGTGGACGCGGCTATTCGAATAGATTTTACACTCTGCAGAGGTTGCGCACTTTACCCACACCATGGAGCACCTGACCTCGTGATCCCATTCGGGTGGACCAGCGCTGCTCCAACAAAACCTGCCTGACCCGTGACTCTCCCATCGTACCACCGGCGATCATCCTCCCCCGGAGTCCTGCCCTGGGTGGCCCCTGTGTCACCGCGTGACACCTTCCACCGTCGTGGCTAACAATTGTCCCAAACGGGGACCTGGTTCCATATAACTCCACTGGGCTCACAAGGTTATCGCCGCCTACCGGGCTAGGGTAGCGCGCACGCATAACCTTCCCTGTTGGGCGGTACCGGTGAAAGAGCTCGCGATCAGACCAAGTCAAGGCCGTCCCATACCGGCAAATGTGGCTGCACGGATAAGTCCGGACAGGTGACTCTGGATCAACCATGAAGTATCTAATCTCCGAACAATCTCTGTCATGGCTGACACTCCGATATCATAGCAATCCAAGTCAAAACGATATCTGGCTAGAAATCCAGTAACCAGTATGCTTAAGCCACTGCTACTAACTCATCTCCATGAACTGCCGGATGAAATCCAAAATAATCATAGACGGTAATCTCATCATCATGGCATCCACGAGAGGGTAAACTACTAGTCACTAACAATCCGGTACTCAACATGGTAGTCACCTATCCAGGAAATTACTCAAGCATTGTATAATCCAATTCATTTCACAAATAACTCATACTTGTTGTTAAAGTAAATAGTTAAACTATGATATTGCAATGCCATTATGCAGATGAGAGTTGTGGCTTGCCTGGGGATGAAGGAACCATCGGGAAGAAGTGCGGAGAGTCCGCGGAAGTGATTGCCGGAAACAGTTCTCTCTCGGAGGAGGCTGTTTAGGGCAAGGGCAAAATTGTCATTTTCACAGTGCCAACACATTATGAAAATGGTACCAACAGATAGAGCTCGACGAGACGAAGAAGTAGGCTTTAGAATCACCTCAATCGGAGTTGCGGGTAAAAAGTTGCAAAGGGTTCTCTACCAGGGACCTATCTGCAAAAATAATATTCACATCCGGGTCCCTGTCAGCTCGGCAGGTCGCGTACTGCTGCAGAATACGCTTTCCCACGAGGGAAACGTAAAGCGCTAAATGCGCTTCCACTTAAACAGCGCAGGCCCGGGCGGGGTCAACGCCTGAGAGGCTGACGTGCGGGCCCCACGCCTCTCTCTCTCCTCCCTGCCTCCCTCTACCTCGCGCCCGACGGGACACAGAGGAGGGCCGAGGTCGCTCGCCGGCGAGGGGAGCCGCTGCTCCGGCGAGCTACTCCGGCTGGCGAGGGGTCGGACGGGCACACCGGCGAGGGCCGCGTCCAGAGGGAGTCCCGGCCGTGCGCGGGAAAGGGTGGAGGCATCAACTGCGGTGGGAAGCAAAGGTGGGCGCCGGCGAAGGGCGCGGGCGGCTCCGGCCGTCTCCGGCCGAGCGGAGACCACCGACAGCACCGCAAAGGAGCGCCGCACCCAACCAGCTGCAGTACGGGTGCCGGGGAGGGCCGCAGCCGCGGCGGCTCGCGGTGGCCGAAAGCACAGGCGGCAGCCTAACTAGAGGTCGTGCCCACGGGCACTCCGGCGAGGAAAAGAAGAGTGGGAGGGGGGTCGCCGGACTTGGTGGGTTCTCTGGTGGTGGTGAAACGGTGGAGGGGCTCGGGGTAGCTCGAATTTGAGCGATGCCCGACGGCGGCCATGGCGGCATAGGCAAGCGAGGAGAGCTCCTGGAGAGGGATGGAGAGGTTGGGGAGGACCAGTGGAGTGTGGTGGTGAGCTTGGTGAGGTCGAGGGGCTCGGGGGCGGCCTATATATAGCCGGGAGAGGTGAGGTGATAAGGACTGCCACGACGGCGACCTTATCGGCGCACTTGCGCGTGCGGGTGGCGTGGCTGGCGGTTTGCGGCGTCGAGGAGCTTCGCGGGGAGAGGAGAGGACTCGAGGGCGCTCGAGAGAGCTCGAGGGAGATGAGGACAGAGGAAAATGATGATGGCTCACGGGCGCTCACTGTTCCTCGACGGGGACGGCTAGCCGGGGAAGAATCTGGAGGGGGAGAGGGTTCCAGAGCGAAGGCGACGACGGGGCGAAGCCCCTAGACATGGCTAGGTGGCGAGGGAGAGGAGGAACGCGACGAGGCCGAGGGTACAACTGCCAGAGCGCGCTGGCTGGTATGCCAGCCGCGTGGTCACTTCGTGGACTGGCACATGCGGTGCACCCTGACCGGCCAAATCATGTCCAGTGAGTAGTCCTTCCAAGTAACAGTTTCAGGGAGGTGATGGCTCGATGAAAAGCAATGTGGTTGGATGTGAGTGATCACCTGAAGTTTGCTGTTGCAAACTTGACCACACCACTGTGATGAATAGAGAAGTGATAAGGGGCAAAGCTGATGTCTGGGAGGTTTGAGATAGGAAGGACTACAATCCTGTGAAGTTTGGAGAGAAATGGACCAAGATTTAATATAGTTGCTTTGCAACTGACCAATCTGGTCCAGAAAACAAATCTTGATGTGGCACTGACATATAGTGTTTCCTTGGGCTGAGAATGGGCATGGCTTGATGATTTGGTCATATGAGAGTTCCATAAAAATTTCATGCCATTTGGACAAGCCAAAATGGTACTTCCTTCACAGTGAACCTCTCTGACCAGAATCTTAGAAAATTTTTAGGGAATTATTGGGAAGATGAAATGAGCCCAAATTTTGTGGATATAGGTTACATGGGTAGGAGAATGCTCTGGTAAATGTTCAGCAATTATGGAGCAGTATAAAATATAGTTGCTTCAAAATGTGAAAATCTGACCAGAAACCAAGATTTGAGGTTGTGCTCACATAGATCATTGGATAGGGTTGAAACTTGGTGGAGAGTCATGATTTGAGCATATAAAGATGCTTGCAAAATTTCAACTCATTTGGATACTCCTAGCTAGCACTTGCTTCACAAAGATTCCAGTTGACCAGAAACTTTGGAAATTAGCCAAGGGAGATTTAATAGCCAAATGAAGTTGAATTTTGGCATGTGGCAATGATATGGATAGGAAAGAATGTCCAAAAAGTTTGAGACCAAGCAAGCAAATACAAAGAGTACTTGCTTCTCAACTTAACAGCTGGGGCAGAATCAGAAAGGAATATTTGTGAAATATTTTTGAACATGGCAAGGAAGGGTTTTGACATATTTGTGGAAGGTCTGACCCAAACAATTTATGAGAATTATTTGGGAATCTTGAGAATGATGGAAATGTGGGTTGCTTCACAACCCAGGACAACTGGGTTATTCCTGTAATAGAAAAAGGAATTTTCCCAAGGAAAAGAATATTGGAGTTGGTCCAAGATGGAGATGACATGGTCTTGGGATGGTTTTGAAGTTGGAAAGCCACTTGGGAAGAGGATTCAAGGGTGATCTCTCCAGGTTGCAAGACCACTAAGCCACAGAAAGGCAAATCCAGACCAAAATCAAAAGGAAAAAAAATGGGCAAAATCCAGGGTGTTACAGCAGCTAAACTCATACCTTTAAATCTTGCTTCATACTCAAAAACTTTATTTGAAGATCATAGATTTGGCCTTGCAAAAAATTGATTTGCTCGTTGAAGGTGAAGACGATGTCCTTCATAGACCGGCCATCCACCATGTGATCACGGGTGAATTCCGCGATCATGGGGTGATTGGCACTGAGTCCACGCTCCACCATCCCTTGACACTTGAAGATCTCATGTTCCACTGCCTCGAGCCTGGCCTCCACGCTCCCCGTCTTCTTGGGCCCTTGAACGTCTTGGATGTGGAGCACCCCCTCACACATCTCAATGGCTTGAGGGTGCTTCAACACCTCCGATAGATAGGGGTTGATGACTTTCTCGAAGAACTTGTCCTTGGAAGAGCTTCGTGTAGCCATGGCGATCTAGATCTGGCAGAAAAACAGCACGAAACAAGAACAGGGGATTTCTCCGCGATACGGTGGTCAAATCGTCCGAGGGTATATATAAAGAATTTTTATCTTGGGAAACAAGTATACTACAGGAAAATGGAGTCGGGAAGGTGCTTGAGGGGCCCACTACCCACCAGGGCACGCCAGGTGGGGCAAGCACGCCCTGGTGCCTAGTGGGCACCTGTGTTGCCATCCCGGTTGTTTCTTATTTTTTTTCTAATATTCCAAAACTTACAAAAAAATATTTTTGCGGAATTTTTGGAGTGGGTTTACTTACCATATCATGTACCTCTTCCTTTTCAGGGTTCTGGAGTGTTCTGGAAGGTCTCTTTTATGTATTCCTCCGGTGCCATTGTTTGACTAATATTAGTTTCAACATTAATAGGTGTACCTGAAATATAGTGCTTAATTATTTGTCCACTGACCACCTTCGGATTAGTGCCTTCGGCATTGTTGATCTTAATAGCTCCAGAACGATAAACCTCTTCAATGATATATGGTCCTTCCCACTTGGAGAGAAGTTTTCCTGCAAAAAATCTAAAATAAGAATTGTACAATAGAACATATTCACTAACTTTGAATTCCCGCTTTTGGATTCTTTTATAATGCCACCTTTTGACTTTTTCTTTAAATAGTTTGGCATTTTCATAGGCTTGGATTCTCCATTCATCTAGTGAGCTAATATCAAATAACCTCTTTTCACCAGCAAGTTTGAAATCATAGTTGAGTTCCTTAATTTCCCAATATGCTTTATGTTCTAACTCAAGAGGCAAATGACAAGCTTTTCCATAAACCATTTTGTAGGGAGACATACCCATAGGATTTTTATATGCTGTTCTATAGGCCCAAATTGCATCATCAAGTTTCTTAGACCAATTCTTTCGGGGCCTATTGACAGTTTTTTGTAATATCAATTTTATTTCTCTATTGCTAAGTTCAACTTGACCACTAGATTGAGGGTGATAAGGAGATGCAATTCTATGGTTGACATCATATTTAGCAAGCAATTTACGGAAAGCGCCATGGATAAAATGTGAACCACCATCAGTCATTAAATATCTAGGGACTCCAAACCTCGGGAAGATAATTTCTTTAAGCATTTTAATGGAGGTGTTATGATCAGCACTACTAGCTGGAATAGCTTCCACCCACTTAGTGACATAATCAATAGCAACCAAAATATGTGTATACCCATTAGAGGAAGGAAAAGGTCCCATATAATCAAATCCCCAAACATCAAACGGTTCAATAACAAGTGAATAATTCATAGGCATTTCCTGACGTCTACCAATATTACCAATTCTTTGACATTCATCACAAGATAAGACGAACTTACGAGCATCCTTAAAAAGAGTAGGCTAATAAAAACCAGATTACAATACCTTAAGTGCAGTTCTATCTCCCGCATGATGCCCTCCATAAGCTTCGGAGTGACATTTCCGTAGGATTTGTTCCTGTTCATGCTCAGGTATACAATGTCTAATAATACCATCTACTCCTTCTTTATAAAGATGTGGGTCATCCCAAAAGTAATGTCTTAAATCATAGAAGATTTTTTTATTTTGTTGGTATGTGAAACTAGGTGGTATAAATTTAGCAATAATATAATTAGCATAGTTAGCATACCAAGGAGTGTCATGAGAAGCATTTATGACAGCTAGTTGTTCATCAGGGAAGCTATCATCTATAGGTAGTGGGTCATCAAGAATATTTTCTAACCTAGACAAGTTATCAGCTACTGGGTTCTCAGCTCCTTTCCTATCTGTGATATGCAAGTCAAATTCTTGTAGCAAAATAACCCACCTAACAAGTCTAGGTTTAGCATATTTCTTTTCCATAATATATTTAATAGTTGCATGATCGGTGTGAACAATTACTTTAGAATCAACAATGTACGATATGAATTTATCACAAGCAAACACAACTGCTAACAATTCCTTTTCAGTAGTAGCATAATTTCTTTGGGCACTGTCTAAAGATTACTAGCATAGTGAATAACATTTAATTTCTTATCAACTATTTGTCCTCGAACAGCACCAACAGCATAATCACTAGCATCACACATAATTTCAAAAGGCAAGTTCGAATCAGGTGGTTGAACAATAGGTGCAGGAGTTAAAGCTTTCTTAAGTGTTTCAAAGGCTTCTACACAATCATCATAAAAAATAAACGGAACATCCTTTTGCAAGGGATTAGTAAGAGGCCTAGAGATTTTAGAGAAGTCTTTAATAAACATCCTATAGAAACCAGCATGACCAAGGAAACTTCGAATACCTTTAATATCTTTAGGAAATGGCATTTTCTCAATTGCATAAACTTTAGCTTTATCCACCTCAATACCTCGCTCAGAAATTTTATGCCCCAAGACAATACCTTCATTCACCATAAAGTGGCACTTCTCCCAATTAAAGACAAAATTAGTTTGTTCACATCTCTGCAAAACTCGATCAAGGTTGCTTAAGCAATCATCAAAAGAAGTTTCATAAACGGAAAAGTCATCCATGAAAACCTCAACAATTTTTTCACAAAAGTCAGACAATATAGAAGTCATACATCTTTTAAAAGTAGCAGGTGCATTACATAAACCAAAAGGCATACATCTATAAGCATAAGTTCCAAAAGGACAAGTAAAGGTGGTTTTCTCTTGATCAGGTTGTGATACAGGTATTTGAGAGAAACCAGAATATCCGTCAAGAAAGCAAAAGTGTGTGTGCTTAGATAATCTTTCTAGCATTTGATCAATGAAAGGCAAAGGGTAATGATCCTTTCTAGTGGCTTTATTTAATTTTCTAAAATCAATTACCATTCTATAGCCAGTCACAATTCTTTGTGGGATAAGTTCATTTTTATCATTAGAAACAACAGTAATACCTCCTTTCTTAGGAACACAATGAACATGACTTACCCATCTACTATCAGCTATAGGATAAATTATACCTGCTTCCAGAAGCTTTAGTATTTCAGTTCTTACCACTTCCTTCATCTTAGGATTTAATCGTCATTGATGATCAACAATGGGTTTAGCATCAGGTTCCATATTAATCTTGTGCTGACAGAGAGTGGGACTAATGCCCTTAAGATCATCAACAGTATATGCAATAGCAGCACGGTGCTTCCTCAGATTTTTTAGTAATCTCTTTTCTTCATGTTCTGTGAGGTTAGCACTAATAATAACAGGATATGTCTTTTTCTCATCAAGATAAGCATATTTCAAGGTGTCAGGCAATTGCTTTAATTCAAACACAAGATCACCTTTAGGTGGAGGAGGACCTCCTAGAGTTTCAACAGGCAAATTGTGTTTAAGGATAGGTTGTTGTTCAAAAAATATTTTATCTATTTCATTTCTTTCATGCAAGTGCATATCATTTTCATGGTCTAGCAAATATTATTCAAGTGGATCAGTAGGAGGTATGGCAATAGAAGCAAGACCAATTATTTCATCCTTACTAGGCAATTTTTTATCACGAGGTTGCCTATGAAACTTAAAAAAATTAAACTCATGAGACACATCACCAAAATTAACACTGACAGTTTCTTTATGACAATCTATCTTAGCATTAACAGTGTTTAAGAAAGGTCTACCAAATATAATGGGACAAAAGTCATCTTGTGGGGAACCAAGAACTAGAAAATCAGTAGGGTATTTTATTTTTTCACACAAGACTTCAACATCTCTAACAATCCCAAGTGGTGTGATAGTATCGCTATTAGCAAGTTTAATAGTGACATCAATGTCTTCTATTTCAGAAGGTGCTATATCATTCATAATTTCTTGGTAAAGAGTAAAAGTAATAGCACTGACACTAGCACCCAAATCGCATAAACCATGATAGCAATGATCTCCTATTTTAACTGAGACAACAGGCATGCCAACAACGGGCTTATTCTTGTCTTTAGTATCTGGTTTGACAATTCTAGCAGCTTCACCACAGAAGTAAATAACATGCCCATCAATATTATTGACCAAGAGATCCTTAACCATAGCAATACTAGGTTCAACTTTAATTTGTTCATAGGGTCTAGGTGCTTTAATATTACTTTTATTAACCACGGTTGAAACCTTAGCATGTTCCTTTATCCTAACAGGGAAAGGTGGTTTTTCAAAATAAGCAGTAGGAACAACTGGATCAACATTGTAAATGATAGTTTCATCTTTAACTACAACTGGTTCTTTAATCTCTTCTTTAATAGGGGGATGATATTTAAACCACTTCTCCTTAGGGAGATTAACATGAGTAGCAAATGATTCACAAAAAGAGGCTACTATCTCAGAGTCAAGTCCATATTTAGTGCTAAACTTGTGAAAAGCATCGGTATTCATAAAAGATTTAACACAACCAAACTCAAGCTCAATACCTGACTCTTTACCTTCGTCGAGTTCCCAATATTCAGTGTTGCATTTAATTCTTTCCAAAAGATCCCACCTGAATTCAATAGTCTTCATAAAAGAACCAATACAAGATGTATCGAGCATGGATTGATCATCACGAGAAAGCCGAGCATAAAAATTCTGAATAATAATTTCTCTTGAGAGCTCATGATTGGGGCATGAATATAACATTGATTTAAGACTTCCCCAAGCTAGACCGATACTTTCTCCTTCACGAGGCCAAAAATTATATATATAATTCCGTTCACGATGAACTAGATGCATATGATAATTTTTTTGGTGAAATTCCAATTTCAATCGATTCCAATTCCAAGCACCAATATCATCACATAGCCTATACCATGTCAATGATTTTCCCCCAAAGATAAAGGGAAAACCTTCTTCTTAACTTCATCTCCGGGTAAACCTGCAAGCTTAAACAATCCAAAAAAATTCATCCACATGTATCAAATGCATATTAGGTTGTTTCGATCCATCTCCTGCATAAGGATTAGCTAGCAGTTGTTCTATCATACCCGAAGGAATCTCATAACCAATATTTTCATTAGGTGTAGTAGGTTGAGGGGCAACTCTTTGTGTTTCCGGTCGAGGTGAAGATACCCCGAACAAACCCCTCAAAGGATTGTTTTCCATAGTAGCAAGTAACAGTAAATTTCAACACGTAATATAAATTTTTCCTTACCAATTTCCACTTACCAAGTGCGCTTCACTCCCCGGCAACGGCGCCATAAAAGAGTCTTGATGACCCACAATTATAGGGGATCAATCGTAGTCCTTTCGATAAGTAAGAGTGTCAAACCCAACGAGGAGCAGAAGGAAATGACAAGTGGTTTTCAGCAAGGTAATTTCTGCAAGCATTGAAATTGTCGGTAATAGGTAGTTTGATAGCAAGATAATTTGTAACAAGTGACAAGTAACAATAGAAACAATAAGTTCAGCAAGGTAGCCCAATCCTTTTTGTAGCAAAGGATAGGCCGGAACGGTCTCTGATAATAAGTAAAAAGTTCTCGAGGACACATGGGAATTTCATTTAGTCACTTTCATCATGTTGGTTTGATTTGCGTTCGCTACTTTGATAACTTGATATGTGGGTGAACCTGTGCTTGGGTGTTGTTCTTACTTGAACAAGCCTCCAACTTATGATTAACCCCCCTTGCAAGCATCTGTAACTACGAAAGAAGAATTAAGATAACAATCTAACTATAGCATTAAACATATGGATCCAAATCAGCCCCTTACGGAATAGCGCATAAACTAGGGTTTAAGCTTCAGTCACTCTAGCAACCCATCATCTAATAACTACTCCACAATGCATTCTCTTAGGCCTAAATATGGTGAAGTGTCATGTAGTTGATGTTCACATAACACCACTAAGGGAATCACAACATACATATCATCAAAATATCGAACAAATATCAAATTCACATGATTACTTGCAACATGACTTCTCCCGTGTCCTCAAGAACAAAAGTGACTACTCACAAATAATATTCATGCTCAAGATCAGAGGAGTAATAAATATCATAATGGATCTGAACATACAATCTTCCACCAAATAAATCGGCTAGCATCAACTACAAGATGTAATCAACACTACTAGTCACCCACAGGTACCAATCTGAGGTTTTGATACAAAGATTGCACACAAGAGATGAACTAGGGTTTGAGATGAGATGGTGTTGTTGAAGATGTTGATGAAGATTGGCCTCCCAAAGATGAGAGGGTTGTTGGTGATGACGATGGCTTCGATTTCCCCCTCCCGGAGGGAAGTTCCCCCGGCGGAGTCGCTCCGCCGGAGGGCAAAAGTGCTCCTGCCCAAGTTCCGCCTCGAGATGGTGACGCTCCGTCCCAAAAGTCCTCTCCTTATTTTTTCTAGGTCAAAAGACCTTATATACCAGAAGATGCGCACCAGAGGTGGGCCAGGTAGCCCACTACCCACCAGGGCACGCCTGGAGGGGGTGGCGTGCCCTGGTGCCTAGTGGGCACCTGGTGGGCCCCTCCGGTATATTTTTTCTCTGGTATTTTATGTATATTCCAAAATAATTCTCCGTAAAATTTCAGCTCATTTGGAGATGTGCAAAATAGGTATTTCTGGCATAGCTTTTCAGGTCCAGAATTCCAGCTGCCGGTATTCTCCCTCTTTGTGTAAACCTTGCGTATTATGAGAGAAGAGGCATTAGAATTACTCCTCAAAGTGTTATAATGCATGAAGACACTATAAATAATAGTAGGAAAACATGATGCAAAATGGACGTATCATAGGTAGAGGGAGTTAAAAACTTCCAATAGTAATTGTCGGAGACTTTTCAATAACATTAATACCATTCACTTGAAATTGTTTCTTCGGATAGTGCACCGTATGATCATTACCATTGATATGAAAAGTGACTTCGCTTTTATTGCAATCAATAATAGCCCCTGCAGTATTCAAAAAGGGTCTACCAAGGATAATCGACATGTTGTCGTCTTCGAGCATCTCAAGTATAACAAAGTTTGTTAATATAGTAACATTTGCAACAACAACGGGCACATCCTCACAAATACCAATAGGTATGGCAGTTGATTTGTCAGCCATTTGCAATGATATTTCAGTAGGAGTGAGTTTATTCAAATCAAGTCGTTTGTATAAAGAGAAAGGCATAACACTAACACCAGCTCCCAAATCACATAAAGCAGTTTTGACATAACTTCTTTTAATGGAGCATGGTATAGTTGATATTCCTGGATCTCCTAGTTTCTTAGGTACTCCATCCTTAAAAGAATAATTAGCAAGCATGGTGGAGATTTCAGCTTCAAGTATTTTTCTTTTATTAGTGGCAATGTCTTTTATATATTTAGCATAAGGGGTCATCTTCAAAATATTAGTCACACGAGTACGCAAAAAGACTGGCCTAAGCATTTCAGCAAAGCGTTCAAATTCTTCATCATCTTTTTTCTTAGATGGTTTAGGTGGAAAGGGCATGGGTTTCTGAACCCATGGTTCTCTTTCTTTGCCATGTTTTCTAGCAACAAAATCTCTTTTATCATAGCGTTTATTTTTAGAAGGTGGGTTATCAAGATCAACAGCAGGTTCTATCTCAACATCATTATCTGGTTCCTTTTCATTGTCTTGTTGAGCATCTTCATGAACATCATCATTTTAATTTTTATTATCACTAGGTGAATGTTCATTACCAGATTGAGTTTTAGCATCTGAGATAGAGACATCATTGTTATTTTCAGAAGGTTTTTCTATTTCAGGTTCACTAGAGGTATGCAAAGTCCTATCATTTTTCTTCTTCTTTTTCTTTTTTAGAAGGACTAGGTGCATCAATATTAATTCTTTGAGAGTCTTGTCAATTCTTTTAGGGTGTCCCTCAGGATAAAGTGGTTCCTGAGTCATTTTACCTCCTCTAGTCGCTACTCTAACAGCATAATCATTCATATTATTGTTCATTTCACTAAGCAATTCTCTTTGAGATTTGGCAACTTGTTCTAACTGAGTTTGAACCATAGAAGCATGTTTTCCCACTCCTCTAACATCATTAGTGATTCTAAATAACAAGTCACTCAAGCGAGCAATCATATCAGAATTTTGCTTTAATTGTTTCATAACATAAGCATTGAAGTGATCTTGCTTCATGATATAGTTATCAAATTCATATAAGCATTGACTAGGAGGTTTATTATGCGGGATGTCACCTTCATCAAACTTTAAAAGAGAATTTACCTCCACCACCTGTGGTGGTGTGTCAAGACCATGTATTTCTTCAATAGGTGGTAAATTCTTAACATCTTCAGCTTTAATACCCTTTTCCTTCAGACATTTCTTTGCCTCTTGCATATCTTCAGGACTGAGAAATGAAATACCCCTGTTCTTCGGAGTGGGTTTCGGTGATGGTTCAGGAAGTTTCCAATCATCATAGTTCTTTAATATATTATTCAATAACTCCTCAGCTTGTTCAACAGTTCGTTCCCTGAGAACATAACCAACACAACTATCTAGGTGGTCCCTAGAAGCATCGGTGAGTCCATTATAAAATATATCAAGTATTTTATTTTTCTTGAGAGGATGATCAAGAAAAGAATTAAGTAATTGGAGAAGCCTCCCCCAAGCTTGTGGGAGACTCTCTTCTTCAATCTGCACAAAGTTAAATATTTCCTGTAAGGCGGCTTGTTTCTTATGAGCAGGAAAATATTTTTCAGAGAAGTAATGAATCATATCCTGGGGACTACGCACACAACCAGGAGCAAGAGTATTGTACCATATCTTAGCATCACCCTTTAACGAGAACGGAAATAACTTAAGAATATAGTAGTAGCGAATTCTCTCATCATGAGCAAATAGGGCGGCTATATCATTTAATTTAGTAAGATGTGCCACAACAGTTTCAGTTTCATAGCCATGGAAAGGATCGGATTCAACCAAAGTAATTAACTCTGGGTCGACAGCGAATTCATAATCCTTATCAGTAACAAAAATAGGTGAAGTAGCAAACTTAGGATCACATTTCATTCTAGCATTCAAAGTTTTTTCTTTCAACTTGCATAATAATTTCTTTAGATCATCTCTATCCTTACAAACAAGAAAGTCTATAGCTACCTCTCCATCCATAACATAACTCTCAGGTATCTCAGGCAATTCATATCTAGGAGAGCTAGGTCTAAAAGGTGTTTCATAATTCTCAGTTTCAGTAATTTCATCAGTTTCAGCATTCTCAATATCTTTAGCTCTAGCAAGTTGTTCATCAAGAAATTCACCTAGTGTCTCAGTCTTATCAAGCAAGGTACTAGCATCATTCATAGCAGAAGTAGCATCATTAATAACTTGCGACATATCAGGATCAATAGCATGTGGTGGTGTTGCAAGCTTACTCAAAACAGAAGGTGAATCAAGTGCAGAGCTAGATAACAATTCCTTACCTCTCCTCGTCTTAGAGGGAACGATCTTGGTTCTATCATCCTTAAGATTCTTCATAGTGATCAATAGACATAAATCCCAAGTGACTCAACAAATATAGCTATGCTCCCCGGCAACAGCGCCAGAAAAAGGTCTTGATAACCCACAAGTATAGGGGATCGCAACAGTTTTCGAGGGTAGAGTATTCAACCCAAATTTATTGATTCGACACAAGGGGAGCCAAAGAATATTTGTAAGTATTAGCAGTTGAGTTGTCAATTCAACCACACCTGGAGATTTAATGTCTGCAGCAAAGTGATCAGTAGCACAGTAACATGATAGTTTGATAGTAGTAGCAGTGATACTAATGGTACCAGTAACGGTAGCAGCAGTAGTGATAATTTTGTAGCAGATGTAACAGTAGCAATAGTAATAGTAACACAGTAAGAACAATATGTGAAAAGCTCGTAGGCATTGGATCGGTGATTTTGTTGGATGATATTCATCATATAATAGTCATAACCTAGGGCGACACAGAACTAACTCCAGTTCATAAATATAATGTAGGCATGTATTCCGTAAATAGTCATACGTGCTTATGGAAAGAACTTGCATGACATCTTTTGTCCTACCCTCACGTGGCAGCGGGGTCCATAAGGAAACTAAGGGATATTAAGGCATCCTTTTAATAGAGAACCGGAACAAAGCATTAGCACATAGTGAATACATGAACTCCTCAAACTACGGTCATCACCGAAAAGTATCCCAATTATTGTCACCTTGGGGTTTACGGATCATAACTCGTAATAGGTGCATATGACTTGCAAGATCGGATCAAGAACATAGATATAATGGTGATAACATAAACAGTTCAGATCTGAAATCATGGCACTCGGGCCCTAGTGACAAGCATTACGTATAGCAAAGTCATAGCAACATCAATCTCAGAACATAATGGATACTAGGGATCAAGCCCTAACAAAACTAACTCACTTACATGATGAATCTGATCCCATCCACCACCGTCTAGCAAGCCTACGAAGGAATTACTCACTCCCGGCGGTGAGCATCATGAAATTGGTGATGGAGGATGGTTGGTGATGACGAAGACCAAAGATACCCCTCTCCGGAGCCAGAACGGACTCCAGATCTGCCCTCCCGATGAAGAACAGGAGGTAGCGGCGGCTCCGTATCGTAAAATGCAATGAAACTTCCTCTCCTATTTTTCTCCAAAAATAGGATTTTATAGCGTCAGAATTAGGGTCAGCAGAGCCTCGTGGACCGCACTACCCACCAGGGCGCGCCAAAGGGGGGTGGTACACCCTAGTGCCTAGTGGGCAGCTGGGATCCCCCCTTCAGCGGGTCTTGGTTCTAGTAATTCTTATATATTCCAAAATAATTCTCCCAAAAGTTTCATCCAATTCTGAGAACTTTTATTTCTGCACAAAAACACAACACCATGGTAGTCCTGCTGAAAACAGCGTCAGTCCGGGTTAGTTTCATTCAAATCATGCAAATTAGAGTCCAAAACAAGAGCAAAAGCGTTAGGAAAAGTAGATGCGGTGGAGACGTATCTAGCCCTCGAGCCGGTTGCAGCGAGGTTTCACGGATTGTTGTTCATGTGTTGAAGCTCGCGCGGTGTTACCCGATCCCATCGGGTTACGAGGCCCGGGCGATCATATCGCGCTGTGAGGCCTGCATGATGAGGCCGCGCGATGATGTTGCACGATGAGGCCGGAGCGGCAAACCAACAATATGACAGGGGCATAGTCGATTTATCTGCAGTAGGTAGTACTGGCAGACATGGATAAGTTTTTTTGTCATAGTAATATTTATGGATAAACGGTGAGGCGGGGCCCTCTAGCCAGTTATGGCGAGGTTTTCAGATCGATGGCCATGCGATGGAGCTCACGTGGTGAGACCTCCGACTGAGGAGGTCCATCAGGAGATAAAGCCGGTGTGAGGAGGTCAGCAGTTAGACCTACGGCGGAGGAGGTCTGCCGGGCGTTGAGGTGGGCGCAAGGAGGCCGACGGTGAGACCTCCAGCAGAGGAGGTCCACGCGATGAAGATGGGGTCGGTGCGAGGAGGCCGATGGTGAGACCTCTAGTCGAGGAGGTCCACGCAATGAAGATGAGGTCGGCGCAAGGAGGCCGACGGTGAGATCTCTAACAGAGGAGGCCCGCGCGATGAAGATGAGGTTGGCTCGGGGAGGCCGACGGTGAGACCTCCGGTGGAGGAGGTCCGCGTGGTGAAGATCCATGTGATGGAGATCCGTTCAATGGAGGTTCGTGACGGAGGAGGTCTACGCCATGGAGGTCCCCCTCGTGGAGGTCTGCGGCGATAAGGTCTACGCCATGGAGGTCCACGAAGGAGGTATGCACCATGGAGGTCCACGGAGGAGGTCTACGCCATGGAGGTCCCCGCCGGTATAGGTCTACGCCATGGAGGTCTGTGGCGGAGGAGGTCCGTGGCGGAGGTCTACACCATGGAGGTCTGCGTAGTGGAGGACCGCGGTGTAGAAGGTCTCCTGGTGAAGGTCTCCGGGTCGTGAAGGTCTACACGCGATAAAGTTGGATAGCCCATTTATGAAGAAAGATGAACTCTTGTCGGATCTATTTTCGTGGAGAAAACAGATGCATACCTTGATCCACTCTTTGGGCTCGTCCTGGAGTTTGATCGGTCGGATCGGCATGAAATTTTAAGGGGTTGTTTAAAACACAAATACGCATGGGATCAATGGTTGGATATTCTAAAGGACGTCAGAGTCGGCTGTTGGACGCATTCTTTTAAGCTTGCGTGGATTTCCGTCCAGATTCGTTAGGGCCTCAGTATTTCAAAGATTGCCAGAGACTCGTAGATCAGATTATGCTAAAATTTTACAAGGTTGTTGTAGACGTAATTCCGCACAATACCTCCAAAGGAAACTTCAAAGTGATGGTCGAGGAGGAGGGGATTACGAAAACTAATATGCTATCCAGAAAATTCTGCAGGTCGCGCAGAGGCTATGTTTATGTTGAACCCTCGACCTCCATGAATGATTCTCCGTGATCCCGATTGAGATCGAAGTTGATCTTGATGAAGCATCCCATTTGAACATTGTATCTATGCACACCAGCCCCTACTAGGCACACTAATTGATGGGGGGAAATCCAGTCAGATCCCTGCATAGGGTTCCTAATGGGGCAGAGCGCATAGAGGATCGGATTGGGTTAGACACAGGACAAAGATTTTACCTAGGTTCAGGCCCTCGTGGTGAGGTAATACACTACATCCTGCATGTCAGATTGTATTGATTGTGTTTCTCTCATGGAGAGATGAGGAGATGATACATGCCGACTTGGGAGGCCCCTCCCTCCCCTTATATAGATGGGTGAGGGCTAGGGTTACAAGTGCCCAAGTTGGTTTACATGGCTTGGTGATATGTCTCCAACGTATCTATAATTTATGAAGTATTCATGCCATGTTTATTATAGTTGTTTATGATTTTGGTGCACTTTTATATGGATTTTATATGACTTTCATGGACTAGCATGTTGACCTAGTGCCAAGTGCCAGTTGCTGTTTTCTGCTTGTTTTTTTGGTTTTCCAGAAAATCCATATCAAACAAAGTCCAAATGCAGCGAAACTTTTTGACGATTTTTTCTGGAAGGGAAGGGACCCAGGAAGCTTTGGGAGAGTACCAGAAGACCCACAGGAGCCCCACAAGCCACCAGAGCGCGCCCAGTGGGGTGGCCACACCCTGGTGCCTCGTGGGGGCCCCTGTGCATCTCCTTGCACGATTCCAACTCCAAATATTCATATAAATACAGAAACCCCCAGAAATAACACTAGAACTTCGACTCCGCCGCCGCAAGCCTCTATAACAAAGAGATCCCATCTGGAGCCCTTTTTCGACACCCTGTCGGAGGGGGAAATCATCATCGGAGGCCATCTTCATCATCCCGGCGGCCACCATGACGAGGAGGGAGTAATTCACCCTCGGGGTTGAGGGTATGTACCAGTAGCTATGTGTTTGATATCTCTCTCTCTCTCTCTCTCTCTCTCTCTCTTGTGTTCTTGATTTGGCACGATCTCGATGTACCGCGAGCTTTGTTAATATAGTTGGATCATATGGTGTTTCTCCCTCTCTATCTTGTTATGATGAATTGAGTTTTTTACCATTGAGGTTTCACTATTATCGGATTGAATACTTGTTGGATTTTAGAACACTTGATGTATGTCTTGCATATGAATACCCGTGATGACAATGGGGTGTTCTATTGATTCATTTGATGTATGTTTTGGCACTCAACTCGCGGATTCCCGAGGTGACATTGGGGTAATCTATGCATAGGTGTTGATGCACGTTTTCGTCCTACTTTCTGTGGTAGAAATCTTGGGGCACTCTTTGAAGTTCTTTGTGTTGGATTAAATATTATGAATCTGAAGTTGTTTGATGCATATCGAATAATCAACTCACGGATACTTGTGGTGACATTGGAGTATCTAGGTGACATTAGAGTTGGTTGATGTGTATCATATGGTGTTATTTTAGTATGAACTCTAGGGTTGTTTGTGACACTTATAGGAATAGCTCAATAGATTGATCGGAAAGGATAACTTTCAGGTGGTTTCGTACCCTACAAACAATTTCATCTTATGTTCTCCACTAGATAAGAACTTTGGAGTGATTCTTTGTCGCATGTTGAGGGATTGTTATATGATTCAACTATGTTAGCACTGTTGAGAGATTGCACTAGTGAAAGTAAGAACCCTAGGCCTTGTTTTCAAGCATTGCAATACCGTTTGTGCTCTGTTTTATCACTTGCTACCTTGTTGTCTTTATAGTTTCATATTACAAAAACCTGTATCTACTATCCATACTACACTTGTATCACCATCTCTTCGCCGAACTAGTGCACCTATACAATTTGCCATTGTATTGGGTGTGTTGGGGACACAAGAGATTTCTTGTATTTGGTTGCACGGTTGTTGAGAGACCATCTTCATCCTATGCCTCCCAAGGATTGATAAACCTTAGGTCATCCACTTGAGGGAAATTTGCTACTGTCCTACAAAACTCTACGCTTGGAGGCCCAACACGAGTCTTCAAGAATAAGTTGTGCGGTAGACATCACTTGGCGCCCAAGTTTTCTACCAGGGTACATGTATTGTGGTACAATTAATGTATATCCTTCTGGAGGAGGCCCACCATTAGTGGCGAGGGGCCTAGGCTATGTCCGGGCTCCGAGTCCGGCCTGGCGACCTTGTTCCCCGGAGGTCGAGTACCCCTGGTGTATGGCACCGTCACCTATGCCCTGCATCCACCATGGCCGGAGCCTCAGGCCAGCCAGAATAGACTAAGACCAGCTAGATCTATCGCTCACCCCCGCTGCATAGTGAGTCGCCCCCTGTCATAGTGAATCTCCTCAGCCGGATGGGAGGGCTGCCACCCCACCCTTGATCCACCAGATTGAGCCAATCTGCACCCTTCGAGCCACTAACGCGGATGAGAGGGATCCGGCTGTAGCCGGCCAGATCCGCTAGCCACCACCTCCTGCGCATGCAACGCGTTTTCGCGGCCAGAATCAAGTAAAGGAAACGGACACACTCGATGCCAGGTGACCATGGTGGCGCAGAAGCAGCAACGTAGCAAGCTGAGCGCTCCCCATGCTGCACCCGTGCCCCACTGATCTCCCTCAACCGCCAGATCAAACCGCCAGAAACCAGGAGGTCGTCTCCTTGCACCCGCACCATGGCGCGAGCCCCTCGCGAGCTCGCTCCTCTGTGCACATTGGCCAGCCGCGCCACGCCGAGCACCTGCCTCCGCCAGATCGAGAAGGCCTGCGCCTCTCGAGGTTGCGCGAACGGGACCTACGGCCCTGCCACCGTCGACACTAGACGGGCTTTGCCGGGCGACGCACACCGGCGATGGCGAGGGGAGCAGCTGTAGTGGGGGGGCGGGGCGGCGGCGGGGCTAAATTTTCCTCTCTCGAGCCGCCCGCGGGAGCGGCACCTATACTCTCATTTTGAGGTTGGGTAGTGTGGTAGTTTTTCCAAAAAAAATAAACAACTAAACACTAGCTAGGAACTATTACATGGAATGTTAGAGTATTTCTAACCGGGCCATCCAATCTTCTCATTTGCCTAGGCGGGCGGTTCAGACAAGGCTGAGACAGAAAAATCATCTCCAATTGGACCCCTAAGTTAGCTCATTTGTCCGGATTGTCCCGTACTTCCAAATCCACCTCATATGTGGAGCGAATTTGGGGCCATCCGGACATGCCGCCATATCAGACTAGCCCGGTTTTCGCCCAACGGGACCCCACAAAACCCCTCCACCCGACCCAGACCAAACCCTAAATCTCACTCATCTCCCATTCACATCCGCTCCTGTCCACCCCATCTCCTCTCCTTCCTTGTCCGTCATTCTTCGACCACATCAAGATTCAGATCGGAGTTTGCCACATTCATATCCGACACCAGCATGGATTGGGATCCAGCTGTCTGCTCAAACAATGACGAGCTCGCCCTCCACCTCGCGCTCCACCGCTACCGTGTTGAGACCTGAGCTTCGCCGTCAGAGTTGCGCGACGCATATCCAGCAGCTAGGTGTCTTCATCGTGACCCTGGCGTGGGTCTAGCGGTGGTGCATGCGGCATCAACTCAAGGCATTGATGTATATCCGCTCTATCCCCGCAGCACATGCATGATGACTCGAGTGCCTCTACTTCATCCCCGTTGTCCCGACTATCGATACTTGCCCACTCTGCATTGTCCTCTGCTTCGACAAAACTGCCTCGTCGGCTCGCGGCGGATGTAGAGTCTAAGGTGTGGCATGCTTATACGTCTCAAACTTCTCTATTTTTTTTATTGTTTCATACTATTATCATACCACTTTTACATATTTTGGGCTAATATTTATATTATTTTTATCTGAACTAACCTATTAATCCAGTGCCAAAGGTCAGTTCATGTTTTCTAGTGTTTTTTCAAATATAGGTAAAAAATTCATGGAGGCGGAATAAGCTAAAAAAAATTGTTGATTTTTTTATGGAATTAAAGACACCCGTAGCCAAAAGATGGAGGCCAAGGAGCCACGAGGGCCGCATGTGGCCAGGCCCCTGGCCGCGTGGGGCACCCGCGTGGCTGATCGTAAGTCAGTTGATGCCCTTCTTTCGCTGCAAGAAAGGTCCTAAAATAAAAAAAATCATGTAAAAAATCAGCCCAATTGGAGTTACGGATCTCCGATTATTAAAAAGATGGTGATCGGCCTCAGAAAAGTACCGAAAACAGAGCGAGAAATAGAGAGAAGAGAGATCTAATCTTGGAGGTGCTCTCGCCCTTCGGGAGCCATGGAAGCCAAGGGATAGAGGGGGAAACCTCTCCCCATTCTAGGGGAGCGGCCAAGGAAGGAGAAGGAGGGGGATTTTCTCCCCCTCTCTTTCGGTGGCGCCAGAGCGCCACCGGGGGAATCATCATTGCCGCTATCTTCTTCATAACTTCAGCGGCTTTGTCAACATCTTACTCCCTCTCCATCCAGCAGAGCACTCTCCCGCAACCCGTTGTAATATCCTACTTTATGTTATAAATTATTGTCCAATGATATGTTGCATTGCTATTATGTGTGAGTAGTTTCTTTTTGTCCTATGGGTTAATTGTGATATGCTATGTTTGATTTGAGTTGTATGTTATTATACTATGGTGTTGTCCTATGGTGCCCACATTTGCGCACGCGTGTAGGATTCATGTTGTAGGTTGCAATATGTGATTGATTTGCTTATGGTGGGTTGGTGGAGTGACTGAAACCAAAACCGTAGTTCGTGAGTTGTTGCATATGGGATTAAAGGGGACCTTAGAAGTTAATGCCATGGTTGTATTTTACCTAAATATATCTTTGGTATTTGCAGATGCTTGCTAGAGTTTCAACCATAAGTACTTGTAGACAGTGTTTTTTGCTACATGTTAGCGTAGGCCTCTCCCGCATAAGAAAAGTGCAATATATGATTATCACTTTAGTGTCATATCCAATTGCCTAGGGACAATGTTTTATTGTTCTTTTACAAATCAACAACTGACATTTATTTACAAGTTCTTTGTTATTACAAAGCTATCTTTTCAAACCCGCAAAGTAGATTTATTTCTTGTTTCTAGGTAAAGCAAATGTTCAGTGTGTGTAGAGTTGTATCAGTGGTTCATAGAACTTCAGAGATACTAATCCTACCTTTAGCTCCTTGTTGGGTTCGACACTTTTACTTATCAAAAAGGCTAAAAAAAATTCTCTACACTTGTGGGTTATCACATGCATGCCATGATATGGAAAAGGCATATGCCACGGATCGTGCTCTGGCGTGGTGTCAGCTCTGGTGCCTATGCCATCGGAATCATACAATGACCCAGTCATATGTGGTATCAAGCAACTCTCCCTAATGTCTAACGCGTGTTGCCGGTGGAGTATCAACACCAAGTTCCTCGTACTCAACATCGAATGAGAAAAGTTAACACAATACTACAAACATATATCATGTCCACAAATTTGTATCTGGATCCACATATAAATAAATAAAACACTCACTCTATAATGCTCTACATTGTGGAAGCAGTATTTACTCACTTTATAATACTCCGCATTGTGGAAGCATTATCATATGCATGATACTAGTGTATGATATTATCCACTTCAAGAGGTCTAAACACATAGGATCGAACACTCTCCGCCTGAGAGTGCCATGTCATCTGTGCGCGGAGATTCACGCAGCAAGACGATCGTCATCGGGTTGCACAAGCAGCATTCCCAGGGAATGTCAGCACCTTCAATTCCTTGCAATCTTAAAAATCCATAATTCATTCATGTGAGTACAATCGAGAGAAGTCAATATTAAATTTTGAATTGTCATCAAAGTCTAAGAAACAACATTGGGGCCGAGTAGGTGGGTGGCATCGGGGTCGGGAGGGGTGTGGGGCAGCGGGGGATGGCACCGCTGCCGGTCGCTAGCGTTGGAGGCGGCGGCGGCATACGAGACGGATGTGAATGGGTGAGATGCGGCTCGTGGGTGGAAACGAGAGAGAGAGAGAGAGAGAGAGAGAGAGAGAGAGAGAGAGAGAGAGAGAGATAGTAGGTTGACTTGGCTAATGACTAGGCGGCAAAATTCTTAGAAACCAGTCAAAATTGTACAGAAACAAGTTTGGGGGCAAGGGTTGAATGTTGTCCAATTTTCAGATTTTGAGGTTGTAAATAAGGCGGTTTTGAAATTTAAAGTTGTTTCTTAGACTTTGGTGACAATTTGGGTTTAAAATATGGACTTCTCCCGGTACAATCCTTTACCCACACTAGATAAAAGCACCAAAGTAAACCACTGTTCTGAATTGTTAGTTTGTAACTTAAAAAATATATAAGAGGCGATAACGCATAAGTCAGCGATAATTCTAAACGCACGGGGTTTTTATGGGCCTTTACAGATAGTCTTTCTAAGGGCATCTCCAACGGCATCCAGCAAATTTCCTCCCGCATGCATCCGTGGACAACGGGACCAATCCACGGACAAGGATGCAGGAGGCCACCATCCAACCGTATCATGTATTTTCGCCAGTAAATTCACATTCAAATGTACGCTGATCCACACAATGCGCCAGATCACATCCGCGCTGGATCGCATCCCCGATCACAACCAAAAACAGACAAATATGCTTAGTTTTTACATGTCTGAATCCAAAAGAACATTAGTCCGGCATTCCATGCATTTCTGCCCTGCCAGACCGGCAATCCCAGCAAGCTGCTCCCCGATCAAGGAGGTGTCGTCGCCCCCGCGTAGGCAGCCTTCGCATCAGCGTCCGCCTCCATCGCGTCCTCATCGTCCGCCGCCGCCAACTCATCTTTCTGCCGCTGCAACATCTGGTAGCGGACCGATTGCACGATCATTCTATCATCGGCATCCAAAGAGTCGACATTCAAGGTCAACATCTTGGCATCCTCCGCATTGGCGGTGTGATGTCTACTACGCAACCTTCTTCTTATAGACTCGTGTTGGGCCTCCAAGCGCAGAGTTTTGTAGGACAGTAGCAAATTTCCCTCAAGTGGATTACCTAAGGTTTATCAATCCGTGGGAGGCATAGGATGAAGATGGTCTCTCTCAAACAACCCTGCAACCAAATAACAAAGAGTCTCTTGTGTCCCCAACACACCCAATACAATGGTAAATTGTATAGGTGCACTAGTTCGGCGAAGAGATGGTGATACAAGTGTAATATGGATGGTAGATATAGGTTTTTGTAATCTGAAAATATAAAAACAGCAAGGTACCTAGTAACAAAAGTGAGCAAAAATGGTATTGCAATGCTTGGAAACAAGGCCTAGGGTTCATACTTTCACTAGTGCAAATTCTCTCAACAATGATAACATAATTGGATCATATAACAATCCCTCAACGTGTAACAAAGAATCACTCCAAAGTTTCTATTGGAGAATGTAGGATAAAAACGTGCATCAACCTCTATGCATAGATTACCCCAATGTCACCTCGGGAATCCACGAGTTGAGTGCCAAAACATACATCAAGTGAATCAATAGAACATCCCATTGTCACCACAGATATCCCATCACAATACATACATCAAGTGTTCTCAAATCCAATACTCAATCCAACATAACGAAACCTCAAAGAGCAAGACTCAATTTATCACAAGAAGGTAGAGGGGAAGAAACACCATATGATCCAACTATAGTAACAAAGCTCGCGGTACATCAAGATCATGCCAAATCAAGAACACGAGATAGAGAGATCAAACACCTAGCTACTGGTACATACCCTCAGCCCCGAGGGTGAACTACTCCTCCTCATCATGGAGACCGCCGGGATGATGAAGATGGCCTCCGGTGATGGTTTCTCCCTCCGGCAGGGTGCCGGAACGGGCTCCCGATTGGTTTTTCATGGCTACAGAGGATTACGGCGGCGAAACTTCCGATCTAGGTTTCTTTCTGGGGGTTTCGGGATTTATAGGAATTGTTGGCGTCGGTCTCACGTCAGGGGGACGCTCGAGGGTCCCACAAGCCAGGGGGCGCGCCCTGGGGGGCGCCCCCTAGGCTTGTGGACTCCTCGTCCACCTCCTGGCCTGGCTCCGATGCTCCGGGGTTCTCTTTTGGTCCATAAAAATTCATCGTAAAGTTTCAGCTCGTTAGGACTCCGTTTGATTTCCTTTTCTGTAAAACTCATAAACAAGGAAAAAACAGAAACTGGCTGTGGGCTCTAGGTTAATAGGTTAGTCCCAAAAATAATATAAAATAGCATATTAATGCATATAAAACATTCAAAACAGATAATATAATAGCATGGAACAATCAAATTATAGATACGTTGGAGACGTATCAAGCATCCCCAAGCTTAATTCTTGCTCGTCCTCGAGTAGGTAAATGATAAAAACAGAATTTTTGATGTGGAATGCTACCTAACATATTTATCCATGTAATTTTCTTTATTGTGGCATGAATATTCAGATCCATAAGATTCAAAACAAAAGTTTAATATTGACATAAAAACAATAATACTTCAAGCATACTAATAAAGCAATCATGTCTTCTCAAAATATCATGGCCAAAGAAAGTTATCCCTACAAAATCATATAGTCTGGCTATGCTCCATCTTCATCACACGAAGTATTAAATCATGCACAACCCCGATGACAAGCCAAGCAATTATTTCATACTTTTGACGTTCTCAAACTTTTTCAACTTTCACACAATACATGAGCGTGAGCCATGGATATAGCACTATAGGTGGAATAGAATATGGTGGTTGTGGAGAAGACAAAAAGAAGGAGATAGTCTCACATCAACTAGGCGTATCAATGGGCTATGAAGATGCCCATCAATAGATATCAATGTGAGTGAGTAGGGATTTCCATGCAACGGGTGCACTAGAGCTACAAGTGTATGAAAGCTCAAAAGAAACTAAGTGGGTGTGCATCCAACTCGCTTGCTCACGAAGACCTAGGGCAATTTGAGGAAGCCCATCATTGGAATATACAAGCCAAGTTCTATAATGAAAAATTCCCACTAGTACTATATGAAAGTGAAAAAATAGGAGACTCTCTATCTGAAGATCATGGTGCTACTTTGAAGCACAAGTGTGGAAAAAGGGATAGTAGCATTGCCCCTTCTCTCTTTTCTCTCATTTTTTTTATTTTGGGCTCTTTGGCCTCTTTTTTTTCTTTCCCTTTTTTTTATTTTATTTTTTCGTCCAGAGTCTCATCCCGACTTGTGGGGGAATCATAGTCTCCATCATCCTTTCCTCACATGGGACAATGCTCTAATAATGATGATCATCACACTTTTATTTACTTACAACTCAATAATTACAACTCGATACTTAGAACAAAACATGACTCTATATGAATGTGTCCGGCGGTGCACCAGGATGTGCAATGACTCAAGAGTGACATGTATAAAAAAATATGAATGGTGGCTTTGCCACAAATACGATGTCAACTACATGATCATGCAAAGCAATATGACAATGATGAAGCGTGTCATAATAAACGGAACAGTGGAAGTTGCATGGCAATATATCTCGGAATGGCTATGGAAATGCCATAATAGGTAGGTATGGTGGCTGTTTTGAGGAAGGTATATGGTGGGTGTAATGCACCGGCGAAAGTTGCGCGGTACTAGAGAGGCTAGCAATGGTGGAAGGGTGAGAGTGCGTATAATCCATGGACTCAACATTAGTCATAAAGAACTCACAAACTTATTGCAAAAGTCTATTAGCTATCGAAACAAAGTACTACACACATGCTCCTAGGGGGATATATTGGTAGGAAAAGACCATCGCTCGCCCCCGACCGCCACTCATAAGGAAGACAATAAATAAATAAATCATGCTCCGACTTCATCACATAACGATTCACCATACGTGCATGCTACGGGAATCACAAACTTTAGCACAAGTATTTCTACCAATCCACAATTACTCACTAGCATGACTCTAATATCACCATCTTTATATCTCAAAACAAATGCAAGGAATCAAACTTCTCATATTATTCAATGCTCTTTATATGAAAGTTTTTATTATATCCCTCTTGGATGCCCATCATATTAGGACAAAATTCATAACCTAAGAAAATTACCATGCTGTTTAGAGACTCTCAAAATAATATAAGTGAAGCATGAGAGTTCATCAATTTGTTCAAAATAAAACCACCGCCATGCTCTAAAAAGATATAAGTGAAGCACTAGAGCAACTACCTAGCTCAAAAGATATAAGTGAAGCACATAGGGTATTCTAATAAATTCATGATTAATGTGTGTCCCTCCCAAGAGGTGTGTACAGCAAGGATGATTGTGGCAAAATAAAAAGCAAAGACTCATATCATACAAGACGCTCCAAGCAAAACACATATCATGTGGTGAATAAAAATATAGCCTCAAGTAAATTTACCGATGGACGTAGACGAAAGAGGGGATGCCATCCGGGGTATCCCCAAGCTTAGATGCTTGGTTGTCCTTGAATATTACCTTGGGGTGCCTTGGGAATCCCAAAGCTTAGGCCCTTGCCACTCCTTATTCCATAGTCCATAAAAAATTTACCCAAAACTTGAAAACTTCACAACACAAAACTCAACAGAAAACTCGTAAGCTCCGTTAGTATAATAAAACCAATCATTCACTTGGGTACTGTCAAAGACAATATTAATAATTGTTCTTACACAATGGCCACTGTAACTTATCATTTCCACAATTTATATTAAGCAATATAAGCCATAGAAACCATAAAAAAAGCAAACTATGCATTGCAAACAGAATCTGTCAAAAACAGAACAGTACGTAAAGATCTGAATTAAGGTCATACTTCTGTAACTCCAAAAATTCTGAAACATTAGTAAAACGTATAAAATTTGTATACCAATAAACTGTAAAAAATTCAGAATTTTTCCGCGTTCCAGTAAAAGATAGGAATTTCTGTAGTGGACGCAAAAGTTTCTATTTTTGCACAGAATCAAGCCAACTATCATCCACACTATCCCAAAGGCTTTACTTGGCACTTTATTGAAACAAAACCTATAAAACATGATTACTACAGTAGCCTAATCATGTTAATACACAAAAACAGTAGGGGTAAATATTGGGTTGTCTCCCAACAAGCACTTTTCTTTAATGCCTTTTTAGCTAGGCATTATGATTTCAATGATGCTCACATAAAAGATAAGAATTGAAACATAATGGGAGCATCATGAAGAATATAACTAGCACATTTAAGCCTAACCCACTTCCGATGCATAGGGATTTTGTGAGCAAACACTTTATGGGAACACGAATCAACTAGCATAGGAAGGCAAAACAAGCATAACTTCAAAACTTTCAACATAAAGAGAGAAAACTTGATATTATTGAGATATGTAAAAGCAACATGTTCCTCTCTCATAATAGTTTTCAGTAGCATCATGAATGAATTCAACAATATAACTATCACATAAAGCATTCTTTTCATGATCCACAATCATAGACATTTTACTACTCTCTACACAAGCAAAATTCTTCTCATTCATAGTAGTGGGAGGAGCAAATTCAACAAAATAACCATCATGTGAGGCATAATCCAATTGAAAATTAAAATCATGACGACAAGTTTCATGGTTATGATTATTCTTTATAGCATACATGTCATCACAATAATCATCATAGATAGCAACTTTGTTCTCATAATCAATTGGAACATCTTCCAAAATAGTGGATTCATCACTAAATAAAGTCACGACCTCTCCAAATCCACTTTTATCAATATTGTGAAAAGATTCAACACCCTCCAAAATAGTGGGATCATTAACTAGAGTTGACACTCTTCCAAACCCACTTTCATCAATATAATCATCATAAATTGGAGGCATGCTTTCATCATAGTAAATTTGCTCATCAAAACATGGGGGACTAAAAATATCATCTTCATCAAACATATCATCCCCAAGATTATGGCTTTGCATATCATTAGCATCATGGATATTCAAGGAATTCATGCTAACAACATTGCAATCATGCTCATCATTGAAAGATTTTATGCCAAACATTTTATTGAGTTCTTCTTCTAACACTTGAGCACAATTTTCCTTTCCATCATTTTCACGAAAGACATTAAAAAGATGAAGCATATGAGGCAACCTCAATTCCATTTTTTTAGTTTTCTTTTATAGACTAAACTAGTGATAAAACATTAAACTAAAAGATTCAATTGCAAGATCTAAAGATATACCTGCAAGCACTCACCTCCCCGGCAACGGCGCCAGAAAAGAGCTTGATGTCTACTACGCAACCTTCTTCTTGTAGACTCGTGTTGGGCCTTCAAGCGCAGAGTTTTGTAGGACAGTAGCAAATTTCCCTCAAGTGGATGACCTAAGATTTATCAATCCGTGGGAGGCGTAGGATGAAGATGGTCTCTCTCAAACAACCCTGCAACCAAATAACAAAGAGCCTCTTGTGTCCCCAACACACCCAATACAATGGTAAATTGTATAGGTGCACTAGTTCGGCGAAGAGATGGTGATACAAGTGTAATATGGATGGTAGATATAGGTTTTTGTAATCTGAAAATATAAAAATAGCTAGGTAACTAGTAACAAAAGTGAGCAAAAACGGTATTGCAATGCTTGGAAACAAGGCCTAGGGTTCATACTTTCACTAGTGCAAATTCTCTCAACAATGATAACATAATTGGATCATATAAGAATCCCTCAACGTGCAACAAAGAATCACTCCAAAGTTTCTATCGGAGAACGTAGGACAAAAACGTGCATCAACCCCTATGCATAGATTACCCCAATGTCACCTCGGGAATCCGCGAGTTGAGTGCCAAAACATAAATCAAGTGAATCAATAGAACATCCCATTGTCACCATGGATATCCCATCGCAAGACATACATCAAGTGTTCTCAAATCCAATACTCAATCCAACATAACGATACCTCAAAGAGCAAGACTCAATTTATCACAAGAAGGTAGAGGGGAAGAAACACCATATGATCCAACTATAGTAACAAAGCTCACGGTACATCAAGATCGTGCCAAATCAAGAACACGAGAGAGAGAGAGATCAAACACATAGCTACTGTACATACCCTCAACCCCGAGGGTGAACTACTCCCTCCTCGAAATGGAGACTGCCAGGATGATGAAGATGGCCTCCGGTGATGGTTTCCCCCTCCGGCAGGGTGCCAGAACGGGCTCTCGATTGGTTTTTCGTGGCTACAGAGGCTTACGGCGGTGGAACTTTCGATCTAGGTTTCTTTCTAGGGGTTTCGGGATTTATAGGAATTTTTGGCGTCGGTCTCACATCAGGGGGACGCTCGAGTGGTGCACAAGCTAGGGGGTGCACCCCCTAGGCTTGTGGACTCCTTGTCCACCTCCTGGCCTGGCTCCGATGCTCCGGGGTTCTCTTTTGGTCCATAAAAATTCATCGTAAAGTTTCAGCTCGTTTGGACTCCGTTTGATATTCCTTTTCTGTAAAACTCAAAAACAAGGAAAAATAGAAACTGGCACTGGACTCTAGGTTAATAGGTTAGTCCCAAAAATAATATAAAATAGCATAATAATGCATATAAAACATCCAAAACATATAATATAATAGCATGGAACAATAAAAAATTATAGATACGTTGGAGACGTATCACGGTGATCTTTACCTTCTTTTCCTTGAGTGCAGCCGTCCTCTCTTCGATCATGGTCCTCCTCTCTTCGAGCTTGATCTTCTTCTCTGTCACCTCCATCAACTGTTTGAACCTCTCCGCCTTCCTCTCCTCCTTGATGTCCGAGCGCCTCACGCATGCCTCCTCCTTCTTCGCCAAGATGTCCTTGAACCTCTCCGTCAGCTTGGCCGCCGCACCTTCTCGCTTCATCCTCTCCTCCTCCCACTTCTTGCCCCATAAATTTGTTCTAACCTTCTTCGGTGGTTCTTGGGTTGGGTCGGTAGGGTCACCGATTTCTTCCTCGTTGGCTTGGGCAACGGTCTTGGCAATGAAAAGGTTCCACTTCGGTTGCCCATTCAACTTCTCCAACTTCTTGTGCACCACACAAGCACGAGTAGGCTAAAAAGTGAAACAATGCATATCCGTCTAGTGAGCAACAAAAAAATACATGTCCGGCTAGTGATCAACAAAACTAAAGCATATCCGGCTAGTGATCAACTTACTTGCTCGGTGATTTGTGCGATGAGATGCTTCAAGTGCCCGCAATACTTTGACACAGCCTCTTGGATGGTGTACAATCGATGGTTGAGGGACATCCACTCACGGTTGCGGATGACCGCGTCGGAGTAGGGCGCGAAATGCTTGTGTTCATGGAACCATATGTGAATGTTCCTCCAAAAGGTTGTGCCCTTTTGCTCCGTGTCGTGGAGAGGATCAAGGCTAGTGTCCAACCATGCATCGCACAACAGCTCATCCTCCCGCATGTTGAAGCTTTCTCCTCTACCCTTCTTCTTCGGATCACCGGTTGTATCATCCAGATCATCGTCGTCGCTGTCCTCCTCCTCCTCCCCCTCCAGATGCTGCTCTCTAGCGGCCCAATGATGTTGTTGTTGTGTGCCATCGCCGGTCTGGGTGTAGGACTATTGTGTGGCTGTTTAGGTGTAGGACTGCTGCTGCTGGTAGTTACCAGACTGAGTGGGATCCGAGTCTTCCACCTGCCTGTCCTCATAGCTCCCTCCTCCTCCCTCGCCTCCGTCATGGATGATGTCGAGCATCTCCCTGTCCGCGTCGTACGTCGGCTCCCCTGTTCTGGTCATTGCAGCGAACAGCGTACGGGCACCCATCTGCTCCCCCGGCTGCACTCGGA
This sequence comes from Thinopyrum elongatum, assembly GCA_011799875.1. Taxonomy (NCBI): domain Eukaryota; kingdom Viridiplantae; phylum Streptophyta; class Magnoliopsida; order Poales; family Poaceae; genus Thinopyrum; species Thinopyrum elongatum. Next base: position 388,481,113 of record CM022298.1, read on the forward strand.
CGAGCTGCGGCGAAGAATACTCGAAGAAGAGCGGTAGCGTGTTAACATCGACGATGTAAGGCACCATATCGGCGACGGTTTCGGGGTGCTTGGCGGCATAGTAGTACGGAGGCTTGTAAGGCTCCGGCCACGGTGCTGTGTATACCGTCGGCGCGCCTATCTGCTGGCGTCCGCCATGGCCACTCCGACTACCTCATTCGCCATGACCTCCACGCCCATCGCCACCACCAGGCCCACCAGCGGCCAACCTCTTCTTGAGCTTCTCCTCCTTTGCGGCCTTCGCTAGATGCGGAGATTTTGTCGCGTCTCCGAGCTGATCTTTCAGGCGAGCATGATGCTCGGATCCTTCGGCACCTCCGCCGGCTCCATCTCCGACAGGTTTTTTGATGGTTCCATGTGTCAGCGGCGGAAGGAAGGAGAGGGTGGGAGAAAAGAGCGGGAATTGGACGGAGAGCGACGGGGAATGGAAGAAGAGAGTGGGGGGTTTTGGCGCGAAAACATTGCGGAATGCTACAAAAGCGCGGGCTCCGCCTTCCTTTTGGTTGGGCCAGGGGCGGAGAGCGACGTTTCACGTGTCCGGACTCCCGCAAAGCCCCCCACATTTGTCTCTGGTTTATGGGAGAAATTGCGACCAGACCACGCCGCAGACCAATACAGGACCGCGTTGGATGGCTTTCGCGGTCCGGATGGTTGCGGGAGGTTTGAGGGTCGGCATTGGAGATGCCCTAACTAATCTTCCCCCCCTGATTTTTAGTGGGATGGCCCTCCACCCTGATTTTTAACCAATCAAGAGATCCCAACTAAGCTATCCCGTGAATCCCGTAAAACTCTCCCCGTGTGTGTAGCATTGTCACTGAATTAACTAATCTTTGGGTCACCATGAAAATCTTAAGTTGGAATTGCCGCGGTTTGCAGCAAGTTGCGGCAATACGAGCGCTTCTAGTAGTCCAGAAGCGAAGGAGTCTGGATATTATGTTTTTTATGGAAACTCATCCTAATGATTATCCTACAGAGTGTCTTCGCATACGACTCAAGATGGATCATAAATTAGTTGTTTGTAGTGATGGACGTACTGACGGCTTAATTTTGTATTGGAAAAGGGAGATCCCATTGTCGCTCGGAGATAAAACTGACAACTTCATTGATGTCTTCGTGGGAAAAGGGCAAGAAAACTTTTGGAGACTTACTGGTATGTATGGTGAGCCAAAGTGGAAGGATAAACATCTTACATGGAAATGTCTAAAAGATCTGAATGGGATTTGTAATGCTCCATGGTTGGTCATTGGGGACCTGAATGAGATTCTTTACTCATTTGAAAAGGAGGTAGGTAATGACAGGCTGGCTCATTTTATGCAGTCTTTTAAAGATACTCTGGAAGAGTGTAATTTGGTTAATCATGGTTATAAAGGAGATAAATTCACATGGCATAGAGGCCTGATTAGAGAAAGGTTGGATCAAGCCCTAACAAATGAAGCATGGAGCATGCGATATCCGAGTGCAACTCTGGAGCACTTGGATTACTACAAATCGGACCATAGACCCTTGCTTATGAGTCTGATAGAGGAAGAGATTAGCGAAAATAATGGGCCTGCGGTGTTGAGATTTGAGGCTAGTTAGCTCCAGGAGCCCAAGTTCCGTGAAGTGGTACAGGGGGCATGGCTGGCCCCGGATCATGGGTCAGGAACTGATCTTGCATCGCGGCTAGCAAGAGTGCATGAACAATTGCACAAGTGGGATAGGACGGTCCTCAAGCAGAGTTCGAAACATATGAGAAGAGTCCAATGTGAGTTAGAAAGGTGGCTGGAGCTGAATTGTCACTGGAAAATGTTACTAGGCAGAGGGAGTTAACTGAGGAAATTGAGAAACTACTTCAGCTAGAAGAGATCCACTGGAGCCAAAGATGCGGTTTGGACTGGTTAAAGTTTGGGGACAAGAATACCCAATACTTTCAACATTTTGCTTCAGCGAGAAAGAAGAGGAACCGCATAAAGCAATTGGTGAATGGGCAAGGAGCCAGGCTAGAGGGAACATCCTACTTGAATCCGCATATCTCTGGTTACTTCGTCGGGCTGTTTTCTTCAGAGATTGATGAGCCTGATCCGGTGGTGTTAAATAAGGTCATAACTCATGTGAAAGTGGAGATGAATGAGGCATTTATGAAGTCGTACACTGCTGAGGAGGCGAAGAAGGCTTTATTCTACATTGGTGATCTCAAAGCCCCAGGTACTGATGGTCTCCATGCCATTTACTTTTAAAAATGTTGGCACATTTTAGGGGATGTTTTATCAGCGGAAGTTCTTAATGCGATAAATAATAAAATCATCCCCGAGGGGTGGAATGACATAGTCATAGTTCTGATTTCGAAGGTAGATGAACCAGAGAGAATTTCACAGTACATGCCTATCAACCTATGTGATGTTCTCTATAAGGTGATCTCCAAAATGATCGTGCTCCGCATTAAATCTTGCCTTGATGATATTATTTTGCCTGTGCAAAGTGCATTTATCCCTGGATGCCTCATTACAGATAATATTCTTCTGGTGTATGAATGCTTGCACACAATCAAGAATAAAAAGAAAGGGAAGGTGGGATATTGTTCAGTTAAATTGGGACATGCATAAAGCGTATGATCCTGTAGAGTGGAAGTTTTTGGAGAAAATGATGTTGAAGTTGGGTTTTCATGAAGAAATTATGCAACTCCTGATGGCATGTGTGACCTCTGTAAAATACAAGGTCTGGTTTAATGATCAAGAGACTGAAGGATTTATTCCTACTAGGGGGCTATGTCAAGGGGACCCCTTATCACCATATTTGTTTCTTTTGTGTGCAGAAGGCTTATCTAGTGCCCTGGCTCATCAAGAGGAGGTTCATGGCATTGAAGGTATCCGGATGTGCAGGAATGCACCATCAGTATCGCATCTACTTTTTGCTGATGATTCCTTGATCCTTATGAAGGCTTATATGACTAATGCAACCTCGTTGAGTCAAGTATTGGATGAATATTGTGCTAGTTCAGGACAATTGGTGAGTGTTGGAAAGAGTAGTATTTATTTCAGTCCCAATGTGAATGTGGATGTAAAGGCTGACATGTGTGCAGAATTAAATATCATGACTGAAGCAGTCTCAGATATATATCTCAGTCTCCCTTCTATGTGTTGGGGAACGTTGCATGGAAAACAAAAAAATTTCTACGCACACGCAAGATCTATCCATGGAGATGCATAGCAACGAGAGGGGAGAGTGTGTCTACATACCCTCGAAGACCGTAAGCGGAAGCGTTTATTAACGCGGTTGATGTAGTCGAACTTCTTCGCGATCCAACCGATCAAGTACCGAACGTACGGCACCTCCGCGTTCAGCACATGTTCAGCTCGATGACGTCCTCGCCTTCTTGATCCAGCAAGACGGGCGAAGTAGTGGATGAGTTCCGGTAGCACGACGGCGTGGTGACCATGGTGGTGATGCTATCTCCACAGGGCTTTGCCTAAGCACTACGAAAATATGACTGAGGGACAAAACTGTGGAGAGGGGCGCCGCACACGGCTAAGAGATTGTCGTGCACCTTGTGTGGCGCCCCCTCCCACATATATATAGGTGGGGGAGAGGGGAGGCAGCCAGGAGGCGCCCCAAGGGTGGCCGAATCCCCCTTGGGCTCCTGCCCTTGGCCGCCCCCCCTTTCCTTGTTTGTGCACGAGAGGAAGGCAGGGGGAGGTGGTGCCCCTCCTTCCTTTCTCCGATGAGGAGGGAAAGGCAGGAGGGGACAACCCTCCCCCTTTCCTTCCCCTAGGGCCAATGGCCAGGGAGAGGGGCGCACCAGCCCCTTGTGGGCTGGTGTGTTTCCCCCTTTGGCCCATTAAGCCCATATAGCCTCCCGGGGCTGCCGGAACCCCTTTCGGTGATCCGATGACTACCCGGTACCTCCCGAAACTCTTTCGGTGTCCAAATAGCATTGTCCTGTATATCAATCTTTACCTTCGGACCATTTCGGAGCTCCTCGTCATGTCCGTGATCTCATCCAGGACTCCGAACAACATTCGGTCACCAAATCATATAACTCATATAACATTATATCGTCAACGAACGTTAAGCATGCGGACCCTACGGGTTCGAGAACTATGTAGACATGACCGAGACAACTCTCCGGTCAATAACTAATAGCGGAACCTGGATGCCCATATTGGTTCCTACATATTCTACGAAGATCTTTATTGATCGAACTGTTATGACAACATACGTAATTCCCTTTGTCTGTCGGTATGTTACTTGCCCGAGATTCGATCATCGGTATCTTCATACCTAGTTCAATCTCGTTACCAGCAAGTCTCTTTACTCGTCCCATAATACATCATCTCATAACTAACTCTTTAGTCATTTTGCTCAAGCTTCTTGTGATGTGTATTACCGAGAGGGCCCAGAGATACCTCTCCAATACACGGAGTGACAAATCCCAATCTCGATCCATGCCAACTCAACAGACACCTTCGGAGATACCTGTAGAGCATCTTTATGATCACCCAGTTACATTGTGACATTTGATAGCACACAAGGTATTCCTCCGGTATCCGGGAGTTGCATGATCTCATGGTCAAAGGAATATGTATTTGACATTAAGAAAGCGGTAGCAATAAACTGAACGATCATATGCTAAGCTAACGGATGGGTCTTGTCCATCACATCATTCTCCTAATGATGTGATCCCGTTATCAAATGACAACTCATGTCTATGGTTAGGAAACCTTAACCATCTTTGATCAACGAGCTAGTCTAGTAGAGGCTCACTAGGGACATGGTATTTGTTTATGTATCCACACATGTATTTAAGTTTTCGGTCAATACAATTCTCGCATGAATAATAAACCTTTATCATGATTAAAGAAATATAATAATAACCATTTTATTATTGCCTCTAGGGCATATTTCCATCACTATGGTGGGCCTAGATAGAAGTGATAGTTCACTACTGCACGATGCTGCTAACACGACACTACAATCAGAGACCCTTCGACGAAACTATGTGCGATGCATTAATCGCAAACGGTGATGTAATAAAACCGTCAAAAAAGATACGAAACATTTAAGATGGGGGAGACATCAAACACGATTTAAATTATAGTTGTGTGTGCGATGCGTGGCATACAATTAACTCGAATGAACTGTTTGTGATGATCATAACAGCAGAAAGGGTCAGCCAGATGAAGTTGTGTGCGATATACAACATACAACTCACTCGGATGAACTGTTTGTGATTAGGCAACACAACAGAAATGGTCATCCAGATCAAAGTGTGTGCGATATACTGCATATAGTTCACTCGGATGAACTGTTTTCAATTAGGCAACACAACAGAAACGGTCAGCCAGATCAAGGTGTGTGCGATAGACGGCATACACTTCACACGGATGAACTGTTTGCGATTAGCCACAACAAACAGAAACAGTCAGATGATAGATCTAGGTGTGTGCGCTAGACGGGCACACATTCTAATTAAAAGAAGCATGGGCGATGGTAATAACGAGCGCGCACGGTTGATGGAACAAGTCGTGTGCTGACATCGCCGATTGCGGTGCATCCTATGGTGCAAACGGCACTACGCATCTGAGAACGCGTGCCCACGTTACGCCATCTAGGAATCATGCCGCACTTCAAAACTAGAATCGTCAATAAATTTTGAGCTTGCTTCCTGTCCCATTCCAAATTACGACGCTATATTTAATTGCAAACCTGTTCACACCGATCAAAACCTAAACGGTTTCCCACTTAGCAGCGTATTACTCGGTTATAAATAGTACCTACTCCAAGATGACTGCACATTCCTCCTCAATTCCTCATAAAAAAACAAATAAGTCTTTCATCGTCGTTCCCTTGTGTCTGCCATGGCCCGCATGAGTTCTGGGTCGAGAAATTACTACCAGGGAGAGGCGAGCATGGAAGCGGAAGCACGAGAGATGTCCCGCCTCGCTGCGAAAGCATCCAACATGTTCCTTCATGTCGTTGTAGCAACACAGAGGTCCTGCTGCGCCGCCGAAGTAGCACAAAGGTCTGGCTGCATCGTCGAAGCACTAGACTGGTCCGACCGTGCCGCGGAAGCAGCAGAGATGTCCCGTCGCGGTGCGGCTGCCTGGGAAGATCTCTCGCAGGCATGCGAGGACTCTCAGAGGCGCATGTGCCCTATGCTTGATAACCTGATGGATCAGATCTTCGGGTGGGCGAAGCTGCAGGGCGAGATGAATGCCTCGTTTGATAATGCTACCGGCGTCATCCGAGGACTAAGGGAGGACAAGGTGAAGCTCCGCACCGAGCGTGACCTGCTGAGGGTGAAGATCGCTAGAAGGGCGAAGCAGCACGAGGAGACCACTGCCTTGTTGAAGAAGACGGACGTTATCATCAAGAAACTTATGGACGAGAATGCCATGTTCCGCATCGAGCGCGAAAGGCTGGTGGAGGAATCCGTGGATGGTGCCAAGCAACGTATTGAGGACATGAAAGAGATCATCGCCGCTCGCCGCGAGAACTAGTCGTGGAGGCGATGAAGAAAGGTGTTGGAGGAACTCCGCGCCCTGCAGCAACACATCAAGAAAGTAGAGAGCAGCGACCCAGATCGTTGTCTGCGTCTTCCTTCTTATTTTGCCCTTGTGTATTTTGGGCATTGCCGCATGTGGCATTTTTAATTTTCCTAAATATGTAAGACAATTATTATCCACTGCCATCGTCATTATATTTATATCAGTTGATGCTATATATGTCCGTCAGACCTTACATCAAGATCTGTGCATAATTTCCTTTTCAGATTTTCTTTTCCCTCTCTTAAATCTCAGTCGAGTGAGACATAGTCACACCATAAAACAGGGGCTCGGGCGCTGCTACTTGTGAGCTGCGTTGGAATTTCCTCGAAGAGGAGAGGATGAAACAGTACAGTAGAGATAAGTATTTCCCTCATTTGTGAAACCAAGGTTATTAATCCAGTAGGAGAACCAAGCAACACTATGTGAACAAGACCTGCACACAAACAACAAATACTTGCAACCCAACGCATAGACGGGTTGTCAATCCCTCAATGGTTATGAGCAAGATTAAATTGTATAGGTTTTGATAAATATATCTAGAAAAGTACAAAATAAAATAAATAAAATAAAATTGCAGCAAGGTATTTTTGGTTTTAATATATGATAGAAAATAGACCCGGGGGCCATAGTTTTCACTAGAGGCTTCTCTCAAGAAAATAGCATACGGTGGGTAAACAAATTACTGTTGGGCAATTGATAGAAAAGCAAATAATTATGACGATACCCAAGGCAATGATCACATATAGGCATCACGTCCAAGATTAGTAGACCGAAACGATTCTGCATCTACTACTATTACTCCACACATCAACCGCTATCCAGCATGCATCTAGTGTATTAAGTTCATGAAAGAACGGAGTAATGCTTTAAGCAAGATGACATGATGTAGACAAGATAAACTCACGTATGAAATAAATCCCATCTTGTTACCCTTAATAGCAATGATACATGCATGTCATGTCTCTTTCTGTCACTGAGATTGAGCACCGCAAGATCGAACCCATCACAAAGCACCCCTTCCCATGGCAAGATAAATCAATCTAGTTGGCCAAACCAAACCAATAAATCAGAGAAGAAATACGAGGCTATAATAATCATGCATAAAAGAGTTTAGAGAAAACCCAAATAATATTCATGGATAGATCTGATCATAAACTCACAATTCATCGGATCCCAACAAACACACCGCAAAAAGTCATTACATCAAATAGATCTCCAAGAACATCGAGGTGCACATTGTATTGAAGATCAAAAAGAGAGAAGAAGCCATCTAGCTACTAACTATGGACCCATAGGTCCGTGGTAAACTACTCACGCATCATCCGAGGGGCAGCAAGGATGATGAAGAACCCCTCCGTGATCGTTTCCCCCTCCGGCAGAGTGCCAGAAACGGTCCCCAGATGGCATCTCTTGAGAACAAAGGCTTGCGGCGCTGGAAAAAGTATTTCGTGGACTTCCCTATAGGTTTTCTGATTTTGGGGTATCTATACAGGCAGAGGTAGGTCAAATGGAGGCTCGTGGGCCCCAATACCCACCAGGGTGCGCCAGAGGCCCCTGGCATGCCCTGGTGCTTAGTGGGCCACTCCTTCGTCTTCTCGTGGCCTCCAGAAGCTTCCAGGCTCTCTTACTGCCAGAAAAAATCTCCAAAAAGTTTCGTGGCATTTGGACTTTGTTTGCTACTGATATTCTGCAAAGTCAAAAACAAGCAAAAAACAGCAACTGGCACTGGGCACTAAATTAATAGGTTAGTCCCAAAAAATGATAGAAAGTTGTTTGTAAATGTATATAAAACATCCAAGATTGATAATATAATAGCATGGAACAATAAAAAATTATAGATATGTTGGAGATGTATCAAGCATCCCCAAGCTTAATTCCTGCTCGTCCTCGAGTAGGTAAATGATAAAAACAAAATTTTTTATGTGGAATGCTATCTAACATATTCATCATATATTCTTTTCTTTGTAGCATGGACATTTGGACTTGAATGATTCAAAGCAATAGTCTATAATTTGACATGAAAACATCAATACTCAAGCATATCAACAAGCAACTATGTCTTTCAAAATATCAATGCTAAAGAATGTTATCCCTAGCCCATTATGCTCAAGCATTGGTCCATTCATGAAACACACTCAAATACTAACTACATCCAATACACAAGTATGACAATAGTGTTCCCTAGTTGGTGCTTTATAAGAGAAGATGGAGACTCAATAAAAATAAAAATTACATAAAAGTAAATAGATAGGCCATTCGTAGTGGGAAGCAGAGATTTGTAGAGGTGCCAGAGCTCATAGCTTAAATTGAGAGATAAAATTGTTTTGAGAGGCATGCTTTTTCTATCAACGAAAACTACCGAGAATTCCCAATATCTTGCATGCTAGGCAAATTATAGGCAGTTCCCAAACAAAAAGTAAAGTTTATTTCCTTTCCACCATTCTTTCACAATCCATGGCTAGCCGTATCCACATGTGCCTTCCATACCAACACTTTCCAAGGAATTTATTATCATAGTATTTTTTTTCATTTCGGGACTTGGCATCCCTATTACCTGCCACACTCTCGTGCAATGACAAGTGAATAAACACTCATCGTGAGAATAAAATACCTAGCATGGAAAATATTGGCCACTCCCTACTGCTTCATGAGCGGTACGGGCACACAAAACGGAGATTCATTTTGAAAATTAGAGTTGGCACATACAAATTTACTTAGAACGGCATAGAAATACCGCATATAGGTAGGTATGGTGGACTCATTTGGCACAACTTTGGGTTTAAGGAGCTGGATGCACAAGCAGTATTCCCACTTAGTACAAGTGAAGGCTAGCAAATAGATTGAGAAGCAACCAACCAAAAAACAAAAACGGCCATAAACGTGCATTGAACATCATTAACACTGAATAATGCACCACAAGTACGATATAGTTTCATTGCGTAACTATTGACTTTACGTGCATGCATAGGGAATCACAAACCTTAACACCAATATTCTTACTAAAGCATAATTACTCACCAACATGACTCACATATCACTATCTCCATATCGCAAAACTATTGCAAGGAATCAAGTTTATAATATCCAATGATCTTCACGAAAGTTTTTGTTATACCCCCCTTGGATATCTATCACTTTGGGACCAAATTCATATCTCGTGCAAATTACCATTACTATTCTTAACTCACAAAAAGATCTAAGTGAAGCACGAGATCATAAATATTTCTTCAAAAAATTTCATGTATCAACTCTCAAAATAATATAAGTGAAGCATGAGAGCATATTTCTTCAAAAATAATCAACTCTCAAAATAATATAAGTGAAGCATGAGAGCATATTTCTTAAAAAAAAATCAACTCTCAAAATAATATAAGTGAAGCAAGAGAGTTTATTTCTTTAAAATATAACCACCGCCGTGCTCAAAAAGATATAACTGAAGTACTAGAGCAACTGCCTAACTCAAAAGTTTTAGGTGAAGCACATAGAGTATTCTAGCAAATCAAGATATGTGTGTGGCTCTCTCAAACAAGTGTGTTCAGCAAGGATGATTGTGACAAACTAAAAAGCCAAACAAAGCAAATACTCATATAATACAAGACGCTCCAAGCAAAACTCATGATATGTGACGAATAAAAATATAGCTCCAAGTAAAATTAGCGATGGTCGTTAGAAGAAAGAGGGGATGCCTTCCGGGGCATCCCCAAGCTTAGTTGCTTGGGAGTCCTTGAATATTACCTTGGGGTTCCTTGGGCATCCCCAAGCTTAGGATCTTGCCACTCCTTATTCCTTCATCCGTCGTGATCTCACCCAAAACTTGAAAACTTCAATCACACAAAACTTAACAAAAACCTTCGTGAGATCCGTTAGTATAATAAAGCAAATCACCACTTTAAGTACTGTTGCAAACCCGTTCATATTTTGTTATTGCATAATACCTACTGTATTCTAACTTTACCATGGCTTATACCCCCCGATACAATCAATAGAATCATCAAAATAAGCACACAATGCAACGAAAATAGAATCTATCAAAAACAGAACACTTTGTAGTAATCTGGACTTTGACCATACTTCTCTAACTCCAAAAATTCTGAAAAATTAGGACAACGTGGGAAATTTGTATATCAATTATGTTTAAAAAATTCAGAGCAAAAGCACGTTTCTGTGAATTTACAAAATTCCAGAACTGGGCGCAAAAGTTTCTGTTTTTCAACAGAATCAAGTCAACTATTACCCAAACCATCCTAAAGGCTTTACTTGGCACAAACACTAATTAAAACAATAAAACACAATCATAACAGTAGCATAATTGTATATTTATTGAAAAACAAAAAGTAAAATGAAAAATTAAAAGATAACTATTGGGTTGCCTCCCAACAAGCGCTATTGTTTTATGCCCCTAGCAAGGCATAATGCATAGTTTCAAGTGTCATCATCATTGGTTTTAGTTCCATAGGTGGCCCTCATGATTGACTCATATGGTGGCTTAATTCTAGTTCTAGGGAAGTGTTACATACCCTTTTTTAACGGAAACTGAAATTTAATATTCCCTTCTTTCATATCAATAACGGCACCTATAGTTCGTAAAAACGGTCTACCAAGTATGATGGGGCAAGATGGATTGCAATCAATGTCAAGTACAATAAAATCAACGGGCACATAATTCCTATTTGCAAGAATAAGAACATCATTAATTCTACGCAAAGGCTTTTTAATAGTAGAATACGCCAAGTGCAAATTAAGAGAACATTCATCCATATTGGTAAAACCTAGCACATCACATAGAGATTTCGGAATTGTGGATACACTAGCACCTAGATCACATAAAGCATTGCATTCATAATTTTTAATCTTGACTTTAATGGTGGGTTCCCATTCATCATAATTTTCTAGTTGAAATCTCTAGTTCTAACTTTTCTTCTAAAGCTCTCATAATTGCTTCTACAATACGTTTAGTAAAAGCTTTATTTTGTTCATAGGCATTGGGTGAATCTAGCATGGATTGCAACAAAGAAATACACTCAATCAAAGAGAAACTATCATAATTAAAGTCTTTGTAATCCAAGATAATGGGCACATCGCTAGTTAAAGTTTTTACCTCTTCAAACCCACTTTTAGTAATTTTTTCATCAAGTTTTTCACCCTCCAAATCATGGGTACGCCTTCTAACTAAAGTTGACTCTTCTTTAGTCCCCTTATCATAAATTTTAATATTACTAAACAAGAAATCAATAGAAGAAACACCAATCATTTTAATCTCTTCATCATTACTATGAAAGAAACCGGGAGGAATCACTTTTTCTAAAAATTCTCTTTTAGCTGTCAGCATAGCGGTTCTTTTCTTACTTTCAACCATAGAGACATACAAAGCTTTAATTGATTCATTAATATCAACCTTGGGTGGCAAAATTTTAGTCTTAAGATTTTCCACATCATGAATAATTCTATCGATGCTCCTAGACATATCATCAAGTTTACTCAATTTTTCCTCTATCGTAGTGTTGAAATCTTCTTGATAATAATAAATTCTTTAATATTACTTTCAAGATCAGAGGGCATCCTATTATTATTATTATTATTATTATTATTATTATAGGAATGGCCATAATTATTAGAGGAATTTCCAGGAAACAGCTTAGGATTAAAATTACCTCTATAAGCATTACTATTAAAATTGTTTCGCGAGACAAAATTCACATCTACGGGATCATTATTTTGCTCAATCAAAGTGGACAAAGGCACATCATTAGGATCAATAGGAGCATTTTTACTAGTAACCAGTTTAATAAGTGCATCAACTTTATCACTCAAACTACTAATTTCTTCAACATAATTAACTTATTTACTAGTAGGGGCTCTTTCAGTATACCATTGTGAATAATTTGCCATGATATTATCAAGTAATTTAGTGGCTTAACCCAAAGTAATCTCCATAAAAGTACCACCCGTGGTGGAATCTAAAAGATTTCTAGAAACAAAATTCAACCCCGCATAAATTTTTTGTATGATCATCCACAAATTTAAACCATGAGTAGGGCAATTTCTTATCATCAATTTCATCCTTTCCCAAGATTGGGCAACATGTTCATGCTCAAGTTCCTTGAATTAATAATTTGATTTCTAAGGGAAATAATTTTTGCGGGAGGAAAATACTTAGTAATAAAAGCATCTTTGCACTTGTCCCAAGAATCAATACTATTTCGTGGCAAAGATGAAAACCAAATTTTTGCACGATCCCGCAAAGAGAATGGGAATAATTTTAATTTCACAATATCATTGTCCACATCTTTTTTCTTTTGCATATCACACAATTCTATGAAAGTGTTTAGATGAGACGCGGCATCCTCATTAGGATTACCGGAAAATTGTTCTTTCACAACAGATTCAACAAAGTGACATTAATATCATAAGACTCTGCACTAGCGGCGGGAGGAGCAATAGGAGTACTAACAAAATCATTATTATTAGTATTAGAAAAACCACACAATTTGGTATTTTCTTGAGACATCGTGACTACGCAAACAAGATCACAAGCAAATAAAAGATCAAACAACAAAAAGGCAGACGGAAAATGTTTTTGTATTTTTGCAAAAAAAAACTTTTTAGAAGTGGGGGAGATGAAAACGAGAGGCAAATGGCAAATAAAGTAAATGCAAGGAGATGAAAGTTTATGCGTAGGTACTTGATAGATCTTGATGATGTCTCCCCGGCAACGGTGCCAGAAATTCTTCCTGCTACTTGTGAGCTGCGTTGGGACTTCCTCGAAGAGGAGAGGATGATGCATTACAGTAGAGATAAGTATTTTCCTCAGTTATGAAATCAAGGTTATCAATCCAGTAGGAGAACCAAGCAACACTATGTAAACAGCACCTGCACACAAACAACAAATACTTGCAACCCAACGCGTAGAGGGTTGTCAGTCCCTCAACGGTTATGAGCAAGATTAAATTGTATAGGTTTTGATAAATAGATCTAACAAAAATACAAAATAAAATAAAGAAAAGAAAATTGCAGCAAGGTATTTTTGGTTTTAATATATGTTAGAAAATAGACCCGGGGGCCATAGTTTTCACTCGAGGCTTCTCTCGAGGAAATAACATACGGTGGATAGACAAATTACTGTTGTTGATAGAACAGCAAATAATTATGATGATATCCAAGGCAATGATCACATATAGGCATCACGTCCAAGATTAGTAGACCAAAACGATTTTGCATCTACTACTATTACTCCACACATCGATCGCTATCCAGCATGCATCTAGTGTATTAAGTTCATGAAAGAACAGAGTAATGCTTTAAGCAAGATGACATGATGTAGACAAGATAAACTCACGTATGAAAAAATCCCATCTTGTTACTCTTAATAGCAACGATACATGCGTGTCATGTCTCTTTCTGTCACTGAGATTGAGCACCGCAAGATCAAACCCATCACAAAGCACCCCTTCCCATGGCAAGATAAATCAATCTAGTTGGCCAAACCAAACCAATAAATCGGAGAAGAAATACGAGGCTATAATAATCATGCATAAAAGAGTTCAGAGAAAACCCAAATAATATTCATGGATAGATCTATCATAAACTCACAATTCATCGGATCCCAACAAACACACCGCAAAAAGTCATTACATCAAATAGATCTCCAAGAACACTGAGGAGAACATTGTATTGAAGATCAAAAAGAGAGAAGAAACCATCTAGCTACTAACTATGGACCCATAGGTCCGTGGTAAACTACTCACGCATCATCCGAGGGGCAGCAAGGATGATGAAGAACTCCTCCATGATCGTTTCCCCTCTGGCAGAGTGCCAGAAAGGGTCCCCAGATGGGTTCTCTCGAGAACAGAGGCTTGCAGCGATGGAAAAAGTATTTTGTGGACTCCTTGTAGATATTCTGATTTTAGGGTATTTATAGAGGCGGAGATAGGTCAAACGAAGGCTCGTGGGCCCCACTACCCAGTAGGGCGCGCTAGAGGCCCCTGGCGCACCCTCGTGCTTAGTGGGCCACTCCTTCGTCTTTCGTGGCCTCTAGAAGCTTCCAGGGTCTCTTATTGCCAAAAAAATCTCCAAAAAGTTTCATGACATTTGGACTTTGTTTGGTATTGATATTCTGCAAAGTAAAAAAACAAGCAAAAAACAGCAACTGGCACTGGGCACTAAGTTAATAGGTTAGTCCCAAAAAATGATATAAAGTTGCTTGTAAATGTATATAAAACATCCAAGATTGATAATATAATAGCATGGAACTATACAAAATTAATGATACGTTGGAGACGTATCACGCGCCATTAATGGAGAAGTTGGGAGAGAGGTGGGCGGCGGAAGAAGGTCAAAGGGCTCGCATCCCGATAAGCATGTGCAGGGGTCTCCTCGCACACCTCCCATACTCAAATAGCTACCCTGCACGGCGCCTCCTAGCCAATAAAAAAGAGGACACGTGGTGGCACGTAAATGGTTAGTAGAACGCCCACGGTTTCAATAATAATTGTGTTTCCGATTGTAACGTCGCAGCTCTTGTTTCAAAATGACTTTGTTGGTTGTTAATGTGTGCGTCTTCGCAAATCGGACAAAAAAATTACCACAACATGTTGGTGCCATGTGAAGGCAACATGCTGAGTTTCATGATTTTCAGGTGAGTTTTGGATTTACAGGAATTGAAAACCAAGTTTCTCAATGTTTCCGGCCGAGCCATGACGCCCAGATGTTTGAAATTCATTCTTATTTCTTGCATGGGACCTGAACATTTACTCAAGGACGCACATATGAATTTTCAACCAACTTTGGTGCACTGGAGTATGTGCATGTAGTTCAAATTTGAATTATGCACATTAAATGCCTAGAAAACTCAATTATTGTACAAAAAAGGCCAGACGAACCCGGATTAATTCAAAAAATTAGGACGATACTCCTATTGGTCTATGTTGCCTCTGTAAAAAAATTAAGGCGGGAAGAGGCGGTGTATGTCGTTTCGCACACAGAGGTGACACGTCCCCTCTCGGAACCATGAGGCTTCTTGAGAGAAGTTTCGTTTTGTAAGAAGCTTATACCAAAACTTGTCCCAATTCGGATGAAATTTTTACCACAGCATGTTGGTGCCATGTCATGAGACCATGCCAAGTTTCATGATTTTCAAGCGAGTTTTGGATTTACGGGAATTTAAAAACCAAGTATCTCAACGTTTCCGACCAAGCCACGATGCCGAGGTGTTTTAAATTCATTCCCATTTCTTGCATGGGACCTAAACATTCACCCAAGGATACATATATGATTTTTCAACTCATTTCGGTGCACTGGAGCATGGGCCTGTAGTTCAAATTTGACTTATGCACATTAAATGCCTAGAAACTCAATTAATGTATAAGAAAGGCCAAACGAATCCTAAATAATTCCAAATTTTAACACGACACTCATATAGTTGCATGTTCACTGCAGATAAATATTCTAGCAATTCAAACACTGTCCTTTCCCTCCGTAACACCATTTTGTATTTCAAATCCGAATGGAAAAATCAGGTACACCACAAATAGTTTACTAGCAAGAATCGTGTGCGATGCGATATAAAATATCTTGGCGCACCCTCTTGTATGGCTTACGCTGGAAGCTTCATCATCTACAATCCACCACCTGCGCTTCAACCACACTTCGCGCCAGTTTCTCGCGGCACCGAGCGAAAATTTTCGGCAACCGCGAAAATATCTAACTCCCCGCCCCTCCCCCCGACCAAAAGCCACATATCCACTGTTCCTCCTTCCTTACCAAGTTCAAACCTTCACTGCTTACTTGCAGCGCCGCCTCCTCGCCGGCGACCCTTCTTCTTGCTGTGCGGCCTCGTCAATATAGTCAGTTAATCCACACCCCATCCCCATCCTCCTCCTTCTCCATCCCACATGCCACGACCGACAGCGCGACACCTTCTGCCGAAATCACTACCCTGTCCTCCAAATGAGCACCGCCCAGCCATTTTACACGCAGTATAGCCAGGAGCTTAGGAGCATCTCGCAACGAAGAAGCAAATCGTGGCGGCACGCGCGGATGAGGTCGTGATGGCTGCCATGCGTGCCAACTGCCAGATCTTGGAGGAGCACCTCACCTTCGAGGCCACTATCGACGCCACCACGCGGTTGGCTACTTTAAAATACAGTTCGTGGTATTTTCTCGAGGCCACCACCGGCGTCTTCTAGTGAATTGTCATCTGTAATGTTAATATGCAACCTGATCTTTTGAAATGTAATGTTCAGTTAACAGTTTGGTCCAACAATTGCTACATTTCCTAGTAGTTATCAAGCATTCTTGGTTTGTTAACTGTCTTATTTTCTAGTATATGTTCTATTCTGCAATGTGGTGCTCAGTTAACTGTTTGGTTCATTTGTTCCGTTGTCCAGTTAACTGTTTGGTTCAATTATGCAATCTGATGTTCATTTGTTGTGGGTACAGTTTTGTATTGTTATGCATGTGAGAGATAAATCGAGTTTGGCTATACTAAATACATGAGAAACATATACAATTGCTCTATTTCCAAGTTGTTTAGCAAGGTCTGTGTTATACTTTGGTCTTGGTAGTGTTGTAGAGGTCTTCGGCATTGGTGTGTAGCGGCTTGGTTGCTCTGTGATTTGCCTCATCGCCATTGGCATGAGATTGGTCTAGGTCGAGTTAATCTGTTGGATCTGCAATTTGTCTATTTTTTATTAACATATTCTACTGATAGTATGCCAACTCTCAGATAACCTGATCAAGATCTGCCTTATATGTGTTGCAGGGAAACAATGGGAGGCAATGAGGTTTACCATCGAGGTTTGCACATGCATGGTCCTTTGGATAATAGCACATTATTGTGCAGGTGCAGGAATCATTCTAATATTTAGGTTTTTAACAATTTGGTCTTGCACATGTAGGTCCTGCTGTCAGAGGTTTAGACCCACTGTTTGACCCATTTTGCATATGGGGAAATGAGATGTCCATGAATATCAATCAAGTCAAGAAACTCAGAAAGATTGTTAGGATAAAGAAACTTGCGACGAGTAACAGCAAGATCTTTGTTTGCACAATGAAGAAGACATCAGCCAACTATAGGATGGTACTAACTCTTTTACCTTGTTTTTCCCTTGTGCCATTTCAAAATTTATAACAGCTATTTATGCATATCTTTGTTTTTAGACCTTTTCAAAGCAGTTCACCCATGATTACCTCTCAAACCACCTGGATGGTCAAGAGGCGAGGAAGGTATTCATTCAACACCCACGGTACAATATTGAAGTCTTCCTCAAGAGGATGGAGGTTGGGCGGGCAATTATCCATAGCCACTGGCCTAAAGTTGCAAGGACATTCAACATCACTGAAGGCTCAATATTTGCCTTCCACTTCTGCAGTTTCCCAGATGAGATTCATCTATCTATTTATCGTGTATGATGCTACTTTCCAAAGGTTTTCGATGTTGCATGTGAAACTTGGTGCTGTTGTGTAATGGCGTAGCTATCTATATGCATATATGGTGTAACTGAGTGCTGAAGCTATCTGATGTAATTCAATTATGAAATCCTGATTGCCGTAATACGGATATGAAATATATGGTGTGTTTTATAAGAAATGTCAATTTGATTACTAAATGGATTATCAATAATAGACCAATTAGCCTACTTATTGGGGTTTTCTATTGCAGACGGTTTCTCAGACAACACCGTGGGCGATGAACTCAAAGAACCCACACGGTTTCTAGAAAGTAGCCGTGTTAATCAATGAAGAATCACACACGACTTCGGCCAGAGAACTGTTTGTGTTAGGCCATCTTGCACAAACGTTTCCACATAAAAAATTATGTGTGACATACATACGAACGGAAACGTTTTTCTGCGATTCACTGTGTGGGATGTACATATGAACGGAAACGATTGGACCTGTATAATTGTCTCCGATGCCTCGCCCGATCGCACACGAGCTCATTTTGCCCCGCGTGTGTGACCGGAGGACCTATCCCCGATGGTTTCTGGGTTGTGTGGGAAGGAACCCCCCCCCCCCCTATCGCACACAGGCAAGGAGACGGTTTAAACTCCGTCGTGAAAAGGGGGTTAAAACCGTTTGTATAGCACGTCTCTGCACTAGTGGTTTCACCCACCTTGTTGAAAGAATCATTAACAGATTAAAGGGTTGGAAGGATAAAATCTTGTCCATGGGAGGCAAAGAGATCCTACTGAAGGCAGTGATCCAGTCTATCCCTGTTTTTGCTATGGCTATTTTTAATATTCCAAAGAAAGTGTGTAAAGAAATTACAGATGCAATGGCAGGATTCTGGTGGGGTGATACTGAGGAAGAGAAGAAAATGCATTGGCTAGCGAGGTGGCGCATGTGCCTTCCAAAGGAAAAGGAGGCATGGCCTTTTGAGATCTACATGCTTTTAATCTAGCTATGCTGGTCAAGCAGAGCTGGAGTATGATAGCTGGAGTATGATAACACACCCCGATACACTTTGTGCTCAGGTGTTACTAGCAAAGTATTTTCCAGATGGTAATTTACTCAAAGCTGGCCCAAAGAAAGGATCTTCTTTCACTTGGCAAAATATCATGGCTGGGTTGCAAACTTTTAGAAGGGGATATATTTGGAGAGTGGGGACAGGAGAAAAAATAAATATCTGGGAAGATCACTGGATCCCTAGCAGCCCCACAAGAATGGTATACACTAGGAAAGGGGCCATCCTATTGAGAACAGTTGATGAGTTAATTGATCCGCATTCGAGGGCATGGGATGAACTTCTACTCAGAAACATTTTCCTACCCGTGGATGCAGAAAGAATTTTGAGAATTCCGCTATCACAACACCTGAATGAGGATTTTGTGGCATGGCATAAAACAAAGCCCTTTACTTTTTCTGTCCGTTCAGCATACTATACTGAGTGGGAACACCAATTTGGCCCTCGTATGGCGAGTACAGAAGGTCCTTCGACTATAAATCCAGTGTGGGCAATCGTGTGGAAGTTGCAAGTTCCGAGCAAGATCAAAATATGCATGTGGCGTGCGCTATGAGGGATGATCCCAGGAATGGGTGCACTTGCTCATCGACATATCAAAGTTTCACCACAGTGCCCGATTTGCAGGGATGGGGCGGAGGACATCAGACATTTATTGTTCACTTGCGGCATGGCACGTAAGATATGGAAGGCTCTGGGAGTTATGGATCATATTGAGAAGGCTTTGATGGTAGATCGCTCTGGCTCAGTTGTTCTAGAAGAATTGTTGCGGTGGCCAGCTCAAAAATCTCCGATTCTTGGCCATCTTGGTCTTCATGAGACATTGGCTGTAGGAGCTTGGTATATATGGTGGGAACGCCATGAAGCGAAGAAAGGGATTAAGATAAAGACGCCCACAAACTCAACTTTCTCTATATATGCAATTGCATCAAACTATGCGGGTCAGATTCCATATGAGCAACAAGAAGTGGTACGATGGACTAAACCGCCGGCGGGAACATATAAAGTTAACACCGATGTTGCTTTCTTTGATGATGGTTCGGGTGCGGTGGCAGCCATCGTCAGAGACTCTAGAGGACAGGCTGTTGCGGGGCTGACGGAACCCTTTATTCATGCACATGATGCTGCGTCGGCGGAAGCCTTAGCGCTGAGACGAGGCCTTCAGTTAGTCCACACAATCGGATGCTCGAGAGTATAAATGGAATCGGACAGTCTAGAGATAATTGAAGCTTGCAATGGAGAGAAGGATGTCCGGGCACCTTACTCTGCTATCCTGGCTGATTGTTTTCAGGTTGCACGTGAAATATCAGATTTGAAGTTTCAGCATTGCCCTCGGGAAGCAAACACTTTGGTACATTTGGTAGCTAGATATGCATATGATTCCCAGGTAGTTTTATCGTGGGAGGATGAACCCCCTAATTTCATTTTACCGCATGGAATCAAAGATGTAAACTTTTCGATCTTGAAATAAAGTGCCAATAGGTTTTCCCGTAAAAAAAAAAAATCTAATCTCATGTACAGACGGAGAAGTTTGCCGCCGCGTCAAAATAAGCAAACGCGAATTGAAATGCAGTAACTTCCTTCCTCCACCAAGGAGGGCGCCAAGCCTTACGGAGTCGCCGCCGGGTCACCGACGCCGAACTCCCCACCGGGCAGTCCCTACAATCGGTCCCAATTCGCAGCACATGTCGTGGCTGACTGCATTTGCATCCTTTGCACCTACGGGATCCCAGTCTGGGGCGCCACCCATGGCCGCACGCCCGCACGGAAGGTGTTCGAGAAAATGCTTAAGAGTTATTAAGACTCATCATGGGATTCGTTTGCAGGCCGAGAGCGAGAAGGCACTTGGTTGTGGATGCGCAAGGAAAACAGTAGGCATCACCACAGGTTGAATTCGCGGGCTATTGTGATTGCTTCGACCTTTGCTGCGCCCGTGGTGAGCCAACAAGTTCATAAGCTACTCCACGCAGGTTCTTATACCGAGGGCAGAAGCCAGGAAGCTCTTTGGTTTCTTGAATCACCATCGAGATATGAGACTGTATAGCATCGCAGAGAAGTTCTGGTATTGGCCCGCGCAATTAGATTGCGCATTAGCACCGATCAACTGAAGTCGCAAAGGGGAAAGTTCTGGAGCACTGCTGACATGATGCCGTCAATCATCTGAGAAAAAAGAAGGTGCTGCTGACTGAGGCAGGTAGCCTGGGTAGGGTGCGTGCTGCTGCAGAGCTTCTCTTGGAAACCATCGGAATCCAGTATGCTAAGATGCTAGTCTGGCATTTTCGCTGGTAAATCTTCTTGTTTTCTGTATTGACGATCTCGCATGTGGGAGTATGCAAGCTTGTAAAATCTGTATGTCATTTTCAAGGAGAGACCAACTCATTGATCAAAGAGTTCTGATAATAATGCATGGCGCTCATGGAAGTTCATTTCTTTCTGCACCACATGAGCGCTGCAGTGAAGATGTGTTGAACAAAATCTGGGGGTGCCGCATCGGTCGCATACTGCTGGTGCCGACTGAAGCCCGGCAAAGGTCCCTTGGCCTCCTTTGTCGATGCGCCTAACCTCTGGTGCGCCTCACGACGGAATCATTTTGGTGTCCGGGAGAGTCATGGTTCAAGCTATCAGAGGGCGGTGGTCGTGGAACAGCTCGGCAGCTTCTTACAGCTTCGCGCGAGCTCCCAGGTCCAGGTACACACTTGAATATGCAATTCTACGCCTTTTTCTCATGACAGGGGATTGGAAATTGAGTATGTCCATTGTTGGATGACTTGAGTCCTCTTATGAAAGTAGTATTGCTTTCTTTCCTGGTACTTACTCTGTGTTGATATAGATCATTATGGCGCGCGTTGCTGCGCCCGTCCATTTTGACTATAAAATGGCAGGAGTTTCTTTAAGTATGGAGACACAAAAATCAGAAGTTAGTATGCATCAATCTAAAAAGTGTCCAAATGAAGATCAATAATGATGCATCAAGAACTATAGGTGACATAATCTGAATTGTTGCCAAATCCAATAGCAACATCGAATTAGAGCAAACATGTTGCATTAGCTACCATTAAGGTACAAGGTACACATATATTTGGTAATGTTCAATTTTAACAGACACTTGTACATCACCAAGCAACAATAGTGATCAGAATGTACGCACAGATATAATTTAAATAAGGGAAAATGATCAATATCTATTTTGTACGAATATAAATATGAAGGTATCATAGCTGTAATTTAAATTATAGTATATAAGGAGATTCAGCCACCCGATTTAGGAGTTACATGTAGCCACAATAAAAAGATCTGTTGGGCAGAAGAAATAGACAGTTAAAACAAAAGTCAGCTTACAGCTTAACATATGAGTACTCCCATAAAAGAAATTAGCATAGGTAGAAAATGATGATGAAATAGAAAATTATATGTGGCCACCGGTTGTACTCCATCTTAGGTTAGGCTAGAATTACATAACCCAAAAAATTTGATGTTGATCCTTTATACTACTATGGCTTAACATGAACTGTAAATACTATGTTTACAAATCTAAACAGATCAAAAAAAATTGGAGGTACATACTCCAATGAAATGATATGTTTGCTTTGTAGAATCATCACAGGATATAAAATACTGGAGAAAGAATAACTGACCTCGCCCGGATTCATATAAAATATATTAAGAAAGATAGTTCATGATACATAACCACTCCCCATCAATCATATATGCACTGTCACAATACAACAGGAAAAACGCCTTCAGGAGAAAGCGAGCATATAATACTTACATCGGATGTCGATGTAACTAAAGAATTAGCTTTACCGGGAATGAGTTGTACAAACAATTTATAAGCAAGGTCAATACATGTGAAAGTGCACTCCATAGATTCTGCATATAAAAAAAAAGTGTATTGCTCAAATTGAAGATAAACTTTGAGAATATATCATGTAGTGGTCACTGGTTTGCGAATGAAAGTAACAGTAAGAAAGTGAATAATCTTCTCTTGTCAAAACCTGAAATCAGAAGAAGACCCGCGACATGGGGATGCTTCTCAACTTGATCTAATCCTAAATGCCAAAGTGAGAGGAGAGAGAATACATTCCAAAAAGGATGCTGGCCTCCTCAATGAACTGTCAGCCGTAGGCACGGAAGGAGGCCTTTGTGAGGGATGGCAAACCCTGGAGTTGCTCTGCCGACGGGCAAAACGTGTCGATGGTTGTGTGGGTCATTCCCCTCCTGTAAGTCATCATACACATCATGAGACCGGTTCAATATAATAATATCAAGTAAACCTGGGAAAAGAAACTGAATTTCTTCAAAGTGACTCCAGAAGAACAATGAAACACAGTTAGCAGCTTCTCTTGTCTGAAAGTAGAAGTGTGAAACAGGCATAGTCTAGTTACAGAACAAGCATGGTTCAGTTTGTCAGATTTGCAACTTATTTTCATTATTATGCAATTGGAGGATCTCATTTGGAATCACACTATAGAACTTAGGTCATCTAAAATTCATTCAATCCTACTAAGCTTAATGGCTTTCCAAATAATGTAAGGAAAAAAAGGGTTCTTCGATGATCAATCACTTGCAATGGAACTACCACGTACAAAGACTTGTAAAAGGAGGATCCTGGCATTTGAATTTTGAAGTCCTCTTCCTGGAAAGAAATAATTTTGCAAATCAATGTGTGGCTTACTTGTACTTCTAGCTCTCTCAGTAGAAAGAAGTGGACCTCCCGAGTGGAGGGCGTGCAGGTGGATGAGCTATGTCAGGGCAGCGTCGTTGGGGCACGTCCTGCTGGCGGTGGCGCTCGACCGGGGCCGCAGAGGGAAGAAGGAGCACGTACTGATGGTGGCGACAGATGGAGATGGAGGCGGAGGTCTTGCTGGTGGCGGAGGAGCTCGGTCGGGGCGGCGTCGATGGAGCATGTCGAGATTGCGGCGGCGCTCGAATGGGGCAGCAGAGGGTGATGAGCGGGTTTTCGTCCGACCGCGCTCGTGCGGGGCGTCAGAAGGAGAATAAGGCGGCGTTCGACCTGGTCGTCTGGGAAAGGGTGGCGTGGCCAGATGCTTCGTCCCGTCGGCCGGCGAGGCCACCCGCACGGCGCACTAGCGGCTAGGGCTAGGGTTGGGGTCGAGCGATTTGGGGCTGTTGGGGGGAAGGGCCTGCTCGATTTGTTTGGGGAGAAAGGCTAGTCGATGCGGCAAAACACACGAACCTGGATGAACCATGTGCCTCCAAAAATGCTACGGGAGTAGCGGCCCTTCACGAATCAGGCCAATCGCTGTCCACGGTGCGTTGGAGGGATTTCCACGTGAATCGGACGACCTTGAACGATTAGATCGTGAGAATGGATGGCTAAGAATATGATAGCCTGAGAAGCCTCCTAAAGTGCTTAGTTATAATGTCTTTAAATTGGGGTTCACAATGAAAAGGAAACAAAGTTTACAACATACAACTTCTGAACTCATTTTGTGATTTAATCATTTTGCTTCTACTGGTCGACTGAAGTTAACCTGTGTTCCAGGATATTCTACTCACTGTAGTTGATCTCAATATTTTTCACTATAATTAATGAGAACAAACAATTTAGTAACTATATTTAGATACGAAAACACATCTTGGTCACCTTCTCCAAATAATTTAATTAAACGACTGGATACATATCAATGCATTGCAAGAATTTACATTACATAACTCAAATTAACTTGAAACATAACATACACACTTTCACATGATACAACTAGTTGTTGAAATGGCCATCTCCAAAGTGATCCTAGATATGCTGAACTAAATCATAATATACAAGGGAACCAACCTGTGGTTGTATGGTTAGGAGGACAGTGGTATCCCACCAGGGTTCAAGTCCTAGACTTGACATTGGTGCTCGCATTATTCCTGGATTTATTTTCAGGCTTCCTGTGGTGACTTCGTAAAATCTCAAGATACTATGCCGGCTCAGTCTCTCGGAGGTGCTCATAGGGGTAGGGCGTGCGTGCGTGTGTTCATAGTGTTGGATAATGAGCAACTAACTTTCACTGAGGGCTAAAGGCCAATACATATACATGTGTGGTAAAGTGCAGGCAACCCCTTATACAATGGGGGTATACAGAAAGGGGACTATACACATCTAACCCCCCCCCCCCCCCCCTCAAACTCATGGTGGGTCAACAACACTGAGTTTGGAGAGAAAAAAGCCATGCTGCGCTCGAGTTTGTGCCTTCGTGAAGAAGTCCGCCAACTGTAACTCAGAAGGCACATAGTGAAGAGCAAGAGTCTGATCCTGCACAGCAGCACGCACAAAGTGGGCATCCACACCGATGTGCTTGGTGAGCTCATGCTTCATCGGGTCACGCGCAATACTGATAGCACCGGTACTGTCTGACAGTAAGGGAGTCGAGGTAGTAGCAGACACACCAAAATCCTCAAGTAACCACCGTAACCAGATCACCTCAGCCGTCAACATAGCCATTGCTCGCAACTCAGCCTCTGTACTCGAGCGAGAAACTGCAGTCTGTTTCTTTGTCTTCCAGGCAATAAGAGAGCCACCAAGAAAGACACAGTAAGCAGACAGCGAGCGTCGATCAGAGGGATCACTAGCCCAGGTAGCATCAGAGTAGGCCTGGAGCTCGAGAGAGCTGGAGCGGGAAAAGAAAAGGCGATGAGAGATCGTGCCACGAAGATATCGTAGAACACGGAGGAGATGACTATAGTGGACAGATGTGGGGGCTGAAACAAACTGACTCAGGATGTGGACAGGATAGGAGATGTCGGGACGCGTAACAGCAAGACAGACAAGGCTGCCAACGAGGTGACGATAGCGAGTGGGATTAGGAAGAGGGTCACCGTCAGATGCACGAAGCTGAACGTTGAGCTCCATAGGAGTCACAACAGTGCGCTCATCACCAAGAGCGGCGCGAGCAACAAGATCTTGAATATATTTTTCCTGGGAGATGTAGAAGCCATCAGAGGTCGAGGAGATCTCAATCCCAAGAACATATCGAAGTGAACCAAGATCAGACATGAGCAACTGGTTGCGAAGGCGAGCCTTAACAAAGGCAATGTAGTCAGAGTCGTCACCAGTGATGATCATGTCATCAACATAGAGAAGGAGAAGAGTTCGACCACGAGGAGACGTGTGAACAAACAACGCGGGATCATGATCACTGGGCAGGAAGCCAGCGGCAGTCACCACAGAGGCGAAACGCTCGAACCAGGCGCGAGGGGCCTGTTTAAGACCATAGAGGGAGCGGCGAAGTCTACAAACCATACCATCAGGAGCATAGTACCCCGGTGGTGGCTGCATATAAACCTCCTCATGCAACTCGCCATTGAGAAAAGCGTTTTGGACATCAAGTTGAGAGATAGACCAATGACGAACAGAAGCCACATCAAGGAGAGTGCGGACAGTGGTCATGTGGGCCACAGGAGCGAATGTCTCATCATAATCGCGTCCCTGCTCCTGCTGAAAACCACGGGCCACAAGCCGACCTTTGTAGCGCTCAAGAGAACCATCGGAGCGAGTCTTAATCTTGTAGACCCACTTGCAGGTGATGGGACGAACACCGGAAGGAAGGGAAACCAGATGCCATATGCTAGAGCGCTCAAGGGCAGCAAGCTCTTCGGCCATCGCAAGCTGCCATTCAGGCTGAGTCATGGCAGTCCAATATGAAGTGGGCTCAGCAATAACAGAGAGACCATACCGATAAGGAGAATAGCGATCAGGCGGGGGACGAGGCCGAGCACGGAGGTTATGAACCGGGGGAGGCGTGAAGGGAGGCGCGCCGGAGGTGGAAGGCGCGTCAGGGGAAGCATCCTCAGTACGAGGGCGACGAGTATAGTGGAGAGGAAACGGTGAGAGAGGGCGACGGACTGGAGATGATGGTGGAGAGGTGGAGGAGGAGGATGGGGAGGAGGATGAGGAAGATGGTGTCGGTGGTGACTGAGAATGAATGAGAGGTGCCGGAGGAAGAGGTGGGACAGGAGGCACATAGCAGGGTGTATCGGGAAGGAGAAGAAAAGAAATATCGTCCATAGAGAAGCTCGAGGAAGGACATGGGTAGTAAGAACGAGTCTCGTCAAAAGTCACATCACGCGAAATGCGCAGGCGACGACCAACAGGATCCCAACAGCGATAGCCCTTGTGCTCATCGCTGTAGCCAAGGAAAACACACTCAACCGACTGAGCAGTCAGTTTGGTGCGTTCTCGCGGGGCAAGAAGGACATAGCACACACATCCAAACATACGAAGAGCTGAGTAGTCAGGAGAACGACCAGTGAGACACTCCATAGGAATACCACCCCGCAGAGCAGTCGATGGCTGAATGTTGATGAGATAGGTGGATGCAGAAACGGCCTCCGCCCAAAAGTGGGGTGGAAGGGAAGCGGCAATCATCAGCGCACGAGCCGTCTCAAGCAGATGACGATGCTTACGTTCTGCAACGCCATTCTGAGCATGGGCACCAGGACATGAGAACCAGGCAAGAGTACCCTGTTCCGTGAGAAAACCACGCAACATCTGGGAGATATGCTCTCCATCGGAGTCAGCACGAAAAGTACGAATAGGCGTGGAAAACTGGGTGTGAACCATGGCAGCAAATCGTTTGTATATAGAGAGAACCTCACTACGAGATTTCGTGAAGTAGAGCCAAGTGTAGCGAGAGAAATCATCAATAAACAAAACATAGTAGCGATGACCACCTTTCGAATCAAAGGGAGCAGGACCCCAGACATCAGAATGAACTAAGTCAAAAGGACGCTGAGATACAGACTCACTGGTAGGATAAGGTAACTGGGTCTGTTTGCCAAGTCTACAACCATTACAATGTAAAGAAACATCTCCAAAGACAGACCCTAAGAGGCCCTGACGCACTAATGATGACAAGCGAGAGCCACAGATGTGACCAAGGTGATGATGCCACTGCTGGAAGGACGCAGACGAGGAGGCAGCAAGAGCATGAGAACTGGCAGAAGTGGTGGCAGTGGAAGGAACACAAAGCCAGTCAACCTCCCAAAGGCCCTCTGACTCACGGCGCCGGGGGCCAGCACCAACCAAAGCCTTGGTGCGACGATCCTGAATGGAGCAAGAGTCGGTATCAAGAATGACACGACAACCAGAATCA
Source organism: Thinopyrum elongatum (assembly GCA_011799875.1). NCBI lineage: Eukaryota > Viridiplantae > Streptophyta > Magnoliopsida > Poales > Poaceae > Thinopyrum > Thinopyrum elongatum. Next base: position 388,509,237 of record CM022298.1, read on the forward strand.
GTAAGTTGGGCAGCGGAAAAAAGATTCATGGTAAGGCAGGGAACATGTGAAACACTAGGAACAGAAAAGGACGGAGTAGAAAGAATACCACAACTAGCAACAGGAAGAGATGTGCCATCAGCAGTAAGAACATTAATAGGAGAATCAAGAGGTCGAAGAGAAGACAACGCTGAAGAATCAGAAGACATATGAAAGGAAGCTCCAGAGTCCAGAACCCACGAAGATGTACCTGACGGTGTAGATGCCGGTGGTGATGAAGAGGTGAAAGCAGTCACGGCAGCAGCAGAACCCGTCGATGAAGAACCGGAGGAAGCCAGAAGGCGCTTGAGCCGCACAATGTCCTGGTCAGTGAGTGACGGAGTCGATGACGACACAGGAGTCCCACTGGAAGAGGAGTGCCTCTGGTCTCGCTGCTTTTGGCGACAATCAGACTCTGGGTGACCTGGCCTGGAGCAGTAGCCATAGAAGGTGTCACGGCGCGACCGGCCCTTCTCAGCATAAGGAGGGCGACCCACCCCCCCTGAAGGTGTGGGTAGGAGCGGTGGAGCTGTGAGACAAGCAGACGACACAGGAGCTCGGGCAGCCAACACTGAAGGAACTGCAAGCAATCCAGCAGAACGAAGGCGGGTCTCCTCAGCACGAAGCTCAGCAAGGACCTCCGAGATAGGAACACGGCCACAAGCAAGCAAGTGAGCACGTCGAGGCTCAAACTCAGAGCGAAGGCGAGATAAGAACTCATGGACACGCTGAAACTCCAAGTCGGACCGCATAGTCTGGCAGCAGCGGCAAGCTCCACAAACAACTGACCGAAGAGAGTCAAGCTGGCGCCAGATGGCAGACGTCTGTGTGTAGAACTCGTCAACAGAAGAGTCACCCTGTTGAAGAGCGTGCTCCTGACGCACCACAGATAAGTAGAGAGCATCACCAGAGGGCTGATAGCGCTGACAGAGATAAGACCACATCGCTGCAACAGGGCTGAGGCCCATGAACTCCGAAGCAAACTGAGGGAGGACACTCGCAGTAAGAACAACAGCAGCACGAGCATCATCATTGCACTACTGAGTGTAAGCAGACAGATCATCTCGGTAGGCAGAAAGAGCATCTGAATAAGCTGACATCTGCTGATCATAAGCATCAACCGCGGCATCATCGAGAGCCTTGGCTGCATCCCGATCAGCCTGAGAAGCATCAGCAGCAAGAACCGGCGGTACTGGCGGGGTAGGAGCCACGGGAGCAACAGGGCATGGCGGACAGGGGACCTCGCCAGAGAGAACACCCCATAGAAGAAGACCGCGCATATGGATACGCATGAAACCCGCAAACTCAGCATAGTTGGTGCCATCGAAGATCACTGAGCACCGAGGAACAGTGACATAGCCCGAAGAAGACATGAGGAGCTCTCCCTTTTCTTTTTTTTTCTTTTTTTTTGGAGTCAACTGCTACTGTAGACCCGATCTGGATCGGGCAGACCCGCTCACGAGACCAGAAACCGAGCAGGGGATCGAGCGGGCGAAGGGGATCGAACAGGGCGCAGCAGACGAAGGAACGACCGGACGAGGTGGCCGACGACAGCGGCCGGATGAGGCAGCTGGAGCAGCCGGCCCGAGAGGAGATCGGCAGCGGGAGCTACGGATCCGGTCGGGGACGAGGCCGGAGTGGCCAGACGAGGTGGCCGGCGGCCGCGGCCAGACAAGGCAGCCGGAGACGGCAGCGGCCGGACGGCGTCGGCGGCCGGACGGGACAGCAGCAGCAGGCAGGAGGGAGGAGCCGGACGGGCAAGAGACGGCTGCGTCCTGCCGGAGATGAGGCAGCGGAGCAGCAGATCCGGGCCGAGGACTGGAGAGGAGATGCCCGGAGACTGCCTGCGGCAGCCGGAGATGGGCAGGCTAGGAACGAGGCGCACGGAGTTGCATCGTGCGAGAGGAAGAGGCTAGCCTAGCATCTGATACCATGTTGGATAATGAGCAACTAACTTTCACTGAGGGCCAAAGGCCAATACATATACATGTGTGGTAAAGTGCAGGCAACCCCTTATACAATGGGGATATACAGAAAGGGGACTATACACATCTAACACATAGGAGTGAGTGTATGCTCGTCTATGTGAGCGACTTTGATTGTACTGTGTTAAAAAAATCATCATATACAAACATGCTTTGCTCTATCACAAATAGCAGCATTTCTGCCCAGTATATTTGTGAAACCATAGAAATGCTTATTGGATCAACTTAACAAGATGGTACTAACACTAACAACTTTGCTACACGATCCACAAAAGAAAATCTCTACCATAGTGACATAATCTTTATTTGATATTCCGGGCTCCCTTTAAGTTTTAACTTTTAACTTTTCCAGAATGGTACAAAGAAAATCTTACTACAACATACAAGCTTGTTACAGTTTGTTTTTCTAAAAGTCTGAATAGCTGGCGCTTTTATTGAACACAAATGAAGCAAGAGCTACTTATTTGAACTATACAAAGAAACAAAAGAAATATGAAGTGTTATGCCCATCATTTTTTTTTTCTGCACCCATTTTTCACCGCGAAAATATAGTAGCGCCCTTTCATGATCCTCCTCTGATAATCAGACATGCAATTCATATTGGTCATTAAGAGTTTCCTTTTTTTTTCATCATTATATTTTGCTAGTTGTCATCGCTGCTTTCTTCCTTGCTTGGGCAGTCCGTAGTAAAGCTTGCAATATTTCATTCATGGGGCGGAAAGCCAACTGTGTAAAAGAATACATCTAACTCCCAATTATGCAAGCCTCATTTTTACGGGATGAACATGAGAGGGCATTGCAGTTTTTCATGATAAGATAATGGGTGCAGAAAACAAAAATTGACGAGCCTAATACTTATCTTTTTTGTTCTTTGTTTACTTCCATTAAATAGTAATTATACTGTTTCCCCTTGCTTAATTTGTTTTATTTAGAGCCTTGGCGCAGTGGTAAAGCTGCTGCCTTGTGACCATGAGGTCACGGGTTCAAGTCCTGGAAACAGTCTCTTGCAGAAATGTAGGGAAAGACTGCGTACAATAGACCCAAAGTGGTCGGACCCTTCACCGGACCCTGCGCAAGCGGGAGCTACATGCACCGGGCTGCCCTTTTAGAAATAAAAGCACCAGTTGTTGGGCCTTCTAGAAAAAAAATCGTCATAAGCTTGTCCCTGAGAGCAAGATTTTGTATGTGACCTTCTAGACAAATTAAAAAAAAAATCCTGAAATAGAACAATAAAGATTTAGTTGGTGTGACAGAGATTTTTTTGTTGGTTATGTAGCAAAGTCGTTACTACCATCTTGTGAGTTCATCCTAAAAGCCATATGTATTCAAACAACTTAACGACGAGTACCGTATCTGTAAACTTTGCCTCTTCATCTTCGAAGCACGTGCCCCATGGAGCCAATCACCGTGTATTGCCAGTGTGCTGGCCTTCATGCCCCATTGAATTACACTGCTTCTGGGGACCACCATTGATGTCCCTGCAAGCCTGCAAGGCACCTAAGGCTAGGTGTGGGCGTGTGGCGGCAGAGGCCGAGGAACCTTGAGGCGCTTCATTTTGCTGTCAGCAGCGCGTCTCCTCATGGCACCTACAGATTCGTCCTCTTGCCAGAGCTTCTAGCTATTCGGTGCCACTGATCTCATCCTCTCCATAGCACCTTCAGTCACTGCCAACTGAGCTTGAGCCACATGATTTGATCTTTGTTTTTCTTGACAGAAGGTCTTTTTCTTTTACCGGAATGGCAGGTGCTCTGCCTTTTCATTTAAGAGAGGGAAAAACTGTACAACGTGTTGTCAAAAGCAGCCGGGAATGCAACTAAAAAGATACCAGAGACCAATTGTTTTTTTCCAGAGATGCAAACTGCATCCTGGCAGAAAAACTACGAGACTACTCCCACGCCTCCTTAAGGAGGCCTAACTCATCTCTGATCAAAGAGCAAACACCCGCAGCATTCGATTGTTCATGCCTGAAGATCCTTCTATTGTGCTCATTCCAATTGTTCCAAGCCACAAAGTCTTAGATTGCTGCTACCCTGTGCGGTAAACAATTGAAGCACCTAAACAAGTACTGTAGGTGTTTAACTTTTGTACAAGAGCTTAGTGAATAGTAATAATCTCTCCCCTTGAGCATTCATCTATAAGCACTTTGCATTACATGTGCTCTTAGAGTATTTCTTCCTTCAAACTGCCCCCTAGGTCACTTTTCTATGGTGTTTCAACTAGCTTACATCACAGGGTGCTACATATTTTCTTGCTTTGAAGTCATGAATTACAGCTTCACCAGAAATCAGTAAGATATATTGCCTACAAATTACTAGTATCTAGGTGCCATTTAAAACATACTTCCAAAGTATAAATAAGATGGGATACAAAAGTAGTTACAAATCCTGAAGTTTATAAGTTACAGTAGCGCCCATTTCACCTCGGGCCAGATAAAATCGATGCTTCAGGTGGAACTGAATATGTTGATTGATTATGCTGGATAGACATTACTGGATTTGCATTCATAAGGTTGCAATCAATGTTAGTTTCTATATTCATTGAACCTTCCAGTACCTTGACCACCGATGACATTGAAGGCCTACTGCTATCATTTTGCAGGCACCACATTGCAAGCTTCAACAATTGAACTGCTTCCTCTTGGTGTAAGACCATGTCCTCACTATGGTTGTCAATCAAATCGATAAACTGATTATCTTCAGCCTTTTTCTGTAACAATTTGATGAGCTGAACACTCTCCTCGGGAAGAGATATGTCAATATTTTTTCTTCCACAAATTACTTCCATGATAACAACTCCAAAGCTGTAGACATCAACTTTTTCAGTGATTCGGGACGTTAACCATTCAGGTGCCAGATACCCAGGTGTGCCCCTCATCATTGTCATTACTTTGCTTTGGTCCCTGTCTATTAGCTTAGATAGTCCAAAATCAGCCACTTTGGCATTGAAATTCTCATCTAAGAGAATGTTTTGTGGTTTGATGTCCAAATGAGCAATTATTCGCCTGCACTCCTCGTGGAGATAGCATAGGCCTTTGGCAATATCTAGAATGATCCTGTGCCGGGTGCACCAATCAAGAGGGGCATTGTTATGGTGGTAGTAGATCCACCTATCAAGTGACCCTCTCGGTACGTATTCGTATACTAAAAGTCTTTCAGATTTCTCTGCACAAAAGCCGATCAGCCTAACAAGATTGATGTGTTCAATGCTGCCAATAGTCTCGACTTCAGCCAAGAATTCTTTCTTTCCTTGTCTAGCACCTTCCAAACGTTTTACTGCAACTCTCTCTTCACCTATTTTCCCTTCAAAAACTGTTCCAAACCCACCACCTCCGAGCTTTTTACTGAAGTCTCCAGTGCATTCTCTCAAGTTTTCGAACGTGTACCTCACTGTCATTCCAGGAATTTGATCAAAATCTAATTCTTCATCTAACTCTTGGTACTTCTTCTTCCTTCGCACATAAAGAATGACAGCAATGACTAGCAGTACAAGAATAGTAATAGCTCCAAGTGTAGCACCTAACATCACCTTCTTTTTGTTTGCATTAGAGGCAGAAGTTGAGGGGCTAAGCTGCACCTTGAGGTAAGCAGAGGAGTTGTAGTGAACAATTTCAGGTTGTATTGATTGCAAGGAGAAGACCCTTGTCACCCACAGACACGTTCCATCGGAATCATTCTGGCCATACCTGAACATCACGGCCCTGCAGGAGCAGTTCTTCAAGCAAGCTTGCTTACAGTCTTCTCCGTTTGTTGCATTCACAACGATGTGGCTGGCGTCAAAATAAGAAACGTCTGTAAGAGTCAACAACTGATGGCGTTGCATTTCCTGGCAAGAGATTGGAGTCAGTGATGCACAACCAAGATTTGGCTTCCGCTCATCGACCGGTTTGAAGTAGCTTGAACTAGAATTATTTTGAAGTGGACAAACACATTGCCCCCCTGTGCATATACCATACTCTCCACAGACTGTTGGAAAGGCACAATCATCAGGGAATATTTTGATTACATCAGACACTACAGCCCATTTTGCATCTGCATTAGACCATTCGTAGAGCCTCAGGTGCCCATCTGACTCCAATCTCATGTACTGGGTGGAGTTAGCTGCTGGTAATTGGATAGTCGTGTCTGATTCATCTGGTTGCTTGGACTGCACAGAGATGCTGAGGCTGCCATTCATGAAGGTAACCTTTGTTGGATCCTTTCCTGTCTTGTTTTTGTTCACCAATTTCGAAAAATAGGGTTGTGGTGGTGTGGATCCGACATAAGCATACAATCCATCAGGTTGAACTGTCATGTACAACTGATTCTCTGTCCAATTTGTTGCAGACGTACTTGCTACGAGCCTCATACCTTCCAGAAGCGACTGCCCAGGGACCAACGCATCAGTAGGGTGAGCAAATGACTGCCACACTGTTGCATTTTTCTGATCAAACAACACCAAATTACCGACCTCGGTGATCATCATGCCAGCTACAGACCGCCCAGAGCTGCTGCTCGACCAGACCAGGCTAGCATCAGCATCACGGAGGACCAAGTTTCCATCCGAGGAAAGCTCAAGGGTCGAGTTCTCTCTGACAGGGCGAGCCCGGTTGGCAGACCAGACCACCTGTGGAGTCCCAGTAGTCGGCATGGTGATCTTGGCACCACTATTGGTGTAGACAATGAAGACGGCGAAGAGGAACACGTCGCAGGGGGAGGCGCAGACGAATCCTGCGGCAAAGGAGGGGCCATAGAAGGTTTTGGGTGAATGGAGGACAATGGCCCGCACGGCTGAACCGTCGGAGTAGCTGACGCTGTGTGGGAGGAAAGCTTTGTTGTTGACCCACAGCGTCGAGAGGTTCGCTGCGGGGTAGTCGAAACGCTGCGACGCAGAGAGCAATGGTGTTGCAGCTGCAAGTACAATGAACAAGAGGCCGGCAGGTCCCATGGGAGACTGTAAGAAGAACCAGTTCTTCGCTTACGACTTTACGAGAAGAAAGGAGACTGTAAGAAGAACCGGGGGCTATTGCGGGGATGAGCTTTCAGAGGAGAAAAAGATCTCACCCGGTTATGCAGAATCAGTGAAGCAGATGTGAGCTCCGCGGAAAGAAGTATAGTCAACAAGTCTTCGTCTTGCTATTTCAGCATCCTAAGTTCACAACCATACCACGCGGTGTTTTGGGCGCCTTGTGTTTGACCATCACCGAAAGGTGACTTATTGGCTGCTCCTGCAGGCCCAAGTCATTGTCAGGTTGGTTAGATGCTTGTCTCGTGGTTTAGAGCTTTTTTTTTTGAAAGAAATTGTGTCGATGCCAAAGAAATTACTAGTACTAGTATTCTCAGAGTAAATACAGTCCTCTTGCTACTTTCCTTGTGCCCATCATGAAAGATGGATCACGATGATTAGGCAAACTAATCAAGCAAGCATGTGCAAGGCAACTACGTCAGTTTTTGCTTATAATAATCTAATTAACGGTGGTGCTGTTGGCCGCCGGATCGAAAGACGGGCTCGCCTTCCTCTGTTCATACCAGCTGCATTTCTCTTGGGATTTTTGCAGGTTGGATTAGTCCGACTACTTCCAAATGATAATTGGTTGGTTGGTTGGTTGGTTACTTCTGCCGGGCCAGGGCATTGGCATGGTAGGTGAGGATAAGCGCCTCACTGCGTCAACCGGTTTCCGTGTGCTCGTACCGTGGTTTTGAGCATACTGCTTTTCGGTCGAAAAAAAAAATAAGAGGCTCCCGCGTCGCTCGCGCGGGCGGCTCGGGAGAAACCCTAGCCGCCGCCGCCACCTACCCCACCTCCACTCCTCCTCCTCCCGCCGCCACCAGAGGGCGTCGCCGGGCAAAGCCCGCGCGGCGCCGGCAGCGGCGGGGACGTCTCACCCTCCTCTCGACCAGGCGTGGTGGCGCGGGGCGCTCGGCTGGCGACGGGGACTCGCGCGCGGATGTGGGGCATGCCCACGCAGTGGGTGTGCAGTGCGGCGGCGTGGGTGGTGCGGAGCCGCGGACGGCTCGGCAGGGACTCGGCGCTGCTCTGTCCCAGGGAGCTCTAGCTTTAGATCTTGCTCCCTTGGGGCGCCAGCCTGCTCCCTTCGCCGGCGGTCCCCGTGGCCGAGGCCGGGGGCTGGTGGTGCAGGGCGGAGCTGGTGGTCAGCGCAGCGTGCGGGCTCGGGCGACACGCTGTCCCTGTGAGCTGCTATGCCTGATCTGGGGGCTTCTCTTCGCCCAGATCCCGCTGGTGTGGTGGCTCACATGGCCCACCAGGCTCCATTGCTGCGGCTGGGGGGGGGGGGTCGGCGGTGGCTGCTGTCGGCGGGGTAGGCGTGTGGTGGTGTGTTGTGGCCGGCGGTGAGGGAGTGGGTGCAGGTGGCGGTGAGACCGACCGGCTCTGTATGTGCAGGTGCTCGAGGTGAGTGCATGTGATAGCGGATGTCTCTTGCTGGACCTAGCGGGGACGCTCGCCAGGGACTGGCAGGAGGGGGTAGGTCTAGCGCTGCCGGACTTGGTGGCCGGCGTGGCGGAGATGGCCGGGCTGGGATGCTTCAGGCGAAAGCCTTCTGCCGACATCATCGGCAACTATGATGGCGACGTCCTCGGGCGCCGTTTCCCTTCATGAAGGCATCATTAGGGAGCTACCGTTGCCCGCTATTTTCCTGTGCTCTGGGCGAAAGCCTCAGATCCTTCTCTGGATCAGACGATGACGCCATCTTTGATGTCGTTTTCCTCTTTGGGGCCGTTGTTTTAGGAGCCATGGATCCGCAGTTGGTCTATTGATGTCTGGGTTGGAGCGTTGGTTCGGGTTGTTGGTTTGTAGGGCGGTGGCGGTGGAGGTGCTCTGTGGCGGTGACCAATGCCTTGGTCATCCAGTGCTGATGGTTGGCCTCTCCTTTTGGGGGCTCGTGGCGGCGGTGAGGTCTTGGTGGTCGCTGGTCTTCGACGGCGTTTGAGGTTTGGTTGCCTCGCACAGTGCTCTGGTTCTCTCTATTTGCGATGGCGGCCGTGGTGTGGCCCAGAGGAGGTGCAGGATTGTCTCAGCGGATCATTGCCCTTCGGTGCGGTCTGTGGCTCTCTCTGTCGCGACGTTCCTAGGCAATGGGATGCCCTTCGACGGTGGCTGCGACTTCCTAGCTCTTCAAGGTGCTGAGTGAATGCAGAGCAGCAGACGACTTCTTCTCTACGTCTTCTCGGCGGCGGACCGCCTTTCGACCAATCCAACAAAGCTAGTTCCCGCTCTTCTCGGTCCGCCGGTGGCGATGGGTGCTAAGTTCTTGGTGTTGGCTGCTTGTCGCAGCTTGCTTCTGGTTCTCTCTCTGTGGTTCTTTGTTCGTAGCTTGCATCTGGTTCTCCTCTCTGTTTTTCTTTGTTCCTTCTTGGGTGTGTTGGCTGCTATCTCTTGTACCCGTTGTCTTGTATCTCTCTTATTTATAATGAAAATGGTTCAGGCCGGCGTAAGCCCGCAGTAGCACCGTCAAAAAGCATACTGCTTTTCTCCTCTCCTTCCCTGCTAGTATATGAATAGGAAGGACAACACGTGTTGACTCAGCAAACAAAATTATGGAAGTATATGGTGGGGGCATCCTCTTGTTACTATGGTTAGAGCATCTCCACTCGCCGGCGCTAAAAAAACGGCCCAGTCGCGCCCCCAGAAACCCACTTTTTGCCGGTTAGGGCCGAATTTGGCGCCGGCGGACCCAGGCTGACCCAGTGCGCTGGGGGGCGCCCGGGGGCGCCGGGGAAACATTTTTGGCGCTAAAGCCTACTGGACCCGACGAGTCAGTGACTAGGCGCGCTCGTCGTCCTCATCGCCTCGTTTTCCTGCGGGGAATCAATGCGAAGGCTGCCGCCGGTCAGCCTTCCATTGATTCCTCGGCGGCGCAGTGAAGGTGCGCCGCCGCACGCCCTGCCCTGTCCCGCCATGCGTCTACACGTCTGCCGGCGGCTCGCCGCCCACCCGCCACTATAAAAACCGCTCCCCCCTTGCCGCTGGCCGCACAATCCCTCGCCGAAGTCTCTGCCTCCCTCGCCGCCGACGCCCCCCCCCCCTCTCTCTCTCTCCTCCCTCCACGCCTACAACCAGGATGGGCAAGCGATACCCCGGCAACGGAGTTGCGGCCAACGGCTTTGGCCGCCGCCACCTCCATGAGTGGGAGGCATACCTCCTCCACGAGGCGAACTACCCGGCGCCGCCGGACATGCGCGTGCCGGGCTCGTGGAGGCTCAGCGTTGGAGGCGTCCCCGTCCCCCCGCCGCCGACCGACGCCGACCGTCGCCACGCCGAGATCGCGCACGTTCGGGCCTCCTTGTCGGAGGAGGTGCGGGGCCTTCCAGAGTACGCCGCCAGCAACCACACGTTCTGGACGGAGTACTTCCGGCGGCGCCACGAGGAGCAGCTCGCCTCCACCAACAACGCGTCGGTACGGGGACGCCACAACATCGACGACCGCCGCCTGTGGTGGGGCGTCCCCGGGCGTACTCTCCACGCCGTCCTCGAGCACCTCGAGGGCGGCAACGAGCCGCCGCTCGAGTACCCTAAACCCCGGCGACCCCAGTCTCCCGCCGGAGTTTCAGCTCTTGGCTGCCGAGGCGCATGGCGGGTGGCTCCTCCTCCTCCTCCTCCCGCTCCTCCGGCGCGACGCCGCTCGCCAACGTCAAGCTCGAGCCCGACAAGGCCGAGCCGTGGAGATGCCGAAGCGTCGGTGTAGCCGTGCCGGCGGCCTCGACATAAACGAGGGCCGCCGCCAGCCTTCCCCTCCTCCCCGCGGCCATCTTCGCCTGGTCAGGCCGAAGATGGAGCCGGGGACGCCGCCCGTCGTCATGAAACAGGAGCACGTTGACATGGTCGCCGCCGATGAGACCGCCCTCAAATGGGCGCGGGACGACTACGTCCGCGAGGAGATGGAGCGCCAGCGCCGCGCCCTCGAGGAGATCGCCGCTCGGCGCCGCGGCCGTGACGAGGGCAGCGTCATCGTCCTCGAGGACAGCGACGACGAGGCACCGCCGCCCACCAAGCCCGTCCGCCAAGGCGACCCAGGGCAGGGCTGCAGCAAGGACGGCGACGGCGTGCAGGACGACGACGACGACGACGGCGGCGCCGGCGACTGCCTTCTACAATCTCCTCGGCATGTAGAAGGCTCGGGAAGGCAGCGGCGGCGGGCGGCGGCGTAGTTTTAGGTTATGTCTTTCAAATTATGTACAAATATGAATATGAATGAATTTCGTCCAATTTCACCCAAATTTCGTCCAAATTCAGCCGAACTAATTTTAAAAAAAATACGTCTGGGGGCCAACTTGGGGTGGCGAGTGGGAACCCGACCGCCTCCACGGCGAAAATAACGCCGGCTCGCCCCAGAAGGCACTATTTCAAGTCCCTGGGGCGCTGAACGAGTGGAGATGCTCTTAGAGCAATTCTAGCAGAGTCTCCATATCGTGATCGTCATAATAAATACAGAGCGTTGTATGAATTCCCTCCAAAATTAAACATTTCACACATCAAGCAATCATGGACACGATTTTGGACAGGTTGCATCAACAGAAGGATTAACCGGCGACATGGCCAAATCACATGTCGTTGTCATGTGCATCGTCCCTCCTCCGATGTGTGCAGTGTGCTCTTCTTCAAGGTTCCTCAGGTTCCTGGAACGTACGATGATATCCCACGCCTTTGCCCTAATTTTTTTAGCTACTAGACCCATTGTGCTCACATCCATCATGATAAACTGATTCTGGGTGATTAGGTGGTCATCTCTTACCCGACCCGCCTTAACTTGGAGCTTACATGACTCCATCTTCGCCTTAAGTTGGTGCCTCTTATCTTTACAATGTTTGTCCCGGAATCACCAATCACACTATTGAGAAATGATTTGGCATTGAGGACCGATTCCCCCAAATTCGGAAATCGTTCCTAAATCACAAATATTGCACATTTGCCAACAATTTTCCACTGTCACCTTGCATTCGATTGAACAAAAACCTAATACAAGGAAAATGATGGTTTTATTACCTCATCGTCATTGTTAATCCGGCATGTAACTGGGAAGCCACCCTTGTTTCGCTAGCCACGGGGAGGAAGTGGGGAGGGGCAAAGGCATCGGCGATGCCCTTCCCTTTCTTCTTCTTTGGTCCCTTCGCTGATGACCGTTGCGGCACCGACGGGGGGAGATCACTGCCTCCACATGGGGCATAGGCATCTCCGCCTGGGCCTCTTCACCGCAAGGTCGAGGTCGGTCGTCGGAGGTGCAGGAGGAGCAACCGTTGAAGTCGCCAGATCTAACTCTGAAACGGCGGGATCGAACGCGGGGTCAAGGAGGCAACCATGGCGTCGTCAGCAGGAATGGTGACGGCTGAAAGCGGTCAAAGGCAACGCTACGACGAGGGAGGGAAAGCTACGGCGTGGGATGGAAGAGCAACGGGAAGGGGAAATGTCTTTCACGCCAAACCGTTTTTTGAATGAAGGTCGCCGCAAATACCCCCCCCCCCCCCCCCCCCCCCCCCCCCCCCCCCCGGGCAAATATGGAGTCTTACAGGTTGGAGCGCGCTCCATAAATTGTGAGGGTGACCTTTTCAGCCAAAATCGTCCTAATGGTGGTTTTATGGCGGTCGGGCTGATATAATGACTTTACTAGAGTTGCTCTTAGAGACATCTTTGGGTTATGCCTATCTTTTCTTTGTTACGAAGTATATATCTATCGTGATAATCGCTAATTAAGATTATGGTTCCATGCATCAATCGCAGAGGCTAGGGGTTTTCCTTTTCTCAACAAAAGAAGGAAAAATAGTAAAATGAGATAAACTTATCAAGTAAATCTTACAAATATACTAGCTTTTACTTGGATCTTATTAGTTTAGCATCACTGAACACATGAAAACAAATCTCTTGCCAACTACAAATAACATTTATAATATGATATTTTTGTTAATGAGAAAACTATATTAAAAGAATGCATTTTTGCTCTTTTTTTAATAAAGGCTACTTTATGTGTTTAAATACATACTATAAATACAAGCAAATTTTAAGCACTTATATCTTGACCGTTGTATAAATTTTTAGCTACATTGTCCAAAACAAATCAAATAACCTGCACGTCACGGGAGTGAAGACATGAATTCCCTACCAGAAGTGCACAGTTGCACTCCAGATGCTTGCATATGGCACGGCCGCTGATTCGTGGGATGAGCACCTACGGATGTTTGAGAGCACATGGGAGATGCCATAGTCAGGTTTGCAACTGCCGTGGTGGAGGTGTTTGGACCTCAGTACCTAAGAGAACCAACCGTGACATACACCGAGAGGCTCTTGGCAATCTCAGAAGCAAGAGGGTGGCCAGGTTTGCTCGGATCTCTTGACTGCATGCATTGGAAATGAAGAACTACCCGAAGTTTTACAAGGGCAATATCAGGGGTCATGTTAAGAAGCAGTTGCATCACATGATCTTTAGATTTGGCATGCCCTAGTCTCACAATGATATCAATGTGATGCAACGATCACCATTATTTGCGAGGCTGACTGAAGGAAAAGCTCCTCCTTGCCACTATACTATCAATGGACATGAGTACAACATGGGCTACTATCTGGTTGACGGTATCTATCCTTCATGGGCTACCTTCGTCAGCACCATCTCTAACCCGGTTGGCCAGAAAAAGTCTCACTTTGCCCAAAGACAAGAAGCAGCTAGAAAGATATCGAGAGAGCTTTTGGAGTTCTGCAGGCACGTTTTGCAGTTGTTCGTGGACCTGCTAAATAATGGGATCTGGGGACCTTGTGGGAGGTGATGACATTTTATGTGATCATGCACAACATGATCATCGAGGAAGAGGGTGAGGATGCTGCCTCCGCTCTAGAATTTGAGAATGTGGGTGATCCTATCGAACTTTCAGACCAGAATCTGACCACATTTGAAGAGTTTATTCAAATGCATCAATAAATTTGGCATTGATCAACTCACGAGCATCTGAAGAAATATCTGATTGAGCATATGTGGCCGGTTAAAAGAGACAACAATGTTGGAATGCGATATTTGAATTACTGTTGGATGTGGCTATTTGAACGTCCGTACTCTATGTATGCGGCTATTTGAACGTGCAAACTTTCAAAAAAAATTAGGGAGGCCAGATGTATGTGGGGCCAGTCCACGGACGGATGCGGGATGAAATTTTTGGTTCGCTTACTGTGATACGATAAAAAAACGATGCATTTTTTGGGACATAAAAAACAATGCTTTTTTAGGGGTAAGCCAAACTTTATTCATCAAAGACCACATGGTGTGGGATACAATTCAGGTCACGGGGTTGACCAAACCAGACGTGGCGCCCTGGACCTAGAGAAAGTGATTTTTTGGCTAAGCTATGTGCTTCCAAATTGGAGGCACGACCTTCGAACACAAAATTACATCGAAATAATTCGGACTGAAGTCTTATTTCATTGATAATGGCACCATATGTGCCTAAGCTGCCCTTGTTGATCGCGCTGACCACTTCTCGTGCATCTGAGGCAATCACAAACTGGTTAATGTGAAGATCTGCCGCAAGCGACATGCCTTCGCGACAAGCTATCGCTTCGAGAGCCGACGGATCATCTAGTCCATCAATGACCAGTGCAGAACTTCCCAAGTACGCGCCTGTGTTATCCCTGCACACCGCAACCGTGGTTCCCCTTTGACATCAGGTCCCTGCATCCACGTTGATTTTTGCATTTCCCAGAGGAGGAGCTCTTGGTCTTCCGGTAGATACATTTACCCCTGTTCCAGCATGAGGCGCCTCCCCTTGTTTTCCACTGATAACATCAAGCTCACCGATGAAGCTATTGACGAATGAATGGATCATCTACGGGCTCTGGAAAATCCCCTCGTGTATCGCTTTGTGTCGAGCTACCCATAGTGCCCATAGTGTTACCGAAAGCTTTACAAAATCCTCATGTGAAAGAGAGTCCATCAATGTGAAGAGCCATTGCTTTGCACTCGGTTCAGTTATTGTTGCCATTGTTTGGGCCAACTCCTCATTAACTAGAGTCCATGTGCATCGTGACATTGTACACTCAAGCAAAGAGTGTCTCCATGAATCATGGGATCCACACGGCCCACATGAGCTAGAATATGTCATGTGTCGATGAGCTCGAACATCATTAGTTGGGATTGAGTGTTTTCATAGCCGCCAAAGGAATGTCCTCACCTTCCCGGGTACTTGTGTTTTCCACAATTTCTTCAAAGCGTGTTCATCCCCCGCCCTACTTGAAGTGCCTAACTTGTTCTCCAGCCATGCTTCCCTTCGTGATCTTGTTGCGACTAGCATTCTGTAAGCTGACCTAACAGAGAGCAGTCCATTTTTCTCATAATGCCAACTCCAAAAATCCAGCATATTTCTTGTACAAAGAGGGATGCCCAGAATTACACGAGCATATATAGGCATGAACACCGCTGATATCCTCTGTACATCCAAGCATGCCGCGGTCTGGTTGATGAGTTCGGACACAAGCTCTGGGGGATTCTGACCGACGCACCCATAGGTCCTCATCATCTCCTCCCTTGGAAGCCAATTGTCGTCCCATATTTTTGTTGGGGAACCATTCCCAATCCGCTTGATCAAGCCTAGCTTCAAGGTATCTCTCCCTTCGATCATGGCTCTCCAAACTTGGCTAGGATGCCTCCCTAAAGTTGCTTCTAGAATTGAGCAATTGGGGTAGTATATACTCTTCAGTAGCCGTGCACTCAAGGAGTCCAGAGACTGTAGCTCGCCGGGCCTGCTTAGCTAGCATTGCCATATTAAACAGTTCAAAATCCTTAAAACCAAGGCCTCCCATACCTTTGGGTCGTGTCATAGCTTTCCACGATACCTAATGTGGTTTGC
Organism: Thinopyrum elongatum; assembly: GCA_011799875.1. Taxonomy (NCBI): domain Eukaryota; kingdom Viridiplantae; phylum Streptophyta; class Magnoliopsida; order Poales; family Poaceae; genus Thinopyrum; species Thinopyrum elongatum. The sequence goes on from CM022298.1 coordinate 388,525,057, forward strand.
GTTTTCCTTCCTTGCTTCCCCACCAGAATTTCCCGGATAAACATATTTAAGTGCGCACACAAGCCCCGAGGAAGTTTGAAACATGACATAGAGAAAACTAGGACCGCTTGAGAAACGGCCTTCACTAGCACCTCCTTGCCTGCTGCAGACATTGTGTTTTCAATCCACCCCTGCACTTTGCTCGAGAGTCGATCCTTGAGATATTTAAAAGCCCCATTCTTTGAACTTCCAATGTCAGATGGCATTCCCAAGTATTTCTCATTAAGTGTTTCATTTGGTACTTGTAACAAAGTCTTTATTTCTAGGCGTGTGCTCTCAGGTACACCCTTGCTGAAATAGATAGAAGACTTGTTGTAGTTTATCCGCTGCCCAGTCGCCTGGCAATACATGTCCAGTACTAGGTTCACCTCGGTAGCACCCACATCGTTTGCCTTGAAAAACAGCAGGCTGTCATCAGCAAATAATAAGTGATTTACCGGCGGTGCCAGGGGCGCCACTTGCAGACCACTCAGGTTCGATGACTCACTTCTAGATTTTAAAAGGCGCGACGGGCCCTCTGCTGCTAGCAAGAACTAGTATGGAGATATTGGGTCCCCTTGTCTGATCCCACGTGAAGGTGTAAACTCCTCCAATTTCTTTCCATTAAACTGTACCGAGAATCTTACGGTTGTCACCAAGTTCATAATAATGCCAACCCATCTTTCCGAGAAACCCAGCTTCAACATAATTGCCTCTAGATATTGCCATTCGACTCTGTCGTAGGCCTTCATCATATCAAGTTTCAAAGCACACGACTGGTTTTTTTAGCTTTGTTCCTCTTCATGAAGTGTAAACACTCATAGGCAGTAATAATGTTATCAGTGATTAGTCTCCCAGGCACAAATGCCGATTGTTCTTCGGATATGATATCAGGTAAGACCACTTTGAGACGGTTAGATATCACCTTGGAAGCTATCTTGTAGAGCACGTTACATAGACTGATAGGCCGAAACTGTGAAAGAAGGGTGGGTTTTTTTTACCTTTGGGACCAAGACAAGAATTGTCTCATTTACACTCTCTGTAGACTCCTTCCCTTCCACTATATTCAGAACGGCTTTAGTGATATCATCTCCACAAATCTCCCAATGGCGCTGAAAAAAATGAGCTGGAAACCCGTCCGGACCGGGTGATTTTGTGGGGAACATTTGAACCAATGCCGTTTTAACCTCCTGGTGAGAGTATGGTGCATTTAGCATGTCATTCATCCCTTGAGTCACTTTGCATGGTACCGTGGAGATGACTTGGTCCATGTTTTGCACCCCCTCTAACGTGTACAAGTTTTGGTAGAACAAGTTTGTCATGGCCTCCATCTCATCTCTATTCTTTGTCAGCTGACCATCCTCCCTCTGTAACGCTTTTATCTGATTCTTCCTACATCGCCTACTAGCTCTAAGGTGAAAGAAGTAGGTGTTCTAGTCCCCATGCATCAGCCATTCCAACCTTGCCTGCTGTCGCCACAAAATTTCTTCCCGGTGATAGAGCTCAACGAGATTTTCTGTAATTTTTAATTTGGTGTGTGAGGGCCCAGATGTCCTCGTACTCTCCGCAACTCCTGTAGCTGTCTCTGTAGTTGTGCGATCTGTAGGCAGACATTCCCAAACTGGGTGCGACCCCAGGTGGATAGATCCCATGCCACGCGCGTCAGCTTTTGTCTCACTGTCTCCACTCATGCCACCGGGTTCTGCTGCTGTGGTGATGTTCAGCCTGCTCCAATCACTTCTGCATGCCGTGGGTCCCTCTCCCAGCATAGCTCGTATTTAAATCATTTCGGGCCGCGAGCGCATGCATGCACGTCGCTAAACTTCAGGAGGATGGGTACGTGATCAGACGGTGCAGCGTTTTTATGCTCAAGTACAGCCGACGGGAAAGCCAGCGACCAGGCGGGGTTTGCGACACAACTATCCAGTCGCACTCGTGTGTAAGACCCCCCGGTCACTTTCCTCTTGAAAGTCCATACATTGCCTGTGTAACCAATATCTGACAATCCACATGTATCTAGAGCATCCCTGAATGCATCCATCTGTGCTTGGCTTCTATTTCCCACTCCATCATGCTCATGGGCATAAAGAACCTCATTGAAATCGCCCATGACAACCCATGGGAGGTCGTTTGCACCCACTATGCCTCGCAGCATATTCCATGTTTTGTACCTTTCGCTTACTTGAGCTTCTCCATAGACAAATGTAATTCTTGTTCTAACCTCAGTCAAATCATCAACAATAGCATTAATATGGTACTCAGAGTAACCCTGAATCTCAAGCTTTATTTCATCGTTCCAAAAAATACCTAGTCCACGACTTCTACCAGAGCTACTTACTACAAAACTTTTATTGAAACCTAAAGTGTCTGCTAGATTCTCTACTCGAGAGCCCTCTATCTGAGTTTCGACGATGCATACAATAGAGGGGGCAAGTTGCCTCGTGAGATCACAAAGCTCACGAACTGTCGCGGGTTTGCCAACCCCGCGGCAGTTCCAGCATAACAGACTCATTGCGCTAGGCGCGACCCCCCGGGAGGCCCGCCATATGCGCATCATTGTTTTTGGTCGGAACTAGGTTTTTCGCCGGGGTTTTATCATTAGCTGCTGGAGTTGGCTCTGTTCTTTTGGTTCCTGCTTTGACAAGGGGCTCAATGGAGTCTCTGGTGGAGGCAGTAGTAGAGGCTTGTTTGCATTGGATGTCAATGTAGCAGTCACCAAAACTTTTGGGTCGGCGCCAGCCGCCGACCCTCTCTTCTTGCTTTTGTCAGCTTCCTCCATGGCAACTTCGCCTTCTGGATGCTCATTGTTATCATGATAGTATTGGTTCTGTGCAGCACCACGGCCTCGACCTCTGCCTGATCTGCCTCTGCCTCGTCCTCCTCTTGCCCCTGAGCCTTCCCCTGGTCCTCTACCCGGGCCTCTCAACCATGTAGCTCGGAGTTCCTTGAACACCAGCGCTTTGGGTGGGTGGACCACATCACCACATTCCTTGAAAGAGTGCCCCAGATATCCGCAAACTGAGCACCAGTCAGGCAGCCTTTCATACTTTACCCTGAATATCTCTCTATGCATGGTATCATTATGCTTGATCACAAGGGAGACAACATTCTTGAGGGGCTTAGTGACATCAATCTTCACCCGGACGCAGGCGAAATTTCCTTCAAAATCAGGCGACTTCGGCTCAGCATAGATGAACTCGCCCACCGTCGACGACAATGCTTTGATCTTGGAGAAGAAGCCATCAGGTAGGTCATGGATCTGGATCCATATATCTATCTTGTTGAGCTCTATCGATGAGGGCTTGGTGAAGCCGTTGTAGTGCGATAAAACAACTGTTTTCCCTTTAAAACTCCATGGCCCTTCTTCCATGACCCGTTCCAATCACCCAGACACGAAAATTGCATCGTGTATAGATTGTCCTCGAGTGGTCTAATCTTTACCTCCCGTGCCAGATCCCAGGCCACTCTCATATTCCTGAAGAACCAAAATGGGGAATAGGGTTTATCCGTGTGTACCCTTGCAATTGCCATCCAGCGGGTCGCCTCCTTGGGAAGCTCTTCATCTTCCATGACAACATCCCGTAGGTCATCCTCCTTCAATCCTAGTTCTTCCATCATTGCTTTGAGATTAGAAGTGGCCGTTGATGCGGCTTGAAACTGCGTCGGTATTTCCCCAAAAGGAAGGGATGATGCAGTACAGCTACGGTAGGTATTTCCCTCAGTTGTGAAACCAAGGTATCAATCCAGTAGGAGAACCAAGCAATACTATGTAAACGGTACCTGCACACAAAGAACAAATACTTGCAACCCGACGGTACTGATATTTGATGACCCACAAGTATAGGGGATTAATCGTAGTCCTTTCGATAAGTAAGAGTGTCGAACCCAACGAGGAGCAGAAGGAAATGACAATTGGTTTTCAGCAAGATATTTTCTGCAAGCACTGAAATAGTAAGTAACAGATAGTTTGATAGCAAGATAATTTGTAACGAGCAAGTAACGGTAACGGTAAATAATATGCAGCAAGGTAGCCCAATCCTTTTGTGGCAAAGGACATGCCAAAACGATCTCTTATGATAAGCAAAGCGTTCTTGAGGGTACACGGGAATTTCATCATGTCACTTTCATCATGTTGGTTTGATTCGTGTTCGCTACTTTGATAATTTGATATGTGGGTGGACCGGTGCTTAGGTGCTATTCTTACTTCAACAAACCTCCTACTTATGATTAACCCCCTCGCAAGCATCCGCAACTATGAGAAAAGTATTAAGATAAAATCTAACCATAGCATTAAACTTTTGGATCCAAATCAGTCCCTTACGAAATAGCGCATAAACTAGGGTTTAAGTTTCTGTCACTTTAGCAACCCATCATCTAATAACTACTCCACAATGCATTCCCTTAGGCCCAAGTATGGTGAAGTGCCATGTAGTCGACGTTCACATGACACCACTAAGGGAATCACAACATACATATCATCAAAATATCGAACACATATCAAGTTCACATGATTACTTGCAACATGACTTCTCCCGTGACATCAAGAACAAAAGTAACTACTCACAAATAATAATCATGCTCAAGATCAGAGGGGTATTAAATAGCATAATGGATCTGAACATATAATCTTCCACCAAATAAACCATATAGTAATCAACTACAAGATGTAATCAACACTACTAGTCACCCACAAGTACCAATCTAAGGTTCCAGTACAAAGATTGAACACAAGAGATGAACTAGGGTTTGAGAGGAGATGGTGATGTTGAAGATGTTGATGGAGATGGCCCTCCCAAAGATGGGAGAGTTGTTGGTGATGACGATCGCGATAATTTCCCCCTCCGAGAGGGAAGTTCCCCCAGCGGAATCGCTCCGCCGGAGGGCAAAAGTGCTCCTACCCAAGTTCCGCCTCGAGACGGCGGCGCTTCGTCCCAAAAGTCCTCTCCTTATTTTTTCTAGGTCAAAATGACTTATATACCAGAAGAGGGGCACCAGAGGTGGGCCGAGGAGGGCACAACACACCAGGGCGCGCCTGGGCTCCCTGGCGCGCCCAAGTGGGTTGTGCCCACCTGGTGGGCCCGCTCTGGTAGTTATTTGCTCCAATATTCTTCATATATTGCAAAACAATTCTCCTTAAATTTTCAGCTCATTTGGAGATGTGCAGAATAGGTAACTCTGACGTAGCTTTTTCAGGTCCAGAATTCCAGCTGCCGGTATTCTCCCTCTTTGTGTAAACCTTGCATACTATGAGAGAAAAGGCATTAGAATTACTCCTAAATGCATTATTATGCATAAAAACATTATAAATAACAGTAGGAAAACATGATGCAAAATGGACGTATCAACTCCCCCAAGCTTAGACCTCGCTTGTCCTCAAGCGAAAAACCGAAATCGAAAAACATGTCCACATGCTTTGGGAGAGAGGTGTCGATAAAAACAAAATACAGACATAGAAGCATCATGCATATTATTATAACAAGGAACTTTAACATAAAACTTTATCAAATAGCTTTTATCATATAACTTCCCATGAACAAGTAACAATTCATCACAACATCGAAGTATAAAGCATAAACCTTATTGGAAACTAACAAACTATGTTCTCAGCCAACTTTGCAACTACAATTCATCATATTTTCAGGAAGGGTCACGTATCGGAGCCTTTAGGCAAGTCCACATACTCAACCATCATTTAATCTTCTATGATTGCTAACACTCACAGCATTCCCATGAACAAAAAGTTTCAACCGGACACATAGAAAGATAGGGGCTTATAGTTTCGCCTCCCAACGTATTCACCTCAAGGGTGATGTCAACAATAATAACTCGTGCCCACTCATATCCAACTGGATATATGTGCCTAGATCTTTCCTCGCCACATGATGCTTGCAAAAAGAGAAAATAAAAAGGAATAGGGAAGAAAACTTTGACTCTACATAAAAGTAAAAGATAGGCCCTTCGCAGAGGGAAGCAGAGGTTGCCATGCGCTTATTTGTTTGTATGCCAAATCCCTTAATGCAAAAGAACGTCACGTTATATTGCCCCTTATGATAGCAACCTTTATTATGTAGTCCGTCGCTTTTATTACTTTGCCATCACAAGTTCGTACAACGCTCAATTTTCTCTTACACTAAATGATCCAACACATTTAGAAGCAATTTTTATTGCCTTATTGCACCGATGACAACTTACTTGAAGGATCTTACTCAATCCATAGGTAGGTATGGTGCACTCTCAAAATAAGATTTTGGTTTGGGTTTTTGGATGCACAAGTAGTATCTCTACTTAGTGCGGAATTTTTGGCATAAAAAGATATTGAGCAAGCACCACATGTTAAAGGATCTATGACAATATAACTTCTATGTGAATATGAACAAACATAAATCATTACATTGTCTTCCTTGTCCAACATCAACTATTTTGACACAAAATATTTAATGGGGGCTCACAATCATAAAAGATGTCCAAGATAGTATATTTGCATGTGAATCTTCTCTTCCCTTATTAATTCTTTCATGAATTGCATCATTGACCAATGCTATGTTTGTCAATCTCCAACAAATTTTACCAATTATACTTTTCCTTATGTGATGTCATTACTTACCATAAGATTAGCATATGATCTTTTTTCATTTATTTTCCTTTCTTTTTATTGGAACAAAAGAGTAAAGAAACAAAACTCAAACTACTCTTTATTATATATCTCGCACACGATTACATAGATAGATCACTAAGCAAGCACTCGAAAAGAAAGGATCGAACTAAACTTTTATTCAACTAAATCATAGGATAACTAAAGATTGAACTAAAATAGATGAAAGCAAAGATAGTAGTGGTGATACGATACTGGGGCACCTCCCCCAAGCTTGGCACAAGCCAAGGGGAGTGCCCATACCATGAACTCAAGTTTCTTGTGTTGGACAAGATGATGAAGGTGGTGGTGATGTAGCTTCACACTTCAGGCTCAGAAGGTTTTCCAATCTACGGATGATGCTCCGGAGGGCGATGATATGCTCTTGCAACAGAATATTTTCACGAGTGAGATATTTATTTTGCACATGAACCATTTCAATGACCCTGAAAGCTTCACTTTCAGTAGGGGTAAGATAATCATAGTAAGGTTGAAGGATGTCTTCTTCTTCTGCTACTGGAACAACTTTCCCCTCTGCTGGAACTTGATCTCCCGCAACTTCCTTGACCTTGTCGCCCTTGATGGTCTTCTCTGGTTCCTCTCTTTTTAGCTCTATCTTCATTAACCAAGCATCTCCTTCTACTTTGTCAGAGGAGAGAGAAGACATGATGCCTGGCTTGACAGATCTGACAGAAAACAGCAAGAAAGAAGAACAGAAGATTTCTCCGCGATACGGTGGTCAATACGTCTGGGGGTATATAAAGATTTTTATCTTGGGAAACAAGCAAACGGGAGGAAAATGGAGTCGGGAAGGTCCTCGAGGTGGGCACAACCCACGTGGGCGCGCCAGGGGGCCCTGGCGTGCCCTGGTGTCTTGTGCCCCCCTCGGGTGCCTTCCTGGTTGTTTTTTATTTTCCTAATTTTTAAAATATTCCAAAACTGACAGAAAATATTTTTGCGGATTTTTCGGAGTCCGTTTACTTACCGTATCATGTACCTCCTCTTTTTAGGGATTCTAGAGTGTTTCGAAAGGTTTCCTTTATGTGTTCCTCCGGTGTCATGGTTTGAATAATATTGCTTTCAACATTGATAGGTGTACCTGAGATATAGTGTTTAATTCTTTGCCCAGTGACCACCTTCGGGTTAGTACCTTCGGCATTATTTATTTTGATAGCTCCAGAGCGATAAACCTCCTCGATGATATATGGTCCTTCCCATTTAGAGAGGAGTTTTCCTGCAAAGAATCTGAAATGAGAGTTGTACAAAAGAACATATTCTCCAACTTTAAACTCCCGCTTTTGGATTATTTTGTCATGCCATCTTTTAACTTTTTCTTTAAATAATTTGGAATTTTCATAGGCTTGGGTTCTCCATTCATCTAGTGAGCTAATATCAAATAACCTCTTTTCACTGGCAAGTTTGAAATCATCGTTGATTTCTTTAATTGCCCAATATGCTTTATGTTCTAACTCTAGAGGCAAATGACAAGCTTTTCCATAAACCATTTTATAGGGAGACATACCCATAGGATTTTTATATGCCGTTCTGTAGGCCCAAAGTGCATCATCCAATTTCTTAGACCAATTCTTTCGGGACCTATTAATAGTTTTATGTAATATTAATTTTATTTCTCTATTGCTAAGTTCAACTTGACCACTAGATTGAGGATGATAGGGTCATGCAATTCTATGGTTAACATCATATTTAGCAAGCATTTTACGGAAAGCACCATGAATAAAGTGTGAACCACCATCAGTCATTAAATATCTAGGGACTCCAAACATCGGGAAAATAACTTCTTTAAGCATTTTAATGGAAGTGTTATGATCAGCACTACTAGTTGGAATAGCTTCTACCCACTTAGTAACGTAATCAACAGCCACCAAAATATGTGTATACCCATTAGAGGAAGGAAAAGGTCCCATATAATCAAAACCCCAAACATCAAATGGTTCAACAGCAAGTGAATAATTCATAGGCATTTCTTGACGCTTACCGATATTACCAATTCGTTGACATTCACCACAAGATAAAGAAAACTTACGGGCATCCTTGAAGAGAGTAGGCCAATAAAAACCAGATTGCAATACCTTGTGAGCAGTTCTATCTCCCGCATGATGTCCTCCGTAAGCTTCGGAGTGACATTTCCGTAGGATTTGTTCCTGTTCATGCTCAGGTACACAACATCTAATAATACTATCTACTCCTTTATAAGATGTGGGTCATCCCAAAAGTAATGTCTTAAATCATAGAAGAATTTTTTTCTTTTGTTGGTATGTGAAACTAGGTGGTATATATTTAGCAACAATATAATTAGCATAGTCAACATACCACGGAGTGTTATGAGAAACATTTATTGCAGCTAGTTGTTCATCAGGAAAGCTATCATCAATAGGTAGTGGGTCATCAAGGATATTCTCTAACCTAGATAAGTTATCAGCTACGGGGTTCTCAGCTCCTTTTCTATCAGTGATATGTAAGTCAAATTCTTGTAGCAAGAGAACCCGCCTAATGAGTCTAGGTTTAGCATCTTTCTTTTCCATAAGATATTTAATAGCAGCATGATCAGTGTGAACAGTTACTTTGGAATCAACAATGTAAGATCTAAATTTATCACAAGCAAACACAACTGCTAAAAATTCTTTTTCAGTAGTAGCATAATTTCTTTAGGCACTGTCTAGAGTTTTGCTAGCATAATGGATAACATTTAATTTCTTATCAACTCTTTGTCCTAGAACAGCACCAACAGCATAATCACTAGCATCACACATAATTTCAAAAGGCAAGTTCCAATCAGGTGGTTGAACAATAGATGCAGAAATTAAGGCTTTCTTAAGTGTTTCAAAGGCTTCTACACAATCATCATCAAAAACAAATGGAACATCCTTTTGTAAAAGATTTATAAGAGGCCTAGAAATTTTAGAGAAGTCTTTAATAAACCTCCTATAGAAACCAGCATGACCGAGAAAACTACGAATACCTTTAATATCTTTAGGACATGGCATTTTCTCAATTGCATCAACTTTAGCTTGGTCCACCTCAATACCTCGTTCAGAAATTTTATGCCCCAAAACAATACCTTCATTAACCATAAAGTGGCACTTCTCCCAATTCAAGACAAGATTAGTTTGCTCACATCTCCGCAAAACTCGATCAAGGTTGCTCAAGCAATCATCAAAAGAAGTTCCATAAACAGAAAAATCATCCATGAAAACCTCAACAATCTTTTCATAAAAATCAGAGAATATAGCAGTCATACATCTTTGAAAAGTAGCAGGTGCATTGCATAAACCAAAAGGCATACGTCTATAAGCATAAGTTCCAAAAGGGCAAGTAAAGGTGGTTTTCTCTTGATCAGGTTGTGAAATAGGTATTTGAGAAAAACCAGAATATCCATCAAGAAAGCAAAAGTGTGTGTGCTTTGATAATCTTTCTAGCATTTGATCAATAAAAGGCAAAGGGTAATGATCTTTTCTAGTTGCTTTATTTAATTTTATAAAATCAATTAGCATTCTATAGCCAGTAACAATTCTTTGTGGAATGAGTTCATTTTTATCATTAGGAACAACGGTAATGCCTCCCTTCTTAGGGACACAATGAATAGGACTTACCCATCTACTATCAGCTATGGAATAAATTATACCTGCTTCCAGAAGCTTGAATATTTCAGTTCTTACCACTTCTTTCATCTTAGGATTCATACGTCGTTGATGATCAACAATGGGTTTAGCATCAGGTTCCATATTAATCTTATGCTGACAGAGAGTGGGACTAATGCCCTTAAGATCATCAAGAGTATATCCAATAGCAGCTCGGTGCTTCTTCAGAATTTTCAATAATCTTTTTTCTTCATGTTCTGAAAGATTAGCACTAATAATAACAGGATATATCTTTTTCTCATCAAGATAAGCATATTTCAAAGTGTCAGGCAATTGTTTTAATTCAAACACGGGACCACCTTTATGTGGAGGAGGACCTCCTAGAGTTTCAATAGGCAAATTGTGTTTTAACAGAGGTCGTTGTTCGAAGAAAATCTTATCTATTTCATTTCTTTCATGCATGTGCATATCATTTTCATGGTCTAGCAAATATTGTTCTAGTGGATCTGTAGGAGGCACGACAATAGAAGCAAGACCAATTATTTCATCCTTACTAGGTAATTCTTTCTTATGAGGTTGTCTATTAAACTTGGAAAAATTAAATTCATGAGACTCATCACCAAATCTAACACTGACAGTTTGTTTATGACAATCTATAGTGGCATTGACAGTGTTCAAGAAAGGTCTACCAAAGATAATGGGACAAAAGTCATCTTGTGGGGAACCAAGAACTAGAAAATCAGTAGGGTATTTTATTTTCCCACACAAGACTTCAACATCTCTAACAATCCCAAGTGGTGTGATAGTGTCTCTATTAGCAAGTTTAATAGTGACATCTATGTCTTCTATTTCAGCGGGTGCTATGTCATTCATAATTTCTTGGTATAAGGTAAAGGGAATAGCACTCACGCTAGCACCTAAGTCACATAAACCATGATAAAAATGGTCTCCTATTTTAACTGAGACAATAGGCATGCCAACAACAGGTATATGTTTATCTTTTTCATCGGTTTTGGCAATTCTAGCAGCTTCATCACATAAGTAAATAACATGCCCATCAATATTTTCTACCAAGAGATCTTTAACCATAGCAACACTAGGTTCTACTTTAATTTGTTCAGCAAGTTTAGGTGCTCTAATATTACTTTTGCGAACCACAGTTGAAACCATAGCATGTTCCTTTATCCTAACAGGGAAAGGTGGTTTTTCAATATAAGCAGTAGGAACAACTGGGTCATCATTGTAAATAATAGTTTCATCTTTAGCTATGACCCGTTCTTTAGTCTCTTCTTTAATAGGTGGGTGATATTTGAACCACTTCTCCTTAGGGAGATCAACATGAGTAGCAAATGATTCACGGAAAGAGGCTACTATCTAAGAGTTAAGTCCATATTTAGTGCTAAACTTGTGAAAAGCATCGGTATACATAAAAGATTTAACATAATCAAATTCAAGCTTAATACCTGACTCTTTACCTTCATCGAGTTCCCAATCTTTAGAGTTGTGTTTAATTCTTTCCAAAACATCCCACCTGAATTCAATGGTCTTCTTCATAAAAGAACCAGTACAAGAAGTATCGAGTATGGATTGATCATCACGAGAAAGCCGAGCATAAAAATTCTGAATGATAATTCCTCTCGAGAGCTCATGATTGGGGCATGAATATAACATTGACTTAAGCCTCCCCCAAGCTAGAGCGATACTTTCTCCTTCACGAGGCCAAAATTTATATATATAATTCCGATCACGATGAACTAGATGCATAGGATAATTTTTTTGGTGAAATTCCAATTTCAATCGATTCCAGTTCCAAGATCCAATATCATCGCATAGCCTATACCATGCCAATGCTTTTCCCTTCAAAGATAAAGGGAAAACCTTCTTCTTAGCTTCATCTCCGGGCAAACTTGCAAGCTTAAATAGTCCACAAATTTCATCCACATATATCAAGTGCATATCAGGATGTTCGGTTCCATCTCCTGCATAAGGATTAGCTAGCAGTTGTTCTATCATACCCGAAGGAATTTCATAACCAATACTTTGAGTAGGTGTAGTAGGTTGAGGGGTAGCTAATTGTGGTTCCGGTCGAGGTGAAGATACCCCGAACAAACCCCTCAAAGGATGATTCTCCATAGTAACAAGTGACAATAAATTTCAGCACGTAGTAATAATTTTCCCTTACCAATTTCCATTTACCAAGAGCGCTTCACTCCCCGACAATGGCACCAGAAAAGAGCCTTGATGACCCACAAGTATAGGGGATCAATCGTAGTCCTTTCGATAAGTAAGAGTGTCGAACCCAACGAGAAGCAGAAGGAAATGACAAGTGGTTTTTAGCAAGGTATTTTCTGCAAGCACTGAAATAGTAAGTAACAGATAGTTTGATAGCAAGATAATTTGTAACGAGCAAGTAACAGTAATGGTAAATAATATGCAGCAAGGTAGCCCAATCCTTTTGTGGCAAAGGACAGGCCAAAACGATCTCTTATGATAAGCAAAGCGTTCTTGAGGGTACACGGGAATTTCATCATGTTGGTTTGATTCGTGTTCGCTACTTTGATAATTTGATATGTGGGTGGACCGGTGCTTAGGTTCTATTCTTACTTGAACAAACCTCCTACTTATGATTAACCCCCTCACAAGCATCCGCAACTACGAGAAAAGTATTAAGATAAAATCTAACCATAGCATTAAACTTTTGGATCCAAATCAGTCCCTTACGAAATAGCGCATAAACTAGGGTTTAAGTTTCTGTCACTCTATTAACCCATCATCTAATAACTACTCCACAATGCATTCCCTTAGGCCCAAGTATGGTGAAGTGCCATGTAGTCAACGTTCACATGACACCACTAAGGGAATCACAACATACATATCATCAAAATATCGAACACATATCAAGTTCACATGATTACTTGCAACATGACTTCTCCCGTGACCTCAAGAACAAAAGTAACTACTCACAAATAATAATCATGCTCAAGATCAGAGGGGTATTAAATAGCATAATGGATCTGAACATATAATTTTCCACCAAATAAACCATATAGTAATCAACTACAAGATGTAATCAACACTACTAGTCACCCACAAGTACCAATCTAAGGTTCCGGTACAAAGATTGAACACAAGAGATGAACTAGGGTTTGAGAGGAGATGGTTCTGTTGAAGATGTTGATGGAGATGGCCCTCCCAAAGATGGGAGAGTTGTTGGTGATGACGATGGCGATGATTTCCCCCTCCGGGAGGGAAGTTCCCCGGCGGAATCGCTCCGCTGGAGGGCAAAAGTGCTCCTGCCCAAGTTCCGCCTCGAGACGGCGGCGCTTCATCCCGAAAGTCCTCTCCTTATTTTTTCTAGGTCAAAATGACTTATATACCAGAAGAGGGGCACCGAAGGAGGGCACAACCCACCAGGGCGTGCCTGGGCTCCCTGGCGCGCCCAGGTGGGTTGTGCCCACCTGGTGAGCCCCCTCTGGTAGTTATTTGCTCCAATATTCTTCATATATTGCAAAACAATTCTCTGTAAATTTTCAGCTCATTTGGAGATGTGCAGAATAGGTAACTCTGGCGTAGCTTTTTAGGTCCAGAATTACAGCTGCCGGTATTCTTCCTCTTTGTGTAAACCTTGCATATTATGAGAGAAAAGGCATTAGAATTACTCCTAAAAGCATTATTATGCATAAAAACATTATAAATAATAGTAGGAAAACATGATGCAAAATGGACGTATCAATATTCTGCAAAGTAAAAAACAAGCAAAAAGCAGCAACTGGCACTGGGCACTATGTCAATAGGTTAGTCCCAAAAAATGATATAAAGTTGTTATAAAATGAATATAAAACATCCAAGAATGATAATATAACAGCATGGAACAAGCAAAATTATAGACACATTGGAGACATATCAGCCATGCCTGATCCCGACGCAGTATCATCCGTTGTTTCACCTGCCCGAGGTTGTCTAGTCCGCGGGCGGTAGGAACCCAAACGATCCCGCCTCCCACACCTCCGTCTGAGCCCCGGGCTCTGACGGTCACCAGCGAGGAAGAGGGAAGCAGGGGAGATCAGATCTCTATGGTGGGACTAGTCGCTGATGACCCACAAGTATAGGGGATCTATCGTAGTCCTTTCGATAAGTAAGAGTGTCAAACCCAACGAGGAGCAGAAGGAAATGACAAGCGGTGTTCAGCAAGGTATTTTCTGCAAGCACTGGAATTATCGGTAACAGATAGTTTTGTGATAAGATAATTCATAACGGGTAACAAGTAACAAGTGTAACAAAGGTGCAGCAAGGTGGCCCAATCCTTTTTGTAGCAAAGGATAAGCCTGGACGAACTCTTATATAAAGCAAAGCGCTCCCGAGGACACATGGGAAGTATTGTCAAGTTAGTTTTCATCATGCTCATATGATTCGCGTTCGTTACTTTGATAATTTGATATGTGGGTGGACCGGTGCTTGGGTATTGTCCTTAATTGGAAAAGCCTCCCACTTATGATTAACCCCTCTCGCAAGCATCTGCAACTATGAAAGAAGAATTAAGATAAATCTAACCATAGCATGAAACATGTGGATCCAAATCAGCCCCTTACGAAGCAACACATAAACTAGGGTTTAAGCTTCTGTCACTCTAGCAACCCATCATCTACTTATTAATTCCCATTGCCTTCCCCTAGGCCCAAATCATGGTGAAGTGTCATGTAGTCAACGTTCACATAACACCACTAGAGGAAAGACAACATACATCTCATCAAAATATCGAACGAATACCAAATTCACATGCTTACTTATAACAAGACTTCTATCGTGTCCTCAAGAACAAACATAACTACTCACAAAGCATGCTCATGTTCAAGATCAGAGGTACCGTGTCCTCAGGAATAAATGTAACTACTCACAAAGCATGCTCATGTTCAAGATCAAAGGGGTATTAATTATCATTAAGGATCTGAACATATGATCTTCCACCAAATAAACCAACTGGCATCAACTACAAGGAGTAATCAACACTACTAGCAACCCACAGGTACCAATCTGAGGTTTTGAGGCAAAGATTTAATATAAGAGATGAACTAGGGTTTGAGAGGAGATGGTGTTGGTGAAGATGTTGATGGAGATTTACCCTCCCTCGATGAGAGGATCGTTGGTGATGACAATGGCTTCGATTTCCCCCTCCCAGAGGGAAGTTTCCCCGGCAGAATAGCTCCGCCGGAGCCCTAGATTGCTTCTGCTCAGGTTCCGCCTCGAGACGGCGGCGCTTCGTCCTGGAATCTTCTCTATGATTTTTTTTTTCCAGATCAAAACCTTTCATATAGCAGAATATGGGCACCGGAGACCTGCCAGGGGGCCCACAAGCCCTGGGGGCGCGCCCGGGGGGTAGGGCGCGCCCCCAGGCTTGTGGCCACCTAGTGGGTCCCCTCTGGTAGTTTCTTCGCCCAATAATTTTTATATATTCCAAAATAATTCTCCGTAAATTTTCAGGACTTTTGGAGTTGTGTAGAATAGGTCTCTCAGATTTGCTCCTTTCCGGTCCAGAATTCCAACTGCCGGCATTCTCCCTCTTCATGTAAATCTTGTAAAATAAGCGAGAAAAGGCATAAGTATTGTACCATAATGTATAATAACATCCCATAACGCAATAAATATTAACATAAAAGCATAATGCAAAATGGACGTATCAACTTCCCCAAGCTTAGACCTCGCTTGTCCTCAAGCGAAAGCCGAAATCGATAATCATGACCACTTGTCTAGAGATAGAGGTGTCGATAAAATAAAATACGGACATGAGGGCAGCATGATCATCTTTAGAACAGCAACATATGTTTTCATATAATTTCTTATGCTAAAGTAACAATTCGTTCATATGGTAAAGTATGAATCAAAAACTTCATTGAAAACCAACAAACTATGATCTTGGTCATTGAAACAATTGCAATTTATCATAACATCGGAAAGAGTCAATTCAAGAGCTTTTATTTAGCAAGTTCACATACTCAACCATCATTTAATCTTTCATAATTGCTAACACTCGCGCGATACTTATGAGATCAAAGTTTCAATCGAACACATAGGAAGATAGGGGCTTATAGTTTTGCCTCCCAACCATTTACCTCAAGAGTAACGTCAACAATAATAGTTTATGAACACCTACATCTGAGTGAATATATATATATATATATATATATATATATATATATATATATATATATATATATATTTGGATCTTCCCCAACATATAGTGCTTGCCAAAAAGAAAAAGTATAAAAAGGAGAGGTGAAGATCACCATGACTCTTGTATAAAGGTAGAAGGTAAAAGTAAAAGATAGGCCCTTCGCAGAGGGAAGCAGAGGTTGTCATGCGCTTTTATAGTTGGATGCACAAAATCTTAATGCAAAGGATCGTCACTTTATATTGTCGCTTGTGATAAAGAACTTTATTATGCAGTTCGTCGCTTTTATTTCTTCCATATCATAAGTTCATATAAAGCTTATTTTCCTTACACTAAAAGATCATACATATTTAGAGAGCAATTTTTATTGCTTGCACCGATGACAACTTACTTGAAGGATCTTACTCAATCCATAGGTAGGTATGGTGGACTCTCATGGCAAAACTGGGTTAAGGGATTTTGGATGCACAAATAGTATCTCTACTTGGTGCAGAAGATTTGGCTAGCATAGGATGAGAAGCAAGCTCAACATGTTGGAGGATCCATGACAATTTAACTTCTATTCGGATGTAAGGAAACATAACCCATTATGTTGTCTTCCTTGTCCAACATCAACCTTTTAGCATATAATATTTTAATGAGTGCTCACAATCACAAAAGATGTCCAAGATAGTGTATTTATATGTGAGACCTCTCTTTCTTTATTACTTCCTATTAATTGCAACAATGACCAAAACTATGTTTGTCAACTCCCAACAAATTTTATGTGACATACTTCTTATATGTGAAGTCATCACTTCCCATAAGATTATTGTATAATCTCCTTTTTTATTTTATCTCTATTTTTTCTCAAGATCATAGCAAGAAAGCAAAGCCCTCAACTCAAAACTAATCTTTATTATATAACTCTCGGACTCGGTTACATAGAGGGAACACAAAGCAAAACTCAAAACTAGATCATACTAAAACTTTATTCTACTAAACCAAGATATAACTAAAAGGATCGAACTAAGAAAAACGATAAAGGTAAAGATGTGATGGTGATATGATACCGAGGCACCTCCCCCAAGCTTGGCACAAGCCAAGGGGAGTGCCCATACCCATGTACTCAAATCTCTTTCTTCGGAGGTGGTGATGATGGAGTTGATGATGTATCTGTCAGCTTCATTAAGGTACCCTTCAGGACTTGTAATTCTTGGAGTACACGTTGGAGCATATTTGCATTCTTCTAAATTTCCTCCAAAAGATGCTTATTTTCAGGCCACCAAGAACCTTTCCCTGCATCACTTTCACTTGGACGGGATATATCCCAATTGGAGGGTATATGTGCACGAGGAGTATTCTCCACTCCATAGTTATGAACCAAATTATGAAAGTTGTTCCGATGTAACCTGTGTAAGGGCCTCCTAGGGGGAAGCCCTTGTCGTATCTCTTGGCCTTCATGGTTGCTTGTAGTCCCTATTGCTTGATGGGGATTTGGAATAGTCGAGATGTCAGCCCGAGTACCTCTCTCCAAAGCCGGAGGCTGAACCTCAAGCGAATCTCCCTCATCCTCCTCCATCATGACTTCCTCGGCATCCTCCCTCCTGAGTTCCATCTGCATCAGCCAAGCATCATCTTCCACATTGTTGGAGGAGGAAGAAGACATGATGCCTGGCCTTGAAAACTCTGGCAAAAAACAGCTCGAAACAAGAACAGAGGATATTGCCATGGTACGGTGGTCAAAACCTTCGGGAGATTATATAATGAATTTTTACCATGCAAAACAAGTATTCTGGGAGAAAACGGAGTCCGTAGGGCACACGAGGTGGCCACAAGCCAGGGAGGCGCGCCCCCACGGCTTTTTGCCTCCTCGTGCACTTTTTGGACTACTTTTTATTTTCCTATTTTTTTTAAATATTCCAAAACGGAGTAAAATTGCTTTTGGGAAAGTTTTGGAGTCGGCTTACTTACCGTATCACATACCTATCCCTTTTCGGGGGTCTGGAGCGTTCTGGTAGGTCTCCCTTATGTACTCCTCCGGTGTTATGGTATTAATAATATTGGTTTCAACATTTATGGGAGTACCTAAGATATAATGCTTGATTTTTTGTCCGTTTACCACCTTCGGGTTATTGCTCTCGGCGTTGTTGATCTTGATGGCACCAGAACGATAAACTTCTTCGATAACGTAAGGCCCTTCCCATTTAGAGAGAAGTTTTCCTGCAAAAAATCTTAAACGAGAATTGTATAGCAAGACATGGTCACCTACATTAAATTCATGCTTTTGTATCCTTTTGTCATGCCATCTTTTGACTTTTTCTTTAAATAATTTGGCATTTTCATAGGCTTGGGTTCTCCATTCATCAAGTGAGCTAATGTCAAATAACCTCTTCTCACCAGCAAGTTTGAAATCATAGTTGAGCTCTTTAATTGCCCAATAAGCTTTATGTTCTATTTCAAGAGGTAAGTGACATGCTTTTCCATATACCATTTTATATGGAGACATACCCATAGGATTTTTATAAGCAGTTCTATAAGCCCATAATGCATCATCAAGTTTCTTAGACCAATTCTTTCTAGATCTATTAACAGTCTTTTGCAAGATCAATTTTATTTCTCTATTACTTAACTCTACTTGACCACTAGACTGAGGATGATAAGGAGATGCAATTCTATGGTTAACATCATACTTAGCAAGCCATTTACGGAAAGCACCATGAATAAAGTGTGAACCACCATCGGTCATTAAATATCTAGGGACTCCAAACCTCGGGAAAATAACTTCTTTAAGTATTTTAATGGAGGTGTTATGATCAACACTACTAGTTGGAATAGCTTCTACCCACTTAGTAACATAATCAACATCAACCAAAATATGTGTATACCCATTGGAGGAAGGAAAAGGTCCCATATAATCAAATCCCCAGACATGAAATGGTTCAATAACAAGTGAATAATTCATGGGCATTTCCTGACGTCTACTAATATTACCAATTCATTGACATTCATCACAAGACAAGAAAAACTTACGAGCATCCTTAAAAATAGTAAGCCAATAAAAACCAGATTGTAATACCTTATGTGCAGTTCTATCTCCAGCATGGTGTCCTCCGTAGGCCTCGGAGTGACACTTGTGTAGGATCTGTTCCTGTTCATGCTCAGGTACACAACGTCTAATAACACCATCTACTCCTTCTTTATAAAGGTGTGGGTCATCCCAAAAGTAATATCTTAAATCATAAAAAAAACTTTTTATTTTGTTGGTATGTGAAACTAGGTGGTATAAATTTAGCAACAATATAATTAGCATAGTCTGCATACCTTGGAGTACTACGAGAAGCATTTATAACAGCTAACTGTTCATCAGGAAAGCTATCATCAATAGGTAGTGGGTCATCAAGAATATTTTCTAACCTAGACAAGTTGTCTGCTATGGTGTTCTCAGCTTCCTTCCTATCAATAATATGTAAATCAAATTCTTGTAGTAGGAGAACCCACCTAATAAGTCTAGGTTTAGCATCTTTCTTTTCCATAAGATATTTAATAGCAGCATGATCAGTGTGAACAATTACCTTAGAATCAACAATATAAGATCTGAACTTATCACAAGCAAATACAATTGCTAAAAATTCTTTTTCAGTAGTAGCATAATTTCTTTGAGCACTGTCTAGAGTTTTACTAGCATAATGAATAACATTTAATTTCTTATCAACTCTTTGTCCTAGAACAGCACCAACAGCATAATCGCTAGCATCACACATAATTTCAAAGGGTAGGTTCCAATCAGGTGGTTGAACAATAGGTGCAGAGATTAAGGCTTTCTTAAGGATTTTAAATGCTTCTACACAATCATCATCAAAAACAAATGGAACATCTTTTTGCAAGAGATTAGTAAGAGGCCTAGAAATTTTAGAGAAGTCTTTAATAAATCTCCTATAGAAACCAACATGACCAAGGAAACTTCTTATACCTTTGATATCTTTAGGACATGGCATTTTTTCAATAGCATCAACTTTAGCTTTATCAACTTCAATACCTCTTTCGGAGATTTTACGCCCCAAGACAATACCTTCATTAACTATAAAGTGGCACTTCTCCCAATTCAAGACAAGATTAGTTTCTTCACATCTTTGCAAAACTCGGCCAAGGTTGCTTAAGCAATCATCAAAAGAAGTTCCGTATACGGAGAAATCATCAATGAAAACCTCAACAATCTTTTCACAGAAGTCAGTGAATATAGCAGTCATACATCTTTGAAAAGTAGCAGGTGCATTGCATAAACCAAAAGGCATACGTCTATAAGCAAAGGTACCAAAAGGCATGTAAAAGTAGTTTTTTCTTGATCCTCTTGTGACATAGGTATTTGAGAAAAAACAAAATAACCATCTAGAAAGCAAAAATGTGTATGTTTTGATAGTCTTTCTAGCATTTGATCAATGAAAGGTAAAGGATAATGATCTTTCCTAGTGGCTTTGTTTAATTTTCTAAAATCAATTACCATTCTATAACCTGTAACAATTCTTTGCGGAATCAATTCATTTTTTCATTAGGAACAAAAGTAATACCTCCCTTCTTAGGGACACAATGAACAGGACTTACCCGTCTACTATCAGCAATAGGATAAATTATACCTTCTTTCAGAAGCTTTAATATTTCATTTCTTACCACTTCTTTCATTTTAGGATTCAACCGTCGCTGGTGATCAATGACTGGTTTAGCATCAGGTTCCATATTGATTTTATGCTAACATAGAGTGGGACTAATGCCCTTAAGATCATCAAGAGTATATCCAATAGCGGCACGGTGCTTCCTCAGAGTTTTCAATAATTTCTTTTCTTCCTGCTCTGAAAGGTTAGCACTAATAATTACATGATATATCTTCTTCTCAAGCATATTTCAAAGTATTAGGTAATTGTTTAAGCTCAAACACAGGATCACTCTTGGGTGGTAGAGGATCTCCAAGAGTCTCAACAGGCAAATTGTGTTTCAAAACAGGCATTTGTTTAAAGAATATCTCATCTATTTCATTTCTTTCATTCATGAACATGTCATTTTCATGGTCTAGCAAATATTGTTCTAAAGGATCAGTAGGAGGCACAGCAATAGAAGCAAGACCAATAATTTCATCTTTACTAGGCAATTCTTTATCTTGGGGTTGTCTACAAAATTGGAGAAATTAAACTCATGAGACACATCCCCGAAACTTACACTAACAGTTTCTTTCTCACAATTTATTTTAGCATTAACAGTGTTCAAGAAAGGTCTACCAAATATAATGGGACAAAAATCATCTTGTGGGGAAGCAAGAACTAGAAAATTAGTAGGGTGTTTTATTTTCCCACACAAGACTTCAACATATCTAACAATCCCAATTGGTGAGATAGTATCTCTATTAGCAAGCTTAATAGTAACATCAATATCTTCTATTTCAGCAGGTGCAATATCATTCATAATTTCTTGATATAAGGTAAAGGGAATTGCACTCACACTAGCACCCAAATCACATAAGCCATGATAACAATGATCTCCTATTTTAACAGAGACAACGGGCATGCCAACAATAGGTCTATGTTTATCTTTATCATCGGGTTTAGCAATTCTAGCAGCTTCATCACAGAAATAAATAACATGCCCATCAATATTATCAACCAAGAGATCTTTAACCATAGCAATACTAGGGTCAACTTTAATTTGTTCAGGGGTGTAGGTGTTCTAGTATAGCTCTTACGGACTACAGATGAAGCTTTAGCATGTTCTTTTATCCTAACAGAAAAAGGTGGTTTCTCAATATAAGCAGTAGGAATAATTGGATCAACATTATAAGTAACGGTTTCTTCTTTAGCTTTAATGGGTTATACTATTGTTACTTCAATGGGAGGATGATATTTAAACCACTTCTCCTTAGGGAGATCAACATGAGTAGCAAATGATTCACAGAAAGAAGCTACTATCTCAGAGTCAAGCCCATATTTAGTGCCAAATTCACGAAAAGCATCGGTGTCCATAAAAGAATTAACACAATCAAACTTAAGGTTTATACTCGACTCCTTACCTTCGTCGAGCTCCCAATCTTCAGAGTTGCATTTAATTCTTTCCAAGATATCCCATTTGAATTCAATAGTCTTCTTCATAAAAGAACCAGTACAAGAAGTATCGAGCATGGATTGATCATTACGAGAAAGCCGAGCATAAAAATTCTGAATAATAATTTCTCTTGAGAGCTCATGATTGGGGCATGAATATAACATTGACTTAAGCCTCCCCCAAGCTTGAGCGATACTTTCTCCTTCACGAGGCCAAAAATTATATATATAATTCCGATCACGATGAACCAAATGCATAGGATAAAACTTCTGATGAAATTCCAATTTCAATCGGTTGTAATTCCAAGCTCCAATATCATCACATAGCCTATACCACGTCAATGCCTTTCCCTTCAAAGATAAAGGGAAGACCTTCTTCTTGACTTCATCCTCGGGCAAACCTGCAAGCTTAAATAATCCTCAAACTTCATCCACATAGATTAGATGCAAATCAGGTTGTAGTGTTCCATCTCCTACATAAGGATTAGCTAGCAGTTTCTCTACCATACCCGAAGGAATTTCATAATAAATATTTTCAGTAGGTGCAGTAGGTTGAGGAGCAACTCTTTGCTCTTCCGGTCAAGGTGAAGATACCCCAAACAAGCCCCTCAAAGGATGATTTTCCATAGTGACAAGTGACAGTAAATTTCAGCACGTAATATAAATGTTTCCTTACCAAATTCCACTTACCAAAGGCGCTTCACTCCCCGGCAACGGTGCCAGAAAAGAGTCTTGATGACCCACAAGTATAGGGGATCTATCTTAGTCCTTCCGATAAGTAAAAGTGTCGAACCCAACGAGGAGCAGAAGGAAATGACAAGCGTTGTTCAACAAGGTATTTTCTGCAAGCACTGAAATTATCTGTAACAGATAGTTTTGTGATAAGATAATTCGTAACGGGTAACAAGTAACAAGTGTAACAAAGGTGTAGAAAGGTGTCCCAATCCTTTTTGTAGCAAAGGATAAGCCTGGACGAACTCTTATATAAAGCAGAGCGCTCCCAAGGACACATGGGAATTATTGTCAAGTTAGTTTTCATCATGCTCATATGATTCGTGTTCGTTACTTTGATAATTTGATATGTGGGTAAACCGGTGCTTGGGTATTGTCCTTACTTGGAAAAGCCTCCCACTTATGATTAACCCCTCTCGCAAGCATCCGCAACTATGAAAGAAGAATTAAGATAAATCTAACCATAGCATGAAACATGTGGATCCAAATCAGCCCCTTACGAAGCAACACATAAACTAGGGTTTAAGCTTCTGTCACTCTAGCAACCCATCATCTACTTATTACTTCCCAATGCCTTCCCCTAGGCCCAAATCATGGTGAAGTGTCATGTAGTCGACGTTCACATAACACCACTAGAGGAAAGACAACATACATCTCATCAAAATATCGAATGAATACCAAATTCACATGATTACTTATAACAAGACTTCTCCCATGTCCTCAGGAACAAACGTAACTACTCACAAAGCATGCTCATGTTTAAGATCAGAGGGGTATTAATTATCATTAAGGATCTGAGCATATGATCTTCCACCAAATAAACCAACTAGCATCAACTACAAGGAGTAATCAACACTACTAGCAACCCACAGGTACCAATCTGAGGTTTTGAGACAAAGATTGAATACAAGAGATGAAATAGGGTTTGAGAGGAGATGGTGCTGGTGAAGATGTTGATGGAGATTTACCCTCCCTCGATGAGAGGATCGTTGGTGATGACGATGGTTTTGATTTCCCCCTCCCAGGGGGAAGTTTCCCCGGCAGAATAGCTCCGCCGGAGCCCTAGATTGCTTCTGCCCAGGTTCCGCCTCGAGACGGTGGCGCTTCGTCCCGAAAGCTTCTCTATGATTTTTTCCAGGTCAAAACCTTTCGTATAGTAGAAGATGGGCATCGGAGACCTGCCAGGGGGCCCACAAGCCCTAGGGGCACGACCAGGGGGTAGGGCACGCCCCCCAGGCTTGTGGCCACCTGGTGGGTCCCCTCTGGTAGTTTCTTCGCCAAATAAATTTTATATATTCCAAAATAATTCTTCGTAAATTTTCAGGACTTTTAGAGTTGTGCGGAATAGGTCTCTCAGATTTGCTCCTTTTCGGTCCAGAATTTCAGCTGTCGGCATTCTCCCTCTTCATGTAAATCTTGTAAAATAAGATAGAAAAGGCATAACTATTGTACCATAATGTATAATAACAGCCATAATGCAATAAATATTAACATAAAAGCATGATGCAAAATGGACGAATCAGTCGCCCGCCGCCGAGAGGAGAGAGAACCCTAACCAGAGGGGAAAGGGAAACATAATAATACTCCCTCCATTTACTTATACAAGGCCACTATAGAATATACATTTTGCATCTATATAAGGCCACCAACAGTAATCGAGGCAAAAATTAATGATGTTTCCTCGTACTATGAACTTGTTTAATACTTACATGCATACAGTCATAATGACACTCATTTACTTCATCCATTCAGTTTTCTTGCATGCATGCGATGCATTGACGATCCCAGTAAAGAAGAAAAAAAGTTGGGTTGCAAAACATGTATTAGGCTACTCATAATGGAGAGTATCATATACTAGTACTAGTAGAATGCCCGTGCGTTGCCACGGGCATTTAAAATATTTTGCTGAAGTTATATATAAATATAATGCATGTTAAATTTCACATGCATACAAAAGATAGCCAGTAACAATCGGTTAATAATTGAAATCCACTTCACTTGAAATGTAAGTTGATAAAGAAGTAAGTATATAGAGAGCAATGATCCAACTAATAATCTGTAATGAATTAATATCTAGTTGATGGGCTTAAGATATTATAAATATCAGAACTGTTATCTTTAGGTGCATAGTTTCATACACACAATATTTGAGCAAGTATAATAAAACTCCTTCCTCAACTCATAATCATCTTGCATAAGCAATATATATAGTTAGCACAAATATTTCACATGGAAGGTCTAAAAATGTGCAACGGAGAATATTCATCATGCAAACCAGACGAATCAAATCTTTACCGTTCCACGAGAATATAAATCAAAAACAAAAGAGCCAGACACATCCATGCAGTTGAATATAGTAGTATTATCTTGAACATAGTGATAACAAAAATAAATGCTTGTACCTTGAATCTTATGATAATGAAATATATAAATTTACCCGTCCATGCTCGTTGGAATACCAGCCAAAAATATACGTTGCCATCTAGATATATCGGAATTCCATCTGGATTGCGCTATTTTGAGTGTGTCATTGAATTCACTCCAATTTTTTTTGTAATTTCACTAAATGTCTCAAAGTTTTAAACTCTGGCAACTATGTTGTATGAAGAGTCCAAACTATATACAAGGCGGACCTTCTGCGGATTGTGGTGTCCATCGAAAGGTCTTTGTGAGGGTCCTCGCCCTAGATCCGGTGGCTGTCTTCAATGCAGAGTTGCAAATTACAGGCGATGACTTGACGCAGAGGATGGCTGTGCACCGACAGCGGCTGTACATCACATGTACCTGCTGAGATCGTGGAGAAGTTGTGGGCAACACATAAGTGACGTCGATGGCGATGCTATTCGAGCACCCAGTCTCGAGCTCTGGGGTGGAAGCCTTGGTCTGACTTGTATATCAGTTATACTTAGCAATGCAGAGGTTTTTACGTCATTACCTTGTTGAAGTCATTGTTCGGCTTGGGCTGGTTCTTCAGGGTGAAAACCTAAATTCTCGCCTTCGATGGTTCGATCTGGTGTCTTCTTCTTTTGCAACCTCTTCTTCTCGACTTCTCGGTTCTGCCCAGAAACTTGATCATCTTTTCAGTTGCATAACAAGACGCTTTAGCTAAAAAAAACTCCATCTGGACAAACTATAAAGGGCATCTGGTCAAAGCATCAAAACAATATGTAGAGGCCCAAAATCTTGGTTGCCTTGCCAGTGCGCACTCACAATGTAATGTTTAGCATACATAATTGATCCTAGCAGTCCCATGAGTGTACAGAAGGTTGTTTAGCTACCATCAGCATCAGTGCACCGATGAATGATGAGATTGTAGCATCTATATTCATGTAAGATTCATTACTTGGTGATGTTCCATGAGAGAGACATGAACCCCACAAGAAGTTGAAAACTATCACCATAAGTATGGTTCCAACTAAAAACCAGATGGCAATATAAGGGTTATTAATTAATTATAAAGATATAGACATTGATCAGTAGCCGAACAGTCATAAATTTTGTTTAAAGAATATTCAGCAAAGTCGACAATGCATATAATACCCACATCTTAATTGTCAATAAAAAACAAGGACGTAAGAAACTCCTTGTGACGCCCCCGGCTCAATCGTGCACTAATCATACACGCAAATGCACACGATCAAGCCTAAGGACTCACGGGAAGATATCACAACACAACTCTAAAACATAAATAAAGTCATACAAGCTTTATATTACAAGCCAGGGGCCTCGAGGGCTCGAATACATAAGCTTGCGTACAAGCGTCAGCGGAAGCATCAGATATCTGAGTACAGATATAAAAGAAAACACAGATAGGCCCTTAGAAGGCGGGGCAAAAGAGAACACTACGATCGAAAGGCGCAGGCCTCCTGCCTGGGACCCTCCGATCCTACTCCTGGTCGTCAGCCAACTCATAGTAGTATCCACCCTCGAGGTGGTAGTAGTAACGATCGTCGGCGGGGGCAGCTGTCCCAGGGGCTCCATCATCTGGTCGCATCAAACGGATATGGGGGAAAAAGAAAGCAAAGCAACCGTGAGTACTCATCCGAAGTACTCAGCAAGCAAGGATCTACACTACACATGCAACATTATCAAAGGTAGGCTGTATATGTGGACTGGGCTGCAGAAATGCCAGAATAGAGAGGAGGCCTAGTCCTATCGAAGACTAGCATCTTCAGCAGTCTTACAGCAATAGAAGAGAGTAGATCAGCACAGTATAAAGTAGTAGTATCGATAAGTCTCAACCTCACCCAGAGATCCTTTCTCGACTCCCTGCGAGAAAGCAATCCCAGAGCCATACAGTCATCAACCTCGTCCTAAGATCCCTTCTCGACTCCCTGCGAGAAGCAATCCCAGAGCCATAGTATCCAATTCTAGTTGTTCGATCGGGATACAACTCCGAGTGTCCGTTACCGAGGATCCGGCTATGCATAGATTAGTTCTTCCCTGCAGGGGTGCACCAACTTACCCACCGCGCTCGCTTAACTCCGGCCGGACACACTTTTCCGGGTCATGCCCGGCCTCGGCCAAACGACACACCGCAACCCTACCTAGAGCTCAGCAGAGAGGTCCCCGCCGGTCTACAACCTAAGCGCTCAGGGGTCTTGGGCAATCGCCCTGTGCACTCCGGGTCGTTGTGTACAGGGTGGATACCAGCACCGCCTCGGATGATCGGTACGATCCGACCATACCACAATGCTGAACTAGACGTCTGACAGAACTTTCGGCTGATGCCACGATGCCGAGTGCCCATAACTTTTCCCGCGTGATGGTTAGTGCTATCGGGCCAGAGGCTCACTCAGATCAAATATCGAAATCATAGTGTGTTGGTAGTGTGGTAACAAGCAGAGACTCACGATCGATGTGACCCCGTCACCCCATCTCGAGGACTTGCGGCAAGGGCCAAGAATGCTCGGCCACACCTCGTATTCATCACTCGGGCACCATCCAGGTCAACCCGTCTCGCAAAAGACTGTCGGGAACTCAGGTCCACCTCTACTAGGCGGTACCGCCTGTCCCTCCAGTCCTGCAGTAAAGTAACTCCCTCGGGTCCCCCTCGGGGCCGACCCGTTTCTAACAGGGTGCAGGGGTAAAGTCACAGTAACTGTGTGTCCATAACATCGGGGGAATTCGAGGTATCACCCTCGTTGGATTCCTACTCGATGTGTCTGTCAAGTTGAACTTAGGAGGAATCACCCTCGATGGGTTCACACTTGATGTGTTGCACGACAGCGTCGTTATCGGAAGTGGTGAAGGAGGAATCACCCTCGATGACCACGACCGAATAGCTACTCTACAGAGTTAACATCAGAAGTGCTACACGAGGTATCACCCTCGGCACTCGATAGTAACGCTGCAGTGTCGTTACAACTAAGGGGGTGATGTGCGGTGCCGGGCCTGGTCTTCGATCCCGTTGATCGGGTCTTCTGATACTCCAGCGGGGCAATCGGGACAAGTGGGGTCACTGATAGGTCTCTACCCAGCCTATACTAAGCAGTTTAGGATAAGCAGGTAAGATATCAATAGCAAGTTACAATAAACAGGCTATGCATCGGAATAGGATAAATAGTAGCAGTAGCAATTCTAATGCAAGCATGAGAAAATAGAATGGGCGATATCGGGATGATCAAAGGGGGGGCTTGCCTGGTTGCTCCGGCAAGAAGGAGGGGTCGCCAACAATGTCGTCGGGCTCCTGAGCTGCGTCGGTCTCGGGAACTGCGTCGGTCTCGGGGTCTACCTAGAGAGAAGAGGGGGAGGAAACAGATAAATACTCGGCAAACGTATGTAACACAGAGTAGGCTACGCTAACGTGCAGTGCAGGGTTGCCTAAAGACATGTCTAAATCATATTAGTTACTTTAGGATTTAAGTTGGAATTATTAACCGGAGTAGAAGCATTATTCATCTACCGGAAACAGGCTAAAAGTTGTGGGTTCACCTCCGTAGAGGGCCCCGACACGGAAACGGATAGCACGGTTGGATTCGTCTCGTCGTTCTGAGCAACTTTCATGTACAAAGTTTTTCGATCTGAGCTACGGATTATTTTATATGAATTTCTAAAGTTTTATTGATTTTCTGGAATTTATTGGAATTAATTTAAATTCGAAATTAAATTGGAAAACGCTACAGGTACCCAGCTCTGTGTACACAGAGTGTACACAGTGGCTGACCAATGGGCCAGGCTGACCAAGTCAACCGCCCAGTCAGCAGTGGCTGACGTGTGGGCCCTCTGCTGAGTCAACAGGGCACAGTCAGCAGACCTTATCTGTTTGAATAGTAAAAGTGGGCCCCACATGTCAGTTTATTTAAATATCTAACAGTTTTCATTTGGGTTAATTAATCAGTGTGGGGCCCGGCTGTAAGTGGGGTTAGGGGTTTGGGTTAATGGCTAATTAGCCGGCTAATCACCTGGGCCCACCTGTCAGTGGCCCAGGGCGGTTTAAACCGCGGCGGCGCGGCGGCGGTGGCACTTCGGCGAGGCAGAATGCCGCGGAGAGGGTCGAATCTCGCCCACAGGCGACCAAATCGCACGCCGCGACCACCGACAGAACAAGGAGGCTTGCGCGCGTCAAACGGTGGCAGCGACGTGGGCTGCAGCGGTCGGGAGCGGCGTCGGCGATGGACAAGGGCAGCTGCGGCGTTCGGGAACACGGCGGGGATGGGGTTAGGGGCACGGCGAGGCTAGCCAAAAGGCTCGTCGGACTCCTACGAGCCCCAAGAACGCATCGGTGCACTCGGGCGCGAGCTTGGCCGGGCGTGGCCGCGTTGGCGAAGCGACAGGCGGTGGCCGGAGTACGGCTGCGTCGGCGGGCGGCTAGAGAATGCTAGAGGGGGAATGGACGGGCGCCAACGACGCAGTGGCTCACCGTGGGAACGTAGGGACTAGGCCACGGGCTCGGGGAGGTCTGGTGACGGAGATCGGCGACGGCGAGGCGGCAGTGGCCGACGGAGGAAATCGGTGCGGGCGACGGCCGTGGTGCTCCCCGGCTCAAGCCGAAAGGCGGAGGGAACGTGGGCGAGGACGCTGCTCCTCCTGGTCAAGTCGAGGCGGTGCGGGGTAGCCGGTGGCCGCGAGCTTCACGGTTCAACGGCCACGGCGGCGCTCGGGTTCGGGGGGGGAAGAATAAGGGGACGAGGCAGGGAGAGGGAGTGGGGAGGGAGGCGCCAGGGGTGGTCGCGGGGCTGCCCTTATCCCTCCCAGAGGCGCTGCGGGTGGCTAGCTGAGGAGAGGGGGGGCCTGGCGTGCGCCGGCGCGGTGCGGGCGACAGCGCGACGAGGTGAGCAGGGCGAGGGAGAGGACAGGCGGGGTGGGCTGGGCCGGCGCTGTGCACTCAAGGCCCAGGCACAGTGGGCCTTTTCTTTTTCTTCTTTTATTTTCTGTTTCTGTTTTCTTTTGTTTTCTGTTTTTCTAAAATGTGTGGCCCCAAACACTATTTTGTAAATTAGGTAACTTGTTCCAATAAATACAGTGCATTAGTTAGTACTGCTAAAAATTGGTTTGGAGGAAAATGGAGTTCACACAAATTTTGTATTGAATAAAATGGATTAAACCTTGCTGTTTTGGTACTATTAGAGCCACTAAATTAATTTATTCATTGTTGGTTACAATTTTAGAATTGTCTCTGGATTATTTACAATATTATGAACATTTTAGTTTTTGGACTTGAACAACTTTTATTTTCACTTTCAGTTTGGAATTTCCATTTGAATTTGAATTTGAAAAGATATAAGAACCAAATGATGTTCAAGCACTGTTGATCATGATGATATGGCATTATCAAAAGGGGGATTACTGTGGCTAACCACTGGGGGTGTTACAAATCTCCTCCACTAATAAGAATTCTCGTCCCGAGAATTAAGAGGAAGACTGAAAGAGAGCGGGGTATCCTTGGAAGTTGTTTCGAAGAAACGTCCGGAGAATCTCGACCGACTGGAATGTTTCCGATCCCCTCAAGCGGAGAAGCGTTCAACGCATTCAAGGTGTATATTTTGGAGTTACCTGGGCACGGTAATTTACTAGCCCGTATGACTAACGGAGTATGCATTTCCTCATAATGTAGGTCATGTATGAATGCAAAATTTTCAGAGATGAATGAATGTGATGCTGCTGAATTAAATAAAACAGAAGCAGGTACTAAGTTAACGAGAAGGGTACCCATTTTGGTGGCAGGTTGATCCTGGACTTGTTTAATATCAATGTTGTAAGCATGCCCACGACCATATGTTTTTCGCTTCTGTGTTGAGCCCGAAGATGAGCCAACATCACGATAGCGCTTCTGCGACTCCTTATGCTTCATTTGAGCAGTCTCAAGCAGAATAGCCTTGTTCACAATATTAGTAAAGTCGGTGAAGTCTTGAGCAGCAAGTGCAAGCTTGATGTCTGGGTGAAGTCCATTACGGAACTTCTCTTGTCTACGGGCATCTGTGGCGATGTCTTCTTCAGCATAGCGGGATAGATCAAGGAATTCCCGCTGATAAGCTTCGACAGTCTTATTGCCCTGAGCGAGGTTGCGGAACTAAGTTTTCATCCGGTCCATGATTCCTTGAGGAATATATCGGGCACGGAAAGCAGCCTGGAACTCAGGTCAAGTAACGGCTGTTCCAGCAGGCAGTGTACGTTTGTGGGTGTCCCACCATTGAGCAGTGGGACCCTTTAAGAAAAAGGACGCGAAGGCGACAAAGTTGGCAGGGAGACATTTGCAGACTCCATCTCATGAGTGATATCGCGAATCCAGTCATCAGCATCCAGTGGTTTCTCAGAGTTGCGGAACTGAGTTGGGTTAAGACGCATAAATTCTGGCAGAGTTATTGAAGGAGGGTTCTGGTTGTTCAGATGCGGGAACTGAGCCATAATCCCAGTCATGAACTGGCGGTTGAGCTCGAATTGTTGCATCATAGCTGCCATATAATCTGGCGGTGGTGGGCATTCAGGGGCACGACCACGACCACCTGGTCTAACCATCCTGCTAAGTTTCAACAGGGGTAGTTCAGTAAAAGTAGTTGCCGGTGTTTAGCGACAAGCATGATGTAACACGACAATAATTAAGTAGTGTACTAGATACTTAACAGTAGTCAATTAAGACATACAAATCCATACACAGAGTCGGGTACATGCGAATAGCATAATGACGCAAATTCAAAAGCTAGATATGGTAGGCGGCGCGCAGGCACGCGGTAAGGAGGTACACCACGAGATATAGCAAAGGCTACATCAATGTCGGGAAGATCCACTGAAATGGGGTTGTTGCACGTGCGGACGACGAGTGTTCGTCGCGGAAGGATCCTGTGCTCCATGTGCACTCTGATGCAGAACCCGGTCTCGAGCTGAAAGAAGAGGTCCACGTGGAGGTGCGTGACCTCCAACAGCAGGCCAATCAATACCAGCATACATCTGAGTCCTGCTCGGGTAAAGGATGTACTCTGGATGTATCCCTGCATGAACAGCTGGTAGCAACTGTGTCATAGCATCGTAGAGGCGTGCTCGAGTGGCAACCAACTCGACGGCAAGAGCTTGAACAATGCAATCCAGAGCCTGAGTGCACTGAATCAGAACATGCGGGTAGTATCGACGACGCTCGTACGGGGCACAGATAGCTGTGTAGTATCCAGTAGTATCTCCAGTAGGGGCATACGGAATGTATCGGAACTCAAAGGCATCCAAGCTATCGCTGAACTCTCCTCGGAGACGTGCGACAGCAGAGTAGGCGGCATCATGTACTGCCATCTCAATCGTCACGCCGATACCGTGGAAAAGGTGCAGCTCAGTGTCTGAGTCATCGCGCTGATCATAGATTCGAACATCAGCATGGTACTGCTCCTGGTTGAACTCGCGGTAATCCTCATAGACCATGTACTCGGGGTACCAGCGGTAACCCAGCCTGGTCAGGAGGGCGATCCGGACAGCTGGAAAACCAGGGGCACCACGAGCCCAAGTGCGAAGCACAAGCTGCGTCGTAGGGCGTGGTGGAAACAAATGATCCATCCGAAACAAAGGAAATTCAGGGTTGTCAAAAGACAATGAGAAGTATAATACAACTCGGAGAGAAAAGTTAAACAAAACAATGGAAAGGAAATTGATTATCAGACTAATCAGATCAATGGTAAGGAATTAAGCACAGATATCCAGCTCTCCGGGTAGACGAGATTTACGAGATCCTAAGTGTCGGCGTTAGTAAAATTCATTTAACCCGAGTAGAAGAGAGATCAGAGTTCCGGAGTAAAGACGAGGAATAAAAGATCCTAATACCACCCAATTGGCGACATGGGCCCGTAAGCCACACAGCCAAATTAGTAAAACAGTTTTGGACCACTAGACCCAACTTCGGCCAAGGAGTTGGAAAGGGGGGGTTCCTACAGGCAGTCGGCTCTGATACCAACTTGTGACGCCCCCGGCTCAATCGTGCACTAATCATACACGAAAATGCACACGATCAAGCCTAAGAACTCTTGGGAAGATATCACAACACAACTCTAAAACATAAATAAAGTCATACAAGCTTTATCTTACAAGCCAGGGGCCTCGAGGGCTCGAATACATAAGCTTGCGTACAAGCGTCAGTGGAAGCATCAGATATCTGAGTACAGACATAAAAGAAAACACAGATAGGCCCTTAGAAGGCGGGGCAAAAGAGAACACTACGATCGAAAGGCGCAGGCCTCCTGCCTGGGACCCTCCGATCCTACTCCTGGTCGTCAGCCAACTCGTAGTAGTATCCACCCTCAAGGTGGTAGTAGTAACGATCGTCGGCGGGGGCAGCTGTCCCAGGGGCTCCATCATCTGGTTGCATCAAACGGATATGGGGGAAAAAGAAAGCAAAGCAACCGTGAGTACTCATCCGAAGTACTCAGCAAGCAAGGATCTACACTACATATGCAACATTATCAAAGGTAGGCTGTATATGTGGACTGGGCTGCAGAAATGCCAGAATAGAGAGGAGGCCTAGTCCTATCGAAGACTAGCATCTTTAGCAGTCTTGCAGCAATAGAAGAGAGTAGATCAGCACAGTATAAAGTAGTAGTATTGATAAGTCTCAACCTCACCAAGAGATCCTTTCTCGACTCCCTGCGAGAAAGCAATCCCAGAGCCATACAGTCATCAACCTCGTCCTGAGATCCCTTCTCTACTCCCTGCGAGAAGCAATCCCAGAGCCATAGTATCCAATTCTAGTTGTATCGATCGGGATACAACTCTGAGTGTCCGTTACCGAGGATCCGGCTATGCATAGATTAGTTCTTCCCTGGAGGGGTGCACCAACTTACCCACCATGCTCGCTTAACTCCGGCCGGACACACTTTTCCGGGTCATGCCCGGCCTCGGCCAAACGACACACCGCAACCCTACCTAGAGCTCAGCAGAGAGGTCCCCGCCGGTCTACAACCTAAGCGCTCAGGGGTCTTGGGCCATCGCCCTGTGCACTCCGGGTCGTTGTGTGCAGGGTGGATACCAGCACCGCCTTGGATGGTTGGTACGATCCGACCGTCCCACAATGCTGAACTGGACGTCTGACAGAACTTTCGGCTGATGCCACGATGCGGAGTGCCCATAACTTTTCCCGCGTGATGGTTAGTGCTATCGGGCCAGATGCCCACTCAGATCAAATATCCAAATCGTAGTGTGTTGGTAGTGCGGTAACGAGCAGAGACTCACGATCGATGTGACCTCGTCGCCCCGTCTCGGGGACTTGCGGCAAGGGCCAAGAATGCCCGACCACGCCTCGTATTCATCACTCTAGCACCATCCAGGTCAACCCGTCTCGCAAAAGACTGTCAGGAACTCAGGTCCACCTCTACTGGGCGGTACCGCCTGTCCCTCCAGTCCTGCAGTAAAGTAACTCCCTCGGGTCCCCCTCGGGGCCAACCCATTTCTAACAGGGTGCAGGGGTAAAGTCACAGTAACCGTGTGTCCATAACATCAGGGGAATCCGAGGTATCACCCTCGTTGGATTCCTACTCGATGTATCTGTTAAGGTGAACTTAGGAGGAATCACCCTCGATGGGTTCACACTTGATGTGTTGCACGACTGCATCGTTATCGGAAGTGGTGAAGGAGGAATCACCCTCGATGACCACGACCGAATAGCTACTCTACAGAGTTAACATCAGAAGTGCTACACGAGGTATCACCCTCGGCACTCTATAGTAACGCTGCAGTGTCGTTACAACTAAGGGGGTGATGTGCGGTGCCGGGGCCTGGTCTTCGATCCCGTTGATCGGGTCTTCTGATAATCCAGTGGGGCAATCGGGACAAGTGGGGTCACTGATAGGTCTCTACCCAGCCTATACTAAGCAGTTTAGGATAAGCAGGTAAGGTATCAATAGCAGGTTACAATAAACAGGCTATGCATCAGAATAGGATAAACAGTAGCAGTAGCAATTCTAATGCAAGCATGAGAAAATAGGATGGGTGATATCGGGATGATCAAAGGGGGGGCTTGCCTGGTTGCTCTGGCAAGAAGGAGGGGTCGCCAACAATGTCGTCGGGCTCCTGAGCTGCGTTGGTCTTGGGAACTGCGTCGGTGTCGGGGTCTACCGAGAGAGAAGAGGGGTAGGAAATAGATAAATACTCGGCAAACATATGTAACACAGAGCAGGCTACGCTAACATGTAGTGCAGGGTTGCCTAAAGACATGTCTAAATCATATTAGTTACTTTAGGATTTAAGTTGGAATTATTAACCGGAGTAGAAGCACTATTCATCTACCAGAAACAGGCTAAAAGTTGCGGGTTCACCTCCGTAGAGGGTCCCGACACGGAAACGGATAGCACGGTTGGATTTGTCTCGTCGTTCTGAGCAACTTTCATGTACCAAGTTTTTCGATCTGAGCTACGGATTATTTTATATGAATTTCTAAAGTTTTATTGATTTTCTGGAATTTATTGGAATTAATTTAAATTCGAAATTAAATTGGAAAACGCTACGGGTACACAGCTCTGTGTACATAGAGTGTACACAGTGGCTGACCAGTGGACCAGGCTGACCAAGTCAACCGCCCAGTCAGCAGTGGCTGACGTGTGGGCCCTCTGCTGAGTCAGCAGGGCACAGTCAGTAGACCTTATCCGTTTGAATAGTAAACGTGGGCCCCACATGTCAGTTTATTTAAATATCTAACAGTTTTCATTTGGGTTAATTAATCAGTGTGGGGCCCGGCTGTAAGTGGGGTTAGGGGTTTGGGTTAATGGCTAATTAGTCGGCTAATCACCTGGGCCCAGCTGTCAATGGCCCAGGGCGGTTTAAACCGCGGAGGCGCGCCGGCGGTGGCACTCCGGCGAGGCAGAATGCCGCGGCGAGGGTCGGATCTCGCCCATAGGCGACCAAATCGCACGCCGCGACCACCGACGGAACGAGGAGGCTTGCGCGCGTCGAACGGTGGCAGCGGCGTGGGCTGCAGCGGTCGGGAGCGGCGTCGGCGATGGACAAGGGCGGCGACGGCGTTCGGGAACACGGCGGGGATGGGGTTAGGGGCACGGCGAGGTGAGCCAAAAGGCTCGTCGGACTCCTGCGAGCCCCAAGAATGCATCGGTGCACTCGGGCGCGAGCTTGGCCGGGCGTGGCCTCGTCGGCGAAGCGACAGACGGCGACCAGAGTACGGTTGCGTCGGCGGGCGACTAGAGAACGCTAGAGAGGGAATGGACGGGCGCCAACGACGCAGTGGCTCACCGCGGGAACGTAGGGACTAGGCAACGGGCTCGGGGAGGTCCGGTGATGGAGATCGACGACGGCGAGACGGCGGTGGCCGACGGAGGAAATCGGCGCGGGCGACGGCCGTGGTGGTCCCCGGCTCGATCTGAAAGGCGGAGGGAACGTGGGCGAGGACGCTGCTCCTCCTGGTCAAGTCGAGGCGGTGCAGGGTAGCCGGTGGCCGCGAGCTTCACGGTTCAACGGCCACGGCGGCGCTCGGGTTCAGGGGAGGGGGGGAAGAAGAAGGGGACGAGGCAGGGAGAGGGAGTGGGGAGGGAGGCGCCAGGGGGGTCGCGGGGCTGCCCTTATCCCTCCCAGAGGCGCTGCGGGTGGCTAGCAGAGGAGGAGGGCCTGGCGCGCGCCGGCGCTATGCGGGCGACAGCGCGACGAGGTGAGCAGGGCGAGGGAGAGGACAGGCGGGGTGGGCTAGGTCGGCGCTGTGCACTCGAGGCCCAGGCGCAGTGGGCCTTTTCTTTTTCTTATTTTATTTTCTATTTCTGTTTTCTTTTGTTTTCTGTTTTTCTAAAATGTGTGGCCCCAAACACTGTTTTGTAAATTAGGTAACTTGTTCCAATAAATACAGTGCATTAGTTAGTACTGCTAAAAATTGGTTTGGAGGAAAATGGAGTTCACACAAATTTTGTATTGAATAAAATGGATTAAACCTTGCTGTTTTGGTACTGTTAGAGCCACTAAATTAATTTATTCATTGTTGGTTACAATTTTAGAATTGTCTCTGGATTATTTACAATATTATGAACATTTTAGTTTCTGGACTTGAACAACTTTTATTTTCACTTTTAGTTTGGAATTTCCATTTGAATTTGAATTTGAAAAGATATATGATCCAAATGATGTTCAAGCACTGTTGATCATGATGACATGGCATTATCAAAAGGGGGATTACTGTGGCTAACCACTGGGGGTGTTACACTCCTATAGATGTTGATAAAACTACAATATAGTTTAGTCAAAATTGTATTATATCACTTTCTTCCCATTCCTTACTGAGAAAGAATTAGTACAAACTATAATAAAGTTAAAAATGAAGTTTTCATGTGTCCAGAAGAAACAACTAAGACCAACGGAACCTTCTGATTCATGACATATTGTTAGTGCATCCCTAATTGATTTCAACCTTGGTGCCTCTTCATATATTCTAGTAGCCTAGAAAAAGTAATCTACAACAATCTACTCTCACCGTAACCGCCAGCAACTCGGGAGTCAAAAGAGTTTACATACACTTGCTACGATGCCTGTAATTTAGAGAATTAATACACAAAGTAGATGGTTTCTGTTTGTACAACACTTGTGTGCATGTTTCCCCATGCTTGCAAGTCGCATTTGCTTACCCAGTAGAAGTGGTAGTATTTGCAGTGCAATAGAACTAACCTGATACGGCTTATTTGAGGGGACAACAACAGCAACCAAGGCAGCGGCAGCGTCCAGGAGGAAGTCCTCGACGTGTGACCTGGGAAGCGTCTTGGTCATTGCTCACGCTCGCCGAGACACACTGCCATCACCGTTGTCGTAGTCTTTGTTGATGGGACTGGGGCTAGTCCCTCTCTACTTCCCACTTGATTCTATCATGGAACCACATTTACCTGATTGCCTGTGTGTTGCAAGGGGGGTCTAAATATTTAGGGGTTAAATAATACAACAACAGAATCCCACATAGTACTTCTATAGAGAACTTCAAAAACCCAACTATCTCTATCATGCAGGGAAAGTATCAAACATACATATCTTCAGAATCCCCATACACATCAAGCAGCATTATCTCCCTTTTCTTACTATTATTAAATCAATCTTATTTCCTCCTCCTCCAACCAAACTTGCCATGCCTATATTGTTCGAGCAAAGGGAACATTGTACTATGCAGAGGAGAAGATTAACACTCCATATTGAGAGAACAAATCAAGTTTAGTATAGGTGGTACCAGTGGCATGTTTGAGATCATGTCGTCGCTGCTGAATCTTGTACTATGTCATCTAGCGGAACACGTAATCCTTTGCCTCGTATATCTTTCCCTTGATGGATGGAGCTGAACACAACCTGAACTCTGCTCTCCTTTCCTGGTAATCTTTTGACTTTAACAAACTTGATGAGTACATGGTATTCATACTACTACTACTGTACAACATATAGTTAATATTTTACAGTATGAAAAGAAATTAAGTCGAGAACTTAAAGAATGCTACAAAAATATCTATTCCAAAGCAATGTTCTTAACTTCTGGACAAAGCTCTTAACCCAGATGTAGATTTTAATGGTGCAATTTTCATGCACAATCCTTCATATGTTTGCAAGAAAAAAATATCAATGAGCTTCTAGCTTCCGCACAATTGGATATATACCAGAATCTAGCCTTTTGTAGCCAACCAAAGCTAGAAAACAAAGAGTAGATGGTGGGAAATAGAGTCTGTCCACTTGCTCTGTAACATTAGCAGCCATGATACGCCAGTTTTCTGCTCAACTATTTGAAGTATAAACCACTTTTACTACTGAGTGCCAACTCGAGAAAAAATATACCATATGTCATCTTACTACGTAGCAGTAAGCATTAATTAAGAAGCAATATCTCATATTTGAAGGAAATATGCCCTAGAGGCAATAATAAAGTTGTTATTTTATATTTCCTTATTCATGATAAAGGTTTATTATTCATGCTAGAATTGTATTGATCGGAAACCTAAATACATGTGTGAATACATAAACAAACACCGTGTCCCTAGTGAGCCTCTACTTGACTAGCTCATTGATCAAAGATGGTTATGGTTTCCTAACCATGGACATGAGTTGTCATTTGATAATGGGATCACATCATTAGGAGAATGATGTGATGGACAAGACCCATCCGTTAGCTTAGCATAATGATCGTTCAGTTTTATTGCTATTGCTTTCTTCATGTCAAATTCATATGCCTTCGACTATGAGATTATGCAACTCCCGGATACCGGAGGAATGCCTTGTGTGCTATCAAACATCACAATGTAACTGGGTGATTATAAAGATGCTCTACAGGTATCTCCGAAGGTGTTTTGTTGAGTTGGCATAGATCGAGATTAGGATTTGTCACTCCGTGTATCGGAGAGGTATCTCTGGGCCCTCTCGGTAATACACATCATAATAAGCCTTGCAAGCAAAGTGACTAAGGAGTTACTTACGAGATGATGTATTATGGAACGAGTAAAGAGACTTGCTGGTAACAAGAGGAACTAGGTATGAAGATACCAATGATCGAATCTCGGGCAAGTAACATACCGACAGACAAAGGGAATTACGTATGTTGTCATAAGGTTCGACCGATAAAGATCTTCGTAGAATATGTAGGAACCAATATGGGCATCCAGGTTCCGCTATTGGTTATTGACCGGAGAGGTTTCTCGGTCATGTCTACATAGTTCTCGAACCCATAGGGTCCGCACGCTTAATGTTCGTTGACGATATAATGTTATATGAGTTATATGATTTGGTGACAGGATGTTGTTCGGAGTCCCGGATGAGATCACGGACATGACGAGGATCTCCGGAATGGTCCAGAGGTAAAGATTGATATATAGGACGATGATATTCGGACACCGGAAGAGTTTTGGAGTGCGCCGGGTAGTCATGGGATCGCCGGAAGGGGTTCCGGACACCCCCGAGAGGTCTATGGGCCTAATGGGCCAAGGGGAGAGACACACCAGCCCACAAGGGGGCTGGCGCACCCCTCTCCCTGGCTGCCGACCCTAGGGAAGGAAAGGGAGGAGGGCTAGCCCCTCCTTCCTTCCCCTCCTCATGGGAGAAAGGAAAGGGGGGGGCGCCAATATGGGCATCCAAGTTCCGCCATTAGTTATTGACCGGAGATGTGTCTCGGTCATGTCTACATAGTTCTCGAACCCGTAGGGTCCGCACGCTTAACGTTCGATGACGATATAGTATTATATGAGTTATTTGATTTGGTGACCGAATGTTGTTCGGAGTCCCGGATGAGATCACGGACATGACGAGTGTAACACCCCGATAATCATGCTACAGTAAACTCCTGCTAATGACTGCCTAGTCATCACAATTATCTTGTTAATCGTCACTTTGTTCCAAATCAAACTCAAACTCAAATTCAAATGGCATGTCAAATTATTTTCTTCAAAAATTAAAAGACAAAAATGTTCGTTGGGGTGCAAATATTCGCTAACTAATTGTCATGTAGAAACGAACATCATTTGACTCACCGTTTAATTCCGGGGAAAATATAAAGTGGTCCAACAGCTACCAAAATAGCCAATTCAAAATAAATAAATGTTTATGTATTTCCAATTAACTTGAAACTTTGTGGGCCTCTCCAAAATATTGTGCTTGATTTATGTGACAAGTTGGGTAATCAATAAAATTCATTTGGTATTAATTTAAAATACAAAACATTGAAGGAGATACAAAGCAGAAATAAAAAGAGAAAAGGCCCACAAACCCCCCTGTCCCTGGGACTAGCCAGCCCAACACCCCCCGTTTCTCCTTCCTACTGCTCACAGGGGCGTGCTGGTCGCGCGCCCGGCGTCCGTGTCCGCGGATGGCCACGTGCCGGCCATCCGCCGCATCCCCGGCGTCTACTAGCTCGGCGTCGACCCCTCTGCGAAACCCTAGCTCCCCCAATCCCCCCCCCTCCCGTCTCGATCTCTCCTCCCACACTCGAGGCCGAACCACACATCACCATGGATCCGTCGATCCCGCGGCCATCATGCTCCCCGGCGCTTGGGGGGATGTCCATGAGCTTCACCGCCGTCGTCTCCTTCGCCTACGTGCATCGAATCGAGCGGGGAGGCCCAGTACGCTCACCACCACGTCGTCTTCCTCACCTTCGGCCGCCGCACTGCATCACCGTCATCCCGCGCTCCGGCCTCCCCGACCCCATCACGAGCTCGCCATCCACCTCCTCTCGGTGAGCCGTCGCCCCATCCCTTCTCCTCTGCTCGCGATGCAGTAGGCCGCCACACCGCCCGCATCGGCCGCACCCTGTAACCCCGTGCTCGTCGCGCCCGCGCTCATGTCGAGCACGCACTCACCGCCCCCAGCCGCCCCCTGGGATCCCCGCCAGTGCCTGCGTCCTCCTACGGCGTCTAGACCTCTGACGCGTGCCTGCCTGCGTCTGCCGGAGCTCCCCTATCGCCACCGCCGTCCCGCTGCTGCCGCCCGCAGCTGCGTGCTGTGTTGCGGCCTACTGCTGCCCCCCCCCCCCCCCCGTTCCCCTGCGCGCTCTCCTGGCTCGCGCCCGCTGGCGTGCGCCCGTCCTGCTCGCTTGCCCCACTTCTGCCCGACCGCACATAGCCGCTCCTCGCGCTGCTGCCTGTTGCCGTCGCTGCTCGATGTGCTTTTGCTGCCGCCGCCGGTCGCAGCTCGCCCCGGCCTACCTCGGCGCTACCCCGCCGCCCGGCCGCGCGCCCGCCAGGGCCTCTCCTGCCTAGGGCCGCGTCCTGCTCCCCCTCCCCGGCGCATCTTATCATTTTGAGTCTGTTGATTCAATATGTTGCGAATGCTCGCATTCCTCAGTAGAATCCTAGAATTCATCCTTCCGGCTCAGTGTCAGTTTGAACATGAGCTGGTTCTCGGCCAGTCAAGTTGTCATCGATGGTACCCTAAGCCTACTCAATTTATCCATCCTTGATCAGAGCGTTTGCTCCTGATCCCTTGAATTAAAATCAAAATTCCTTTATTATTTAAACGTCAAATTATTCAGATGTTCTATAAACCGATGCATTTGCATTCTTTCTTCCTCTGATTGAGTACCGATACTCACATCAGCTGCGTTGTGGATCACCATATCCACTGTTGGATTATTATCCGACAATGTCCTTCATATTTAATCACCTTGTGAGTTCTTTCTCCGACAAATAATGCCTTTGCTAAATTGTATCCTCTCCTTGTGTCAACCATGCTCTGATTTTGAGCTGGTGGCAATTACCCACGAAGCTTGTGGTATGTGTTTCTAAGATGCCTGGTGGGTTGAACCTAAGCCTTCCTTAATCTGTGTGAACCCGAAAAGTTTTCATGGGTCATACGCCCCTGGTAATTCACCAGGTAGGTTTTCACACTAAAATCATATCTATAAGAGTAATGAACGAAAGGTTATGCATTGAAGAAGTGGGAGTCGACCTTGAACTTTGTGTTCCTGCCCTTGGAGACGATGTAGATCTTATCGTTAAAGCTTCTCTTAAATTAAGTATTCCCCTGGTATAAGTTCATCTTATATCTGGGATCTGGTATATTTTTGCGATCGTGGTTCCGGCCATATTGATCTTCTTTGATTCCATTTCTTGGACAACTTAAAATACTTGTCTTCTGCAGATCATTTCATCTGTCCAATCTCTACTCTGATTTA
The DNA here is from genome assembly GCA_011799875.1 of Thinopyrum elongatum. Taxonomy (NCBI): domain Eukaryota; kingdom Viridiplantae; phylum Streptophyta; class Magnoliopsida; order Poales; family Poaceae; genus Thinopyrum; species Thinopyrum elongatum. The sequence goes on from CM022298.1 coordinate 388,568,297, forward strand.
CCTTCCGGTATTGCCCCTAGTACTTGTTACTGGGAAGTTTAATACCCCATCACATCATTCCTAGCCTGATTGGCTATATCGATATCGTGCTAAATTTTAATTGTGCTACCTGGTCCTTATTCCCGGAGCACAACTTCGGACGACGAGCTAAGCTTACGTCGATCTTCTTCATCTTATCATTTCACCTCGAACAACAAGCTTGATTTAGAGCTTGCGTCGTGTCCATGGTTCCCTTGAAAAATCATATAAATTAATCCGTAGCTAGGATGGAAAACTTTGTACATGAAAGTTGCTCAGAACGACGAGACGAACCCGAATACGCTACCCACATACCCGTCGGATATCTCTAACTATCCGGACATGGAACCGTCCCCCTCCGGTCATCTGACTGACAAATGTCCGGAACCGGGAAAACATTCCCGGATGGATTCCCCCTTCCTCGGTAACTTGCAACCGTACGTCAGAACACCCCTAGCTCTGCGTATTGTCATGTCATGCTCTTGTTTGCTTTATATTTATTGTTTCTTCCTCCCCTTCTCTCTCGGTAGACCTCGACACCGACGTCGTCCCCGAGACCGACGCAGCTCAGGAGCCCGACGCCACCGTTGACGACCTTGCCCTTGCCGCCGAGCAACCAGGCAAGCACCCCCCCTTTGAGCATACCGATATCGCCTATTCTTTCTCTCTCATGCTTGCATTAGAATTGCTGCTACTACTGCTTTACCTATTCTGATGCATAGCCTGTTTATTGTAACCTGCATTTCAAACCTTACCTGCTTATCCTAAACTGCTTAGCATAGGCTGGGTAGAGACCTATCAGTGACCCCACTTGTCCCGATTGCCCCGCTGGATCATCAGAAGACTCGACGACCAGGCCCCAGCACCGCACATCACCCCCTTAGTTGTAACGACACTGCAGCGTTACTATCGAGTGCCGAGGGTGATACCTCATGTAGCACTTCTGATGTTAACTATGTAGAGTAGCTATTCGGTCATGGTCATCGAGGGTGATTCCTCCTTCACCACTTCCGATAACGACGCTGTCGTGCAACACATCAAGTGTGAACCCATCGAGGGTGATTCCTCCTAAGTTCACCTTGACAGTTACATCGATTAGGAATCCAACGAGGGTGATACCTCAGATTCCCCTGATGTTATGGACACACGGATAGTTGGGCCTTACACTGTTACTTGGAAAGGCGGGTCGACCCTGAGGGGTACCCGTGTGTGATGTGAAGATGGGTTGCCTGGATGGTGCCCGAGTGATGAATACGAGGCGTGGCCGGGCATTCTTAGCCCTTGCGCAAGTCCTCGAGACGGGGCGACGGGGTCACATCTTTCGTGAGTTTCTGCTCGTTGCCGCACTACCAACACACTATGATTTGGATATTTGATCTGAGTGGGCCTCTGGCCCGATAGCACTAACCATCACGCGGGAAAAGTTATGGGCACTCCGCATCGTGGCATCAGCCGAAAGTTCTGTCAGACGTCCAGTTCAGCATTGTGGCACGGTCGGATCATACCGACCATCCGAGGCGGTGCTGGTATCCACCCTGCACATAATGACCCGGAGTGCACAGGGCGATGGCCCAAGACCCCTGAGCGCTTAGGTTGTAGACCGGTGGGGACCTCTCTGCTGAGCTCTAGGTAGGGTTGAGGTGTGTCGTTTGGCCGAGGCCGGGCATGACCCGAAAAAGTGTGTTCGGCCGGAGTTAAGCGAGTGTGGTGGGTAAGTTGGTGCACCCCTGCAGGGAAGAACTAATCTATGCATAGCCGGATCCTCGGTAACGGACACTCGGAGTTGTATCCCGATCGATACAACTAGAATTGGATATTATGGCTCTGGGATTGCTTCTCGCAGGGAGTCGAGAAGGGATCTCCGGACGAGGTTGATAACTGTATGGCTCTGGGATTGCTTTCTCGTAGGGAGTCGAGAAAGGATCTCTGGGTGAGGTTGATATCATTACTGCTACATTATATTGTACTGTTCTACTCTCTTCTATTGCTGCAAGACCGCTGAAGATGCTAGTCTTCGATAGGACTAGGCCTCCTCTCTATTCTGGCATTTCTGCAGCCCAGTCCACATATACAGCCTTCCTTTGATAATGTTGCATATGTAGTGTAGATCCTTGCTTGCTGAGTACTTCGGATGAGTACTCACGGTTGCTTTGCTTTCTTTTTCCCCCATAGCCTTTTGATGCAACCAGATGACGGAGCCCCGGATACAGCTGCCCCCGCCGACGATCGCTACTACTACCCCAGGGGTGGATACTACTACGAGTTGGCTGACGACCAGGAGTAGGATCAAAGGGTCCCAGGCAGGAGGCCTGCGCCTTTCGATCGTAGCTTTTGTTTTGCCCCGCCTTTCTAGAGGCTTATCTGTTTCTGTTTCATATCTGTACTCAGATATCTGATGCTTCCGCTGACGCTTGTATGCAAGCTTATGTATTTGAGCCCTCGAGGCCCCTGGCTTGTAATATAAAGATTGTATGACTTTATTTATGTTTTAGAGTTGTGTTGTGATATCTTCCCGTGAGTCCTTAGGCTTGATCGTGTGCATTTGCGTGTATGATTAGTGCACGATTAGGCCGGGGGCGTCACAAGTTGGTATCAGAGCCGACTGCCTGTAGGAAGCCCCCTTCCAATTCCTTGGTCAAAGTTGAGTCTAGACATCGAAAAGCTAATTTACTAACTTAGCTGTGTGGCTTACGGGCCCACGTCGCCATTGGGTGGTATTAGGATCTTTTATTCCTCATCTATACTCTGGGATTCTAATCTCTCTTCTATTCGGGTTAAATGATTTTTGCTAATTCTAACTCTAGGTTCCCGTAACTACTTCCTACCCGAGAGTCCCTTCATTCCAGATGATCGACTACTTCACCAGAAGATTTTGAAGATACTCTTTGATGATTCCCGAGACTCTTGTGCCCTCTGCCCTTCCAATTCCCTACTATCGATATATCCATACGGATAACGACATACACTTGTCATTCATACACTTACTCCGAGTTGCTCTTGTTATTACCAGATACATCGAATCGTTCTTCGACTTTTAAGAATCCCTTGTGCCACTGTCGTGTAGTTCCTTGCCGCAGAAATACCCCTACGGATAATTCCTCGCACTTATCAAGTATCCATTCATCCCCAGTTGATTCATGTATTTCACAAAGGTTTTCGGAATACCATTCGATTTTTCAAAAATCCTCAGCAACCTGTTGCTCTTGAAATTCTTGCTTACTTGCATTGTGGTTAATCCCATAAGTCTAGTAATCTTATTGGCATCCTTTGTCATTATCATTTTGAGTCTGTTGATTCAATATGTTGCGAATGCTCGCATTCCTCAGTAGAATCCTAGAATTCATCCTTTCGGCTCAGTGTCAGTTTGAACATGAGCTGGTTCTTGGCCAGTCAAGTTGTCATCGATGGTACCCTAAGCCTACTCAATTTATCCATCCTTGATCAGAGCGTTTGCTCCTGATCCCTTGAATTAAAATCAAAATTCCTTTATTATTTAAACGTCAAATTATTCAGATGTTCTATAAACCGATGCATTTGCATTCTTTCTTCCTCTGATTGAGTACCGATACTCACATCAGCTGCGTTGTGGATCACCATATCCACTGTTGGATTATTATCCGACAATGTCCTTCATATTTAATCACCTTGTGAGTTCTTTCTCCGACAAATAATGCCTTTGCTAAATTGTATCCTCTCCTTGTGTCAACCATGCTCTGATTTTGAGCTGGTGGCAATTACCCACGAAGCTTGTGGTATGTGTTTCTAAGATGCCCGGTGGGTTGAACCTAAGCCTTCCTTAATCTGTGTGAACCCGAAAAGTTTTCATGGGTCATACGCCCCTGGTAATTCACCAGGTAGGTTTTCACACTAAAATCATATCTATAAGAGTAATGAACGAAAGGTTATGCATTGAAGAAGTGGGAGTCGACCTTGAACTTTGTGTTCCTGCCCTTGGAGACGATGTAGATCTTATCGTTAAAGCTTCTCTTAAATTAAGTATTCCCCTGGTATAAGTTCATCTTATATCTGGGATCTGGTATATTTTTGCGATCGTGGTTCCGGCCATATTGATCTTCTTTGATTCCATTTCTTGGACAACTTAAAATACTTGTCTTCTGCAGATCATTTCATCTGTCCAATCTCTACTCTGATTTACCTTCCGGTATTGCCCCTAGTACTTGTTACTGGGAAGTTTAATACCCCATCACATCATTCCTAGCCTGATTGGCTATATCGATATCGTGCTAAATTTTAATTGTGCTACCTGGTCCTTATTCCCGGAGCACAACTTCGGACGACGAGCTAAGCTTACGTCGATCTTCTTCATCTTATCATTTCACCTCGAACAACAAGCTTGATTTAGAGCTTGATTTAGAGCTTGATTTAGAGCTTTGGGATTCCTTTTGCTTGATGCCGTCGCTGACCGATTACAACTTCATAAAATCTTTCGACAAATGTGTTGTGATCATCATCAACATTCTGATCTCTTCCAGGATATCAATCGAATTCATGATGAGGAATACCACCCTTGTCTCTCGATGATTCCTGTTGTCATCGACAACTTTCTTGCACTCCCCCAACACAAACATGATCATATAATGTCGATGGATTGCCGCGGAACCCATCGGCCACATCCTCACCTTTTCCTGATAAAATTGCATGAGGTGTTCTAGGAGTTCCTGATGGATCCTTTGTATTCCCAAGATCCGACCTTTACCTGATGACCATGTCTATGCTATCTCGAAGCATGTCTGTGGTACTCCGATTTTCAATAAGGACATTTGAAGCATAATACTAAAATTTCGTTATCAATTATCCAAACACCGTCGTATGGGTAATATCATGATCCTTCCCTCACACACTTTACCTAAATGCTTTTGAACTTGCTGTCTAATCATGTATATCATGCTCCGCTTCCCCTTGGGAAGGATATACCCCCAATTCTTGTGTGTAAACACATTTTCCTTTCCATTTGTCTGCTTATTCTCTCAGATAATCTATATGGTCTAAGCAGAGATAATTCCCTGTTTATGAAAACACCTTGGTTTACAACTCTGTCAATGAGACCCTGTTACTACTGTTGATGATATTCCGGTAACCATCGATGGATGAGAACTTTGCCTTATTGGTCTGCCTCGTCCAACGAGCAGGAAAATGGTTCTCTTCGTCCCTCGCCCTTGGTACCGATGTTGTCGCCGACAGAACTGACAGATGTCCTCTGATATACCTTGTTGTCGTGACCGTTAAGATGTCACTGTTCTCTCTACTTTTGATCGACCCTCATCATAGTTTCACAGGATCGAAACCTGACTCTCCTGTATATCCTTGATTCCGAAGTATCATATGCTCTTGGCTTTGTGTGTTAACATGAGCCACCCTCCGAGAGGTGATCTATTCCCGATGCTCTGAACCCCCTTCTCACACTTTGTTCAGGTATCGATCGCTTGTCCATTCGCTGGAAACTTCCTATTGTACCTTCATACTTTGCCCTCGATGTTTTCTTAAGTTTCGGCTCGAGAGATACTTCCTCTCGCATTCCCTGAGTTATCTGCCAGATAATCGATCTTGCAAAGGTCAGTTCTCCTGAAGTTACCCTCTACTTCCCAACTTAAATCTCGGGACGAGATTTCTTGTAGTGGAGGAGATTTGTAACACCCCGATAATCATGCTACAGTAAACTCCTGCTAATGACTGCCAAGTCATCACAATTATCTTGTTAATCATCACTTTGTTCCAAATCAAACTCAAACTCAAATTCAAATGGCATGTCAAATTATTTTCTTCAAAAATTAAAAGACAAAAATGTTCGTTGGGGTGCAAATATTCGCTAACTAATTGTCATGTAGAAACGAACATCATTTGACTCACCGTTTAATTCTGGGGAAAATATAAAGTGGTCCAACAGCTACCAAAATAGCCAATTCAAAATAAATAAATGTTTATGTATTTCCAATTAACTTGAAACTTTGTGGGCCTCTCCAAAATATTGTGCTTGACTTATGTGACAAGTTGGGTAATCAATAAAATTCATTTGGTATTAATTTAAAATACAAAACATTGAAGGAGATACAAAGCAGAAATAAAAAGAGAAAAGGCCCACAAACCCCCTGTCCCTGGGACTAGCCCAGCCCAACACCCCCCGTTTCTCCTTCCTACTGCTCACAGGGGCGTGCTGGTCGCGTGCCCGGCATCCGTGGCCGCGGATGGCCACGTGCCGGCCATCCGCCGCATCCCCGGCGTCTACTAGCTCGGCGTCGACCCCTCTGCGAAACCCTAGCTCCCCCAATTCCCCCCCCCCCGGTCTCGATCTTTCCTCCCACGCTCGAGGCCGAACAACACATCACCATGGATCCGTCGATCCCGCGGCCATCGTGCTCCCCGGCGCTTGGGGGGATGTCCATGAGCTTGACCGCCGCCGTCTCCTTCGCCTACGTGCATCGACTCGAGCGGGGAGGCCCAGTACGCTCGCCACCGCGTCGTCTTCCTCACCTTCGGCCGCCGCACTGCATCACCGTCGTCCCGCGCTCCGGCCTCCCTGGCCCCATCACGATCTCGCCATCCACCTCCTCTCGGTGAGCCGTCCCCCATCCCTTCTCCTCTGCTCGCGATGTAGTAGGCCGCCACACCGCCCGCGTCGGCCGCACCCCGTAACCCCCTGCTCGTCGCGCCCGCGCTCGCGTCGAGCGCGCACTCACTGCGCCCAGCCGCCCCCTGGGATCCCCGCCAGCGCCTGCGTCCTCCTACGGCGTCTAGACCTCTGACGCGCGCCTGCCTGCGTCTGTCGGAGCTCCCCTATCGCCACCGCCTTCCCGCTGCTGCCGCCAGCAGCTGTGTGCTGCGTTGCGGCCTACTGCTGCCGCCCCCCTCCCCCGTTCCCCTGCGCGCTCGCCTGGCTCGCGCCTGCTGGCGCGCGCCCGTCCCGCTCGCTTGCCCCACTTCTGCCTGACCGCACATAGCCGCTCCTCGCGCTGCTGCCTGTTGCCGCCGCTGCTCGCTGTGCTTTTGCTGCCGCCGCCGGTCGCAGCTCGCCCCGACCTACCTCGGCGCTGCCCCGCCGCCCGGCCGCGCGCCCGCCAGGGCCTCTCCTGCCCGGGGCCGCATCCTGCTCCCCCTCCTCGGCGCTCTGCACGTTGGCCGACGGCGCTCCTCTGGAGCGGCCGCGCATGCCTTGCCCAGCCGTGGCCGACTCGGCCACTGCCCACTGCTCCTCCTGTACTACTCCTACCAGCTACTGTAGCCATAGTTAGCTTTTCTAATCCTACATTGACTAACCCTCTAGACAGCCCCTAAACTCCGGCAAAACAATTGTTAATAAGACTAAAAAAAATGGGAAGGTAGTACACTTGACAAAGTTCAAACAGTTCCATTGGACCAAATTCAAAACGTATAAGTATTAAATGCAATGAAAATGACAAAAGTCTATGCTTTGTTAACAGAAAAGACCGAAAACAGAGTTATTTTGGTTGCTACTTTAGAGCCAAAAATAAATAAGTTACAGGGATCTAACAGAGATGCAATTAATATCATCTTGTAGATCACAGAAAATTGATCAAGATTGATATAAGTCACTACTCCATAGGATGAGTAGAACACTAGCTATAGCGTTTGGAAAACAGCTAAATGATGTTAAAAAAATGAGGGATTCTCAGCCAAATTTCAGTAAATCCTGAAAATGCTAAAATCTTTGAAAAATCATATAAATTAATCCGTAGCTCGGATGGAAAAACTTTGTACATGAAAGTTGCTCAGAACGATGAGACGAACCCGAATACGCTACCCACATACCCGTCGGATATCTCTAACTATCCGAACATGGAACCGTGCCCCTCCGGTCATCTGACTGACAAATGTCCGGAACCGGAAAAACATTCCCGGATGGATTCCCCCTTCCTCGGTAACTTGCAACCGTACGTCAGAACACCCCTAGCTCTGCGTATTGTCATGTCATGCTCTTGTTTGCTTTATATTTACTGTTTCTTCCCCCCTCTTCTCTCTCGGTAGACCCCGACACCGACGTCGTCCCCGAGACCGACGCAGCTCAGGAGCCCGACGCCACCGTTGACGACCTTGCCCTTGCCGCCGACCAACCAGGCAAGCACCCCCCCTTGAGCATACCGATATCGCCTATTCTTTCTCTCTCATGCTTGCATTAGAATTGCTGGTACTACTACTTTACCTATTCTGATGCATAGCCTGTTTATTGTAACCTGCATTTGAAACCTTACCTGCTTATCCTAAACTGCTTAGCATAGGCTGGGTAGAGACCTATCAGTGACCCCACTTGTCCCGATTGCCCCGCTGGATCATCAGAAGACTCGACGACCAGGCCCCAGCACCGCACATCACCCCCTTAGTTGTAACGACACTGCAGCGTTACTATTGAGTGCCGAGGGTGATACCTCATGTAGCACTTCTGATGTTAACTCTCTAGAGTAGCTATTCGGTCGTGGTCATCGAGGGTGATTCCTCCTTCACCACTTCCGATAACGACGCTGTCGTGCAACACATCAAGTGTGAACCCATCGAGGGTGATTCCTCCTAAGTTCACCTTGACGGTTACATCGATTAGGAATCCAACGAGGGTGATACCTTAGATTCCCCTGATGTTATGGACACACGGATACTTGGGCTTCACACTGTTACTTGGAAAGGCGGGTCGACCCTGAGGGGTACCCGCGTGTGATGTGAAGACGGGTTGCCTGGACGGTGCCCGAGTGATGAATACGAGGCATGGCCGGGCATTCTTAACCCTTGCCACAAGTCCTTGAGACAGGGCGACGGGGTCACATCTTTCATGAGTCTCTGCTCGTTGCCGCACTACCAACACACTACGATTTGGATATTTGATCTGAGTGGGCCTCTGGCCCAATAGCACTAACCATCACACGGGAAAAGTTATGGGCACTCCGCATCGTGGCATCAGCCGAAAGTTTTGTCAGACGTCCAGTTTAGCATTGTGGCACGGTCGGATCGTACCGACCATCCGAGGCGGTGCTGGTATCCACCCTGCACACAACGACCCGGAGTGCACAGGGCGATGGCCCAAGACCCCTGAGCGCTTAGGTTGTAGACCGGCGGGGACCTCTCTGCTGAGCTCTAGGTAGGGTTGCGGTGTGTCGTTTGGCCGAGGTCGGGCATGACCCGGAAAAGTGTGTCCGGCCGGAGTTAAGCGAGTGTGGTGGGTAAGTTGGTGCACCCCTGCAGGGAAGAACTAATCTATGCATAGCCGGATCCTCGGTAACGGACACTAGGAGTTGTATCCCGATCGATACAACTAGAATTGGATACTATGGCTCTGGGATTATTTCTCGCAGGGAGTCGAGAAGGGATCTCCGGATGAGGTTGATAACTGTATGGCTCTGGGATTGCTTTCTCGCAGGGAGTTGAGAAAGGATCTCTGGGTGAGGTTGATATCATTACTGCTACATTATATTGTAATGTTCTACTCTCTTCTATTGCTGCAAGACCATTGAAGATGCTAGTCTTCGATAGGACTAGGCCTCCTCTCTATTCTGGCATTTCTGCAGCCCAGTCCACATATACAGCCTTCCTTTGATAATGTTGCATATGTAGTGTAGATCCTTGCTTGCTGAGTACTTCGGATGAGTACTCACGGTTGCTTTGCTTTCTTTTTCCCCCATAGCCTTTTGATGCAACCAGATGACGGAGCCCCGGATATAGCTGCCCCCGCCGATGATCGCTACTACTACCCCAAGGGTGGATACTACTACGAGTTGGCTAACGACCAGGAGTAGGATCGGAGGGTCCCAGGCAGGAGGCCTGCACCTTTCGATCGTAGCTTTTGTTTTGCCCCGCCTTTCTAGAGGCTTATCTGTTTCTGTTTCATATTTGTACTCAGATATCTGATGCTTCCGCTGACGCTTGTATGCAAGCTTATGTATTCGAGCCCTCGAGGCCCCTGGCTTGTAATATAAAGCTTGTATGACTTTATTTATGTTTTAGAGTTGTGTTGTGATATCTTCCCGTGAGTCCTTAGGCTTGATCGTGTGCATTTGCGTGTATGATTAGTGCACGATTAGGCCGGGGGTGTCACAACGAGGAGTCTCAAAATGGTCGAGAGGTAAAGATTGATATATAGGACGATGGTATTCAGACACCGAAAGTGTTTCGGGGGGTACCGGGTACTTATCGGGTCACCGGAAGGGGTTCCGGGCACCCCCGGCAAAAGATATGGGCCTTATGGGCCAAGAGGAGAAACGCACCAGTCACAAGGGGCTGGTGCGCCCCCCATATGGGCCGGCCAAAGGAGGAGAAGGAAATGGGAGAAGGGAAAGGAAAGTGTGGATTAGGATTCCTACTTCCTTCCCCCTCCCCCTCTCTTTCCTTCCCCCTCGGTTAAATATGGCAGGGGGCGCCACTTGGGAGGACCCCAAGTAGGATTCGGCCTACTTGGGGTGCCCTCCTGGCTGCTCCCCTCTCCCCCCCACCTATATATGAGGAGGGGAGGTGCCTAGCACACACCAGACAAATTGCCTAGCCGTGTGCGGCGCCCCCCTCCACCGTTTACACCCCCCGTCATATTTTCGTAGTACTTAGGCGAAGCCCTGCGGAGATCACTTCACCATCACCGTCACCACGCCGTCATGCTGACGGAACTCATCTACTACCTCGACGTCTTGCTAGATCAAGAAGCCGAGGGACGTCACCGAGCTGAACGTGTGCAGAACGCGGAGGTGCCATGCGTTCGGTACTTGATCGGTTGAAGCGCGAAGAAGTTCGACTACATCAACCGCGTTGTGAAACGCTTCTGCTTACGGTCTACGAGGGTACGTAGACACACTCTCCCCCTTGTTGCTATGCATCTCCATGGATAGATCATTGCGTGTGCGTAGATTTTTTTTTGTTTTCCATGCAACGTTTCCCAACAATATTGTGTACATATCAATCATGAAAGTTGACTCATGTTATTCTTCCTGGGGGCATCCAGCCTAGTTGATAGCAAGAACTCTTCATGAACTCTTCTCCTTGTTGGTCGCGTTTCCGCACATCACCTACGACATAGTCATAACCTGCACGGGCGAGTGCCAAAAACCCAAAGTTGAAGATCAAATTAAATTAATCGCCAAATAGCAACTTGGAACTTATGAAGAAGCACAAAATGCTAGAGTCGAGAAATACATGCAGATTAATTCTACTAAAGTTTTAAGATATTGAAATCTTTATGGTTTGATAACATGTGAATACAAATTTAAAAAATTGTGGCAAGTCATACAAGAGACAAATAAATTAGTCCAACAACGGATCCTCTATGTTCAGAGAGAGGGACGTTGTGTCGACAATCACAGCTACATGGAGGATTTCAATGTAACACCCCGGTAGTTAAGCTACAGTAACCTCCCCTCTAATGATGCCAAGTCATCACCATTTTGCTAAGCCAATTGTCACTTGATTAAAATCAAAGTCAAATTCAAATTTAAAATACAAGTCAAATTATTATTTCTTCAAATGGTAAATTAAAATTGTTCATTATGTTGGAAATATTCACTACCTAATTATCTTGCATTAACAAACAATTTTGGATATGTTTAAAATGCCCCTGGGAATTATAACAGTGGACCAACAGGCACTTAGTTAAAAATTTCAATTTCAAAAAAATAGATAAACAATCCCAAGTGCTTTGAAACCTTTTGTACAACCCCAGGGTGTTTCCCTGTAATTGTGTGACAAGTCTCATACTAAACAAAAATCAATTGCTATCGAAACTAAATAGGAAACAATAGCAGCTTTTGTTACAGACTTGTAAAATAGGAAAATGGCACTATGCACTTAGGCCTAGCAATGCACAGAACTTGGCCCAGCTGGCCACTGCACTAGGCCGGCCCAGCTCCCCTGGCTATAACCCCCGGGTCCAGCCCCAAACCCTAACCTATCCCCATTCCCCTCGATCCGCCGTCACCCACAGGAGCGCTCGCACGCACACATGAATCTCCATGGGAGAAAAGCTCCTCACCCCGATCCCCACGGCCGCCGGCGACCGCCTCGGGCCTCCGCGCCCTTGGTCCTCTCCTTCGACTCTCGCTCGGCTCCAGCACTGCGCACGCGACCCCTCACGCGAGTTCGTCCCCGCGCCCAAGCGCCTTCCATGGTCGCCGCTCCCGTCGCCAACATCGTCGGCCGTCCCACTTCCACTCCACCGCGCCGCCACTCCCGGCCTCCCCGAGCACCCCCATCGAACTCCCATGTGAGCCCCTCGTCGGCTCCCCCTCCCCCCCCCCCTTTATTTCGGCGCCATAGGCCGCTGTCGTCGCTACGCTCGGAGCCACCGGAGCCCGCACTCACCGCCCCGTAGCCGCGTGGACGCCGCGCCCACTACTGCGCCTCTCTGCTCTGGCCGTGGCCTGGTCGCGCCCCTGTGCCTCGCCGCACACGGACCTGCGTGCTCGGGCCGCATCTCGCCTACGTGTGCCCGCCATTGCCTCCTCTATCTGCTGCTCTGCCGCTGTGCTCCCGCCTCCCTGCTTGTGCTGCTGCTTGGCCGCCTCCCGTGCCAACCGCCCGCCGACTGCGCCGGCGCTCGTCGCCGCAGCCGCTCGGCCAGCCGCTTCCACCTCCCCTACTTCACCCCGCTGCAGCCGCCATCTGTCGGCTACGCGTGTCTGCGCGCTCGCAGCCGCCTGCTACTCGCGGCCAAGCCTTCGCACGTCCAATGACTTAATTAATTCTGTTTAGATTAACCTAATCACTAGTTAAACTAATTAACTCTGTTTAGTTAGTCTTAGTCAATAACAGTGGGACCCACGCGTCAGTTTGACCCAGTCAACGGTCAATGTTGACCGCTGACGTCATACTGACATCATGCTGATGCAGTAAACATATTTTTGAATTAAATTAATTTTGTTAATTTAAAAAATGATTAAAACTTTAGAAAATCATATAAAATAATCCGTAACTCCGATGAAAATAATTTATATACGAAAGTTGCTCAAAACGACGATACGAATCTGAATACGCCCTCCGTATTCCTGTCAGATGCCCCTAGCTAGATGAACATGAAACTTTTAGACCGATTTCAATAAATGAATAGTGCTCAACTTTAATTAAATAAATCCGAATAAATTCCTAAATTAACTAAGTCATTTAGTTAGGCAGTAGAACACCTCTGCATATCATTTAGGCATGTCATACATATTGTTTGCATTTTTGCCGTGAATTTATTGTTTCTCTCCCCCTCCTTCTCTCTCGATAGACGCCGAGACCGACGCCGTTGCAGCTGGGTACGACTACGCTCCAGACGAGCAGCCCGTTGACGACCCCTCCTTCTTGCCAGAGCAACCAGGCAAGCCCCCCCCCCCCCCTTGAGCATCCAGATATCGCCCATTCCATTTCTCCTGCTTGCATTAGATTTTGCTACTGTTAATGTTTGCTCCTATTCTGATGCATAGCCTGCTTTTGTAACCTATTTATTGTTACCTTACCTGCCTATGTTAAACTGCTTAGTATAGGTTGGTAGTGAACCATCAGTGACCCCCACCACCTTACCCTTGTTGCCCCTGCTTGATCATCGATGACTCGATCAATGTGATCGTCGACCAGAGACCGACACATCACCTCACCCCCTTAGTTGTACGACTCTGCATAGTTACTATCGAGTGCCGAGGGTGATACCTCGTAACGCACTCCTGATGAAAACTCTGCAGTGTAGCTGTTTGGTCGTGGTCATCGAGGGTGATTCCTCCTTCTCCACTTCCGATACGACTCTGTCATGCAACCCCTCAGTGTGAACCTCGAGGGTGATGCCTCATACGTTCACCCTGATGATTTCATCGAGTGGAATCCACCGAGGGTGATTCCTCGTGGTTTCCCCCTTTATGTTATGACCACACGGTTACTTTGACCTTTGTTACAGGCGGGTCGACCCTGATGGGTACCCGCAGCGGATCTATGATGTCCGGTGTGCCGGAAGGGCACTCGAGTGTGATATTGTGGCGGAGCTTCAGAAACTCTGATTGTCTCCGCGTGTTAATAAAGGAGCCTAATTGGATTTGGGTATTTGATCTGAGTGGGTCGACGTGCCCTATACGCACTACCACCACGCGGGATTATGGTTTATGGGGCCCTCTACGTCGTACGTTCCTCCCGAAAGCTCTTCAGACGTCACGGTTCACCGTGCGGGCTGATTGTTGGGAATGGGCTAGATACTTCACTGACGAGTTCAGTGTCGCGCCTGCACCCCGGCCAGTCTCGCAACGCGCGGGTGCCCAGGGCGATGGCCCAAGACCTCTGGGTGCATAGGTTAGTCCGACGTGTTGACCTCACTGTTGAGCCTAGGTAGGGCGCTGCTTCGTGTTGATCTCCCGAGGCCGGGCATTACCCAGCAAGTGTGTCCAGCCAGAGGTGATCGAGCGTGTTGGGTAACAGTAGTGCACCCCTACAGGGAAGAAAACATCTATCGATAGCCGGTCCTACGATAAAGGACGCTCAGTTTGGTATCCCGATCTATTACTTGAACTGGATACTTGTTACTTAATTGAAGCTTCGGGATTGCTTTCTTGCAGGGAGTCGAGGAAGGATCTCTAAGCTGTACTTCAACATGTTTGCTTAATAAAATGCTATTCTACTCTCTTCTATTGCTGCAAGATGGTGGCTCGTGAAGATGTTAGTCTTCGATAGGACTAGGCCTCCTCTCTATTCTGGCATTTCTGCAGCCCAGTCCACATATACAGCCTTTCCCCTTTGATAATGTTGCATATGTAGTGTAGATCCTTGCTTGCTGAGTACTTCGGATGAGTACTCATGGTTGCTTTATTACTTCTTTTTCCCCATATCCCACTTTGATGACACATCAGACGATGGAGCCCCGGAGCCAGATGACACTGCAGGAGCTTACTACCAGATGGGTCCAGATGGCACGTACTACTGGATCGAGCCAGCCGACCAGGAGTAGGATCGAAGGCTCCCAGGCAGGAGGCCTACGCCTTTCAATCTAGAGTCGTTGTTTGTGCTAGCCTTCTTAAGGCAAACCTTGTCTAACTATGTCTGTACTCAGATAATATTTGTATGACTGACTTATGTATTCAGATCCTCGTGATCCCTGGTCTGTAATATTGTGGATCTCCATTTATTTGTGTTAGAGTTGTGTTGTGATATCTTCCCGTGAGTTCATGTGCTTGATCGTGCATGTTTGCGTGTATGATTAGTGCACGATTGAGTCGGGGGCGTCACAAGTTGGTATCAGAGCCGACTGCCTATAGGAAGCCCCCTTCCAATTCCTTGGTCGAAGTTGAGTCTAGACATCGAAAAACTAATTTACTAACTTGGCTGTGTGGCTTACGGGCCCACGTCGCCAACTGGGTGGTATTAGGATCTTTTACTCCTCGTCTATACTCTGGGATTCTGATCTCTCTTCTATTCGGGTTAAATGGTTTTGCTAATTCTAACTCTAGGTTCTCGTAAATACTTTCTCCCGGAGAGCCCCTTCATTCCAGATGATGGCCTGCTTCACCAGAAGATTCCAATGATACTCTCCGATACTCTCTCGAGACTTTGTGCCCACCACTTTTGCTATTCCCGACCACCGATAAATCCTTATGGATAACTGCTTACACTTGTCGTTCATACCTTCGTTCCCAGTTGCCCCTGTTATTACTTGATACCCTGAAAAATTCTCCAATATTTCGAGAATCCTTTGTGCCCACCACTTTGCAGCTCTTTTCCGCATTAATACCCCTACGGATAATTCCTCGCACATAATGAGTATCCGCTCATCCCCAATTGTTCATATGTTCACAAAAGTCCTCGAAATATCATTCGATTTCTGAAAATCCTCAGCAGCCCATTGCTCTTGAACTCCTTGCCGTCCGGCATTATGGTTAATTCCATACTTCTAGTAATCTCCGTTGACATGCCCTATCACTATCACTTCGAGTCACTTGATTCGATATGTTGCGAATGCTCGCAATCCTCAATCAGATCCTAGAATTCATACTTGCGGCTCAGACGTCATTTTAAACATGAGCTGGTTCTCGACCAAACTAATTGCCATCGATCGTACCCTTAGGTCTATTCAAGTTACCCATCCATGGTCAGAGCGTCTGCTTCTGATCCTTCGTTTTGGAATTCATAATTCCTTTGTTACCTAAGCACCGAATTATTCAGACGTTCTATAATCCGATGCCCTTGCATTCTTTCTTCGTCTGGTTGTGTGCCGATGCTCACATCGGCTCCGCTATGGACCGTCAGACCCTTTGATGGATTATTATTCGACAGTGTCCTTCATATTTAACCACCTTGTGAGTTCTTCCATGATACATAATGCCTTTGGTAAATTGTATCCTCTGCGCTCTCAACCATACTCTGATTTCGAGCTTGTATAATTTACTCCTGAAGCGTTATATGTTCCTAAGATGCCCCGATGGGTTGAACCTATGCTTGCCCTAATCGGTGTGAACTCAAAAATTTATGCGGGTTATACTCTACTGGCTTTTCGCCATATGAAATTTCAATGTTACAACTTCTTCGAAGGCGAGAAGTGAAAGAAAGGTTATGTATCGAAGAAGTGGGAGTCGACCTTGAACTTTGTGTTCATGCCCATGGAACCGATGTGGAACTTATCATGAAAGCTTCTTGCAAGAATATTTAATCATTTGGATTATTCTTTCGATGTCATTAAATTGGATCTCTTGCCGCTATGGTTCCGACCATATTGTTCTTCTTTGATCCCATTTCTCGATCAAGTTTAAGCATTTGTCTTCTGCAGATCAATACCCCAGTCCAACCTTTACTTTGATCTACCGTCGAGTATTACACTCTGGTATCTCGAGATTATCACGGAATTGCATAACTTCTCATGAGTTCTTCATCAAGTACTACATTCTCACTGATTCTAATTTTTTCACGGGCTCTGAGTTATTAAACACTCAAAGACACCGATAACTGAATCGAGTCCGCACCGCGATTAAACAACTCTTGGTAACCTTCATTACTTACGAGTTTGAACTCGATCACGTCATTCCTAGCCTGCTCGGCTATATCATTATCATGCCGATTTTAACTGTGCTACCTGGTCCTTAATCCCGGAGCACAAATTTCGACGGTGAGCTAATCTTACGTCGATCTTCCTCGTCTTATCATTTCTCCTTGAACAGCAAACTTGATTTCGAGTTTGTGTCGTACCCATGGTTCCAATAACCTTTTTGATTCATCATTCCTTTGACTTGATGTCATCGCCGATCGATTACATCTTCATGAAATATCTCGACAAATGTGTCGTGATCATCATCAGCATTCTGAGCTCTTCCAGGATATCAATTGAATTCATGATGAGAAGGACCATCCTTGCCCTCAATGATTAGTGTTATCATCGACCACTCTACTGCCTTCCCTCCAACACAAACTTGTTCGTGTTCTGTGTTATACGTTGAGTTCCTTGCTATCCAGCAATTGTTCTTCTTTACCTTGGAGTATTACCATCTTTTATGTCAAGAACGTCGTGAGAATTTCACCACCCTTAAGAATTCTTGATACAAGTGATACTTATTACCATCACCATTCTTTTCTTGGTCCCCGTGTTATTTCTAACTGGAATACCGACAAATGGTCTGTGATGTGTAAATTCTAAACTTCTAGCAACCCTATTGCTTTGAAGTCATTGGTCGATAGTTTCATTCTAAGTCTATTGATTATTGAATCATCATTCGAACATTGATCGTGCTACCTAGTCCAGATTTCCAGGTGCACCTTTCTACCATTGTTCAATTGTGTATGTTTCCTTCGAGCCTACATCATTATATCATTTGATCTGACTAATATTATTTCCTTGCTCACATAGTTGTGGAAATCCATCTTTTTGGAAATCTCGAGGAATTGTCGCTGAGACCATCAGCCACCCCCTCATCCTCTCCTTGGTTTAATGATGAACTCTTGTTTCAGAACTCGCTTCCATAGTTCATTTCCCGAGAATCTTACAATGTCTTCTCGTCAAGTTGTGTTGCACCTTTTCTTCCCAGACATCCTGCGTTTGAGGTACCCTGACACCAATCAGATCTGGATCTCGGTCAGATATGATGGTTGGAACATATTTCCAAAGAGTTATAACGTTGGTCTTTATATCACCCGGTAAGGTAATGTCATGCCTAGCACACCTGGCCGAAGGACCTATTGTTATAGTTTCCTTTTTAGCAAGGTTAGCTATTCTTCCATGAGGAAGTTGTAAGACTTATTCTATAAGTTGTTCCTGGTGAATCCTTTGAGTATCCAAAGTCCGACCTTGCTTGAAGACCATGTCAATGCTATTTTGAAGCATGTCGGTGGTGCTCCGATCTTCAATAAGAACAGCTGAAGCAATACTAAACTTTTGTTATCAATTATCCAAACACCGTTGTATGGGTAATGTCATGAAATTCCTCCCCCCTTACCTAAATGGTTTCTACTTTATATCCCGTCGTGGATATCGTGCTCTGCTTGTCCTTGGGAAGGATATTTCCCTGAAATATGTGTTTAAACACATGTTCCTTTCCATTGTTTTGTTTAATCTGATTATCACATTTTCCTTTCCATTGTTTTGTTTAACCTTTCTTATGTTCTATATGAACTAAGCAGTAATATTCTCCTGTTTAGGTAAGCACCTCGTTGTACCACTCTGTCAGTAAGACCCTGTTACTATTGTTGATAACATTTCGGTAACCACCGATGGACGAGAAATTTGCCTATTGGTCCGCCTCGTTCAACGAGTAGGAAAATGGTTCTCTTCGCCCCTCGCCCTTGGTACCAACGTTGTTGCCTACATAACTGACAGGCTATCCTCTGACATGCCTTGCTATCATAACTGTGCAATATGTCAGCGCCCTTCCTAGTTTTGACCCACATGGTGGGCCATAACCCACAGTTCCACAGGATCGAAACCTGACTCTCCTGTACACCCCCGGTTTCCAAAGTTATCCCTCGCGCATGGCCTCGTATGTAATTCACGAGCCACCTTCTGAGAGATCATCAAATCTGGTATCAAACACAATGCTTACTCCCATTGCTTTGAACCCCTTTCACACGCTGTTTCAGGCAATGAACGATTGCCTATCCGCTCGAAATTTCTTATTGGTACCTTCTTACCTTGTTCTCAAAATTTTCTTAAGTTTTAATTCGAGAGTTACTTTCCGCCACCTTCCCTGGTGTTATCTACCAGATAAGCGACCTTGTGGAGGTCAGTTCTTCTGAAGATACCCCTTATCCTTTTTCGTAAGTATGATAGAATTCCCGAAGAAAGGATGCCGACTTCATCATGGGGACCTGAGGCAGAGAGATGAAGACATCAATGTAATGGATTGACCTCTTCGAGAAGAGCAACCAAGAACGAGAAGAATTGTTAGAATTTTGTAACCAGAACCCCCCCCCTTATACACCTCTTAAATCTTGGGACGAGATTTCTTGTAGTGGAGGAGATTTGTAACACCCCGGTAGTTAAGCTACAGCAACCTCCCCTCTAATGATGCCAAGTCATCACCATTTTGCTAAGCCAATTGTCACTTGATTAAAATCAAAGTCAAATTCAAATTTAAAATACAAGTCAAATTATTATTTCTTCAAATGGTAAATTAAAAATGTTCATTATGTTGGAAATATTCACTACCTAATTATCTTGCATTAACAAACAATTTTGGATATGTTTAAAATGCCCCTGGGAATTATAACAGTGGACCAACAGGCACTTAGTTAATATTTTCAATTTCAAAAAAATAGATAAACAATCCCAAGTGCTTTGAAACCTTTTGTACAACCCCAGGGTGTTTCCATGTAATTGTGTGACAAGTCTCATACTAAACAAAAATCAATTGCTATCGAAACTAAATAGGAAACAATAGCAGTTTTTGTTACACACTTGTAAAATAGGACAATGGCACTATGCACTTAGGCCTAGCAATGCACAGAACTTGGCCCAGCTGGCCACTGCACTAGGCCGGCCCAGCTCCCCTGGCTATAACCCCCGGATCCAGCCCCAAACCCTAACCTATCCCCATTCCCCTCGATCCGCCGTCACCCACAGGAGCGCTCGCACGCACATATGAATCTCCGTGGGAAAGAAGCTCCTCGCCCCGATCCCCACGGCCGCCGGCGACCGCCTCGGGCCTCCGCGCCCTTGGTCCTCTCCTTCGACTCTCGCTCGGCTCCAGCACCGCGCACGCGACCCCTCACGCGAGTTCATCCCCGTGCCCAAGCGCCTTCCATGGTCGCCGCTCCCGTCGCCAACATCGTCGGCCGTCCCACTTCCGCTCCACCGCGCCGCCACTCCCGGCCTCCCCGAGCACCCCCATCGAACTCCCATGTGAGCCCCTCATCGGCTCCCCCTCTCCTCCTTTTATTTCGGTGCCATAGGCCGCTGTCGTCTCTACGCTCGGAGCCACCGGAGCCCGCACTCACCGCCCCGTAGCCGCGCGGACGCCGCGCCCACTGCTGCGCCTCTCTGCTCTGGCCGTGGCCTGGTCGCGCCCCTGTGCCTCGCCGCACACGCACCCGCTCGCTCGGGCCGCATCTCGCCTGCGTGCGCCCGCCATCGCCTCCTGTCTGCTGCTCTGCCGCTGTGCTCCCGCCTCCCTGCTTGTATTGCTGCTTGGCCGCCTCCCGTGCCAACCGCCCGCCGACTACGCCGGCGCTCGTTGCCGCAGCCGCTCGGCCAGCCGCTTCCACCTCCCCTACTTCACCCCGCTGCAGCTGCCGTCTGTCGGCTACGCGCGTCTGCGCGCTCGCAGCCGCCTGCTGCTCGCGGCCAAGCCCGCGCACGTCCGCCCGTAGCCGCTCGCCTAGCACCCGCGCCGCCGCTCTCACCGCTGCCCTCCCACCGGCGTCCCTCTCCGGCGAGCCGCGCCGCCGACCACGCGCCCGGCGCCGGCACCCCGGCGCACACACGTGCCTGCCCGTCGCCCGCACCCGTTGCGCCTGTTCGGGCGGCGCCCGCAACGCCCGAACCCACTACGGCCCTCTGGGCCTATGACAGTGGGGGCCCACGCCCCTTAAAAAAGAATTAAAAAATATATTAATTAATTAATTAAAGAATTAATTAACTTAATTAATTCTGTTTAGATTAACCTAATCACTAGTTAAACTAATTAACTCTGTTTAGTTAGTCATAGTCAATGACAGTGGGACCCACGCGTCAGTTTGACCCAGTCAACGGTCAATGTTGACAGCTGACATCATACTGACGTCATGTTGATGCAGTAAACATATTTTTGAATTAAATTAATTCTGTTAATTTAAAAAAATGATTAAAACTTTAGAAAATCATATAAAATAATCCGTAACTCCGATGAAAATAATTTATATATGAAAGTTGCTCAGAACGACGATACGAATCTGAATACGCCCTCCTTATTCCTGTCAGATGCCCCTAGCTAGATGAACATGGAACTTTTAGACCGATTTTAATAAATGAATAGTGCTCAACTTTAATTAAGTAAATCCGAATAAATTCCTAAATTAACTAAGTCATTTAGTTAGGCGGTAGAACACCTCTGCATATCATTTAGGCATGCCATACATATTGTTTGCATTTTTGCCGTGAATTTATTGTTTCTCTCCCCCTCCTTCTGATAGACGCCGAGACCGACGCCGTTTGTCGGCGTACGACACCTATGGGATCCGAAGGACCCCTTTACGGTTCGGCAGGGAGAGAGGTATGCACAAAGAGCAGAACTGAAGATCAACACGAGGGGATTTTTACCAAGGTTCGGGCTGCTGATCAGCGTAAAACCCTACTCCTGCTTTAGTTTATTATCAGTGTTTTCGTCCCAGTTCTTGGAGCGCTTGCAGTGAACAGTGTGTTCGTGCAGCAGCTACGCATGTAGAATGGGCCGAGAGTGCACTCTCTAGAGTTCTCCCCTGTAGCAGTTGCCTTGGGCCTCCTTTTATATGATCAAAGGGGTCACCACAGTGGCGAACTGCTCATTTGCGAGGTGTAAAGTAGCTACATGGTTATCATACCTAACCACTGACGGTTTAGGACAAATGCATTTAATGCACCGTGAGGTGTCCGTTTAGGTGTCCTTACTTTCTCGGGGATGGAAAAAGGGGCCATCCCATCAGCACCGCTTAAGCTTGCCTCCACTAGCGCCTTGCCACGCATCCAGAGATGGGACCAGAATGCCAGGCCGGTCGCTGCACTGGAGCGGTGGCACAGTGGCGGAACCTTGCCGGGTGCGAATCTTGCCGGGCTCGGCGAGCTACCCCGGCAAGATCTTGCCGGGAGCCGAGCCTATGGTCTCCAGTTCTCCTTATCTTCTGATCCTTGGCTTGAATGTCTCTTTGATAACCTTGGATCTGTTCCTCAGGTGTCCCCCCGACAAGCCTTGCCGCAGGTATGGCTACAACTGCCCGTGCACAAGTATGGGGTACTAAAGGCCCAATAATTAGTACACCGACAGGAGCCATCGGGCCTAGGCCACACACGAGTGCGAGGCGTTGTTGGGCTACGCCCAAACAGTGCACAGACACGCGTGGCAGGGGTTAACTGCTTGTAATCATTCCGCTTATTGCGCTTCCCCACTACACGCGTTGAATGCGCGACGTGGGAAGCATGCGCTGAACGGCCACGGCCGCAGCGTGCTCGTATAGGCGTATTCACATTGGGCAGTAAAAGAGGCAGCCTCGCTCCTTCCCCATAAAAAGGAATCTGCAAAGGCGCTGACCATTTACCCCTTCTTCTTTCCAATCTAGAATCCACCATTACCTTCTCTCTTCCGAGCCCAGAGCAGAACTTCTCCTCATCCGCTCGCCACCTCCGCACCCGCTCTATCCTCAACTTCCGCCTTCGCAACCACCATGCCACCCAAGGCTAGCAAGAGCAAGGCCAAGGAGATGAAGGCTGATGTCCCAGAGAGCGAGCTGGTGAAGATGCAGAAGAAGTACGTCGTCTTCGCTCCGACGCTCGACACGGAAGCCTTGAAGAACCGGTACCAGTGCATGTGGGCGAGGGAGACGAAGGCTCACCCCGCGACTCGCGTGGCCCCAGGTTCTTCTTCCAAAGGTGGACCAGACAGATATCCCTTCTTCGCCGCTTATTTTTATTGCGGGCTCTGCCCTTCATTCTCTGATTTCTTCAACGACATCATGTATACATACGGCTTCCATCTCCTGGATTTCACATCGAATGCCGTAACATGCATGTCTATCTTTGCTCATCTTTGCGAAAACTTTGCCGGAGTAGTTCCCAACACTGCCCTCTTTCGACATTATTTTATTCCTCGCCTCCAAAAAGGGGAAGCCCTTGCCGGTTCTATCGCCTGGATCCCAAGGGCATGGAACAAGGAGATATATCCAGATGGCATTTACTGCGAGAAGTGGGAAGAATGGCGGTCCGAGTGGTGCTGGATTAAGGAAGCAGATCCCCATCCATTCTGTTCGCCCCGACGGCAGAAGGTGGTCCGTGGCGAAGACTGGAGCGATCTCGATGCTCAAGATGACAAGCTCACGATCGCCACCACCAGGATCCTCCGTTTGAAAACTGTCGGGCTCACAGTAGAGATGATTAGCTCTGATTTCCTTCGCCGCTGCATCGCCCCTCTGCAGAATAAGGGGAGACCAGCTTGGGAGTACCGGAACGCGGCAGACATCATGAGGCTGCGCCTCGGACTGAACAATAACTTGACAATTATGCAGCTTGGCGCTCTCCGCCACAGGCTATTTCAGCGCGAGGACAAGCATAGATTGCCGGCGAGAATTATCCCTTTGTGCAACAACTCCGCCCTGGGGTCAATCATTGCCGCAATGCCAATGTTCAACGCCCATGGCCTTGACGCGGCCTGGGTCGAGCCATCTGCGGAGGAGGCACAAAAGTTCTTCGACAACTTGTCGGAGAGGGCCATCCGGGAAGAAACAAACCTCATCCGCGCCACCACTCATGAAGAAGTGGCGTATATTGCCACTAGAGTGGAAGAGGCGAATCTTGCCGCAGAGGCCGGCAGCGTCGGCTTCACGGAATGGGAAACTAGCGACGCAGAAGTCGTATTGGAGGAGAAACCTGCCGGGGAGGATAAGGCTGCCGGGAAACAGAGCGGCGCAGTCGCCGAGAGCTCATCGGACGAGGACGCAGCCGAAGAACAGCCGCAGGAGGAGCCCCCAGCTCCAAAGAAGGCAAAACGTGTCCTTCGGAAAGCCGCCTCTGGCGTCCCAGCAAGCCAAACTTCTTCGAGCAGCGAGGCTCCCGGCAAGGGGGCGGCCGGCAAGGCTGCACCGCGGCAAGGAGTTCGACAGCAACCCGTGCGGTGCACGAGACACACACCAGCGGCAACCATTGGGGCGGCAGGGGCATCTCACACAACAGCACCGGAGGCTGAGGCGGCAGAGTCACGCCAACCCCCTGCACCTGCTGCAGCCAAGCGACCCAGGAGCCCTCCTCCGCCTCCCCATACGGACATCGCAACGGAGGTCGATTTCGACATCTCCGGCTTCAGCCCGGAACGAGAAGAGGAAGAGTAAGCATCCTGTCACAATCTTTATCTCCCAAATTCTGAATTCGATAGATCTTATTGCCTTGCTTTGTCTTGTCTCTGCAGTGAGGCAGAAACCTTGGCGGGAAGGATGGCGAAGAGGGCGAAGACCTCCACGGGCGACGAGCCCCCGACAAGCTCTACAAGCGTGCCAGAAACTATCACCATCAGCCCGGAGCTTAGCCCTCGACGCAGCCCCCAGCGTGAGTTCACTACTCATTTTCCTCTGGCGGGCGCTGAGGTTTCTATCTTTGCCGCTTATATCTTCGGGCTTGCAGGAGAAGAACAGCAACAGGGAGAGTCATTGGAGGACGCCCCCGTCGTGCCGCCTCCGTCAACCATGCCGCCCGCAAGCGCATCTCCGACAAGAGCTCCTACCGACAAGCCTACCTCGGGAGAGGAGGAGCCAGCAAACATGGGCACCGGCAACCTTTCCACGGCAACCAATGTTGCCGGGAGGGGTGAAGCTACCCCTCATCAGCTCGACGCAGGTGACTGCTTGCCTCAGAGCACTTGTTATTCTTTCCTTTATCTTTCTGAACACCAATCTTGATTTGATTTTGCTTCCCTCCTTCGTCCTCCAGAATTCCCTGTGATGGAACACATGGAGGTCGACGTCGTCATCGAGGAGACCGCCAGAGATGCTGTCGCCGAAGCTGACAAGATCGCCTCTAGCGAGGCCGCCAAAGACGCCACGGTCGAGGTCAGCAAAGATGCTGCCGAGGAAGCCGCCAAGGAACTTGCCGAGAGGGCCGGCGAGGAGACTGATGACCATACTGACGGCATTCCCGCCGCAGAAGCGCCACGCAATACATGGCCCACAGAGCCCCCAGCCACCGGCGAGACGATTGCCGAAGATCAACCATCGACATCTGAGGCTCCCTCATCGAGCAAATATCTCAAGGTTGGCGACAACCTATTCGTCAACTTACCGGGGACGGCAAGTATTGGAGCGCCGACCGAAGGGGAAACTTTTGATGAAGAAGTCATCACCGCTGCTGGGCTCGAGATCGTTAATGAACCATGCGCCAGCAGCGGCAAATCTGAAGAAGATCGGCTCCTCCAGGCCATGGGCGATAATTTCCGCAAGGTCCAAGCGCTCCACCGTGCTCGAAAGGAGAAGGCAGATTCCAGAGCTGCAGTTGTCGAAGCAGCCAAGGCGGACTTCCAGAAGCACGTTGAACAAACGCAGATCTGGTACGCCGAGGCCCTTCAGGAGTTGACCGCTAGCCGGGAACAAGTGAGCCAAAGCTGGACGGAGCTCCTCCTGAGGCAATCTGACATGGAGAGGGCGCAAGAGGAAGCCGCACAAAGGGTTGCCACTGAGGAAGCCCTCTTGACGCAGCGCCGCATTGGGCTTGATGCTCACGAAGAAGATCTTGCCGCGCGGGAGCAAGCACTTGCCGCCAAACTCCGCGGCAAGGACGAGGAAATTGAAAAGCTTGTCGCGCAGCAGACCCAGGAGCTGGAGCAGAAGCACAAGGAGGCGCTCGAAGCTTCAACTGTAGATCACGCCAGCAAGCTCAAAGAAGCCATCAATGCCGCCGAGGCCGCAGAGGCCGCCAAGAACGAGCTGAGCAACAAAGTGAAGAAGCTGGAGGCGGATCTTGAGGAACACAGCAAGGAGCTCTCAACGCTCAAAAATGACAGGGAGAAAACTCTCCACAGCCTGGCGGAGATGCAAGTTGCTATGTCCGACAAGACTAAGCAACTCTCTTCAGCCAACGATGCCATTGCCGATCTGAGGCTGAAGCTGACCACACTGGAAATGTCTCTTAAGGATGGCAGGGCCCGCGAGAAGGCCCTAAGCAAAGATCTCCAGGAAGAGAGGAACTTGCTTAAGAGCGCTGCCGCCGCCCAAGTTGACTATGAGAAGGGTGTGAAAATCTGGACTGATCGCCTTGTCGACACCGCGGAGAAGCTCACAGCGCAACTGTCAACCATGGGCCGGGAGGGCCTGCAAAACTTCAGGTATTCCTCTGAAGAAAGGATATCCCCGAGCGTCAGGCTAACCATGTTTTTCGAAAGCATCATTGATGCTCTAAAGTTGCTCCAGTCCAACCGAGCGGTCCAACTGGCTAATGAATCCCGCAAGCTTTGCCGGGTCGTCCTCCACAAGGTACTCATCAAGGTGGTACACAAGAACCCTGGCATTGACCTCACCAATGTGCTCGACCGCTTGCCGAAGGATGCAGATCTCAAGGCACTTGAGGAGCTTGTCGCGCCTATCCTTGAGAAGGTAGATTCAATCAAGAGGGTTGAAGGCCAGTGCAGGGACTAGCCGTCTCACTTTTCCTTGCCGCCACCATTCCATGCCAAGGACAATTTAATCTCAAGTTAGAACTGCGGCAACTATCGATGTAATATAACTTGCTATGATTGAGTACATGCATGCTATTTCCCTTGTCCGATTTCTTTCCATATGACATATGCCCTACGCTTACTGGAAACTTGCCGGCGCGCAACCTGCCGCGAGCGCTGGGTGCGGAACTTCAGCAGCCTGCTGGAGGTGCAGCAGCCGGCAAGACACCTTGGCGTTCTTGGCGCAGCCACTTATACTGTTGAGCGGACTCGAAACAGAATAAGGGCGCAACCAATTACGACAAGGGTTCCTTCGCGTGCAGGTTTTCCATACAAGGGCCGAAATCGTCTAAAGAAAATAGCCTGATAGTAAAAATTGAAAAACTTGCTCAAAGTTTCGCAACTTAGCTTCCTGTCGCTGTACTCCTTCCGGCAAGACATCAATTCTGATCATCGCCTATTGGTATCCATACCTTCCTTCCTTCCTCCCTCCCCCCTCCCCCGGCAAACTTGCACACGAGGGAACCTTCTATCCTTTGAGAAAAAGAGAGAAGAGAAAATAAAGATATGGAACCTTGGCGGTTCGTTAGTCTTACCGGGAGCAAGTGTCATACAATATCTCAGACAAGCATGCATATATATAAACATGGAGATCAACAAGAAATGTACAACACTTAAGCTTATTCAACTGTGCACAGGGTCTGCGCCTGGCTTTGTACAAAGGATTATATGCCTTGCCGGCAAGACTCGTACAAAAGGAGGTTGCCGGGAGCCCCTGGCAACCGCGCCTTATGGGTAAAACTTGCGAAGATGCTCGATATTCCAGGAGTTGCTCACTGGAACACCATCCTCGGTCTCTAGGCGGACAGCGCCGGGCCTGGTGACCCGTACTACCCGATAAGGGCCTTCCCACTTTGGCGTCAACTTGTTTGAATTCTTGGCGGACTAAATCCACCGAAGAACAAGGTCGCCTTCCTCAAGGCTTCGGGCATGAACTTTGTGGCTATGGTAGCGGCGCAAAGCTTGCTGGTAGCGTGCATCTCGCACAGCAACCTGAAGATGATCCTCCTCAAGGAGCACAGCGTCATCTTGTCGCAGTTGCTCTTGCTCAAGCTCATCATAAGCGAGCACTCAAGGTGACCCGTATATGAGTTCCATGGGGAGAACTGCTTCCACTCTGTAAACCAGAGCGAAGGGTGTCTAGCCAGTGGCTCGATTTGGTGTCGTTCTGATTGACCAAAGAACCGCCGGCAACTCATCAATCCAGCGCCTTCCGCACTTTTTCAGCTTGTCAAAAGTTCTGGTCCTGAGACCGCGCAGCACTTCAGCATTAGCCCTCTCCGCTTGGCCGTTGCTTCTTGGGTGAGCAACAGAGGCAAAACAAATTTTGCCGCCAAGGTCTTGGACGTATTGCATGAAGGTGCGACTTGTGAACTGTGTGCCGTTGTCGGTGATGATCCTGTTGGGCACACCGAAACGGTAAACTATTCCTTTAAAGAACTTGACGGCTGATTGTGCTGTCACCTTCCTCACCGCTTCCACCTCCAGCCACTTTGTGAACTTGTCGATTGCAACGTACAAGTACTCAAAGCCCCCGGTAGCACGGGAAAAAGGGCCCAGTATGTCGAGCCCCCAGGCCGAAAATGGCCAGGAGAGAGGGATTGTCTGAAGAGCTTGAGCTGGCTGATGCGATTTCTTTGAATGAAACTGGCACGCTTCACACTTGGTTACTAGTGCAGCTGCATCCTGGAGAGCAGTGGGCCAAAAGAAACCTTGTCGGAATGCCTTTCCGACAAGCGCTCTTGATCCTATGCCACATATGCCTCCATGTATCTCTGTCAACAGCCCCAGTCCATCCTCCCGAGGAATACACTTCAATTTCACACCGTTTAGTCTCTTCCTGTACAGAACGCCATCGACGAACTGGTACATGCTAGACTGACGGGCTACTTTTTCCGCTTCTTCCTGCTCCTCAGGGAGTTCTCCTGTCTGAAGGAAATGGACAATGGGCTGTGCCCAAGCTGGAGCCTGGGGCTCGACAACTAGGACTAAAGGCATCTCTTCTGCCGGGGGAACGTTTGTCTCGACGGCAAGGGCCTGAGCTCCTGCTGGAGCCTGTCGTTCCCCGGCAGGCTTGCCGCTGATCCCGGCGACTTCCTTGTCGGCGGCTCCCGGGAGCTCTGCCGGAAAGTACTGACCAGAATTCAACTTCCTTCTCTTTTCTTGCCTCATTGATGGTGCTATAGATGGATGAGTCAAATGGAGCACAAAAGTTCCTGGTTCCACGGGTAACTTGAGGGCAGCGCGCTTTGACAGGTCATCAGCAATACTGTTCTCTGCACGAGGAATCTGCTTTGTTTGCAGACCGTCAAAGCGCTCTTCCATTTTCCTCACTTCATCCACATAGGCTTGCATCAATGGACTCTGATAATTTTTGTTGACTTGCCTGACAACAAGCTGCGAATCACCTCTGATGAGGAGTTTCTTGATACCAAGGTCTGCCGCGATCCTGAGACCGGCAAGCAGGCCTTCGTACTCCGCGGTGTTGTTTGTCGAGCTCTCCCGGGGAAAATGCATCTGAATTACATACTTGAGGTGCTCTCCGGTGGGTGCGACAAGCAGCACGCCAGCACCGGCGCCTTGCAGCGTGAAAGCGCCGTCGAAGTACATAATCCATTCTTGATGTGTTTCCCTGCCGGGAAGAGTCGTTTCTTGAATCTCCTCGTCTGGCGTTGGGGTCCATTCCGCAATGAACTCCGCCAAGGCTCTGCTCTGAATTGCTGAAGTACTTTCAAACTTGAGACCAAAGCTCGACAGTTCCAACGCCCACTCCACAATCCTGCCGGTTGCCTCTGGATTTCGCAAAATCCACTGCAACGGGAAGCGAGTGACGACGGTAATCTCATGCACTTGGAAATAATGGCGCAGCTTCCTCGAGGCCATGAGAAGGCCGAAGAGCAATTTCTGCACACCAGAGTATCTTGACCTAGCTCCCTATAAAAGGGAGCTGACAAAATAAACTGGACGCTGCACCATCTTCCTATTTTGTATTGATTCCTCTGACTGCGCAGATCCTGTCTTGCAGGCACCAGACCTTGCCGGGGAAGATCCCGGCGCGTCACTTGACGGTCCTACCGCTGCTGTTGCCCCCTCGTCGACTTCTCTCTGCGCCACTAACGCAGCACTAACCACTTGATTTGTTGCCGCTAGATACAACAACAACGGCTCTTGTGGTTTAGGCGCGACTAGCGTCAGCGGAGAGGAGAGGTACCTCTTCAAATCTTGCAGCGCTGCCTCCGCTTCCGGAGTCCATCTCATTGGACCTGCCTTCTTCAAAATTTTGAAAAAGGGCAGGGCGCGCTCAGCAGATTTGGAGATAAACCTGCTTAGGGCAGCAACGCAGCTGGCAAGGCAACGTACATCCTTGACGCGTCTTGGCGCTTCAATCTGCTCGATAGCTTTGATCTTGTCGGGGTTCGCTTCGATCCCTCGCTGAGATACAAAGAACCCGAGAAGCTTGCCGGAAGGGACACCAAACACACACTTCTCAGGATTGAGCTTTAAATTGATCTTGCGCAGATTTGTAAATGTTTCTTTTAGATCTTGTACGAGCGTCACTTTATCCTTGGTTTTGACCACTATGTCATCCATGTATGCTTCCATGTTTCTATGTAGCTGAGGCTCAAAACCAATTTGGACCGCTCTCGCAAATGTAGAACCAGCACTTTTCAACCTGAAAGGCATTCGTATAAAACAATACGTACCACATGGGGTGATAAATGCGGTCTTTTCTTCATCTTCTTTTGCCATGAAGATCTGATGATATCCCGAGTAAGCATCAAGGAACGACAGTAGGTCACAACCAGCAGTGGAGTCCACAATCTGGTCGATGCGCGGCAAGGGG
Organism: Thinopyrum elongatum; assembly: GCA_011799875.1. Taxonomy (NCBI): domain Eukaryota; kingdom Viridiplantae; phylum Streptophyta; class Magnoliopsida; order Poales; family Poaceae; genus Thinopyrum; species Thinopyrum elongatum. Next base: position 388,598,954 of record CM022298.1, read on the forward strand.
AAAGGATCTTTTGGACAGGCTTTATTGATGTCTGTATAATTCCCATTCGCCTTGCGTACTACAACCGGATTGGCCAACCACGTTGGGTGAAGCACTCCTCTGACCAAACCTGCCGCTTCTAACTTCCTGATTTCTTCGGCAATGAATTCTTGCCGCTCCAAGGCTTGCTTTCTCACCCTCTGCTTGACAGGCCGCGCGTGGGGACAGACAGCAAGGTGGTGCTCAATTGCCTCCCTGGGAACACCGGGGATGTCAGATGGTTGCCATGCAAACACATCGACATTCGCCCGCAGGAAGGCAACGAGCGCGCTTTCCTATTTGTCATCTAGGGTGGAACTTATGGTGAAAGTTCCTCCCGTTCCGTCCTCCTTGACGGGCACCCTCTTGGTCTCTGGTGGAGCAGCCTTGGACTTCTTGTTCTTGCCGGTGGAACTCTCTGGTGCGTCCTCAACGGAAGCGCAGCACTCCGAAGAGGTGCGCTTGCCGGAGTTTGCGCCAGAGATTTTGCCGGTCTTCTTCTCCTTCCCCCCGGGAGTTCCAGCGGCAGGAGCAGATGCCTTGACGGCAGGTGCTGCGGCTGCCTCCCGATAGAGTTGGTCGGTGCAGATTAGTGCATCCTTCTTGTCGGAGTGGATAGTGATGACACTAATCGGCTCGGGCATCTTCAACACATTATACGCATAGTGTGATGCCGCCATGAACTTGGCCAGCGCTGGGAGGCCAAGGATCCCATTGTATGACATGGGGATCTTGGCAACATCGAACACTACCTTCTCTGTCCTGTAATTGAGCTCGCTACCAAATGTTACCGGTAGCGTAATCTTGCCTTTTGGCTGGGTCCTTCCTGGATTGATCCCTTGAAACGTGCCCGTTTCCTCGAGATCTTCATCAGGAATTTGCAGCTTCTTGAGCATGTCCAGTGAGATTAAGTTCAGCCCGGCCCCACCGTCAACTAGCATTTTTGTTACCTTGAGGTTGCGGATTGTTGGTGAGACCAACAAGGGCAAGCACCCGACCGCAGTTGTGCGATCAGGGTGATCCTTGGCGTCAAAAATGATAGGCGTGTGGGACCACTTTAAAGGTTTCCGTGCATCAAACGACGGCTCCGTTGCATTAACCTCACGCATCCACTGTTTAAGTCGGCGGTGAGAAGAATGCAACGAGGCGCCCCCGTCAATACACATGGCCTCTGTGGCTTTCTGAAACTCGTGCTCGCTGGATTCATCGTCTTCGTCATCATCATCGCCTCCCTTGTCCTTTTCGCGGCCTCGGGCGGGTCTCTCTTTCTGTTGCTTAGCCATGCCGCGGCGGCCTCCTCGACCACCATGCTTCTTGCCAGATCCCTCAGCACCATCCTGGGCCTTCTCCTTGTCTCGTCTTTCGTACTCAGCTCTCTGCTTCTCGACAAGCTGCTCAACTTGCCGGCAGTTTTGGAGACCGTGGCCCTTGGTGCGATGGATCTTGCAATAGTGTTTGCCGGAGCCTTCCGGCTTGTCGGCAACCGCTAAGGCCTGACAGGAAGCGCACCCGGCAACTTCCTTGCCGGGGTCGTCGACCTTGGCCTTCTTGGCGGTGCCGGGGTTGCCGGATTCCTCGACAGCAAGCACGGCCTTGCCTTTGCGCTTCTTGTTCCGCCGCCGGCCTTTTTTGACGGGGTGGCAGCATCTTCATCCTCAGATTCGCCCCCTGTGCCAACACCCTCGCCAGGGAGTTTTCTCCCTTCTTCAGCTCGAGCGCACTTGTCGGCCAAAGCGTAAAGCTCGGCAATACTTCTGACCTTGTTCATCGCCAGCTCTTCGCGCATCTTGCGGTTACGCACGTTCTGATGAAACGTGCTAACAACAGCGGCAGGATGAACGTCTGGGATATTGTACTGCACCCGGCTAAACCTCTGGATAAACTTGCGCAGGGGCTCGCCCTCCTTTTGAGGGAGGAGATGCAAACCACTTTCTTGGCCAGGAGCTTGGTGGCCTCCAACAAAGGCGCCAACAAACTGATGGCACATATCTGACCAAGAAGAAATGGAATTCTCCGGCAGATGCATCAACCACGACCTGACGTTGGGTTTGAGCACCAACGGGAAGTAGTTGGCAAGTATCTTGTCATCTCGACCCCCGGCAGCCTGCACCGCAATGGTGTAGATGCTCAGGAACTCCGAGGGGTGAGTCTTGCCGTCATATTTCTCCAGGACCTCTGGTTTAAACGTTCGGGAGTTGGGCCACTGGACTCGCCGCAGCTCACGGGTAAACGCTGGACAACCTACCTCATAGGGCAAGTCGCCTGCGTTCCCCGGCACGGGCTTGCCGATAGTAGGCCCTGCGCATTTATCGGACTAATGACGTGCCTCCCGTCGCTGCTCGATGGTAGTTCGAGCGTCCTCTTTGCTTCGTTCCTGGAGAACTTGACGCTGATCGCGACGCATTCGCGGATCGGACGACACCGTGGAATCGTCATCACGGCCGTCGGTCCGCCGGGTTGACGACCGCCGCTGGTGTCGTGGAGGGGAGTGCACCGTGGTCGCACCACCTCCAGTCTTCTCTCCATCGGCTCGTGCCAGATCGACAGACCGCTGCCGCGAGGGGCCCGCTTGCTGCGGCCTATCCTTGTTGACGAAGCCGATGAGGCTCTGGATAGTAGATCGCCACTCCTCCATCTTCTCCGGAGCAGGAGGAAAATCGAGGAGCAGCTGTGCACGTGCCAAAGCTTCTGCTGGCATAGGTGGCGGCGACAGGTGCGAGGTACGTGAGGTGCTCTGACTCCTAACAGTGTTAGAAGGAGCATCGTCACGACCACGCGACCGTGCGCCACTTCCACCAGCAGTTTGGCATGCATGCTGGGCCTGTGCACCTTGGGATCGGTGCGCAGAAGTCTCTCCATGGGGATGTTCAGAACCACCAACGCCACGGCGCTGCTTGTCGCGTGCGACCTGGGAAGGCCGCAACGCTTGCGCCGGCGCGGGAGCCCTAGAAGGCGTCCTCCGATCTCTGGAGTTCGCTGCGCCGCCCGTAGGCAGCACAGCTCCATCTCTGGATCTAGCGGCATGCGGGTTACCGTCGTCGCTGCGAACGACGCCGCTCGCCTGGCTCAGATCACTAGAACGCCATGGAGGCTCCAAACCTCCACCTCCTGCATCCACGCCGTCGCCCGTCCAAGAAGGCACGGGCAAGACGGACGTAGACGGAACAACCGCTGCCGCACCCTTCTTCTTGGGCGGCATGGTGACAAAGACGGTGAAGAAACTGACGAGCTGATCACCAGATCAGGTTCGCGCAACCTCGATCCCCCTACCTGGCGCGCCAAAGATGTCGGCGTACGACACCTATGGGATCCGAAGGACCCCTTTACGGTTCGGAAGGGAGAGAGGTATGCACAAAGAGCAGAACCGAAGATCAACGCGAGGGGATTTTTACCCAGGTTCGGGCCGCTGATCAGCGTAAAACCCTACTCCTGCTTTAGTTTATTATCAGTGTTTTCGTCCCAGTTCTTGGAGCGCTTGCAGTGAACAGTGTGTTCGTGCGGCAGCTACGCATGCAGAATGGGCCGAGAGTGCACTCTCTAGAGTTCTCCCCTGTAGCAGTTGCCTTGGGCCTCCTTTTATATGATCAAAGGGGTCACCACAGTGGCGAACTACTCATTTGCAAGGTGTAAAGTAGCTACATGGTTATCATACCTAACCACTGACAGTTTAGGACAAATGCATTTAATGCACCGTGAGGTGTCCGTTTAGGTGTCCTTACTTTCTCAGGGATGGAAAAAGGGGCCATCCCATCAGCACCGCTTAAGCTTGCCTCCACTAGCGCCTTGCCACGCATCCAGAGATGGGAGCAGAATGCCAGGCCGGTCGCTGCGTTGGAGCGGTGGCACAGTGGTGGAACCTTGCCGGGTGCGAATCTTGCCGGGCTCGGCGGGCTACCCCGGCAAGATCTTGCCGGGAGCCGAGCCTCTGGTCTCCAGTTCTCCTTATCTTCTGATCCTTGGCTTGAATGTCTCTTTGATAACCTTGGATCTATTCTTCAGCTGTCCCCCCGACAAGCCTTGCCACAGGTATGGCTACAACTGCCCGTGCACAAGTATGGGGTACTAAAGGCCCAATAATTAGTACACCGACACCGTTGCAGCTGGGTACGACTACGCTCCAAACGAGCAGCCCATTGACGACCCCTCTTTCTTGCCAGAGCAACCAGGCAACCCCCCTCCCCCTTGAGCATCCAGATATCGCCCATTCCATTTCGATTTTTTTTCAAAACTATGACTAAATTTATAGCCTTTTTGAAAATTATTGGGCAGAATGCAAAAATATCAGAAATAGCACCCTGTCGCCCTGGGCTAGGCCGACGGGGGGGCTGTCGGCCTAGGGTGGGCCGATGGGGGCCTGTCGGCCACCAGTAGGCCGATGGGGGGCCTGTCGGCCACCAGTAGGCCGATGGGGGGCCTGTCGGCCACCAGTAGGCCGACTAGTGGCCTGTCGGCCTACACGAAGCCGACGAGTCCTCCACACGGCCGAGTGGGCTCCTTTTGGCCCATGGTAAGCCAAAATGTTTTTTTTTGTGAAATTTGACTTATTAATGATGTACAACGATTGCCCGTCTTATAAATATTATTTATGCTACCTTTCCCGCCATCCTTTCTCGTCAACCCTTTCCCGCCATTTTCTACTCTCTTCCTATAAAACCCCCTTGACAGTAAGGTGGGTAGGCAGTGCAGTGTAGTGTAGTAGGCAGTGCTGTGGGCCGAGGGGTTCTAAGTGTTTTTTTTACAAATAAATTCATTATAATTGCTGCACAACCATTCCCCCTCATTTCCCTCAATATTTTCCCGCCAACTCTGTGCCGATATATGTTCCCGCAACCCGTTTCCCACCAACCCCTTCCCGCCACCCGTTTCCCGCCAACCCCTTCCCGCCACCCGTTTCCCGCCAACCCCTTCCCGCCATATGTTCCCGGCACCGTTCCCTCCATACCGCAGTCGTTCTTTCCCGCCATTTTCTCCTCTCTACCTATAAAACCCCCTTCACACGGAGTTGGATAAGCAGTCCATTTTAGTGTAGTTGAGATGTCCGATTATCCTTTCGATCGTAGTTTTCACCCTGAGATGAGCAAATGTCTTCTTAGGCTAGCCACAAATTTCAGGATGGACAATAGGATAGTTCCATGGGACGAACTCATCTGTAGTGACACCATACAGAATGAGTTGGCTCACGCATTACGTAGGTCTGGGTGGCCTGAAAGGACCTATGAGGAGGTACGTAAAGAACTTCTTAGGTTGCATGGAAGGTGGAAGAAGGTAGTGCAGACGAAGAGTGAAATTTTTATAAGGATTGTAGCAGAGCATACATATTTATGGACTGCCGACAATGAAGACGAAGACGATATCTTCATGCCGAGCACCAAGGCCAAGAGTACCTCATCGTCGAAGGGCAAGAGTACCGCATCGTCGAAGGGCAAGAGTACCTCATCGTCGAAGGGCAAGAGTACCGCATCGTCGAAGGGCAAGAGTACCGCATCGTTGAAGGGCAAGAGTGCTGCAGCGATGGAGGATGACGATGATGCCTTCATGTAGTATGTAAGCTGTATTTTGTAAGTTCAGTCCTACCGTTTATGTGAGATGTACTTGTATCTTAATTATCGGTTGCAGTCTCTTTGGAAATGTAACTCGAATAACAATGCGGATTAATAGTAATATGTCTCTCGCATACATAAAACAATATATGTATCCTGATCAGATAGAAGCAAGTGCGATAGTAACATATGCGAATAGTCTGAAACTAATATATTTAACGACTCATACATAGGTAACGATATCACTGGGGGGGACGACGACGAATCTGGGTCTTCCTCGGACGAGGACTGGAAGGCGATAAGCGATCAGCCGGTGGATGACGCTGACGATTACCACGACCATAGATAACCTCGTCTGTCTGTGTCTCCTGCGTCAATGGTGGTGGTGGAGTGTGAAGAACTGTCTGCGAGAACTCATAGGTGTTTGCAGCTCGGTCATCATCGTCGTCGTCGCCGGCTAAGAACGAACCAGCACCACTAAGCATCGGTTACTGGACTGAATGCATGAACGGCTACGACTGGCTGCCGACTGCGGTAAAGTAAAACATGTAAAATTGATTTGCGAACCTACAATGTTTAAAAGAATGTACAAAGTAGTGTTACCTAGGTCCATTTGATGATGCCAGGAAGAGCCCCCTAGTTCTGAAGGAGGTGGCTGCTGGAAGAAAGAGCTCCCTGGTTGTGAAGGAGGTGTCTGCTGCCAGGAAGAGCTCTCTGGTCGTGAACGCTGCACAGAGGGTCGTGGTTCTGAACGCTGCACAGAGGGTCGAGGTTCTGAACGCTGCAGAGAGTGGCGTGGCGGACGATGTGCTGGACGAGGAATAGCAACATCCGAAGATCGTCTACATGTAACAGCTGCGTAAATCCCCCGTAGCTTCTCATCAAGACGCCTCAACCATGAGACGTTCTCTCGTGGTGGGATATTATCTCCCCTCTCAAAGCGTTGCATTAAAGCGGAAACCTGATCCCATGCAGAAGGAATCGGTACCTCCACTTCATCCTCGGAATTTTCAGAATCCAGATCCTCCGCAAATCCATCCTCGTCCTCTTCCTCCATCACCCTCTGCATTTCATCGCCTTCCTCATCCCCATCAGCAACACCAGAACCAGCTAATATTATCGACTGACTCTGCCCAGTATCATGACCACAAACATTGTGTGGCACGTAGTCTGACTCTTGGCTAGCATCCACATCCTGTGGCTATGACCCGGATAAATAAATCTCGTTAGCCACTTGACTACCCTGCCCGGGTTCATACCCCACGTGGAGTTGTACGGTATTCTCCTCCTTCGCCACAGGTTGCACTAGGGCATATGGGTGGATTCTTCTGTCTCGGCAACGACTTAACAGGGTCAACCAATGCTGGCTCCTATCTATCGGCATCAACTCCCACTTCACATTTTTATAGGATTTCGCCACAATGCATGAATACTGACGGAACATACTTCAGGATCCAGCCCAAAACTAGTAGTCAACCAGTACTTCAACTGTCTAATGTCCATTCTGTTCGGGTCTGAAAGTGTCATGACGCCATTTTTAAACTCGCTAAGATCAACCCCCAACTCATTATATCGAACATTACCAGGGCCGTAGTAAACAGTCAATTTTACTGATTCAGACATTTTCACCTGTCAGCAATTGCCACCTACTCATTAATCGCAATGAAAAAAAAATATTACCGGCTACACTAACTAAAAATATTACTGGCTACACTAAAAAAAATATTACCGGCAACACTAACTAAAAATATTACCGGCTGCACTAAAAAAATAATTACCGGCAACACTAACAAAAATATTACCGGCTGCACTAAAAAAAATATTACCGGCAACACTAACTAAAAATATTTACCGGCTGCACTAAAAAAATATTACCGGCTACACTAACTAAAAATATTACCGGCTACACTAAAAAAATATTACCGGCTACACTAACTAAAAATATTACCGGCTACACTAAAAAAAATATTACCGGCTACACTAACTAAAAATATTACCGGCTACAAAAATATTTGTGACGACAATGGTATACCTTTGACGCGTGTGTCCCCTTCTTCTTCGTCCTCTCTTCAACTCAGCGGCACCGGCCACCTCGCGGACTACTTGCACCACCGGAACTCCAACTCACCACCACATCCTCCTCACCACAACCACCTCCTCCTCACCACCACAGCCTCCTCACCACCACCACCTCCTCCTCACCACCACGCACAAAAAACTACACCATAGCAAAAAAAATTACGTACACCGACGGAGAATGCTATGATCTATTGTTTCTGCGGGTTGGATATGAAAATGGATGGACGAGGGAAAAGATCGGCGCGGGGGTGGAGAAACGAGAGAGAGGAGAAGCAGCGAAGGGAGGAAGAAGAAAGGAGCTGTCGGCCTTATCCAGGAGCTCGTCGGCTTCCTGGAGGCCGACAGGCCCCCCTCGGCCTCCACTAGGCCGACAAGCCTCCCCTCGGCCTCCATGAGGCCGACTAGTCCCCCCTCGGCCCACGGCCGGCCGACTAGCCCCCCCTCGGCCCACGGGAGACCGACAGGCCCCCCCTCGGCCCACGGGAGGGCGACGGGGTGCTATTTGTGGTTTTTTTGTTTCAGCCCGCTAGTTTTCAAATTTGCTATAAAATTTGTCATACTTTTGAAAAAAAAATCTTCCATTTCTCCTACTTGCATTAGATTTTGCTACTGTTAATGTTTGCTCCTATTCTGATGCATAGCCTGCTTTTGTAACCTGTTTATTGTTACCTTACCTGCCTATGTTAAACTGCTTAGTATAGGTTGGTAGTGAACCATCAGTGACCCCCACCACCTTACCCTTGTTGCCCCTGCTTGATCATCGACGACTCGATCAATGTGATCGTCGACCAGAGACCGACACATCACCTCACCCCTTAGTTGTACGACTCTGCATAGTTACTATCGAGTGCCGAGGGTGATACCTCGTAACGCACTCCTGATGAATACTCTGCAGTGTAGCTGTTCGGTCATGGTCATCGAGGGTGATTCCTCCTTCTCCACTTCCGATACGACTCTGTCGTGCAACCCCTCAGTGTGAACCTCGAGGGTGATGCCTCATACGTTCACCCTGATGATTTCATCGAGTGGAATCCACCGAGGGTGATTCCTCGTGGTTTCCCCCTTGATGTTATGACCACACGGTTACTTTGACCTTTGTTACAGGCGGGTCGACCCTGATGGGTACCCGCAGGGGATCTATGATGTCGGGTGTGCCGGAAGGGCACTCGAGTGTGATATTGTGGCGGTGCTTCAGAAACTCTGATTGTCTTCGCGTGTTAATAAAGGAGCCTAATTGGATTTGGGTATTTAATCTGAGTGGGTCGATGTGCCCTATACGCACTACCACCACGTGGGATTATGGTTTATGGGGCCCTCTACGTCGTACGTTCCTCCCGAAAGCTCTTCAGATGTCACGGTTCACCGTGCGGGCTGATTGTCGGGAATGGGCTGGATACTTCACTGACGAGTTCAGTGTCGCGCCTGCACCCCGGCCAGTCTCACAACGCGCAGGGTGCCCAGGGCGATGGCCCAAGACCTCTGGGTGCATAGGTTAGTCCGGCGTGCTGACCTCTCTGCTGAGCCTAGGTAGGGCGCTGCTTCGTGTTGATCTCCCGAGGCCGGGCATTACCCAGCAAGTGTGTCCGGCCAGAGGTGATCGAGCATGTTGGGTAACAGTAGTGCACCCCTGCAGGGAAGAAAACATCCATCGATAGCCGGTCCTACGGTAAAGGACGCTCAGTTTGGTATCCCGATCTATTACTTGAACTGGATACTTGTTACTTAATTGAAGCTTCGGGATCGCTTTCTCGCAGGGAGTCGAGGAAGGATCTCTAAGCTGTACTTCAACATGTTTGCTTAATAAAATGCTATTATACTCTTTTCTATTGCTGCAAGATGGTGGCTCGTGAAGATGTTTGAAGATACTAGTCTTCGATAGGACTAGGCCTCCTCTCTATTCTGACATTTCTGCAGCCCAGTCCACATATACAGCCTTTCCCCTTTGATAATGTTGCATATGTAGTGTAGATCCTTGCTTGCTGAGTACTTCGGATGAGTACTCACGGTTGCTTTATTACTTCTTTTTCCCCATACCCCACTTTGATGATACATCAGACGATGGAGCTCCGGAGCCAGATGACACTGCAGGAGCTTACTACCAGATGGGTCCAGACGGCACGTACTACTGGATCGAGCCAGCCGACCAGGAGTAGGATCGAAGGCTCCCAGGCAGGAGGCCTACGCCTTTCGATCTAGAGTCGTTGTTTGTGCTAACCTTCTTAAGGCAAACCTTGTCTAACTATGTCTGTACTCAGATAATATTTGTATGACTGACTTATGTATTCGGATCCTCGTGATCCCTGGTTTGTAATATTGTGGATCTCCGTTTATTTGTGTTAGAGTTGTGTTGTGATATCTTCCCGTGAGTCCCTGTGCTTGATCGTGCATGTTTGCGTGTACGATTAGTGCACGATTGAATCGGGGGCGTCACATTCAACATGTTTAATTGAAAAACTTTGAGCATATTAACATCCTCGGAAGTCTGAATCTCCCCACCTTCCACTCTATGGCCATCATCTTCTATGAGATAAATCTAACTACTTCGCACGAAAGGTAGAATATAAACTCCAAACAAAAGCGCAGAATTAACATGTTCAAATTCTGCACTTGTATTGATGGGCAAAAGGTTCATGACCTAAACCCAGATAACTCTTGTGGCAAGAAAGGGACCCATTTGTTGTTGGTTCTTTGTTTCTCTGATCAGTTTTTGCTAGGACTGGGCTAAAGAAGAGGTCATTTAGATTCAGATCCTAAATCCTTGCTTGTTGTAGAACCCCTCTCTGAATTCCAAACTTTTTGCAAGAGCAGTCATTGTACATCATAATTTACCATGTGATTCATCGGGAAAATAGGAATGGAAAAATGCCATGCTGCAAACATAATATAACTGAATGTCTCATTGTCATATACAATAGGGCTTATAAGACGTATAGCTCTAATATGATCATTTTGCAGAAGGAAAGGCTTTAGACTTTTAGTCCATTAACATCAAAAGATAGCATTATATTTAGAGAAGTAGTACATGAATAAAAGGGAAGCAATATACATAAATAGCAAGATATTCTATGATACACACACACATCAGGTTTCTGATGGTCCACGCAACATCAGAAATAGCAATATATATCTGTTGTTTTGATCAATTGAGAAAGCCACAGCCTCCTGAAAGAGCATGATCCATGAATTGCCGCAGCTAGCCACTACAAGAAGAGAGGGGCACAGTAGCACGACAACTGCCGGTGACCCAAGTGCAATGGAACAAACCTGATACTAACGACGCTGTCAGGTTCCTTGAGGCATGAAAAAAGCAGGAGAGGCATGGTCGCGCTAGTTGGGTCTCCTCGACCGCGAAACGGTGTAGCGACGGGAAGGAACCGGCGCCGCTGAGTGCAGAGGTTGGGTCAATGTGGCCTTCGGCCGTGACGCCGGCGAGGACAAGGGCGAACGTAGCCGCGCGGTCAAGTGACGCCGCCGCCAGCGAATCGCATGTTACCTGCAGCACAACAAAGACGCAAGTATGTTCAAATCGTAAGTCCGTCAAGACCGACCTCAAGAATCAAGGGTAGAGGTAAGGGGAACACGAACTAAGATGGAGAGTGTGGGAGAGCATCGGGGCGTGGCAGGCGGCCAAATCGGCACCATATTAGCGACGGTATTGAGGCCAGGAGCTCTCACCCACGCTCTCCTCGTCGCCGACGATGGGAAGCGCGAGGCATCGGTGATGGCGGATCCGGATGATGCTGATCTCCAATGCCGCCCGCGAGATGGGAAGAAAACTAACTGCCGGCGTCGCCGCTGCACTTTGCCGGAGGGCCACCATCTGCAGCTACGGCCGCTAGCAGGGGCAGTAGTGGAGGGCGCCGCCGCGCAGCTTGCACCCGCGCTGGGAGCATCCGGAGATGTGGAGTAACCGCCGGTGGCTGCCAGGTCGCACGATATTGCAGCAGCGAGAGACGTCGATCCCGGACGTCGGCGGCGGCGTCTTCTCTGGTGGGAGGTCGGCGGCGGCGATCTCGTGCGTCGGCGGCAGGAAGATCGTACGTCGGCGGCAGCTTCTCCTCTGGGAGTTCGAGAGGATCTAGGGGAGCGGCGTTGTATGTTTTTTTTTTGCGTTCATACGGGAGCAGCGAAAAAAACCAATGAAAAAAAACGGACGAAAGTGATGGGATGAAAAAAAACCATGGAGGCTATTCTACCAACTGAGACATTAGGAGTAGAGATCATGCATATGATACTAGTGTATGATATTATCTTTATAGCGCATAGTATTATAGAGTAGTATCATATATGACCTTATTTATGAGTAGGGCATTTTGGAGACCGAGCTCCATGAAGCTCTTTATTTTGAAAAATTCAAAATTCATAAATTTCGGTTTAAAAAAATTCTGAAAACAATTACACATGTATGCAAGGATGTAAAGTGTATGTGTGAAAATTTTCAGAATGAAAATACCTTGAATTGCGAGCTGCACAAAAAAAACAAAAAATCATGGACTTTAAAGATGAACAGTACATATGCTAAAAAGCCTCAGATTTGTCTTTTTTGCGTAGCTCACATTTTATTGTATTTCGACCTAAAAATTTGCACACATGTATATTATGTATCTAGCTATATGTGTATTTATTTTCAGAATTTTTTGAAACTGAAAAGTTTGAATTTTGAAGTTTTCAAATAAAGACCTCCATGGAGCTCGGTCTCCGTTTGGCATTTTCGCTTATTTATGGCCATGCATGACACAAAGTAGTATAGCATTTATTATGTTACGGTATCTATCTATGTTACTCTAACCCTCTCTCTCTCTTCTTTAATTCTCTGTCACATCGTTATATTTGCTATTCCCGAGTGCATGATACCGGCTATGATATCCCCACTATAACCAGTCTTAAATTTTAATTTGATACCTGTAATTTGAGTTCGTAACCTTGTATATAAAAATGGAGGGAGTAGTTGGCTGCTGGCAATGAGAAATCTCGCTCGCGCACACTAAAAAAAACAATGCATTTGCTTGCACTGTTCCACACATGGGCCTGTGGATCACTTGGGCCCTTCCTTCCCCATCGGATAAAATCCCAGCGCGCCTCGCCTTGCGGCGGAGACGAACCGGACCGGCGGCAGCTGAAGCCTAAGAGCGCCACGACGATGATGGCCGCAGCGAGAATGGCCTTCGCATCAAGCTGTCGCGTCCACCTCCTCGTCCCTTCCTCACCTTCAACCCCCATCCTCGCCAGGACCCGAGTTGGCTGCAGGGGCATAGCCAAATCCATCTCGTTCTTGGCACCGTTATCGGCTGCGAGATCCGCCGCCCTCTTCTGCTCTTGCTCCTCGCCTTCGTCGGACGCCGTCGTCGCACCGGCACCTACGCAGGCGGCTGTAGAGGAGAAGAAGCCGGCGCCCGCGGCTGGGGAGGAGGAGAAAGGCGAGGTTCCGGTGGGCGAGCTTGCTGGCCTCCTGGACATCCGGGTGGGGCGGGTCGTGAAGGCGTGGCTGCACCCGGAGGCGGATACTCTGTACGTGGAGGAGGTCGACGTCGGCGAGGAGCAGCCGCGCACCATCTGCAGCGGCCTCGTCAAGTACTTACCCCTCGACCAACTCCAGGTAATGAATGATGCATGAGAACTCGTCCATCCAAGATTTTTCAGTTATTCAGCAATGATGTAACTTGTCTAGTATGCTCAAGTTTTTGTATAGATCACATAATTTGCGCATTTTGGCGGACAAGTGACCACTCCTTAGTACTAGTATCTATGTGGACAAACTGGAAATTTTAGTATCAATTAAGAGGAACGTCGCTATTAGGTGAAGTGTTCAACTTAATGATTATGCAGGAAGTATAGATTCACTTGCTGAGATAATACCAGGTGTCAACCTTCCTGAATTAACCAGGATTGGGCTTGCTTGAGCCAAGATCCTGATGCTTCACTCTACGGTTGCATTCAGTTATGTTTATTGACTTTTTTGGGTATATAGATGGTCTGCAGTGAAGTGCAAGTTATTTTCGTCTATTTTACTGAATACTGATGACATTAGCTGTGGCATGCGATCTATGCAGGACAGCAATGTCATTGTTCTTGCTAACCTGAAACCAAGAAACATGCGCGGCATCAAGTCTAATGGCATGCTTATGTGTGCCTCTGATGCTTCTCACGAGACTGTTGAGTTGCTCACCCCTCCAGAAGGTTCTGTTCCCGGTGAAAGGGTATGGTTTGGATCCGAAGATGAAAAGAGTCTTCAATCAGAACCTGCAACGGGAAACCAGGTATCACTTACAATTTAGACATTTCTCTTTGCATCGTCTATTGACGATTCTAGTTATGCTAAGTAATGCAGATTACTACAGTTAATTTCCTTGTGTATGTTGTCCGTTCAACTGTGAAATGATTTTCCTTAATGTTCTACATGTTGCCATGAACAATATTAATTTTGATTAGATGTTGCTCACGATGGCTCCAATGAATGAGTCAGGTACATGGAAGGGATTACAGTTTTAGTTGCGACTGATAACTATGGGTAGTACATTATGCATTCACATATGAACCGGTACAGAGCCACTGAAGATTTGTTCCGTGAATTTCGGAGTAAGGAACATGATATATGTAGTATAAAAACCATGTGTATTATTATCTACATAGTTACAACCCATGTCCCACTTGATATATTGGTCACAAAACTAATATTTGAAATTATCCGGATTTTTGTGCAACTTTTCAAAATATATGATGCTTATGTAAACCTAGTGAGCAAAAGTAATGTATTGAAAACAGATTTCTTGCCAAATTCCACGCAATTCGTTCTACGTCGAGTCATTTGCAGAGACAGCTTACACGGCTAACTGCCACAGCGTTGTCTTTCTTTCTTTGTGATGTAGTACTCATTCTTAGGTCTCCATACAGGTCTGCATCTTATGCAGACTAAATTTGGTGAGAAAACCTGCAAGTGAAAACTGATGTCTCACTGATATTTTCTGGGAACTGCTTTGGATTCTTGAGAGGCAGTCCCTGGTTGTTAGGTCATAAAACGCTTAGTAAAACATAAGTGCTAAAATACTATGACTTGTTATTTATGTGGAAATAATATAAAATTCAAAATCTTAGTAGGCCTAGAGCCATGTCGCATTTTGTCCACTTCCATGAAATCCAACCTATGTAAGAAATTATTTTGCAGAAATGGGTTAGCATGGAAGTTATTTTGCAGAAATGGGTTAGCATGGAAGTTATTTTGCAGCAACACATCTCATGGATTGCTGTATTTTTGCCAGGTTCAAAAGAAAAAGATTTGGGAATCTGTTCAGCCTCACCTTAAGACAATGGATAACTGCGTAGCAGTTCTTGGTGAGCAACCAATGCGCACCTCAGCAGGCATGGTTTTCTGCAAATCATTGCAGGGTGCAAGAGTGTCATAATTCTGATTGAAGAGATTATGTCTTCTTCCTTTTTGGCTGTATCCATATAATGTATTTCCCTGGAATTAATTATAGCAGGAGTGAAATCTTCAATGAAAAGATTGCTTCTGAGGATATTTTATTGATAGTATCCACATTTTATAGTTTCTCAGTGGTCAAAGCTCAAAAGTGAGTCCATGGATGGAATTTATCTTCTCTTTCACTTCAATTTAAGATTAACAATTGAATTTTGCATAACTGTTGACTAACTAACCTGTTTTGGTCATTAGACTTTTAAATGATGATTTTCAATATCTGCGGCTGGAAATAAATTCTGACTTTGGTTGTTGGATCACAAAAGGTGTAGCTGGAGCAACCAGATGGTCCTCCATTTAGAGTTGTATACATCTCTTATGCACCGTGGCCTCGTTTATTTTGTAATTCTGATTTCTTGTGATTTTCTTAGTGAAGCTCTAGAAAAGGTTGCATGGCAGAAATCACGCTTGCTTGATGAGATCAAAACAAAAAAATATCAATACGTTAACATGTTAGATTCAAGATGACGTGGGTGGATCAACCTACAGGACCAGAGAATCAACGTGTGGGAGGTGGTTGACTAGAGAATGTTTGCAAAATTTGTTAGGCCGCAACAGTTGTTCGATGCCAAGCAAGTCATTCCCAATGACGAAGATGAGGCAAACCCTGACAGATTGTTGCCTCAATTTCGGTCATCGCAAGGGCAATCCCCTTGCCTCAAGCGTGGCGGATTGGTGTGGATACGCCTAAGCCAACAAAAATTGCATTGAATTTCATTAAGGACATTCATAATTGACCTCAACACTCAAAAAGATGGGAGTTGGCAAAATGATAGTACATCATTAGTTTAAATATGTGTTTGAAATGATTTGTATTAAAAATGTGTTTAATTTTTTTAGGGACTAAAATTATAGGGGATCTCCTAGCTGTGAAAGTGATTTCCCTAAAACAAATAGTAAAGTGGGATAGGGAGCACTTCTGCCAGTGTGACAAAAACAAGTGGCAAGCCATGGCGAAGTTGGTCACCAACCACACAGGCCCTATGTGACTACAATCTTGGCGTTACCCCAAAGGCACGTGGCCATTTAAGCATCATCAAATCTATGGAAGGATCATACACCAGGGAACGTTTTCATCCCAATAATCAAGAGAGCTAATGAATCCCAACAGGCTAATGCTTAGATTGCCGTGATTTGAAGATGTTCTCCTTGTAGTACTGCAGCTCCATGATGCTCTCTCTGATGTCGTCCAGTGCCCTGTGGTTTTTCTCCTTTCTTGGAGCTTGCTTCCTTTCTGTGAACAGTCAGATAAAAAAATGAGCAAAGCTTTGTCATGTGGAGAATTTCACAAGTATTCCATGTATATCCCAGAAATGGAATTAAAAAATTACTAGGTCTGCTCTGCTTTGGAAATCAGCGGTCGTTAAGACGACGGAACACATAAGGTCAATTTGAACCAATTTCAGTTTCCAAACCACTATCGAATAACCAACAAGTATAATCACGAGGAAATACACCCAGATTGGATGAAAGCCTTATAGTCCAATAGTACTCATGTATGTTTCCCATCTCACTAACTGATCTTTAAGTCTGCCCCTATGTAATCGTGAGTTCTCTGCCAAAGGAATATCTTCAAACCGATTAAATCAAACCAAAACATTGTTGCAATTTGCGAACACTCAAGAACTGTTCAAATTTTACACCACCTAGCAATATTTTTCAAAATTAGCAAGATATGTTTCAGACCAACTTTATTTTCAAAATATAGGCATACAAGCTACCTCACAGTACATTGTCGGCATTTGGCACATTAATGAAAATAAATACCAAAACGAAATGATTTCACAATAAATCAACCTCTAGAATGCATTTTGTTGGGCTTTGAGTCCCCCAATGGAACTCCGGCGGGGATGAAATCAAAATTCATGTTCGGTTTTGAATTACAGACACTAAAAGAATCAACTAATGTCGACTATAAGTCTCAATAGAATGCTCAATAATAAAGCTTTTATTTCATAAATGTGATCTGCAGATCTTTATGTTTTGGCATATACGCCATTGCATAGTAGGTGGCCTCAGAGCCTAGCGACAGGTTATATAACTAAAAAGATTATAAGTTATGAAACTTTTTAATTCAACTAGAGAATTTTTTTTCTATGTGAAAATACCAGTATTCTATCAGGGTGAAATATGCAAAATACATGGATTTATTTGTTTAGAAAAGTCAACCTGGAAAAATAGATTTGTTTGAGTCCACTAGCAGTACCATACTTGTATAATCTGGTAACTGATGAGAACACACCACAATCAAATTCTGCAACACTGCATTGATAAACACTGAAGAATAAGTTACCCTTGGGGAACCAGCGGATGCACAGAGCCGTTATGCTGCTCACATCAACTATCACATGAGGGAATATGCCTGCAAGCTGTGGCATGTACTCCTAGATATAAAAAACACAGGTGTCAGCAAAAAAGTTGCAAAGTAAAACTGGAGTCCTACTCAATCCACATGCAAGGATACTGGACTATTTTTTCACAATAATATCTATTGGAGAGTAAATAAATGTATTTTTTTATCGACAGTTAAATAATGTATTCGGTATGTGTACAAATCAGGAGCATCAATAGTAATAAATATGCCAAAAAATCTAAAGGTCACCTGAAACATCTAGAGAAGTGAGGACATGATAAAATTGTATGAACCATTTCATTTTTAGCAGATAGCTAAGGGAGTTTTGTCTCTTGCTAACCTTCAAAAATAGTAAATCTGTATAGATAGAATTCCCAGCAATCAATGGAGTCGCCGAACCAATATACCTCCTAACAAAGTCTAGCACCTGAAAATAGCTAACACAAGAAAAGTTTGTTGGGAAACATTACAGTGGATAAAGAAACATCAAAGAAGCAGATACGGACATTTCCGAGAAATAGGAACACACTGAAAGTAGAGGTACGACAAAAAAATTATTCATGCTACCGATCAACTCTTAAATGTCCGGTGCCCCGTACTTGATTTTCACAAACTCTCTAATCTTCAATCCGGCGTCCGAGTCGCTGCCATTGTCTTCATCCTCTCTACCTTTATACTCAGAGCTGCTCCTTGAAGATTCTTTTAAGGGCGGCTCGAACAAAAGTAGAGTCTCACCGCAGCCGGAACACTTGTAGGAAGCCATGTCCGTGAGCCAATTCATTAGCAAGTCATTCGTTGTTCCGGGCACTTGAAGACACATGAAGCATGGCACAGTCGCCGGCTTCATCTGATCTTTGTCCAATGGATCCGAGGTCACAGGTTTTACCTCCTCCCTGTCCATGGGAATGGAGTCTGTCGGCTTGATCTCTTCGTTGAGAAGGGAGGTGGCCGGCTGCATGGGATGGGAGGTGGCCGGCTCCATGGAATGGGAGTTCGCGTCCTTGCCGTGTTGATTCTCAAGGATGAGAGACGGACGGATATGTTGACACGAACGAAGGAAGAAAAAGATGGAACAAGATTTCTTTTTCCCTAAAACTTAGGCCGGCTGGACATGCACCATGTCTAATCTTTCTTTCCTAACTAACCTACACGTATGCACAAAACAGACGGGATGGGCTGTGCCATCTCCTTTTTTCTAGGAAGGTGATGCGCGTTGGCTGTAGCTAGTGAAAAGGTAAAATTGTCAACTAATGCAATACACCATATAATCTGAACTTTTTCTCAAAAATCTATACACCTTATATCTAGGAACAGAGGGAGTACATATTAACAGTACCTATTAGCAATTTTCTTTCCGAGGTTTCAAGTAGAATATGCTTTAATTATATGAGCCCTTTCGAAGAGGTCAGGCTACCAAAAAAAGGACTAAAGTACCTGTTTCTCAGCATCACACTCAGAAATGTCACTCTGCAGTACTTGTTCTGTCAGTCCTGAAGTGGTTACAAGAGCAACAGACTAAATTAGCAAGTCCTAAATTGGTTACACGAGCAAGAGATTACATTCACATGTCACTTTTTAATACTATAAGGTATTTACCACTGGCACCATGATGGGTTTTACACCATTCATTCATGTTGTCTAAGCATTCCTTGGTCTGTCTTATAACCAAATCAGGACCCTGCAAAAGAAGGTAATAATAGCTATGTTGAGCACTATGTCTCGTGATGTCATACCAACAGAAGTTGTTCATCAACCAATATGATTAACGACAAAGAAATGACAAAGCAACAAATTGCCTCCGTAACCTCAGATACCCAAACACAATGTAAGTATGACATAAGTACATAGCCAGAGTCAGTGGTGATGATAGACTACCAGCTTGCTTTACAGGGTGAATTTGCCAAACAACATGATCATTTAAGGTTGCAAGGGGATTCTTAGAATAAGAAAAGATTATGCAAAGTAAACATCAGAAGCTGATGGCATATCAGTTCGCTACTTCCCATTAGCCTAAGGCCCCGTTCGGTTCGTAGGTTTTGTACAGGAATTTTGGAGGAACACTATTCACACAGGTTTACTTTCCTTTTTAGCGTTCGGAACGCAGGAATACATACAGTAATCCAGAGGAAACTAGCTCCTTCGATGCTGATTCCAGAGGAATTCTAACATCCGCGTAGAGCTCATTTTTCCCGCGGAAGACCGAGGTGAGGCGCTCCGGCAGTCGCTGCTAGAATCAGTAGGATTAAAACACCAAATGCGTAACGTGGTGAGGTGAGAGTGTTGGAGGTAAAGCTGCCTTGTTTAACCCGTATAGCTAATTTTAAAAGGCCTGTAGGCTACTGTTCACGCAGTGCTCTCCTATGGTCACCCGAACGCCCATTCTGACAACTTTCCTGTGTTCTTTACTTCCAGCGTTTCACGCCTACATTCCTTCTCCGTTCCTATGTTTTCTCTCGTTACTGTGTTTCGTATTCCCACAAACCGGACGGGGGCCTAATTTTACAAAATAAACAGTATAATAAGAATTGACCCATCATCTAATAGTGTTTCCTTCTCATTGACTCTTCAGAAACAAATTAACTTGGCACTTACATAGTCCTGATGCGTCTTATTTAACTGTTTTAAACTACTTCAATGATAACGAGCTTGGAACAACTCATTAAGGACCACAGATTAGTGTGCCTTATCCACATACTCAATGAGGTAGCAATGGAAGCAGCTTCAATAACAACGAGGCAGAGTAGTCTATAAGAAACTACTCACTTCCAAACTCAAGGTCAAGAAATATGTACCACGACAAAGGTGTTACTGAATCGAGAAAACTAGCATATCATAAGTTGTGGAAGCTACTCACTTCCAAAACACGAAGTCAAGAAACATGTACCAGAACTTCATAACACTGTACGAGCATTAGTTTAAAACTCACCTCCATCCGTTTGGTAAGTTTACCATCTGTTATAATACAAGCAATCTCCAGTATGCGGTCTTTTCTGATATCCAAACCTAAACAATCAGAAACCAGCATGTGGCATGTTAGTCAGAGTGTTGACATTGTGTAAAATTGATAATACGAGTTCCGACAGAAGCAACAGAATTTCAGTTTGACATGTCTACACATCAGTTAGAGGAGAACAATAGCAAGAAATGAAGGCGCAGTTCACATCAGAAAACAGCAAAAGAAGACTATTCTTGACTTATGATACCAAGGAAATCAGTACTGGGTCGTACATTGTTTCGGGCAGAGTAGATATCATGCACTGTAAATGACTTCCGACCAACTGTTCTCATGCATCTTTTTTCATTTTAATGTAGTACACTGTAAGTTGCAAAACTTGAACAAAAGAACATGTTGAACAAATTAGAAACCGGAAAGGTTTACTTGTTGTGTTTGCATCAGTCTTGGTTGAATGGCAGATGTTAGTACTTAGTAAACTGGCCTTACTAACTTATTAAACTGGTAACACATAGCCAATGGCGTGCTGATTGTTTTGATTCTGTATATCAGCTGTCTTTTCACCATTTGTTCTAAGTTGCTGGTTACATCTTTTATCCTTTTACATTTCAGTGTGCAGAGGTGCAATGCAATATTGAGTTTATATCACCTACAATATGCTTCCTGTCAGAGTTATTTCCGGCAGATCCCTTGACAGGGTATCCCGGCTGGGCGAGTAGATCGGATGGGAAATAGGGGACAGGTTTACCCAGGTTCAGACCCTCACGATAGAGGTAAAACCCTACTCCTGCTCGTGTTGTACTATTGCTATGGGGTGTGCAAAGTACAAGTATGATCAAGGGATTGAGTTCTCTGCTACCGACTAGCCCTGCCCTGGCTTATATAGAATATCAGGGCCCTAGGTTTTACAATATCCTAGTCGGGTACGTCGGTGGAGGGGTCCTCCTGGACTCCGGCTTCCTTGTCTCGTACGTCAAGGCTTCTGAGTCTTCCTTCTATAGGACCCGTGGGCCAGGATGATTGATGGCCCAGGGCGTAAACCAACCTAGGGGGCCTCGGGCCGGCCTACTTGGGCCGACTTCCAGTGAAGTGGGGCACCCCTGGGCTGTAACATCATCAGTAACCCCTGAACCGGTCTCCGAGCTTGGTTGCTTCGTGGTCAGGGTCAATCTTGAATGCCATCTTCTTGAAGCTCGTCAAGATCGGAACTGGTTCTCCGACCTAGCCGACCTCCCATGGCCAGCAAGCTCCATGAAGTCGGCCCATCCATTGGGAGGACGGCCGCCTCTGGTCGTGATTTGCTGATGAAGATAGCCGACCTCCGTGGAAATGTTTTCGCGCCAAGCCAGCTCCCTCGAGCCGATTTCCCACGGAACACTTTGTATAACTTTGAGTTACGTACAGCCCAACCAGGGACCAAGCCAGACTTTTGACCAGTTGGTCGAGCCAGACTAAATTGTTTGTCTAGCCGGTTGAACCTGACCACGCTGGTCATCCCGACCTTCGGTCAACGACACGTGCGTGGGTGCACGAGGGCCCTGCCAAGGTCAGGTCCCATCAGTGTGACGGCATGACCAGGCGTGCGCCTCGGTTACCGAAGCCATTAACGGAACGCCTCGATTTCCGCACACCATAAACAACGTTAGCGGGGATACGCACAGGATTTCCTGTCGCGTGACACGGCACGGCTCCAGTCGTTTCCCATTATGTTTGGGCTTTAAAAGGGACGAGACGCCGAGGGGAATGACACTTGTCCATTTTCCCCTTGGCTCCATCTTCTTCCTGGCGTTCTTCTGCCTCCCGTGCTCCGCCATTGCAGCTCACGCCAAAACTCTCCTCTTTCTTCTACATCTCCTCCTCCCAATCTCAAACCCATGCCGCCGCAATATGCCGCCCAAATCCAGCAAGGGCATCGCGGTCAAGAGCATAACCGGCAAAGGGAAACTGAAGGTGACACCAAGGCAAATGGATGCCCTCGACGGCCAACTCCCCCCAGCTCCAACATCTCAGAGAGAGGGGATACTTGCCGGAGGCAAGGCTCGCCGGTGGTCATGACCTACCAAGGTGAAGTTGCCGAGACAATCCCCAAAATCCAAGGGGATGAGCGGGTATGCTTTGTACCCTTTCTCCGAGGTCTCATGCACTTCTACGGCCTGCAACTTCATCACTTGACCCCGAATAGCATTACGCGCATCGCCTGCTTCGTGACCCTGTGCGAGCGCTTTCTCGACATCGAGCCACTGTTATTTCCAGGACAAATGTAATGGAGACTTGCGAATGTAGCGGAGCAGCCATCACCAAGAAGTCCGGCTCCGAATATCTCGACGGACTCTGGCTAAATCAAACAAGTGGCAAGAAGGTTGGTTCTATATCCCGGATGTTAAGTTCAGGGTACCTCCTCAGATCGGTCTCGTTGAAGCCTTTAGCATGGCGCCTAGTGCGTCAAGCACATCCCAGCTGACACGAAGGAAGTAACCTGGCCCCACAAGGCAGTGTGGAGCCTCACCTAGCAGGGATTGAACATGGTCGGGGTGATGATTGTAGTCCTGGAGCATGGCATCCATCCTCTTAAGGCCAGGGCTCATCCAATGTACTGGTACACCAGCGAGGATGACGTAATCCTGAGCATTCGGACCGGCTTCTTTGAGGGGAAGTCACTCCAGGAGATGATCTCGATGATGTTCAAGGGGAAGACGGCGGACTTCCCGGCGGAGACCGGCCTGGCCAGTTATTCGTTAGAAGCACAGCCGCCTGCTGTGAGTATTCCTTGCTTCCTAGTTAATTAAGCTTTCCTTTCCGATCGGCAGTTGCTCATCCGATATCTTCAATTCTACTCACGATGCCAAGGAAGCCAAACCATCTCGGACAACGAGGACGAAGATGAGCGGGACCAGTTCCTCTCAAGGAAACAGGGCCATGATGACGAGGCTTCGGCCTCCCATTCTTCACCACAAAGGACAACGACCGAGACCTGCTTAGAGCCACACAAGAAGAGGTGCGAGGATCCTGCTGCCGAGGCGCTTGCTTCTTCCCGTGCGACCTCCGAGGGAGCATCCCAGTTGGCCCCACCTCGAGTTGCTTGGAGACGAAGGCCCAATAATAGGTAAATATCGTTATCGTTTTGTTCATTCCTTTGCCAAGTTTTGCTTTTCCTCAACTCTCATTATCTGATCCACAAGCCACAACGCGAAATGGGTGTCTCTGGCCGGCCACCCTTCCGTCAATCTGGCGGCATTCATTGCCAACACCCCCAGGACCGAAGACGGGGCGTTAATGGCGACGCCGGTCTCCATCGTTCCACCATCTAAAAACATGGTAATGCCTCTGGAAACAAAAACCACAGACCCAAGGCACACCGGCACTGCCGACCAGCCTGCGGAGCCTGCTGTCACACCCTCTGAAGGCGCCACTTCTAAAGACCCTGCTACCTAAGCAGCAGGTGAAGAGGACAGAGACCCAGCTCTCAATGTTGAAAACAGGGAGCCGACCTCCGAAGATGCTGCGAGAATTGCTTCCAGGCACCTACGTTGCAGGAACCCATCGTGTCAACCTCTTCTTCGACCACCCCGTTTCACCGCTCCGCGACCTCTTCAACTAGTCCGGCTACGGGTATCAGGAACAACATGATCGTGGTGGGGTGGCGACCTAGTCCCTACCTATCTACCAGTGTTGCTGTTGACCGTCTTCCCTCCAAGATGTCGGTCACGTCCTCGGAGGCCAGGACGGTGCTATGCCGACGCGAAGCCCGCACAACCTTGTCAACCTGAACTTGTCTAAGGAACAACGGGCCACCCTACGCTTCATGCGAGGGAATTTCTGGATGTCCTGGTCGGGCTGGGAGGAACTCGACTTGGATCGTTTGGTGAGCTTGATGTCATCCTTGTCTGCGAGTGCCTCCTCAGCCAGGGCCACTCTGGCCTGCTCGGCCACATGGGATCGCTGAACATTGTGGGATACTGTGATGACCCAATTGAGGCCCAATATCTTCAACTTCAGGTATGCATAGTCCGAAAGTGTCGCGTATCGCGGAGAAGTTGGCTTGTCAAGGGGCGCATGGTAGCCACTTTAAACGGGACGACCTCGAAACAAAGTGGTTTGACGTGGTAGTTGTCGGGGTGCCGAACACCACGTCAAGTGTGACCTGGCCCAGGGGTTGGGCCTCCATGCCAGGAATAATGCCATTGAACCTCGTGTTGGACGGCCTGGTGCGGGACTCGTCAATGCCCATCTTCAATGCATAGATGTAGATGAGACTGAGGCTACTACCGCCGTCCATAAGGACCCTGGTGAGGTGGCAGCCCTCAATGATCGGATCCAAAACTAGGGCGGCCTTTCTGGCATGGCAAACGCTGATCGGATGATCGCTCTGATTGAAGGAGATCGGCTGGTCCGACCACTCTAGCAAATGTGGTACTACAGGCTCTGCGGCACATATGTCTCTATGGGAGAGTTTATGCGCCCTCTTGGACTCGTTACTGCAAAATATCATGTTCACAAGTTGTACCTATGGGGGAAATTGCTTTTGCGCATTTGCGTTCGCACCAGCCCCGCCATCGTAGTTGTCTGCACCACCACCTTGGCCATCATTGGGGTGGTCGTGCCTGTCGTCACCTCTGCTATTTCGATTCTTGCTGGCCAGCTTGGCCGCTTTCAAAGTGAAACCAACACTCTCAATTGTTGTGGTTGGTTGGGGGAGTTTTGGATCTTTTTGCGCATGGTAGTCGCATGGTCTGTCCATGATTTCATCTTTCATCAAAGTCTAGACCTTGCTTCCTACGTACGGTGATGCAGGGCCTCGGTTTGCTGCATGGACAGCCTATGCATTTCCTACAGAGTGTAATGGAACCCAGCTCCGCTCCGCCGAGCCAAAAGAAAAGAACAGTCGAAGGCGAAGAGTAGAGTATAGCCAAGGGGATCCCGTCGTCCGTAAAGGACCTACCGGAAGACCGTGCTCCGAAGTGTGCACTGAGAGTTTTATTTTAAGAACACTTGGCCTTACCCCTTCATTTTGAGCCATGTCTATGTAGAATCGGCAAGATTGAACCGAGGCCCGCCCGGGCACCGCAGGGGACCAACCAGACCTCCGCCCTAGCGACGACATCCGAACTCAGCATTGACCTCATCATCGCCTCTGCGCCTCCAACTGCAGTTGAACGGACGACGCAGCCGGGTTGGCGCTCTAGAGCCGGGCGTTGAACAACGCCTTGGCATCTCCCGAGCTGCTCGCCTTCCGCACGCTGGCTAAGAACACGCAGGCGGCGGTCGGAGAGCTCCGAAACATCACACTTCCCGCCAACCACCTAGATCGGGAGAGGTTTAAGCAGGTGGTGGAACTCCTGAAGACGGCAGTGGTTTACCAAAATGCCTACGCTAAATCTAAGAGCACGACGGGCACCACTAGCGATATTCACAATAATACTACAAGTTTGACATCCAGGCCGAACAACATGCGATCTTCCCGCATAGACCGGATCAGCTGACTCACAGCCACAACAACCGCCGGCTGGTAAATCAGAGGACGACCTCTCGCTTCGATGCACAAATCGGCCAGCCTCTTGGAGAAACCGCCGAGGTCGGTCGTGCTCATCTTGTGCCCCGGAAGTTCCGAGGCCGCTACGCCGCTACGTGGCCGCCATAGATTTCCACTTGGCAACCCACGCTTCCTCCCCGAAAGCGTAATTTCATCAGGTTGGCCATGGTCTGAAGTGATTCTTTCCCTATATCACGGGTTAGCTGCTCGTCTCGACAGCCGACTTTGAATGTTGTTATGGCCTCAGCGTCGGTGATGTCTACTACGTCATTCTTTGCCTTTAGCCATCGAGCAAGGTACTGGCGAACCAGGTCACCGTCTTCCTTGATAATAGTATTAAGGTCATTCGCCTCGCCGGCCTCTGGTAGGTACCTCGGAAGTTGGCGATGAACTCCTCCTGCATGTCATTCCAACCATAGATCTACTTAGGCAGCAAAGTATTTAACCAGGGCCGGGCCGATCCTTTTAGCGTGATTGGCAGGTACTTGATGGCATGGAAATAAAATCCCCATTGGCGAGCTGAACCACGGTGATGTAGTCAGTCAACCAAAGCTCTGGGTTCTGCTCTCCTTTATATTTATCAATGAGGCGCAAGTGAAAGTTTTTCGGGAACTTGTAATTGACAATACCATCCGCGAAGCACGCGGGTTATAGAGGTTGCAAGCCGATATCACTCCACAATGCAGTGATGACCTCACGTCTGTCGTCTCTGCCGATGGCACGATCGTACTCGTTGAAGAGTTGTCGGCCTGGCCGTCTGGCATTCTCGCTGAGCCACGCCAAGCGCTGCCTCTCGGTTTCTCCAGGAGGCTGGGCGATTTGTGCATCGAAGCGAGAGGTCGTCCTCTGATTTACCAGCCGGCGGTTGTTGTGGCTGTGAGTCCGCTGATCCGGTCTATGCGGGAAGATCGCATGATTGTTCGGCCTGGATGTCAAACTTGTAGTATTATTGTGAATATCGCTAGTGGTGCCCGTCGTGCTCTTAGATTTAGCGTAGGCGTTTTGCTAAACCACCGCCGTCTTCAGGAGTTCCACCACCTGCTCAAACCTCTCCCGATCTAGGTGGTTGGCGGGAAGTGTGATGTTTGGGAGCTCTCCGACCGCCGCCTGCGTGTTCTTAGCCAGGGTGCGGAAGGCGAGCAGCTCAGGAGATGCCGAGCCGTTAAGGGCGTTGTTCAACGCCCGGCTCTAGAGCGCCAACCCGGCTGCGTCGTCCGTTCTCCTCTAAGCATCTCTGCGGATTATAGCATGTGGTTTTGCCTCCGATACAAACGCTCTTTCTCCTCCTACTTCTTGAGGGCTGCCTGAAGCTTCTTTCTCCACTCCTCGAGCTTGACGCTGGCGGGGCCATTCACCATGATTGGTGTGTTGACCCAGTCAACATCGATCTCATCCTCTTCCTCGGCCTTGACGTCATCGGCACGGGAGTCCACCATGAAACAGGCATAAGTGGAGGTTGCCTGCCACAGGCAGAGAGGCGATGCAGACGGGATTGCTTCCGGGCAGCTCTTAGCTAAGTCGCCCATCTTCTTGTCGAGGTCCTCAAGCTCCTCGGTGTCTCCGGGTTCCTCGACGACGGTGTGGAGCGTGTCGATGTTGGCGACGATGTGGGAGGTGGGTGGATTGAAAATTCGTGTTGGCCGCTCCTAGGTCAGGCACGACGCCATGCCCTAGAGAACGAGCTTGTTGCGAGAATCGACGACAGACTCCAGGTTGCCGACATGGACGACCCAGCCTGCAACGAAGGTCTCGACTTGGCCAAGGTGGCCTGTCGAGTCGACGACGAAGCACATCGCGCCGAAAGCAAAGATCAGCCCCGCTATGAAAAATGTTGGCGTCAATCGAATATCCCATCTGGTCTCTGAGTTCGCACTGCGGGACCTATATGGGCCACCACTATCGAAGTTATTTCCGGCAGATCCCTCGATAGGGTATCCCGGCTAGGCGAGTAGATCGGATGGGAAATAGGGGACGGGTTTACCCGGGTCTAGGTCCTCACGATAGAGGTAAAACCCTACTCTTGCTCGTGTTGTATTATTGTGATGGGGCGTACAAAGTACAAGGATGATCGAGGGATTGAGTTCTTTGCTACTGGCCATGCCTCGGCTTATATAGAATACTGGGGCCCTAGGGTTTACAAGATCCTAGTCGGCTACGTCAGTGAAGGGGTCCTCCTGGACTCCGGCTTCCTTGTCTTGCACATCAAGGCTTCCGAGTCTTCCTTCTATAGGGCCTGTGGGCCGGGATGATGGCCCAGGGCGTAAACCGACCTAGGGGGCCTTGGGCCGGCCTACTTGGGCCAGCTTCCGATGAAGTGAAGCACCCCTGGGCCGTAACGCCGTCACTTCCCATAATAAAAGCACTTCTGTTTGTACACATGTGCAGAATAATTGGTATGAACATTGATTGAAGTTGAGGACTAAATTGCATTAAGCCTATTAAATTAAACATTTCAAAATAATATGGAACATACAATATACAATATGAAGGAAGACAGGCTCACCGGTCATTTCCAAGTCAATCCACACCAATGGCATCTTGTATTCACTTGACGATGAACCAAGTTTGTCCCCATCATAATTTACAATCATTTTGTTATTCGTCATGCCACTATCTGCAAGGAATGTGATTTTTGAATCTCATAAGAAGAAATGAGAATAATTAAAACATAATAAAATGGAAAAATTATAGCATTTAGTTCTCTTTTAAAGTATAACAAGGCAGAACTTAAGTTATAATGTCACTGCATCGTTCAATTATTTATCATGTAGGGGCAAGATGAAGATGGAGTTACTTGATTCCATCCATGATCCAAGAGAAAAAAATGGGCGTTCCTGATTGTGAAGAGATATGCACTAGTTGTCCATTCTGTCGTTTTGCCTGGTAGGTTTATTTGGATACTGAATGATACAACTTTGTGCACACTACACAAAAAATGATTCCTCCTAAGGATTTTGTGTATTCGGAGCATCACGAACATGATTTAGTGAAGTGATCAGGTTTTAACACAAAAGAAATACTTGATACACACGCTGCACATGCAAATGGCAAGAACGCTCGGAACTCATGCTCCAACACAGCTAACAGCTTTAATATGTTTTGTTAAATCGATGAGCTGAAATATTCTGTTGAGTTCTTTTTGAAGTACTAAAGGTTAGTGGTGCAGGACCGGACCTGATTTCTGTGGTGGGGGGGGAATCAAAACATTATACTTAACACATTATTGTTACACTACTACATTTTGATCCAGGAGTATGGGCGCATTCAACAATGTACTGACAAACCTCGCGATGAGTAAAGCAAATCTCATACCACGGACTAACAGGAGCACACAATCCCGATCCATCATGTGAGGAAGCGAAAGAAAAAGTGCGCCCTTACCGAGTTTCCTGGCGGCGGCGGCGGCGGCGGCTTCTGGCTTGCTGGATGCCGGTTGTTCCACTTCCTTTCGATCGTCCTCGCCATCCAGGTCAAGGACAGCAAACATGTTGGCAAGATTAGCCATCCTCTCCCGAATCTTCCCCAGATTCAATATAAACCCGCGTAAAACCTGCGGCGTTCCAGTGCTGATCAACTAAACAGAAATTTCTTGGTGGAATTGGGAAAGAACATGCCAGGTTCGACAGCCGACAACTAGTATGGATAGAGCAACTAAAGCTTCAAGGATGGTTCACTTCTTAGCAAATCCCTGACTGGACTGGGAGGTGGTCTACACGTACCGCGGCGGTTGCTTCGGATCTATGGGCCCCGCTGCCGCCGCCACCGCAGTGGCCGCCGCCGGAGTTGGAGGAAGAATTGATTATAAGACCTAATTTCTACACAACGAGATGCAAGCGGCGCACGGAAGGGCAAAAAGACGATGATTCCCGGTATTTGGGCGCAAGTAGACAACATATCTATACTTTTTTTTTACGTTGATGTGCTAAAATCTTACTGTTATTTGGCACAAAGAGCAAGTTTTTTAAGCAATCATCATGATTTATCTGTCATCTTATTGTTAAATATACTTATTACTTGATACGAACTCATTTAGCAAGTTTTCTTACACAATCACCATGATTTATTTGACATCTTATTGTTAACCACTTATTATTTGGTAACACCTAATGACTTACCCAAAAAGCTATTGTTTTATTTTGGTAAGTTAATAAGACATAGAACAGTAAGGTCGATTTTATGGAAAATTAATAAAAGAAAATACAAAGAAGGAAGGAGGGAATGTACATGGTGATGAGAAACGAAGCATAAAAGTCAAAAAAAATCGTAGGAACACCCAAGATCTAATTTAGGAGATATATAACAACGAGGGAGGAGTGTCTACATACCCCTGTAGATCAAAAGCGTTAGCGTCATAACGTGGTTGATGTAGTCGTACTCTTCACGATCCAATCGCGATCCAATCTGATCTAGTGCCGAACTGACGGCACCTCCGAGATTTGCACACGTTCAGTTCGATGACGTCCTCTCCTTGATCCAACAAGCGAGAGAGAGGAGGTATATGAGATCGGAACCAGCACGATGGTATGGTAGTGGTGGCAGCAGCGGAATTCCGGCAGGGCTTCGCCAAGCGCGTGCCGAAGAAGAGGTGGGAGAAGTTGGAAGCGACATAGGGCAAGAGTGGAGGCGTTAGGCTGCCCTTCCACCTCCCCGCTATATATAGGGGGGAGGGGGGAGGGGGCGCCGGCCCTTGGCCCCTCCTCCAAGGAGGGGGCGGTGGCCCTGGGGGGTCGCTTGCTCCCCCAAGTCAAGGGGGCGCCCCCATCTAGGGTTTCCCCTTAGCCCTAGGCGCATGGGCCTCTTGGGGGGCTGGTGCGTGTGGCCCAACTAGGCCAGACCGTCCCCTTTACAACCCATGTGGGTCCCCGAGGTTGGTGGACCCCTGGAACCCTTCGGTGCCTTCGGTACACTTGTCGGCATTGCCCCCGAACTTTTCCGATGGCCAAAACAGGACTTCCCATATATAAATCTTTACCTCCGGACCATTCCGGAGCTCCTCGTGATACCCCGGATCCCATCCGGGACTCCGGACAACCTTCAGGATTTTCGCTATTAATATCTCATTACTACCCTAGCACTATCGAACGTTAAGTGTGCGACCCTACGGGTTCGAGAACATGTAGACATGATCGAGACTCCTCTCCGGTCAATGACCAATAGCGGGACCTGGATGCCTATATTGATTCCTACATATTCAACGAAGATCTTTATCGGCTGAACCATGATGTCAAGGATTCAGTCAATCCCGTATGCAATTCCCTTTGTCCAGCGATATGTTACTTGCCCGAGATTCGATCGTAGGTATCTCCGTACCTAGTTCAATCTCGTTACCGGCAAGTCTCTTTACTCGTTCCATAATACAAGATCCCGTGACTAAACTAATTAGTCACATGAAGCTTCTTATGATGTTGTATTACCGAGAGGGCCCAGAGATATCTCTCCATCACACGGAGTGACAAATCCCAGTCTTGATCCATGCAACCCAACAGACACCTTCGGAGATACCTGTGGAGCACCTTTATGATCACCCAGTTACGTTTGATAGCACACAAAGTATTCCTCCGGTGTCCGGGAGTGGCATGATCTCATGGTCTAAGGAACTGGTACTTGACATGAAGAAAGTTGTAGCAAATAACTAAAGGATCTGATGTTAAGCTTACGGTTGGGCCTGTCCATCACAGCATTCTCCTAATGATGTAATCCCGTTATCAAATGACAACTCATGTCTATGGTTAGGAAACCTTAACCATCTTTGATCAACGAGCTAGTCTAGTAGAGGCTTACTAGGGACACAGTGTAGTTTATGTATTCACACATGTATTTAAATTTCTGGTCAATACAATTCTAGCATGAATAGTAAACATTTATCATGAACGGGAAATATGATAATAACCAATTTATTATTGCCTCTAGGGCATATTTCCAGCAGTCTCCCACTTGCGCTAGAGTCAATAATCTAGATTACATCATAATGAATCTAACACCCATGGAGTCTTGGTGTTGATCATGTTTTGCTCATGGAAGAGGTTTAGTCAACGGGTCTGCTACATTCAGATCTATATGTACTTTGCAAAGTTCTATGCCTCCATCCTTAATGTAAGTACGAATGGAGTTAAAGCGGCGTTTGATGTGTTTGGTATTCTTGTGAAACCTGGGCTCCTTGGCAATGGCAATAGCACCAGTGTTGTCACTGGATCCGACGCACTAGGCACAACTCATAGGTCGGATGTGAACTCCTTCATCCAGACTCCTTCTCGCGCTTCTTCCGAAGCAGCTATATACTCTACTTCACATGTAGATCCTGCTACGACGCTCTGCTTGGAACTGCACCAACTGACTGCTCCACCATTCAAAATAAATATGTATCCGGTTTGTGACTTCGAGTCACCCGGATCAGTGTCAAAGCTAGCATCAACGTAACCCTTTACGACAAGCTCTTCGTCACCTCCATAAACGAGAAACATGTCCTTAGTCCTCTTTAGGTACTTAAGGATATTTTTGACCGCTGTCCAGTGATCCACTCATGGATTACTTTGGTACCTCCCTGCCAGACTTATGGCAAGGCACACATCAAGTCTGGTACACAACATGGCATACATTTATAGAGCCCATGGCTGAGGCACAGGGGATGACCTTCATCCTTTCTCTTTCTTCTGCGGTGGTCGGGCTTTGAGTCTGACTCAACTTCATACCTTGCAACACAAGCAAGAACCCCTTCTTCGAATGGTCCATTTTGAACTTCTTCAAATCTTGTCGAGGTATGTGCTTTGTGAAAGTCCTATCACGCGTCTTGATCTATGTCTATAGATCTTGATGACCAATATGTAAGCAGCTTCACCCAGGTCATTCATTGAAAAACTCTTGTTCAAATAACCTTTTATGCTTTCCAGAAATTCTATATCATTTCCAATCAATAATATGCCATCCACATATAGTATTAGAAATGCTATAGAGCTCCCACTCACTTTCTTGTAAATACAAGCTTCTCCATAAGTTTGTATAAAACCAAAAGCTTTGATCACCTCATCAAAGCGTATGTTCCAACTCCGAGATGCGTGCACCAGTCCATAGATGGATCGCTGGAGCTTGCATACTTTGTTAGCACCCTTAGGAACGACAAAACCTTCTGGTTGCATCATATACAACTCTTCCTTAAGGAACGTTGTTTTGACGTCCATCTGCCAGATTTCATAGTCATAATATGCGTCAATTGCTAACATAATTCTAACAGACTTAAGCATCGCTACGGGCGAGAAAGTCTCATCATAGTCAACTCCTTGAATTTGTGAAAACCCTTTGCGATAAGTCGAGCTTTGTAGACGGTGACATTACCATCCACGTTTGTATTCTTCTTAAAGATCCATTTGTTCTCAATGGCCTGCCAGTCATCGGGCAGGTCCACCAAAGTCCATACTTTGTTCTCATACATGGATCCTATATCAGATTTCATGGCCTCAAGCCATTTGTCGGAATTCGGGCTCATCCTTGCTTCTTCGTAGTTCGTAGGTTCGCCGTTGTCTAACAACATGACTTCCAAGACAGGATTACCGTACCACTCTGGTGCAGAACTTACCCTGGTCGACCTACGAAGTTTGGTAGTAACTTGATCCAAAATTTCATGATCATCATCATTAGCTTCCTCTCCGGTTGGTGTAGACATCACGGGAACTGCTTTCTGTGATGTGCTAACTTTCCAATTCGAGAGAAGGTACAATTACCTCATCAAGTTCTACTTTTCTCCCACTCACTTCTTTCGAGAGAAACTCCTTCTCTAGAAAGGACCCATTCTTAGCAACAAAAATCTTGCGCTCAGATCTGTGATAGAAGGTATACCCAATGGTCTCTTTAGGGTATCCTATGAAGACGCACTTCTCCGCTTTGTGTTTGAGCTTATTAGGCTAAAGCCTATTGACATAAGCGTTGCATCCCCAAACTTTAAGAAATGACAACTTAGGTTTCTTGCCAAACCATAATTCATACGGTGTCATCTAAACGGATTTAGATGGTACCCTATTTAAAGTGAATGTGGCTGCCTCTAATGCATAACCCCAAAACGATAGTGGCAAATCGGGAAGAGACATCATAGAACGCACCATATCCAATAAAGTACGATTACGATGTTCGAACACACCGTTACACTGTGGTGCTCCAGGTGGCTTGAACTTTGAAACAATTCCACATTGTCTTCAATGCGTGCCAAACTCGTAACTCAAATGTTCACCTCCACGATCAGATCGTAAAAACTTTATTTCTTGTTACGATGATTCTCCACTTCATTATGAAATTCCTTGAACTTTTCAAATGTTTCAGACTTGTGTTTCATTAAGTAAATATACCCAAATCTAAGGTAAGAAAATAACGATATCCACCGCGTGCTTCAACACTCATCGGACCGCATACATCGGTATGTATTATTACCAATAAGTCACTTGCCCGCTCCATTGTTCTGGAAAACGGGGTTTTAGTCATCTTGCCCATGAGGCATGGTTCACATGTTTAAAATGATTCATAATCAAGTGATTCCAAAAGTCCATCAGCATGGAGTTTCTTCATGCGCTTTACACCAATATGACTTAAGCGGCAGTGCCACAAGTATGTGGTACTATCATCATTAACTTTGCATCTTTTGGCATCAATATTATGAACATATGTATTGCTACTTCTTGAGCTTGCGTTGGTTTTTTCCTTGAAGATGAAAAGGTGATGCAGCAAAGTAGAGATAAGTATTTCCCTCAGTTTGAGAACCAATGTATCAATCCAGTAGGAGGAACACACAAGTCTCCAATGATAGCACCTACACAAACAAACAAATACTTGCACCCAACGCGACAAAGGGGTTGTCAATCCCTTCACGGTTACTTGCAAGGATGAGATATGATAGAGATAGGTATAAAATATAAATAAAAGTACAAAACTAAATAAAAGTAAATAAATTGCAGCAAGGTATTTTTGGGTTTTTGGTTTTATAGATCTGAAAATAATATGATAAAAATAGACCCGGGGGGCATAGTTTTCACTAGAGGCTTCTCTCTTGAAAGAACGCATACGATGGGTAAACAAATTACTGTTGAGCAATTGAGAGAAAAGCGCATAGTTATGACGATATCTAAGGCAATGATCATGAATACATGCATCACGTCCGTGACAAGTAGACCGACTCCTGCCTGCATCTACTACTATTACTCCACACATCGACCGCTATCCAGCATGCATCTAGTGTATTAAGTTACCAAGAACGAAGTAACGCCTTAAGCAAGATGACAGGATGTAGAGGGATAGATTCAATCCATATGGTAAAAAAAACATCTTTTTATCCTTAATGGCAACAATACAAATACGTGCCTCGCTACCCCTTCTGTCACTGGGTGAGGACACCGCAAGATTGAACCCAAAACAAAGCACCTCTCCCATTGCAAGATAGATCAATCTAGTTGGCCAAACCAAATCAATAGATCAGAGAGAAATACAAAGCTATCTTAATCATGCATAAAAGAGTTCAGAGAAGACTCAAATAATATTCATAAATAATTGATAACCCACAAGTATCAGGGATCGTCTGTAGCCTTTTTCGATAAATAAGAGTTTCAAACCCAATGAGGAGCTAAAGGTAGAACAAATATTCCCTCAAGTTGTGTCAACCACCGATACAACTCTACGCACACTTAACGTTTGCTTTACCTAAAACAGGAATAAAACTAGAAGTACTTTGCGAGAATAAAACTACGAGTAAATTGCAAGATAATACAAGTTAGTTGTTTAGTAGAAAGCTTTTGTCACACAAGAAAGTTATTTGTCCCTAGGCAATTGATAACTAGACCGGTAATCATTATTGCAATTTTATATGAGGGAGAGGCATGAGCTAACATACTTTCCGTACTTGGATCATATGCACTTATGATTGGAACTCTAGCAAGCATTCGCAACTACCAAAGATCATTAAGGCAAAACCCAACCATAGCATTAAGTATCAAGTCCTCTTTACTCCCATACGTAACAACACACTTACTCGGGTATGTGTTTCAGTCATTCACGCCACCCACCATAAGCGAATCATGAACGTATTGCAACACCCTACAGCGGGGATCCCTCACATTTGCGTGACACAGAGGGCACCATAGGACAGCACCAAAATAAAATATACAACTCAAACCAATCATGATCATCAATCAACCCGTAGGACAAAACAGATCTACTCAAACATCATAGGATAACCACATATCATTGGATAATAATATATAGTGTTGAGAACCATGTTTAAGTAGAGAATTGCAGCAAGAATAGAGAGGTTACACCGCTGCATAGACGGGGAGAAAGTTGGTGTTGACGGTAGCAAGGTTGTTGATGTAGATCGCCATCACGATCCTTGCCCCGGCGGCACTCCGGCGCCACCGGGAGAGAGGGGGAGAGAGCCCCCTCCTTCTTCTTCTTCCTTGGCCTCCCCCCTAGATGGGAGGAGGGTTTCCCCTCTGTTCCATGGCCTCCATGGCGGCGGAGGGGCGAGAGCCCCTCCGAGATTGGATCTATCTCTCTGTTCTCTTCTGTTTTGCGTTCCTGTTTTCTGGCCCTTCACCATTTTTTAATTTTCCGGAGATCCGTAACTCCGATTGGGCTGAAATTTCGAGGAGATTTTTATCCATAAATTATATTTCTTGCGTCCTAAGAAGGGAAGCAACTGCCTTACGAGGTGCTCACTACCCATCAGGGCACGCCGGGCACCCCCTGACGCGCCCTGGTGCCTAGTGGGCCCCTCGAGCACCGTCTTGCGTTGGTTCTTCTTCCAAAAATTCACATATATTCCCAAAAAATCTCCGTAAAGTTTTATTGCGTTTGGACTTCGTTTGATATGTATATTCTGGAAATAAAAAATATGCAACAAACAGGAACTGGCACTGGGCACTGGATCAATATGTTAGTCTAATAAATCATATAAATTGTTGCTAAAAGTATGTGAAAGTTGTATAATATTGGCATGGAACAATAAAAAATTATAGATATGACGAAGACGTATCAGCATCCCCAAGCTTAATTCCTGCTCGTCCTCGAGTAGGTAAATGATAAAAAGGATATTTTTTTATGTGAAATGCTACCTAGCATAATCTTGATCATATATCTAATCATGGCATGAATATTAAGACACGAGTGATTCAAAGCAATAATCTATAATTTGACATAAAGACATCAATACTCAGGCATCCCAACAAACAATCATGTCTTTCAAAATATCAATGCCAAAGAATGCTATCCCTACAAATCATATAGTCTTGTCATGCTCCATCTTCTTAACACAAAGTATTTATCATGCACAACCCCGATGACAAGCCGAGCAATTGGTTCATACTTTTTAACGCGCTTCAGCTTTTTCAACCCCCACGCAATACATGAGCGCAAGCCATGGACATAGCACTATGGGTGGAATAGAGTATGATGATAGGGGTAAACATAGAGAAGACAAGAAAGTAAGAAAGTCTCACATCGACGCGGCTAATCAACGGGCTATGGAGATTCCCATCAATTGATATCAATGCGAGGAGTAGGGATTGCCATGCAAAGGATGCACTAAGAGCTGTAAGTATATGAAAGCTCAAACTGAAAACTAAGTGGGTGTGCATCCAACGTGCTTGCTCATGAAGACCTCGGGCATTTGAGGAAGCCCATCATCGGAATATACAAGCCAAGTTCTATAATGAAAAATCCCCACTAGTATATGAAAGTGACAATATAGGAGACTCACTATATGAAAAACATGGTGCTACTTTGAAGCACAAGTGTGGAATTAGCATGCCCCTTCTCTCTTTTTCTCTTGTTCATTTTTTTCTTTTTTTTTCTTGGGCTCTTTTTGGCCTCACTTTTTTTTCTTTTTTTTCTTTTTGTCCGGAGTCTCATCCCGACTTGTGGGGGAATCATAGCCTCCATCATCCTTTCCTCACCGGGACATGCTCTAATAGTGAATAGTGATGATCATCACACTTCTATTTACTTACAACTCAAAATTACAACTCGATACCTAGAACAAAGTATGACTCTATATGAATGCCTCTGGCAGTGTACCAGGATATGCAATGATCTAGTGTAGCAAGGATATCAAAAAACGGACAAGCCATGGAAATATCATGCTAGCTATCTTACGATCATGCAAAGCAATATGACAATGAATGCTCAAGTCATGTATATGATGATGATGGAAGTTGCATGGCAATATATCACGGAATGGCTATGGAAATGCCATAATAGGTAGGTATGGTGGCTGTTTTGAGGATGATATAATAAGGCTTATGTGTGATAGAGTGTATCATATCACGGGGTTTGGATGCACCGGCGAAGTTTGCACCGACTCTCAAGGTGAGAAAGGGCAATGCGCGGTACTGTAGAGGCTAGCAAAGTGCGGAAAGATAAGAGTGCGTATAATCCATGGACTCACATTAGTCATCAAGAACTCACATACTTATTGCAAAAGTTTACTAGCCCTTGAAGCAAAGTACTACTACGCATGCCCCTAGGGGGATAGATTGGTAGGAAAATACCATCGCTCGTCCCCGACCGCCACTCATAAGGAAGACAATCAATAATAAATCATGCTCCAACTTATTAGCATAACGAGAGACTATACGTGCATGCTTCGGGAATCACAAACCTTCACACCAATATTCTTACTAACCGCAACCATTTACTAGTACCTCCCACATATTATCATCTCTATATCGCAAAACTATTGCAAGGAATCAAACTTATCATATTCAGTGATCTATAAGTTTCATGTAGGATTTTCTGACTAACCATGTGAATGACCAATTCCTGTTGACTCTCTAAATATATATAAGTGAAGCATGAGAGTTTAATTCTTTCTACAAAATACTTGCACGCGCTCTAATAAATGTAAGTGAAGCAAAAGAGCATTCTACAAATAACGTTTTTCCATGTGAAGAGAAACAGGCAATCCAAACTTCAAATGATATAAGTGAAGCACATAAAGCATTCTATAAAGTCATACTCAAAAGATATAAGTGAAGTGCAATGAGCATTATATAAATCAACCAAGGACTATCTCATACCAGCATGGTGCATTAAAAGAAAAATAAAAAGCACACGACGCTCCAAGATTTACGCATATCACGTGAACAAAACAAAAACCGAGACATACCGATACTTGTTGAAGAAAGGTGGGATGCCTTCCGGGGCATGAGTCTCCTTGAATATTTACTTGGTGTGCCTTGGGAATCCCCAAGCTTGAACTCTTGCCTCTCCTCCTCATATCGAGACCTCCTCGATCCTCGAACACTTCATCCACACAAAACTTAACAAAACCCTCGTGAGATCCGTTAGTATAATAAAGCAAATTACTACTTTAAGTGTTGTTGCAAACTCATTCATATTTTATTTTTGCATTATTACTACTGTATCCTAACTTCTTCATGGCTTATACCACCGATAAAGTCCATAGTTCCATCAAAACAAGCAAAACAATGCATCAGAAACAGAATCTGTCAAAAACAGAACAGTCTGTAGCAATCTGAACTTTGACCATACTTCTGTAACTCCAAAAATTCTGAAAAATTAGGAAAAAATAAATATTTTGCATATAAGTACTGTGTAAAAATTTCATAAACTTTTGATGTTCCAGTAAAAAATGTAAATTCATGCACTACAGTCAAAGTTTCTGTTTTTGCACCGCACATACCAACAAGTAATCTAATCATCCTAAAGGCAAATCTTGGCACATTATTTTTATAATACAATGGATTTGTACAAGGGGGTAATTATTTTTTTTGAAAATTTTCTGTAATTAAGATTCACAAAGTTTCCATGGGCATGAACAAAGTTCAAGGCTAGCTCCCACTTTAACAATGCTCGTCTCTCTCACTTTCACTTTTCTTTTTGAAAAAGTTTTAGGTTCCCCTCTATATTTTTTTGTTTTTAAACTTTATAAAAGCACACAACAGAATAAAATGACTCTCTAAAACTTCTGGGTTGTCTCCCTGGCAACGCTTTCTTTAAAACCATTAAGCTAGGCATAAAGTGCTCAAGTAATCGATCCACCCGGATCCCAAGGTATATCAAAGCCAATTTTAATTAGCAATGATTTATAATATAGTAGTGAGCACAAAGAAACATATATCATGCAATTACAAAGTCTAACTCTCTTCCTATGCATCGGCATGTCATAAAAGAACAATTCATGCACATCAAGTAAAGGCCAATACATAGCATAAGCAGTTTCTTGCAATTTTATCGTACTGGAAACATAGAGAGGTGGAGATGTAATTCCTCTCTCATAATAATTGCAAGTAGGAGCAGCAAGCACATGCATATTATATTCATCAAAATTATCATGTGCAATGGTAAAAGGCAACCCATCAATATAATTCTTAATAAGAGCAAACTTCACCGATATAGTGTAGTTGGGAGAATTCAAAAAGATAATAGGACTATCATGTGTGGGTGCAATAGAAACAATTCAATTCTCAACATAAGGAACTATAGCAAGTTCATCTCCATAAGCATAATTCATATTGGCATCATGGCCACAATCATATCAGTCATCAATTTCATCAAAAAGGGATATTTCAAACGAATCCAAGGGATCATAGCAATTATCATAGCATTCATCCTTCGGTAAGAACGAAGGGACATTAAACAATGTACGAGTTGGAGAGTTACTCTCATTAGAAGGTGGGCACAGGTAGCTAATCCGCTCTTCCTCCTTTTATTCTTCGCTCTCCTCATCGTCTTTTTCATCTAATGAGCTCATAGTATCATCAATTTCTTCTTCCATAGATTCCTGCAAAATATTAGTCTCTTCTTGGACAACGGAGACTTTCTCAATAAATTCATCAATATCGGCATTGTATTCATAATTCTCATAGCAATATTTAAGTATAGAAAAAAATTCTGGTATGTAAACAGCATCACTATAATTTGCATACTCTTTAAACAAAGATTCAATTTCACAAGTGAAGGAAATATGCCCTAGAGGCAATAATAAAGTTGTTATTTTATATTTCCTTATTCATGATAAAGGTTTATTATTCATGCTAGAATTGTATTGATCGGAAACTTAAATACATGTGTGAATACATAAACAAATACCGTGTCCCTAGTAAGCCTCTACTAGACTAGCTCGTTGATCAAAGATGGTTAAGGTTTCCTAACCATAGACATGTGTTGTCATTTGATAACGAGATCACATCATTAGGAGAATGATGTGATGGACAACACCCATTCGTTAGCTTAGCATATGATAGTTCAGTTTATTGCTATTGCTTTCTTAATGTCAAATACATATTCCTTCGACTATGAGATTATGCAACTCCCGGATACCGGAGGAATACCTTGTGTGCTATCAAACATCACAAC
The DNA here is from genome assembly GCA_011799875.1 of Thinopyrum elongatum. NCBI lineage: Eukaryota > Viridiplantae > Streptophyta > Magnoliopsida > Poales > Poaceae > Thinopyrum > Thinopyrum elongatum. The sequence continues at coordinate 388,640,249 of CM022298.1, forward strand.
ATAACTGGGTGATCATAAAGATGCTCTACAGGTATCTCCGAAGGTGTTTGTTGAGTTGGCATAGATCGAGATTAGGATTTGTCACTCCGTGTATCGGAGAGGTATCTCTGGGCCCTCTCGGTAATACACATCATAAGAAGCCTTGCAAGCAAAGTGACTAAGGAGTTAGTTACGAGATGATGTATTATGGAACGAGTAAAGAGACTTGCTGGTAATGAGAGGAACTAGGTATGAAGATACCAATGATCGAATCTCGGGCAAGTAACATACCGACAGACAAAGGGAATTACGTATGTTGTCATAAGGTTCGACCGATAAAGATCTTCGTAGAATATGTAGGAACCAATATGGGCATCCAGGTTCCGCTATTGGTTATTGACCGGAGAGGTGTCTCGGTCATGTCTACATAGTTCTCGAACCCATAGGGTCCGCACGCTTAATGTTCATTGACGATATAATGTTATATGAGTTATATGATTTGGTGACCGGATGTTGTTCGGAGTCCCGGATGAGATCACGGACATGACGAGGATCTCCGGAATGGTCCAGAGGTAAAGATTGATATATAGGACGATGATATTCGGACACCGAAAGAGTTTTGGAGTGCACCGGGTAGTCATGGGATCGCCGGAAGGGGTTCCGGACACCCCCGGGAGGTCTATGGGCCTAATGGGCCAAGGGGAGAGACACACCAGCCCACAAGGGGGCTGGCGCGCCCCTCTCCCTGTCTGCCGGCCCTAGGGAAGGAAAGGGAGGAGGGCTAGCCCCTTCTGCCTTCCCCTCCTCATGGGAGAAAGGAAAGGGGGGGGGGCGCCACCCTCCCCTGCCTTTCCCTGCGCGCCTAAAAAGGCAAGGGGGGCGTGGCTAGGGGCAGGAACCCAAGTGGGATTCGGCCCCACTTGGGGCACCTCCTAGCTGCCTCCTCCCTCCCCCCACCTATATATATGTGGGAGGGGGCGCCACACAAAGCCACGACAATCTCTTAGCCGTGTGCGGCGCCCCTCTCCACAGTTTCGGCCCTCGGTCATATTTTCGTAGTGCTTAGGCGAAGCCCTGCGGAGATAGCTTCACCATCACCATCACCACGCCATCGTGCTGCAGGAACTCATCCACTACTTCGCCGTCTTGCTGGATCAAGAAGGCGAGGACGTCACCGAGCTGAACGTGTGCTGAACGCGGAGGTGCCGTACGTTCGGTACTCGATCGGTTGGATCGCGAAGAAGTTCAACTACATCAACCACGTTACTAAATGCTTCTGCTTACGGTCTACGAGGGTACGTAGACACACTCTCCCCTCTCATTGCTATGCATCTCCATGGATAGATCTTGTGTGTGCATAGATTTTTTTTTGTTTTCCATGCAACGTTTCCCAACAGTGGCATCCGAGCCAGGTCTATGCGTAGATGATATGCACGAGTAGAACACAAAGAGTTGTGGGCAGTGATAGTCATACTGCTTACCACCAATGTCTTATTTTGATTCAGCGGTATTGTGGGATGAAGCGGCCCAGACCAACCTTACATGTCCATGCACATGAGACCGGTTCCACCGACTGACATGCAACTTGTTTTGTATAAAGGTGGCTGGCGGGTGTCTGTTTCTCCTACTTTAGTTGAATCGAATTTGACTACGGCCGGTCCTTGAAGAAGGTTAAAACAGCAAACTTGATAATCACCATTGTGGTTTTTGCGTAGTTAAGAACGGTTCTTGCTAGAAGCCCGTAGCAGCCACGTAAAACTTGCAACAACAAAGTAGAGGACGTCTAACTTGTTTTTGCAGGGCATGTTGTGATGTGATATGGTCAAGACGTGATGTGATATACGTTTTTGTATGAGATGATCATGTTTTGTAATATCGACAACCGGCAGGAGCCTTAGGGTTGTCTCTTAATTATTGTATGAAATGCAAGCGCCATGTAATTGCTTTACTTTATCGCTATGCGTTAGCAATAGTTGTAGAAGCAATAGTTGGTGAGACAACCCCGATGCAATGATGGAGATCAAGGTGTCGAGCCGGTGACGATAGAGATCATGATGATGCTTTGGATATGGAGATCAAAAGCACAAGATGATGATGGCCATATCATGTCACATATTTTGATTGCATGTGATGTTTATCCTTTATGCATCTTATTTTGCTTAGAATGGTGGTAGCATTATAATATGATCCATTCACTAAATTTCAAGATAAAAGTGTTCTCCCCGAGTATGCATCGTTGCCAAAGTTCGTCATTTCGAAGCACCTCGTGATGATCGGGTGTGATAGACTCTACGTTCACATACAACGGGTGTAAGACAGTTTTGCACATGCAGAATACTTGGGTTAAACTTGACGAGCCTAGCATGTACAGACATGGTCTCGGAACACTGGAGACCGAAAGGTCGAACGTGAGTCATATAGTAGATATGATCAACATAGAGATGTTCACCATTGATGACTACCCCATCTCACGTGATGACCAGACATGGGTTAGTTGATTTGGATCATGTATCACTTAGATAACTTGAGGGATGTTTATTTAAGTGGGAGTTCATTAGTAATTTGATTAATTGAACTAAAATTTATCATGAACTTAGTCTTAATAGTTTTGCATATCTATGTTGTAGATCAATGGCACATGCTACCAATCCCCTGAATTTTAATGCATTCCTAGAGAAAGCTAAGTTGAAAGATGATGGTAGCAACTACACGGACTGGGTCCGTAACTTGAGGATTATCCTCATTGTTGCACAGAAGAATTATGTCCTTGATGCACCGCTAGGCGACAGACCTCCTGTTGGGGAACGTGCAATTTCAAAAAAATTCCTACGTTCACGCAAGATCTATCTAGGAGATGCATAGCAACGAGAGGGAAGAGTATGTCCACGTACCCTCGTAGACCGAAAACGGAAGCGTTGGCTTAACGCGGTTGATGTAGTCGAACGTCTTCGCGATCCAACCGATCAAGCACCGAACGTACGACACCTCCGAGTTCAGCACACATTCATCTCAATGATGTCCCTCGAGCTCTTGATCCAGTTGAGGACGAGGGAGAGTTCCATCAGCACGACGGCGTGGCGACGGTGATGATGAAGTTACCGGCGTAGGGCTTCGCCTAAGCACTACGACGATATGACCGAGGTGTGTAACTGTGGAGGGGGGCACCGCACACGGCTAAGACAAATCTTGGTGTGCCTTTGGGGTGCCCCCCTCCCCCGTATATAAAGGAGGGAGGGAGAGAGGCCGGCCCTCCTAGGGGCGCGCCAAGTGCATGGAGTCCTACTAGGACTTCCAAGTCGTAGTAGGAATCCCTTTCCCTTTTCGGAGTAGGAGAGAAGGAAAGAGGGAAAGAGAGAGGGAGTAGGAAAGGGCAAGCGGGGCGCCGCCCCCTTCCCCTAGTCCAATTCGGACCCATGGGGGGGGCGCGCGCCACCTCCCCTTTGGCCTGCCTCCTCTTTTCCCGTATGGCCCAATAAGGCCCATTACTTCTCCCGGTGAATTCCCGTAACTCCCCGGTACTCTGAAAAATACCCGAATCACTCGGAACCTTTCCGATGTCCGAATATAGCCTTCCAATATATGAATCTTTACCTCTCGACCATTTCGAGACTCCTCGTCATGTCTGTGATCTCATCCGGGACTCCGAACAAACTTCGGTCATCAAATCACATAACTCATAATACAAATCATCATCGAACGTTAAGCGTGCGGACCCTACGGGTTCGAGAACTATGTAGACATGACCGAGACACATCTCCGGCCAATAACCAATAGCGGAACCTGGATGCCCATATTGGCTCCTACATATTCTACGAAGATCTTTATCGGTCAAACCGCATAACAACATACGTCTTTCTCATCGGTATGTTACTTACCCGAGATTCGATCGTCGGTATCATCATACCTAGTTCAATCTCGTTACCGGCAAGTCTCTTTACTCGTTCCGTAATGCATCATCCCGCAACTAACTCATTAGTCACATTGCTTGCAAGGCTTCATATGATGTGCATTACCGAGAGGGCCCAGAGATACCTCTCCGATACACGGAGTGACAAATCCTAATCTCGATCTATGCCAACCCAACAAACACCTTCGGAGACACCTGTAGAGCATCTTTATAATCACCCAGTTACGTTGTGATGTTTGATAGCACACAAGGTGTTCCTCCGGTATTCGGGAGTTGCATAATCTCATAGTCAGAGGAATATGTATAAGTCATGAAGAAAGCTTTAGCAATAAAACTTAACGATCATTATGCTAAGCTAACGGATGGGTCTTGTCCATCAAATCATCCTCCTAATGATGTGATCCCATTCATCAAATGACAACACATGTCTATGGTCAGGAAACTTAACCATCTTTGATTAACAAGCTAGTCAAGTAGAGGCATACTAGGGACACTTTGTTTTGTCTATGTATTCACACATGTATCAAGTTTCCGGTTAATACAATTCTAGCATGAATAATAAACATTTATCATTATATAAGGAAATATAAATAACAACTTTATTATTGCCTCTAGGGCATATTTCCTTCACCTGCTGCAGGAGCTACTGCAGATGTTATGAGCGTCTGGCAGGCTCGATCTAATGACTACTCGATAGTTCAGTGTGCCATGCTTTACGGCCTAGAACCAGGACTTCAAAGACGTTTTGAACGTCATGGAGCATATGAGATGTTCCAAGATATGAAGTTAATATTTCAAGCAAATGCCCGGGTTGAGAGATATGAAGTCTCCAACAAGTTCTATAGCTGCCAGATGGAGGAGAACAGTTCTGTCAGTGAACACATACTCAAAATGTCTGGGTATCATAACCACTTGACTCAGCTGGGAGTTGATCTTCCAGTTGATAGTGTTATTGACAGAGTTCTTCAATCACTGCCACCAAGCTACAAAGGCTTCGTGATGAACTATAATATGCAAGGGATGAATAAAATGATTCCTGAGCTCTTCGTAATGCTTAAGGCCGCGGATGTAGAAATCAAGAAGGAGCATCAAGTGTTGATGGTTAACAAGACCACTAGTTTCAAGAAAAAGGGCAAGGGAAAGAAAGGGAACTTCAAGAAGAATGGCAAGCCAGTTGCCACTCCCGGGAAGAAGCCCAAAGCTGGACCCAAGCCTAAAACTGAGTCTTTCTACTGCAAAGGGAATGGTCACTGGAAGCGGAACTGCCCCAAATACTTGGCAGATAAGAAGGATGGCAAAGTGAACAAAGGTATATTTGATATACATGTTATTGATGTGTACCTTACTAATGCTCGTAGTAGCGCCTGGGTATTTGATACTGGTTCGGTTGCTCATATTTGTAACTCAAAATAGGAGCTGCGGAATAAACGAAGATTGGCTAAGGACGAGGTGACAATGCGCGTCGGGAATGATTCCAAGGTCGATGTGATCGCCATCGGCACGCTACCTCTACATCTACCTTCGAGATTAGTTTTAGACCTCAATAATTGTTATTTGGTGCCAGCATTGAGCATGAACATTATATCTAGATCTTGTTTATTGCGAGACGGTTATTCATTTAAATCGGAGAATAATGGTTGTTCTATTTATATGAGTAATATCTTTTATGGTCATGCACCCTTGATGAGTGGTCTGTTCTTGTTGAATCTCGATCATAGTGATACACATATTCATAATATTGATGCCAAAAGATGCAAAGTTGATAATGATAGTGCAACATACTTGTGGCACTGCCGTTTAGGTCATATTGGTGTAAAGCGCATGAAGAAACTCCATGCAGATGGACTTTTGGAGTCACTTGATTATGAATCATTTGATACTTGCGAACCATGCCTCATGGGCAAGATGACTAAAACTCCGTTCTCTGGAACAATGGAGCGAGCTAATGACTTATTGGAAATAATACATAACGATGTATGCGATCCGATGAGTGTTGAGGCACGCGGCGGGTATCGTTATTTTCTGACCTTCACAGATGATTTGAGTAGGTATGGGTATATCTACTTGATGAAACACAAGTCTGAAACATTTGAAAAGTTCAAAGAATTTCAGAGTGAAGTGGAGAATCATCGTAACAAGAAAATAAAGTTTCTACGATCTGATCGCGGAGGCGAATATTTGAGTTACGAGTTTGACCTTCATTTAAAACAATGTAGAATTGTTTCACAACTCACGCCACCTAGAACACCACAACGTAATGGTGTGTCCGAACGTTGTAACCGTACTTTATTAGACATGGTGCGTTCTATGATGTCTCTTACCGATTTACCACTATCGTTTTGGGGTTATGCATTAGAGACAGACGCATTCATGTTAAATAGGGCACCGTCTAAATCCGTTGAGATGACACCGTATGAACTGTGGTTTGGCAAGAAACCTAAGCTGTCGTTTCTTAAAGTTTGGGGATGCGACGCTTATGTCAAAAGGATTCAGCCTGATAAGCTCGAATGTAAATCGGAGAAGTGCGTCTTCATAGGATACCCTAAGGAAACTATTGGGTACACCTTCTACCACAGATCTGAAGGCAAGATCTTTGTTGCCAAGAATGGGTCCTTTCTAGAGAAGGAGTTTCTCTCAAAGAAGTGAGTGGGAAGAAAGTAGAACTTGATGAGGTAATTGTACCTTCTCTCGAATTGGAAAGTAGCACATCAGAGAAAACCGTTCCCGTGATGCCTACACCAACTAGAGAGGAAGCTAATAATGATGATCATGAAACTTCAGATCAAGTTACTACTGGACCTCGTAGGTCGACCAGAGCATGTTCCGCACCAGAGTGGTACGGTAATCCTATCCTAGAAGTTATGTTATTAGACCATGGCGAACCTACGAACTATGAAGAAGCTATGATGAGCCCAGATTCCGATAAATGGCTTGAGGCCATGAAATCTGAGTTAGGATCCATGTATGAGAACAAAGTATGGACTTTGGTGGACTTGCCCGATGATCTGCAAGCCATTGAGAATAAATGGATCTTCAAGAAGAAGACTGACGCTGATGGTAATGTTACTGTCTACAAAGCGACTTGTCGTGAAAGGTTTTCGACAAGTTCAAGGAGTTGATTACGATGAGACTTTCTCACCCGTAGCGATGCTTAAGTCTGTCCGAATTATGTTAGCAATAGCCGCATTTTATAATTATGAAATCTGGCAAATGGACGTCAAAACTGCATTCCTTAATGGATTTCTTAAAGAAGAGCTGTATATGATGCAACCAGAAGGTTTTGTCGATCCTAAAGGTGCTAACAAAGTGTGCAAGCTCCAGCGATCCATCTATGGACTGCTGCAAGCATCTCAGAGTTGGAATATATGCTTTGATGAGGTGATCAAAGCATATGGTTTTATACAGACTTACGGTGAAGCCTGTATTTACAAGAAAGTGAGTGGGAGCTCTGTAGCATTACTGATTTTATATGTGGATGACATATTATTGATTGGAAATTATATAGAATTTCTGGATAGCATAAAAGGATACTTGAATAAGAATTTTTCAATGAAAGACCTCGGTGAAGCTGCTTATATATTGGGCATCAAGATCTATAGGGATAGATCGAGATGCTTAATAGGACTTTCACAACGCACATACCTTGACAAAGTTTTGAAGAAGTTCAAAATGGATCAGTCAAAGAAAGGGTTCTTGCCTATGTTACAAGGTGTGAAATTGAGTTAGACTCAAAGCCCGACCACTGCAGAAGATAGAGAGAAAATGAAAGTCATTCCCTATGCCTCAGCCATAGGTTCTATCATGTATGCTATGCTGTGTACCAGACCTGATGTGTGCCTTGCCATAAGTTTGGCAAGGAGGTGCCAAAGTAATCCAGGAGTGGATCACTGGACAGCGGTCAAGAACATCTTGAAGTACCTGAAAAGGACCAAGGATATGTTTCTTGTTTATGGAGGTGATGAAGAGGTCGTCATAAATGGTTACGTCGACGCTAGCTTCGATATAGATCCGGATGACTCTAAGTCACAAACCGGATACGTATTTATATTGAATGGTGGAGCTGTCAGTTGGTGCAGTTCCAAGCAGAGCGTCGTGGCGGGATCTATGTGTGAAGTGGAGTATGATGTCTACTATGCAACCTTCTTCTTGTAGACTCGTGTTGGGCCTCCAAGCGCAGAGTTTTGTAGGACAATAGCAAATTTCCCTCAAGTGGATGACGTAAGGTTTTATCAATCCGTGGGAGGCGTAGGATGAAGATGGTCTCTCTCAAACAACCCTGCAACCAAATAACAAAGAGTCTCTTGTGTCCCAAACACACCCAATACAATGGTAAATTGTATAGGTGCACTAGTTCGGCGAAGAGATGGTGATACAAGTGTAATATGGATAGTAGATATAGGTTTTTGTAATCTAAAAATATAAAAACAGCAAGGTAGCAAGTAACAAAAGTGAGCAAAAACGGTATTGCAATGCTTGAAAACAAGGCCTAGGGTTCATACTTTCACTAGTGCAAGTTCTCTCAACAATGATAACATAATTGGATCACATAACAATCCCTCAACGTGCAACAAAGAATCACTCCAAAGTTTCTATCGGAGAACGTAGGACGAAAACGTGCATCAACCCCTATGCATAGATTACCCCAATGTCACCTCGGGAATCCGCGAGTTGAGTGCCAAAACATACATCAAGTGAATCAATAGAACATCCCATTGTCACCACAGATATCCCATCACAAGACATACATCAAGTGTTCTCAAATCCAATACTCAAGCCAACATAACGAAACCTCACAGAGCAAGACTCAATTCATCACAACAAGAGATAGAGAGGGAAGAAACACCATATGATCCAACTATAATAACAAAGCTCGCGGTACATCAAGATCGTGCCAAATCAGGAACACGAGAGAGAGATATCAAACACATAGCTACTGGTACATACCCTCAGCCCCGAGGGTGAACTACTCCCTCCTCGTCATGGAGATCGCCGGGATGATGAAGATGGCCACCGGTGATAATTTCCCCCTCCGGCAGAGTGTCGGAACGGTCTCCCGATTGGTTTTTGGTGGCTACAGAGGCTTGCGGCGGCGAAACTCCCGATCTCGGTTTATTTCTGGGGGTTTCATGATTTATAGGAATTTTTGGCGTCGGTCTCACATCAAGGGGGTCCACGAGGCGGCGACAAGGTAGGGGGGCGCGCCCTCCACCCTTGTGGTTGCCTCGGGACTCCTCTCCAATATCTTTTTGTTCCAGTATTTTTTATATTTTCCAAAAATATTCTCCGTAAATTTTCAGCCCATTCCGAGAACTTTTATTTCTGCACAAAAAACGACACCATGGTAGTTTTGCTGAAAACAGCGTCAGTCCGGGTTAGTTCTAATAAAATCATACCAAAATCATATAAAATTGTTGGAAACATGGCATGAATACTTCATAAATTATAGATACGTTGGAGACGTATCAGCATCCCCAAGCTTAATTCCTGCTCGTCCTCGAGTAGGTAAATGATAAAAGAAATAATTTATGAAGTGTGAATGCTAGCAAGTGCACAAGTTTGATCAATGATAATTTCAATCACTTTTTCTAGCATCATTATATATCATAAACAGTAGCTCATATCATAAAACTTCTCATGATCAAGTAACAAGCTATTCAGATGTTAAAGCATAGACCATAAACTTTCTTGAAAACTAACAAACTATGTTCTCAGTCATCAAACAATTGCAATTCATCTTATTTTCAGGAAGGGTCTATGTAAGAGCTTTGATTTAGCAAATTCCACATACTCAACTATCATATAGTCTTCCATGATTGCTACCACTCAAAGCATATTTTTAGAACAAATAGCATTCATCGAACACAGAGAAAGATAGGGGCTTAGTGTTTCGCCTCCCAGCTTATTTATCATATAGATAATTGTCAACAATAATAATTCATGATCAAATATATCTGAATGGCCATATATGCTTAGATCTTTACCCATCACATGATGCTTTGTAACAGCCTGGATTTTTCCCTTTTCTTTTTCCTTTGATTTTCTTGGATTTCTTGATTTGATTTGATTTTCTGTGGCTATGTGGTTCTGAAACTTGGGAAGATAATGTCTTCCTAGGTTTCATAGTGGCTTGTCATCCTCATCATCATCCCTAGATCATGTCATTTTCATCCTTGACCTAATCCAATATTCTTTTTCCTAGGGAATATTCCTTTTCTGTTAAAGGAATAATCCTTTAGACCCTAGGTTGTGAAGCAACCTATATTTCTGTCACTCCCAAAATTCCCAAATAATTATCATAAATTGTTTGGGTCATAGCTTCCACAAATATGTCATAATCCTTCCTTGGCATCATCAAAGATAATTCACAAATATTCCTTTTCTGATTCTGCCCTAAGTGGTGGCTTGAGAAGGAAGTGCCATTTATCTTTGCTTGATTGACCCCAAACTTTTTGGACATCTTTTCCTGTCCATATCATTGCCCCATGCCAAAATTCAACTCAATTTGCTTAGTAAATATTCCTGAGCAATTTTTCAAAGTTCCTGTCTGAGGGAAGTCATTGTGAAGGAAGTACAAGTTAGGCATATACAAATGAGTTGAAATTTTGCAAGGTCCTTAATATGATAAAATAATTACTCCCCACTAAATTAGAGCTCATCTAACTCATCTATGTGAGCCCAACTCCAAATCTTGTTTTCTGGTAAGATTTTTAGTTTGTGAAGCAACCATATTTTATATTGCTTCATTTAAGCTGAAAATTTACCAGGGAATTCTCCTATTCATATAAACTCTCTCCACCAAGTTTTGGCTCAATTCATTAATCCATTTACCCTGTGCAATTTTTCCAAGTTTCTGTCCAGATGGATGCTATATGAAGCAAGTGCTAGTTTGGTTCATCCAAATGGCATGAAACTTTTTGGGCATCTTTATATCTTCAAATCATTGGGCCATGACCATTTTCAGATCATTTCATTCAATTATGTGAGTGCTACTTCAAAATATCCAAATCTGACCAGTGGGTCACTTTCTACAGCAAGTGCACTCTAGAGAGCTCCATTTCATCTGATATTTGGCCACCACAGTTACCTTAGCTTGTGATAAAGATAGGCCAAAGCTTAGAGTCATTGCACTGTTCTAGCTCTCACAATTCACATCAAACACCTTGCTGCCAAAATGTTTTGGCTCCTCCTCCAAATCTCTTCTTTGCCCCTGGACCGATTTCTTTCTTCATTTGGACTCAGGGTAGCATGGTCTATCTACTAGACATGATGTGACCGATCAACTGGCACCGCATATGCCAGTTCACGCGGTGACCACGGGTCGCGACCAGCCAAACTCGTGCTTGTCGCCGCTGTTCCCATCATTTCCCTCCTCGTCTCGACGTCAAACCTTGTCCAGGAGCTAGCCCGTGCTTGACTGCATCGACCTGTGTCGCTGCCCCGCCCTGAATCACTGCGATCGCGTCGCCGTCGAGCTGCCCGTGACGCAAAACTCCTCTGTCCTCCATTAGAGCACAACTGGAGCTCTCCCGTGTGCGCTAGAAGCCTCCCCGCTGCTATATATAGCACCCCCGAGGTGTCCCGCACCTCACCTCTCCCTCCCTTGCCTCATTTGGTCACCGGAATCGCCACATCTCACCGTTTCCTCCTCGGCCGCAACGGTGGTCGCCGGAGTTCGAGCTACCCCGGCCACCACAGGCCCCCTCTCCTCCTCCGAGTACCCCTCCTTCCCGCGGCTCTCCCCACCCACTTGCCCCCTCGCCGGAGCGCCTGCATCACCGGAGAGCCCCACCGCCCGCCCGCCTCTGCCTCCTCCTGGCGCCGCTCGTCGCCGCCCCTCCACTCCTCCCCGGCGCCTCCTTCGCCTCTGAATGGGGCCCCCTCACCGCCCCGCACCCGCCGGTGTGCTCAGCCGGGCCAGAGACGGCCGGAGCCGGCCGGCCCCCTCGCCGCTCCCTTCCCTGCTCCTCCTCTGCTTCACGGGAGGAAGGAGACGAGCCCGATCGCCCCCCCTGCCAGCTCAGCGTAAGTGGAGACGGTTTCCCCAGAATACGTTTTCAGTTTCTGAAAGCGTATTTCTTTCCTCTGTTGCCTAAAGTATGTTTTCCAGTTCAGAAAGCGTATTTTCTCAAATCCGTTTCTGTCTTATCCCCTCAGGGACCCGTTGGTGATAAAAATATTCACAGGTTGGTCCCTCTCCTTCTTCACCTCGTATCTCCGCGACCGTAACTCCGATTGAGGTGAAACCAACGCTCACTTCTTCGTCTCGTCGAGATCTTTCTGCTGGTAACATTTTCACTAGGTGGTCCCACAGTGAAAATGACCATTTTGCCCTTGCCTCTAATCAGCCCCCTTCGAGAGAGAACCGTCCGGCGTTTTGTTCCGCGGCTTCACCGCACTTCTTCCCGGAGTCTCCGTCACCCTCAGGCAAGCCACAACCGCCACTTGCATGATAGCCCTGCAGTAGCCATGGTTTCTACTTGAATATTTAATAAAAGTTTGCCCGTTATCTGTCTGCTTGTTTGCTACTTTTGTCGTTGTTTCGGTTATACTCGTGGTTTCATGTTCACCTTCATGCTATGTTCCGATGCATCTTGTTATCTTGTACTACTTGCTAGTATTGTTTTCATGTCATGCTTGGTAGTAGTAGTACATGCTGGTAGTAGTGATGTTCAGTCCGATGCATGTTTACCGTCTGTTATCAAGTACCGTGGTTATGCATGTTCCTTTGCATCTAGTTGGTTACATGCTTACTTGGTAGTGTTCTTGCTATGTTCTTGCATGTGGTATTTATTCATGATGCTAGTAGTCATGCTATGCTCCTGTGTAGTGTTATGATTATGCTCGTCAGTATGTCATGCTCATTTAGATATATGATTCATTGTGGTTATGCTCGATGATTATGTTGCACCTCCATGCTTATGTTGATGTCATGCTTTGTAGTTGCATCATGTTATTTTTATATGGCTCAGCTTCTTGCATTCATGTTTAACCGGATAATAATGAACTTGAACAACTGTTGGCTGAGTCATGGTGCCACTGAATCGAGCTGACCAGTGCAACCACATTTACCTTTTATGGGAAGGACCTAACTGGGTCTATTGGCATGCCTCTCGTCGGTGCCTCCAATGAGGGAAGGTTATGGGCGCGTGCTACCCTGATCAGGTAGGCGGACATAAGCCTTGTGTGCCCGTTGTTGTTGTTATGGTACCTTGTCCCCGTTTGGGACCGTTTATGTTTTGCCACGACGGTGGCCGTTGGGTGTCTTTGGTAGACACGGGGCCACCCAGGACTTAGCCCAAAGGGGAGTTTGTCGGAGTGGCCGGGAGAGTGTCATGGGTAGTAGATCGGTTTTGTCAGAATGCCGTTGCTCCACCCGAATGGGAGTGCGAGGCCATGGGTTCCGTGGTGTGGGTACAGTGTGCTAACCTCTGCAGAGTGTGTGTTTTAATCTATCGATAGCCGCGCCCGCGGATATGGGCCCAGTTCGTAGTCGGTCACACTATGAGCCAACAATAATAATAACTTGCTTAATAATAACCCCGGTTCGATGATGAGAAAGAGATTGGTTGTGATCGAGAGAGGATCACGAAGGTATCGTGGATACCGAAGTTGGTTGATCTTTATGTGATCGCGAGATGATCATAGTGGTATCGTGGATACCGAAGTTGGTAAGTTGATGCATGAGATGGTTACGAGGTAACCGCCGAATAAGAGTAAGTTGGTGCATGATCATGTTAACTTGTTGCATGTAGTATCATCATGTTCATATGCTCATGCCGTGCTAAGGTTGTTCTACCTGTATCATGTTCAGATGTGTTCATATGCTCATGCCATGCTAAGGTTGTTCTAGCTGTATCATGTTCAGATGTGCATGTCATGTGTTCTGTTAGCATCATGTTCATGATTTCTTTAACCTGTAATTGCCATGCTGTTGTCTGTCTTGATTGCTTTTGGTTAATTGTGAGCTTGCAAGTACATTCAATGTACTGACCTGGCGTGTCATGCCAGTTTGCAGGTCGTGCCTGGATTGCTTGCTTGTTTGGTGTGGTTCCTGTGTTTGCGAGCTAGGATAAACGTTCCAGCCAGAGTCCCTGTGGATTGGAGTCCATCATCGTCGTTCGTTGTTCCGCTGCCAGTAGAGGTTCCACTGCCTCGAGTTGTTATGCTGCTTGCATAGAGCAACTGTGGTTGGCGTAATGTCGCCGTGCCGGTGTTATTCATTGTAATATCAGAGACCTTGTAATCGTATTCGTGTTGTAATAGAGAGTTGGTTTGTTCTATGCTAAGCAGTGCCGTATTCCAGAAGACTTCACTTCGATCTCTGGGCTGGAATACAGGGTGTTCCGGTTTCTCTGAGCCGGGGTGCCACATGCTTGCCAACTAAAGAATAGGTTGGAATAAGAAATTGACTCAACAAAAATAAAAGTAAAAAATAGGCCCTTCGCAGAGGGAAGCAAGGATTTGCAGAGGTGCCAGAGCTCGAAGCTTTTAAAACATAGATGAACATAATTTTGAGAGGTATGCTTTCATTGTCAACATAACAACCAAGAGTTCTCACTATCTTCCATGCTAGACCATTATAGGCGGTTCCCAAACAGAATGGTAAAGTTTTTACTCCCCCTCCACCAACAATCACACTCCACGGCTAGCCGAATTCACGGGTGCCGTCCATACCAACAACTTTCCTGGGGGGGGTTTGTTTAGTTATTTGAAATTTTGTTTTTGATCTTTTGATCATAGGACTGGGCATCCCAATTACCAGCCACTCTCTCGTGAATGACAAGTGAATAAACACTCATCGTGAGAATAACCCGCCTAGCATGGAAGATACTGACAACCCCTAGTCGCTACATGAGCGATTCAGGCATACAAAACAGATTATTATTTGAAGGTTTAGAGTTTGGCACGTGCAAATTTACTTGGAACGGCAGGTAAATACCGCATATAGGTAGATATGGTGGACACTCATGGAAGAAACTTGGTTCAAGGATTTTGGATGCACAAGCAGTATTCCCGCTTGGTACAGAAATTTTGGCTAGCAAAAGATTCTAAATAGCAAGCACCACATGTTGGAGGATCCATAACAATATAACTTCTATACAAATGTACCCAAACATAACTCATTATGTTGTCTTCCTTGTCCAACTTCAACTAATTTGATCAAGTTTGGAAATAATTAATGGGGCTCACAATCATAGAAGATGTCCAAGATAGTATATTTATATGTGAAATCTCTCTTCCTTCAATATTCTTTCATGAATTGTTCAAGTGACCAATACTATGTTTGCTAACTTTCAATAAATTTACCACCTCTACTTCTTATATGTGAAGTCATTACTCCCCATGGGATAAGCATATGAAACATGTATAATTTCATATTTATGATATTCAATTCATTCAACCATTTACTCATAGGATATAAGTGAAGCACACGAGTAAATGACAAACTACTCCAAAAAGATATAAGTGAAGGTCAAGGAGTAGTCAAATAATTAGGTAGCTATGTGAAGACTCTCTCATAAATAAAATTTTAGATCTTAAGTATTTTATTCAAATAGCAATCAAAATAAAATGACATTCTAAAAATAACACACATCATGTGAAGAAGCAAAAACTTAGGCTCAACCGATACTAACCGATAATTCTTGATGAAGAAAGGTGGGATGCCTACCGGGGCATCCCCAAGCTTAGATGCTTGATACTTCTTGAAATATTAACTAGGGATGCCTTGGGCATCCCCAAACTTGAGCTTTTGTGTCTCCATAATTCCTTTTATATCACGGTTTCCCTAAATCTTAAAAACTTCATGCACACAAAACTCAACAAGAACTTGTGAGAAAAGTTAGTATAAATCAAATGCAAAACCTTATCGTTCTCTACTGTAGCAAATTACTAAAATTATTATTTGACATTGCATACTAAATGCCTCTGCATATTTAATACTCCTATCCTGAAATAGAATCATTAAACAAGCAAACATATGCAAACAATGCAAACATAACAGCAATCTGTCTAAACAGGACAGTCTGTAAAGAGTGCAAGTGTACTCATACTTACCTAACTCCAAAAATTCTGAAAAATTACCACACTGTATAAAATTTGTTGTTACTCATGTTGTAAAAATTTCAATATTTTATCACGTTCTGACTTTCCAGAAGAATTCAGACAATGATAGAAAACTTTCTGTTTTCAAAACAGCAACATATAGACTTGCAAAATAGGCATAGTAAAGGCTATACTTGACATTTTTATTGAACTAAAAGATGAAAAACATTATTCTAAATAACAGCAAGCAAATACTAATAAAATAAAATGACGCTCCAAGCAAAACTCATATCATGTGACGAATAAAAATATAGCCCCAAGTAAGGTTACCGATAATGTTGAAGACGAAAGAGGGGATGCCTTCCGGGGCATCCCCAAGCTTAGTTGCTTGGATCTTCCTTGAATATTACCTTGGGGTGCCTTGGGCATCCCCAAGATTAGGGTCTTGTCACTTCTTATTCTCCTCATATCGATATCTCACCCAAAACTTGAAAACTTCAATCACACAAAACTTAACGGAACTTCGTGAGATGGATTAGTATGATAAAACAAATCATTCACTTTGGTACTGTCAAGACAAGATTCAAAATTTTTATCACATGATACCTACTGTACCCTATAATTTCTACAATTTATATTGAGCAATATAAGCCATAGAAACTAGGAAACAAGCAAACTATGCATCGAAAACAGAATCTGTAAAAAAACAGAACAGTCTATAAAGATCCGAATTAATCTCATACTTCTGTTACTCCAAAAATTCTGAAAAATTAGGAAAACGTAGAAAATTTGTACATAAATCCTCTGTAAAAATTTCAGAGTTTTTCCACGTTCTAGTAAAATACAGGAATTTATGTACTGGACGCAAAAGTTTCTGTTTTTGCACAGAATCAAATCAACTATCAACCACACTATCCCAAAGGCTTTACTTGGCACTTTATTGAAACAAAAGCTATAAAACATGATTACTACAGTAGCTAAATCATGTGAACACACAAAAATAGTAGGGGTAAATATTGGATTGTCTCCCAACAAGCGCTTTTCTTTAATGCCTTTTTAGCTAGGCATGATGATTTCAATGAAGCTCACATAAAGGATAAGAATTGAAACATAACGGGAGCATCATGAAGCATAAAACTAGCACATTTAAGTCTAACCCACTTCCTATGCATAGGAATTTTGTGAGCAAACAATTTATGGGAACAAGAATCAACTAGCATAGGAAGGCAAAACAAGTATAACTTCAAAATTCTCAACACAAAGAGTGGAAACTTGATATTATTGAAATATGTAAAGGCATATGTTCCTCTCTCATAATAATTTTCAGTAGCATCATGAATTAATTCAACAATATAACTATCACATACAACATTCTTTTCATGATCCACAAGCATAGAAATTTTATTACTCTCCACATAGGCAAATTTATTCTCATGAATAGTAGTGGGAGCAAACTCAACAAAATAACTATCATGTGAAGCATAATCCAATTGAAAATTAAAATCATGATGACAAGTTTCATGGTTATCATTATTCTTTATAGCATACATGTCATCACAATAATCATCATAGATAGCAATTTTTTTCTCATAATCAATTGGAACCTCTTCCAAAATAGTGGATTCATCACTAAATAAAGTCATGACCTCTCCAAATCCACTTTTATCAATATTGTGAAAAGATTCAACACCCTCCAAAATAGTGGGATCATTATTTCCTAGAGTTGACACTCTTCCAAACCCACTTTCATCAATATAATCATCATAAATAGGAGGCATGCTATCATCATAATAAATTTGCTCATCAAAACTTGGGGGACTAAAAATATCATCTTCATCAAACATAGCATCCCCAAGCTTGTGGATTTGCATATCATTAGCATCATGGATATTCAAGGAATTCATACTAATAACATTGCAACCATGCTCATCATTCAAAGATTTAGTGCCAAACAATTTATAGACTTCTTCTTCTAACACTTGAGCACAATTTTCTTTTCCATCATTTTCATGAAAGACATTAAAAAGATGAAGCATATGAGGCAACCTCAATTCCATTTTTTTGTAGTTTTCTTTTATAGACTAAACTAGTGATAAAACAAGAAACTAAAAGATTCAATTGCAAGATCTAAAGACATACCTTCAAGCACTCACCTCCCTGGCAACGGCGCCAGAAAAGAGCTTTGTTGACGGGATGTGAGTGCCGCTTACCTAGCCTCCCCGGCAACGGCGCCATAAAAGAGTTTGATGTCTACTACGCAACCTTCTTCTTGTAGACTCGTGTTGGGCCTCCAAGCGCAGAGTTTTGTAGGACAATAGCAAATTTCCCTCAAGTGGATGACCTAAGGTTTATCAATCCGTGGGAGGCGTAGGATGAAGATGGTCTCTCTCAAACAACCCTGCAACCAAATAACAAAGAGTCTCTTGTGTCCCCAACACACCCAATACAATGGTAAATTGTATAGGTGCACTAGTTCAGCGAAGAGATGGTGATACAAGTGTAATATGGATAGTAGATATAGGTTTTTGTAATCTGAAAATATAAAAACAGCAAGGTAGCAAGTAACAAAAGTGAGCAAAAACGGTATTGCAATGCTTGAAAACAAGGCCTAGGGATCATACTTTCACTAGTGCAATTTCTCTCAACAATGATAACATAATTGGATCACATAACAATCCCTCAACGTGCAACAAAGAATCACTCCAAAGTTTCTATCGGAGAACGTAGGACGAAAACGTGCATCAACCCCTATGCATAGATTACCCCAATGTCACCTCAAGAATCCGCGAGTTCAGTGCCAAAACATACATCAAGTGAATCAATAGAATGTCCCATTGTCACCACAGATATCCCATCGCAAGACATACATCAAGTGTTCTCAAATCCAATACCCAAGCCAACATAACGAAACCTCACAGAGCAAGACTCAATTCATCACAACAAGAGATAGAGAGGGAAGAAACACCATATGATCCAACTATAATAACAAAGCTCGCGGTACATCAAGATCGTGCCAAATCAGGAACACGAGAGAGAGAGAGAGAGATCAAACACATAGCTACTGGTACATACCCTCAGCCCCGAGGGTGAGCTACTCCCTCCTCGTCATGGAGACCGCCGGGATGATGAAGATGGCCACCGGTGATGATTTCCCCCTCCGGCAGAGTGCCGGAACGGGCTCCCGATTGGTTTTTGGTGGCTACAGAGGCTTGCGGCGGCGGAACTCCCAATCTAGGTTTATTTCTGGGGGTTTCGTGATTTATAGGAATTTTTGGCGTCGGTCTCACGTCAAGGGGGTCCACGAGGCGGCGGCAAGGTAGGGGGCGCGCCCTCCACCCTTGTGGTTGCCTCGGGGCTCCTCTCCGATATCTTTTCGTTCCAGTATTTTTTATATTTTCCAAAAATATTCTTCGTAAATTTTCAGCCCATTTTGAGAACTTTTATTTCTGCACAAAAAATGACACCACGGTAGTTCTGCTGAAAATAGCGTCAGTCCGGGTTAGTTCTAATAAAATCATACCAAAATCATATAAAATTGTTGTAAACATGGCATGAATACTTCATAAATTATAGATACGTTGGAGACGTATCAGAGTACATAGCTGCTTCGGAAGCAGCAGATGAAGGAGTCTGGATGAAGGACTTCATATCCGATCTGGGTGTAATACCCAGTGCATCGGGTCCAATGAAAATCTTTTGTGACAACACTGGAGCAATTGCCTTAGCGAAGGAATCCAGGTTTCACAAGAGAACCAAACACATCAAGAGACTCTTCAACTCCATTCGTGAAAAGGTCAAGGATGGAGACATAGAGATTTGCAAAATACATACGGATCTGAATGTAGCAGACCCGTTGACTAAGCCTCTTCCGCGAGCAAAACATGATCAGCACCAAGACTCGATGGGTGTTAGATTCATTACAATGTAATCTAGATTATTGACTCTAGTGCAAGTGGGAGACTGAAGGAAATATGCCCTAGAGGCAATAATAAAGTTATTATTTTATATTTCCTTATTCATGATAAAGGTTTATTATTCATGCTGGAATTGTATTGATCGAAAACTTAAATACATGTGTGAATACATAAACAAATACCGTGTCCCTAGTAAGCCTCTACTAGACTAGCTTGTTGATCAAAGATGGTTAAGGTTTTCTAACCATAGACATGTGTTGTCATTTGATAACGGGATCACATCATTAGGAGAATGATGTGATGGACAAGACCCATGCGTTAGCTTAGCATATGATTGTTCAGTTTATTGCTATTGCTTTCTTAATGTCAAATACATATTCCTTCGACTATGAGATTATGCAACTCCCGGATACCGAAGGAATACCTTGTGTGCTATCAAACATCACAACATAACTGGGTGATCATAAAGATGATCTACATGTATCTCTGAAGGTGTTTGTTGAGTTGACATATATGAGATTAGGATTTGTCACTCCGTGTATCGGAGAGGTATCTCTGGGCCCTCTTGGTAATACACATCATAAGAAGCCTTGCAAGCAAAGTGACTAAGGAGTTAGTTTTGAGATGATGTATTATGGAGCGAGTAAAGAGACTTGCCGGTAACGAGATTGAACTAGGTATGAAGATACCAACGATCGAATCTCGGGCAAGTAACATACCAACACACAAAGGGAATTACGTATGTTGTCATAAGGTTTGACCGATAAAGATCTTCATAGAATATGTAGGAACCAATATGGGCATCCAGGTTCCGCTATTGGTTATTGACCAGAGAGGTGTCTCGGTCATGTCTACATAGTTCTCGAACTCGTAGGGTCCGCACGCTTAACGTTCATTGACGACATAATGTTATATGAGTTATATGATTTGGTGACTGAATGTTGTTCAGAGTACCGAATGAATCACAGACATGACAAGGATCTCCGGAATGGTCCGAAGGTAAAGATTGATATATAGGACGATGATATTCGGACACCGGAAGAGTTTCGGAGTGCACCGGGTGGTCATCGGACCGCTGGAAGGGGTTCCGGACACCCCCGGGAGGTCTATGGGCCTAATGGGCCAAGGGGAGAGACACACCAGCCCACAAGGTGGCACGCCCCTCTCCCTGGCCGCCGGCCCTAGGGAAGGAAAGGGGGAGGGCTAGCCCCTCCTGCCTTCCCCTCCTCATGGGAGAAAGGAAAGGGGGGCGCCACCCACCCCTGCCTTTCCCCGCGCGCCTAAAAAGGCAAGGGGGCGCGGCTAGGGGCAGTCGCCCAAGTGGGATTCGGCCCCACTTAGGGCGCCTACTGGCTGCCTCCTCCCTCCCCCCCATATATATGTGGGAGGGGGCGCCACACAATGCCACGACAATCTCTTAGCCGTGTGCGGCGCCCCTCTCCACAGTATCGTCCCTCGGTCATATTTTCGTAGTGCTTAGGAGAAGCCCTGCGGAGATAGCTTCACCATCTCCGTCACCATGCCGTCGTGCTACCGGAACTCATCCACTACTTCGTCATCTTGCCGGATCAATAAGGCGAGGACGTCACCAAGCTGAACGTTTGGTACTCGATCGGTTGGATCGCGAAGAAGTTCGACTACATCAACCGCGTTACTATACGCTTCTGCTTACGGTCTACGAGGGTATGTAGACACACTCTCCCCTCTCGTTGCTATGCATCTCCATGGATAGATCTTGCGTGTGCGTAGAATTTTTTTTGTTTTCCATGCAACGTTTCCCAACAACAAGCACCCTTAAAAGCAACAAATTCTTCTATTCGTTCTACATCATAGTAATCATAACTACCATTAGCATTAGAAGCCAAGGTTTCATTATCATTAAATTTACAAGAAAAGGGAAGGTGTCGAGCCTTCATCCTAGAGCAACAAGTATAATCATATCTCAAGCATAGATCCCAAGCATACCAATGCAACATTTCAATTTGATCGCATAACAGTTTCCCTTTTTGAGTCAAGCGATAATCCCTAAAGTGTTCACGTTGATCCAACGTGTCTCCCATTATCAATTTGAATGGGGTTTTCTTAGGATTATCAAAGTAGTGTTTAACATTTTTCACATAACGAGCATCGAGGGTTTTAGGAGGTTCCCCATCTCCATGAGTAGCAAGTATGTTAGGGCATTTCCCATCTTTACGTTTTGGTTGATGATGACAACTCTGCTTGTGCTCTAATCATGTGCCAAGTTCTGCAGGTACTCTATGATTAGGTACAAGTCGGTTAGGCATTCCCTCTGGACGGGAAAGATCGAAGACAACATTCTCTGCGTGTTTATTTCTTTGGTCGTAGGAAACCCGTACTATTAAGAGGGAATCCACATCGGAAGGTATTGGGTGAATCAATGCACGTACACACTTCTCTTCACCCACCATTCCCTTCTGTTTGAGCAGAGAGAGGTCCCCTAGTTCCCTTCTGAAACAGTGCTTTCTCCTCATAGCGGTTATACCACCCACAAGGGCGGTTGTACCGCCGGCCCTGTTACACCAGCTCAACCACCGCCCCAGGGGTGATACCCTGGGGTTGCACCTCCCAGGTACATGCCCAGCGGTTGTACCACTGCCCCCGGGCGGTGGTACCGCCTCTACGCTGGGAAAACCCAGGAGTTGCTTCTGTGATGGGGCGGTCCTTGGGCGGTGGTGGCCCGGTAGTCCCGGCTATGCTCTGCTAACCGGTACTACCGGTGTCCAGAGCGGTTCTACCGCTCAGGACTTAGCCACCTCCAGTTCTAGGGCCGGGCGGTAGTTCCGGTGCAACTACCGCTCGACCACCGCCCATAGGGGTGACTCCCTTCTGGTTCAAGGCGATTGTTGAGCGGTAGGCGAGCGGTTAGTCCAGTTATTCTTGTTAACCGGTACTACCGCTCGTGCTACCGGTTGTACCGCTTGTTAGGGTTTCTACAGCTTACCCGTGAATCCCGGTTGTATCGATGTCAGGAGCGGTTGTACCGCTGCAGTGTAAAAACTGTTGTAACGGTTGGAATTTGGGGATGCCTTTATAAAGGGGGTTTCTTCCACCTACCTCCTCACCTCTTGCCTCTCTCTCTCTCTCTCCTCCATTAATGCCCTTCAAGCTTTCTTGCCCGATCTCTCTCTCTCTCCTCCATTAATGCCCTTCAAGCTTTCTTGCCCGATCTCTCTCTCTCTAGCCACTCAAACTCGTTGATTTGCTAGGGATTGAAGGAGGAGACCTAGATCTACACTTCCACCAAAGGAAATTTGATTCCCCCATACTTTCTTGTGTGGATTTTGTTACTCTTGGGTGTTTGAGCACTCTAGACGGTTGAGGTCACCTCAGAGCCACATTCCATTGTGGCGAAGCTCCGAGGTTTCGTTGGGAGCCTCCAATTCGGTTGTGGAGAGAGCCCCAACCTTGTTTGTAAAGGTCCAGTTGCCGCCTTCAAGGGCACCACTAGTGGAATCATGACATCTCGCATTGTGTGAGGGCGTGAGGAGAATACGGTGGCCCTAGTGGCTTCTTGGGGAGCATTGTGCCTCCACACCGCTCCAACGGAGACGTACTTCCCCTCAAAGGGAAGGAACTTCGGTAACACGTCCTCGTCTTCACCGGCTCCACTTGTGGTTATCTCTTACCTTTACTTTGGGCAAGCTTTACTTGTGTTGTATTCTTGCTTGCTCTTGTTGTTGTTGTTATTCGCATCATATAGGTTGCTCACCTAGTTGCACATCTAGACAACCTATTTGTTGCTAAACCTAATTTGTGAAGGAAAGCTAAAAATTGGTAGTTGCCTATTCACCCCCCCTCTAGTCAACCATATCGATCCTTTCAATAGGTATCAGTGCCTCATCTCTTTATTAAGGGTTTCACCACCCGAAGAGTATGGTTGACACCAGGGAGGAAGTGCCCAAGGCCGTGGAGTTGACTTCGATCACACGATATGACTTAAATGAAGCTATGGCTTCACTTAAGACGTCTATGATGACCGAAGTCAAGTCCATGCTTAAAGAATTGCTTTAGGGGATGAAAGCTTCTCCCAATCCTTTGCTTGTGGTTAATCCCACCGCCTCGGAGTCAGAGGCCAATTCCGCTAAGGAAGCGGCTAAAGGTACTCATGTTTCTTCCCCTCACGACAAGAATGGGACTGGAACCTTTGCCTCAGTTCCCCCCTCCCCCGGTCTATGGAGGACCGGTCCCTACACCTCACATTAATAATCATGGTCCTCCTCCCAAGCTTGTTAAAGGTGATTTTGCTAATTGGGTCTTTCGCATCAAGTCTCATTTGAATCACATCTCAATAAACCTTTGGAGAATCATTGAGCAAGGCTTCTACCCGCATGATCCAAACAACTTCACCCCAAGAGAAGAAGTGGACAATCAATACAATCACTCCGCTTTGTTCATCCTTCAAGATGCGGTCCCACCCGAAGATCTATCCCACTTATGTCCCTTCACTCGTGCAAAGGATTGTTGGGATCACATTGTATCTATGTATAAGGGGAGCTCAAGCATCCAACGGTCCAACTTTGAAGTGGTCCTTGATGAGGCCGATGAATTCGTGATGCTAGAAGATGAGGATCCGCGTGATCTCTATCGGAGGGTGACAACTCTTGCGGTTGCTCTCCAAGACCATGGGAGCAAGGATACGGATGACACTTGGATCAAGCGCAAGTTTCTCAAGGCCATCATGCCATTCAACAAGGCCATGTCTTCTGTGATTCCTCAAAGGTCGGACTTTCACACCTTAACCTCAAGTGAAGTGTTGGATGAGTTTATTGGCATGAACATCATGAACAAGACCGCCGACAATGCTCATGCTCGTGTCTGATCAAAGAAAAGCTCAACCACCCTTGCTTTGAAGGCCAAGGCCATTCCGGAAGAAGAAGAGGAAGAAGAAGAGGAGTGTTGCCCCGAGGACACCAAATATGCTTACCATGAGCACATGGCTCTTGCGTCAAGGCAATTTTGGAGCAACAAGAGGAACTCAAGGCCCAACTTCACCAAGAATAACTCGAGTGGGTCAAAGAACAAGCAACGAGTAAGGACTTGCTACAATTGTGGCAATGTGAGTCACTTTGTGGTGGAGTGCCCTTACGAGAAGAGGGAAGACAATGGTGGCAAACTCATTCGTAAAGACAAAGCCAAGTCTTTCCCTAGCAAGAACAACTTCACCAAGAAGACTCCTCCAAAGGGCTTGGTGGCACATGAAGAGTACCCCTCCGATGATGATGAGGAAGATACAAGTGGAGAAGGAATGGCAACGGCAACCATTGCCATTGCTACATCTTCCCCCTCCAAGGTGTCTCTCTTCGGCGCCCCCAACGAAAACACCATTGCCAAGTGTCTCATGGCCAAAGGTATCAACAAGGTAACTCCTAACATCAAAACCAGCATCATTACTACTCCTTCATTGTTAGATTGTGTTGATGATAGCGAGGTGGAGAAAGTTGATGAGAATGAGTTCACCAAGTTTGTGATCAAGCTCAAGGGTGAATCCAAGAAGCACTTTGTTGCTCTCTTGGAACAACTTGGTGAGGCTAATGATATCATTGAGACTCATGAGGATACTATCTCCAAGTTGGAAGGGCATAGTCGTGACTATGCCGATGATATTTCGGAGCTCTCCAATGCTCTTGAGGAAGAGCAAGGTCTTCGTTTGACTCTTGAGGAGTCACACAATGTTGATCGTGCTAAATTGCAAAAAGAACTTGATCATGCTATTGTTCTTACTCGTGTGCTTAAATCTGAGAAAGTTGCACTTGGGGTTGACCATGATAGACTCAAGGAAGAGTTTGATACACTTGACAAGGCTCACAAAGTCTTGAAGGGTGTTCATGCTTCTCTCAAAGAGTCTCATGATCAACTCCAAGTGAAGCTAACCATGGAGATTTCCACGTGTACTCCTTCCATTCTAATTGATAATGCCCATGCTACTAACCCTTGTTGTGAGCATGTGCATCTTGTGGAGGAAAATGCCAAGTTGAAAGAGCAACTTGAGAAGGGCCTTGTGACTTGCATACAAGGCGAAAAGAACCTCAATGACCTTTTGAGTAATCAAAAGGAAGTTGTGGGAAAGGAAGGACTTGGGTTTGTACCCAAGTCAGAGAAGAAGAAGAAGAACAAGACCAAGCAACCTCTCCCGCTCAAGGAAACCTTTGCCAAGGCGAGTGAGGGTACTCATGAGAATAAGAAGAACAAGGAAGTGGGTGGTAATGCCAAGAAGGGCAAAACCGCCCCTACCAACAAAGCCGACGACTTTAACCCCTCTTATGTTTTATGCCGTGCTAGTGATGGGCATGTTTATGCTAAATTTGTTGGTTCTTATTATGAGTACATTGAATGGTCTATTTGGGTTCATAAGACCCTTGTTACTAACCTCAAAGGACCCATTCAAGAATGGGTACCTAAACCCAAGCATTGATCTCTTGTAGGAGTTTGCTTCCGGTGGGGTGTCATGGTTGCTCGATAGTGGAGCGACAAATCATATGACCGGGGGCAAGGACTTGGTGGTGGACGTGCACCCAATTCCATCTATGCCCACCCATGTCCAATTCGGTGATGCTTCAACTTCTAAGGTATTGGGACTTGGCAAGGTGGTCATCTCTCAAGATTTATCTATTGAGAAGGTCATGCTTATTGAGTCCCTTGCATACAATTTACTTTCCGTTCGTCAACTTGCACTTATGGGCTTTGCAACATTCTTTGATCTTAATACCGTGGCCCTTTTGTGGAGCAAGACTCTTAAAGTACCCTTTGTTGGGCATGTCGAGAACGGTCTCTATGTGGTGAACTTTTCGGAGCGACCCACTAAGACCGCGACTTGCCTAATGGCTAAAGTTGATGTGGGTTGGCTTTGGCATCGCCGACTAGCCCATGTCAATATGAGATCTTTGCAAAGTCTCCTCAAAGGCGATCATGTCCGTAGACTAACAAATGTGAGTTTTGCCAAAGACCGTGCTTGCAGTGCTTGTATCAAAGGAAAGCTTCATGAAATGGCTCACCGACCCTCGAGTATCATCTACTCGAAGAGACCTTTGGAACTCCTTCACATGGATCTCTTTGGTCCTCCATCCTTTGATAGTCTTGGTGGAAGAAAGTATTGCTTGGTAATTGTGGATGACTACTCAAGATATACATGGGTATACTTCTTCAAGAGGAAGAGTGAGACTCAACAAACCATCATCAACTTTGCAAATGAAGCACAACGTCAACATGAAGCAAAGATTTTGATGATTAGAAGTGACAACGACACCGAGTTCAAGAACTACACCTTGGATGAGTTTCTTAGTGACGAGGGGATCAAGCACCAATATGCCGCACCCTATACCCGTCAACAAAATGGTGTGGTGGAAAGGAAGAACCGGACGTTGATGGACGCGGCAAGGACCATGATGGCGGAGTTCAAATCACTGTACAACTTTTGGGCCGAAGCCATCAACACCGCATGTCATGCATCCAATAGGCTCTACCTCCGCAAAGGCTTGAACAAGACTCCATATGAGATACTTACCGGCAACAAGCCCAATATCAAGTACTTTCGATGTTCGGTTGTAAGTGTTTCGTTCTCAAGAAAGGTGTTCGGTTGTCTAAGTTCGAACCTAGAGCTCAAGAGGGCATATTTGTTGGTTATGCTACAAACTCTCATGCTTACCGTGTCCTCAACAAGTCCACCGGACTCATTGAGGAGACGTGTAATGTGGAGTTTGATGAAAATAACGGCTCCCAAGTGGAGCAAAGTGGTCTTTGTGATGAAATTCCTCCCCAAGCCATAAGAATAATGGGGATTGGTCAAATACTCCCCATTAAGGAACCCCTTGTGGCCGAAGGAGAAGGACAATGCTCTACTCAAGTGGAGCCATCACCTACGCTAGACCCACACGCTTCCTAAGAACAAAGTGAAGGACCTCAACCCCATGAGCAAGATCAAGGGCAAGATCAACCACATGGAGATGGTGGTGCACCAAATTATGCCCAAGATCAAGTTCATGCCTTCGAGCTCGCTCAAGATCAAGAGCAAGCTCAAGATCAAGAGCCAGCTCAAGATCAAGAGCAAACTCAAGACGGCGCTCAAGATGAGCAAGATGATCCTCAAATGCCCATCGAGGAACTTTTGGAGCGCCGTGCCGCCAAGGTGGCTTCCAAGCTCAAACGTCAACAACATGTCATGGAGAATGTGCTTGGAAGCTTGAGAAAAGGGGTATCTACTCGTAGACAATTGTCAAACTTTTGTGAGCATCACACATTTGTTTCGTGTGTTGAACCACAAAAGGTACATGAGGCGCTCGATGATGATGATTGGCTTGAAGCCATGCATGATGAACTCAACAACTTCGAGCGCAATCAAGTTTGGGAATTAGTGCCAAGGCCAACGGAGGAACACAATGTCATCGGGACCAAATGGATCTTCAAGAACAAGCAAGATGCAAACGGTGTGATTGTTCGAAACAAGGCAAGATTGGTGGCACAAGGCTACTCCCAACACTACTGGAATCGGCTGCTTTGCTGTCTGCCATAGCAGACGGCAAAGGCATGCTTGGCGGACGGCAAAGGCTTTGCCGTCCGCTAGCAGACGGCAAACACTCCGGCTGAACTGATGCCGGTAAAGGCCGCTTTGCCGTCTGCTGGCGGACGACAAAGAAGGAAAGTTCTTTGCCGTCTGCTAGCAGACGGCAAAGCTTGTGGACGGCACAAAAAAGGTAGCAGCCCCGTTAGGGGGCTAACGGCGCTCTTTGCTTCTTTGCCGTCTGCTGGCAGATGGCAAAGACCTTGCTTCTTTGCCGTCTGCCAGCAGATGGCAAAGACCTTTGCTTCTTTGCCGTCTGCTGGCAGACGGCAAAGACCTTGCTGCAAAGACCTTTTCTTCTTTGCCATCTGCTAGCAGACGGCAAAGAGGCCAAATAGGCCAGCCCAGGTTGAACAGTCTGCTGCCACGTGGCCAATTTGCCGTCTGCTAGCAGACGGCAAATTGGCTATATAGCCCCTGTTTTTTCTTAAATTCAATCAATTTCACAGATATATATATATATATATATTCATTTCAAAATATTTCAGCAAGTACATATAGCCAACATATCCCTGCCATATGGATCATCCAACATATCCAACACATATATCATCATCCAACACATATATACACCAAATGAAAAGTCCAACATATCCAACAATTAAGCAAAAGGTCCATATATAATATAGCCACCATCCATACATATATACGTAGCAAGTTTCAAATTGTTCATCCTACAAAATCAAAACAAAAAGGAAGGACAAGGAGAAGAGTAGACTCCAACGCAAGCTTCTGTGATCTGAAGCAAATCTGCAAAATGGGAAAGAAGAAAGTTAGAAGAACAAGAAGAAGAAGACTAGAAGAAGAAGAAGAAGAAAAAGAAGAAAAAGAAGAAGAATTTTTCTTCTCTTTCTTTTTCTTCTTCTTATTGCTTACTTGTGTCATTTTAGAGCTAACCTAGTTAAATAGGCCATTTTTGACCTAAATAGGCTAAGTATGTCATAAATGAACTAAATAAGCTAAGTATAGGTCATTTTGGAGCATATTAAGTCATTTTGGAGCTAAATAGGTCATTTTGGAGCATATTAAGTCATTTTGGAGCTAAATAGGTCATTTTGGAGCATATTAAGCATTTGGAAGCTAAATAGGTCATTTTGAGCTAATATGCTCCAAAATGACTTAATATGCTCCAAAATGACTTAATATGCAAAATAGGTCATTTGGAGATATAGTCTTTTGGAGCTAAATAGGTCATTTTGGAGCATATTAAGTCATTTTGGAGCTAAATAGGTCATTTTGGAGCATATTAAGTCATTTTGGAGCTACATAGGTCATTTTGGAGCATATTAAGTCATTTTGGAGCATATTAAGTTATTTTGGAGCATATTAAGTCATTTTGGAGGAATAAATGCTAAGTATAGGTCATTTTAGAGCTATCCTAGGTTAAATAGGTCATTTTTGAGCTAATTAAGCTTATTATGTCATTTTTGAGCTAGCTAAGCATATTGAGTCATTTTGGAGGGAAAAATGCTAAGTATATGATTATGTCGCTAGTATCCATATGGCAGAGAACCCGGGCCGACATGACTAGTCATAGAACCAAGGTGGCACAAACGTACAGGGACAGGCATACATGACCAAGCAATGCACGTGTCGGTCATCAGCGAGTGCAACCAAGTCGTATCAAGCTACAAGGACTTCGGTGATACACCGTGTGACATTTCCCCGTAGGGACAGACACAGGAGCAAAGAAGGACACATGCCGGTCAATCCATGTGTTCCGGAGCAGTAGCGAACTACAATGGCTCAGTGGAAGCACTAGGAGGCATTTCCCTGTATGGAAGGCTACCAAAGGCACACGACTAGGTCATTTCTTAAGCTAAGTATGCATTTGTTAAGCTAAACACTTGGGAAAACTTACCGTCATCAAGGAGGTGTAGCTGTAGGACCGGTCGCGCCAGTGGCAGATGGAGAAGCATCGGTCGATGCTTGTCGGGAGTTATGCTGCACCAAAGATCATTTCCAATGTATCGTTAGCATGATGCAACTCAAACGTGAAGACTAGTAACTAATGACCATTCAAATGAAACTCACCGTGCCCGCCGGAACAATGTCTGGCATTGCCGGAGGAGTCGTGCCGGTCTTCTCGCACATGGTCTGCACATTTGGTTTTGACGAGTCAGTCATATTAGATACTAATGTAAGGAACATTACGTGCATGATTTGGCTAACATGCAAAAGAAAATTAGCGCAAACATCTCGTATAGGGCCCGGGTAGCCATCATGTTCCGGTTCCTCTCCTCCTCCAACAGCTTAGCCGTCTGCCGGTCCCTCTCCGCTAGAAGCGCCTACGTGTTCGCTCTCTCTTCCTCAATAGCAGCCTGGGTCTTCGCTCTCTCTACCTCAATAGCAGCCTGCAACACCACTCGTTAGCATTGTAATAATTGACGGCCGCACACACAATGTAATGGAGGAAAGGTATCTGATTCCGTATAACTAACCTTGAATTGGAGCTCCACTGGCCGTGCACGAGGCAATATCTCAGGACCGGAGCTGGTCTGGCGCTTCTTGATCTGCAGGAGAGTGCTACTACAACGTATCAGTCCATTCCCAATGGCTAACGAGCCATGGGACCTCCCGCCACCAGATATCATCACCAGTTCTGGATCAAGAGGTTGGCTCGGGTTAAAGTCCGACCCTTTCCTCGCCTTCCCCTGGTCTCTGTACATCACAAGCTTGTGGTGGGAGGTGGGGTTGGTGAATTTCTCTGGATCATCGAGGTCAGACTCAGAGAATGCCTTGGCCTTCTTGTACGAGGCAGTATTGGACATGGCATAGAGGTCGAACAGCTCTGGCACTGGAGCCTTGTTGTGTCGCGCCTAAAAGAGAGGAACAGAGTATTAGTTAAGGGATCAAGCTAGCATGAAGAATGAATTTGCATGAATCATGAAGCAAACCACATACCCAGTTTTCCCAGAACTGACGTAGGTTGACGCTGCCTAGATGGTGTGGGACACCTTTCATTTGGGCACGCTTGTTCTTTGCAGTGTCGTGGACGGAGCGCCATTCGGGAGTGCACCACTCTTCCACCAACGCCTCCCAACAGTCCATCCTATCCGCACACCATCTCGGGGGCACCTAAGTTAAGCAAGAGAAATTTGAGCGCTACGCCTACGAATCAAATCAACGAAACTAAGTACAAGGCCTTAAGAATAGGTAATTACCTTCATGTACTTCTCCTTACTCAGATACTTGACGCGACACTTCCCTTTTTTCCTCCTAATACCAGCCGAGGCAAAGTAGTCTCAAACAGCCTATGTCCGATCCTCGTGCCGAAAGTTTTGAAGTAGGCGCCTGCACTCGGTGTCGATAACCCGAGCCGCGGCCTCCTCCTGTCCCTCAGCACACTTGTAGAAGGTCTGCAATCAAACAAGAAAACACGGATTAGTACAATCACTAGGGTTGCCAATCAAAGAAGAAAACACAACGTAGACGGCAAAGGAGAAATTACCCAAAACGTCTGGATCACAATGTCGGCGACCGTGTGGCACTCGACATCGCCGATCCTATGCCCCGGCGGGGCCGGGGCAGCCAAGTAGTGCTCCCAGGTCATTCCTAGCTCTCGAACCCGGCCCTCACTGGGCAACATGACCCACCCCGGGAAGCTCTGGCGACAAATCACACCAAGGACACTGTTGGGCTTGCGGACATTCGGCTCGTGTGTCCAAGACCTGCAGTATGACAAGGCCAACGCATTAGATATTCAAAGAAACGTGAAGACAAAAGGTTAAAAAAGAGTAAATGCACTTACTTCTCCCCGCTAGGCGCAATCAACCACCTCTGGTCGGGGGTCGCCGGGGTGTCAGGGAGCTTTGTACCACCACGCTGGTAGACTTTGCGCCCCTCAACCCACTCACCCTCGCTATACCTATCAGAGCTATATCCACCCTCAACACGGCCACTCGACTCCGGTGAGTCCTCCAAAGGGTTCTGCTGCGACTCAGCATGATCCCTGCTGAGCTCCGGAGTCTCGTGGGACGGAGTCTCGCGGGACGAAGGCTCGGCGGCCCGAGGCTCGTCGGCCATAGGCGCGTCTTCCATAGGCTCGTGGACCGGAGTCTGAGACGGCTCCACCTCAGGCGGCTCCATCTCAGAAGGAGCACTCCTGTGGTCGGGTGAATCAGCCGGGGGTGGCGGCAAGGAAGGTGTAGCAGCAGCCTTCCTACCTCGCCTGCCGCCACGTCCACCTCTAGCAGCCTTCTTCCCCCCCCGACCTCTCCCGACCGAAGAAGAAGCGACCGCCGGTGGTGTCTGCATACCGAGATCCAGCGCTCTCCGGAGGCTCTTGGGTGGAATGGAACTACCCCTCCCACCACGCGCCGAGGAAGGAGCCTCGGAGCGCTCTCGACCCGCGCCCACCATCTGTCAACACCTGCAATGACAAAGAGTAAACAAAATTAGTACAACATAAAAAGAATGAATACCTGACATGAATAATATGTATATAATTTTAGTGTATCATCATCATGAACATAATAAAAAATTGAATATCTAACATGAACTAATTAATAATATATATGTACATAATAATAATTGAATACCTGACATGAACTGTAATATTAATCTTCATCGTCATCATTAATAAATGCATCATCATCATCGTCTATATATGCTTCGGGGTCAATAAATGCATCATCATCATCACTATCAGTAATGACGTGCTCATCATCATCAATAAATGCATCAACATGTGGAAGGCCTCCTGTACGTAATCGGTCAAGCATTAACAGGTCATCCGCAGCAGTAACCTCTTCTTGTTCCGGCTCTTCTTGTTCCGGCTCAGGCTCGGATTCACTGCCGCTGTCTACTTCAATGTTCTGGGGTGAAGTAGAGCGGTTCTTGAAACGTTTTTTGGAAAGACGTGTTTCTTGGAAGAATTCTCCTTCATATGTGTCTGGGTTAATGTGAGGTTCATAATCCTCTTCATTGGGGGGAGGTGGTCTAACATGTGGCGGCACTTCATAAACGACATCCCAACCTTTGAGATTTGGATCACTTTGGCAGGCCCACGGTAGATAGAAAACTTGGGTCGCCTGTTGAGCCGTAATATAGACATCGGGAACATTCAAATGAGTGCTTTGTTTGATTTCGACTAGCCCTAGATGTTCATGAGTCCTTCTAGTCTCCTTCGGCTGGAACCAATAACATTTGAAGACTACGACGTTCGGTGGGTTGGCACCATAGAATAGAAGTTCATAAATTGCTTCAACTCTTCCATAATACTCGGTATCTCTTTCGCCGATAGCAGAGACACAACAATTTGTAGACTTTCGGTCGGCCATAGATAGCTCTTTGCCATAGGTACGAAAGCGATACCCATTGATGTCGTATTTGTCAAATGAACGGACCTTATAGTCAAAACCATTAGCGACTTGTCTCAATTCGGCGTCCATAGACTCTGAACTAGCCTACAAGTTTAATACGAAAGGATTGTTGCATTAGCCGGAAATTAGAAGAAGAAATGAAATGGTCTAATGGAAATTACCATTTGTTTGAACCAGGAGATGAAACCGGGATAGCCGCCTCCATACATTGCCAGAAGCTCATACTCTTCGACGGAATCCTTTTGGATCACCGCTCCATACGAGAATTCGGTGACGTATCGACTGTATCAAATATCCGGGAATAAGAGCAGTTCAAGGAATTAGAGGTTGCGAAACAATGTACCGAGAACTTACTCGATGTACGGCCGCACTTCTGTTAGGTTGTTCAAGATATACAACGTAATGGTCCGCCATTCATCGACATCCAACGATAAGGGAGTATAAGCACCGGCTGGTGCGAGCTTCCCTTTGAATAGGCTGAGGTTGGATCCACCCTTTTTAGGGTCGCCAGCATTGTACCGCGGCTTCGGATTATGCAAATGACGATTTTTGGCTTCGTAGTGTGCTGTCACGAAGTTTGCCGCCTCCTCAGTAATGAATGCCTCGGCCATCGATGCTTCAATTCGACGTTTATTTTTACATTTTTCTCAAAGCGTCTTCTACATCCTCTCAGTTGCGTAGCACCAACAATTCTGCACGGGCCCCCCCAATCGTGCCTCGGTCGGGAGATGCAAAATCACATGCTGCATTGGATTAAAGAAGCCCGGTGGAAAGATCCTCTCTAACTTGCAGATCAACTCCGGCGCCAACTCTTCCAGTTCTTCTAGCAAGCCAGGCGATAGTTCTTTCGCACAAAGAACACGAAAGAAATAGCTCAGCTCTGCCAGTACTAGCCATTCATCCTCAGGGATAAAGCCACGCAACATCACCGGCATTACCCGCTCAAGCCATATGTGCCAATCATGACTCTGGAGACCAAATATTTTCAATTTTTCAAGGCTCGCTCCCCTCTTTAGATTTGCTGCATACCCATCGGGGAACATCAACTCATTTTTCACCCACAGGAGTATTTCCCTCATAACTGGCCTTCCAAGATTGAACCATGCCTTTGGCTTCGTCCAGTTCTTCTTTCCTTTCGGTTGTCGCATGTTTTGTAGCGGTCTATCACATAGAGCCTGCTGATCGACTCTAGCCTTAGGATTATCCTTTGTTTTCCCCTCTATGTTGAACAATGTACCAAAGAGGGCCTCACCGACATTCTTTTCAGTGTGCATCACGTCGATGTTGTGTGGGCAAAGGAGGTCTTTGAAGTAAGGCAGATCCCACAAGCATGTCTTGTGAGTCCAGGCGTGTTCGGAATTATACCCCTTGAAATACCCTGGACGCTCCGGATCCGGCTCGAGAGAGTTTAACTGATCCAGGGTCTGTTGGCCTATCAACGCAGGTGGTGCAGAGTTTTTGACAACTCTACCTTTGATGAAGTTCTTCTTGTGTTTTCTGAACTTATGGCGAGGATCCAGGAACTGTCTATGCATGTCGAAGCAAGAAAACTTGCCACCCGCCTGCAGCCAACGAAACTCAAGAGCTGCCTTGCATGTGGGGCACGGGAACCTTCCATGCACAGACCAGCCAACGAATAGCGCATACGCCAGCAAGTCATGCATCGAGTACATGTACCACGCACGCATTAGGAAGTTTTTTTTGTAGCGGCGTCGTATGTCTTGATCCCATTATCCCAAGCTTCTTGCAGTTCATCCTTAAGCGGCTGCATGTACACATTCATATTCTTCCCCGGATAGTTGGGCCCCGGAATTATCAACGTCAGGAAAATGTTCTTTCTTTGCATAATCTGTCTGGGGGGGAGATTGAGTGGAATGACAAATACAGGCCAACAACTGTATTGGGCTGCCATCATACCAAACACATTGAACCCATCCGTGCTTATGGCGAGTCGAGGATGCCTTGGATCTGCCGCTTTAGCATGATGTATTGCATCGAAGCGCTTCCACGCAAAAGCGTCCGATGTGTGTACCAACATCAGCTCCCCATCTGCATCTAGTTCGGTTCTTTTGCCCAATTTATGCCATGTCATCTGTCTGGCCGTCTCTTCGACCATGAAAAGACGTTGAAGTCTTGGTATGATTGGCATATACCGAAGAACATTAACTGGGATTTTTGTCTGACTCTTCTCACCCATACCGTTGTCTACCTCAACATACCTGGAAGACTGGCAAATGGGACAATACTTCAAGTCCGCATACTCAAGCCTAAATAAGGCACATCCTTTCTCACAGGCATCTATCTTCTCATAGGGCATCTTAAGTACACGGAGGATTTTGTCCGACTGGTACAGGTTTGTAGGCATTACATGGCCTTTGGGTAGAAAGTGTCCAAATAGTGTCATCATCGCGTCGTAGCATTCTCTGCCCAAGTTGAATTGAGCCTTCAGAGCCATTACTTGTGCGATGGCATCCAGCTGACAAAGCTCAGTGTGCTCGTGGAGAGGACATTTTGAAGATTCCAACATATCATTGAAGGCCTTTGCAGATTCCTCCATCTCATCGTCCGAATCCCGAGCATCATCAAAGTCTTCCACCATGTCTTCCATCCCGGTACCATGCTCGTCGGTGCGACGACGGCCCTCCTCAGCTCTGGCACGTTGGGCAGACTCACCATGAAATGTCCAAACCGTATAATTAGGCGTGAAACCCAACTTCTGCAGGTGTTTGATCATTTCTAACTCTGACATCTTATGAAAGTTGTCGCAGCGGACACAGGGGCACCAAGTTGTTTCCTGTCCATTTGCAAATGCGGCTCTCACAAACCCCTTGGCTTTTCTCATCCATTCATGGGTCATGTCTTTCTGACTAGTGTGACCGATGTACATCCACGCACGATCACTCATCTTGCCTAGCTACTGGACACACAAGAAATACATACATAATTCAGCAAACCATATTCATCAGTTAATAGAGTTTGTTAGTTTTATTACGTCCATGCAACCTAGACGCTAGTAGGTAAGGATAGGTCCTAATCCCACCCGAGTATGTGTAGATTGGGTTCGTTTTCCCATGCTCTGCTCCGGATCCGACGCAAAATTTCGGCAGCACCTCCCCGCTGTTCTCCTGATACACGTCTCGGCAATAAGCAGAGAGGATGTGTACCCGGAGAACAACAGGGAGGCACTGACGAAATTCTGCATCAGATCCGGAGCAGAGCATATGGGAAAACGAACCCAATCTACACATACTCGGGCTGTCCATGGATAACGTTGGACAATTCGAAAGAATCATGGTTATAAATATGCAAATGCATGCATATTTATAGATGTAACCCTTTCGAACGGGAGACGCATAGTGGTCACGCATACTGATGATTGACACCTACAGCTAGCAAGTTTCATCGGCACGAAGACCGGAACAGAGCAAATGAAGGGGGGAGGAGGAGATGTCATTTGTGCTCACCCACGAACGCAGGGGCGGAGCTCGTCGAATGCACGGGGAGGTCGTCGAACACCAGACCCTCGCAGCAACGAAAGAACTGCACATTTAAATCCACCCGATCAACACAAATATATATGATGTTTTTCTTAACAAAATCGGGAAATATACTTCCTAACTCATAATTCACAAATATATGACCCCATCGGCCTCTGGAAGGCCGAAGAGCACCTTTTCGGTCAACAGGAGGCCGAAGCGACACCACCGGTCGGAGCCGGGGAGGCGGTTGCCCCGGCTGGCGGCGAAGCGTATGGGGAGTAGGTCAGGACGAGTGGTGGGAGGGGCCTGATAGGTCGGGGGCGGGGGCAGGATGGGAGTGGGACCTGTAGCGGGATCGGAGGTGGGTGTAGGCGTGCAGGTAGGGCCGAGGCCATCGCTGCGGTGGTAGCTTGATCTGTAGGGGTGCAATGGGTGAGGCGGATGGATCTTCCCCTGGGAGTTTCTTGCTTAGGGTCCAAGGGGTGTTAGGGGCGGGGGAAGGGGGGGCGGTGTCGGGGTCGGTAGGGCGGTGGCGTGTGGTATGGGGGTGTCGGGGTGTCGGGGTGTCATCCCTCGACCACTCGACCCCTCGACCCCTTGACGACCCTCGACTCCTCGGAGAGACGCCTAGGTTACGTGACTTTGCATGAAAATAAAATCTAGTGGCATCGGCAGAACGACCGGAACAGAGC
This sequence comes from Thinopyrum elongatum, assembly GCA_011799875.1. Taxonomy (NCBI): domain Eukaryota; kingdom Viridiplantae; phylum Streptophyta; class Magnoliopsida; order Poales; family Poaceae; genus Thinopyrum; species Thinopyrum elongatum. The sequence goes on from CM022298.1 coordinate 388,678,164, forward strand.
AAATAGGGGAAGGTCAAGGAGGAGATGACAGTCGAGCTCACCCTTAGACCGTAGAGGTGGTAGTCGAACGACGATGACGGCAACGGGACCGACAGTGCTCCTGGAGGTGAAGAGAAGATCCCTGCACATGAAAAACAATCCAACATAAGCACCACAGAACAATCTAATCAACAACATCTAACCTAACGGAAAAAAAAGACACTATTTTTTTAAATGAAAATCCATACATAAATCCACCCATACATCTATATAGCATTCATCCATCTTTCCATCCATACATCTACACAGCATACATCCATCTAGCAATCCATATAACAACTACAAATTGTTCAAAATCACATATACATACATCTATATATACATGGTTCAATACATCAATCGTCCATCTATACATCAATCAGACCCACCAGTAGGAAGCAACCAGGCCAAACACACACAGAATCTTACTGCTTCAAAGTTTACATGTACTAGTATGCATACATTGTATTTTTAGAAAAAATTAGGTATGGCAGCTGCCAAAGCTTGCCAGATTGCTGGCACCGCCCCTGTATACATACATCCATCTATCCATCCATCCTTACATCAATCTATCCATCCATCCACAGATCCATCAACTCCTAAATCTATACATGCAAAAAAAATAAGAACAAAGAGGGGGACCGGTGCTCACCGTGGGCTGGGCAGAGGGGGCAGAGAGCAAGGAGGAGCTGGTGCCGGCTGTCGGGGCACTCACGGAGGGGAACGGAGAGGCGGCCGGTGCTGCGCGACCGCAGCCGCAGGTGGCGGCGGCCCTAGGGCGCGAGCCGGGGAGGGGGCCCATGGCAGAGGGGTGGGGGAAGGTGGAGGAGGGAAGTGGGGGGCGGCGGCGGGGAGGCAGCGGCGGGGAAGCAGCGGCGACGGGCGGGGGGGGAGGCGGTGCTGGGGTGGCTGGGCGGGCGGCGGTGCTGGGTGGCGTGGCGGGCGCTGTGCTGGGGTGTTGGGGCAGGCGCCGGGGCTGGGGTGGGCGGGGCTGCGGTGGAGGGGCGGGCGCCGGGGCTGGGCGCGTCGGGGCGGGGGCTGGGGTCGTGGTGGGTGGGTGAGGTGGAGGGAGAGAGAGGGGTGGGGCCGGGCTGCAGGGAGAGTAGTGGAGAGAGAGAGGGGTGGGGCCGGGCTGGGCTTTGCCATCCAGCCAGGGAGGCAAGCAACCCACCTCTTTGCCGTCCGCTGGCAGATGGCAAGGAGGGGGCGAAAATTAAGACACCCTCTTTGCCGTCTGCTGGCAGACTGCAAAGAATTCTTTGCCGTCCGCCAGCAGAAGGCAAAGAGGGTGACCGTTAGCACGCCCACGCCGTGACACTGTGGGCCCCCCTTACCTCTTTGCCGTCTGCTGGCAGATGGCAAAGAAATCTTTGCCGTCTGCCAGCAGACGGCAAAGAAGTGGTCTTTGCCGTCTGCTGGCAGACGGCAAAGAACTGTTTGCCGTCTGCCAGCAGACGGCAAAGAAGTGGCAGATGGCAAAGACCCTCTTTGCCATCAGCTGGTTCTTTGCCGTCTGCTTTGACAAGATAGACGGCAAACAGCCTCTTTGCCATCAGCTGGCAGACGGCAAAGAGCTGGCAGATGGCAAAGACCCTGATTCCAGTAGTGCAAGTCGACGGTATCGACTACAGTGAAACCTTTGCCCCCGTTGCACATCTTGAATCTATTCGCATGTTGCTTGCATATGCATATCATCATGATTTTAAATTGCAACAAATGGATGTGAAAAGTGCATTTCTTAATGGTCCTTTGAATGAGTTGGCGTATGTCAAACAACCTCCGGGATTCGAGGACCCCAAGCTCCCCAATCATGTATACAAACTCAAAAAGGCACTCTATGGCCTTAAACAAGCCCCACGTGCGTGGTATGAGCACCTTACCGAGTTGTTGCAAGATCGTGGGTTTGAAATTGGGAAAATCGATCCCACTCTTTTTCCTAAGAGGGTCAAAGGGGATTTGTTCATATGCCAACTATATGTTGATGATATTATCTTTGGTTCTCCTAACAAATCTTTCAATGATGAGTTTGCCGCAATAATGACCGAGAAGTTTGAGATGTCTATGATGGGAGAGTTGAAGTTCTTTCTTGGGTTCGAAGTTGAAAGATCGTGGATGTCGCCTAGAGGGGGGGGGGGTGAATAGGCGCTTTAAAATAATTACGGTTTAGGCTTGAACAAATGCGGAATAAACCTAGCGGTTAATTTGTCAAGCACAAAACCTAAAACAACTAGGCTCACCTATGTGCACCAACAACTTATGCTAAGCAAGATAAACAACTAAGTGATAGCAAGATATATGACATGAAACAATATGGCTATCACAAAGTAAAGTGCATAAGTAAAGGGTTCGGGTAAGAGATAACCAAGGCACGCGGAGACGACGATGTATCCCAAAGTTCACACCCTTGCGGATGCTAATCTCCGTTTGGAGCTGTGTGGAGGCACAATTATCCCCAAGAAGCCACTAGGGCCACCGTAATCTCCTCACGCCCTCGCACAATGCAAGATGCCGTGATTCCACTAAGGGACCCTTGAGGGCGGTCACCGAACCTGTACAAATGGCAACCCTTGGGGGCGGTCACCGGAACCCATCAAAATGCTCGGGGCGATCTCCACAACCTAATTGGAGACCCCGACGATTGCCCGGAGCTTTACACCACAATGATTGAGCTCCGAACACCACCAGCCGTCTAGGGCGCCCAAGCACCCAAGAGGAACAAGCTCAAGGGTACCAAGCACCCAAGAGTAATAAGCTACTCAACTTCACTTCCACGTATCACCGTGGAGAACTCAAACCGATGCACCAAATGCAATGGCAAGGGAACACGGAGTGCCCAAATCCTTCTCTCCCAAATCCCACCAAAGCAACTAATGGTAGGGAGGAAAATGAGAGGAAGAACGAAGAAGAGAATACAAAGAACTCCAAGATCTAGATCCAAGGGGTTCCCCTCACATAGAGGAGAAAGTGATTGGTGGAAACGTAGATCTAGATCTCCTCTCTCTTTCCCCCCCAAAACTAGCAAGAATCCATGGAGGGATTGAGAGATAGCAAGCTCGAAGAAGGTCAACAATGGGTGAAGAACCCGAGCTAAAGGGATAAGGTTCAATGGGGAAGAAGACCCCCATTTATAGGACCTCTCGAATCCAACCGTTATGTGCTCAGGTCGTGCACAAGCGGTACTACCGCTTGGAGGAGCGGTACTACCGCTTAGCACGGTCAAAACAGCCCAACGAGAGAGAAAAACACGAGCTATAGTTCTGCCAGAGGGGTAGTACCGCTCTGGGGAGAGGTAGTACCGCTTACCGCTTATAAGCGGTACTACCGCTCGGGTGGAGAGGTAGTACCTTACCGCTTATAAGAGGTACTACCGCTCGGGTGGAGAGGTAGTACCTTACCGCTTATAAGAGGTACTACCGCTCTACTACCACGAAACCCGACATGAAAAAACGCATCCCCAGAAGCAACGGTACTACGCGCGGCACAGGGCCGCGGTACTGCCACTTACAAGCGGTACTACCGCTCTAGAGAGCAGTACTACCGCTTGAGGCTTTCAGGAACACAACAGAGAAAACAGAGGGTGCAATAAAGCCTAAACTGCCACAACTTCTGCATATAAGCTCCGAATTGAGCAAACTCAAGCTTGTTGGATAGATGACGACGAGTAGCATCCATCAGCGACTGATTATAGTAAGAAGAGGCAGGGGAGGTATGCCTAAGATATAGAGGAGTGAAACCTCCAAAAGAGAAGAACCGGCATAACCTCCAACATCAAAAACATCATAGAAGATGCATGTGAACTCCGTTTTCGATGAACTCGAGCTTGTCATCAAGATGACCATAAGCTCTAAGACTCACAAAGAGAACCGGCAAAAACCCCAACATCGAAAACATCATAGAAGATGCATGTGAACTCTGTTTTTGATGAAATCGAGCTTGTCATGAAAATGACCATAAGCTCCAAATCTCACAAGGAGAAGAACCAAACAAGAACCAATAAATATGATGCAAGGATGCAATGGTTTGAGCTCTCTACGAACGATATGATCAAGCTACTCATCGAGAGCCCTCCTTGATAGAACGGAAATCAATTCTATAACCCGGTCTCCCAACTACCACCATGAGACCGGTAAAATAGAAAACCTATCAAGGGCAAACCTTTCCCTTGCACATAGTCCACTTGAGCTAGATGATGACGATCTTGACTCCCTCAAGTTGGACCACCTTTCTTGATTGTGTTGGCTCGATGAAGACTAGTTGATTGCTCCCCCATACTCCACTATGGGTGAGCCACTCTTTGGCACATCTTCACAAGTCCATTGACACCACAATGGACGGCAAGCTTCAAGGATGATCTCTTCGTGATGCTCCACTTGAACTTGCACACCGCAATCTTGATGACGATCACCACTTGATGTCATCCTCCTTGGGTTGTATGAGATCTTCCTCTTGATGTAAACCCATGGAAATAAACCTAACCCCACATAGAACTCACATGTAGATCATGGGTTAGTACACAAAGCATAATGGACAATGCTTACCATACCATGGGATCACTTGATCCCTCTCGGTACATCTTGTACGCTTTGTGTGTTGATCAACTTGATTCACTCTTTACTTAGTCTTGACCAACCTTGTATCGTGTCTTCTACATGACCACTCTTTGGATAATTCCTTGAATAACACATTGGTCAGCATATAAACTCCTTGAAACCAACAAATGGACTTCAAGAAATTCCTATGGACAAATCCTTCAAATATAACTCAAGAAAACCATTAGTCCATAGAGATTTTCATCAATTACCAAAACCAAACATGGGGGCACCGCATGTTCTTTCAATCTCCCCCATTTTGGTAATTGATGACAATCACTTTCAAGAGAGTTTATACAAGGAATTATGCATCACCAACCATGCAATGCGACAACTAATGATGAATGTGTATGAGATGCAAATGCTAAGGAACAAAACCAAAGCAAGAAGAAATAACTCTGTAAACTTCTCCACAAAACTCTCTGAAACTTCTCCCCCATTGGCATCGATTGCCAAAATGGGCGAAAAGCTTAGAAGGCCAATATAAAAAATGTTCCTCCATAATTTGTGTATTTCTCAAGAAGAGAGGAATGCAATACACATACCCAAATATAAATACTTGGAGAAAGACAAACTATATTGAGGATCCAAAGATTGCAAAAGGATGATATGCCACAAAGACATAACAAAGAGAGAAACAAGCAATCAAAAGACACCAATTGAAACAAGCAATCAAAAGATACCAATTGAACCAACTGAACCAATGAACCTACGAGCCACATGAAAAAAATAGATATTATGATAAGAGCATAGAAGTGTTCTATAGAAACTAGAGAAGCTCCCCATGTTTTGTGCATTATTTAGTTTTGTATTTGGATACAACGAGCACAAAATAGGATCGTCACTCCCCCAAAATCACTAGAACCTCACGACAAGTGCAAGAGAGCAAATAGAAAATTTCAGCCTAACACTTGCAAGAGAGCAACGGAGTGTTCTAAAGACACTAGTGAAGCTCCCCATGATTTGTGCACTACTTAGAATATTTGCATTATGATACCAAGTGCACAAAATAGGATCATCACTCCCCCAAAATCAATAGAAACTCACAACAAGTGCAAGTGGGCTAAGATAAGAGACAAGGCATAGCTCTTGCAACAAGCACATGGTTGAGCAACATGTAAAAGAGGCAGCTTACGAATGGGCTCAACCAAAAGGATGTGTGTGAGTCATGGCAAAGCACTTGATAAGACTAATATATGGATGAGCATTAAGCATCAACATAGTCTTAAATAATTAGATACAAGGTGCAAGACATGTCCTTCCCACACACACACACTCAACTAGCAAATGGGTTCACAAGCTCTCTAAAAAGCAACTTAAAAATCAAAACTTGTGACGACCCATGGTGAAGATAGACAATGATGGCTTTGTCAAGAGGAGGGATACCAAAAATGGAAAGCCTCTTCAAGACAAGCAAGAGAAAAAGAATCTTTACCACAAAAGAGTGCATCAAGGTGCAACGATATAAGACCCACACTCAAGATAAATCCTTTCACGAAACCACCAACGAAAAAGGTGGACATGAAAGAATAAGGATATCAACTAGAGATGTAACTTCTCTCAAGTGTATATGAACACACAAAATAGTTACACAAAGGAAAGAACAAGATATCCACAAGGAAGTCATAAATATACCAATAAGATGTTTGCTTGAAAACATAGCACATGGGCTAGATATGGTCTTATTGTATATAAATGAACTCCTACCACACCTCCATCAAATACATCACAACTAGCAACAAGAGATCATCGTTGGGATGCTTTGAGAAAGGAAACAAGTATCACAAGATGAAATGAATATCATGCCAAGATGCAACCTACACAAGGTTGAATGCAAGAGAGGAATGCATGAATAGATACTTGTTACCGAGATAGCATTGGAAGGATGTAGAAGATACCAATTGAAGGTATTAGATAGTAGTTCATTGAACATCCTAGCTTGACTCCAATAAGCACATGGTGACACCACCTTCCTTGTGAGTGAGCCGAGCATCCAATGCATCTCCAATTGTTCCTAGAACAACAACACAAACAAAATGGTACCCAAACTCATTGGGACCAAAGAGTTAGAAACACCAATACATAGGACAAACTCCACATAAATATGTGCACATAGATATGAAAATAAATATCATGCACATCTCATCCAATTTGAGACTTGGTGGAGTTTCCCCTATATATTGGGTCAAATAAAGAAAGCATGCCAAAGAAAATACATGAAGTAAATATGCATGCTAAAGACTTTCAAGAACCAACACCAAATGAAAAAGGAATACCAAGTGAAAAGGATACCAAATTGAGAAATCATCACTTGGAAGATATCAATTAAAAGATACATCAAGGAATGAGATATCCATTGATACACGCAAAAAGAAAGATGTCGAACTCCCAAAAGAGAGAATGGTTCCAAACAAACCAAACGCTCTACAAAGTTTCATGATGGCACAAAGTACCAAAAAGAAACGGTTTGCGTTCCACCAACACACACTTGATAAGGATCACAAGGTGAGCGTTCTAAGAAAAATAGGATAGCTCCCCCAAGCATTGTGCATTATAGAGAATTTGCATTTGAATACAAAATGCACAAGATGGTATCACCACTTTCACTATATCTATAAAAACACTAGAAAAGCTCAAGGAATTAACAAGATCCACAAGTGGTATGGAATACAATGGGAGTTGACACAATCCTAGGCAAGAGATATGGCAAATAAAAGCAAAGGCCAATGTAAAGATGATCAACAATTTCTACCACATAAATGATTACCAATTGTCAAGAGACAAGAAGTATTTGGAAATCATTCCCGGTGGTAGATTTCAAAGATATCCATCATCATCTTCACACCAAACACAAAAGCAAATTGCAACTTGTGGAGCTAACATGCCACCTAGGAACAAAATAATTTACAATATCAATTCTAGGTGACAATATCTCAAATGTACACATTTTCTAGGCTTGTAATTTGCACATAGCACATTACTCCCCCATAATGTGATACCAAACAAAACTTCACAAGAGGCAATAAGAATCCAACAAGAGATAATTAATGGACTATTTAGAATTTGAATTTCTCATGAGAAGACATACCACATAGAGACTAGATAACCTTGTAATATCAATACTAGGTGGTATTCCTCATGTACACACATTTATAGGATTGTGAAGTGCACAAAGCACATCACTCCCCCAAAATTGGATGTTCCATTAATCTCTCACAAGAGCTTACTAAGATACAAACAAGATGCAAAAAGGCTCAACACAATACTCAAATGTACATGATGTGCAAACCAACAAGCAAATTGGAAGCACAACATATACACACACATGCAAGGTACAAAACCAAAACATGCAAAGGGGCAAGTAACTTTCAATGTAAACAATTTTAAGTACAAGTTACCGCAAGGAGGCACATTGGATATAAGATAGAAACTTGATAACCCAATTGACTTGGCTTGAGACAATAAGAATGATGAAGTCCCCTTAATTCTTCATAATGTAGCCAAGTCTCCAATGACCTCCAACAACACCTATTAGTCAAGTTTGAGCTTGTTGGTCCCCAACCAAGTTGGGTCCTAAGAGGTTAGTCACAATAGGCTTGGCTACCGAAATGGTTCTTTTCTTGACACCACTTTGAGCACCAACAAATTTGGCAAACACATTGCCAACCTTATCCTTCCCAAGAGAATAGACATCATCAATTAGAATAGGGTTGGATAAGGTACCATTCATGCATGAAGAAGCGACGTGACCTTTCTCACGACATAGGTAGCAACGTCTACTCTTCACTTTCTTCTCACTTGATTTCTCAACATGAGAAGCATTAGCTTGAGTCTTCTTGGGAAGAGGCCTTTCTTCAACTTGAGGTTGAGCATTAGAATGAACTTGTGGCCGCTTCCCTTGTTGCTTGTCACTAATGGCCTTCTTCTTCAATGGGCAAGATCTAACATGATGCCCTTCAATTTTGCACTTGAAGCAAATAATCTTGGCCGAATTCTTGACTTGTTTTTGGCCCTTCTTCTTGTTCATCTTGGACTTCTTCTTCTTATTGGAGTTGAATCCAAGTCCACCTTTGTCATTGGGGGATTTTTGCACACTCAAGATATTGTTGAGTGTGACCTTCCCTTCATGACACTTTTCCAAGTCTTTCTTCAAAGAAGTGACTTGGGCCTTGAGCTCTTTGATTTCCTCTACATGGTTAGTCTCAACAAAAGTACTAGAGGAAGTATAAGCTTCAACGTTAGAGCAACAAGGCAAGGAAAGTAATTCATCACAAGATGTAGCAACATTATGAGTGGAAGAATTACAAGGACTAGCACATGGCAATATAGCATTTTGACTTGTAGTAGTGCTAGTATCCACATGAGGCTCACTATATGTTACCTTAGTAGTCATAGCCTCATGAGCTAACTTTAGCACATTATGGGATACTAGAAGATCATCATCAGAGCTCGAAAGCTTTTCATGACTTTCTTCCAATTTCCCATAATTGCTAGATAGCAACGCAAGTTGAGCCCTTAGCTCAACATTCTCCTTCAAAATGGATGCTTCACAAGAAATAGAGTTAGTAGCACAAGTATCATCATTAACAACAAGAGGAGAAGGCAACTTGGCAAGCTCTTTTGAATATGAAGCTTTAAGTTGAGCATGCGATTCGGTGAGTTTGATGAGCTCACTCTTAATGACCCTTGAGCCATTTTCGAGGTGCCCAAAGTCCTCAAGGAGTTTAGCATGCGCAACTTCAAGCTTATCATTTTTAGTTTCAAAACCATTGGCCACCTCAAGAGCTCTATCATGAGATTCCCTTACTCTAGATAATTCTAGAGCAAAAGTCTCCTCAAGAGATTCCTTGGTGGTTTGTTCAAGTTCAAGAGCTTGAGAGAGGTCCGCAATCTCATTAGCGTAATCACGCTCATGACCTTCCATTTTATTAATGGTGACCTCATGCTCCTCGAGATGAGATTCCAACTCCTCAATATATTTCTTGCCCTCTATGGCAATGGACATGATTTCCATGAAGTTGGAACGAGTAATTTTATTTTTATGAAGAGATTTAAAAACCATTTCCCCCTTAATTTTTAAGGAGGCCACATTATCATTCTCTCCATCATTATCATCATCATCATTAGCAACAACATCATCATCAAGAGACATATTGGGGTTCAAAGTAGGAGATACCTTTGAAGCCTTAGCCATAAGGCAAAAAGCAATAGATGATGATGTAGGATCCCTTGAAGCACCGTTCAAGACCACATCTTGTTCCATGGAGTGTTGGGTTTCCTCTACATTGTTAGCACAACAACTCGAGGAAATACATGCATTTTTATCATGGCAACAAGATATAGCAAGCATATCATCATGAGATTTAGTCAAGAAATTTCTACATGATATGCACGGACTATCAACACAAGCATGTGAAACATGTAAGGTGCTCGAAGTGTTAAAGTCCAAAGATGAAGCATTGCAATAAGGAAGTGATGAAGGATCATCAACAATATGCCCACTATCATTATTGCAATGAACACCACTACTCACCATATCATTACCTTGTGGCAAACCACATGTAGGCGAAGTAGAAGAAGTTGAGAATGCAACACGGCCGGAGGTGGAAGGAGAACAATCATCCCCACAAATCTTGGACACACCATATTTATCTTGAAGCTTTGTCCACAACTCATGAGCATCCTGGAACGGCATGAGTTGAAATATAACTACATTGCTCAAAGCATTGAAAAGCACATTAGAAGCTTGAGCATTGAGATAAGAGTTTTTCTCATCCTCTAAAGATAATCTTTGGGGATCCTTTGGAGGAGAAAAACCCATATCTACAATTCGCTCCAAATTTGGGTCCATGACCCTAAAGAGATTAAGCATGCGAATAACCCAAACATCAAAATTTGTGCCATCAAAACTAAGAGTGTCAGAGAATCCTAATCCCCTAGTCGACATCTTTACTCTCTAGGCGGTTAAGCCTAACAAAGAGAGACGAGGCTTTGATACCAATTGAAAGATCGTGGATGTCACCTAGAGGGGGGGGGGGGTGAATAGGCGCTTTAAAATAATTACGGTTTAGGCTTGAACAAATGCGGAATAAACCTAGCGGTTAATTTGTCAAGCACAAAACCTACAACAACTAGGCTCACCTATGTGCACCAACAACTTATGCTAAGCAAGATAAACAACTAAGTGATAGCAAGATATATGACATGAAACAATATGGCTATCACAAAGTGAAGTGCATAAGTAAAGGGCTCGGGTAAGAGATAACCGAGGCACGTGGAGACGACGATGTATCCCGAACTTCACACACTTGCAGATGCTAATCTCCGCTTGGAGTGGTGTGGACGCACAATGCTCCCCAAGAAGACACTAGGGCCACCGTAATCTCCTCACGCCCCCGCACAATGCAAGATGCCGTGATTCCACTAAGGGACCCTTGAGGGCGGTCACCGAACCCGTACAAATGGCAACCCTTGGGGGCGGTCACCGAACCCGTACACTTTGGCAACCCTTGGGGGCGGTTACCGAAACCCGTCAAAATGCTCGAGGCGATCTCCACAACCTAATTGGAGACCCCGACGCTTGCCCGGAGCTTTACACCACAATGATTGAGCTTCGAACACCACTGGCCGTCTAGGGCGCCCAAGCACCCAAGAGGAACAAGCTCAAGGGTACCAAGCACCCAAGAGTAATAAGCTACTCAACTTCACTTCCACGTATCACCATGGAGAACTCAAACCGATGCACCAAATGCAATGGCAAGGGCACACGGAGTGCCCAAATCCTTCTCTCCCAAATCCCACCAAAGCAACTAATGCTAGGGAGGAAAATGAGAGGAAGAACGAAGAAGAGAACACAAAGAACTCCAAGATCTAGATCCAAGGGGTTCCCCTCACATAGAGGAGAAAGTGATTGGTGGAAACATAGATCTAGATCTCCTCTCTCTTTCCCCCCAAAAACTAGCAAGAATCCATGGAGGGATTGAGAGATAGCAAGCTCAAAGAAGGTCAACAATGGGGGAAGAACCCGAGCTAAAGGGATAAGGTTCAATGGGGAAGAAGACCCCCTTTTATACGACCTCTCGAATCCAACCGTTATGTGCTCAGGTCGTGCACAAGCGGTACTACCGCTTGGAGGAGCGGTACTACCGCTTAGCACGGTCAAAACAGCCCAACGAGAGAGAAAAACATGAGCTATAGTTCTGCCAGAGAGGTAGTACCGTTTACCGCTTATAAGAGGTACTACCGCTCGGGTGGAGAGGTAGTACCGCTTATAAGAGGTACTACCGCTCTACTACCACGAAACCCGACACGAAAAAACGCATCCCCAGAAGCAGCGGTACTACGCGCGGCACAGGGCGGCCGTAATGTCGAGAGCTATAGTACCGCTTGAGGCTTTCAGGAACACAACAGAGAAAACAGAGGGTGCAATAAAGCCTAAGATGCCACAACTTCTGCATATGAGCTCCGAATTGAGCAAACTCAAGCTTGTTGGATAGATGACGACGAGTAGCATCCAACAGCGTCTGATTATAGTAAGAAGAGGCAGGGGAGGTATGCCTAAGATATAGAGGAGTGAAACCTCCAAAAGAGAAGAACCGGCATAACCTCCAACATCGGAAACATCATAGAAGATGCATGTGAACTCCGTTTTCGATGAACTCGAGCTTGTCATCAAGATGACCATAAGCTCTAAGACTCACAAAGAGAACCGGCAAAAACCCCAACAACAAAAACATCATAGAAGATGCATGTGAACTCTGTTTTCGATGAATTCGAGCTTGTCATGAAAATGACCATAAGCTCCAAATCTCACAAGGAGAAGAACCAAACAAGAACCAATAAAGATGATGCAAGGATGCAATGGTTTGAGCTCTCTACGAACGATACAATCAAGCTACTCATCGAGAGCCCCCCTTGATAGAACGACAATCGATTCTATAACCTGGTCTCCCAACTACCACCATGAGACCGGTAAAATAGAAAACCTATCAAGGGCGAACCTTTACCTTGCACATAGTCCACTTGAGCTAGATGATGATGATCTTGACTCCCTCAAGTTGGACCACCTTTCTTGATTGCGTTTGCTCGATGAAGACTAGTTGATTGTTCCCCCATACTCCACTATGGGTGAGGCACTCTTTGGAACATCTTCACAAGTCCATTGACACCACAATGGACGGCAAGCTTCAAGGATGATCTCTTCGTGATGCTCCACTTGAACTTGCACACCGCAATCTTGATGATGATCACCACTTGATGTCATCCTCCATGGGTTGTATGAGATCTTCCTCTTGATGCAAACCCATGGAAACAAACCTAACCCCACATAGAACTCACACGTAGATCATGGGGTAGTACACAAAGCATAATGGACAATGCTTACCATACCATGGGATCACTGGATCCCTCTCGATACATCTTGTACGCTTTGTGTGTTGATCAACTTGATTCACTCTTGACTTAGTCTTGATCAACCTTGTATCGTGTCTTCTACATGACCACTCTTTGGATAATTTTTTGAATAGCACATTGGTCAACATATAAACTCCTTGAAACCAACAAATGGACTTCAAGAAATTCCTATGGACAAATCCTTCAAATATAACTCAAGACAACCATTAGTCCATAGAGATTTTCATCAATTACCAAAACCAAACATGGGGGCACCGCATGTTCTTTCAGAAGTCAAGCAAAGAAGAGAAGGAACATTCATCAACCAAGCCAAGTATACCCAAGACATGCTCAAGAGAATCAAGCTAGATGATGTCAAGCCGGTCAAGTTTCCCATGCCCACCAAATGCAAGCTTGACAGTGATCCCAATGGTAAAGCGGTGGATCAAAAGGTATATCGCTCCATGATTTTATCCTTGCTTTACCTTTGTGCATCTAGACCGGATATCATGTTGAGTGTGGGAATTTGTGCATGGTTCAAGCCGCACCTAAGGAAAGCCACTATGTGGCAGTCAAGCGAATCTTTCGATATTTGGCTCATACCCCAAACTTTGGCTTATGGTACCCCAAAGGAGAAAGCTTTGATCTCATGGGTTACTCAAACTCGGATTGGGCGGGAGATTGTGTGGAGAGGAAGTCAACTTCCGGAGGGTGCCAATTCCTTGGTCGCTCTTTGGTGAGTTGGTCTTCGAAGAAGCAAAATTGCGTATCTCTCTCGTCCACCGAGACCAAATATGTAGCCGCCGCAAGTTGTTGTGCACAATTGCTATGGATGAGGCAAACTTTAAAGGATTACGGTGTCACATGTGAAAAAGTGCCTCTTCTATGTGACAGTGAAAGTGCTATCAAGATCTCTCACAATCCGGTGCAACATAGCAAGACGAAGCATATTGAGATTCGTCATCATTTCATTCGGGATCACATCAAGCGTGGAGATATTGAGATCATATACATCAACACTCAAGAGCAACTAGCGGATATTTTCACGAAGCCTCTAGATGAAGCAAGATTTGGCGAGTTAAGGCACGAGCTAAATATCATTGATTCGAGCAATGTGGCTTGAGTCTAGGCACACCCCACCACACTCATCATTATATCTTGCTCTAGATGTAGGCATGGACATAGGGGGAGTGTTGTTCTCTCAATGAACTCTCCCTCCCCCCATTATGCATAAATTGATCAAGTCTTTCACATTAGCCATTTTTGATGGTACCTATGCTTCAAAGATGAGTTTTGGTCATGGGCCCAAGGTTAAAATCTTTGCGGTGCCATACCTATGGACTCAAACATAGGTGGCTTCGGCCACCGCCCCTTTTCTCCATAAAAGGGTTGGTTTCTTTGGATCTTGTTCGCTCTTGCTAGATCTTTTAGGTCCTAGGTGTTGTGACCTCCAAGTAGTGGTTTTCTTTGTTTGCGTCTTGCACTATTGGAGGTTACCTCATCCTATTCCAGTGACTTGTTTCCGTCCCAAGCCTCTCCTCCCCTTAAACCATCTTCTCCAATTGCACACAAGTTGATCATGGTGAGGGTGACGTTGACTGGGTGGTACAACCGGTGCCTGTGGCGGTTCAACCGCTCGGACACTTGGTTGTATCGTCCCAGGAGTACCACCAGGATGGCCTATGCGGTTCTACCGCCGGCTCCTCTGGCTGTGCTCCTAGCCGGTACTACCGCTCGGTTCCAGGCGGTACTACCGCTGCCTCAGGGCATCGGAAGTACTGCCCGCAACCACTGGTATGTACCAGGGGCGGTACAACCGCTCTTCGGAGCAGTACAACCGCGTCGCGGTCTATGGGTATTTAAAGGGACCATGTCGAAGGGGTATCTTCTTCATCCCCTCATGCCCGTTCCCCTCGCCTGCCCTAGCCGCCAGTTGCCGTCGCCCTCGCCTTAGAGTGCTCTCCGGCGCTCCAGATCCGTGGGCCCTCCTTGGATCTGCTCCGTGGAGGCCCCTTCCCTCCCGATCTCTTCCCATGGATACCGGTAATGCCCCACTTCCTTTTTCTAGGGTTTCATTCCTTGTTTCCTTCTCCTTAGGTCATTGCTTGATATCCCGCATTTGTTGTCCAAACTATTGGGTGGAAGAGATCTATATATGCTCCTGCTATTGTTTGTGAATCCTTAGAAATGAGAATATTGCTAGGTTGTTGAAATCCCGTAGGTATTTGTTCTCAATTTGGTGGTACTGCTTGCTTCCAGCGGTTCTACCGCTCTTATGGGCGAAACAACCGCTTGAGCGGTTCCACCGGTTGAAGAACCGGTACAACCGGGATTCCTAAACCAAGTGGCACTGTTTTACATTCTCTGATTCACAAGCAATATATTCTTTTGATCTTGTGTGCAATCCTCTCATCTTTGCTGGGTCTCTTGTGTGCTTCTCGTGTGTGTTTGCAGGTGGCTCTTGTTCTTGTTCTGCTCCTCGTACCAAGACCAAGAAGCGAGCTCGAAGATGCAAGCGCCCTGCTGAGTCTGAAGAGGAAGAGGAGGTTGTGGTTCCCACTAAACCCACCCGCCATGAAAAGTCTGCTGCTGCCAAGGAAAAGGTTGCTCTTCCTATGCACAAGTGGAAGGCCAAGGACTGGGAAGCCTTCCAGAAGAGGAATACATATGAGGTGCCAGTTGAGGCCCGTTGGACCACCGTTCAGTTTCAGAATGAGATGCAAGTGAGGATTGTCCATGAGCTGTTCGAGCACCACAAGAATAGGTATACCAAATAGTGGACCATTGATCTTGATCACTGGAGGAACAACTTGGAGTACTTTGGAGAGGCTCTGGCTCTCTGTGAGGAGTTTGATTTGGTCAAGCTCATGTCTATCAACTGTGACTTCGATGTTCAGCTTATCCATCAGTTTTATGCAACCGTTCATTTTGGTGAAGATGATGCCCGCACTCTCTCATTCATGTGCCGTGATGAGTTCTTTCAAGTGCCCTGGAGAGCTTTCTGCAATGCTCTTGGCTATGATGATACCGGTCTCGACAGGAATGGTGGCATTCGTCCTCACGACTGTCCCCACTCTATGCCTAAGGAGAAGCTAGCTCCTCTGTACATTCGTGGGCGAGGCATTATTGGTGAGTCCAAGGATCTTGAGAAGGTTTATGATATCATGCATCATGTGTTTCGCAATGTGCTTCTGCCCAAGGTTGGAAATCAGGATGAGATTTATGGGTATCTAGTTGACTTGCTGGTTGCTATGAAGACTAAAGTGGGATCTGGTGCTACGTTTGATGTGTCCAAGTTGCTTTGGGAGGAGATGTACAACATGGTCATCTACAGAAAGGTTCCCATCTATGCACCGTTTGTCATGTGCTTTCTAAACTCAGTTTGGGCTGTTCGCCGTCCTGGAGAGCTTCTCACTTCGCCAGATAACCTCACCGTGCATGAGGTCAAGCAGCTTAAGAAGAAGAAGCATGCCGAGCCCCGCTTTCCTGCTGATGATCCCGAGGATGTCTATGCCACTTCAGATGATGAGGATTTCGAGATGGAGCCTGGTGCCAAGCCTTCCTGGGTGACCAAGCTCACAGCTAAAGTGAAGAAGACATTTTGCCTTCAGTCTCACATTCAGAAGAAGATGTATGAAGCACATGTTAATGAGAAGCATGCTCGTCGCCGTCAGATTGCCATGATGAAGCATCTCAACATGTCTGTGCAGAGTGGATCCGAGAAGAGCATCACTCCAGAGGACAAGTGGATTTCTATGCATAGCACCTGGACTGATGATGAGGCTGAGGCCTCTGGCCATCCTGCTACCTCCGCTTCAGCTGCTATTGATGTTATCATGGAGGACGATGAGGAGTCTGAAGATTGTGATTCTGATGAGACCGAGGGGCCAGACGAGATCTACTGAGCTCTGGGGTGTTAGCATCGCTCTTTTCCTTTTTGGTGTCTTGATGCCAAAGGGGAGAGAGGTCTACTAGGTCTCAGGATTTGCATGGGTTGGTTATTTGCTTCGTGTTGAGAGTTGAACTTGGTCTTCCATTTGCTTTCTTTCAGTGTGTGAACCTTGTGGTGTGAGACTTTTGCATGGTGTGAGACATGCGTTATTATCTATCCTATATGCTATTGTCTATCCTATATGCTTATTGTCTATCCTATTTGCTTGTTCGTAGTGGTTGGTCTATAAAATCTAGAGGAGCTTTTATCCTAATGTGTGACTTTGCATTCCAAAAGCAAATCCGAATAGTGCACACATCTAGGGGGAGCCCGTCTACATTTTCTAGACCTTCTATGCAAATCTTGTGGTTGTCATCATCCACCAAAAAGGGGGAGATTGTTAGGGCATTTCCCATCTTTATGTTTTGGGTGATGATGACAACTCTCCTTGTGGTCTAATCGTGTGCCAAGTTCTGCAGGTACTCTATGATTAGGTACAAGTCGGTTAGGCATTCCCTCTAGACGGAAAAGATCAAAGACGGTGTTCTCTGCATGTTTATTTCTTTGGTTGTAGGAAACCCGTACTATTAAGAGGGAATCCACATCGGAATGTATTGGGTGAATCAATGCACATACACACTTCTCTACCCACCATTCCCTTCCGTTTGAGCAGAGAGAGGTCCCCTAGTTCCCTTCTGAAACAGTGCTTTCTCCTCATAGCGGTTGTACCGCCCACAAGGGCGGTTGTACCGCCGGCCCTATTACACCGGCTCAACCACCGCCCCAGGGGTGATACCCTGGGGTTGCACCTCCCAGGTACATGCCCAGTGGTTGTACCGCTGCCCCGGGCGGTGGTACCACCTCTGCGCTGGGAAAACCCAGGAGTCGCTTCACGGGCGGTTGTACCGGCCGGGTACCGCCCAACCACCAGATTTGCTTCTGTGATAGGGCGGTCCTTGGGCGGTGGTGGCCCGGTTATCCCGGTCATGCTCTGCTAACCGGTACTACCGGTGTCCAGAGCGGTTCTACCGCTCAGGACTTAGCCACCTCCGGTTCTAGGGCCAGGCGGTAGTTCCGGTGCAACTACCGCTCGACCACCGCCCATAGGAGTGACTCCCTTCTGGTTCAAGGTGGTTGTTGAGCGGTAGGCGAGCAGTTAGTCTGGTTATTCTTGTTAACCGGTACTACCGCTCGCGCTACCGGTTGTACCGCTTGTTAGGATTTCTGCAGCTTACCCGTGAATCCCGGTTATACCGGTGTCAGGAGCGGTTGTACCACTGCAGTGTAAAAACTGTTGTAACGGTTGGAATTTGGGGATGCCTATATAAAGGGGGTTTCTTCCACCTACCTCCTCACCTCTTGCTTCTCTCTCTCCTCCATTAAAGCCCTTCAAGCTTTCTTGCCCGATCTCTCTCTCTAGCCACTCAAACTCGTTGATTTGCTAGGGATTGAAGGAGGAGACCTAGATCTACACTTCCACCAAAGGAAATTTGATTTCCCCATACTTTCTTGTGTGGATTTTTTTACTCTTGGGTGTTTGAGCACTCTAGACGGTTGAGGTCACCTCGGAGCCACATTCCATTATGGTGAAGCTCCGAGGTTTCGTTGGGAGCCTCCAATTCGGTTGTGGAGAGAGCCCCAACCTTGTTTGTAAAGGTCCGGTTGCCGCCTTCAAGGGCACCACTAGTGGAATCACGGCATCTCGCATTGTGTGAGGGCATGAGGAGAACACGGTGGCCCTAGTGGCTTCTTGGGGAGCATTGTGCCTCCACACCGCTCCAACGGAGACGTACTTCCCCTCAAAGGGAAGGAACTTCGGTAACACATCCTCGTATTCACCAGCTCCACTTGTGATTATCTCTTACCTTTACTTTGGGCAAGCTTTACTTGTGTTGTATTCTTGCTTGCTCTTGTTGTTGTTGTTATTCGCATCATATAGGTTGCTCACCTAGTTGCACATCTAGACAACCTATTTGTTGCTAACCTAATTTGTGAAGAAAAGCTAAAAATTGGTAGTTGCCTATTCACCCCCCCTCTAGTCAACCATATCGATCCTTTCAAAGTACAACTAATTTTTTTGGTATTTCATGTTCCATATCCATAACTAGAGATAGTGAACAACTTAGAACAGAAAATAAAATCTAATTAGTGATAAAGCAAACAAGCACACACGAGAATATTCACCCCACGCTATTGCTCCCCGGCAACGGCACCAGAAAAAAGTCTTGATAACACACAAGTATAGGGGATCGTTTGTAGCCTTTTTCGATAAATAAGAGTGTCGAACCCAACGAGGAGCTAAAGGTAGAACAAATATTCCCTCAAGTTCTATCGACCACCGATACAACTCTATGCACACTTAACGTTTGCTTTACCTAGAACAAGAATAAAACTAGAAGTACTTTGCGAGAGTAAAACTATGAATAAATTGCAAGATAATAAAAGTTAGTTGTTTAGTAGAAAGCTTTTGTCACACAAGAAAGTTATTTGTCCCTAGGCAATTGATAACTACATCGGTAATCATTATTGCAATTTTATATGAGGGAGAGGCATGAGCTAACATACTTTCCGTACTCGGATCATATGCACTTATGATTGGAACTCTAGCAAGCATCCGCAACTACCAAAGATCATTAAGGCAAAACCCAACCATAGCATTAAGTATCAAGTCCTCTTTACTCCCATACGCAACAACACACTTACTCGGTATGTGTTTCAGTCACTCACGCCACCCACCATAAGCGAATCATGAACGTATTGCAACACCCTACAACGGGGATCCCTCACGTTTGCGCGACATGGAGGGCACCATAGGACAGCACCAAAATAAAATATACAACTCAAACCAATCATGATCATCAATGAACCCGTAGGACAAAACATATCTACTCAAACATCATAGGATAACCACACATCATTGGAAAATAATATATAGTGTTGAGAACCATGTTTAAGTAGAGAATTGCAGCGAGAATAGAGAGGTTACACCGCTACATAGAGGGGGAGAAAGTTGGTGTTAACGGTAGCAAGGTTGTTGATGTAGATCGCCGTCACGATCCTTGCCCCGGCGGCACTCCGGCGCCACCGGGAGAGAGGGGGAGAGAGCCCCCCTCCTCCTTCATCTTACTTGGCCTCCCCCCTAGATGGGAGGAGGGTTACCCCTCTGGTCCATGGCCTCCATGGTGGCGGAGGGGCGAGAGCCCCTCCGAGATTGGATCTATCTCTCTGTTCTCTTCTGTTTCGCGTTCCTGTTTTCTGGCCCTTCATCGTTTTTTAATTTCCTGGAGATCCGTAAATCCGATTGGGCTGAAATTTTGAGGAGATTTTTATCCATAAATTATCTTTCTTGCGGCATAAGAAGGGCAACAACCGCCTTACGAGGTGCCCACTACCCATCAGGGCGCGCTGGGCACCCCCTGGTGCCTAGTGGGCCCCTCGAGGTGTCGACACTTGGTTCTTCTTCCAAAAATTCACATATATTCCAAAAAAAATCCGTAAAGTTTTATAGCATTTGGACTTCGTTTGATATGGATATTCTATGAAACAAAAAAGATGCAACAAACAGGAACTGGCACTAGGCACTGGATCAATATGTTAGTCCAATAAATCATATAAATTGTTGGCAAAAGTATGTGAAAGTTGTATAATATTGGCATGGAATAATAAAAAATTATAGATACGATGGAGACGTATCAATAATCTGATCATAAATCCACAATTCATCCTATCTCAACAAATGCACCGCAAAAGAAGATTACATCAAACAGAACTCCAAGAACATCGAGGAGAACATTGTATTGAAGATCAAAGAGAGAGAAGAAGCCATCTAGCTACTAGCTATGGACCCGTAGGTCTGTGGTAAACTACTCACACATCATCAGAAGGGCAGCAAGGTTGATGAAGAGGCCCTCCGTGATGGAATCCCCCTCCGGCAGAGTACCAGAACAGGTCTCCAGATGGGATCTCATGAGGACAGAAACTTGCGGCGGCAGAAAAGTATTTTTGATGTGCCCTCTGGTATACGGGGAACATTTGGGTATTTATGGAGCTGAGATTAGGGCTAGAGGGGCTACATGGGGCCCACAAGCTTGCAGGGCACGTCCCCCTAGGGCGCGCCTGGTGAGCTTGTGGCCCATTAGTAGCTCTTCTGACCTCCTCCCGAAGCTTCCTAGGTGTCTTCTGGTCCAAGAAAAATCGTCAAAAAGTTTCGTTCCGTTTGGACTCCTTTGGTATTGATTTTCTGTAAAAGACAAAAACAAGGAAATAACAACAACTAGCACTGGGCACTAGGTTAATAGGTTAGTCCCAAAAAATGATATAAAATAGCATAATAATGCATATAAAACATCCAAGATGGATAATATAATAGCATGGAACAATAAAAAATTATAGATACATTGGAGACGTATCAAGCATCCCAAGCTTAATTCCTGCTTGTCCTCGAGTAGGTAAATGATAAAAATAGAATTTTTGATGTGGAATGCTACCTAACATGTTTATCATGTAATCTTTCTTTATTGTGGCATGAATATTCAGATCAATAAGATTCAAAACAAAAGTTTAATATTAACATAAAAACAATAATACTTCAAGCATACTAAATAAAGCAATCATGTCTTCTCAAAATATCATGGCTAAAGAAAGTTATCCCTACAAAATCATATAATCTTGTCATGCTCTATCTTCATAACACAAAGTATTTATCATGCACAACCCCGATGACAAGCCAAGCAATTGGTTCATACTTTTAGTGTTCTCAAGCTTTTTCAACTTTCATGCAATACATGAGCGTGAGCCATGAATATAGCACTATAGGTGGAATAGAATATGATGGTGGAGGTTGTGTGGAGAAGACAAAAAGGAGAAAGTCTCACATTGACGAGGATAATCAATAGACCATGGAGATGCCCATCAATTGATGTCAATGCAAGGAGTAGGGATTGCCATGCAACAGATGCACTAGAGCTATAAGTGTATGAAAGCTCAAAAGAAAACTAAGTGGGTGTGCATCCAACTCGCTTGCTCACGAACACCTAGGGCAATTTGAGGAAGCCCATCATTGGAATATACAAGCCAAGTTCTATAATGAAAAATTCCCACTAGTAATATATGAAAGTGACAAAATAGGAGACTCTCTATCATGAAGAACATGGTGCTACTTGATACGCCTCCAACGTATCTATAATTTTTTATTGTTCCATGCTATTATATTATCTGTTTTGGATGTTTTATATGCATTAATATGCTATTTTATATTATTTTTGGGACTAACTTATTAACCTAGAGCCCAGTGCCAGTTTCTGTTTTTCCTTGTTTTTGACTTTTACAGAAAAGGAATATTAAACGGAATAAAACTTTACGGTGTTTTTTCTTGGACCAGAAGAAACCCACGAGACTTGGAGAGGAGGCCAGAAGATCCACGAGGAGGCCACAAGCCGTAGGGGCCCCTCGGGGACCTCCTAACCCTAATCTCCGCACAATAAATTGTGGATTGTTGAGATCCGATGAATTGCGGTGCGTTTGTTGAGATCCGATGAATTGTGGATTTATGATCAGATTATCTATGAATATTATTTGAGTCTTCTCTGAACTCTTTTATGCATGATTAAGATATCTTTGTATTTCTCTTCAAACTATCGGTTTGGTTTGGCCAACTAGATTGGTTTTTCTTGCAATGGGAGAGGTGCTTAGTTTTGGGTTCAATCTTGCGGTGTCCTCACCCAGTGACAGAAGAGGCAGCGAGGCACATATTGTATTGTTGCCATCGAGGATAAAAAGATGGAGTTTATATCATATTGCTTGAGTTTATCCCTCTACATCATGTCATCTTACCTAAAGCGTTACTCCGTTCTTGTTAACTTAATTCACTAGATGCATGCTGGATAGCGGTCGATGTGTGGAGTAATAGTAGTAGATACAGGCAGGAGTCGGTCTACTTGTCACGGACGTGATGCCTTTATTAATGATCATTGCCTTAGATGTCTTCATAATTATGCGCTTTTCTATCAATTGCTCAACTATAATTGGTTTACCCACCGTATGTTTTCTTCAAGAGAGAAGCCTCTAGTGAAACCTATGGCCCCCGGGTCTATTTTCCATCATATATTTTTAGATCTATAAACCAAAAAACCCAAAAATACCTTGCTGCAATTTATTTATATTTACTTTGGTTTGCCTTTTTATTTATCTTTTATACCTATCTCTATTAGATCTCATTCTTGTTTGTCACTATGAAGGGATTGACAACCCCTTTTTCGGGTTGTGTGCAAGTGTTTGTTAGTTTGTGCATGTGCATATATTGGGGACTTGCTTGTGCCTCCTACTGGATTGATACCTTGGTTCTTAACTAAGGGAAATACTTATCTCTAATTTGCTGCATCACCCTTTCCTCTTCAAGGGAAAATCAACGCAAGCTCAAGAAGTAGCAGGAAGAATTTCTGGCGCCGTTGCCGGGGAGGTTCTACATCAAGCCTACCAAGTACCCATCATAAACTCTCATCTCTTGCACTTACATTATTTGCCATTTGCCTCTCGTTTTCCTCTCCCCCACTTCTAAAACGTTCTCACAAAAATATTTGCCTTTTTATTCGCCCTTCTTTCGTTCGCCTTTTCGTTTGCTTTTTGTTTGCTTGTGTGCTAGAATGCTTGCTTTGTCACGATGTCTTAAGAAAATACCAAGTTGTGTGATTTTTCCAACATTAATAATAATGATTTTATTAGTAATCCGATTGCTCCCGCCACTAGTGCGGAATCTTATGAAATTAATGCCACTTTGTTGAATCTTGTTATGAAAGATCAATTTTCTGGTAGTCCTAATGAAGATGGTGCATCCCATCTAAATACTTTCGTTGAGTTGTGTGATATACAAAAGAAAAAAGATGTGGATAATGATATTGTTAAATTGAAGCTATTTCCGTTCTCACTACGAGATCGTGCTAAAACTTGGTTTTCATCTTTGCCTAAAAATAGTATTGATTCATGGAACAAGTGTAAAGATGCTTTTATTTCCAAGTATTTTCCTCCCGCTAAGATCATCTCCCTTAGGAATGATATAATGAATTTTAAGCAACTTGATCATGAACATGTTGTACAATCTTGGGAAAGAATGAAATTGATGATGAGAAATTGCCCTACTTATGGTTTAAGTTTATGGATGATCATACAAATTTTTTATGCCATATTGAAATTTGAATCTAGAAATCTTTTATATTCCACCGCGGGAGGTACTTTTATGGAAATCACATTAGGAGAAGCTACTAAACTCCTAGATAATATTATGGCAAATTACTCTCAATGGCATACCGAAAGATCTTCTACTAGTAAAAAAGTGCATGCGATTGAAGAAATTAATAATTTGAGTGGAAAGATGGATGAACTTATGAAATTGATTGCTAGTAAGAGTGCTCCTATTGATCCAAATGATATGCCTTTGTCCACTTGGATTGAAAATAATAATGAATCAATGGATGTGAATTTTGTTGGTAGGAACAATTTTGGTAATAACGCGTATAGAGGTAATTTCAACCCTAGGCCGTTTCCTAGTAATTCCTCTAATAATTATGGTAATTCCTACAACAATTCTTATGGAAATTATAATAAAATACGGTGAGAACCCGGAATTAACTTCCAGACCCTCCATTGTATATTTGTCAACCCCAGGATCATTGTTGACAACACAGTGAAATGGTATCATTGCACAATACGTAAATGTATTACAAGTTTAATAAATCTTGCCACAAGGCATACATACGGAATGTCTAATGACATTTATTACATAGAGAAAATAGTGGAAAGTAAAAATGCATAGCAACTCCATCTCAGCCACAGGCAGTCGATGTAGCCCACGTGACCTCACTCCTACGAATCGCCATAGTAGTCGTAGTCGTCACCTTCATCTTCATGGAACTCTGTTGTCAACAAAATTATTGCCATGGGTACATTATGTACTCAACATGCCTCCCTCGGGGAAGGACCTAATAGCTACATGTGGCTTCAAAGGAAGGCTGTATGGCTCATTTGCATAAAAGCTAATTTTGTTTGAAATAACATAGTACTTGGATAATAACAGTTTTAGATGAAAACATGTTTTATCTCCAGAATAACTTTCATCAAAGTGAGGATCCTCGATCAACTCACACTCTTCATAGGTTCCAAGAATAGGGGCAAAGAGGGAATAAGCAAGACAGGTCCTGTATGTCAAGAAAGATTCATGTGCTGTCCATGACCGTGGACACGGCTATTCGAATAGTTGTACACTTTACCCACATGACACAATCCCGACTTGTTGCCACTAGCCGTCGCTAGCGTAGTACACCATTTGGTATACCGGCAGGGAGATTGTGATGAGGTCTTTGGACTAGATCCCCCAAAGATGTGACATGCCCACCGGGTCTGATGCACGGAACTGAGAGTACGTCCTCAAACCGCCCCCCATCTGTGCCGAGGATACTTCCCGCAGGGCAGCTATCCCATCTGCGGTACGGTGACATCGACACCTAAGGCTGACTAGCTTACTTGACCAAGCCAGTGCCCATATAGCATGTGGCTGTACTGTTATCACAATCTTCAAATCCAAGACTTATTAGGCCTTATGCGGCACGGACGACTAATTGCCCCCTTCAACTCGTGAAGGGCAGCCAATCGCTCCTTCAATCCTTGATTCAGCTATCGCCCGTGCCAGTATTCAGATGGTAAGTTTCACCCAGAGTAGAAGAGAGTAGAGGAGATTAACAAGAGCCAACCGGCCTAGCTCAGCGAGCTCAACAATAAGTTTCAAGTGTCAATGACTCAAAGGTCATTCAACAAAACACCTATAGGGTAATAAGCATGGCTAAGCATTTCTACTCTACCAGAATACTATACAATTCTACTCAGGTGTCAAGTGAATAGGCGACAAGCGGATCAAGGTAGTGTGTCAATCGACACGCTAGCTACGAGAATTAAAACATCATGCATAAGTAACCATAAAACTCAATGCAATTTTGTAAAACATAGGATAAGTATGATCAAAGAAGGAGGCATGCCTTCGTTGTTGAGCCCTTCAGTAACCTGTTCTGTCTTTGTCCAACATCGTCACTTCCTACTCGTCGTAATGATAGAAAATGGAAATCAAATAAATACCAAAGCAAAAGTAAATCCAAATAAGATCCAAAGCAAATTAAGAGTGGATGGATATCAAGATATTGATCAAGATGTAGATTCCTAAGTGAGGTAGCATGATAGGGAGGTAAGAGACAAGATTCATCAAAGTGACAGGGTTAGGTTGACAAGGCTAAGGAAGGCTTGGCAATCAAGACTAACGTTCTGATCCGAACTATGCTACTAACCACTAGTAGTACCCACTGCACACCTCGACTAACTATAGAGGGACTACTGTATAACAAACACCATGACATCAACACACATGGAAAGAAACCATCCTATGCATGTAAAGAACTATGGAAACATGAACAGAACACTCATAATACTAACATGAGTAAACTTAAGCATATATAAGCAACAAAAGTATAACACACGGAATGAATCAGGACATTAAAGATCACTTGCATGAATAATGGCTAGACATGTAATAATGCAGCAACAGATACACATGCATAACGCTAAGAATGGATGATGATCACACGAGTTGCCAAGGTATACTACTAATAGAATGCAACTCATAACTATGACATAACTTAGTTGATATCAACTAACGTAAGCATGAAGTGTGGCAATAGCACACAACCCTAGGAGACTAGCTTTGACAAATAAGCACATTATGGAGGGAGCCTAGCTATGACAAATAAGCACATTATGTAAGCAATTAGCATGTAGGCAAGTAATAATAGATCATGGCATCAACCAAATCTACGTGTATCATACTAGCATGAATCCATTTCTATCTAGTACGCCATACACTTTCCTAAACATAGATAAACTTCTTAGGTATCATCCAAGACACGAATTGGTGCACACATGATATTCATTCCAATTATACAATCAAAATGACATGGCATGGTATTGATCAAGCAAGAGGCTATTAAATAAAAGAATGTATGATATCAACAAACTATTATCATGTCTGTCTATCAAGTAAAGGCTAACCATATACACCATCAACTCCTACACATGGTAAGAATTTGCAAAGACTTGTATAGAGACATATCATAGGACTACGCGCGCACCAAAGAAAAATACCATCAAGATCATACTATATTTGACAATTTAAATAATCCTACAAATACGTCTAATAAATCACATGATACTCTATGTAAAAATATATGAGATGATTAGAATGCACTCCTAACATTATGAAATATTTAGGAATAACTTCTAGACATGTCATGAACATGCGATAAATAACCTATTAACATAAAAGTTAACCGAACAAGAAACCCACTTGAATTTTACCCAAAATGACTATGATTAAATCCACCCCACAACACACCTATTACAACGACAATCTAAATATACCGCTGAGTTCCTATGACCAAAATTATCATTTCATATGTTGACCTCAAGACTATCCGACGAATAGAAAATAAAAAAAATATGTCGTTGCCACCAATCAATCTCGGTTTCGGACACACGCGGCCAATGACATAGGTAGGTTGAAACATGATGTCTATGAGATACTACGAGTGATGTTGAGAAGGTGTGCATGAGGAATTGGTTAGAGGCTCACCGAGTTGGACGGAACGGTGTGGTGAACTTGATGAACAATGTACACGCACATGTGAAATTCTTCGCGTGTGGTCGACGGAATGCGTTCCTTCTTTCCTGAATGGATTCATCGCATCGAGGGAAACCTTCTGGCGCAAGGGCATGGATGGAGATGCCTGAAGTCACCGAGATCGAGACCTCGCGTCCATGGAGCTTCAAAAGTTCAGGAAGAGTTCTTGGGGAGAGGAAGAAGGAAACATGGAGGAGAAGTGACCGAACTGGAAGAGGAGGTGGAGGCGCACGTATAGGTACTGGAGGAATTGGAAACAATGCGGAGTTATGCAAAGGCACTAGAGAGGCTGTATGTTTCTGTTCCCTTGTGCCCCTGTGCATGTGGCTGTACGTCTGCTTGCGTGGAGGGAGGAGAAGAAGCACTCAGGAATGGCGTGGAAGATGGGACAAGTCTATCTCTTCGTATTTGGAAACCCTAGCAATTAAAGGGAATTAAGAGGAGTTTACATATGGCTGAATGTTTCCTCTTATGCGTGTTGTGAATGTACAGGAAGGAGAGGAGAAGAGGCGCTTCGTTGGTTGGGAGAGATGGGCCAGCTGGGCCAGCCCAGGAGGAAGAAGTGAGGAAATAAAATAAGAGAGAGGAAGTGGAAAACAACAAATGGGCTTGGCCCATGCTGTTGGGAAAGAAAAAGGAGAATAGGTGGATTGCCCTCGCGGGGAAGAGAGATGTGTTGGGCTAGGAATCCAGCACATAATTTGATAAAGAAAAAGAAAATGATTTTCCTTTTAGGAAAGGAAATTCTAGAAAGGAATTAAAAGCTCGAACACATATCAAACGAACTGGGAAATCCAAGGAAGTGCAGACTCACATATTTAAATATGGCGAAGACAAAAATAAAATCTAGCTAAAAGAAAAGAACAAAACTCAAATTAAATTTAAGTTGGTATTAGTTCAAATTAAATGCTCCGAATTATGAAAACACAACTTAAGCTTTTGTTAACAGGGAAAAAAATGATTTTTTTTCCGCCCTGATTTTTGGAAAACTTTTTCTTAAACATTACGGGAATCGGGATGTTACAAATACCCTCTGATCTTGAGAACAATATTAAATATTTCATTAATTCTCAAAAGATTTTTAATGCTATGGTAGAAGAAAAAATGCTTAAGATTGATGATTTGGCTAGGAACGTTGATAGAATTTCTCATGAGATTGATGCTTTTAAGATTAGATCTATGCCACCCAAGATTGATATTAATGAATCTCTAAAAGCTATTATAATTTCTATGGATGAATGTAAAGAGAGAACCGCTAGGATGCGTGCTAAGAGAAATTGGCTAGAAAAAGCATGTTCCTCTAGTTTTTGTGATAATAATGATGAAGATCTTAAAGTGATTGGTGTGACTCCTATTGAATCTTTGTTTTATAATATAAAACTTGATAAATATGGGACTGGAGATGAGTCAACTTTAGCTGGAAGGCGTCCCAATAATTTGGAGGGTGAAGATCTTAATGAAAAAAAAAGATAAAAGTGGGATTGGCGAGATCAAAACTTTAAGTAGTGATGAACCCACTCTTTTGAATTTCAAGGACTTTAATTATGATAATTTTTCTTTAATATATTGTATTTCCTTGTTGCAATTCGATGCTTAATTCACCTCATGATTATAATCAAAATAAAGCTTTTACTAAACATATCGTTGATGCTATGATGAAATGTTTTGAAGAAAAACTTGAGTTGGAAGTTTCTATCCCTAGAAAGCTTTATGATGAGTGGGAACCTACTATTAAGATTAAAATTAAAGATTATGAGTGCAATGCTTTGTGTTATTTGGGTGCTAGCGTTTCCACTATTCCGAAAACTTTATGTGATGTGCTAGGTTTCCATAAATTTGATTATTGTTCTTTGAATTTGCATCTGGCGGATTCCACTATTAAGAAACCTATGGGAAGGATTAATGATGTTCTTATTGTTTCAAATAGGAATTATGTGCCCGTAGATTTTATTGTGCTCGATATAGATTGCAATCCTACGTGTCCTATTATTCTTGGTAGACCTTTCCTTAGAACGATTGGTGTAATTATTGATATGAAAGAAGGAAATATTATATTTCAATTTCTGTTAAGGAAGGGAATGGAACACTTTCCATGAAAAAAATTAAGTTGCCATATGAATCTATTATGAGGGCCAGTTATGGATTACATACCAAAGATGACAATACCTAGATCTATGTTTTATGCCTAGCTAGGGGCGTCAAACAATAGCGCTTGTTGGGAGGCAACCCAATTTTTATTTTATGTTTTTGCTCCTGTTTTTCAATAAATACACATTATTACCTCTGTATTAATTGTGTTTT
Source organism: Thinopyrum elongatum (assembly GCA_011799875.1). Lineage (NCBI taxonomy): Eukaryota > Viridiplantae > Streptophyta > Magnoliopsida > Poales > Poaceae > Thinopyrum > Thinopyrum elongatum. Next base: position 388,708,105 of record CM022298.1, read on the forward strand.
GGTGTTTTAATTAGTGTTTGAGCCAAGGAATACCTTTGGGATACTTTGGTATATCGTTGATTTGGTTTTGCTGAAAAACAGAAACTTTTGCGTCCAGTAACAGAATTTTCTAAATTCAGTGGAGTGAGTAACAATTCTGAATTGTTTTACACAAGATTGATATATGAATTTCCTTTGTTGTCCTAATTTTTCAGAATATTTGGAGTTACATAAGTATGACTAATATTCTGGGTACTACAGACTGTTCTGTTTTTGACAGATTCTATTTTCTATGTGTTGTTTGCTTATTTTGATGAATCTATGGGTAGTATCGGGGGTATGAACCATGGGGAAGTTGGAATACAGTAGATGTTACACCGATATAAATTTAGAATGAGTTCACAACAGTACCTAAAGTGCTGATTTATTTTATTATACTAACGGATCTTACGAGTTTTCTGTTGAGTTTTGTGTTGTGAAGTTTTCAAGTTTTGGGTAAAGTTTTGATGGACAACAGAATAAGGAGTGGCAAGAGCCTAAGATTGGGGATGCCCAAGGCACCACAAAGTAATATTCAAGGACAACCAAGCATCTAAGCTTGGGGATGCCCCGGATGGCATCCCCTCTTTTGTCTTCAATCCATCGGTAAATTTACTTGGGGCTATATTTTTATTCACCACATGATATGTGTTTTGCTTGGAGCGTCTTGTGTAATATGAGTCTTTGCTTTTTAGTTTGCCACAATAGTTCTTGCTTTACACACCTTTTGAGAGGGACACACATTAATCTTGAATTTATTAGAATACTCTATGTGCTTCACTTATATCTTTTGAGCTAGGTAGTTGCTCTAGTACCTCACTTATATCTTTTTAGAGCACGACGGTGGTTTTATTTTATAGAAATTGATGAACTTTCATGATTCACTTATATTATTTTGATAGTCTTTAAACAACATGGTAATTTGCTTAGGTTATGAATTTAGTCCTAATATGATGGGCATCCAAGAGGGATATAATAAAAACTTTCATATAAGAGCATTGAATAATAAGAGAAGTTTGATTCCTTGCATTTGTTTTGAGATATAAAGATGGTGATATTAGAGTCATGATTGTGAGTAATTGTGGATTGGTAGAAATACTTGTGTTAAAGTTTGTGATTCCCGTAGCATGCATGTATGGTGAACCGTTATGTGATGAAGTCGGAGCATGATTTATTTTTTGATTGTCTTCCTTATGAGTGGCAGTCGGGGACGAGCGATGGTCTTTTCCTACCAATCTATCCCCCTAGGAGCATGCGTATTAGTACTTTGCTTTGATGGCTAATAATTTTTTGCAATAAGTATGTGAGTTCTTTATGGCTAATGTTGAGTCCATGGATTATATGCACTCTCACCCTTCCACCATAGCTAGCCTCTCTAGTACCGCGCAACTTTCGTCGGTGCATTAAATCCACCATATACCCTTCCTCAAAACAGCCACCATACCTACCTATTATGGCATTTCCATAGCCATTCCGAGATATATTGCCATGCAACTTCCACCGTTCCGTTTATTATGACACATACCATCATTGTCATATTGCTTTGCATGATCATATAGTTGGCATAGTATTTGTGGCTTGGCCACCGTTCATATTTTTTAAATACATGTCACTCTTGATCATTGCACATCCCGGTACACTGCCGGAGGTATTCATATAGAGTCATATTTTGTGTTGGGGAACGTTGCATGGAAAACAAAAAAAATTCTACGCACACGCAAGATCTATCCATGGAGATGCATAGCTATGAGAGGGGGAGAGCATCTTCATACCCTTGAAGATCACCAAGCGGAAGCGTTTATCAACGCGGTTGATGTAGTCGTACACCTTCACGATCTGTCTCGATCAAGTACCGAATGTATGACACCTCCACGTTCAGCTCGATGACATCCTCACCTTCTCGATCCAGCAAGAGAGGTGAAGTAGTAGATGAGTTCCGGCAGCACGACGGCGTGGTGACGGTGGTGGTGAAGAACAATCTCCGCAGGGCTTCGCCAAGCACAACTGAAACTATGATGGAGGATAAACTAGAGGGGGTAGGGTTGCTGGCACACGGCTTGGTGAATCTTGATGTGTCTTGGGTGCTAACCCTGCCCCTCTATTTATATGTTGAGCCCTGGGGTCATTTCTTGGAGAAAGAGCCTTCTCAAAGTCGGTTTAGCCTGCAAGGCAAGAGCCCTTCTCGGACTCCAGGACCAGACGCCAGGGTCCTTGGCGTCTGGCCCCAGACGCCAGGGTCCCTAGCGTCTGGCGCCTAGCGTCCACAAAACTCCTTTTGCACCTTTCTAAAACCTTGTGGGCTTTACCCCTTGGCCCAAATAAAGTGTTCTCGTACCCGAACATTTCGGGAAACATCCGAAACCCCTTTCAGTGAATTCCGGAACCCTTCCGGAGACCAAACACTATTATCCCATATATCAATCTTTACCTCCGGACTATTCTGGAGCTCCTCGTCATGTCTGTGATCTCATTCAGGACGCCGAACAACATTCAGTCACCAACATACATAACTCATATAATACTATATCGTCAACGAATGTTAAGCGTGCGGACCCTACGGGTTCGAGAATGATGTAGACATGACCGAGACGCTTCTCTGGTCAATAACCAATAGCGGGACCTGGATGTCCATATTGGTTCCTACATATTCTACAAAGATCTTTATCGGTCGAACCTTTATGCCAACATACATAGTTCCCTTTGTTCGTCGGTATGTTACTTGCCCGATATTCAATCATTGATATCTCCATACCTAGTTCAATCTCGTTACGGCAAGTCTCTTTACTCGTTCTGTAATACATCATCTCATAACTAACTCCTTAGTCACTTTGCTTGCAAGCTTCTTGTGATGCTGTATCACCGAGAGGGCCCAAAGATACCTCTCCATCATACGGAGTGACAAATCCCAATCTCGATTCATGCCAACTCAACAGACACCTTCAGAGATACCTGTAGAGCATCTTTATGATCACCCAGTTACGTTGTGACGTTTGATAGCACACAAGGTATTCCTCCGGTATCCGGGAGTTGCATGATCTCATGGTCGAAGGAATATGTATTTGACATTAAGAAAGTAGTAGGAATAAACTAAACGATCATATGCTAAGCTAACGGATGGGTCTTGTCCATCACATCATTCTACTAATGATGTGGTCCTGTTATCAAGTGACAACTCATGTCCATGGTTAGGAAACCTTAACCATCTTTGATCAACGAGCTAGTCTAGTAGAGGCTCACTAGGGACACGGTATTTGTTTATGTATCCACACATGTATTTAAGTTTCCGGTCAATACAATTCTAGAATGAATAATAAACCTTTATCATGAATAAGGAAATATAATAATAACAACTTTATTATTGCCTCTAGGGCATATTTCCATCAGTCTCCCACTTGCACTAGAGTCAATAAGCTAGATTACATAGTAATGAATCTAACACCCATGGAGTCTTGGTGCTGATCATGTTTTGCCCGCGGAAGAGGTTTAGTCAACGGGTCTGCCACATTCAGATCCGTATGTATTTTGCAAATCTCTATGTCTCCATCTTGACCTTTTCATGAATGGAGTTGAAGCGTCTCTTGATGTGTTTGGTTCTCTTGTGAAACTTGAATTCCTTTGCTAAGGCAATTGCTCCAGTGTTGTCACAAAAGATTGTCATTGGACCCGACGCACTGGGTATTACACCCAGATCGGATATGAACTCCTTCATCCAGACTCCTTCATGCGCTGCTTCTGAAGCAGCTATGTACTCCGCTTCACACATAGATCCCGCCATGACACTCTGCTTGGAGCTGCACCAACTGACAGCTCCACCATTCAATATAAATACATATCCGGTTTGTGACTTAGAGTCATCCAGATCTGTGTCGAAGCTAGCATCGACGTAACCTTTTATGACGAGCTCTTCGTCACCTCCATAAATGAGAAACATATCCTTGGTCCTTTTCAGGTACTTCAGGATGTTCTTGAACGCTGTCCAGTGATCCACTCCTGGATTGCTTTGGTACCTCCCTGCCAAACTTATGGCAAGGCACACCTCCGGTTTGGTACACAACATGTCATACATAATAGAACCTATGGCTGAGGCATAGGGAATGACTTTCATTTTCTCTCTATCTTCTGCCGTGGTCGGACTTTGAGTCTGACTCAATTTCACACCTTGCAACACAGGCAAGAACCCTTTCTTTGACTGGTACATTTTGAACTTCTTCAAAACTTTGTCAAGGTATGTGCTTTGTGAAAGTCCTATTAAGCGTCTCGATCTATCCCTATAGATCTTGATGCCCAATATATAAGCAGCTTCACCGAGGTCTTTCATTGAAAAACTCTTATTCAAGTATCCTTTTATGCTAGCCAGAAATTCTATATCATTTCCAATCAGCAATATGTCATCCACATATAATATCAGAAATGCTACAGAGCTCCCACTCACTTCCTTGTAAATACAGGCTTCACCGTAAGTCTGTATAAAACCATATGCTTTGATCACCTCATCAAAGCGTATATTCCAACTCCGAGATGCTTGCACCAGTCCATAGATGGATCGCTGGAGCTTGCACACTTTGTTAGCACCTTTAGGATCGACAAAACCTTCTGGTTGCATTATATACAACTCTTCTTTAAGAAACCCATTTAGGAATGCAGTTTTGACGTCCATTTGCCAGATTTCATAAACTTAAAATATGGCAATTGCTAACATGATTCGGACAGACTTAAGCATTGCTACGGGTGAGAAAGTCTCATCGTAATCAACTCCTTGAACTTGTCAAAAACCTTTTGCGACAAGTCGAGCTTTGTAGACAGTGATATTACCATCAGCGTCCGTCTTCTTCTTGAAGATCCATTTATTCTCAATGGTTTGCCGATCATCGGGCAAGTCCACCAAAGCCCACACTTTGTTCTCATACATGGATCCTATATCAGATTTCATGGCCTCAAGCCATTTGTCGGAATCTGGGCTCATCATAGCTTCTTCATAGTTCGTAGGTTCGCCGTTGTCTAACAACATGACTTCTAGGACAGGATTACTTTACCACTTTGGTGCGGTATGTGTTCTGGTCGACCTACGAGGTTCAGTAGTAACTTGATCCGAAGTTTCATGATCATTATCATTAGTTTCCTCTCTAGTTGGTGTATGCATCACGGGAACGGTTTTCTCTGATGTGCTACTTTCCAATTCAAGAGAAGGTACAATTACCTCATCAAGTTCTACTTTCCTCCCACTCACTTCTTTCGAAAACTCCTTCTCTAGAAATGACCCATTCTTAGCAACAAAGATCTTGCCTTTGGATCTGTGGTAGAAGGTGTACCCAATAGTTTCTTTAGGGTATCCTATGAAGACGCACTTCTTCGATTTGGGTTCGAGCTTATCAGGCTGAAGCCTTTTGACATAAGTGTCGCATCTCCAAACTTTAAGAAACGACAGCTTAGGTTTCTTGCGAAACCATAGTTCATACGGTGTCGTCTCAATGGATTTAGACGATGCCCTATTTAACGTGAATGCGGCAGTCTCTAATGCATAACCCCAAAATGATAAAGGCAAATCGGTAAGAGACATCATAGAACGCACCATATCTAATAAAGTACAGTTACGACGTTCGAACACACCATTACGCTGTGGTGTTCCAGGTGGCGTGAGTTGTGAAACAATTCCACATTGTCTTAAATGAAGGCAAACTCGTAACTCAAATATTCTTCTCCGTGATCAGATCGTAGAAACTTTATTTTCTTGTTACGATGATTCTCCACTTCACTCTGAAATTCTTTGAACTTTTCAAATGTTTCAGACTTGTGTTTCATCAAGTAGATATACCCATACCTACTCAAATCATCTGTGAAGGTTAGAAAATAACGATACCCGCCGCGTGCCTCAACACTCATTGGACCGCATACATCGGTATGTATTATTTCCAATAAGTCATTAGCTCGCTCCATCGTTCTAGAGAATGGAATTTTAGTCATCTTACCCATGAGGCATGGTTCGAAAGTATCAAATGATTCATAATCAAGTGATTCCAAAAGTCCATCCGCATGGAGTTTCTTCATGCGCTTTACACCAATATGACCTAAACGGCAGCGCCACAAGTATGTTGCACTATCATTATCAACTTTGCATCTTTTGGCATCAATATTATGAATATGTGTATCACTACGATCGAGATTCAACAAGAATAGACCATTCATCAAAGGTGCATGACCATAAAAGATATTACTCATATAAATAGAACAACCATTATTCTCTGATTTAAATGAATAACCGTCTCGCAATAAACAAGATCCAGATATAATGTTCATGCTCAACGCTGGCAACAAATAACAATTATTGAGGTCTAAAACTAATCCCGAAGGTAGATGTAGAGGTAGCGTGCTGATGGCGATCACATAAACCTTGGAACCATTCCCGACGCGCATCGTCACCTCATCCTTAGCTAATCTTCGTTTATTCCATAGCTCATGTTTCGAGTTGCAAATATGAGCAACGGAACCAGTATCATATACCCAGGCGCTACTATGAGCATTAGTAAGGTACACATCAATAACATGTATATCAAATATGCCTTTGTTCACTTTGCCATCCTTCTTATCTGCCAAGTATTTGGGGGCAGTTCCGCTTCCAGTGAACATTTCCCTTGCAGTAGAAGCACTCAGTTTCAGGCTTGGGTTCAGCTTTGGGTTTCTTCACAGGAGTGGCAACTTGCTTGCCATTCTTCTTGAAGTTCCCTTTCTTTCCCTTGCCCTTTTTCTTGAAACTATTTGTCTTGTTAACCATCAACACTTGATGCTCCTTCTTGATTTCTACCTCCACCGATTTTAGCATCGCGAAGAGCTCGGGAATTGTTTTCGTCATCCCTTGCATGTTATAGTTCGCCACAAAGCTTTTGTAGCTTGGTGGCAGTGACTGAAGAAACTCTTTCAATAACACTCTCAACTAGAAGATCAATTCCCAGCTAAGTCAAGTGGTTATGATACCCAGACATTTTGAGTATGTGTTCACTGACAGAACTATTCTCCTCCATCTTACAACTATAGGACTTGTTGGAGACTTCATATCTCTCAACCCGGGCATTTGCTTGAAATATCAACTTCAGCTCTTGGAACATCTCATATGCTCTGTGGTGTTCAAAACGTCTTTGAAGTCTCGTTTCTAAGCCGTAAAGCATGGCACACTGAACTATCGAGTAGTCATCAGTCCGCGTTTGCCAGGAGTTCACAACGTCTAGATTAGCGGGAGCAGGTGGGTTACCTAGCGGTGCATCAAGGACATAATTCTTCTATGCAGCAATGAGGATAATCCTCAAGTTACGGACCCATTCCGTGTAGTTGCTACCATCGTCTTTCAACTTAGCTTTCTCTAGTAACGCATTAAAATTCAAGGGTACAGTAGCACGGGCCATTGATCTACAACATAGATATGCAAATACTATCAGGACTAAGTTCATGATAAATTAAGTTCAATTAATCAAATTACTAATGAACTCCCACTTAAATTAACATCCCTCAAGTTATCTAAGTGATACATGATCCAAATCAACTAACCCATGTCCGATCATCACGTGAGATGGGGTAGTCATCAATGGTGAACATCTCTATGTTGATCATATCTACTATATGACTCACATTCGACCTTTCGGTCTCTAGTGTTCTGAGACCATGTCTGTACATGCTAGGCTCATCAAGTTTAACCCGAGTATTCTGCTTGTGCAAAACTGCCTTACACCCGTTGTATGCGAACGTAGAGTCTATCACACCCGATCATCACGAGGTGATTCGAAACGACAAACTTTTGCAACGGTGCATACTCAGGGAGAATACTTTTATCTTGAAATTAAGTGAAGGAATCATCTTATAATGCTACCATCGTTCTAAGCAAAATAAGATGCATAAAGGATAAACATCACATGCAATCAAAATATGTGACATGATATGGCCATCATCATCTTGTGCTTTTGATCTTCATAAAAGAAACCTTCCGGAACACTCCAGAATCTTGAAAAAGGGGAGGTACATGATACGGTAAGTAAACGGACTCCGAAAAATCCGCTAAAATATTTTTTGTCAGTTTTGGAATATTACAAAAAATAGGAAAATAAGAAACAACCAGGAAGGCAACCGAGGAGGGCACAAGACACCAGGGCGCGCCTGGCTTGCCTGGCGCGCCCAGGTGGGTTGTGCTCACCTCGGGAACCTTCCCGACTCCGTTTTCCTCTTGTTTGCTTGTTTCCCAAGATAAAAAATCTTTATATACCCCCCGAACACATTGACCACCGTATCGCAGAGAAATCTTCTGTTCTTCTTTCGTGCTGTTTTTCTGGTAGATCTGAAAATATGTCATCTCAAGATTCAGAGGAAGAGTGCCCTGTTTCTTACCAGCCTCTGGACCCAAATATCTTCAAGGATACTTTTCCCTATGTGTGGTTCACAGATGAGGAGGATGAAGCCGAACCTATCCCTCCTCGTTTGCTGCAGGAAAGGAAGGAAGCGTTATGCAAGAAGATATTAAAGCTCGAGCTGGAGAATGAGGATCTGAGGGAAAACAACTTTAGCCTTCGACGCAAGCTAGACAAACTTACTACCTCATCACCACCACCATCATCATCTTCCCCACCAAAGGAGACTTGAGTTCATGGTATGGGCACTCCGCTTGGCTTGTGCCAAGCTTGGGGGAGGTGCCCCGGTATCGTATCACCACCACTATCTTTGCCTTTATCTATTTTAGTTCGATCTTTAGTTATCCTATGATTTAGTTGAATAAAAGTTTAGTTCGATCCTTTCTTTTCGAGTGCTTGCTTAGTGATCCATCTATCTATGTAATCGTGTGCGATATATATAATAAAGAGTAGTTTGAGTTTTGTTTCTTTACTCTTATGTTCCAATAAAAAGAAAGGAAAATAAATTAAAAAGATCATATGCTAATCTTATGGTAAGTAATGACATCACATAAGGAAAAGTATAAGTGGTAAAATTTATTGGAGATTGACAAACATAGCATTGGTCAATGATGCAATTCATGAAAGAATTAATAAGGGAAGAGAAGATTCGCATGCAAATACACTATCTTGGACATCTTTTATGATTGTGAGCCCCCATTAAATATTATATGTCAAAATTGTTGATGTTGGACAAGGAAGACAACGTAATGATTTATGTTTGTTCATATTCACATAGAAGTTATATTGTCATAGATCCTTCAACATGTGGTGCTTGCTCAATATCTCCGCTAGCCAAAAACTTCGCACTAAGTAGAGATACTACTTGTGCATCCAAAAACCCTTAAACCCAAAATCTTATTTTGAGAGTCCACCATACCTACCTATGGATTGAGTAAGATCCTTCAAGTAAGTTGTCATCGATGCAATAAGGCAATAAAAATTGCTTCTAAATGTGTTGGATCATTTAGTGTAAGAGAAAATTGAGCATTGTACGAACTTGTGATGGCAAAATAATAAAAGCGGCAGACTGCCACTGGTACAGCAAGGTGCTATACAAACGGTTTTTAACCCCTTTCCGCGACGGCATTTTGAATCATTGCCAAGTGAGTGACTGCGATAGGGGGGTCCTTCCCACACGACCCAGAAACCATCGGGGATAGGGATCCTTGATGCATACAGTTGTCCCTATAAAACTGTTTCTGATATCTCGAATATCCCAAACGCTTCATCCTTGCTACTCATTTGTGCTCGCATTGCCATCGCAGTCGGAGTTCTGTGGTTTTACCTAAAACCAGGCACAATCCAGGCACGGGATTTTTCCAGGCACGCACCAAACTGGCTCTACGTTTACGATGCCTGACACATCACAAACAGTTCATGATTGTAAACCGTGTATGATAGGTCGACAATCACACACATTTAGTTTTCCCGCACCGTTTGTGATATTGTCTGACATCACACACGCTTTGCAAACGGCAACTGTGTGCATGGTTACACACGTTTCCTCTCTGTGAACCTTATCGGATTATGATGTATATCACACACGCTGTGCTTTATAGACCGTGTGCGCCATAATGACCTGCAGAGCGTAATTTCACCCTAATTTAATTGCTGCTATTTAAAATTGTACCTAATTTGAATTTGAAAGTAGGCTATAGCTTCATTCATATCCATCAAGTTCAAACAACCAATGCATTATTTGATTCACAGGTACATATGTTCAAGAATTACATAAGCACCAAATAAAGAATGATGAACCAGGGTTGTATACTTGTACTATTACAGATGGTAAAGAAAGAGGCGAGAGACATTCTGGTTGCTGAACAAGGTGAAGCGGAATGGCCCTATTATGCTCTCCTCGATGTAGAAGGCACGCATGACTCTAGTCCAACCCCTTGTGATGGGCGGCCGCCAATCATGTAGTTTGAGAGGTAATCTTGAGTAAACTGCTTCAGGATCCACAGCAAAGGAAAAAGATTCAGACACTGTCACCTAACACAACTCATTACGGGCAGTAAAAAGAAGGCTACAAAGTTCTTAATTACCATTCTGCAGTTCACTGTTGTCTTGCATAAAGTGTAAACAAATAGTTTGATTGACATCTTTTGACCCATTTTAATAACAATCTTTATCAGTTTCCTCACTTGATGTTGGTTCATGAATATCTCATTGCCCCATACGCAGAAAGGGTAGGAGTGTGGATCTTTGGCAATGACATATGTACCTAAAAGCACCAAGTTAATATTAGAAGCTAAACAACAATTGCAAAATGATGTAGTACAACACTCCCTCCATCCCATTATATAAGATCTTATTACATGTATATCTAGACATCATCAGAACATTAAGGTAACACTCTTCCTTGTTGCTATGTAGCCTGGGATTGCATATTTAGTCATTCAGTACAATGCATGTTGCTATGTAGCCTCAGATATATTAAATATGGCCCTAGTTAATCTACCGATACATGGGTTAAAGATATATTCAGTGAAATGTCCGATTCGACGATTAATCCCTTATCAGCCCCCAGGGTATATGGTACTAGCTACCGATATCCTGAATAGTGAGTATATATAAGCAATGCGATGAAACTAACCTCGATGGAAAACAACAGCTGTTCTCAATATTGTCCTGTATGAGTACATATAAAGGCATGTTAAGCACAATAGGCTAAACATCAACCAAATATATCCATGGTAGACAACATAATCTACAAATGATAGCTTTAGTGTGCAGGTTTAAGCACGCTAGTTAAGCAAAACAAGAAATGGAAAGGTGTGTTAACCGCAGCAGGCATAACATGTAAAAACAAGCAAATATAGTCATTCAAACTGGTATTGTGCAGGTCTAAAGTACACTAGTTATTGTTAAAAAAACGAAAAGGCGTGTTAACTGCAACATCCTTAACAGCAACCAAATATTGTAATTCATAGTGGTATTGTTGAAACTATTATTGATGAAATTGAATTGCACGACAAATAGTTGCACGTATAGAGCATCACATTGTGAAGAACTGAAATAAACAAGGCATAAGGCCATCTCTAGCCGATCCCCTAAAAGTTAATGGACTAAAACCCTTAGTGGAGTATATATATACTCCAGCAATTTTTTGGCCGTTTCTAGTCGATCCCCTAAAATTAACATTGTAAACTTCAATTTGATCAAGTTCAAAGCAGGTTCAACCAAAAGTAGCATGCATTCAAACATAAACATAGATAGTTTTGCATAACTGAACATAAAACATAAATTTTAACTAAACTAAACTACTTTCGGTCGAAGTGGAGGTCGAGCCAATCCTTCCTCGTTAGGTACGGTGTGCCGCGAGCCGGGTCCGGGCCGGTGCCGTCGTCGGGGTCATTGGGGAAGACACTCCTCCACTCATCGACGTCGATCTCCTCGTCCATGACGCCCTCCGCACCGCCGTCCTCGCCGCCTTCGACCTCGTCATCGGAGGAGAGCACGATAACCTCGCCGCCCTCCGTTCCGGTAAAGATCATCCGCTCCGCCTCCATGAGCTCCGGGTGCTGCCGGCGGAGCTCTTGCATGTAGGCCTCGTCGGCGGCCTCGGCCTCGAGGCGCTCCCACGCCTGGCGGTCCTCCCGCGCCATAGCCGAGCTCACCACCCTGGCTCCGGCGGGACGAGGTCGACTGGACGTGTGTCGAAGGGGAAATTGAGCCTAGCCGTCGAGCCGTGGTAGCGGACCTGCTAGCGGTCGTACTCCATGGTCGCGAGCTCGGCCGTGTGGAAACTACCGAGCCACCGGCGGGTGTGGGTCTCCCGATCCGTAATCTCGGTGACCCACGTCCCCCACCGCCACTGCCAGACCCCGAGGTAGGACCTCGTCGGTGGCTGGGCCCGAGGGAGGACGGGGAAGTCCTCGAACCGGCGTAGGGGCACGGCGGCGGGCGGATCGGGCGACCGGCGACGACGGATCGATAAAGAGCCCGCGGAGGACGACGGGGACACCTCGGCAGCCACCTCGCCGCCGTCGGGCGAAGAGGCCGCGATAAACCTCTTTTGGGCCATTGGCCCCTCGAGCTCCCCGGCACACAGGCAGAGGTTGCGGATGGAGGCGGCGGCGGCGATGGTTTCGAGCGAGGGAGGGGTGGTGTGTCTGTGTGAGCGGAGGTTTTGGGGTGTGTGTGGAGGGGGGGCAAGGTGGTGTTTGAGGAAATACCGCGGCAAGTGAAAATTTTACTAGGCGGGAGTAAAATGTCGGGCTACTGAAAATTTGGATCAAGGGCAGACAGATATTTTTGAGATTGCGAGGCATGCAGAGGCAGGAGTAAAATGCCGGGGCTACTGAAAATTTGGATCAAGGGCGGGCAGATATTTTCGAGATTGCGAGGGATGCAGAGGCGGGAGTAACAAGGCGGAGCTACTGAAAATTTGAATCAAGGGATTGAAGCAGAGTGGGAGTAATAGACTTCACACACGGTCCACACATACTAATCATGTGCTATCAAACATAAAAACCTTCCAGACGGTAGATATTCTTGAGATTACGAGGCAGTAGATATTTTCAAGAGTGGGAGGTAAGCCTCGTGGAGCCCAATCTACTGTGCTGATGTGAGTGGCTGCAGGGGCACAGGCGTGGCACACGGGTAGTCTGGATGAACCGTGTCTGTTGCGTCCCCAATCGCAGACGGTTTCTGCATCCAACTCATGTGCTATTTATAAATTTGGCAAAAAGAATAACGCGGGAAAGGGTCAGAACACGAACACACTTGCATGTGGACCAAATATATGTATGAAAAGGGTGGTTTGATGTTCGAATACCAAATGCACAACTTTGATGTGGCACCTGTAGCACAAAAGCACAGTATTGCTAGTCAGCCACCCCCTACGAACCCCACTTCGTGTCGGGGGTAAGGGAATCCTAGCTACAAATGCATGCCCCCAAATAGCTAGGTCTGAAATCTCACCCTACCATAACACAAAACCTATAGGAGTCCATCATATATATGGTCAAACTTCCCCTTTCGCTTCCCGACAAAGGTGGACCGTGTGCAGACCCACAAATGTGTGCTTGTGGCGTGAGATGGGTGAGACCACATACGAACCACCTGCGGGTGGCCCTACTATATGTATGAAAAGGGTGTGGTGTGATATTTAACTACCATTCACAACTTTGATGTGGCACGTGTGCCTCGCAAATTAACCGGACTTCCCCGACCCCACGGAGGTTGCAGGTAGTGCGAAGTAGCCCCCACCACCCCACACACACACGTCGGGGGGGAGGGGCATCTCACCAAGACGTACTGTAACATAGACCAAGCAGAATCCAACTTGGTCGTACAACCTCTCCCGCTCATTGTTGGTCAAAGTGATGGACGTCCACACGGCCCCGCAAAATGGGCTAGCTTGTCGCCGATAACCTCGCGAGGGAGTACTGTATGAAGACAAACCCACTCTGTGCATGTGGCCCAAGTATGTATATGGAAGTGGTGTGCGTGGTGTTTTAATACCCAATGCGCAAATTTGATGTGGCACCATGCTTTGGAACCGTAAAATCCCCACACTGAGCAAGGGTTCACGACGCGTAGCATGCGCTCAAACTTAATTAGGCTTGGAATGATTGACCTACTATACGGTAACTCCAAGCAAATAAGAAGAATCCACCCTGGTAACCTTTCTCGTCGTTTTGGTCAAAATGATGGACGTCCACGCGGGCCCACAAATATATATAGGATTGCCGCCCATAACCAAGCGAGTGAGAGTGTGTCCAAAGACAACCATTGCATGTGTGTGTCCCGAACATATTTATGGAGGTGTGTGATGCATGCATATGTGTTGAATACCCGACCCAATGCACAACATTGATGTGGTGCATGCGTTGAAAATCACAGAGGTCCCCACACAAAGCAAGAGGTTCATGACGTGTCGTGTGCTCGCCCCCCCTTCGATCCAGCGGGATGGATTCATGTGTATACATGCGCTATTATATATATGTAATCTCACATCATGATCTATATCATGAGACAAACAAAAAATCAATCCCCTCCTAAGTCAAATTAATTAATCTCTCTCGCTGTCGGTGAAAGTGATGGACCAAGCGGGCCGACAGATGGAAGCATCGCCGATAACCGCGTGAGTGAGTGCCATAGGACAACAACCATTGCTTGCATGTGTGCCAGAACATATATATGGAGAGGTGTGTGATTGTGATGTTTTGAATACCTAATGCACAACTTTGATGTGGCATTTGCCTCAAAAACCGCAAAGTCCCCACACAGAGTGAGGTTCATGTGACACCTAGTATATATATGTTGGTCACCCCCCTTGACACGTACTATACACCTAGTAACACAACCCTAAAAGAATTAATCCTCCTTGTTCGTCAAACGTACCTCTCTCTCGTTGGGTCAAAGTGATGGACGACGAACTCGCGGGCCCACAGAAAGCGAAGCGTACGTCGACGCACGCGAGTGAGCATCCTACATAGGACTATGTACCACCGTCTGCATGTGGCCCAAAGAGGTGTTTGTGTGATGTTTGAATACGCAATGCACAACTTTGATGTGGCACCACATATATAGCAAACCAAAAAGTCCCGACAGAGAGCGAGGTTCATGATGCGTGGTATGTGTTATATGTACGCCCCCATTCGACGCGTGGTATATATGTACTTCTACTGTATAGCCCAAACCAAAAAAGAATCATTCCTTGATGGTTAAATTAACCTCTCTCTCGTTGAGTCAAAGTGATGGAGGACAACCTCGCATGTCCACAGATGGAAGCGCCACACACGAGTGAGTTCCTATAGGGAAACCACCACCTGCATGGTATTGCATGATGTTTGAATACCAATGTACAACTTTGATGTGGCACCCGCCTCGGGAACCGGAAAGTCCCACATGGAGCGAGGTTATGACGTACGCATATATATAGAGTATTCATGTTGCCCCCTCTTTGACATGTACTACATACTCCTACCGTGCATATACGTAACACAAACCAAAAAAGAACCATCCTTGTTGGTCAAATTAACCTCTCTCTCGTTGTACGTTCAACTGATCGACGACGACCTCGCGGGCCCACAGAGAGAGTCACACGCGAGTGAGTATCATAGGACAAAACCACCGCGTGCATGTGCCTGTGTGTTATGTGATGTTTGAATACCCAATGCACAACTTTGACGTGGCACATGCTTCGCAAACCAGAAACGCACCACACCACGATGCGTAGCCCCTCACTTCAAGCCGGTGGGAGGGACTCATGTGTACGCACGTGCCCGAACTTTGATATGGAATCTCACCATGATCCACACCACACACATGCCAAGATGAATCCACCTTTTGGTCCAATGCCTCTTGTTGTCGGTGGAAACTAAAAATCTTTGCAGGCTAATGAATGGGCACGTCGCTGATAACCGCACGAGGGAGTGTCCGAGAGGACCACCAATGCATGCATGTGGCCCGAACATGTATGTATGAAAGGGTTGTGTAATGCTTTAAATAACCAATTCACGACTTTGATGTGGCATATATGACTCACAAAATGATCAATAATCCCACACGGAGGCTCACGACTCGTAGTGTAGTGCCGGTCCCCCACCCCACACACACAGACACACACATCCCGCACCACCACAGCCACTCTAAGGCATGTCAAACTTTTTCTGCAGTGAACATGTGACCAAAGGAGTGTCGTGTTAAAATTTATCAAAAAACAGAGATCATTCGACCGTTTTTATACATTGATTGATTTCCTAGGGATTTAATGTGCAAAAATCAAATTTGAGCTACATGTGCACCAAAATGGATTGCAAAATCATATGTGTGTCTCTGGGTGCATGTTTCCCCATGCAAGTGATTTCAAAACATTGAGAATATAGATTTTTAAAATTCAGTAAATCCAAAACTTAGTTGAAATTCATGAAACTTATCGTGGTGTCATATATGGACACCAGTAGACTGTGATATTGTATTTTTTTCGTCAAATTTGAGACACGTTTTGATATAATCTTCTTACAAATGGGCGATTGTTAATAACTGGCAACCAATATCTCATACGGATTATTTATTCGGACCGTGTGTGTTGGACCGTGCCATGCTTCGGTTAAGCAGTAAAGCGGCAGAATGAATCATCAAAAAACAAAAAAATATATGTGCTGTCACGCGCCCCGTGTGCCGTGTGAGCAGGCGTGAGTTGACGGGACGCATGCGAGCAGTCCACCGTGCAGGCAGACCGGGAGGCGTGTGTGCAGGTGTGTGAATTGACGGGAGGTGTTTTCGCTACGCAGTGTCACCGGGAGGCGTGCGAGTAGCTGTGTGAAATGATGGTAGGAATGCCAGAACTCCGCCACGTAGGCTCACTGATACGTCTCCAACATATCTATAATTTTTTATTGTTCCATGCTATTATATTATCTGTTTTGGATGTTTATATGCATTAATATGCTATTTTATATTATTTTTGGGACTAACTTATTAACCTAGAGCCCAGTGCCAGTTTTTGTTTTTCCTTGTTTTTGAGTTTTACAGAAAAGGAATATCAAACGGAGTCCAAACGGAATAAAACTTTCGCGATGATTTTCTTGGACCAGAAGACACCCAACAAATTTGGAGTTGAAGGCAAGGGAGTCCCGAGGACTCCACAAGCCAGGGGCGCGCCCTAGGGGGGGCGCCCAGAGGGCTTGTGGGCCCCTCGGAGCTCTCCTAACCCTAATTATTCCTCTATAAATTCCCAAATATTCCCAACGACCAGAAGCGTCCACCAAAATACTTTTCCGCCGCCGTAACCTTCTGTACCCATGAGGCCTTTTCCGGCATCCTGCCGAAGGGGGATTCGATCACGGAGTGCTTCTACATCAACTCTATTGCCCTTCCGATGAAGCGTGAGTAGTTTACCACAGACCTACGGGTCCATAGCTAGTAGCTAGATGGCTTCTTCTCTCTCTTTGATTCTCAATACCATGTTCTCCTCGATGTTCTTGGAGATCTATCCGATGTAATATTCTTTTGCGGTGTGTTTGTCGAGATCCAATGAATTGTAGATTTATGATCAGATTATCTATGAATATTATTTGAATCTTCTCTGAATTCTTATATGCATGATTTGATATCTTTGTATTTCTCTTCAAATTATCGGTTTGGTTTGGCCAACTAGATTGGTTCTTGCAATGGGAGAGATGCTTAATTTTGGGTTCAATCTTGCGGTGTCCTCACCTAGTGACAAAGTAGGGGTAGCGAGGCACGTATTGTATTGTTGCCATCAAGGGTAAAAAGATGGGGTTTTCATCATATTGCTTGAGTTTATCCCTCTACATCATGTCATCTTACTTAAGGCGTTACTCCGTTCTTTATGAACTTAATACTCTAGATGCATGCTGGATAGCGGTTGATGTGTGGAGTAATAGTAGTAGATGCATAATCATTTCGGTCTACTTGACACGGACATGATGCCTATATGCATAATCATTGCCTTGGATATCATCATAACTTTGCGCTTTTCTATCAATTGCTCGACGGTAATTTGTTCACCCACCGTATTATTTGCTTTCAAGAGAGAAGCCTCTAGTGAAACCTATGGCCCCCGGGTCTATTTCCATATATTTTCAGATCTATAAACCAAAAAACCCAAAAATACCTTGCTGCAATTTATTTACTTTTATTTTGTTTTAAGTTTTAGTAAGCTTTTATATCTATCTCTATTAGATCTCACCTTTGCAAGTGACCGTGAAGGGATTGACAACCCCTTTATCGCGTTGGGTGCAAGTGTTTGATTGTTTGTGCAGGTGCATAGATTGGGGACTTGCTTGTATCTCCTACTGGATTTGATACCTTGGTTCTTAACTGAGGGAAATACTTATCTCTACTTTGCTGCATCACCCTTTCATCTTCAAGGGAAAAACCAAGGCAAGCTCAAGAAGTAGCAGGAAGAATTTCTGGCGCTGTTGCCGGGGAGATCTACATCAAGCCTACCAAGTACCCACCATAAACTCTCATCTCTTGCATTACATTATTTGCCATTTGCCTCTCATTTTCCTCTCCCCCACTTCTAAAACAATTTTCAGAAAAATACAAAAAGATTTACCTTTTTATTCGCCCTTCTTCCGTTCGTCTTTTCGTTTGCCTTTTGGTTGCTCGTGTGTTAGATTGCTTGCTTTGTCACGATGTCTAAAGAAAATACCAAGTTGTGTGATTTTTCCAATACTAATAATAATGATTTTATTAGTACTCTGATTGTTCCGGCCACTAGTGCGGAATCTTTTGAAATTGATGCCGCTTTGCTGAATCTTGTTATGAAAGATCAATTTTCTGGCCTTCCTAGTGAAGATGCCACATCCCATCTAAATACTTTAGTTGAGTTGTGTGATATGCAAAAGAAGAAAGATGTGGATAATGATATTGTTAAATTGAAGCTATTTCCGTCCTCACTACGAGATCGTGCTAAAACTTGGTTTTCATCTTTGCCTAAAAATAGTATTGATTCATGGAATAAGTGTAAAGATGCTTTTATTTCCAAGTATTTTCCTCCCGCTAAGATCATCTCCCTTAGGAATGGCACAATGAATTTTAAGCAACTTGATCATGAACATGTTGCACAATCTTGGGAGAGGATGAAATTGATGATAAGAAATTGCCCTACTCATGGTTTAAGTTTATGGATGATCATACAATTTTTTTTATGCCGGATTGAATTTTGCATCTAGAAATCTTTTAGATTTGGCCGTGGGAGGTACTTTTATGGAAATCACATTAGGAGAAGCTACTAAACTCCTAGATAATATTATTGATAACTACTCTCAATGGCATACCGAAAGATCTTCTACTAATAAAAAAGTGCATGCGATTGAAGAAATTAATACTTTGAGTGGAAAGATGGATGAACTTATGAAATTATTTGCTAGTAAGATTGCTCCTATTTATCCTAATGATATGCCTTTGTCTACTTTGATTGAGAACAATAATGAATCTATGGATGTGAATTTTGTTGGTAGGAACAATTTTGGTAATAACGCGTATAGAGGTAATTTTGACCCTAGGCCGTTTCCTAGTAATTCCTCTAATAATTATGGTAATTCCTACAACAATTCTTATGGAAATTATAATAAGATGCCCTCTGATCTTGAGAACAATATTAAAGAATTTATTAATTCGCAAAAAAATTTCAATGCTATGGTTGAAGAAAAATTGCTCAAGATTGATGATTTATCTAGGAACATTGATAGAATTTCTCTTGAGATTGATTCTTTGAAAATTAGATCTATGCCACCCAAGCATGATATTAATGAATCTCTTAAAGCTATTAAAATTTCTATTGATGAGTGCAAAGAAAGAACCGCTAGGATGCGTGCTAAGCGAGATTGGTTTGATAAAGCGTGTTATTCGATTTCTTGCGATAATAATGATGAAGATCTTAAAGTTATTGGTGTGACTCCTATTGAATCTTTGTGTTCTAATATAAATCTTGATAAAGATGAGACTGGAGATGAGTCAACTTTAGCTAGAAGGCGTCCCAATGATTCGGAGTTTTTAGATCTCAATGCAAAAATTGATAAAAGTGGGATTGGAGAGGTCAAAACTTCAAGTAGTGATGAACCCACTCTTTTGGATTTCAAGGATTTTAATTATGATAATTGTTCTTTGATAGATTGTATTTCCTTGTTGCAATCCATGTTGAATTCTCCTCATGCTTATAATCAAAATAAAGCTTTTACTAAACATATCATTGATGCTATGATGAAATCTTTTGAAGAAAAACTTGAGTTGGAAGTTTCTATCCCTAGAAAGCTTTATGATGAGTGGGAACCTACTATTAAGATTAAAATTAAAGATTATTAGTGCCATGCTTTGTGTGATTTGGGTGCTAGCGTTTCCACGATTCCAAAAACTTTATGTGATGTGCTAGGTTTTCATGAATTTGATGATTGCTCTTTAAATTTGCATCTCGCGGATTCCACTATTAAGAAACCTATGGGAAGAATTAATGATGTTCTTATTGTTGCAAATAGGAATTATGTGCCCGTAGATTTCATTGTGCTTGATATAGATTGCAATCCTACATGTCCTATTATTCTTGGTAGACCTTTTCTTAGAACGATTGGTGCAATTATTTATATGAAATAAGGAAACATTAGATTTCAATTTCCGTTAAGGAAGGGCATGGAACACTTTCCAAGAAATAAAATTAAGTTGTCATATGAATCTATTATAAGAGCTACTTATGGATTGCATACCAAAGATGACAATACCTAGATATATGTTTTATGCCTAGCTAGGGGCGTTAAACAATAGCGCTTGTTGGGAGGCAACCCAATTTTATTTTTATGTTTTATGTTTTTGGTTCTGTTTTTCAATAATTACACATTATTACCTCTGTAATAATTGTGTTTTGGTGTTTTAATTAGTGTTTGAGCCAAGTAAGACCTTTGGGATGGCTTATGGTGATAGTTGATTTGATCTTGCTGAAAAACAGAAACTTTTGCGTCCAGTAACAGAATTGTTTAAATTCACTGGAGCGTGGAAAAACCGTGAATTTTTTACACAATATTTATATACAAATTTCCTCTGTTGTCCTAATTTTGCAGAATTTTTGGAGTCACATAAGTATGAGAACAATTCAGATCTTCGCAGACTATTCTGTTTTTGATAGATTCTGTTTTCTATGTGTTGTTTGCTTATTTTAATGAATCTATGGGTAGTATCGGGGGGTATGAACCATGGAGAAGCTGGAATAAAGTAGATATTACACCAATATAAATAAAGAATGAGTTCACAACAGTACCAAAAAGTGGTGATTTATTTTCTTATACTAACGGATCTCATGAGTTTTTTGTTGAGTTTTGTGTTGTAAAGTTTTCAAGTTTTGGGTAAAGATTTGATGGACTATGGAATAAGGAGTGGCAAGAGCATAAGCTTGGGGATGCTCAAGGTACCCCAAGGTAATATTCAAGGACAACGAATCATCTATGCTTGGGGATGCCCCGGATGGCATCCCCTCTTTCGTCTTCGTCTATCGGTAAATTTACTTGAGGCTATATTTTTATTCACCACATGATATGTGTTTTGCTTGGAGCGTCTTGTATGATATGAGTCTTTGCATTTTAGTTTGCCACAATCATCCTTGCTGTACACTCCTTTTGAAGGGACACGCATGAATTATGAATTTATTAGAATACTCTATGTGCTTCACTTATATCTTTTGAGCTAGGCAATTTTGCTCTAGTGCTTCACTTATATCTTTTTAGAGCACGACGGTGGCTTTATTTTATAGAAATTGTCGAACTCTCATGCTTCACTTATATTATTTTGAGAGTCTATCTAAACAGCATGGTAATTTGCATAGGTTATGAATTTAGTCCTAATATGATGGGCATCCAAGAGGGATATAATAAAAACTTTCATATAAAGAGCATTGAATACTATGAGAAGTTTGATTCCTTATGATTGTTTTGAGATATAAAGATGGTGATATTAGAGTCATGCTAGCGAGTAATTGTGGATTGGTAGAAATACTTGTGTTAAAGTTTTTGATTCCCGTAGCATGAACGTATGGTGAACCGTTATGTGATGAAGTCGGAGCATGATT
Source organism: Thinopyrum elongatum (assembly GCA_011799875.1). Lineage (NCBI taxonomy): Eukaryota > Viridiplantae > Streptophyta > Magnoliopsida > Poales > Poaceae > Thinopyrum > Thinopyrum elongatum. Next base: position 388,730,089 of record CM022298.1, read on the forward strand.
TATTTATTGATTGTCTTCCTTATGAGTGGCGGTCGGGGACGAGCGATGGTCTTTTCCTACCAATCTATCCCCCTAGGAGCATGCGTGTAGTAATTTGTTTCGATAGCTAATAGACTTTTGCAATAAGTATGTGAGTTCTTTATGACTAATGTTGAGTCCATGGATTATACGCACTCTCACCCTTCCACCATTGCTAGCCTCTCTAGTACCGTGCAACTTTCGCCGGTGCACTACACCCACCATATACCCTTCCTCAAAACAGCCACCATACCTACCTATTATGGCATTTCCATAGCCATTCTGTGATATATTTCCATACAACTTCCACCGTTCCGTTTTATTATGACACGCTCCATCATTGTCATAATGCTTCGCATGATCGTAAGATAGCTAGCATGATGTTTTCATGGCTTGTCCATTTTTGATGTCATTGTTATGCTAGATCATTGCACATCCTGGTACACCACCGGAGGCATTCATATAGAGTCATATTTTTTTTCTAAGTATCGAGTTGTAATTCTTGAGTTGTAAGTAAATAAAAGTGTGATGATCATCATTATTAGAGCATTGTCCCATGTGAGGAAAGGATGATGGAAGCTATGATTCCCTCAGAAGTTGGGATGAGTCTCTGGACTTTACAAAAATAAAAGAGGCCAAAGAAGCCCACAAAAAAATAAAAGAGGCCAAAGAAGCCTAAATAAAAAAAAGAGAAAAAAATGAGAGAAAAGAGAGAAGGGGCAATGCTACTATCCTTTTACCACACTTGTGCTTCAAAGTAGCACCATGATCTTCATGATAGAGAGTCTCCTATGTTGTCACTTTCATATACTAGTGGGAATTTTTTATTATAGAACTTGGCTTGTATATTCCAATGATGGGCTTCCTCAAATTGCCCTAGGTCTTCGTGAGCAAGCGAGTTGGATGCACACCCACTTAGTTTCTTTTTGAGCTTTCATAAACTTATAGCTCTAGTGCATCCGTTGCATGGCAATCCCTACTCACTCACATTGATATCTATTGATGGGCATCTCCATAGCCTGTTGATACGCCTAGTTGATGTGCGACTATCTCCTTCTTTTTGTCTTCTCCACAACCACCATATTCTATTCCACCTATAGTGCTATATCCATGGCTCACGCTCATGTATTGCGTGAAAGTTGAAAAAGTTTGAGAACATCAAAAGTATGAAAAAATTGCTTGGCTTGTCATCGGGGTTGTGCATGATTTAATACTTTGTGTGATGAAGATGGAGCATAGCCAGACTATATGATTTTGTAGGGATAACTTTCTTTGGCCATGCTATTTTGGGAAGACATGATTGCTTTATTAGTATGCTTGAAGTATTATTGTTTTTATGTCAATATTAAACTTTTGTTTTGAATCTTATGGATCTGAATATTCATGCCACAATCAAGAAAATTACATGGATAAATATGTTAGGTAGCATTCCACATCAAAAATTCTGTTTTTATCATTTACCTACTCGAGGACGAGCAGGAATTAAGCTTGGGGATGCTTGATACGTCTCCAACGTATCTATAATTGTTGATTGTTCCATGCTATTATATTATCTGTTTTGGATGTTTTATATGCATTAATATGCTATTTTATATTATTTTTGGGACTAACTTATTAACTAGAGCCCAGTGCCAGTTTCTGTTTTTTTCCTTGTTTTTGAGTTTTACGGAAAAGGAATATCAAACGGAGTCCAAACGGAATAAAACTTTCGCGATGATTTTTCTTGGACCAGAAGACACCCAGCAAACTTGGAGTTGAAGGCAGGGGAGTCTCGAGGACTCCACAAGCCAGGGGGCGCACCCTAGGGGGGGCGCCCTGAGGGCTTGTGGGCCCCTCGGAGCTCTCCTAACCCTAATTCTTCCTCTATAAATTCCCAAATATTCCCAAACAACCAGAAGCGTCCACCAAAATACTTTTCCGCCACCGTAACCTTCTGTACCCGTGAGGCCTTTTTCGGCATCCTGCCGGAGGGGGATTCGATCACGGAGGGCTTCTACATCAACTCTATTGCCCTTCCCATGAAGCGTGAGTAGTTTACCACAGACCTACGGGGCCATAGCTAGTAGCTAGATGGCTTCTTCTCTCTCTTTGATTCTCAATACCATGTTCTCCTCGATGTTCTTGGAGATCTATCTGATGTAATATTCTTTTGCGGTGTGTTTGTCGAGATCCGATGAATTGTGGATTTATGATCAGATTATCTATGAATATTATTTGAATCTTCTCTGAATTCTTATATGCATGATTTGATATCTTTGTATTTCTCTTCAAATTATCGGTTTGGTTTGGCCAACTAGATTGGTTCTTCTTGCAATGGGAGAGGTGCTTAGTTTTGGGTTCAATCTTGCGGTGTCCTCACCCAGTGACAAAGTAGGGGTAGCGAGGCATGTATTGTATTGTTGCCATCAAGGGTAAAAAGATGGGGTTTTCATCATATTGCTTGAGTTTATCCCTCTACATCATGTCATCTTACTTAAGGCGTTACTCTGTTCTTTATGAACTTAATACTCTAGATGCATGCTGGATAGCGGTCGATCTGTGGAGTAATAGTAGTAGATGTAGAATCGTTTCGGTCTACTTGACACGAACGTGATGCCTATATGCATAATCATTGCCTTGGATATCGTCATAACTTTGCGCTTTTCTATCAATTGCTCGATAGTAATTTGTTCACCCACCGTATTATTTGCCTTCAAGAGAGAAGCCTCTAGTGAAACCTATGGCCCCCGGGTCTATTTTCCATCATATATTTTTAGATCTATAAACCAAAAAACCCAAAAATACCTTACTGCATTTTATTTACTTTTATTTTGTTTTACGTTTTAGTATGCTTTTATATCTATCTCTATCAGATCTCACCTTTGCAAGTGGCCGTGAAGGGATTGACAACCCCTTTATCGTGTTGGATGCAAGTGTTTGATTGTTTGTGCAGGTGCATAGATTGGGGACTTGCTTGTATCGTCTACTGGATTTGATACCTTGGTTCTTAACTGAGGGAAATACTTATCTCTACTTTGCTGCATCACCCTTTCCTCTTCAAGGGAAAAACCAACGCAAGCTCAAGAAGTAGCACTCACCGGGAGGCGAGACAGCCTTTGACCGCCGCCCGCCTCGCTCCCACTGGTCCGTATTAATGGCGCGCCCGAGCTGCCAGCCATAATAGGCGGCCGCACCCCCGGTCCACAGTGGTCACCAACGTCTAGACTCTGGAGTGTATGAGGATGCTGCCGAAGCGCACCATCGGAGGGAGTGGCGACGCCGGGGCTAGTGAAGCACCCGCGCAATGTGTGAAGCTGGGCACAGAGGTTGCCGTCTCCGCGGACAAGGTCTCGCGCGGGCAGCAACACGACCTTGACTTCGTGGCGTCGTCGTGCCCCCCAGCCGGAGCCGGAGGTCAACAGCAACTCCGGCAATGACCGCGACTCCGACGGAAAACCGGTTAGTCATATATATACCCATTTGTGCGGCAAACATATCATGTGTTTTCTCTGGTTACTCCCCCCTCTCTAATTTTTTTGGAATACAGATCCTATGGTTATGTTCTCTCAGTCCATGAAATCAGAGTAATTAAGATCCATTAGATGCACGTAGTGTATTGATTGTTTGAACGGTATCCGTATAGGGTTAGTGATTAATTGTTTGTTCTGTACAAATGATTTTTGCTAATAATTCGACTAGGGTTAGCGTGCGTGCTAATAATTTGTTGCCAGATCTTGAGAATTGATTTTGAATGTCCTACATATATGTTTGTGCCTTTTTTCTTCCAGATCTTGAGAATTGATTTTGAATGTCCTACATGTATGTTTCTGCCATTTTTTTCTTTCAGATTGGTATGTACACAGATGAGGCTCCGGCCATCGCTGCCGCCGGATGTAGATCTTGGACCCGGCTACGCAGCCAGAAGCGGCCACGCCCCCTGGACATGAGGAACCAGTAGAATCTCCGGCGGACCACATCAGCGATCTCCCGGACGCCATCCTTGGGGAGATCATCTACCTTCTCCCCACCAAGGATGGCTGCCACACACAAGTCCTCGCATCTCGGTGGCGCACTCAGTGGCGCGCCGCGCCTCTTAATCTCGACTGTCGTCAGCTCTCTGTCGATGATGATTCTGAACTCCCCGGAGCCATCATCTCCTCCCACCAGGGCTCCGTTCAACGCATCTGCATCCCGGCATGCTACCTGCTGGACATACCTTGCACGGTGGCCGCCTGGCCGACATCCCGTCAATTCGAGAAACTCCAGCAGCTTGAGTTCTACCATTACTACAGCGATAGGTTACCACCAAGAGCTACATCTGTGCCCTCACCATCGATGCCCATCTCATGGTTTTCCTCCTCTCTCCACACCGCCACCTTGACCCGGTGCCATCTAGCAGACAATCTGGTACAAATGCTTCCACTAAAAAAAACCCACTTCCGTGATGATACGTGTTTGTCACAGTAGGTCACATTTTCTGTCATGCATGTACATCCATGATGATTTTATGACAGAATCAAGATAGTCATACCTGTGCTGTCGTAGAAGTGTTCCATGACAATACCAAAATTATCATCACGGAAGTGTCCACTTCCATGACGATAAATGGCGCGTCATGGAAGTGCTTTCGTCAAGGGTAACCGACACGTGGCATCCACCGTAATGGGTCACCGATAAGCTATTGGGTCTAGTTTTGGATCCGATAACCCGTTAACAGCAACAACCAATGGCGATTTTCCATGTGTAAAATTCTCATTGGCCAAAAGAAACACGTGTCAACTCCGCGTTGGGGCAGATGTCATCCAGCGATTGGACGGGATGCGCCTATGATACGTTGACACGTGGATCAGCCCAAGAGTGGCCCATTCAGGTCAAAAGGCTGGCCCATTTGACTTGGTCAAAAGGTGGCGGGCCGGCCCATGGAAAGCCTTTTAACGGCTTGTTCGCATATAGCCCATTTACAACCCGCTAACTCACGACCCGTTATGGCCTATCCGAATTTGGCCCAGTAGTGTCATCTGGCCCGTCCAATATGATTCCAGCCCGTTGTAACTTCTAGCCCATGTACGGCCCATGATTTCTTTCGGCCCATATGAGGCCCTTTGAACTCTGGGCCCATTAAAGGCCCGTGGTGAAACTGGCCTATAATGAATAGTGTATAGATTTACACCCATTAACGACCCATTATTCCATTGGGCCGTTTCCAGCCCATATTATCTTTCGGCCTTCTAAGGGCCCATTTGTTATTGGGCTCATTTCCAGCCTTCGATTACTTACGGTCCGTTACTGGTCTGTTCCGCTTCAGGGCCAAATCCAGCCCGTGGTTACAGTCGGCCCGTTTGTGGCCCATTAATCCGTTGGGCTGTTTTCATAGCGTCATCAAATACGGCCCATTAACGACCCGTTATGCCTGTCGATAGAATTAAGCCCGTTATACATATCGGCCTATTAAGGGCCCGTTATGCTCGGGCCATAAACTGATGATTCTAGCCCGTTTACGGCCCATATTGCGGTCCACTACGACCCATATTTGGCCAATCGATCGGCCCGTAGAAGGCCAATTGATTCTACTGCCCGTAGAAGGCCCATTGTTTCTACGGCCCGTAGAAGGTCCATGGATCCTACGGCCCGTAGAAGGCCCATGGATCATACGACCCATGGTCACCACAGCAGGTAGCGAGACCATGGTTACAACAGTCCGTATGTTGCCCATGGTTTATTGTGGCCACTAGCAAACCATGGAAAAATAACTGCAGTGACTACAACAAAACAAATAAACAAGACAATAAGGAAAAAAATAAGCAAGCAACTTACGCTAGGCTATTACGGCTATTACACATATTACATCCACTAGGCATCAAAGTTCGCCACCAGTGCGAATATGGGGAACAAAGCAGCATATTACATACGCTGGGCATCTAAATTGGCCACCAGTGCAAATAAACACGGAAGCAAAACAAGTCCAGAACTGAAACCACTTCAGAAGAGCTCAAGAAACAATATCCTGGATACCCACCATGCTGACAAGACGCTTGGCAAGTTTATTAGCTTTCTCTTGTTTGGCGCTTAAATCCTCCAGCGCTTGCTGTTGCACCAGAAAGTATGCATTTGAATTCTGCAGGGACTTCCTCAGTCCTTCGGCTTCCTGTCGCAGCACATCTGATCGATGTCGTTCAACTTGAAGTTGAGACTCAAGAAGCTGAACTAATTCAGGCAGCGAATTCGAAGAGCTTGTGCCAGCAGTAGTGGCCAGTAACTCGAACACTACATCAAGACAGGACTTTGCGGTGGTCTCACTGTCTTCAAGATAGTTTTTATCAGCTTTCTTGGAGACCAACAGGGATGTCTCACTATCTTGAACCTTATATGCATTACTTCGTTTAACATTGCATAACGGAGTACTCTTCTCCAATATTTTGTCCGCATTCTAAAAGAGAAACAAGCAGACACATCACAGGTTTACCATGTTGTATATGAAACTCATTTTGGTAAACCAGTTCAATAGAAAGGTGGATGGGATAACATCATGAAACAAACATATATCTATGCACTATGGTCACTGTATGGTGTATATCATTCTAGTGTATGTTGCCAAATCAAGATAGAGACAGTTCAAATCATATCTGTTTAAGACAAAGCATCATAGAAAGAATATAAGTGCGGGAAACCACACAGCATGACATGAGAACATAACTGTTTATTCAATTGAAACTGAAATCAACATAGAGCAAGTAACAACAGCAAACCAGTTAAAGAAACAGGTTTAAAACATACCTGTTGCGCCTTTGGAGTTTCAATTGCATCCTTCAAATTTGAAATTAGTTGGTATGAGTAAATACGGTGATGCAAGAGGAAAGGAGTATGAACCATAGCTACAGAACCTGACCTGAGAATTCTTCTTCTGCTTTAAGCGTTGAGTTGGGGTTCGGAGTGGTGGTCCTCGTGCTTTGGGCACTGCAGTTTCCTTACTAACTGCTCGTGTTTGGGTGCTCTATGGTGGAGATGGTGCTGTGTCAACTGGAACTGGGTTACTATCTGCTGGGGTTGGGGTTAGAAGAGGTGTAGCTGGTTGTCTGTCAAACTGGGTAGGGGTACAATCTGCAAGAGTCTGGGTTATGTGTGGTGGGGCTGGTTCTTGGGCAAGTACAACCATGGTTCTATCTGCATCGACGGGTAGCACTATCTTTTCTGAAGACCCTGTTTTTACTCCCTTAAATACAGCCATCACCCCCTCCAATTCAAATGGCTGATAAACAAGAAAAGTAATTGAATGTACAAACATTGTATGATAGACAGGTGCAATGGATAGTGGGGAATAAAAGAGGGCATGAAATAATTCACATTTATGTTGTCTAATCAAACAACATAGCATGACACAATTTCAAATATATGATAGCTAACTAAACAGGATAGCATGACACAATTTCACATATATGATGGCTAACTAAACAGGATAGAATGACATAATTCAAAATATGATGACTATGTAAACAAGATGACATGATATAACTATATGATGTGTCTATTAAAGTGGTTGCCATGCTATAATTCACATACATGCCGTCTATGGAAACCAGATGGCATGATATAATTCACGGATAGAATGACAAAATTCAAAATATGATGACTATGTAAACAGGATGAGATGATATAACTAATATGATGTCTTTATTAAATGGGATGGCATGGCATAATTCAGATACATGTTGTCTATGTAAACATGATGGCATGATATAATTCAAATATATGATTTATGTACTAAACAAGTAAGCAGATGGCAATCGCATATATGATGTCTAAACTAAGCAGATGGCATTCAATATTTTGTATATGATGTAAAAACTAAGCAATGCAAGACAACATACGCATGGTATGAGTAATACAACCCTGCCAAGTTTGAGCATACACCTCAGGGGGAAAATAGGACTGGTCATCTGTCTCTGAATCCTCCTCTGAGGAGCTATCTGTAACCCACAAGATATCTGCTTCAGCAGGTAGCATTGTCTGCTCTGAAGACCTTGTTTTCACTCCAGATTTTTCCATCACCAATTCAAATGGCTGATGCACAGGAAGAGTAGTTGAATATACAAATATTGTCAACAAATGGAATGATATAATTCACATATATGATGCTTGGCTAAACAGCATGGCATTGCATAATTCATGTATAATTGCAACAAGATAGCATTGCATAATTCACATATATAATGTCTTGCAACAAGATGGCATTGCATAATTCACATATATGGTAATTAGACACTACAGGTGGCATTCACACAAAGCATGTCTAAACTAAGCAAATGACATAGCAATGCAAGACACCATATGCACGATATGAGCAATAAACCCTGCCAAGTTAGAGCATGCACCTCGGGGGGGGGGGGGGGGGAATAGGATTGGTCATCTGTCTCTGAATCCTCCTCTGAGGAGCTATCCGCAACCAGCAGCACCTGCGCTTCGTCAGATAGCATTGTCTGCCCTGAAGACCTTGTTTTCACTCCAGATTTTTCCATGACCGTGTCGAATGGATGATGCACAGGAAGAGTAATTGAATTTACTAACATTGTTGACAAATTTAATACGTAATAAAAAAAGGATGGCATGATATAATTCACATATAAGATGACTGGCTAACCAGGATGGCATTGCAAAATTCACATATATGATGCCTGGCTAAACAAGATGGCATTGCATGATTCACATATATGATATAGAAACTAAACATATGGCACTCACACAAAGCATGTCTAAACTAAGCAGATGACATATTTTATGTATAAAGTAAGCAATGCAAGGCACCATATGCATGATATGACCAACATCAGCATGCCTAGTTAGAGCAAAAGACCTCAGGGGGTAAATAGGAGTGGTCTGCTCCCTCTGAATCCCCCTGTGAACAGTTATCTTCCTCTTGATTATAGTCTGGAATGGGGGGAGGGGGGTTTCTTTTGCGCCCACCATGGAGCGACATCTGCATGAAATTTTATTGCCACGCAAGGGTCGTCTCTTTTGCTGTACATCTTCAGTAGCATTGTGTACAATAACTGACATGCATAGGAATATAACATAGTGAGATTATGTAAGGAGTGCATGCACAAATCAAGAGTGATGGTAGCAACCTGTGGATAGACCCAAAACCAATGATAGCAGGCAGGTAATAGCTTCAGTTAAAAAATACAGAGAATGGCTCCTTTAATGTTTGTTTCCCACCCAATATGAAATTCACAGTAGACACCCGAGATTAAGTAGATAGTAGACAGATACTATTGATTGCTGCCCCAATATGTACCCCACAACCATTTAAAAACTCAAGTTTGAGCATTAGTTTGGACCTGACTCAGAGTCTAATTGGTGAACAGGACAATAAAGTAGCATGCCATATTAAGCGATGCAGAACGTAAGCAGACACGAAAGAGTGCGACCTCTCTTGTGGACACGTGTAGTCCTCAAGGTCATCTGCTCAGTTGATGATGGTAATGCAGTTGTCGTGGCTGCCGGCGGCAGGGAAGAAGATTTGAGGCGGCGAAAGATAGTCTGGAGGGCGGATCCCTGCTGTGGTGAACCCTTCTTTCGTTGGAGCAGCTGAGCTGGGGTGGACGACAGCGCAGCTGGAGCGGCACAAACCACACAAGGTTTTCTTTGACACATATCTATAACAGAAGTAATTTTGTAAGGGCTTGTTTGAATTGGAGGATTCTAACAATGTAGGGATAGGAAATACACAGGAATAGGATAGGAATGCACGTGCAAAACATAGAATTTGAAAACACAGGATTTCTATCAATCTGGGTGTTTGGTTGACAAGAATTGGATGATCACAGGAATGCAAAGCATGGTGAAATTAAGTCAAACCATAAGAAAATGTACAGTTATAATGCTGTTATGCTACTCTCTCTTAGTCTTGTGCTTCAGGAATAGGAATTTGAAAAGGAGGCCAAGTGGATATTAAAATTCCTACGGTTTTTCTTTGAAGGAGACACTAAAGGAACAAATCATACAGTTTTCCTTTGCTCCATTCCTTTGAACCAAATGCATGAATAGTAGTACCATAGGAAACTTTCCAAATCCTATGTTTTTCCTTCTCTTTTCCTTTCAAGCAGTGGCGATTCTATAGGCAGGCTTGAACTGGCAAAAGCCTGCACTCCATAAATGTTTTTGTGCTACTTCTACTACTTTGGACCCAGGCCACTGCCCTACTAGCTGAACTCCCAGGCCTGTCTACAAATGCACAGCTCAAATGCGAAGAAATAAATAATGATGGCTTTCGAGAGAGTCCATCACGGATAGCTAAGTTGTCTGGTACCTCACTGCTTGTCATATAGTAGGAGAAACTAATCGTATTTCATGTTACTACGCGAGCTCAGTGGACAATATATATAACATGTAAAGTAAAAAAGTGATGCAACAAGTGTACAACCTCTTTGGCGAAGCCATGTTGATCTCAGCATCATGGGTTGGTCGCTAAGGATGTTGCGGCTGATGTGGCTGTTGAAGGAGGGGAAGAAGATCTTAGGCGTCTGGAGATGGAGCCGAGGGTACTGCTCCACTGTGATGGAGGGTTTCGTCGTTGGAGCAGCTCCGGTGAGTTGTACGACGACGAGGCTGAAGCAGGACAAGAGAGACAACGTAAACCTGAGTGGAATTCTAATACCATCTCCAATAGATGATGTAAAATATATAACCACAAAGTGCTAGATGTAAAATACATCAGCCGCTCATCTCTGAACTTAACTGTCGAAACTGAATTTGACTGTCGAAATTGAATTTTACTGTCGAAACTGGATTTTGCTGTCGAAACTGAATTTTACTGTCGAAACTGGATTTTGCTGTCGAAACTGAATTTTACTGTCGAAACTGAACGCACTAGTAGCAGAAAAGCAGTGCACTAATAGTTTTGCCCCCTCGAGCAGTAGTGGCAGTGTAGCAGTGATCTAAATTGGTAGCCGCTCTGGCAGGGAACGTAGTACCAGAGAGCAGTCGGGGCAGCTGGTCATGCAGCAGCAGCAGCGCCCAGAGCAACAGCGCGTGCCAGAGCCGGGGCAACTGGTCATGTAGCAGCATCTCGGGTAGCAACAGCAGGAGCTCGATCGACAGCCGGAGCTGCTGCTTGTGCAACAGCAGCGCGAGCAAGAGTAGAGCAGTAGCGCAAGCAAGAGCAACAACGCGAGCAAGTGCAAGAGCAGACCAGGCAGGGGACCGAGAGCAAGAGCAGAGCAGCAGCGCGAGCGAGAGCCGAAGCAGTGCCAGCGAGAGCCGGAGCAGTGCCAGCGAGAGCCGGAGCAGCAGAAGCAGCCCCTAGTGATGTCGATGTCGCCGCCGAGGGAGAGACGCCGTGGAGGAAGTGGCCGGTGACGCCACCGTAGATGGAGCCGCGCCATGCCGGCTCGGGACCGAGCGCTGGTAGCACCGTGAGATTGAATCAAGAAGAAAATGCAGCGATTAGTGTAGAACCTCTTTGGTGGCGCCGATTAGGCCTCAGCTTCATCCGAGGAAATGGCGATGGTGCTGCTCTTCCGGTGGTGCAAGTGAAGACGGCGGTGTTGGAATGGAGGTGACGCCATAGACGAGGCGAACGTCAGGGCAGCTCCTTGGAGGTAGAGGACGGGGTGGCTGAACCGGCGGGACGACGAGATCGATGACGGATCCTCATCCGGTGCGATGGATGAGGGACGTCGAGCTATTGCGGTGGACGATGTCGTCGGGGAAGAGGCTCCGGCTGGGTGGCGGACGAAGGAGGGTGTGGGGCTTCGCGGGTTTTTGCGGCCTCGGTGTATGAATGGGGGGCGGAGGGGATGGGAGGGGGGAACCATGGCTTAGGGACGCGCTTGTCCGAAATGTGGGGTAAGTTATGAAAGTACCCCCATCGATTTGAACTAGGCGGTTCTTTCGGTTCAAGGGTATCACGGGAATTTTGTGTGTCAGGATTTCGCAGGAGGTGGGAGTTTTCGCGCGCATTGTAATTTTGGGATAGCAAGGCGCGGGTTGAGATGGAGGGAGTTTTCGGAGCACAACAAGACAATGAGATATCTTAAAATTTCGGGATAACAAGGGGCGGGTTGAAGAGGTGGGAGTTTCGCAGCACGATACACAGAGATGCTAGCTTGAAATTTCGGCATAACAAGGCGCGGCTTGAAATTTAGGGAGAACAAGCTTAACGTGTACAAAAAAAAAACAAAAACAAAAAAGACAATTCGCACCCCACTAGCTAGAGAGAGCCATGTCCCGTTTTACTATATTATTACTAGAAATGCCATTAAAAAACAACCACAAAAAACTAAAAAAATCGGGACAACAAGCTTAACGTGTACAGTACCAAATCAATTTGCATTTCCCTCAACAATAAAAAAACATTTCCTACTGTCTAGCATATGGACTAAATTTGAGTACATTTTCCCTGTTTGAATGGGATTGTACTCGGGTTAGTTATACAACCATCTAAATATTGTCTTCACAACACATGACATGAATATGAGAGTAGTAAATTCCCATATAAATATGAACTACATGTACATACGATCTCGAATTCAAATATATGTATCCATTTTATGTTGAATTCAAATCATAGTACATGTATGCTCTAGCTAGATGTTCAGAATCTAAACCATGTATGATACTATGTACAATGTGTTTAACACACACACACACACACACACCATTTAGATATGTGCTGTGAAAGCCACCCATCATCTTCAATTTGAATAGTGTGTCTATGCATGGATGCAATGTCACCAAACGATGCCTGCCATCGGTATCTCAAATTCAAATCAGTTTGACCTTGTTCAAATTCAAAACCACACCACGCATATCTCAATTATATTCATGCATGCATGGGTTTCAAACATTATGATCTCTTATTCAAATATTTGAATTCAACTTTACATTGATTATGTCCTCACCAAGTCTTTTACACCCACACAGTTGTCTTCTCTTTATAGTTGTACCACTTACTTTCTGTCGTGCATGCATGCACACACACTACCACTCGGCATTATCCATCGCACACACGCAATCTTTTTCTTCAGGTCGGTCTCCCATGTATGCGCGCGCGCACACACACACACACACACACACACCCTCTTCATCACTTCGGCCATTCTTTATCTCTCACATGCATGCACAATGATCGATGTTCCTCTATGTGTGTATATATATAGTTAGGTCTTTCCCAGTTTTCCACACAAACCGATCAATCTATATCTCTAGTCAGGTCTCACCCTGCTCTTTCCCACGTACACATCGATCAAATCTACCTCTCTATATAGGACTACACAGCTAATACATACACATTATCTATCCATCGTCTCCCTCTCATCATCCATGCCTTCCGCTTCATCTCTCAGACGCGCGCACAGTGGCGAAGACAGGGGGCAACAAGGGATGAATGTGATCCGTATATTAATTGCTGGTAAAATGGTTTAAGTTGATGAATTGGCCCTCCCCATAAAGGATTAGCAATGCTTGGCCCCCCTAGCTCATTTAATTTTCATGGCTCCGCCACTGCGCGCAACCGCGCATGTTCTCACCGCCTCTCTTTAAATATCGATCTCGCACTTGTTCACTCCTTTCCAGTCTCCCTCTAGTTGGCCCCTCACATCATCTTCCAGCACCCCCATATCCCAGTGCTTCTACGCTCGTAGAGCTCTTCCCTCTATCTGTCTCTATCGATATCTCGCACAGTCGACCCCTCCCCTCCCTTCTCGTATATCACCCCGGCCCATGCACATACATGTATGTATATAGGCCTCTCCTTCATACAAATTGCATTGACACGTATATATTCCCTCACCATATCTCAGTATCTCTCACATACATGGACTACGTGTACGAAATAGAAGAGGTGCACACACGCACTCGTTCCCACATACAAACGCGCGGGTGCATGGTGGAGCACATTTGTACAAAAAATGAGCGTGTAGAAAGGCTTTCGACGATGTGCCACTAGTCTATATATCTATATTGTAGCGACCCGACCCGAATGGATCGAAGTCTCTGTGCTTAAGTGTCATCCCTGGATCGGTATGCTGACACACACAGTACTCGAGGATTTATAACAGAGGTAAATCACATGTATAAAGTAACATAAATACTATTACCTCAATCCATATAGCGGAAGTAACAACAAGGTTGTGGATTCCCATCAACACCAACGACAAAGTTGAGTGTAGAAATCGTAACCCTAACGTATCACTTACTCGTCGTAAGAATTCCTGCAACATGAGACGTTGCAGCCATGTACAATTTGGAATGTTATGCATTAGATCATCATTGCATATCATATTTTATTGCATTTTTGGCTTGATCCTAGAAATTCCATGCAACTCAAGGACCCACGGAGAGAGTTGGGAATTTCGTTATTTTCATATTTGAGTTTACTCGAATTTTGAAAAGAGGATCGTTTGATTTTAATTATTTTCTCTTCGAATATTTCTTTTATAAAAAAATAAAAGAGAGAGGATAAAATGACTTCCTCAAAATAAAGAAATATTGGAGATTTAATATTAAAATCAAATAAGAATTTTATTCAGAATTTTATCGCTATTTTATTTGAATTAGGAAAAATATGCGTTTTTCAAAATTGCACTAGAGTCCCAAATAAATGTTCACCTTGTCCGGTAGCTTTTTAGAGGACGGGGAAAATTTATTTCAGGATTTTTGGAGTCCGTTTAGTATTTCTTTTCTTTGTTTTTCTGCGCGGAATTATTTAAAAAAAAAAACTTCGGACCGACTGGGCCGAAGCCCAGCCGGCCCAGCAGGCCGCCGCCGCCTTCCCCCGCGTGGGAGTCCTCCCCGCTGCCGCCGGCCGTGTCCGAGGCGGACACGCCTCCTGAGGCCGACGTCCCCTCCCCCAAGCCACCCCGCCCCGGCCCTCTTAAATAGCCGCCGCCCCGACCCCCGCAACCCCACCACCGCCGCCGCGTCCGCCTGCCCTCGCCGAGCCGCCCCGCCTCCCGAGCGCCGCCGCCGCTGCAGCCCCGCCGTCGAGCCGCCGCACCCCGCCGCCGCTTGCCGCGCCGCCACACCGCGCGCGCCACCCCGCAGCCCCGCGCCGCCGCCGCCGCCTCGCCGGAGCCCCGCCTTGCCGGAATCCCGCCGCTGCCGTTGACTTCGTCGCCGCCATTTTTTTTTTGGTTTTAGGTAAAGACCGATCGGTTTTTTTTAGAAACCCTAGATGTGTTTTTTTTATCGGTTCGTTCGATTTTCCGTCGGTTTAATTATCCAGCGGACGTTCGTTTTAACGAACGCTGTTCACCCGTTAGTCACAGACAGCGAACGTTCGTTCGTTAGCCTGTTCGTCAGTTTTTCTTTTTCCAGGGTTTTTCGCGATTATTTTCGGTCGTGATTTCTGATCCGATTTTCGTTTTAGTTTATCTTTTCGCTCGTTTATCGGAATCAGGCGATTCAAGCGCCTGGAGTTTCGTCTTGAAGCCCTCTTTCTGTTTAATCAACTTAAACAAGTTTTTGCTACTGTAAAATTTGACTTTAGTCCAGATTAGTAATCGAAGCTTGTTTCTTTCGCAGTTTGAGTTTCGTTGCTTCGTTTGATTTGATTCTTTTTGCAAACCAGAGTTATTAAGTTGAACTTTCTGGTTAGATCTCTTATTTGAGTTTTACCCATGCTTCTAGTTGAGTGCTTATTGTATGCTTGTTTGTTTGCGATAGAGTACCCGGAGTGCGAAGCGTGCTACTACGAGTCTCTAGGATTTGCAGATCGTCAGCAAGGCAAGTAACACTTTGATCATACTTTTCTATACCCAGTTTTTATGCATTAGTTCAACCCCTCAAACATTGCATGAGTAGGATCTGATTAACATGTGGGTATTGGGAAGTAGATGATGAGGTAGAACCTATTGCCCTTTTTAATATCAAACCCTTGGGAGTCACCTCTACGCTATGCTTATACTGCCATGCTATGCTCGTAGACGTGGATTGGGTTTGAGAGTATCCATGACAGATGTGAGATTGTTAATTAATGGTTAACTTAAGGTGGCTACTTAAATACACATCTGGGTGGATTGGTTGCAGGCACCTGGGGATATACCAGTGTTGTCTTTTTGGTTCGCCACCCAGGCTCAAAGGGATCATAAGATTATTCATGATAGAAACTTCCGTGTGCAGCCACAAGCTATTATGGGCTCTAGCATAGTTGAGTATGTTGCATGACCTCTTTCAGTGGTAGGCTAGCAGATGTAGGGGAAAGTAGGTGTAACTGTTTACCCAGAGTAAAGAGTAAATGTTTCTGAAAGACTGTGTCTCGGTCATCCGTTTCTCAAACACCATGTAGTGCGAGAAATCCAACGGAGGAGATCGAGTCTTGTGGGGGAAAAGTGCGTAAACCTCTGCAGAGTGTACAAACTAATCATGATTAGCCGTGTCCCCGGTTATGGACATCTTGAGTATCTGGTACTTGAATTATTGATTTGATCTCATCACTCTAAATTAATTTGTTGGGTTTAATGATTACTTTTAATTGGGATTGAGATGGGGATTTACCTTCTCAATGTTTAACAACTACCATGATAGTTAAATAAAACATATTCCTTTGATGTAGGAAAAAATTGGCTTTTCGCAAAACAATATAACCCTAGAGCTTTTCCACCAGCCATATATGCATGTAGTGATAGCATTTATCTGTTCATTGCTCTATTGTGTTATATTGCCAGCATATTCCATGTGTTGACCCGTTTCGGGCTGCAACATATCATGTTGCAGACTTTTCAGACGAAGAGTAATGTGCGCTAGGTCGTTGTCGTGCACTCAGCTATGCCGTTGGTGTTGATGGACTCACTTTATCTTCCAAGCCTTCCGCTGTTATCTTATTTAGATGGTCTTACGCCATATTTATTGTATTAAGTTCTCTTTTGAGACATTCGATGTAATAAGTGTGTGATTGCACTCTGTTATAAATCCTTCGAGTACTGTGTGTGTCAGCATTATCGATCCAGGGATGACACTTATGCACAGAGACTTCGATCCATTCGGGTCGGGTCGCTACATATATCTATACCCCTATACAGTGTGTGAATAACTTTGAAAGATGGTCGTTGGATGAAGCCAATCCGACGGTGCAGAGATGGCAAATCCGAGCACTACCGGCCGTTGGATATCATCTACATTCCACTAGATTCTGCCACATGTACAATCTAGAATACTCCATGGTTGAACTTAAGCATAATGCACAAACCTCAAAACACAAGCACTTCTCCTTTGTTCTAGAATATTCCGTGTCATAATTGCCCAAAAAATTTTATAGATGAATTTCTATTATTTGTTTTTACTTTATGCTTTACAACGCACAATTCCATGAATCTTAAAATAGATTAACTTTTTTATAAAAACTATTTGGTTTTGAATGGGATGAACTATAAGAATTAAACAAACATCTACATCATGCATATATGACTCAAAGCTTACATGCTATAGTGTGGTGTTTATTCATAATTTGGTTGCCAAATCTCATGCGTGCAATGCACATGTACCTTACTAGTACTTCCAATATGTGCAAAACACGTAAAATTAGAATTCCAATGGCACGCTACACAGTGTCTCTCCCTTTTTCAGTTAATATATTATGATTAAAATGATGTGGGGGGCATCCATGAAGCCACGTGGCACATGTGGAGGCATTGTCGCGACCTTCTTGTGTGGATTGATCACAGTGACGTGCTGCTGGTTCCAGAAGAATGTACTCGTCCCCTCTCACGCACACTGGCAGTACATGCACGAAGCAAAGATGTGCATGCACACACTCATTCCCTAGCATGCACACGCGGGTACATGGTGGGACGCATTTTTGTACGAAGATCCACCCCATGTGATAATTTGACGTGTGTAAAGTCGTTCACTTAATTGATGGTCAATTAATACAGCGCATGCAAATTGAGTGGACGTGAGGGAGGAAGTAGTTGAGAATGACATTACTACTCCACTGCGTGCATGCGAGTAGTTAAATCATGGGTTGCAATTTCCATTGATCTCCTTCGTATTTTGTGCCAATTTTTGACCATATTTTTAAGTAACATAATATTTATGCATGTCATAAAAAGTAACATCATCGAAAACTATGTTAATGCGATTCCAATGATATAATTTTTGGTGACATGCATTAACATTTTCTTAGTTAAAATTTTGGTAAAAAATTGGCACAAAATAAAAAGGGGGCCAATAAACCAGGACGCAGGCAGCATGATCAATTTTTGCCTGGGCTACTGTTGGTGGCCTTTGTATTTAAATATGGACGGAGTGTAGTAGTACTATCTTTATCTTAGCCTCGTAGGGCTCTCCCAGCGCCTAGGCTCGCCTCCCCGCCTAGCCCACTGGATCCTGCCATGGAGGATCCCGCGGGCTGCCCTCTCGCTGCGGCCCGCAGCACTGCCGCCTTTGAGCGAAACCCACATGTGTTTCAGAGGGGATCCATTTCTCTGGAATCACAGATCGGTGGCGCCGGAGGACATGCCAAGGCTGCGTTTCAGGTGGTGGGCAGCAAGGGAAAATCAGATTGAGGAAGCGTCACATCGATTGGAGACAAGTTCAAAGGAGCTGCGCCTGGCCAAGCACAAGGCGGATGCGCAAGTCGATCTCAGGGGAGAGATGCTAAGGGATGTCAGCATCTGGCAGCGTCGCATTGTTTTCATGCTGGGGCTAATGGCAGAGATCATATTCACGGAGTTGACTGCGGAGGAAAGAATGCGCATGCCTACGGGATGGGATGAGGAGCCGGTGAAACTGTTCAAATGGGCGGTAGGAGAAGCCAAATCGCGGAGCCAGCTGCGGCGGCGGCGCTGGGCATGCATCGTAGGCGAGGTGAGCTGCCCTCCTTCCCCGCCAGCGATGCAATGACCTACTCGGTTGCTGCTGTAGTGAACTTGCGGTGCCATGGCGGTTTGCAACCGTGACAATCACTCCATCTATATGTATTGTATTCCTGTGAAAATACTAGGTCGTTTGGAAAAAGATGGTAATTGATTTATCACTAGTTTTTGAATGCTTGGTCGTGACAATCACCCGAAGCCACAACCACAAGTCTCCATCGCGTAATACTTACGGTCGGTCGCACCAACAGACGGTCGGTCGGACCCGCGTCTTACCGAAGGGACACACGTCGGTTTGGTCTGACATGTACGACCAGTTACATCACTGACTTGTGCGACCGCATTTGAGCAGTAGTAGTTGAAATTTGTGTTCCAGGAAACTCATCGGAAGCCGTTTCGGGCCTCGAAACCAAAACCATAAATTAATCTTTAGCTTGTTCCCATCACATTCCAAAGTAGTAGTATCAAACCTGGACGTGTTCCCACTATGCAGGTTTTAGTACTAGTGCTAGTACTATGTTATAAAAAGGGGAACTACCTAGCCGAAAATTACTCTACTTTCCTCCTCATAAGTCTTTCTTGTTCGTCCTTCCCTGCCATGGCCGGTGTGCAGAGCTCTAGGTCGAGAACTACTAGTAAGAAGGGAGCGGCGACCAAGGCGGCGGAAAAAAAAAGAGGGCTCACCGCCTCACGGGGGGCTCGAAAGATCTCTCATGGGCAGGCGAGGCCTCCCAGGAGCGCCCTAGCCGCGGAGGCGAACATGCCGAGCTGGCGGTGCTGGAGTCGTTATCCCTCGACGACATGCCCGATCAGCTCAATAAGCAGAAGGAGTTCATCGATGGTTTGGTGGAGTTGCTGAAGGAGAGCCTCGACGACATGCCCGCTGAGCTCAGTGAGCGGGGGGAGTTGACCGCCGGCTTGGCGATGCTGCTGAAGGAGAGCATTGCCTCGGGTAAGAAGGCGACCAGCGAAATCCTGCAACTTCAAGAGGACAAGGCGAAGCTCCGCCACGAGCTCGACCTGCTGAAGGAGGAGAACGCTGGCTGGAAGAAGCTGCATGAGAAGAGTAGTTCCTCGGTGAAGATGCTGCATGCCCTCATCATGGAACAGAAGGAGGAGTTGGCGAAGCTCCACATCGAGCACCCGACTGCTGTCAAGGTATGTAATGCAGCCGTGGAAGAGATTATGAAGGCTCGCGTCGAGAAATCCCGTGTCATGGACAGAATGAAGAAGATGGCGGAGGAGACGAGCGAGGAGATGAAGGTCGTGGAGGCGATGAAGAAGCAGTTAGGACTCTGTGGTCAACTCTTCATGAAGTAGAGATCAGCGCCCCAGACTTGTGTCTGCGTCTTCCTTCTTTTTTTGGGGGGCAATCTTTCTTCTTCTTTTGCTCCTGTGTTTCTTATTTTGCTTCGTATGTTTTGCCGCATGTGTCACGTTCTCTGCGAGGCACGAATAGAAAAATGCTAACGATGAGCGGTGCCATGGGATCGCCATATCGCACTGGGCTGCTGTGTTTCGCGCTCCTCCGTTATACTAGTCCTACTCCAGTGGAAAACTTGAGTATACCACACGGTTCTTTGCTCCTCTTCAGGTCATCGGCAACATTTATATGAGCAGTCAAATCACAAGGCCCCACGTTCCAGCAGTAATGAGCCGTCAAATCACAAAGGCCCTCGCCTCTCGTGAAACCGACCAAGCGAGACTGCCCCGCCCTCTAGCCTTTTAAATGTACTTTTGTACAGTAGTAGTATCGATGGATTGCGCCATGGAGCAAAACTAACAAGATGAAATTAAAGAAAAAAGGTGGTACATATAGAGAGCGCTCGTCGCCAAATTATGCATATAGTACTATTAAAAAAGCTAGTACGTGCTTAGATGGGGTGCTAAAGTCTATTAAAGAAATTAGCATACATATTTAATTCTTTGACAACTAAACTCCTTCATGATTTGGGTAAACTTCTCTTATTTAAGTTTTTTTAATTACTTATCTCATTTAAGTGTTTTGCGTATGTGCCATGCTTAGAGAGTGGTTATAGTATAGCCAATATGATGTTGGCCATATCATATATAGTACGTATATAATGTGAAGAAACGAGTGGTAGTACTACCAACTACAAGATGAACTGTAAGAAATACTAGTATGTACGTACTGAAGAGTTAAAGTAACAAGAAGGAGCGTAACATAGTTCTACTGGGGGCTCAGCACAACACACCCCTCAAATAAAACTAAGCACACTGAAATTAAACTAAGCAACTAATCCGGTAGACACTACATTAGAACCACCATGAGCAACGACACTGCCACCTTACTCGGACTCCTCGTCCACGTGCTTGACTTCGTCCTTGTCCCTCTTCCTCTTGGCCGATACTTCTTTGCTTGAACCGCACATTTGGCTCTCGCTCTTCATCCAGCCCGTGTAGATATTGAAACAAAGGTAGGCATCCATTGCAGCGTACTGGATGTGGTCTCTATCTAGTACATTCCACTGCCATGCAAGATGAAACTTGGGCGGAGGTTTCGTCAGTTTACCATATGAAGGATCAACCATGGCTCCTGCCAGGGTCAGCATTGAAGGCTGATGGGAGGACACCGGCCCATTCTTCTGGAGGTCGAAGGGCTGGCCTACAACGAGGCCTATCCGATACATGACTTTTCTGTCGTTTGTAAAGTCTACAGTAACGAATTTGACTTTGCCGCCCGCGAGGAAGTTCTTAAATTCCTCGCACTCAACGTCGGCATGGCATATGTGGTAGACCAAGCACAAGTTATACACGCAAACCTGGATCACGATGGGCTTCTTCTTCTCTTCCTCCTTTAGATTCTTCTCTTTGTCTAGGACTGTGGTGTACTCAACATCTAGCCCAGCGACCCACTCATCATCATTTGACTTTTCAAACATGCGACTGAAGCGAGCAAGGCATCCTTTCACCGTCGCAGAAGAACGGGTGTAGATGACGTCGAACTCATCATCGGTGATGGTTCTAACCTTGTACTCACCGCCGATCATGGAGATTTGGGATGCCATGGATTTGGGAGGAGGGTTAGGATTAGTGGAACTACTGTAATGTGAAAGGACGGTACGACTAGGAGCGAACTACCGTAATGTTAAAGGACAGCCAGGGACGAGTAGGAGCAAACTGCTAGCGGTTTTCCGATTGTAAAAATGCTGAGTGGGGCGTGCGAACGGCAGGGTAGTGGCTTGCCTGGTGGATAAATGGCTTCATGCACAGTACTATGGGGGACCAATTAGATGTCATGTCTACTAGACAGCCAATTAAATGGCTTCATGCATCTGCGTGTTCGCACGTCAAGCGTCGGGAAAATTACAGGTGATACAAAGCTTTCCATGCTCCCATGATACGGGCTTCCGAGAGCCCTTGGATCTGAGATCAAAGGGTTGCATGGCGTGATTCTAGACCTATGGGTGAATATCCTATCCTGGAGGGTTATTCTGCTAATTTTCAGCAACTTAGCATGCGACCGTTCGATCTCAGATCCAAGGGCTATCAACAGCCCGTATCATGGTCGCGCCTACCACGACCGTCGCCTCGCTCGCGCGGTCGCACCCTTGGAGATTTCAGACGGCTATAAATGAGCTTTTTTTTGCCTACTTCGCATACATGAAACTACTTCCTCCGTCCAGGTGCGTTAGGCTATCTGATGTTGGCATGTCATACATAGTCATCACTTATAGTGAATCATACAACAAGGTTAGCTATAAGGTTGGCTATAAGAGTACTTTTTTTACTTCTCTCTATCTCTTTCTTCGTAGTATTTATTGCATTTGCCAAGGAGTAAGTAGCTAGGCAGTACTTGGCACCTGTATACCATGGAGGTGGTCAAGAATCAGGAGACTCACGCCGGTCGTAGCGCCGCAGTAATAATGATAATGGCAAGTCAAATCATAGGACCCCAGCTGTCCAGCAGTACCGAGCCGTCAAATCACACAACCCTACGTTTGCAGCAGCCTACTCCCTCATCTTCTCGCCTCTCTGTCGAACCGACTAGGCGGAACTGCCCCTCCTACCGCGCGGGAAAAGCCCCGCCCTCGACTTTTAAATATAATTTTGTATCCATGGATTGCACCATGGAGCAAAGCCTGAAGAAAACGGTGGTACACATGTATACAGCACGCCCGTCGCGTTCGCATCGCACCCCAGATGGTCGGTCTGTCTGGCACGCCGCTCTCCGAATGGAACGTGCGTCATATTGCGTTTGCACACACATGTGGGACCGCAATTGAGAACCGACCATAGGCACACTCCCCCGTCCCCGCAAGTCAGCTGAGTTAATAGAAGAGAGAGACGAGAGATAGTACTGGAGCAGTGCTATAAACACGTCGGTGCCTGGACAATCCCTGCACGACACAGGAGATCAGTTCGTCCATGCATGTGACCAGACTCCAGCAGACGGCTGGATTGGCTATCGTCTACATATCGTGCAGGCTGTGTTGTACAGGGTTGATGTTCTGATGAGAAATCTAGAAAAAAGGTTTCTTGTCATCTCGCAATATTAGGTGTCACGTGTTTCGGATCACTGCGAGGGTTAAACAGCGACAACTGCATTCCTCCAAGGCGCTGGTCATTGGGGGCACATGCACGAAGACTACTTGGCTGCCATCTAGGTCAAGCCAGCTATGTTAATTAGGACATCTATTGATTGACCCCTTTTCTATGAGTTTGTCTTTAATTTGAGCTTTGATCCTCGTCTAGTTTGTCCGTCGGGATTCATGTTGTCTCCTTGGGCCAGTGAGGTTATGGTTTCTTGTCATGTGGCATTTTTTCGTGTTATATGTTAATCCGGTGCTTCAGATCAAAATGACGACAACTCCGTCTCCGGGGCACATGCATGAAGACTTCTCCACAGTCATTGACGAGGTCAAGCCGGCTCCGGTAGATAAAAGAAAACTACTCCACTATATAGGCAGGAGCCTCCGCACTTGCTTGCTAGTGTTGCTCTCTTCACACTCTCTCGTCCTCTCCTGATCTAAACATGACAGCGGTGGCCACACTCTCTCTCTGCTCACCACTGGTCACAGATCCGGCGGGATCCCCTCCGCCGGGGAAGGTGAGAAGGTGCAATGTTCACGCGGTCGTCCTTGGCGACGGCTCTTACCCACTGCCGGCGCGTCCCGATCAGCGTGCCTTGCCGTTCTCTCCCACGCAGCGCCAGCTAGGGAGGGCCTCCGACCCCTTCTTCCTCGTTGCCGTAGTGTGGGCAGATCCGGCCTCCCGCCGCCCACGTAGCGACATCCCGACGACCCTCAGGTATAACTTCCTTCGAAACCGGCCTTGCTCTACTGCCCCAGCTCCTCACGTCGCTGCATTTGTATCTTTTACTATTTCTCAGGCCCCCTAATAGATAGGATCGATCGGCTGTTCGAAAGGCACCTAAATTTTTACTGTTAAGATGTAAATGTACTTCATGCAG
This sequence comes from Thinopyrum elongatum, assembly GCA_011799875.1. NCBI lineage: Eukaryota > Viridiplantae > Streptophyta > Magnoliopsida > Poales > Poaceae > Thinopyrum > Thinopyrum elongatum. Next base: position 388,754,329 of record CM022298.1, read on the forward strand.
TCGAATCTAGTACTACTTGGTTCAAACAGGGAAGAAAGAGGGTGGGGGTGGGGGAAGATTTGTTACCTGAATCTAGGACTTAGTCAAAAGAGGAAATAATGGGGGCGAAAAGTAGCAGAGACTGGCTATCCAACTGGTCTCTTGGTCTAATAGGGAAATAAAGGGGAATGCAGTACAAACTCAATATAAACCGATCTATTGGTTGAAAAAGGAAAGAAAGTGGGGACTGGGGGACAAGTCAACAGAGTATGTCCAGCACTAGATTTGCTAGCCTCACAGTATAAGGTGGCTATATCGAACAAAAATGGGACCAACCCAGATATCCTGTTTGGATGTTTGTTGCCCCGAGCCCCTCTTATGTAATGCCACTAGTAAAATGTAGCAGTCCCACTGTTAAAGTAAGGACACGTTAAACCAATGTTGTTTTCAATGTAATGCCTCCAGTAATATGAATCAATGGCACTGTTTTTCATGTCCTGCTAAATTTCCCATTAAGATAAGTTGCTTCTTTTTGTTAGAAATGCAACTGTCCTGGTCCGCCTACTCTCCCGTGCCCAAATACCAACTCTTTAGCAACTGTTAATGTAATGTTGCTGGTAAAATGAAGCAATGACACCATTAAAGTAATGTCGTATTTAACGGTTGTCATAGTTAATCCTAATGCCCACACTAATATCTAGCAATGCTGCTGCTTTAGAAATTGCTACTGTCCTTGTAGGATCGCCATTCAGATAAGGAACATGCTTCTTTTCATTTGATGTATGTTTCATCACTTGTTAGTCACCCTCCTTTCCACCTTTTTGTGCAAACAGAGATATACATTTCACGCTTGATCTTAGTTGAACTGCACAAAATGATATCCAAATTATAGTTGAACATTCCACGAGCTTCACGACCAACCTTGATGTTGCTCAATTTTATTGCAACTAATGAAGAAGAAGCTGCTAGCTCGTGGGACCAAGTACTTTCTAACTGCATGATGCAAAAATTGCTTCATTTTAGGTGAAATGCACAAAAAGGTCCCATGAATTGAATCATCCATGTTGGTGACTGGTGTCATCCCTTCTACGATGGCGTTGACTGCAGATATGGTTCCCATCATGAGGTATGTTCCTTTTTGGTCCGACTGTTTGCCAAAGATCCTGCATGTTGACTCTGCTCTTGTGCTATTGTTTTGGCACTGCCATGATAAAGCAGTAATGTTATTATTTTGCACCTTAATCTAGTGGCACTATTAATTTGAGGCAATGTTTTGGCACCGCTAGTGCCACTAATTTTTTTTATATATCAAAAGAGGGGGTTTCCTCAGATTTCATTAAAGAAACCCAACCATAGAGAACCATTATCCGACAACATCTCAGTGTAAACGGGCAGTTATGAAACTACTACTAGAACGGACTGAGTACTAGCAGGAGACAAGTTCACCACATAAGCTAGGCAGGTAGGGGGACGCAGCCCGAGCTCGACCAAGTTTGGATAACAACCCAAATGCTACCACAGAAACATCAGGGGGGAAGATAGGGACTGAAAGAGCTAGCTTCAGCATCCCAGTCTAAGCACCCCCGGCCTCCATCCTTGCGATGCATGGTACACCTCGCTTGCCACCTGCTCGACCCTAATGCCACTAATAAAATGAAGTAATAATATAGTTAAAATAGAGCGAGTGTCCTCTCTATCATTTCATTTCCAATGTAGATAAAGAAAGTGCTTCTCTTTGTTAGTATATGTTTCATCAACTAGTCCCATTGTTAATGTTTAAATGTTTCTGCAAACTGGGGTGCTTAATTTTAGTTGATCTACACAAAAATAGAGATTGGAATGTCTCAAGGCCCCTCCTTGTACTACCGCTGTACACTGATATTCATCACTGGCAGAAGGTGTACCGGGGAGAATTGGGTCGATTTCCAGTATGAGGCCTACCGTATGAGGCGTCGTAGGGCCCATCTCACCCTCGCAGCATGGCATACTGTGATACTATCGCAATATTTTCCCATTAAGAAAATGAAGTTTCTTCTATTTATTAGTGTATGTTTCATCAACTAGTGCCACTATAATGTAATCACGCTTTTTCATTATCTGTGCAAACAGGGTTATTCAGCTGCATTTTGGTGGAACTGCACAAATTTACGGATGGAACCGACATATATGCAGAGTACGAGGTGCCAAGTAAAAATTACCGACACCAACTGCTCCATCTAAGCATTGGCATCCACCACCGGTGGGATGGGTGGCGCTCTCTGTGGGCGGATCTTTCTCGGCAGCAAATCCTCTAATCAAATACTAGTAGCTTATATTGGCACTTTTCTAGGGAGTACTCTTTTCTGAAAGAAGCACCAATCGACTTTTCTCTATTTGTACACAGTGTCACAACTTTATTTTTGGTCCAGAGCTATTTTAGGGTGATTGGCGTAGTACTCGGAGACTAATTGTAAGCATGATTTTCATAGCCGTCACACTGATTGTAAGCATGAGCAGATGGAAGATTAGGTTAGTGCGAAGCTTACCTTAAACCCTACCGCCTCCGTTGAAACGAGGCGAGCGGTGAGGGAACAATGGAGAACGGTGGGGAAGCGACGTCGCGCCATCCGGCCTCCTCTTGCGGTGGGAGAAGGAATACTCATGTGGCTCCGGTTGGCACTGCACCCTCACGAATGGCACACCGTACTCGATCGATTCGTTATCCTCTGGATGCTCGACCTTCGACCTGTACGCCCACCACCTCCGCCTGACTTTCGCCTTGGGCGAATCTGTCTGCTCCATCGCCCAGAGGAGATACTCGATGAACTCGAAGGACTGCGGCGTGACTGCCGCCGGGGAGTACATCATCGCCCTCATCGCCGCCGTCTCGCTCTTTCGCACACACCGTCCACATGGCCCAGCAAAATCGTGTATTTCGTGTAAATGGGTTGTGATTTTTTAGGAAAAATAAATGGGCCGCATGGACGCTACATTATTTGTTCATCCAGGCCAGCAAAATCGTGTATTTCTAGAAAGTGCAAATGGACTATAGTTTTTTTTTAAATGGGCCGCATGGACGCTACATTATTTGTTCACCCAGGCCAGCAAATTCCTGTATTTCTAGAAAGTGCAAATGGGCTGTAGTTTTTTTAGAAAAAATAATAAATGGGCCGCATGGACGCTATATTATTTGTTCACCCAGCGCAGCGAATGGACTGTAAATTCTAAAAAAATGGGTTGAATATTTGTGACATTTTTGGAGGCTGAATTATGGGCCAATAGGTCGAAGCCAACGCAAGGCGTTGTCAACTGAGTCAAAAAATGATTCTGACATCGATAGCCATTGGATTTACATCCAACGGCCGGCATTCATCTTCAATCTCTCGTCTTCTTGCTCCAGCGCCACCGGGACAACCTACTCCCGCCTTCGGCTGCTAGCAGCTCTGCTTAGCATGCTTCGCTGCGAAGCGCTACCCCATCGCCGGCCAAGCCATCCCTCCACCCCTCCACACCTCCAGTTATTCTCCGCCGACTGCAGAACCATGCCGCACCAGAACCAGTTAAGCCTCATACACCTCTCCGTCTGTGACTCCACTGCCGCGTCTTCCCATCACCGGCTTGTTGCCGTCCGGGGCCTTGCCGTCGTCCATCGCCTTGGTGCACTCGGCGCGGCGTGGTCAACGTGGTCAACAAACGAGAGTCATCGGAAGAGGACTATACGTGGAGAGGCTGACAGTGGGGACGCACCAGTTCCATGGACGCACGCATGCAACCGCTTCCTTATTACGCGAAAATAAAACTATTCCTCCCCCTGAAAGCTGGGACCCACCACGTATATCTTCGCAAGGAAGGAAGTGCCTCCTTATGCCTGCCCCTGACAGCTGGGACCCACCAACAACATCTTTGCACGCAAGGAAGTGCCTCCTTATTACGGGCAAAAAATATATGATTCCGCCCCTGACCGCTGGGACCCGCCAGCTATATATTCGCATGCAAGGAAGCGCCTCCTTGTCCTCCCTGACAGTTGGGACCCACCCGATCGAAGCGTACGTAGCGTTGTCTGTGTACATACCGGTCGATCGGTCTGTCTGCCACGATGAACCGTGGCCGAGTAAGGAGCGGTAGCAGTTCAGGCAGTCCAATCAAAACCGTGTACATGTATGTACAGCCAGATGCCAAAAAATACGGCCACGTACGTACATACGGGCGGGGTCTCGAACGCGTACTTGCGCATACGTACGGCCAGGGCTCGTGTACAAGGAGAGGCAACGGACGGCAACAATGGCGTCCTGTTCATCGAAAGCCAACCGGCTGGGTCGGAACGGAGAAACTGCGTCATGTTCATCGGGAGGCAACGAAATGCATCATGTTCATCGGGAGGCAACAGAATACGTCGTGTCCATCGGGAGCCAACCGGCTTGGACAGAACAGCCGAAACGAGGTCTGGCATACCACAGAACGAAGGAAACGAGGTCTGGCATACTGCGTACGGTCGAAACGGGGTCCTGTTCATCGGGAAGGGTCTGGCGTACCGCAAAACGTAGGAAACAGACTTCTGTTCGAATGCTTACGGTCGAAACGGGGTCCTGTTGATCGGGAGGGGTGTGGCGTACCGCAAAACAGAGGAAACATACTTCTGTTGGAGCGCCTATGGTCGAAATGGGGTCCTATTCATCCACTGTCTACTGCCTCGCTCCAGCCTCCACGGGATACTGTTCATCCACCATCGACCTCCTCCAGCCTCCACCAGCTATTGTTCATCCACGGGCTACTGTTCACCCAACCTCCACCGGCTACTGTTCACAGAGCCTCCACGGGGTCCTGTTCATCCACCCCCAACCAGCTGGGGTGCGGCGGCCTCCTCGGGGTCCTGTTCATCCAGCGGCAACGGCCTACTACCACATGGTCTTGTTCATCAGACCCTCACCGGGAACTGTTCATCCACAGCCAACCAACCGGCTCGACTCACCACGTCTCGACTCGTTATACGTACCGCGCGCACGGTAGCAACGGCCACTGTTCATCGAGAGGCAACCCAACACCGGCTGGTTACGTCTCGCACTGGGGCTCGATCGGCTTCAGTAAGCAGCAGCAGTGATCGATCGCTCGGTTCAGTTAGCAGCAGCAGCGAAGGAATCGCTCGGGTTCAGTCAGCAGCGAATGAATCGCTCGGGTTCAGTTAACAGCCAAGGGATCGATCGCTCGGGTTCAGTTAGCCAACGCCTCACACACACGCGCGTACATGAGAGAAACGCGCAAACCACAGTGCATCGCTCGGCCCCGACCACCCATCGTAACCGGGAACTCCTCGATATTTTCCTCGCCCTCGCTTCTACCATGATTTTTTCCGTCATGGATGGCCCAAAGAATGTCATGCAGGTGCGTCCCCGGCCCGCCCAGGACAAAAAGCCCATTTTCTGTCATGATTTTTTGTCATAGAAGTAGGATCCCACCACAACTATGATGATACGTGCTTTTGTCACAATTATCGTCATAGAAGTGTCATAAGCATGACAGAAAAAAATTTCATTCGGCCCAAAATGTCACGGATGTGTCTTTTTTTTTGTAGTGTTCGACTCCCACTACTGAAAAAACTTGCACTTGTGTTGGTTGATCTGTCGGTGGCCTCACTGCACAACATCATCCACTCCAGCTGCCCTGCACTGGAGCGTTTGGTGCTTGTTTTTGGACTAGGAATCCACATCCCTTGTCTCAAAATAAAGTCGCCTCACCTTGTAAGCATTGGAATTCATTTTGAAGGACAGGAGCTCATCATCGAAGATGCCCCTTCACTTCAAAGGTTGCTCCTTGATTGTTGTTATAAACCTTCGCAAATAACTATGGTCTCTGCGCCTAAACTGGAGACCTTGGGTGTATTTTCTCATCCGTTTGAAGGTTACAAGTGGTGGTTGGCTCCACACTTATTCAGGTACTGTATGTTATCCATGTACACTTTAGTAATCTGCATTTTTCATTTGTGCGCATAATTTAATATCATCTTGGAGTACACTGTAACACCCCATGTCATTAGCCACAGTAATCACTTTTGATAATGACAAGTCAGCAAGTTTAACAGTGCATGATCATCATTAGCATCATATTGCATTTCAACTCCTAAGTCAAAATTCAAATTTAAATGAAAGTGGAAAATAAAAGTTGTTCAACATAGAAACTAAAATGTTCAATAAATAACAAATATTACAGAGACAATTCTAAAATTGTAACCAACATTTAATAGGTTAATTAGGTAACCCAAACCTCCTCTAACAGTGGCTGAAAATAATATTTAATAACCTTTTAATTATTCTAAATCAAATATGAAATGGTGTTTTGCCCAAACTAGTTTTTGGTGTTAGGGTATAGTGCACTGCTTGTTATGGACTAGGTCACACTTTTTACAAAATTCATTTAGTGCCCAAACAATTAGCTAACAGGAAAGAAAAGAAAACAGAAAAAGGAAAACAGAAAAAGGCCTAAACGTGCTACTGTGCACTTAGGCCTACTGCTACAGCATCGGCCCAGCCCACCCAGTGCCTCCTCCCACCTCCCACTGCTCACCGCCGCCCCGCTGTCCAACACCGAGCGCGCGCGCCCCAGGCCCCCTCGCTCGCCGCTCGACAGCGCGCCCGCGCTCGCGCTGGGGATAAGAACAGCCCCGCACCCACCCTGGTGAACCCTAGCCCCAGTTCCCCCTTCCTCCCTCGCTCCCCGCCTCGCCCGACGCCGCCATGATCGGCCTTCGCTGAAGCTCGCTGCCACCGCCACCCTTTCGCCCCACCGACGTGTCCACGAGCTCCGCCGCGTCGAGCCCGTCCTCCTCGACCACACGACCAAGCCCCGGGAGCCCTGCATCGCCCCACGCCATCGTCTTCTTCCTCAGATCGCCGCCGCACTCCGTCGTCGATTCGCCTTCGTCGAGCCCTCCCCGAGCCCGCTATTGCACACCTACAGGGCCTGGTGAGCCGTTGCCGTCCTCCCCCTCCCTTTCCAGCTCGGTATCGTCGCCGTAGTGGTCGCAATAGAGATGCCCAAATGCGCCTCCGCCTGACCTCATCGCCGGCGTGGCCACGGTGACCATATGGTCCCGTGCGTGCCACCGTTGCACTCCCCGCAACGTGTTGACACCGTTGCCACCTCGCGCTGCCCTTTTTGCACGCCGTAGCCCCGATCCCGATGATGGCCGAACTCCGGCGTCCGCCTCATTGCTTGCCGTCGACGCTACCGACCACCGCAGCCCCCGCCGACACCCTAGATCGCTCATCGTCGTCTGCCCGTTCGAAAGAGCCCGGCCGCGCTCGCAGTGATGCCTTGTGCGCCATTTCCGAGCCGCGCCGCCGTCCCTGGTGCTCGCCGAAGCAACTCCGATGGCCGGCCGGCGCCGCCGCTGACGTGGCTGGCCTGGGGCCACCCCCAGTGCCACTGCCAGTGGGCCAGGCCGCCCCAGTTGACCAGTTGACTTGGTCAACTAGCTGACTGGGCACTGCCCAGTCACTGGCTGGTGGGCCCCCCTCCCTGTGTCTATGACATATGGGCCCCCCTGTCAGGTGCCTAATTAACTAATTAGGATAATAGAAATAATTAAAATCCTAATCAGTCACTGACTGCTGGGCCCCACCTGCTAATTAATCTAATTAGTTAATTTAACCTCTCTGTTAAAGCCACAGTGTATGACATGTGGGCCCCACTTGTCAGGTTTGACTCTGGTCAGCCAGAGTTGACCTGCTGACGTCACACTGACCTCATGCTGACATCATCAACTACAGTTTCGCATAATGTTGAATTTAAATAGATAATTAAATTCCAGAAATTAATAAAACTTTAGAAAATCACATTAAAAAAACCGTAACGCCGATGAAAATAATTTATATATGAAACTTGCTCAGAATTTCGATACGAACCCGAATACGTCCTCCGTATTCCTATTAGATGCCCCTAGCTATATGAACATTGAACTTTTAGACCGATTTCGATAAATGAATAGTGCCCAACGTTAATTAAATAAATCCGTATAAATTCCTAAATTAACTAAATCATTTAGTTAGGCAGTAGAACACCTCGGCATATCATTTAGGCATGTCATACATATTGATTGCATTATTTCCATGAATTTATTGTTTCTCTCCCCCTCCTTCTCTCTCGATAGACGTCGAGACCGACGACGCTGCAGCTGAGTACGACTACGCTACAGACGAGCAGCCCGTTGACGATCCCTTTCTCTTGCCAGAGCAACCAGGCAAGCCCCCCCTTTTTGAGCATCTAGATATCGCCCATTCCATTTCTCCTGCTTGCATTAGATTTTGCTACTGTTACTGCTTGTTCCTATTCTGATGCATAGCCTGCTTTTGTAACCTGTTCACTATTACCTTACCTGCCTATGTTAAACTGTTTAGTATAGGTTGGTAGTGAACCATCAGTGACCCCACCACCTTACCCTTGTCGCCCCTGCTTGATCATCGACGACTCGATCAGTGTGATCGTCGACCAGAGACCGACACATCACTTCACCCCCTTAGTTGTACGACTCTGCATAGTAACTATCGAGTGCCGAGGGTGATACCTCGTAACGCACTCCTGATGAACACTCTGCAGTGTAGCTGTTCGGTCGTGGTCATCGAGGGTGATTCCTCCTTCTCCACTTCCGATACGACTCTGTCGTGCAACCCCTCAGTGTGAACCTCGAGGGTGATGCCTCATACATTCACCCTGATGATTTCATCGAGTGGAATCCACCGAGGGTGATTCCTCATGGTTTCCCCCTTGATGTTATGACCACATGGTTACTTGACCTTTGTTTCAGGCGGGTTGACCCTGGTGGGTACCCGCTGGGGATCTGTGATGTCGAGTGTGCCGGAAGGGCACTCGAGCGTGATATTATGGCAGAGCATCAGAGACTCTGATTGCCTCTGCGTGATAATTGATTTCCTCCGCGTGATACTAAATGAGCCTATTGGATTTGGGTGTGTGATCTGAGTGGGTCGACGTGCCCTATACGCACTACCACCACGCGGGATAATGGTTATGGGGCCCTCTGCGATGTACGTTTCTCCCGAAAGCTCATCAGACGTCACGATTCACCGTGCGGGCTGATTGTCGGGATTGGACTGGATACTTCACTGACGAGTTCAGTGTCGTGCCTGCACCCCGGCCAGTCTCGCAACGCGCAGGGTGCCCAGGGCGATGTCCCAAGACCTCTGGGTGCATAGGTTAGTCCGGCGTGCTGACCTCTCTGCCGAGCCTAGGTAGGGCGTTGCTTCGTGTTGATCTTCCGATGCCGGGCATTACCCAGCAAGTGTGTCCGACCAGAGTTGATCGAGCGTGTTGGGTAATAGTAGTGCACCCCTGCAGGGATGAATGATCTATCGAAAGCCGGTCCTACGGTAAAGGACGCTCAGTTTGTGTATCCCGATCTACTACTTGAACTGGATACTTGTTACTTAATTCAAGCTTCGGGATCGCTTTCTCGCTGGGAGTCGAGGAAGGATCTCTAGGCTTTGCTTCAACATGTTTGCTAAATAAAATGCTATTCTACTCTCTTCTATTGCTGCAAGATGATGACTTGTGAAGATGTTTGAAGATGCTAGTCTTCGATAGGACTAGGCCTTCTCTCTATTCTGGCATTTCTGCAGCCCAGTCCACATATACAACCTTTCTCCATTGATAATGTTGCATATGTAGTATAGATCCTTGCTTGCTGAGTACTTCGGATGAGTACTCACGGTTGCTTTACTTTCTCTTTTCCCCATACCCCACTTTGATGATACATCAGACGATGGAGTCCAAGAGCTAGATGCCACCACAGGAGCTTACTACCAGGAGGGTCCAGAGGGCACGTACTACTGGATCGAGCCAGCCGACCAGGAGTAGGATCGGAGGCTCGCAGGCAGGAGGCCAACTCCTTTCGATCTAGAGTCATTGTTTGTGCTAGCCTTCTTAAGGCAAAACTTGTCTAACTATGTCTGTACTCAGATATTATTTGTATGACTGACTTATGTATTCGGATCTTCGTGATCCCTGGTCTGTAATATTGTGGATCTCCGTTTATTTGTTTTAGAGTTGTGTTGTGATATCTTCCCGTGAGTCCCTGTGCTTGATCGTGCATGTTTGCGTGTATGATTAGTGCACGATTGAGTCGGGGGCGCCACAAGTTGGTATCAGAGCCGACTGCCTGTAGGAAGCCCCCTTCCAATTCCTTGGCCGAAGTTGAGTCTAGACATCGAAAAACTAATTTACTAACTTGGCTGTGTGTCTTACGGCCCACGTCGCCAACTGGGTGGTATTAGGATCTTTTGTTCCTCGTCTATACTCTGGGACTCTGATCTCTCTTCTATTCGGGTTAAATAAATTTTACTAACGCCGACACTTAGGATCTCGTAAATCTCGTCCACCCAGAGAGCTGGATATCTGTGCTTACTTCCTTGCCATTGATCTGATTAGTGTGATAATCATTTTCCCTTTCCATTGTTTTGTTTAACCTTTCTCTCCGAGTTGTATTATACTCCGAGTTGTCATTCGATAAGACCGGGTTCTGCATCAGAGTGCACATGGAGCGCAGGATTTTCCTGCGACAAACATTCGTCGTCCGCATGTGCAGTTACCCCGTTTCAGTGGTTTTCTCCGACGTTGATGTAGCCTTTGCTATGTCTCATTGGGTACTTCCTTACCGCGTGCCTGCGCGCCGCCTAGTATGTCTAGCTTTTAAATTTGCGTCGTTATGCTGTCCGCATGTACCCGACTCCGTGTATGGATCTGTATGTCTTAATTGACTACTATTAAGTATCTATTACACTACTTAATTGTTGTCGAGTTACATCATGCTTGTCGCTAAACACTCGCAATTTCTTTTACTAAACTGCCCCCTGTTGATACTTAGCAGGATGGTTAGACCAGGTGGTCGTGGTCGTGCCCCTGAACGCCCACCACTGCCAGACTATATGGCAGCTATGATGCAACAATTCGAGCTCAACCGTCAGTTCATGACCGGAATCATGGCTCAGTTTCCGCATCAGAACAACCAGAGTCAGAATCCTGCTTCAATAACTTTGACAGAGTTTATGCGACTCAACCCCACTCAGTTCCGCAACTCTGACAAGCCACTGGATGCTGATGACTGGCTCCGCGACATCACTCACGAGATGGAGTCTGCTAATGTCGCCCCTGCCAACTTCGTCACCTTCGCAGCCTTTTTCTTAAAGGGCCCCGCTGCTCAATGGTGGGACACACACAAGCGTACACTGCCTGCTAGAACAGCCGTTACTTGGCTTGAGTTCCAGGCTGCCTTTCATGCCCGTTATATTCCTCAGGGAATTATGGACAGGATGAAAACCCAGTTCCACAACCTCACTCAGGGCAACAAGACTGTCGAAGCTTATCAGCGGGAATTCCTTGACCTATCCCGCTATGCTGAAGAAGACATCGCCACGGATGCCCGTAGACAAGAGAAGTTTCGTAATGGACTCCACCCAGACCTCGAGCTTGCACTTGCTACTCAAGACTTCAACGACTTTTCTACTCTTGTGAACAAGGCTATTGTAGTTGAGACTGCTCAAATGAAGCATAAAGACTCGCAGAAGCACTATCGTGATGCTGGCTCATCTTCGGGCTCAGCACAGAAGCGTCGAGTCTGGATTCCCAACAACGTGTTCTGTCCAAATGCCCCTGCGCCAAAGAACAACTATGCTGCACCACGTCTGCCTCCTCCACCACCGAGGCAGCCAAGAGCTCAAGCTATTCAAAACAATGCTCCTCTTCGTCCTGAAGATGGTTTGTGCTTTAAGTGCCGCAAACCAGGTCACCAGGCTAAAGACTGCCGCCAGGCTCAGAATCAGTTGGCTTTTCCTCATACTGGCCTTGGCAATGGTCGTGGCAACAATCAGACCCGCAACTATAATACTGGGTCTGCTACACATGGTCGTGGACACACTTACAACATTGATATTGAAGAAGTCCAGGATCAACCTGCTACTGTGATGGGTACCCTTCTCATTAATTCAGTACCTGCTTCTGTTTTATTTGATTTAGGAGCATCACATTCATTCATCTCTGGAAAATTTGCATTCATGCATGGCATTCGATATGAGAAGATGCATACTCTGTTAGTCATTAAAACTCCCGGAGGTCATTGTCATGCTGACGTAATAGCACCTGACGTTACCGTCGAAATTAAAGGGTTGGAATTCCTTGCCTCGCCCATCGTCTTGAAGTCTTCCACTATAGACCTCATACTCGGAATGGATTGGTTGAAAGCTCACATTGCTTCGATCAATTGTGCCACTAAAGTTGTCCAACTTCTTCACCCCTCCGATGAGATAGTGAACTACACCGCCCACACGGAATGCTGAAGCTCAGATATATGTTCTGAATGCTTTGAACGCCTCACCTCTGGAAGGGATCGAGAACGTTCCTGTCGTTCGAGATTTTCCGGATGTCTTTCTAGAAGAACTTCCAGGAATACCCCCGGTTAGAGCTGTCGAGTTCGTCATCGACTTGAAGCCTGGCACTACCCCTATTGCGAAACGTCCTTATAAGATGCCTCCGCACCACCTTCTCGAACTTAAGGAGGAAATTGACAAGTCACTTAAGGAAGGTTTCATCTGCCCCAGCTCCTCTGCTTGGGGAGCACCTTCACTCTTCGTTACGAAGAAGGATGCAACTAACCGATTGGTTCAGGATTATCGGCCCATTAACCAAGCCACAATCCAGAATAAATACCCACTGCCCCGGATCAATGATCTTTATGATCAGCTTGCTGGATCCTCTGTCTTCTCGAAACTCGACTTGAGGTTGGGTTATCATCAGATCCGTGTTCGCGAAGAGGATATTCCGAAGACTGCCTTTGTTACTCGATATGGCTCATATGAGTACACCGTCATGTCATTTGGTTTAACCAATGCTCCAGCAACTTTCTCCCGGTCAATGAATTATATCTTCATGGATTACCTCGACAAATTCGTCGTGGTTTATTTGGATGATATCCTTATATATTCCAAGAATGAAGAAGAACATGCTGAACATCTTCGGCTTGTATTGGAGAAGCTACGAGAACATCAGTTGTATGCTAAATTCTCCAAGTGTGAATTCTGGTTATCTGAGGTGACCTATCTTGGTCATGTGATTTCAAAGGATGGAATTGCTGTAAACCCCGAACGAGTTCAGGCTATTCTTGATTGGACTCCCCCGAAGAATGTCAAGCAAGTCAGAAGTTTTCTCGGACTTGCTAGTTATTGCCGTCGATTCGTTGAGAATTTTTCCAAGATTGCAAAACCATTGACGAATCTGCTCCACAAAGGTGTTAAATTTGAGTGGACAGAAAAATGTCAAGAAAGCTTTCAGACACTTAAAGATAAGTTAACATCTGCCCTAGTCCTAGCACCCCCGGATTCCCAAAAGGATTTCGTGATATACTGTGATGCATCTCGTCAAGGATTAGGCTGTGTCCTAATGCAAGAGCGTAAGGTGATTGCTTATGCCTCTTGACAATTGCGTCCTCATGAAGAGAATTATCCAGTGCATGATCTTGAACTTTCTGCGGTTATTTATGCTCTGAAGCTATGGCGACATTACCTTCTCGGTAATCATTGCGAGATATACATGGATCATCAAAGTTTGAAGTATTTATATACTCAACCAGATCTGAACCTTCGCCAACAAAGATGGCTCGAAACAATTGCCGATTATGATATGAATATCTCATATACCCCTGGCAAGGCTAATGTAATGGCCGATGCTTTGAGTCGCAAGGCTTATTGCAGCAACCTTATGGTTCAGGAAGCACAACCTATGCTTTATGAAGAGCTGCGCAAATTGAACCTCCATATTGTTCCACAGGGTTACCTCAATACCCTGGTCGTCGAACCAGATTTAGAGCACAACATTAAGACTATGCAATGGTATGACTCTGAAGTTGAAAGGATTAAGCGATACCTCGAAAAAGGAAAACCGTCGGAATTCCATCTTGATGATGATGGGATCCTATTCTTCCAACACCGTCTCTTCGTACCCAAGTTCAAGGATGAGAGAGAACACGTTATGAAAGAAGCTCATGACACTCCTTTGTCAATTCATCCTGGTAGCACAAAGATGTACCGTGACATTTGTCAGAGATACTGGTGGCCTAATATGAAGCGAGACATTACTCGTTATGTTTCTGAGTGTGACGTCTATCGCCGCATTAAAGTAGAACATCAAAGGCCTGCTGGAACTCTGCAACCCCTTGCAATTCCTGAATGGAAATGGGACAAAGTCCAAATGGATTTCATTACTGGTTTTCCCAGATCTCAGAAGGGCCATGATGCTATTTTTGTCGTCATTGACCGATTCTCAAAGGTTGCTCACTTTCTGCCAGTTAAGGAGACCATCACTGCTAGTCAGTTAGCAGACTTGTATGTTTCCCGAATTGTGTCACTCCACGGTGTTCCGTTGGAGATCAGTTCGGATCGTGGCAGCCTCTTCACCTCCAGATTCTGGAATAGTTTCTAAGAAGCTATGGGAACTCATCTGTCTTCCAGCACCACTTTTCACCCTCAATCTCAGGGTCAAGTTGAACGAGTTAATCAAGTGCTCGAAGATATGCTTCGAGCTTGCGTCATCTCTTTCGGTAAGAAGTGGGAGGAATCTCTCCCGTATGCCAAATTCTCTTACAACAATAGCTATCAAGCTAGTCTGAAGATGGCATTGTTTGAAGTTCTATACGGTCGTAAGTGTCAAACCCCTCTGAATTGGTCAGAAACTGGGGAACGCTCACTTGTCGGACCGGACATTATTCAGCAAGCTAAAGAACAAGTCCGCATTGTTCGTGAACATCTGAAAACTGCTTAGTCTCGTCAGAAGAGTAACTATGAACGAAAGCACCAGGAAATGGTCTATCAACCTGGCGAGCGAGCTTACCTCCGCGTCACTCCGTTGAAAGGCACTCACCTATTCGGAATCAAAGGCAAGTTAGCTCCTTGCTACATTGGCCCGTTCCGCATTCTTGCCCGTCAAGGAGAGGTGGCATATCAATTGCAATTGCCGCCAAATCTTTCACAAGTACATGATGTCTTTCATGTATCCCAACTCCGTCGCTGCTTCAAGGATCCTATTCAAGCTGTGGATCATGAAGTGCTTGAATTACGGGAAGATCTGCCTTATCCAGAACATCCCATCCGTATTCTTGATCAAGCTGAACGCCGGACTCATCAAAAGTAAATCAAATTCCTCAAAGTTCAGTGGTCAAATCATTCTGAAGATGAAGCCACTTGGGAACGCGAGGATCGTCTTCACGAAGAATACCCCGCTTTCTTTCAGTCTTCCTCTTAATTCTCGGGACGAGAATTCTTGATAGATGAGGAGAATTGTAACACCCCATGTCATTAGCCACAGTAATCACTTTTGATAATGACAAGTCAGCAAGTTTAACAGTGCATGATCATCATTAGCATCATATTGCATTTCAACTCCTAAGTCAAAATTCAAATTTAAATGAAAGTGGAAAATAAAAGTTGTTCAACATAGAAACTAAAATGTTCAATAAATAACAAATATTACAGAGACAATTCTAAAATTGTAACCAACATTTAATAGGTTAATTAGGTAACCCAAACCTCCTCTAACAGTGGCTGAAAATAATATTTAATAACCTTTTAATTATTCTAAATCAAATATGAAATGGTGTTTTACCCAAACTAGTTTTTGGTGTTAGGGTATAGTGCACTGCTAGTTATGGACTAGGTCACACTTTTTACAAAATTCATTTAGTGCCCAAACAATTAGCTAACAGGAAAGAAAAGAAAACATAAAAAGGAAAATAGAAAAAGGCCTAAACGCGCTACTGTGCACTTAGGCCTACTGCTACAACGTCGGCCCAGCCCACCCCGCGCCTCCTCCCACCTCCCACTGCTCACCGCCGCCCCGCTGTCCAACACCGAGCGTGCGCGCCCCAGGCCCCCCTCGCTCGCCGCTCGACAGCGCGCCCGCGCTCGCGCTGGGGATAAGAACAGCCCCGCACCCACCCTGGCGAACCCTAGCCCCAGTTCCCCCCTTCCTCCCTCGCTCCCCGCCTCGCCCGACGCTGCCATGATCGGCCTCCGCTGAAGCTCGCGGCCACCGCCATCCTTTCGCCCCGCCGACGTGTCCACAAGCTCCGCCGCGTCGAGCCCGTCCTCCTCGACCACACGACCAAGCCCCGGGAACCCTGCATCGCAACACGCCGTCGTCTTCTTCCTCGGATCGCCGCCACACTCCGTCGTCGATTCGCCTCCGTCGAGCCCTCCCCGAGCCCGCTATTGCACACCTACAGGGCCTGGTGAGCCGTCGCTGTCCTTCCCCTCCCTTTCTGGGTCGGTATCGTCGCCGTAGTGGTCGCAATAGAGATGCCCGAACGCGCCGCCGCCTGACCTCATCGCCGGCGTGGCCACGGTGACCATATGGTCCCGTGCGTGCCACCTTTGCACTCCCCGCAATGTGTTGACACCGTTGCCACCTCGCGCTGCCCTTTTTGCACGCCGTAGCCCCGATCCCGACGATGGCCGAACTCCGGCGTCCGCCTCATTGCTCGCCGTCGATGCTACCGACCACCGCAGCCCCCGCCGACACCCTAGATCGCTCCGCCGTCGTCTGCCCGTTCGAAAGAGCCCGGACGCGCTCGCAGTGGTGCCTTGTGCGCCATTTCCGAGCCGCGCCGCCGTCCCTGGTGCTCGCCGGAGCAACTCTGGTGGCCGGCCGGCGCTACCGCCGACGTGGCTGGCCTGGGGCCACCCCCAGTGCCACTGCCAGTGGGCCAGGCCGCCCCAGTTGACCAGTTGACTTGGTCAACTGGCTGACTGGGCACTGCCTAGTCACTGACTGGTGGGCCCCCTCCTCCCTGTGTCTATGACATATGGGCCCCCCCTGTCAGGTGCCTAATTAACTAATTAGGATAATAGAAATAATTAAAATCCTAATCAGTCACTGACTGCTGGGCCCCACTTGCTAATTAATCTAATTAGTTAATTTAACCTCTATGTTAAAGCCATAGTGTATGACATGTGGGCCCCACTTGTCAGGTTTGACTCTGGTCAGCCAGAGTTGACCTACTGACGTCACACTGACCTCAAGCTGACGTCATCAACTACTGTTTCGGATAATGTTGAATTTAAATAAATAATTAAATTCCAGAAATTAATAAAAACTTTAGAAAATCATATTAAAAAAAACTGTAACTCCGATGAAAATTATTTATATATGAAACTTGCTCAGAATTTCGATACGAACCCGAATACGTCCTCCGTATTCCTGTCAGATGCCCCTAGCTATATGAACATTGAACTTTTAGACCGATTTCGATAAATGAATAATGCCCAACGCTAATTAAATAAATCCGGATAAATTTCTAAATTAACTAAATCATTTAGTTAGGCAGTAGAACACCCCGACATATCATTTAGGCATGTCATACATATTGATTGCATTATTGCCGCGAATTTATTGTTTCTCTCCCCCTCCTTCTCTCTCGATAGACGCCGAGACCGACGACGCTGCAGCTGAGTACGACTACGCTACAGACGAGCAGCCCGTTGACGATCCCTCTCTCTTGCCAGAAGAAGCAGGCAAGCCCCCCCTTTTTGAGCATCCAGATATCGCCCATTCCATTTCTTCTGCTTGCATTAGATTTTGCTACTGTTACTGCTTGTTCCTATTCTGATGCATAGCCTGCTTTTGTAACCTGTTCACTGTTACCTTACCTGCCTATGTTAAACTGTTTAGTATAGGTTGGTAGTGAACCATCAGTGACCCCACCACCTTACCCTTGTCGCCCCTGCTTGATCATTGACGACTCGATCAGTGTGATCGTAGACCAGAGACCGACACATCACTTCACCCCCCTTAGTTGTACGACTCTGCATAGTAACTATCGAGTGCCGAGGGTGATACCACGTAACGCACTCCTGATGAACACTCTGTAGTGTAGCTGTTCGGTCGTGGTCATCGAGGGTGATTCCTCCTTCTCCACTTCCGATACGACTCTGTCGTGCAACCCCTCAATGTGAACCTCGAGGGTGATGCCTCATACGTTCACCCTGATGATTTCATCGAGTGGAATCCACCGAGGGTGATTCCTCGTGGTTTCCCCCCTTGATGTTATGACCACCCGGTTACTTGACCTTTGTTATAGGCGGGTTGACCCTGGTGGGTACCCGCTGGGTATCTGTGATGTCGAGTGTGCCGGAAGGGCACTCGAGTGTGATATTGTGGCGGAGCATCAGAGACTCTAATTGCCTCCGCGTGATAATTGATTTCCTCTGCGTGATACTAAATGAGCCTATTGGATTTGGGTGTGTGATCTGAGTGGGTCGACGTGCCCTATACGCACTACCACCACGCGGGATAATGGTTATGGGGCCCTCTGCGATGTACGTTTCTCCCGAAAGCTCGTTAGACATCACGATTCACCATGCGGGCTGATTGTCGGGATTGGGCTGGATACTTCACTGACGAGTTCAGTGTCGCGCCTGCACCCCGGCCAGTCTCGCAACGCGCAGGGTGCCCAGGGCGATGGCCCAAGACCTCTGGGTGCATAGGTTAGTCCGGCGTGCTGACCTCTCTGCCGAGCCTAGGTAGGGCGTTGCTTCATGTTGATCTTCCGAGGCCGGGCATTACCCAGCAAGTGTGTCCGACCAGAGTTGATCGAGCGTGTTGGGTAAGAGTAGTCCACCCCTGCAGGGATGAATGATCTATCGATAGCCGGTCCTACGGTAAAGGATGCTCAGTTTGTGTATCCCGATCTACTACTTGAACTGGATACTTGTTACTTAATTGAAGCTTTGGGATCGCTTTCTCGCTGGGAGTCGAGGAAGGATCTCTAGGCTTTGCTTCAACATGTTTGCTAAATAAAATGCTATTCTACTCTCTTCTATTGCTGCAAGATGATGACTTGTGAAGATGTTTGAAGATGCTAGTCTTCGATAGGACTAGGCCTTCTCTCTATTCTGGCATTTCTGTAGCCCAGTCCACATATACAGCCTTTCTCCATTGATAATGTTGTATATGTAGTATAGATCCTTGCTTGCTGAGTACTTCGGATGAGTACTCACGGTTGCTTTACTTTCCCTTTTCCCCATACCCCACTTTGATGATACATCAGACGATGGAGTCCAGGAGCCAGATGCCACCACAAGAGCTTACTACCAGGAGGGTGCAGAGGGCACGTACTACTGGATCAAGCCAGCCGACCAGGAGTAGGATCGGAGGCTCCCAGGCAGGAGGCCAACGCCTTTTGATCTAGAGTCGTTGTTTGTGCTAGCCTTCTTAAGGCAAAACTTGTCTAACAATGTCTGTACTCAGATATTATTTGTATGACTGACTTATGTATTCGGATCTTCGTGATCCCTGGTCTGTAATATTGTGGATCTCCGTTTATTTGTTTTAGAGTTGTGTTGTGATATCTTCCCGTGAGTCCCTGTGCTTGATCGTGCATGTTTGCGTGTATGATTAGTGCACGATTGAGTCGGGGGCGCCACAAGTTGGTATCAGAGCCGACTGCCTGTAGGAAGCCCCCTTCCAATTCCTTGGCCGAAGTTGAGTCTAGACATCGAAAAACTAATTTACTAACTTGGCTGTGTGTCTTACGGGCCCACGTCGCCAACTGGGTGGTATTAGGATCTTTTGTTCCTCGTCTATACTCTGGGACTCTGATCTCTCTTCTATTCGGGTTAAATAAATTATCATCTATACTCTGGGACATTGTGGCCCTTTTCAACTAGGGTTTGACCCATATTTTCTTTCATACCGGGCTTTGATCTTTGTTCATTACATAACCCGCAAGTTCTTAGCGCCCGCCAGCACCCACCAAACTTATTTTCAGCTAGCACACCAAATGGGATGTAATTCTTAATTGTAAAAGCTGCATGGTAGTGGCAGATTTGGATTCTGACATTTTGGACCCATGAGGAAAAAGCCTATCTAGGGCGGTGCCGACTCGACAGTAAACGTTGAGAAACCTGGTTTTAAAATTACTGTAAATCCAAAACTCGCCTCAAAATCATGAACCATCGCATGGTGTTATGACATGGCACCAACATGTTGTGGTAAAAAAATAGTCCAATTTGGGACAAGTTTTGGTATAAACTTCTTACAAACCGGAGCTTCTCTCAAGAAGCCTCATGGTTCCGAGAGGGAACTTGTCACCTAAATGTGTGTGAAATGACATACGCTGTCTCTTCCCGCCTTGATTTATTTTCAAAGGCAACATGCAACTATAGGAGTGTCGTCCTAAAAAATATGAAATTATTCAGCGTTCGTTTTGCTTTTTTAAACATTATTTGAGTTTTCTAGGCATTTTTGAACATACTTTGGTGTGTGCAAAGGTCATGTGTCTACTAGCCACCTATGTAATTGGATGTTCAATTTGGTTATGGAATCAAGTCCTTATAAGTACATATATTATTGTTCTGTATGCAATGACAACGCACACGGACCGTACTAGGAAACCTGTCGGTGATGAATTCATCAATCGCTGACAATCATATACCAGCAAGCGTTTGCCCACAACACACACAGCCTATTAGCAGAAATTGTCTATGTTATTATGGGTCTTCGCACACATTTCTGATTAGGAACCTGTTTGTCGTATATCGCACACACCTTGATCTGGCTGACCGTTTCTGTTGTATTGCCTAATCACAAATAGTTCATCTAAGTGAACTGTATGTCGTATATCGCACACACCTTCATCTGGCTGCCCGTTTCTGTTGTTCCGCCTCATCACAAACAGTTAATCCGACTGAACTGTATGCCGTATATCACACACGCCTGCATCTGGCTGCCCGTTTTTGTTCTTCTGCCTCATCGCAAACAGTTCATTGAACTGAACCATATGCCCCGCATCGCACACGCAACTAAAATCTGAATCGTATTCGATGTATCCGCCATCGCAAACATTTTTCATCTTTTTTGACGATTTTTTTACATCACCGTTTGCGATTAATGTATCGCACACAGTTTCATCAAAGGATCTCTGATCGTAGTGTCGCATTAGCAGCATCCTACAGTAGTGTGCATAATGAAGGTTGCTATCATAAGGGGCAATACAACGTGACGTTCTTTTGCATTAAGGGATTTGGCATACAAACAAAAAGTGCATGGCAACCTCTGCTTCCCTCTGTGAAGGGCCTATCTTTTACTTTTATGCATTTACCTTTATGCAAGAGTCAAAGTATTCTTCCCTATTCCTTTTATTTTTCTCTTTTTTGCAAGCATCATGTGGTGAGGAAAGATCTAGGCACATATATCCAGTTGGATATGAGTGAGCATGAGTTATTATTGTTGACATCACCCCTGAGGTGAATACGTTGGGAGGCGAAACTATAAGCCCCTATCTTTCTATGTGTCCGGTTGAAACTTTTTGTTCATGGGTATGCTGTGAGTGTTAGCAATCATAGAAGGTTAAATGATGGTTGAGTATGTGGACTTGCCTAAAGGCTCCGACACGTGACTCATCCTGAAAATATGATGAATTGTAGTTGCAAAGTTGACTGAGAACATAGTTTGTTGGTTTTCAATAAGGTTTATGCTTTATACTTCAATGTTGTGATGAATTGTTACTTGTTCATGAGAAGTTATATGATAAAATTTATGTGATAAAGTTTTATGTTAAAGTTCTTTGCTGTTATAATAATAAGCACGATGCTTCTATGTCCATATTTTGTTTTTATCGACACCTCTCTCTCTAAGCATGTGGGCATGTTTTTCGATTTTGTTTTTTCGCTTGAGGACAAGCGAGGTCTAAGCTTGGGGGAGTTGATACGTCCATTTTGCATCATGTTTTCCTACTGTTATTTATAATGTTTTTATGCATAATAATGCTTTCTGGAGTAATTCTAATGCCTTTTCTCTCATAATATGCAAGGTTTACACAAAGAGGGAGAATGCCGGCAGCTGGAATTCTGGACCTGAAAAAGCTACGTCAGAGTTACCTATTCTGCACATCTCCAAATGAGCTAAAAATTTACGGAGAATTATTTTGGAATAAAAAAAATACTGGAGCAAATAACTACCGGAGGGGGCCACATGGTGAGCACAAGACATCAGGGTGCGCCAGGCCCCCTAGGCGCGCCCTGGTGGGTTGTGCTCAGCCCAGCCCACCTCCGGTGCCCATCTTCTGGTATATAGGTCATTTTGACCTAGAAAAAATTAGGAGGGGACTTTCGGGACGAAGCGCCACCATCTCGAGGCGGAACTTGGGCAGGAGCACTTTTGCCCTCCGACGGAGTGATTCCGCCGGGGGAACTTCCCTCCCGGAGGGGGAAATCATCGCCATCGTCATCACCAACAACCCTCTCATCTTTGGGAGGGTAATCTCCATCAACATCTTTAACAACACCATCTCCTCTCAAACCCTAGTTCATCTCTTGTGTTCAATCCTTGTACCGGAACCTCAGATTGGTACCTGTGGGTGACTTGTAGCGTTGATTACATCTTGTAGTTGATTACTATAAGGTTTATTTGGTGGAAGATTATATGTTCAGATCCATTATGCTATTTAATACCCCTCTGATCTTGAGCATGATTATCATTTGTGAGTAGTTACTTTTGTTCTTGAGGTCACGGGAGAAGTCATGTTGCAAGTAATCATGTGAACTTGATATGTGTTTGATATTTTGATGATATGTATGTTGTGATTCCCTTAGTGGTGTCATGTGAACATAGACTACATGACACTTCACCATATTTGGGCCTAAGGGTATGCATTGTGGAGTAGTTATTAGATGATGGGTTGCTAGAGTGACAGAAGCTTAAACCCTAGTTTATGCGCTACTTCGTAAGGGAACGATTTGGATCCAAAAGTTTAATGCTATGCTTAGGTTTTATCTTAATACTTTTCTCGTAGTTGCGGATGCTTGCGAGGGGGTTAATCATAGGTAGGAGGTTTCTTCAAGTAAGAACAGCACCTAAGCACTGGTCCACCCACATATCAAATTATCAAAGTAGTGAACACGAATCAAACCAACATGATGAAAGTGACATGGTGAAATTCCCGTGCACCCTCAAGAACGCTTTGCTTATCATAAGAGACCATTTTGGCCTGTCCTTTGCCACAAAAGGATTGGGCTACCTTGCTGCACTTTATTTACCATCACCGTTACTTGCTCGTTGATACGTCTCCGTCGTATCTACTTTTCCTAACGCTTTTCCTCTTGTTTTGGACTCTAATTTGCATGATTTGAATGAAATTAACCCGGACTGACGCTGTTTTCAGTAGAACTACCATGGTGTTGTTTTTGTGCAGAAATAAAAGTTCTCGGAATGGAACGAAACTTTGCGAGGAATTTTTATACAATAAAAGAAAAATACTGGAGCCAAGAGCCACCAGAGGGGGCACCTGGGTGGGCACAACCCACCAGGGCACGCCACCCCCTCCAGGCGCGCCCAGGTGGGTTGTCCCCACCTGGTGGCCCCGCAGACCCTGAAACCGACGCTATAAAATCACATTTTTCCAGAAAAAATCGGGGAGAAAGAATTATCACATTCCACGAGACGGAGCTGTCGCCACCTCCTCTTCTTCATCGGGAGGCCAGATCTGGAGTCCGTTTGGGGCTCCGGAGAGGGGGATCTTCGGTATTCGTCATCACCAACCCTTCTCCATTGCCAATTCCATGATGCTCCCCACCGGGAGTGAGTAATTCCTTCGTAGGCTCGCTGGTCGGTGAGGAGTTGGATGAGATTCATCATGTAATCAAGTTAGTTTTGTTAGGGCTTGATCCCTAGTATCCATTATGTTCTAAGATTGATGTTGCTATGACTTTGCCATGCTTAATGCTTGTCACTTTGGGCCCGGGTGCCATGATTTCAGATCAGAACCGTTTATGTTATCATCATTATATCCATGTTCTAGATCCGATGTTGCAAGTTATAGTCACCTACTACGTGTTATGATCTGGCAACCCTGGAGTGACAATAGTCGGGACCACTCCCGGTGATGACCGTAGTTTGAGGAGTTCATGTATTCACCATGTGTTAATGCTTTGTTCCGGTTCTCTATTAAAAGGAGGCCTTAATATCCCTTAGTTTCCAATATGGACCCCGCTGCCACGGGAGGGTAGGACAAAAGATGTCATGCAAGTTCTTTCCATAAGCACGTATGACTATTTACGGAATACATGCCTACATTATATTTATGAACTGGAGCTAGTGCCGTATCGCCCTAGGTTATAACTGTCTCATGATGAATATCATCCAACAAATTACCAATCCAATGCCTACGATTTTCCTACATATTGATCTTGCTAAGTTACTACTACTGCTGTTACTATTGCACTTGCTACGAAACTACTGCTATCACTGTTACCGTTACTGCTACTGCTACTACTACTACTATCAAAACTATCATATTACTGTGCTACTCATCACTTTGCTGCAGATAATTAATCTCCAGGTGTGATTGAATTGACAACTCAGTTGCTAATACTCTCAAATATTCTTTGGCTCCCCTTATGTCGAATCAATAAATTTGGGTTGAATACTCTACCCTTGAAAACTGTTGCGATCCCCTATACTTGTGGGTTATCAAGACCTTTTTCTGGCGCCGTTGCCGGGGAGCATAGCTATATTTGTTGAGTCACTTGGGATTATTATCAAATTATCACTATGAAGAATCTGAAGGATGCTAAGACTAAGATTTTTCCCTCTAAGACGAGGGGAGGTAAGGAACTGCCATCCAGCTCCGCTTTAGATTCACCTTCTGTTATAAGTAAACTTGCAACACCACCACATGCTATTAATCCTGATATGTCGCAAGTTATTGATGATGCTACTTTTGCTATGAATGATGCTTATGATGATGCTAGTACCTTGCTTGATGATGATGATGTGCCACTAGGTGAATTTCTTGATGAACAAATTGCTAGAGTAAGACAGCATGATATTGTTGAAACTGATGATGAGCTTGAAACTGAAAATCTTGAAACACCTACTAGAACTAGCCCTCCTAGATATGAATTTCCTAAGGTACCGGAAGTTTATGTTATGGGTAAGGAGGCAACTAGAGATATTCTTGCTTGCAAAGATAGAGATGATCTAGAAAAATTATTAAGCAAGTATAAAGAAAGATCTTTGAATGCTAGAATGAAATGTGATCCTAAGTTTGCTACTTCACCTATCTTTGTTGATGATAAGGATTATGAATTCTCTGTCGACCCAGAGTTAATTACTCTGGTTGAATCTGATCCTTTCCATGGTTATGAAACTGAAACTGTTGTGGCACATCTTACTAAGTTGAATGACATAGCCACCCTTTTTGCTCATGATGAGAAAATTCGCTATTATTATATTATCAAATTATTTCCGTTCTCATTAAATGGTGATGCTAAAGCTTGGTACAACACTCTTGCTCCTGGTTGTGTGCATAGTCCCCAGGACATGATTTATTACTTCTCTAAAAAATATTTCCCCGCTCATAAGAAACAAGCTGCCTTGCAGGAAATATTTAACTTTGTGCAAATTGAAGAAGAGAGTCTCCCACAAGCTTGGGGGAGGCTTCTCCGTTTGCTTAATGCTTTACCTGATCATCCTCTTAAGAAAAATGAAATACTTGATATCTTCTATAATGGACTAACCGATGCTTCTAAGGATTTCCTAGATAGTTGTGCTGGTTGTGTTTTCAGGGAACGAACTATTGGGCAAGCTGAAGAATTATTGAATAACATATTGAAAAATTATGATGATTGGACTCTTCCTGAAACACCATCTAAACCCACTCCGAAGAAGATGGGTATTTTATATCTCAGTCCTGAAGATATGCAAGAGGCAAAGAAATCTATGAAGGAAAAAGGTATTAAAGCCGAGGATGTCAAAAATTTACCTCTTATTGAAGAAATACACGGGCTTGATACACCACCACCACCTAAGGTGGTAGAGGTAAATTCTCTAATGAAATTCAATGATAATGATAATCCTCACAATATGCACCCTAGCCAATGCCTTTCTGAGTTTAAAAACTACATTAGAAAGCAGGATCACTTCAATGCAAATGTTATGAAATAGTTGAAATATAATTCTGATATGATTGCTCGCTTGAGTGACTTGTTATTTAGAATCTCAAATGATGTTAGAG
This sequence comes from Thinopyrum elongatum, assembly GCA_011799875.1. Taxonomy (NCBI): domain Eukaryota; kingdom Viridiplantae; phylum Streptophyta; class Magnoliopsida; order Poales; family Poaceae; genus Thinopyrum; species Thinopyrum elongatum. The sequence goes on from CM022298.1 coordinate 388,780,349, forward strand.
GTGTAGGGAAGTATGCTTCTATGGTTCAAACTCAGTTAGAACAAGTTGCTAAATCTCAAAGAGAATTGTTAGATGAAATGAACAATAATATCAATGACCATGCTGTTAGAGTAATGACTAGAGGAGGTAGAATGACTCAGGAACCACTTTATCCTGAGGGACACCCAAAAAGAATTGAACAAGACTCTCAAAGAGTTGACACCGATGCACGTAGTCCATCTAAAAAGAAAAAGAAGAAGAAAAATGATAGGACTTTGCATGCCTCTAGTGAACCTGAAGTAGAAAAACCTCCTGATAATGATAATGAAGCTTCTATCTCTGATGCTGAAACTTAATCTGGTAGTGAACACTCACCTTCTGATAATGAAAAAGATAATGATGAGGTTCATGAAGACACTCAAACAAATAATAAAGAACCAGACAATGATGTTGAGATAGAACCAGTAGTTGATCTTGATAACCCACAACCTAAGAGTAAAAGATATGATAAAAGAGACTTTGTTGCTAGAAAACATGGAAAGGAAAGAGAACCATGGGTTCAAAAACCTATGCACTTTCCACCTAAGTCAACTAAAAAGAAAGATGATGAAGAATTTGAACGCTTTGCTGAAATGCTGAGGCCAGTCTTTCTGCGTACTCGCTTGACTGATATCCTTAAAATGCCTCCTTATGCAAAGTACATGAAAGACATCATCACCAATAAGAGAAAAATACCGGAAGCTGAAATCTCCACTATGCTTGCTAATTATACCTTTAAAGATGGAGTACCTAAAAAACTTGGAGATCTGGGAATACCAACTATACCTTGCTCCATCAAAAGAAATTATGTGAAAACTGCTTTGTGTGATTTAGGAGCTGGTGTTAGTGCTATGCCTTTCTCTTTATATAAAAGACTTGACTTGAATAAACTCACACCTACTGAAATATCTTTGCAAATGGCTGACAAATCAACTGCCATACCTATCGGTATTTGTGAGGATGTGCCCGTTGTTGTGGCTAATGTTACTATTTTGACTGACTTTGTTATACTTGAGATGCCCGAGGACGACAACATGTCGATTATCCTTGGTAGACCCTTTTTGAATACTGCAGGGGCTGTTATTGATTGCAATAAAAGCAAGGTCACTTTTCATATCAATGGTAATGAGCATACGGTGCACTTTCCGAAGAAACAAATTCAAGTGAATGGTATTAATGTTATTGAAAAATCTCCGACAATCACTATTGGAAGTTTTCAGCTACCTCTATCTACTATTAAAAAGAAATATGAAATGCTTATTGTTGGGGAAATTCATATCCCCGTTGAGGTAACTTAGTGATTTACGAAAGTTCTTCGGTTTCATGCTAATCGAAAGTGGTTGTTAATAAGACTTGATCAACCTTATTAATGGATCATTTTTGAGAGGTATGAAGTTGATGAATTTAGTGAGCACTACCTTCTGTCCCTACCTTTAGTTTTCTGTTTTTATTAGTTAAATAAAATAAAATGCCATGTTTTGTCTGTTTTTTGAGTTTTCCGTGCATTAAAAAATGACCCAAAAATAAAAGTTCTCAGAATGCTCTGAAAATTTAATATGATTTTTTTGAATATTTAAGAATTTTTGGTGCAAATAATATCAAAGGGAGGTGCACCAGGTGGGCACAACCCACCTGGGCGCGCCAGGACCCCCAGGCATGCCCTGGTGGGTCGTGGTCCCCACGTGGCCCCCCTCACTTATCTCTTCAACCCACATCATCACCTACCTCCAGAAAAAAATCACCATTGCTCTCTCTCTCTCGTGTTCTTGCTCTCAAACCCGCGGATTTCGATCTCTTTGCTCGAAGCTCCATTTCCGAAACTGTTTCGGGGATTGTTGCTTGGTATGTGACTCCACCGTGTGTCCAATTCGTTTTTGCTTTAGTTGTTTATATTTTGAATAATTAGCTACTCTTGGTGCTGCTGTAGATGAGCTTGCATGTTGAATTCTTAGAGTTCTAAGTAGTTTTTATGCTTGTTATGGCCTCTATGCATCTCTATGAATAGTTGTTTTCAATCTTACAAAGTTTTGTTGACGAAAATTTGTGACACAAAATTTTGCAGAAAATTGTACGCGAATATTATGAACTTCTTTGGAAGGAGTTCTTCAAGGCGGAGGTCCTCGGAGGCATCTTCTAGTAGCAGCTCCGCTCGTCGGTCTTATGTTAAGCCAAGTGAAAGTTCTATATGAGATGCCGCCACCAAAACATGCTTATGGCCATGCGATGATTATATGGTGAGCGTGGGCATTAAGGAAGAATTTGAGCAATATGTTCACAATGCCGAGCTCGGTCCTTACATTTCAGCTAAGTGCAACGAACACCTCACTCTCACTGAATCATTTGTCAAAGGATTTAAATTCCATCCCCGTGAGTCTAGGGTGTCATTTAAATTGTATGAAAATCCATTTACTATTTCTTTAGAGAGATTTGCTCACCACTGTAAAATCCCATTTTGGGGTTCGCTTGATGAACCACCAAGGTCTGAGTTTGAGATATTCTTGACTAGTCTTTGTTATGGTGAAAATAGGGGAGTGACGCAAGGTAGAATAAAGAGCATTCATTTTCCCGCAATCCAGTATTTCGCATTATTCAATGGAAAATGCATTGTAGGCAAACAAGATTGCAGTACACTTTGTGCTCCAGACTTGAGCCTCATTCGCACCGCTCTCACCGGTGACAAAAGTTATAATCTTGGAGCGATTGTTGCACGTAGGTTGCAACACAACGCTGGTAGTGGATATTTTTATGGTGGAATTTATGCCACACACTTAGCAAGAGAGCTGGGGGTTTCACCTTTGCTCTATGATCCTATTTTACCCATGCAGTACCTAGATTTTGAAGCCATGAAACATCATAAGATCCTTAGAGGTGAACCCCATAATTTCACTTATAAATTGCTGTTTAATAAGGATTCTGTTGTGGACACATATTTGCCTGCACCTGCTCTCTTTAATGTTCACAGTAGGGGAAGATATTATGTTCTCGAGAGCGAGGCCCGAGCTCATAACACGGCAGTGGTGGCCGCACGGCAGGCTGCATCTGCACCAAGAGCCTCCGTGAGTTATCACTCCGACCATTATGCAGGCTACTGAAGATTACCAAGTTAGGCCAAAAGCCTAAGCTTGGGGGAGTACGTATTTCCACCGACATTACATTCATGTTCACATATTTCATTCGTCGGTGTCCTCACTTTTTCATTGTATTATCCATGCTTAATTTATTTTCTCGCTTTCTTCTTGTGTGTTTGAAAAACAATAAGAAAATCCAAAAATATTTCTCGCTTCTTTTTGATTTTTCTTCCTAGTTTAAATTCTTGTAGCACTAAAAAGAAAAAAACCCAAAAAGATTTCCTTTTGCTTGTTGGGAGCTTTCCCGTGTAAATAGTTTTCTTGTTTTTGTTTTTCTCCTTTTATTTGCTTTCCTTCAGAAAACCAAAAACTCCAAAAATATTTCAGTGTGTTTCTCTGAACTTCTTTTCTTTTATTGAGTCATACCAAGGAGAAGACCACGATGAAAATGTTGAGTGGCTCTCATATGCATTATTGTTAATCTAACAAAGAGTACATTTTACCTTGTCTTCTCCTTTTGAATAAAATGTTTGCAGATTCCAGCTTATCCACAGCACTCTTGCACTATTATTATTTTCAAATCGTTCGGTCGTGCAAGTGAAAGGCAATAATGACGATATTTGATGAACTGGTCGTGGCAGAGAGAAACGGGTATGAACTCGACTTGTTCTGTTTTTGTAAATATGTTTAACCTAGTATCCATGATTCAGCCCGTTATGATTAAACATGTTTGCAATGACAATTAGAGATTATAGTTTCTCATGCCATCCATAAGTAGCTAAGAGTGGATAATGATTTATCTTGGATGTCAACATTGCGTTAAAATGATTGTGATGTAGTATGATGATATGGTATCCTCCTCTGAATGTTCGAGTGGCTTGACTTGGCACATGTTCAGGCATGTAGTTGAATCAAAACCAACATAGCCTCTATGATATTTATGTTCATGGTGTTCATATCCTACTCGTGCTAGCATCCAATGTTACTTATGCATAATGCATGTTCATGACCGTTGTTGCTCTCTAGCTGGCCGCTTCTCAACCTATTTGCTAGCCTTCACCTGTACTAAGTGGGAATTCTGCTTGTGCATCAAAAACCTGAAACCCAAGTTATTCCAGATGAGTCCACCATAGCTACCTATATGCGGTATTACCCTGCCGTCCTAAGTAAATTTGCATGTGCCACCTCTAAAAAACCTCAAATAAATATCCTTTTTGTGTGCCTGGATTGTTCATAGAGCGACAGAAGGTAGTTGGTATCTTCCATGCTAAGCGGGTTATTCTCATGATGAGTGTTTATTCGCTCGTCCTTGCACGAGAGGGGCGGTAATAGGGATTCCCAGTCCCGAACTCAAAATGCAAATAATTAAACAAAACTCCCCCGGGACTATTGTTGGTATGGACGGCACCCGTTGTTTCGGACAAGCTGTGGAGTGTGAATGTTGGTGGAGGGGGAGTAAACCTTTACTTTTATCGCTTGGGAACCACCACTAATGTGTTTAGCATGGAAGATATTGATAACTGATGGTCGCGAAGTAAACAAGAAGGGTGCATCTCTCAAAATTTCATTTACCTCTGTTTTTAAAACTTGAGCTCTGGCACCTCTGCAAATCACTGCTTCCCGCTGCGAAGGGACTATCTATTTACTTTTATGTTGTGTCATCACCTTCTCAAATAAGCGCCAGAACCTGAGAGCACTGCTGTCATGCTTATGCATTGTGTGTAGCTAATGTTGGGTGCATCATGACTGGATCTTTTCTACCATGAATTACAATGTTTAGTCGCTGCTCGGACTTTGGAGGTGCTCTGCATTTATGTTTTGTGGTCTCAGAAAGGGCTAGCGAGATACCACTATTGTCATATTATATCATGGTTGTTTTAATAATGTGTTGTTGTTCGAGATATCTTATTATTGCTCACTAGTTGATTATGTCATTGTTATGAGTTAATTTATTTTTTAAGAGTTATTTGCAACATGGTTAGTTATAATCTTTGCTGAAAACCTGGGTGCTACTTAAGCTTATTTATGCAAACAAGAGCAAAAGAGTTCGTAAAAGTTTTTCTATTTCACTTTCAGTTTATCAACTGAATTGCTTGAGGACAAGCAAAGGTTTAAGCTTGGGGGAGTTGATACGTCTCCGTCGTATCTACTTTTCCTAACGCTTTTCCTCTTGTTTTGGACTCTAATTTGCATGATTTGAATGAAACTAACCCGGACTGACGCTGTTTTCAGCAGAACTACAATGGTGTTGTTTTTGTGCAGAAATAAAAGTTCTCGGAATGGAACGAAACTTTGCGAGGAATTTTTATACAATAAAAGAAAAATACTGGAGCCAAGAACCACCGGAGGGGGGGCACCTGGGTGGGCACAACCCACCAGGGCATGCCACCCCCTCCAGGCGCGCCCAGGTGGGTTGTCCCCACCTGGTGGCCCCGCAGACCCTAAAACCGACGCTATAAAATCACATTTTTCCAGAAAAAAATCGAGGAGAAAGAATTATCACGTTCCGCGAGACGGAGCCGCTGCCACCTCCTCTTCTTCATCGGGAGGCCAGATCTGGAGTCCGTTTGGGGCTTCGGAGAGGGGGATCTTTGGTATTCGTCATCACCAACCCTTCTGCATCACCAATTCCATGATGCTCCCCACCGGGAGTGAGTAATTCCTTCCTAGGCTCACTGGTCGGTGAGGAGTTGGATGAGATTCATCATGTAATCGAGTTAGTTTTGTTAGGGCTTGATCCCTAGTATCCATTATGTTCTGAGATTGATGTTGCTATGACTTTGCCAGGCTTAATGCTTGTCACTTTGGGCCCGGGTTGTGATGCCCCCGGCCCAATCGTGCACTAATCATACACGCAAATGCACACGACCAAGCCTAAGGACTCACGGGAAGATATCACAACACAACTCTAAAACATAAATAAAGTCATACAAGCTTTATATTACAAGCCAGGGGCCTCGAGGGCTCGAATACATAAGCTTGAGAACAAGCGTCAGCGGAAGCATCAGATATCTGAGTACAGATATGAAACAGAAACAGAAAGGCCTTTAGAAAGGCGGGGCAAAATAAAACACTACGATCGAAAGGCGTAGGCCTCCTGCCTGGGACCCTCCGATCCTACTCCTGGTCGTCAGTCAACTCGTAGTAGTATCCATCCTCTGGGTAGTAGTAGTAGACGATCGACGGGGCATCTGTCTCAAGGGGCTTCGTCCTCTGGTCACGACAAACTGATAAGGGGAGAAAAGAAAAACAAAGCAACCGTGAGTACTCAGAAGTACTCAGCAAGAAAGGATCTACACTACATTTGCAACATTTTCAAAGGGAGGATGTATATGTGGACTGGGCTGCAAAAATGCCAGAATAGAGAGAAGGCCTAGTCCTATCGAAGACTAGCATCTTCAGCGGTCTTGCAGCAGTAGAAGAGAGTAGAACAGTTCAATATAATGTAGCAGTATCATTAAGTCTCATCCTCACCCAGAGATCCTTTCTCGACTCCCTACGAGAAAGCAATCCCAGAGCCATACAGTCATCAACCTCGTCCTGAGATCCCTTCTCGACTCCTTGCGAGAAGCAATCCCAGAGCCATAGTATCCAAGTATCCAGTTCTAAATTGTATCTATCAGGATACAACTCCGAGTGTCCGTTACCGTAGGACAGGCTATCGATAGAAGTTTTCTTCCCTGCAGGGGTGCACCAACTTACCCAACACGCTCGATTAACTCCGGTCGGACACACTTTCCTGGGTCATGCCCGGCCTCGGCCAAACGACACACCGCAGCCCTACCTAAAGCTCAGCAGAGAGGTCCCCGTCGGTCTACATCCTAAGCACTCAGGGGTCTTGGGCCATCGCCCTGTGCACTCCGGGTCGTTGTGTGCAGGGTGGATACCAGCATCGCCTCGGAGGGTCGGTATGATCCGACCGTCCCACAATGCTGAACTGGACGTCTGACAGAACTGTCGGCTGATGCTACGATGCAGAACGCCCATACTATGTCCACGTGATGGTTAGTGCTATCAGACCAGAGGCCTGCTCGGATCAAATATCCAAATTGTTAGGACTAGGGGCTTGCGGTAACGAGCAGAGACTCACGAAAGATGTGACCCCGTCGCCCCGTCTCGAGGACTTGCTGCAAGGGTTAAGAATGCCCGGCCGCGCCTCGTATTCAGCACTCGGGCACCATACAGGCACCCGTCTTCACAACACTCGCCTCTCAAGCGCACGTGGGTACCCCTCAGGGTCGACCCGCCTATCCAAGTAACGGAGTAAAGTCCAATTATCCGTGTGTCCATAACATCAGGGGAATCCGAGGTATCACCCTCGTTGGATTCCTACTTGATGTATCCGTCAATGTGAACTCGGAGGAATCACCCTCACTGGGTTCACACTTGAGGTTTTGTACGACAGCGTCGTTATCGAAAGCAGTGAAGGAGGAATCACCCTCGATGACCACGACCGAATAGCTACTCTACAGAGTTAACATCAGGAGTGCTACAAGAGGTTTCACCCTCGGCACTCGATAGTAACGCTGCAGTGTCGTTACAACTAAGGGGGATGATGTGCGGTGTCGGGGCCTGGTCTTCAATCCCATTGATCGGGTCTTCTGACGATCCAGCGCGGCAGTCGGGATAAGTGGGGTCACTGATAGGTCTCTACCCAGCCTATACTAAGCAGTTTAGGATATGCATGTAATTATCAACAGCAGGTTACAGTAAACAGGCTATGCATCAGAATAGGTAAAGCAGTAGCAGCAGCAATTCTAATGCAAGCATGAGAAATAGAATGGGCGATATCGGGATGATCAAAAAGGGGGGCTTGCCTGGTTGCTCGGCGACAAGGGCAAGGTCGTCAATGGTGTCTTCGGGATCCGGAGCTGCGTCGGTACCGGGAACTGCGTCGGGGTCTAACGAGAGAGAAGAGGGGGAGGAAACAATATAAATATAGAGCAAACATAAGCAACATGGAGCAGGCCATGCTAACGTGCAGTGCAGGGTTGCCTGAAGACATGTCCAAGTCATTTAGTTATTGTAGGAATTTGTTTGGAATTATTTTATTATGGTCATACACTATTCATTTATCTAAAACAGGCAAAAAGTTGCATGTTCAGATAGTTAGAGGCATCCAACAGGTATGTGGGTAGCGTATTCGGATTCGTCTCATTTTTCTGAGCAACTTTCATGTATAAAGTTTTTCGATCGGAGCTACGGATTAAAAGATATGATTTTCTAAAGTTTAAATCAATTTTCTGGAATTAATTAATTATTTAAATTCGAATTATCCAAAACAGTGCAGAGTGACGTCATCGTGACGTGTTGCTGATGTCAGCAGGTCAACTGGTCGGCTGACCAGTCAAACCAGACAGGTGGGACCCACATGTCATAGACTGTGACATTAACAGTGGGGTTAAAATTAACTAACTGGGTTAATTAGTGGGTGGGCCCCAGCAGTCAGTGACTGATTAGTGTTTAAACTAATTAACAGATTTTCTAGTTAATTAAATCAGTTTAACCGAGTGGGGCCCGCATGTCAGCGAGATAGGGCGGCCACGTCAGCTATTGACCTGGTCAACAGGTCAACTGGGGCCCGCGGGGCCCCACAGTCAGTGGCCCAGGAGCGGGGCCCATCGGGGCCAGGTCAGCGCCGGCCGCCGGAGCTCTCCGGCGAGCCCCGACGCGGTGGCTCAACTCCGGCGAGCTCGGAAACGGCGCACAAGGCATCATTTGCGACGCGGTTGGCGGCAGTCGAACGGGGAGACGACGCCGCGTCGATCTAGGGTACTAGCATGAGGCGGGGCAGTCGGAGATGAGCGCTGCGACGGCAATGGCGGACGGCGGCGTTCGGGCGAGACAGCGAACGGCGTTGCAGCGCGCGTGCGAGCGAGCCAAGAGGCTAGGCGTGGCCTACGCGGTGCAGTGAGTGCGATGGCCACGGGCACGGGGCCCAAAGGTCGCCGGGGACACGTCGGTGATGTGCACAGGCGGCGGTGGGTTCGGGCACGGCGAAACCTAGCACTACAAGCCACGGAGGGCCGTGAGGGGAGAGGGGGAAGGAGCAGGAGCTCACAGCGGGGTGTAGCCGGTCAAAGTGGGCTCGGGGGAAGTTTGGTGTAGCCGGAATCGGCGACGGAGTGCGGCGGCGATCCGAGGAGGAAGAAGACAGCGTGGAGGTGATGCAATGGCTCCGGGCTTCGGCTCGTTTGCGCGGTCGAAGGAGGCGACGATGGCGAGCACCGTGGACACGTCGGGGTGGCGAGACGGGCACGGCGGCCGTGGCTACGCCGGAGCCATGGCGGCGGTGGCGCTCGGGTGAGGGAGGAGCAGAGGAAGGAGAGGGAGAGTAGTGGCTAGGGTTAGCCAGAGGGGTCGAGGGGGGTCCTTATCCCCTCTAGGGGCGCGCGGTGGCCGCTGTCGACGCAGGAGAGGGGGGGGGCAGGTGCGGCGAGCGCGCGCGCACTAGGTGCTCGACAGCGAGACCCGGGCGTGAGCAGTACGAAGAGGACGAGCGGGGTGGGCTGGGCCGGCCACTGTGCTGACTTAGGCCCAGCACAGTGGGCCTTTTTCCTTTTTTTTTGTTTTCTATATCTTTTTCTGCTTTTCTTTATTCCTTTTTCTGTTTTGTAAATATTTAGGCACCCAAATGACTTTTGTAAAAATTGTGACCTGGTCCACAAATCACAGGGCATTGTATACCATCGCAATAAAATGGTTTGGTGTCCATATCTTTTTATTTGAATTTTATTTAATTGAAAATGGATTAAATAGTGCTGTTTTGCTACTGTTAGAGTCTCTTAATTAATTTATTATTTGTTGGTTACAATTTTAGAATGGTCTCTGGAATATTTGCCATTTAATGAACAATTTAGTTTTTATGTTGGACAACTTTTATTTTCCACTTTCATTTTAAATTTGAATTTGACTTAGGAGTTGAAATGCAATATGGTGCTAATGATGATTATGCACTATTAAACATGCTGACTTGTCATTATCAAAAGGGTGATTACTGTGGCTAACCACTGGGGGTGTTACAAATCTCCTCCACTAACAAGAATTCTCGTCCCGAGAATTAAGAGGTAGAAGGAAAAAGTTCGGGGTATTCCACACGAAGATTATCCTCGCGTTCCCAAGTGGCTTCATCTTCAGTATGATTTGACCACTGCACTTTGAGGAACTTGGTAACCTTCTGACGGGTCCGACGTTCAGCTTCATCGAGAATGCGGATCGGATGCTCCTTATAAGATAGGTCATCTTGCAATTCGAGCACCTCGTGATCCACTGCTTGGTGCGGAGATTCCTTGAAGCATTGACGAAGTTGCGACACATGGAAGACGTCGTGGATATGAGAGAATTGTGGCGGCAATTCCAATTTATACGCCACCTGACCACGTCTAGCAACAATGCGGAAAGGACCAATGTAGCGCGGAGCTAGCTTGCCCTTGATTCCAAAACGGTGAGTGCCCTTCATAGGGGTGACACGTAGATAAGCTTGATCACCAGGTTGATAAGTCAAACCCCATCGTTTGCGATCATAGTTGCTCTTCTGGCGGTCCTGAGCCGCCTTGAGATTTTCCCGGACAATACGAACTTGTTCTTCGGCGTGTTGAATAATATCCGGACCCACGAGCGGTCGTTCCCTAGTTTCTGACCAATTCAGAGGGGTTCGACACTTACGTCCATAAAGAACTTCAAAGGGAGCCATTTTCAAGCTGGCTTGATAGCTGTTGTTGTAAGAGAATTCGGCATACGGGAGAGATTCTTCCCACTTCTTAGCGAACGATATAACACAAGCCCGAAGCATGTCTTCAAGCACTTGATTGACTCGTTTGACTTGGCCTTGGGATTGGGGATGATAAGCTGAACTCCAGGTAATATGAGTTCCCATAGCTGTTTGGAAACTTTCCCAGAATTTGGAAGTGAAAAGACCGCCACGGTCCGAACTGATCTCCTTCGGAATACCGTGGAGTGATACAATTCTGGAGATATACAACTCTGCTAACTGACTAACAGTGATAGTTTCCTTGACGGGCAGAAAGTGTGCAACTTTAGAGAGTTGGTCGACGACGACAAGTATAGCATCGTGACCCTTCTGTGACCTGGGAAGTCCTGTAACGAAATCCATCTGAACCTTATCCCATTTCCATAGAGGAATAGGAAGTGGTTGCAGAATTCCAGCAGGTTTCTGATGTTCTGCTTTAACGCGACGACACACATCACATTCGGCAACATAACGAGCAATGTCCTGCTTCATTTTAGACCACCAGTACCTTTGACGGAGATCACGATACATCTTGGTGCTACTCGGATGAATAGACAGCGGGGTATCATGTGCCTCCTTCATGACTTTGTCAGTCATGAGTTCGAAGCGAGGTACCACAATGCGGTTTCTGAAATACAAGGTTCCATCTTCAGACAGCGAGAAATCCCTGTACTTTTCATGGTGAAGATTTTTCTTCATCAGATCAACTTCAGCATCTTTAGCTTGCGCATTCTTAACAGCTTTCTCAAGATCTGGTTGTATCACAAGGTTATTAAGAGAACCCTGTGGGATAATATGGAGATTCAGCTTGCGCAGTTCTTCAAAAAGACGAGGTTGTGCTTGCCTAACCGTGAGGTTGTCGCAATAGGACTTGCAGCTTAAGGCATCAGCCATCACATTAGCCTTGCCAGGGGTATAAGAAATACCCAAATCATAGTCCGCAATGGCCTCCATCCATCTTTGCTGACGGAGGTTTAGAGATGGTTGAGTGAACAAGTACTTCAGACTTTTATGATCCGTGTAGATCTCACAACGATTACCGAGGAGGTAATGTCGCCACAACTGCAGTGCATAGATCACAGCAGCTAGTTCTAGATCATGTACCGGATAATTCTCTTCATGTGGGCGCAACTGACGGGAGCCATAAGCAATCACTTTACGCTCTTGCATTAGGACACAGCCTAATCCTTCACGGGATGCGTCACAATAGATCACAAAGTCTTTGCGGGTGTCTGGAGGCGATAGTACTGGGGCAGATGTCAGCTTGTCTTTGAGTGCTTGAAAACTTTCCTGACATTTTTCTGTCCATTCAAATTTAACGCCCTTGTGAAGCAGATCAGTCAGGGGCTTAGCAATCTTGGAAAAGTTCTCGACAAATCGACGGCAATAGCTTGCAAGGCCGAGAAAACTTCTCACTTGCTTGACGTTCTTCGGAGGAGTCCAGTCAAGAATAGCCTGAACTCGTTCTGGGTTAACAGCAATTCCATCCTTGGAAAACACATGACCAAGGTACGTTACTTCAGAAAGCCAGAATTCCACATTTGGAGTATTTGGCATACAGCTGGTGTTCTCAGAGCCTTTCCAGTACAAGACGGAGGTGTTCGGCATGTTCTTCTTTATTCTTTGAATAGACTAGAATATCATCCAGATATACCACGACAAATTTGTCAAGGTAATCCATGAAGATGTAATTCATCAGACGGGAGAATGTGGCTGGAGCATTTGTTAAGCCAAATGACATGACAGTGTACTCATAAGAACCATCGCGAGTAACAAATGCAGTCTTGGGAATATCCTCTTCATGAACACGGATCTGATGGTAACCCAACCTCAAATCAAGCTTAGAGAATAATGAGGAACCGGCAAGTTGATCATACAAATCATTGATCCGAGGAAGCGGATATTTATTCTGGATTGTGGCCTGGTTAATGGGCCGATAATCCTGAACCAATCGGTTAGTTCCATCCTTCTTCTTAACGAAGAGTGAAGGTGCTCCCCAAGCAGAGGAACTGGGGCGGATGAAACCTTTCCTAAGTGATGTGTCGATTTCTTCCTTAAGTTCGAGAAGATGATGCGGAGGCATTTTATAAGGGCGCTTCGCAATAGGGGTAGTGCCAGGCTTCAAGTCGATGACGAACTCAACAGCTCTAGCAGGGGGTATTCCTGGAAGTTCTTCTGGAAAGACATCTTGAAATTCATGAACAACTGGAACATTCTCGATGCCTTCAAGAGGTGAAGCATTCAATGCATTCAGAACATATATCTGGCTCTCAGCATCCTGAGCTATTCGGGCTGAGTAATTGATCACCTGACCAGAAGGGTGTGTGAGCTGGACTGTCTTAGTAGCACAGTCAATCAAAGCATTATGGGCTGTCAACCAGTCCATACCGAGAATAATGTCTATGTCGGAAGGTCCAAGTACAATGAGAGAAACTGGAAAAAGTAGACCTCCAATCTCGATGTGGTTGTGAGGGCTTAGCATTGTGGTTTTCCACTTGGATCTCGGGGACTGAACCATTAGAGGAGTGGGTAATTCTTCCAAGTATAACTCATGTGACTGAGCAAATTGTTGGGACACAAAAGCATGCGATGCTCCTGAATCGAAGAGAACAGAGGCTGGTACTGAATTCACAGAGAGTGTTCCCAGCACGATAGTCGGTTCCTTCTGAGCCTTTTCAGCATTGACATGATTGGCATAGCCAAGCACAACAGCATACGGTATGGTATTACGGTTTCTGAATCGGCGGTTTCGACAACCCTTCTTACGACCATTAGGAGGACGTGGCGCAACTTGATGAGAATCCATAGCATTAGGCGGTCCATCATGAACCGTAAGCTGTCTTGGCGGTGAAGGCAGACGAGGTGCAACATAAGACGGTCTTGGTGTTGGAGCAGGTCGGTGATGAACATTGTGAGGGATCTACACTCGACGCTTCTGAACAGGCTGACCCGAGGATGAGCCAGCTTCATGAGTGCGCTTGAGCGACTCCTGGTACTCAGTCAGAGCTGTTTCAACTTGGAAAGATTTGCTGACAAGCGTTGCGAATTCTATGCAATCATGGACAGCAAGTGCAAGTTTTATATCAGTACGTAGTCCTTCACGGAATTTCTCCTGCTTGCGAGTGTCAGTGTCGACATCATCCGCAGCATAGCGGGATAATTTGAGAAATTTCCTCTGATATTCATCCACAGTCATTTTATCCTGAGAGAGTTTATGGAACTCCTGCTTCTTCTGGTCCATCAGACCTTGAGGAATGTAACGTGCATGAAAAGCTGACTGAAATTCCTGCCAAGTGGTTACAGTCTCTGCAGGCAACATAGCCTTGTGGCTTTCCCACCATTGAGCAGCGGGACCCTTCAAGTGGAATGTCGCAAAGGTGATGTAACTGTCAGGGGCAACATTAGCTGACTCCATCTCAAACAGGATGTCACGAAGCCAATCATCAGCATCCATAGGATTGGTGGAGTTGCGGAAAACGGACGGATTGAGGCGCACAAATTCTGGCAGAGTTATTGGAGCATTCTGTTGCTGAGCATTCCGAGTTGGGAATTGAGCCAATACTCTGGTCATAAACTGACGGTTGAGCTCAAACTGCTGATGGTTGAGTTCAAACTGCTGCATCATGGCGGCAATATAGGGTGGAGGTGGAGGATCGTCAGCCATCCTGCCAAATCAACAGGGGCAGTTTAGCAAGAAAAACTGCATGTGTATGGAATGATTCATGAAGTATCACGCACAACAGAAGGAAGGGCAATAGATAATTCAGCATATTCGCACCAGACATTCAAAGCCACACATAGCCTCGGTTAGTATCCGGCATTACGACAGTTGAAAAGGGAGGGCTAGACATCTAGGCGGCGCGCAGGCACGCGGTAGGGAAGTACACAACGAGACATAGCAAAGGCTACATCAACGTCGGAGAAAACTATTGGAGCGAGGAATCTGCAAGTGACAACACAGGGTGCCCTCGATAAAAGGATCCTGTAAGCAGAACCTGGCCCGTAATCTTGGAGCAAGGGGGGATATTTCAGAACACCGGGTGGATGTGATCACGAGAACCTGATGTTGGAGTTAGTAAAATTTTAACCCGAATAGAAGAGAGGTCAGAGTCCCAGAGTAAAGGTCAAGGAGTAAAAGATCCTAATACCACCCATTTGGCGACGTGGGCCCGTAAGCCACACAGCCAAGTTAGTAAAACAGTTTTGGACCACTAGACTCAACTTCGGCCAAGGAGTTGGAAAGGGGGGGGGGGGGTCCTATAGGCAGTTGGCTCTGGTACCAACTTGTGACGCCCCCGGCCCAATCGTGCACTAATCATACACGCAAATGCACACGATCAAGCCTAAGGACTCACGGGAAGATATCACAACACAACTCTAAAACATAAATAAAGTCATACAAGCTTTATATTACAAGCCAGGGGCCTCGAGGGCTCAAATACATAAGCTTGCGAACAAGCGTCAGCGCAAGCATCAGATATCTAAGTACAGATATGAAACAGAAACAGAAAGGCCTTTAGAAAGGCGGGGCAAAATAAACACTACGATCGAAAGGCGTAGGCCTCCTGCCTGGGACCCTCCGATCCTACTCCTGGTCGTCAGTCAACTCGTAGTAGTATCCATCCTCTGGGTAGTAGTAGTAGACGATCGACGGGGCATCTGTCTCAAGGGGCTCCGTCCTCTGGTCACGACAAACTGATAAGGGGAGAAAAGAAAAACAAAGCAACCGTGAGTACTCAGAACTACTCAGCAAGCAAGGATCTACACTACATATGCAACATTTTCAAAGGGAGGCTGTATATGTGGACTGGGCTGCAGAAATGCTAGAATAGAGAGAAGGCCTAGTCCTATTGAAGACTAGCATCTTCAGCGGTCTTGCAGCAGTAGAAGAGAGTAGAACAGTTCAATATAATGTAGCAGTATCATTAAGTCTCATCCTCACCCAGAGATCCTTTCTCGACTCCCTGCGAGAAAGCAATCCCAGAGCCATACAGTCATCAACCTCGTCCTGAGATCCCATCTCGACTCCCTGCGAGAAGCAATCCCAGAGCCATAGTATCCAAGTATCCAGTTCTAAATTGTATCAATCAGGATACAACTCCGAGTGTCCGTTACCGTAGGACAGGCTATCGATAGAAGTTTTCTTCCCTGCAGGGGTGCACCAACTTACCCAACACGCTCGATTAACTCCGGCCGGACACACTTTCCCGGGTCATGCCCGGCCTCGGCCAAACGACACACCGCAGCCCTACCTAAAGCTCAGCAGAGAGGTCCCCACTGGTCTACATCCTAAGCACTCAGGGGTCTTGGGCCATCGCCCTGTGCACTCCGGGTCGTTGTGTGCAGGGAGGATACCAGCACCGCCTCGGAGGGTCGGTACGATCCGACCGTGCCACAATGCTGAACTGGACGTCTGATAGAACTGTCGGCTGATGCTACGATGCAGAACGCCCATACTATGCCCACGTGATGGTTAGTGCTATCAGACCAGAGGCCTGCTCGGATCAAATATCCAAATCGTTAGGACTAGGGGCTTGTGGTAACGAGCAGAGACTCACGAAAGATGTGACCCCGTCGCCCCGTCTCGAGGACTTGCTGCAAGGGTTAAGAATGCCCGGCCGCGCCTCGTATTCAGCACTCGGGCACCATACAGGCACCCGTCTTCACAACACTCGCCTCTCAGGCGCACGCGGGTACCCCTCAGGGTCGACCCGCCTATCCAAGTAACGGAGTAAAGTCCAATTATCCGTGTGTCCATAACATCAGGGGAATCCGAGGTATCACCCTCGTTGGATTCCTACTTGATGTATCCGTCAAGGTGAACTCGGAGGAATCACCCTCACTGGGTTCACACTTGAGGTGTTGTACGACAGCGTCGTTATCGGAAGCGGTGAAGGAGGAATCACCCTCGATGACCACGACCGAATAGCTACTCTACAGAGTTAACATCAGGAGTGCTACAAGAGGTTTCACCCTCGGCACTCGATAGTAACGCTGCAGTGTCGTTACAACTAAGGGGGATGATGTGCGGTGTCGGGGTCTGGTCTTCAATCCCGTTGATCGGGTCTTCTGACGATCCAGCGCGGCAGTCGGGATAAGTGGGGTCACTGATAGGTCTCTACCCAGCCTATACTAAGCAGTTTAGGATATGCATGTAATTATCAACAGCAGGTTACAGTAAACAGGCTATGCATCAGAATAGGTAAAGTAGCAGCAGCAGCAATTCTAATGCAAGCATGAGAAATAGAATGGGCGATATCGGGATGATCAAAAAGGGGGGCTTGCCTGGTTGCTCGGCGACAAGGGCAAGGTCGTCAATGGTGTCTTCGGGATCCGGAGCTGCGTCGGTACCGGGAACTGCGTCGGGGTCTAACGAGAGAGAAGAGGGGGAGGAAACAGTATAAATATAGAGCAAACATAAGCAACACGGAGCAGGCCATGCTAACGTGCAGTGCAGGGTTGCCTGAAGACATGTCCAAGTCATTTAGTTATTTTAGGAATTTGTTTGGAATTATTTTATTAAGGTCATACACTATTCATTTATCTGAAACAGGCAAAAAGTTGCATGTTCAGATAGTTAGAGGCATCCAACAGGTATGTGGGTAGCGTATTCGGATTCGTCTCATTTTTCTGAGCAACTTTCATGTATAAAGTTTTTCGATCGGAGCTACGGATTAAAAGATATGATTTTCTAAAGTTTAAATCAATTTTCTGGAATTAATTAATTATTTAAATTCGAATTATCCAAAACAGTGCAGAGTGACGTCATCGTGACGTGTTGCTGACGTCAGCAGGTCAACTGGTCGGCTGACCAGTCAAACCAGACAGGTGGGACCCACATGTCATAGACTGTGACATTAACAGTGGGGTTAAAATTAACTAACTGGGTTAATTAGTGGGTGGGCCCCAGCAGTCAGTGACTGATTAGTGTTTAAACTAATTAATTAACTAATTAACAAATTTTCTAGTTAATTAAATCAGTTTAACCGAGTGGGGCCCGCATGTCAGCGAGACAAGACGGCACGTCAGCTGTTGACCTGGTCAACAGGTCAACTGGGGCCCGCGGGGCCCCACAGTCAGTGGCCCAGGAGCGGGGCCCATCGGGGCCAGGTCAGCGCCGGCCGCCGGAGCTCTCCGGCGAGCCCCGACGCGGTGGCTCAACTCCGGCGAGCTTGGAAACGGCGCACAGGGCATCATTTGCGACGCGGTTGGCGGCAGTCGAACGGGGAGACGACGCCGCGTCGATCTAGGGTACTAGCACGAGGTGGGGCAGTCGGAGACGAGCGCTGCGACGGCAATGGCGGACGGCGGCGTTCGGGCGAGACGGCGAACGACGTTGCAGCGCGCGTGCGAGCGAGCCAAGAGGCTAGGCGTGGCCTACGCGGTGCAGTGAGTGCGATGGCCACGGGCACGGGGCCCAAAGGTCGCCGGGGACACGTCGGCGACGTGCACAGGCGGCGGTGGGTTCGGGCACGGCGAAACCTAGCGCTACAAGCCACGGAGGGCCATGAGGGGAGAGGGGGAAGGAGCAGGAGCTCATAGCGGGGTGTAGCCGGTCAAAGTGGGCTCGGGGGAGGTTTGGTGTAGCCGGAATCGGCGACGGAGTGCGGCGGCGATCCGAATAGGAAGAAGACGGCGTGGAGGCGATGCAATGGCTCCGGGCTTCGGCTCGCGCACCAGGTGCTCGACAGCGAGACCCGGGCGTGAGTAGTACGAAGAGGACGAGCGGGGTGGACTGGGCCGGCCACTGTGCTGACTTAGGCCCAGCAAAGTGGGCCTTTTTTCTTTTTTTGTTTTCTGTTTCTTTTTCTGCTTTTCTTTATTCCTTTTTCTGTTTTGTAAATATTTAGGCACCCAAATGACTTTTGTAAAAATTGTGACCTGATCCACAAATCACAGGGCATTGTATACCATCGCAATAAAATGGTTTGGTGTCCATATCTTTTTATTTGAATTTTATTTAATTGAAAATGGATTAAATAGTGCTGTTTTGCTACTGTTAGAGTCTCTTAATTAATTTATTATTTGTTGGTTACAATTTTAGAATGGTCTCTGGAATATTTGCCATTTAATGAACAATTTAGTTTTTATGTTGGACAACTTTTATTTTCCACTTTCATTTTAAATTTGAATTTGACTTAGGAGTTGAAATGCAATATGGTGCTAATGATGATTATGCACTATTAAACATGCTGACTTGTCATTATAAAAAGGGTGATTACTGTGGCTAACCACTGGGGGTGTTACACGGGTGCCATGATTTCAGATCTGAACCGTTTATGTTATCATCATTATATCCATGTTCTAGATACGATCTTGCAAGTTATAGTCACCTACTACGTGTTATGATCCGGCCACCCCAGAGTGACAATAGTCGGGACCACTCCCGGTGATGACCGTAGTTTGAGGAGTTCATGTATTCACCGTGTGTTAATGCTTTGTTCCGGTTCTCTATTAAAAGGAGGCCTTAATATCCCTTAGTTTCCAATATGGACCCCGCTGCCACGGGAGGGTAGGACAAAAGATGTCATGCAAGTTCTTTCCATAAGCACGTATGACTATTTACGGAATACATGCCTACATTATATTTATGAACTGGAGCTAGTGTCGTATCGCCCTAGGTTATAACTGTCTCATGATGAATATCATCCAACAAATTACCGATCCAATGCCTATGATTTTCCTACATATTGATCTTGCTAAGTTACTACTGCTGCTGTTACTATTGCACTTGCTACAAAACTACTGCTATCACTGTTACCATTACTGCTGCTGCTACTACTATCAAAACTATCATATTACTGTGCTACTCATCACTTTGCTGCAGATAATTAATCTCCAGGTGTGATTGAATTGACAACTCAGTTGCTAATAATCTCAAATATTCTTTGGCTCCCCTTGTGTCGAATCAATAAATTTGGGTTGAATACTCTACCCTCGAAAACTGTTGCGATCCCCTATACTTGTGGGTTATCACTCGTTACAAATTATCTTGCTATCAAACTACCTGTTATCGACTATTTCAGTGCTTGCAGAAAATACCTTGCTGAAAACCACTTGTCATTTCCTTCTACTCCTCGTTGGGTTCGACACTCTTACTTATCAAAAGGACTATGATTGACCCCCTATACTTGTGGGTCATCAAAACTCTTTTCTGGCACCGTTGCCGGGGAGTGAAGCGCTCTTGGTAAGTGGAAATTGGTAAGGAAAAATTATTACTATGTGCTGAAATTTATTGTCACTTGTTACTATGGAGAGCCATCCTTTGAGGGGCTTGATCGGGGTATCTTCACCTCGACTGGAAGCACAATTAGTTGCCCCTCAACCTACTACACCTACTGAAAATATTGGTTATGAAATTCCTTAGGGTATGATAGAACAACTGCTAGCTAATCCTTATGCAGGAGATGGAATTGAACATCCTGATATGCACTTGATATATATGGATGGAATTTGTGGATTATTTAAGCTTGCAGGTTTATCCGGAGATGAAGCTAACAAGAAGGTTTCCCTTTATCTTTGAAGGGAAAAGCATTGACATGGTATATGTTATGCGATGATATTATATCTTGGAACTGGAATCGATTGAAATTGGAATTTCACCAAAAAAATTATCCTATGCATCTAGTTCATCGTGATCGGAATTATATATATAATTTTTGGCCTCATGAAGGAGAAAGTATAGCTCTAGCTTGGGGGAGGCTTAAGTCAATGTTATATTCATGGCTCTATCATGATCTCTCTAGAGAAATTATTATTCAGAATTTTTATGCTCGACTTTCTCATGATGATCGATCCATGCTCGATACTTCTTGTACTGGTTCTTTTATGAAGAAGACTATTGAATTCAGGTGGGATCTTTTAGAAAGAATTAAACGCAACTCTGAAGATTGGGAACTCGACGAAGGTAAAGAGTCAGGTATTAAGCTTGAATTTGATTGTGCTAAACCCTTTATGAATACCAATGCTTTTCACAAGTTTAGCACTAAAAGTTAAAATCTTCATGTGGTATCTTTGTAGGAGAGTTGTTCTAACCAAAGACAACCTCGCACGGCGCAATTGGCCAGGGAGTAAGAAGTGTTGTTTTTGTACTCATGAAGAGACAATCAAACACCTCTTTTTCCAATGCAAGTTTGCACGTTCTATGTGGTCAATCATCCAAATAGCGTCAAATTTGTATCCGCCCACAAGTGTCACCAATATTTTTGGTCATTGGTTGGATGGTATTCCAAATAGATTCAAAACGCTAATACGGGTGGGAGCATACGCCTTACTATGGTCGCTTTGGCTATGTAGAAATGATTTGGCTTTCAATGATAAAAATGATTCTCCTTTGCAGGTTATTTTTCGTTGTACGCACTCGCTTCGTACGTGGTCTACGCTACAACGAGCGTAGTACCAACCACTGTTCAAGGTGGTGTGTACGCGGTTGGAGCAGGTGGCTACGGTGGTTTTTACCCAACATGGGTGACAGCATAATCTCCGGATCGGTCCACCATCCCTTGCGACATAGGCATAGTGTCGGTCTATAGGACTCTACTGTCGCCGATTTGTCCTTTTTTTTCCTTTCATTTTGTCAGATTTTACGTGTTTGGCTGTGTGCATCCCAGTCATGTAGAGGCCGGGTGTTACTCATAATGCTTTGTATCCTCTTGATGCTACATTTCGAGATAATAAAAGCGCCCTTTATCGAAAAATCACTAAATATGGACTTGACTCTGAGATAGTAGCCTCCTTTTGTGAATCATTTGCTACTCATGTTGATCTCCCTAAATAGAAGTGGTTTAAATATCATCCCCCTATTAAAGAAGAAATTAAAGAACCGGTCATAGTTAAATATGAAACTATTATTTACAATGTTGATCCAGTTGTGCCCACTGCTTATATTAAAAAACCACCTTTCCCTGTTAGGATAAAGGAACATGCTAAGGTTTCAACTGTGGTTTGCAAAAGCAATATTAAAGCAACTAGACCTGCTGAACAAATTAAATTAGAACCTAGTGTTGCTATGGTTAAAGATCTCCTGGTAGAAAATATTGATGGGCATGTTATTTACTTCTGTGATGAAGCTGCTAGAATTGCCAAACCCGATGAAAAAGATAAACATAGACCTGTTGTTGGCATGCCTGTTGTCTCAGTTAAAATAGGAGATCATTGTTATCATGGTTTATTTGACTTAGGTGCTAGCGTGAGTGCTATTCCTTTTACCTTATACCAAGAAATTATGAATGACATAGAACCTGCTGAAATAGAAGACATACATGTTACTATTAAACTTGCTAATAGAGACACCATCTCACCACTTGGGATTGTTAGAGATGTTGAAGTCTTGTGTGGGAAAATAAAATACCCTACTGATTTTCTAGTTCTTGGTTCCCCACAAGAAGATTTTTGTCCCATTATCTTTGGTAGACCTTTCTTGAACACCGTGACTGCTAAAATAGACTGTGAAAAACAAACTGTCGGTGTTAGCTTTGGTAATGAGTCTCATGAGTTTAATTTCTCCAAGTTTAGTAGACAACCTCATAAGAAAGAATTACCTAGTAAGGATGAAATAATTGGTCTTGCTTCTATTGTTGTGCCTCCTACTGATCCACTAGAACAATATTTGCTAGACCATGAAAATGATATGCATGAAAGAAATGAAATAGATAAAATTTTCTTTGAACAACGACCCCTACTCAAACACAATTTGCCTATTGAAACTCTAGGAGGTCCTCCTCCACCTAAAGGTAATCCTGTGTTTGAATTAAAACAGTTGCCCGACACTTTGAAATATGCTTATCTTGATGAGAAAAATATATATCCTGTTATTATTAGTGCTAACCTTTCAGAACATGAAGAAGAAAGATTATTGAAAATTGTGAAGAAGCACCATGCTGCCATTGGATATACTCTTGATGATCTTAAGGGCATTAGTCCTACTCTCTGTCAGCACAAGATTAATATGGAACCTAATGCTAAACCCGTTGTTGATCATCAACGACGTTTGAATCCTAAGATGAAAGAAGTGGTAAGAACTGAAATACTAAAACTTCTGGAAGCAGGTATAATCTATCCCATAGCTGATAGTAATGGGTAAGTCCCGTTCATTGTGTCCCTAAGAAGGGAGGTATTACTATTGTTCCTAATGATAAAAATGAAATTATTCCACAAAGAATTGTTACTCGCTATAGAATGGTAATTGATTTTAGAAAATTAAATAAAGCAACTAGAAAAGATCATTATCCTTTGCCTTTTATTGATCAAATGTTGGAAAGATTATCTAAGCACACACACTTTTGCTTTCTTGATGGATATTTTGGTTTCTCTCAAATACCTGTTTCACAACCTGATCAAGAGAAAACCACCTTTACTTGCCCTTTTGGAACTTATGCTTATAGACGTATGCCTTTTGGTTTATGCAATGCACCTGCTACCTTTCAAAGATGTATGATTGCTATATTCTCTGTTTTTTGTGAAAAGATTGTTGAGGTTTTCATGGATGATTTTTCTGGTTATGGAACTTCTTTTGATGATTGCTTGAGCAACCTTGATCGAGTTTTGTAGAGATGTGAGCAAACTAATCTTGTCTTGAATTGGGAGAAGTGCCACTTTATGGGTAATGAAGGTATTGTCTTGGGGCATAAAGTTTTTGAACGAGGTATTGAGGTGGATAAAGCTAAAGTTGATGCAATTGAGAAAATGCCATGTCCAAAAGATATTAAAGGTATTCGTAGTTTCCTAGGTCATGCTAGTTTCTATAGGAGATTTATTAAAGACTTCTCTAAAATTTCTAGGCCTCTTACAAATCTTTTACAAAAGGATGTTCCATTGTTTTTTATGATGACTGTGTAGAAGCCTTTTAAACACTTAAGAAAGCCTTAACTTCTGCACCTATTGTTCAACCACTTGATTGGAACTTGCCTTTTGAAATAATGTGTGATGCTAGTGATTATGCTATTGGTGTTGTTCTAGGACAATGAGTTGATAAGACATTGAATGTTATTCATTATGCTAGCAAAACTCTAGACAGTGCCCAAAGAAATTATGCTACTACTAAAAAAGAATTTTTAGCAGTTGTGTTTGCTTGTGACAAATTCAGATCTTATATTGTTGATTCCAAAGTAATTGTTCACACTGATCATGCTGCTATTAAATATCTTATGGAAAAGAAAGATGCTAAACCTAGAATCATTAGGTGGGTTCTTTTGCTACAAGAATTTGATTTACATATTACTGATAGAAAAGGAGCTGAGAACCTCGTAGCTGATAACTTGTCTAGGTAAGAGATATTCTTGATGACCCACTACCTATTGATGATAGCTTTCCTGATGAACAACTAGCTACAATAAATGTTTCTCATAATACTCCTTGGTATGCTGACTATGCTAATTATATTGTTGCTAAATATATACCACCTAGTTTCACATACCAACAAAAGGAAAAATTCTTCTATGATTTAAGACATTACTTTTGGGATGACCCACATCTTTATAAAGGAGTAGATGGTATTATTAGATGTTGTGTACCTGAGCATGAACAGGAACAAATCCTACGGAAATGTCACTCTGAAGCTTACGGAGGTCATCATGCAGGAGATAGAACTACTCACAAGGTATTGCAATCTGGTGTTTATTGGCCTACTCTCTTCAAGGATGCCCATAAATTTGTTTTATCTTGTGATGAATGTCAACGAATTGGTAATATCGGTAAGTGTCAAGAAATGCCTATGAATTATTCACTTGTTGTTGAACCATTTGATGTTTGGGGTTTTGATTATATGGGACCTTTTCCTTCCTCTAATGGGTATACACATATTTTGGTTGTTGTTGATTATGTTACTAAGTGGGTCGAAGCTATTCCAACTAGTATTGCTGATCATAACAGTTCCATTAAAATGCTTAAAGAAGTCATTTTCCCAAGGTTTGGAGTCCCTAGATATTTAATGACTGATGGTGGTTCACACTTTATTCATGGTGCTTTCCGTAAAATGCTTGCTAAATATGATGTTAACTATAGAATTGCATCACCCTATCATCCTCAATCTAGTGGTCAAGTTGAACTTAGCAATAGAGAAATAAAATTAATATTACAAAAAACTATTAATAGGTCCCGAAAGAATTCGTCTAAGAAATTGGATGATGCACTTTGGGCCTACAGAACAGCATATAAAAATCCTATGGGTATGTCTCCCTATAAAATGGTTTATGGAAAAGCTTGTCATTTACCTCTTGAGTTAGAACATAAAGCATATTGGGCAATTAAAGAACTCAACTATGATTTCACACTTGCCGGTGAAAAGAGGTTATTTGATATTAGCTCACTAGATGAATGGAGAACTCAAGCTTATGAAAATGCCAAATTATTTTAAAGAAAAAGTTAAAAGATGGCATGACAAAAGAATCCAAAAGCGGGAATTCAAAGTCGGAGAATATGTTCTTTTGTACAACTCTCGTTTTAGTTTCTTTGCAGGAAAACTTCTCTCTAAATGGGAAGGACCATATATTATCGAGGAAGTTTATTGCTCTATAGCTATCAAGATTAATAATGCCGAAGGTACTAACCCGAAGGTGGTCAATGGGCAAAGAATTAAACATTATATCTCAGGTACGCCTATTAATGTTGAAAGCAATATTATTCAAACCATGACGCCGGAGGAACACATAAAAGAAACCTTTCGGAACAGTCCAGATTCCTAAAAAAGAGGAGGTACGTGATACGGTAAGTAAAAGGACTCCAAAAAATCCGCAAAAATATTTTTTGTCAGTTTAGGAATAATACAAAAAATAGGAAAATAAGAAACAACTAGGAAGGCAACCGAGGAGGGCACAAGACACCAGGGCGCGCCTGGCTTGCCTGGCGTGCCCGGGTGGGTTGTGCTCACCTCGGGAACCTTCCCGACTCCGTTTTCCTCTCGTTTGCTTGTTTCCCAAGATAAAAAATCTTTATATACCCCCCCGCCCCCGAACACATTGACCACCGTATCACGGACAAATCTTCTGTTCTTCTTTCGTGCTGTTTTTCTGGTAGATCTAAAAATATGTCATCTCAAGATTCAGAGGAAGAGTGCCCTGTTTCTTACCAGACTCTGGAACCAAATATCTTCAAGGATGCTTTTCCCTATGTGTGGTTCACAGATGAGGAGGATGAAGCCGAACCTTTCCCTCCTCGTTTCCTGCAGGAATGCAAGGAAGCGTTATGCAAGAAGATATTAAAGCTCGAGCTGGAGAATGAGGATCTGAGGGAAAACAACTTTAGCCTTCGATGCAAGCTGGACAAACTTACTACCTCATCACCACCACCATCATCATCTTCCCCACCAAAGGAGACTTGAGTTCATGGTATGGGCACTCACCTTGGCTTGTGCCAAGCTTGGGGGAGGTGCCCCGGTATCGTATCACAACCACTACCTTTGCCTTTATCTATTTTAGTTTGATCTTTAATTATCCTATGATTTAGTTGAATAAAAGTTTAGTTCGATCCTTTCTTTTTGAGTGCTTGCTTAGTGATCCATCTATCTATGTAATCGTTTGCGATATATATAATAAAGAGTAGTTTGAGTTTTGTTTCTTTACTCTTATGTTCCAATAAAAAGAAAGGAAAATAAATGAAAAAGATCATATGCTAATCTTATGGTAAGTAATGACATCACATAAGGAAAAGTATAAGTGGTAAAATTTATTGGAGATTGACAAACATAGCATTGGTCAATGATGCGATTCATGAAAGAATTAATAAGGGAAGAGAAGATTCACATGCAAATACACTATCTTGGACATCTTTTATGATTGTGAGCCCCCATTAAATATTATATGTCAAAATTGTTGACGATGGACAAGGAAGACAACGTAATGATTTATGTTTGTTCATATTCACATAGAAGTTATATTGTCATAGATCCTTCAACATGTGTTGCTTGCTCAATATCTCTCCTAGCCAAAAACTCCGCACTAAGTAGACATACTACTTATGCATCCAAAAACCCCTAAACCCAAAATCTTATTTTGAGAGTCCACCATACCTACCTATGGATTGAGTAATATCCTTCAAGTAAGTTGTCATCGGTACAATATGGCAATAAAAATTGCTTCTAAATGTGTTGGATCATTTAGTGTAAGAGAAAATTGAGCAATGTACGAACTTGTGATGGCAAAATAATAAAAGCGATAGACTACATAATAAAGGTTGCTATCATAAGGGGCAATGCAACGTGACGTTCTTTTGCATTAAGGGATTTGGCATACAAACAAAAAGCGCATGGCAACCTCTGCTTCGCTCTACGAAGGGCCTATCTTTTACTCTTATGCATTTACCTTTATGCAAGAGTCAAAGTATTCTTCCCTATTCCTTTTATTTTTCACTTTTTGCAAGCATCATGTGGTGAGGAAAGATCTAGGCACATATATCCAGTTGGATATGAGTGAGGATGAGTTATTATTGTTGACATCACCCCTGAGGTGAATACGTTGGGAGGCGAAACTATAAGCCCCTATCTTTCTATGTGTCTGGTTGAAACTTTTTGTTCATGGGTATGCTGTGAGTGTTAGCAATCATAGAAGGTTAAATGATGGTTGAGTATGTGGACTTGCCTAAAGGCTCCGACATGTGACCCTTCTGAAAATATGATGAATTGTAGTTGCAAAGTTGACTGAGAACATAGTTTGTTGGTTTTCAATAAGGTTTATGCTTTATACTTCAATGTTCTGATGAATTGCTACTTGTTCATGAGAAGTTATATGATAAAATTTATGTGATAAAGTTTTATGTTAAAGTTCTTTGATGTTGTAATAATAAGCATGATGCTTCTATGTCTGTATTTTGTTTTTATTGACACCTCTCTCTCTCTAAGCATGCGGGCATGTTTTTCGATTTCGGTTTTTCGCTTGAGGACAAGCGAGGTATAAGCTTGGGGGAGTTGATACGTCCATTTTGCATCATGTTTTCCTACTATTATTTATAATGTTTTCATGCATAATAATGCTTTATGGAGTAATTCTAATGGCTTTTCTCTCATAATTTGCAAGGTTTACACAAAGAGGGAGAATGCCGGTAGCTGGAATTCTGGACCTGAAAAAGCTACGTCAGAGTTGCCTATTCTGCACATCTTCAAATGAGCTGAAAATTTACGGAGAATTATTTTGGAATATATAAAAAATACTGGAGCAAATAACTACCGGAAGGGGCCACCTGGTGAGCACAAGACACCAGGGCGCGCTAGGCCCCCCAGGCGCGCCCTGGTGGGTTGTGCTCAGCCCAGCCCACCTTCGGTGCCCATCTTCTGGTATATAGGTCATTTTGAGCTAGAAAAAATTAGGAGGGGACTTTCGGGACGAATCGCTGCCGTCTCAAGGCGAAACTTGGGCAGGAGCACTTTTGCCCTCCGGCGGAGCGATTCCGCCGGGGGGAACTTCCCTCCCGGAGGGGGAAATCATCACCATCGTCATCACCAACAACCCTCTCATCTTTGGGAGGGCAATCTCCATCAACATCTTCAACAACACCATCTCCTCCCAAACCCTACTTCATCTCTTGTGTTCAATCTTTGTACCGGAACCTCAGATTGGTACCTATGGGTGACTAGTAGTGTTGATTACATCTTGTAGTTGATTACTATATGGTTTATTTGGTGGAAGATTATATGTTCAGATCCATTATGCTATTTAATACCCCTCTGATCTTGAGCATGATTATCATTTGTGAGTAGTTACTTTTGTTCTTGAGGTCACGAGAGAAGTCATGTGAACTTGATATGTGTTCGATATTTTGATGATATGTATGTTGTGATTCCCTTAGTGGTGTCATGTGAACGTCGACTACATGGCACTTCACCATATTTGGGACAAAGGGAATGCATTGTGGAGTAGTTATTAGATGATGGGTTGCTAGAGTGACAGAAGCTTAAACCCTAGTTTATGCGCTACTTCGTAAGGGACCAATTTGGATCCAAAAGTTTGATGCTATGGTTAGATTTTATCTTAATACTTTTCTCATAGTTGCGGATACTTGCGAGGGGGTTAATCATAAGTAGGAGGTTTGTTCAAGTAAGAACAACACCTAAGCACTGGTCCACCCACATATCAAATTATCAAAGTAGCGAACACGAATCAAACCAACATGATGAAAGTGACATGGTGAAATTCCCGTGCACCCTCAAGAATGCTTTGCTTATCATAAGAGACCGTTTTGGCCTGTCCTTTGCCACAAAAGGATTGGGCTACCTTGCTGCACTTTATTTACCGTTACCGTTACTTGCTCGTTACAAATTATCTTGCTATCAAACTACCTGTTACCGACTATTTCAGTGCTTGCAAAAAATACCTTGCTGAAAACCACTTGTCATTTCCTTCTGCTCCTCATTGGGTTCTACACTCTTACTTATCAAAAGGACTATGATTGACCCCCTATACGTGTGGGTCATCACTGCCCACAACTCCTTTGTGTTCTACTCGTGCATATCATCTACGCATAGACCCGGCTCATGATGCCACTGTTGGGGAACGTTGCCTGGAAAACAAAAAAATTCTACGCACATGCAAGATCTATCCATGGAGATGCATAGCTACAAGAGGGCGAGAGCATCTTCATACCCTTGAAGATCGCTAAGCGGAAGTGTTTATCAACATGGTTGATGTAGTCGTACACCTTCATGATCTGTCCCGATCAAGTACCGAACGTACGGCACCTCTGCGTTCAGCACACGTTCAGCTCGATGACGTCCTCGCCTTCTCGATCCAGCAAGAGAGGCGAAGTAGTAGATGAGTTCCGGCAGCACGACGGTGTGGTGACGATGGTGGTGAAGAATAATCTCTGCAGGGCTTCACCAAGCACAACGGAAACTATGACGGAGGATAAACTAGAGGGGGCGGGGTTGCCGACACACGGCTTGGTGAATCTTGATGTGTCTTGGGTGCTAGCCCTGCCCCTCTATTTATATGTTGAGCCCTGGGGTCGTTTCTTGGAGAAAGAGCCTCCTCAAAGTCGGTTTAGCCCGCAAGGCAAGAGTCCTTCTCGAACTCCAGGACCAGACGCCAGGGTCCTTGGCGTTTTGCCCCAGACTCCAGGGTCCCTGGCGTCTGGCCCCCTGGCCTCCGCAAAATTCATTTTGCACCTTCCTAAAACCTCGTGGGCTTTACCCCTTGGCCCAAATAAAGTGTTCTCGTACCCGAACACTTCGGGAAACATCTGAAACCCCTTCCGGAGAGCAAACACTATTATCCCATATATCAGTCTTTACCTCCGGACTATTCCAGAGCTCCTCGTCATGTTCGTGATCTCATTCAGGACTCCGAACAACATTCGGTCACCAACATACATAACTCATATAATATTATATCGTCAACGAACGTTAAGCGTGCAGACCCTACGGGTTCGAGAATGATGTAGACATGACCGAGACGCTTCTCCGGTCAATAACCAATAGCGGGACCTGGATGCCCATATTGGTTCCTACATATTCTACGAAGATCTTTATCGGTCGAACCTTTATGACAACATACGTAGTTGTAACATCCCCAGCATCACACTACAGTGATTACCCTCTGATAATGCCTAGTCACCATGATTAACAGTGCTTGATCATCATTCGGATCATAGCTCATTTCAAATTCCAATTCAAATTACAATTCAAACTTAAAGTGAAAATAAAAGTTGCTCAAATACAGGAACTAAAATGTTCATAATGTTGCAAATATTCCCAAAGCAATTATAAAAATAAGATCAACATTAATTGGATTATTCAAATGACTCTATCATCATGAAACAGTACCAAAGCAGCAATGATTAAATCCATTTCATTTAATCCAAAATTCAAATCAAATCATTTTGGCTTCAAACCATTTTCTGGCAGTGGTTAATATTACACTATAATTATTGAGCTAAGTCACATATTTTACAAAACTCAAATGGTGGCTAAACGATTTGCAAAACAGAAACAAAATTAGAAAAACAGAAAAGATAAAGAAAGAAAAAGAAAGAAAGGCCGAGCTACTGGGCCTAAGTCAGACAACCAGCCCAGCCCACCGTGGTCGTCGACCTCCGCCGGGCGCTGTCGCGCGCGCACACCGACACGGCGGCACCCGCCTCGCTGTCGCCCATCCGACGGCTTCCCGGCGCTGATAAGACCACCCCGACGCCCTAGGGTTCGTCCTCTCCCTCTCCTCCTCACCACTCTCCCCTCTCGCGCCAGATCCGCCGCGCCCCACACGCCCAAAGCTGCCGTCGCCGCCGTTTACCTCCGTCTCGGCCAACATCGTTCCCAAGCCGCGCTGCCTCGTCCACGCGCTTCGCCGTGCTCAACTCCGTCGCCTACGCCGAGCCATCCGAGCCCGGGGGTCCTGTAGCAAGCTGATCGAGCCATCCCCGTCCTCTCGATCTCCGGCGGGCTCCTTCGACGCCGGCCTCCTCTGCAGCTACAAAACCACACACGGGCCTTTCTTGCGCCGCGTGGTGAGCCTCCGCCTCCTTCCCTTTTCTTCCGTCGCCGTTGCGCCGCCTAGCTAGTCGCCTCGCCACCGAGCTCCGGCCGCCGCCCGTCGCCGGCATAGAGCTCTTTTCCGTACACCCCTGCTCGAGCTGATGCTACTGCCCGACTTGGCGTGTTCTGCTCGTTCGATTGGACACCACGCGTGCCATCCCGCTACCAGAGTAGGCCGCCGCGCGAACGCGCCCGAGCTCCTGTCAAGCTCGCAGTCGCCGCGCCCCTGCCTGTGCTCCCACGCGCCTTCGGCTGCGCCCGACCGCGCCCTCGTGCGAGAGCCTGCCCGCGCATCCCCGCGCCCGCCCGTGGCCTGGCCGTGCGCCCGCGGCCGCCCGCACTCGTCGCCGGCCTCTGTCTACTGCTGCCCCGCACGCATGCTCGTTAGGTGCTGCTGTGGTGCCGCTGCGCTGCTTACTCTGCTGCTTGCCGTGCTGCTGCTGCTACAGTAACTGAATGTTATTGTAGCGCTAGCTAGCTCTACGGCTATTACACTGAGAAGCCCTATAAACAGCCTCAAAATAGCAAATAAACAAAGCTTAACATAGCTAAAATAAATATGTGCGGGTAGTACACTTGACAGGGTTCAATTCTTTCCATTGGACCAAATCCAAAAGTTGGCTGGATTAATTCCTATGAAAATGACAAAAGTCTATGTTCTGTTAACTGGAAGAACTAAAAACAGATATACTGCCATCGCAACTTTGGAGCAGAAAATAAACAACTTACAGGGATCTAACAGAGATGCAATTGATACCATCTTGTAGACCACCGGGAAGTGATCAATATTGGTATAAGGCACCAATTCAAAGGATGAATAGAACACTAGTTATAGCCTCTGGAAAACAGCTAAATGATGTTTAAAACTGAGGACTTAGCAGAATTTCAGTAATTCCAGAAAATGCTTTGAACTTCGAAAAATCGTAGAAAATTAACCGTAGCTCAGATCAGAAAACTTTCTACATGAAAGTTGCTCAGAACGACGAGACGATTCCGAATATGCCCTCCTTATACCTGTCACATGCCTCTAGCATGATGAACATGGAACTTTCCCCTCCAGTTCATCTGTCTGACAGACGTCCGGAACCGGGAAAACTTTCCCGGTAAATCCCCGCTCCGTCTGCAGCACTTAACTTTGCGATAGATCACTCCGGCTTAGCTTGTAGTCATGTCTTGTTTTGCGATTGCTTTTGTCGCCGTGTATTTATTTGTTTCTTCTCCCCCTATCTTCCCGGTAGACCCCCGAGACCGCTGACGATGCCCTGGGGATCGACTTCACAGCTGACGACCCTGCCTTTGCTGCCAAGCAACCAGGCAAGCACCCCCCCTTGAGCATGCCTATATCGCCTATTCTTTCTCTCTTATGCTTGCATTAGAAATTGCTGCTGCTACTGTTTATCCTATTATGATGCATAGCCTGTTTTTGTAACTGCTGTTGATACCTACCTGATTATCCCAAACTGCTTAGTATAGGCTGGGTAGAGACCCACCAGAGACCCCACTTTGTCCCCAGTTGCCCCTGCTGGATTATCAGATGACTCGATCAGCATGATCGACAACCAGGCCCCGGCACCGCACATCACCCCCTTAGTTGTACGGCACTGCAGCGTTACTATCGAGTGCCGAGGGTGAAACCTCGTTTAGCACTTCTGATGTTAACTCTATAGAGTAGCTATTCGGTCGTGGTCCTCGAGGGTGATTCCTCCTTCACCACTCCCGATAACGACGCCGTCGTGCAACACCTCCAGTGTGAACCTCGAGGGTGATTCCTCCTAAGTTCACCTTGACGACTGCATCAGGTGGAATCCATCGAGGGTGATTCCTCAGGTTTCCCCTGGTGTTTGGACACATGGTTACTTTGACTTAACACAAAACCATGATGACATCGGGTCGGCCCTGAGGGGTACCCGCGAGTGATGTGGAGTCGGGTTGACCTGGACGGTACCCGAGAGATAATTACGAGGCGTGGCCGGGCATTCTTAGCCCTTGCCGCAAGTCCTCGAGACGGGGCGACGGGGCAACATCGATCGCGAGTCTCTGCTTGTTACTGCACTACCAAAACACTAACGATTTGGATATTTGATCCGAGTGGGCCTCTGGCCCGATAGCACTAACCATCACGCGGGAAAGTTATGGGCACTCTGCATCGTATGCATCAGCCGAAAGCTCTGTCAGATGTCCAGTTCAGCATGGCGGCCGGGTCGGATCGTGCCGATGGCGCTGGTATCCACCCTGCACGCAATGACCTGGAGTGCACAGGGCGATGGCCCAAGACCCCTGAGCGCTTAGGATGTAGACCGGCGGGGACCTCTCTGCTGAGCTCTAGGTAGGGCTACGGTATGTCATTTGGCCGAGGCCGGGCATGACCCGGAAAAGTGTGTCCGGCCGGAGTTAAGCGAGCGTGGTGGGTAAGTTGGTGCACCCCTGCAGGGAAGAAACCATCTATTCGAATAGCCGGATCCTCGGTAATGGACGCTTGGAGTTGTATCCCGATCGATACAACTAGAACTGGATACTTGTGATGAGAAATGGATAGTATGGCCTGGGATTGCTTTCTCGCAGGGAGTCGAGGAAGGATCTCTGGGCGAGGTTGATAACGGATAGCATGGCTCTGGGATTGCTTTCTCGCAGGGAGTCGAGGAAGGATCTCTGGGTGAGGTTGATAACACTACTATTACTTTATATTATGTTTTTCTGTACTCTTCTAAATGCTGCAAGATGCTCGAAGATGCTTGAAGATGCTGAAGATGCTAGTCTTCGATAGGACTAGGCCTTCTCTCTATTCTGGCATTTCTGCAGCCCAGTCCACATATACAGCCTTCCTTTGATAATGTTGCATATGTAGTGTAGATCCTTGCTTGCTGAGTACTTCGGATGAGTACTCACGGTTGCTTTGCTTCCTCTTTTTCCCTATATCCGTTTGATGCAACCAGATGACGTAGCCCCTGAGACAGCTGCCCCCACCGACGACTACTACTACTACTACTACACCGAGGATGGATACTACTACGAGCTGACAAGACGACTAGGAGTAGGTTCGGAGGGTCCCAGGCAGGAGGCCTGCGCCTTTTCAATCGTAGTGTTTTCTTTTGCCCCGCCTTTTAAAGGTTTATCCGTCTTTCTTTTATATCTATACTCAGATATCTGATGCTTCCGCTGACGCTTGTAAGCGAGCTTATGTATTCGAGCCCTCGAGGCCCCTGGCTTGTAACATAAAGCTTGTATTATTTTAATTTGTGTCTAGAGTTTGTGTTGTGATATCTTCAAGTGAGTCCTTAGGCTTGATCGTGTGCATTTGCGTGTATGATTAGTGCATGATTGAGCTGGGGGCATCACACCTTTGTCCGTCGGTATGTTACTTGCTCGAGATTCGATCGTCGGTATCTCCATACCTAGTTCAATCTCGTTACGGCAAGTCTCTTTACTCGTTCCATAATACATCATCTCATAACTAACTCCTTAGTCACTTTGCTTGCAAACTTCTTGTGATGTTATATCACCGAGAGGTCCCAGAGATACCTCTCCGTCATACGGAATGAAAAATCCCAATCTCGATTCACGCCAACTCAACAGACACCTTCGGAGATACCTGTAGAGCATCTTTATGATCACCCAATTACGTTGTGATGTTTGATAGCACACAAGGTATTCCTCCGGTATCTGGGAGTTGCATGATCTCATGGTCGAAGGAATATGTATTTGACATTAAGAAAGCAGTAGCAATAAACTGAACGACCATATGCTAAGCTAACGGATGGGTCTTGTCCATCACATCATTCTCCTAATGATGTGATCCCGTTATCAAGTGACAACTCATATCCATGGTTAGGAACCTTAACCATCTTTGATCAACGAGCTAGTCTAGTAGAGGCTCACTAGTGACACGGTATTTTTTTTATGTATCCACACATGTATTTAAGTTTCCGGTCAATACAATTCTAGCATGAATAATAAACCTTTATCATGAATAAGGAAATATAATAATAACAACTTTATTATTGCCTTTAGGGCATATTCCCATCATTTTGTTCTAGTATCGAGTTATAATTCTTGAGTTGTAAGTAAATAAAAGTGTGATGATCATTATTAGAGCATTGTCCCATGTGAGGGAAGGATGATGGAAGCTATGATTCCCTCACAAGTTGGGACGAGACTCCGGACTTAAAAATAAAAGAGGCAAAAGAGCCCAAAATAAAAAAAGAGGCCAAAGAGCCCAAACAAAAAAATGAGAGAAAAGAGAGAAGGGACAATGTTACTATCCTTTTTCCACACTTGTGCTTCAAAGTAGCACCATGTTCTTCATGATAGAGAATCTCCTATTTTGTCACTTTGATATACTAGTGGGAATTTTTCATTATAGAACTTGGCTTGTATATTCCAATTATGGGCTTCCTAAAATTTCCCTAGGTCTTCATGAGCAAGCAAGTTGGATGCACACACACACACTTAGTTTTTTTTAGCTTTCATACACTTATAGCTCTAGTGCATCCGTTGCATGGCAATGCCTACTCACTTGCATCAATATCAATTGATGGGCATCTCCATAGCCCATTAATTTGCCTAGTTGATGTGAGACTTTCTCCTTTTTGTCTTCTCACAACCTCCACCATATTCTATTCCACCTATAGTGCTATATCCATGGCTCACGCTCATGTATTGCGTGAAAGTTGAAAAAGCTTGAGAACATTAAAAGTATGAAACAATTGCTTGGCTTGTCATCGGGGTTGTGCATGATGAAATATTTTGTGTGAATAAGATAGAGCATAGCCAGACTATATGATTTTGTAGGGATAACTTTCTTTGGCCATGTTATTTTGAGAAGACATGATTGCTTTATTAGTATGCTCGAAGTATTATTGTTTTTATGTCAATATTGAACTTTTGTTTTGAATCTTATGGATCTGGATATTCATGCCACAATAAAGAAAATTGCATTGATAAATATGTTAGGTAGCATTTCACATCAAAAATTCTGTTTTTATCATTTACCTACTCGAGGACGAGAAGGAATTAAGCTTGGGGATGCTTGATACGTCTCCAACGTATCTATAATTTTTATTGTTCCATGCTATTATATTATCTGTTTTGGATGTTTTATATGCATTAATATGCTAGTTTATATTATTTTTGGGACTAACTTATTAACCTAGAGCCGAGTGCCAGTTTCTGTTTTTTCCTTGTTTTTGACTTTTACAAAAAAGGAATATCAAACGGAGTCCAAACGGAATAAAACTTTACGGTGATTTTTCATGGACCATAAGAAACCCACGATACTTGGAGAGGAGGCCAGAAGATCCACGAGGAGGCCACAAGCCGTAGGGGCGAACCCCAAGGGGGCACGCCCCCAAGGCTTGTGGGCCCCTCGGGGACCTCCTAACCCTAATCTTCGCACTATAAATCCTCAAATATTCCCCCTATGCCAGAGGGCACACCAAACATACTTTTCTGCCGCCGCAAGCCTCTGTTCCCACGAGATCCCATCTTGGGGCCTTTTCCGGCACTCCGCCGGAGGGGGATTCGATCATGGAGGACCTCTACACCAACCTTGCTGCCCTTCCGATGATGTGCAAGTAGTTTACCACAGACCTACGGGTCCATAGCTAGTAGCTAGATGGCTTCTTCTCTCTCTTTGATCTTCAATACAATGATCTCCTTGATGTTCTTGGAGATCTATTCGATGTAATCTTCTTTTGCGGTGCGTTTTTTGAGATCCGATGAATTGTGGATTTATGATCAGATTATCTATGAATATTATTTGAGTCTTCTCTGAACTCTTTTATGCATGATTAAGATATCTTTGTATTTCTCTTCGAACTATCGGTTTGGTTTGGCCAACTAGATTGGTTTTTCTTGCAATGGGAGAGGTGCTTAGTTTTGGGTTCAATCTTGCGGTGTCCTCACCTAGTGACAGAAGAGGTAGCGAGGCACATATTGTATTGTTGCCATCGAGGATAAAAAGATGGTGTTTATATCATATTGCTTGAGTTTATCCCTCTACATCATGTCATCTTACCTAAAGCGTTACTCCATTCTTGTTAACTTAATTCACTAGATGCATGCTGGATAGCGGTCGATGTGTGGAGTAATAGTAGTAGATGCAGGCAGGAGTCGGTCTACATGTCACGGACGTGATGCCTATATTCATGATCATTGCCTTAGATGTCTTCATAATTATGTGCTTTTCTATCAATTGCTCAATAGTAATTTGTTTAGCCACCGTATGTTTTCTTCAAGAGAGAAGCCTCTAGTGAAACCTATCGCCCCGGGTCTATTTTCCATCATATATTTTCAGATCTATAAACCAAAAAAAAACCCAAATACCTTGCTGCAATTTATTTATATTTACTTTAGTTTGCCTTTTTATTTATCTTTTATACCTATCTCTATTAGATCTCACTCTTGTTCATGACCGTGAAGGGATTGACAACCCCTTTTTCGCGTTGTGCGCAAGTGTTTGTTAGTTTGTGCAGGTGCATATATTGGGGACTTGCTTGTGCCTCCTACTGGATTGATACCTTGGTTCTTAACTGAGGGAAATACTTATCTCTACTTTGCTGCATCACCCTTTCCTCTTCAAGGGAAAAATCAACGCAAGCTCAAGAAGTAGCACTACTTTGAAGCACAAGTGTGGAAAAGGATAGTAACATTGTCCCTTCTCTTTTTTTATTTTGGGCTCTTTGGCCTCTTTTTTTCATATTTTGGGCTCTTTGGCCTCTTTTTATTTTAAGTCCGGAGTCTCATCCCAACTTGTGGGGGAATCATAGTCTCCATCATCCTTTCCTCACATGGGACAATGCTCTAATAATGATGATCATCACACTTATATTTACTTACAACTCAAGAATTACAACTCGATACTAGAACAAAAATATGACTCTATATGAATGCCTCCGGCGGTGTACCGGGATGTGTTATGATCTAGAGTGACATGTATAAAAAATATGAATGGTGGCCAAGACACAAATACTATTTGATGTCTACTACGCAACCTTCTTCTTGTAGACTCGTGTTGGGCCTCCAAGCGCAGAGTTTTGTAGGACAGTAGCAAATTTCCCTCAAGTGGATGACCTAAGGTTTATCAATCCGTGGGAGGCGTAGGATGAAGATGGTCTCTCTCAAACAACCCTGCAACCAAATAACAAAGAGTCTCTTGTTTCCCCAACACACCCAATAC
The DNA here is from genome assembly GCA_011799875.1 of Thinopyrum elongatum. Lineage (NCBI taxonomy): Eukaryota > Viridiplantae > Streptophyta > Magnoliopsida > Poales > Poaceae > Thinopyrum > Thinopyrum elongatum. Next base: position 388,818,814 of record CM022298.1, read on the forward strand.
AATGATAAATTGTATAGGTGCACTAGTTCGGCGAAGAGATGGTGATACAAGTGCAATATGGATAGTAGATATAGGTTTTTGTAATCTGAAAATATAAAAACAGCAAGGTAACAAATAGTAAAAGTGAGCGAAAACGGTATTGCAATGCTTGGAAACAAGGCCTAGGGTTCATACTTTCACTAGTGCAAGTTCTCTCAACAATGATAACATAATTAGATCATATAACAATCCCTCAACATGCAACAAAGAGTCACTCCAATGTCACTAATAGCGGAGAACAAAGGAAGAGATTATTGTAGGGTACGAAACCACCTCAAAGTTATTCTTTCTGATCGATCTATTGGGATATTCCTATAAGTGTCACAAACAGCCCTAGAGTTCGTACTAAAATAACACCTTAAGACACACATCAACCAAAACCCTAATGTCACCTAGATACTCCAATGTCATCACAAGTATCCGCGGGTTTGATTATACGATATGCATCACACAATCTCAGATTCATCTATTCAAACCAACACAAAGAACTTCAAAGAGTGCCCCAAAGTTTCTACCTAAGAATCAAGACGAAAACGTGTGCCAACCCCTATGCATAAGTTCACAAGGTCACAGAACCCGCAAGTTGATCACCAAAACATACAACAAGTGGACCACGTGAATATCTCATTGTCACCACAGATAAGCACATGCAAGACATACATTGTAACACCCCTGTGTAATATCACTGTGACACTCTGCTAATATTGCCAAGTCATTTTCATTTGCAGAGCTTGATCATATTGGTTAAACAAATCAATTCAAATTTCTCTCTGAAAATCAATTCAAATTCAAGTGCAAAATAAAGTGGATCGAAAATTGCTGGAAAAATGTTCATATTCTAGCAAATATTCCAAAACAAATGTTGTTAAGGAACACAACATCTCCATCAACTTGAAATGAGCCAGAGCATTTAAAATAGTGCCAGATCAGCACTAAAATTGCCATTTCCATTTTTTGGAAAATCCAAATGAATTCCAAAATTGCTCAAACTTTTTGTGGCAATGCAGAATATCCCAATGTACTTGTGTGACCAAGTTTCACATTTGAACAAACTAATTTGGAAGCCCTTTTAATTCAAAAACCATCTCTGGAAAAAGAAAAATGCAGAAACAGAAAAGGAAAAAGGTACTGTGCATTGGGCCTAAGTGCACAGTGCCCCAAACCAGCCCACCAGGCCCATCTCCCTCTCCCTCTCACCTGCGTGTCACCGCGCGCTTGGCCGCGCCGGTGAGCAGCCGACAGCGCAACATCCACCGACGCCCGCGGCTCGACGAGGAGATAAGGCCGAAGCCCGTGCAGCCCCCCTGGCCTCCTCATCCACTCCTCCTCTCTCCCCATGCTCTGTCCCCCTCATTTCCATCGGCGCCCAAGCACGGTCGCCGCCGTTCACCGTCATCATCGCGGCCACAACCACCGCCTTGCTTCGCCGACCTGTCCGTCGCCTCCGCCGTCCCCAACTACCCCGTCCTCGACCACGAGCGCGAGCAGGAGGGCTCTACATCACCGGGATCGAGCCGCCCCCTTAGCTTCGATCGCCGGTGCTTTTCCGACGAACCCCGCCGTTCTGCAGCTACTAAACCACCACGGGCCTCCGTGTGAGCCGCGCGGTGAGCTCCTCCGCCTCCTGCTCCCCTTCACGCGCAGTAGCTAGTTGCCACCGCGCCCGAGCTCTGTTCGCCGAAGACGAGCTCGTGGCCGTGGCCATGGCCCTGTCACGCTCGCTCGTGCCCATAGTCGAGCTCCTGGTGCTCCCAGGAGCCCACCGAGCACGATCACCTGCCTTCCCGTGCCCTCTAGCGCCTAGCCCAATGGGCGCCCGAACGTCGCTGCCGCTGACCTCATCGCCATTCACGATTCCGGCGACCATTTGGTCTGGCGCCCCCACCGAACGACGCGGCATCAAGTGCCCGTTAGAACGCAAGTAGCCGCACTCGAAACGGGCCATCGTAGCGCGATTCCGACCGTCTCCAGCGAGCCCCGCCATGTTTTTGGTCGCCGAAGATGTCTTCGGCGCCGTCGCCGACTTGGCCTGGCAAGTGGGCCCCCTGTGCCACTGACGCTGGGCCCCATGGGTCCCCGTTGACTGGTTTGACCAGTCAACGTACTGAATGGGCGTCTCTGTGACGCTGACGTGCGGGCCCCACCGCTTAATCCACTAATTAAAACATTTTAATAATTAAAATTTAATTAGATATACTACTTAGTCAATGACATGTGGGGCCTACTAGCTAAATAACTCAGTTTAGTTAAAATTAATCCACTGTTAACCCACAGAGGCTGACATGTGGGTCCCAGAGGCCCCACATGTTAGGTTTGACCCTGGTCAGCGAGTCTGTTGACTGCTGATGTCATCCCCACATAATGTTGATGTCATAATCCATTTCTATTAAATAAATAATTCCAGAAAATGTTATAATCTCTAAAAATTCGTAGAAAATAAACCGTAGCTCGGATCAAAAAACTTTCTACATGAAAGTTGATCAGAACGACGAGAGGAATCTGATCGTGTCATCTGTTTCCATGTAGGGACCCTCTACGTAGGTGAACCAGTAACTTTCCGCTCGTTTCCGGTAGATGAATAGTGCATATATACCGGATAATAATTCCAAGTGAAATCCTAAAATAACTAAAATGGTTTAGACATGTCTTTAGGCAACCCTGCACTACACGTTAGCATAGCATGCTTTGTGTTGCATATGTTTGCTGTGTATTTATCTGTTTCCTCCCCCTCTTCTCTCTCGGTAGACCCCGAGACCGACACAGCTCCGGAGGTTGACTACACCGTTGACGACCTTGCCTTTGCCGCAGAGCAACCAGGCAAGCACCCCCCCCTTGAGCATGCCTATATCGCCTATTCTCTTCTTTCTTGTGCTTGCATTAGAATTTCTGCTGCTACTGCTTTACCTATTCTGATGCATAGCCTGTTTATTGTAACCTGCTATTGATACCTAACCTGCTTATCCTAAACTGCTTAGTATAGGCTGGATAGAGACCCCAGTGACCCCACTTGTCCCAGTTGACCTGCTGGATCTTCGGAAGACTCGACGACCAGACCCCAGCACCGCACATCACCCCCCTAGTTGTACGACACTGAAGCATTACCATCGAGTGCCGAGGGTGATACCTCGTTTAGCACTTCTGATGTTAACTCTGTAGAGTAGCTATTCGGTCATGATCATCGAGGGTGATTCCTCCTTCACCACTCCTGATAACGACGTCGTCGTGCAACATCTCAAGTGTGAACCTCGAGGGTGGTTCCTCCTAAGTTCACCTTGACGACTACATCATGTGGGATCCGTCGAGGGTGATTCCTCAGGTTTTCCCCCTGGTGTTTGGACACACAGTTACTATGACTTTGACCATGAACCATGATAAAGTCGAGTCGGCCCTGAGGGGTACCCGCGCGAGCATGTGATGCGATTGATGTGTAGTCGGGTGACCAGAGAGAGTACCCGCGAGATATTTACGAGGCGTGGCTAGGCATTCTTAGCCCTTGCCGCAAGTCCTCGAGATGGGGCGACGGGGTCACATCGATCATGATTCTCTGCTCGTTATCTCGCGCTCCTAATTCACTAACGGTTTGGATATTTGATCCGAGTGGGCCTCTGGCCCGATAGCACTAACCATCACGTGGGAACAGTTATGGGCACTCTGCGTCGTGGCATCAGCCGAAGCTTACTGGATGTCAGCAAGGAGCGGCACGCGCCGGGTTGGACCGCGTTAAGCAACTGCCTTGATAGTGTGGGTTGCTAGGTCTGCTCTCGGCCGTGAACATAACGTGCAGGAGCGCTCAGGGCGAGGGGCCCAGCCCCCTGGGCGCATAGGTTTAGTCCGGCGTGCTGACCTCTCTATTTGCCTAGGTCGGTTTGTGGCGTATCGTTCGGCCGAGGCCGGGCATGACCCAGAAAAGTGTGTCCGGCCAGAGTTAATCGAGCGTGGTGGGTAAGTTGGTGCACCCCTGCAGGGAAGAACTAATCTATGCATAGCCGATCCTCGGTAACGGACGCTCGGAGTTGTATCCCGATCGATACAACTAGAACTGGATACTTGTGATGAGATATGGATAGTAGGGCTATGGGATTGCTTTCTCGCAGGGAGTCGAGAAAGGATCTCTGGCCGAGGATGATACTTAATACCACTACTACTTTATACTGTGCTAATCTACACTCTTCTAATGCTGCAAGACCACTGAAGATGCTAGTCTTCGATAGGACTTGGCCTTTCCTCTATTCTGGCATTTCTGCAGCCCAGTCCACATATACAACCTTTCTTTGATAATGTTGCATATGTAGCGTAGATCCTTGCTTGCTGAGTACTTCGGATGAGTACTCATGGTTGCTTTGCTTCCTCTTTTTCCCCATATATCCGTTTGATGCAACCAGACGACGGAGCCCCGGAGCCAGCTGCCCCCGCCAACGACTACTACTACCACCCCGAGGGTGGATACTACTACGAGCTTGCCGATGACCAGGAGTAGGATCGGAGGGTCCCAGGCAGGAGGCCTGCGCCTTTTCGATCGTAGTGTTTTCTTTTGTCCCGCCTTCTTAAAGGCTTATCTGTTTTACTTTTATATCTATACTCAGATATCTGATGCTTCCGTTGACGCTTGTATGCGAGCTTATGTATTCGAGCCCTCGAGGCCCCTGGCTTGTAACATAAAGCTTGTATTATTTTAATTTGTGTCTATACTTGTGTTGTGATATCTTCATGTGAGTCCTTAGGCTTGATCGTGTGCATTTGCGTGTATGATTAGTGCACGATTAAGCCGGGGGGCGTCACAGGTTGGTATCAGAGCCAGGTTTCGATCCTGGGACCTATGGGTTATGGGCCCACGTCGCCAATTGGGTGGTATTAGGATCTTTTATTCCTTGTCTATACTCTGGGACTCTGATCTCTCTTCTTTTCGGGTAAAATAAATTTTACTAACGCCGACACTTAGGATCTCATAAATCTCATCTACGCGGAGAGCTGGATATCTGTGCTTAATTCCTTACCATTGATCTGATTAGTCTGATAATCATTTTCCTTTCCATTGGTTTGTTTAACCTTTTCTCTCCGAGTTGTATTATAGTTCTCATTGTCATCTGACAATCCTGAATTTCCTCTGTTTCAGATGGATCGTTTGTTTCCACCACGCCCTGCGACGTAGCTTGTGCTTTGAACTTGGGCTCGTGATGCCCCTGGTTTTCCAGCTGTCCTGATCGCCCTCCTGACTAGACTGGTCTACCGCTGGTACCCCGAATACATGGTCTACGAGGATTACCGCGAGTTCAACCAGGAGCAGTACCATGCCGATGTTCATATCTATGATCAGCTAGATAACTCAGACACTGAGCTGCACCCTTTCCATGGTATCGGCATGACGATTGAGATGGCAGTCCATGATGCCGCCTACTCTGTTGTCGCACATCTCCGAGGAGAGCATAGCATTAGCTTGGATGACTCTGAGTTCCGATACATTTCATATGCCCCTGCTGGAGATGCTACTAGGTACTACATAGCTATCTGTGCCCCGTACGAGCGTCATCGTTACGACCCTCAGGTTCTGATTCAGTACACTTAGGCTCTGGATCGCACTGTTCGGGCTCTTGCCGTCGAGTTGTTTGCCACTCGAGCACGTCTCTATGATGCTATGACGCAGTTGCTACCAGCTGTTCATGCAGGGATACATCTAGAGTACATCCTTTACCCGCGCACGACTCAGATGTATGCTGGTATTGATTGGCCTATTATTGGAGGTCACACACCTGCACATGGGCCTCTTTTTCTAGCTCAAGACCGGATTCTGCATCAGAGTGCACATGGAGAGCAGGATTTTCCTGCGACGGCCATTCGTCGTCCGCACTTGCAGTTACCCCGTTATAGAGGTTTTCCTCGACGTTGATGTAGCATGTCGCTATGTCGCGTTGTTGTATCCCTCCACCGCGTGCCTGTGTGCCTCCTAAGTTGTCTAGCTTACCTTCATGCCGTTATAACGCTGGTCTGTAACCGAACTTATGTATGGATCTGTATGTCATGATGACTATGATGTTGTATCTACTGCACTTCCTTCTGCTGTGCGTGAGTACTTCATGAATGATTCCAAAGAATGCCAATGCTTGATGCTGAATGTGATGTTTGCCGTCGCATTAAAGCAGAACATCAGAAGCCAGCTGGAATTCTGCAACCGTTACCTATTCCTTTATGGAAATGGGATAAAGTGCAAATGGATTTCATTACTAGCCTTCCCAAGTCACAGAAGGGACACGATGCTATCCTTGTCGTCGTTGACCAACTCTCTAAGGTTGCACACTTTCTGCCTGTCAAGGAGACTATCACTGCTAATCAGTTAGCAGAGTTGTATATCTCCAGAATTGTTTCACTCCACGGCATTCCGAAGGAGATTAGTTCGGACCGTGGCGGTCTTTTCACCTCAAAGTTCTGGGAAAGTTTCCAAGAAGCTATGGGAACTCATATTACCTGGAGTTCAGCTTATCACCCCCAATTCCAGGGCCAAGTCGAGCGAGTCAATCAAGTGCTTGAAGACATGCTGTGAGCTTGTGTTATTTCTTTTGGTAAGAAGTGGGAAGAATCTCTCCCGTATGCCGAGTTCTCTTATAACAACAGCTATCAAGCTAGCTTGAAAATGGCCCCCTTTGACGTACTTTATGGACGTAAGTGTCGAACCCCTCTGAATTGGTCAGAAACTGGGGAACGACCGCTCGTGGGTCCGGATATTATCCAACACGCTGAAGAGCAAGTTCGTATCATTCGAGAAAATCTGAAGGCGGCTCAGGACCGTCAGAAGAGCAACTATGATCGCAAATGATGGGGTTTGACTTATCAACCTGGTGATCAAGCTTATCTGCGTGTCACTCCTATGAAGGGCACTCACCGTTTCGGGATTAAGGGCAAGTTAGCTCCACGCTACATTGGTCCTTTCCGCATTGTTTCAAGACATGGTCAGGTGGCTTATAAGCTGGAGTTGCCACCGCAATTCTCTCATATCCACGAAGTCTTCCATGTGTCGCAACTTCGTCGTTGCTTCAAGGAGTCTCCGCACTGAGCAGTGGATCACGAGATGCTCGAATTGCAAGATAATCTTTCTTATAAGGAGCATCCGATCCGCATCCTCGATGAATCAGAACGTCGAACCCGTCAGAAGACGACCAAGTTCCTGAAAGTGCAGTGGTCAAATCATACTGAAGATGAAGCCACTTGGGAACGCGAGGATCATCTTCGGGAAGAATACCCCGACCTCTTTCCTTCTGCCTCCTGAATTCTCGGGACGAGAATTTCTTTTATAGGAGGAGAATTTGTAACACCCCTGTGTAATAATCACTGTGACACTCTGCTAACATTGCCAAGTCATTTTCATTTGCAGAGCTTGATCATATTGGTTAAACAAATCAATTCAAATTTCTCACTGAAAATCAATTCAAATTCAAGTGCAAAATAAAGTGGATCAAAAATTGCTTGAAAAATGTTCATATTCTAGCAAATATTCCAAAACAAATGTTGTTAAGGAACACAACATCTCCATCAACTTGAAATGAGCCAGAGCATTTAAAACAGTGCCAGATCAGCACTAAAATTGCCATTTCCATTTTTTGGAAAATCCAAATGAGTTCCAAAATTGCTCAAATTTTTTGTGGCAACGCAGAATATCCCAATGTACTTGTGTGACCAAGTTTCACATTTGAACAAAATCATTTGGTAGCCCTTTTAATTCAAAAACCATCTCTGGAAAAAGAAAAATGCAGAAACAGAAAAGGAAAAAGGAAAAAGGCACTGTGCACTGGGCCTAAGTGCACAGTGCCCTGAACCAGTCCACCAGGCCCATCTTCCTCTCCCTCTCACCTGCGTGTCACCGCGCGCTTGGCCGCGCCAGCGAGCAGCCGACAGCGCGACGTCCACTGACGCCCGCGGCTCGACGAGGAGATAAGGCCGAAGCCCGTGCGGCCCCCCTGGCCTCCTCATCCACTCCTCCCCTCTCCCCATGCTCTCTCCCCCTCGTTTCCATCGGCGCCCGAGCGCGGTCGCCGCCGTTCACCATCGTCATCGCGGCCACAGCCACCGCCTTGCTTCGCCGACCTGTCTGTCGCCTCCGTCGTCCCCAACTACCCCGTCCTCGACCACAAGCGCGAGCAGGAGGGCTCTGCATCGCCGGGATCGAGCCGCCCCCTTTGCTTCGATCACTGGCGCTTCTCCGACGAACCCCCGCCGTTCTGCAGCTACTAAACCACCACGGGCCTCCGTGTGAGCCGCGCGGTGAGCTCCTCCGCCTACTGCTCCCCTCCGTTATCCCCTTCACACGCAGTAGCTAGTTGCCGCCATGCCCGAGCTCTGTTCGCCGCTGACGAGCTCGTGGCCGTGGCCATGGCCCTGTCACGCTCGCCCATGCCCACGGTCGAGCTCCTGGTGCTCCCAGGAGCCCAACGAGCACGAGCACGTGCCCTCCCGTGCCCTCTAGCGCCTAGCCCAATGGGCGCCCGAACGTTGCCGCCGCTGACCTTGTCGCCGTTCACGATTCCGGAGACCATTTGGTCCGGCGCCGCCACCGAATGACGCGGCATCAAGTGCCCGTTCGAACGCAAGTAGCCGCACTCGAAACGGGCCATCGTAGCGGCCGTCTCCGGCGAGCCCCGCCGTGTTTTTGGTCGCCGAAGCTGTCTCTGGCACCGTCGCCGACGTGGCCTGGCAAGTGGGCCCCCTGTGCCACCGACGCTGGGCCCCATGGGTCCCCGTTGACTGGTTTGACCAGTCAACATGCTGACTGGGCGTCTCTGTGATGCTGACGTGCGGGCCCCACTGCTTAATCCACTAATTAAAACATTTTAATAATTAAAATTTAATTAGATATACTACTTAGTCAATGACATGTGGGGCCTACTAGCTAAATAACTCAGTTTAGTTAAAATTAATCCACTGTTAACCCACAGAGGCTGACATGTGGGTCCCACAGGCCCCACATGTCTGGTTTGACCCTGGTCAGCGAGTCTGTTGACTCCTGATGTCATCCCCACGTAATTCTGATGTCATAATCCATTTCTGTTAAATAAATAATTCTAGAAAATGTTATAATCTCTAAAAATTCGTAGAAAATAAACCATAGCTCGGATCAAAAAACTTTCTACATGAAAGTTGATCAGAACGACAAGACGAATTTGATCGTGTCATCTGTTTCCATGTCGGGACCCTCTACGTAGGTGAACCCATAACTTTCCGCCTGTTTCCGATAGATGAATAGTGCATATATACCAGATAATAATTCCAAGTGAAATCCTAAAATAACTAAAATGGTTTAGACATGTCTTTAGGCAACCCTGCACTACACGTTAGCATAGCATGCTTTGTGTTGCATATGTTTGCTGTGTATTTATCTGTTTCGTCCCCCTCTTCTCTCTCGGTAGACCCCGAGACCGACGCAGCTCCGGAGGTTGACTACACCGTTGACGACCTTGCCTTTGCCGCAGAGCAACCAGGCAAGCACCCCCCTTGAGCATGCCTATATCGCCTATTCTCTTCTTTTTTGTGCTTGCATTAGAATTTGTGTTGCTACTGCTTTACCTATTATGATGCATAGCCTGTTTATTGTAACCTGCTATTGATACCTTACCTGCTTATCCTAAACTGCTTAGTATAGGCTGGATAGAGACCCCAGTGACCCCACTTGTCCCAGTTGCCCTGCTGGATCTTCGGAAGACTCGACGACCAGACCCCAACACCGCAGATCACCCCCCTAGTTGTACGACACTACAGCATTACCATCGAGTGCCGAGGGTGATACCTCGTTTAGCACTTCTGATGTTAACTCTGTAGAGTAGCTATTCGGTCATGATCATCGAGGGTGATTCCTCCTTCACCACTCCCGATAACGACGTCGTCGTGCAACATCTCAAGTGTGAACCTCGAGGGTGATTCCTCCTAAGTTCACCTTGACGACTACATCATGTGGGATCCGTCGAGGGTGATTCCTCAGGTTTTCCCCCTGGTATTTGGACGCACAGTTACTATGACTTTGACCATGAACCATGATAAAGTCGGGTCGGCCCTGAGGGGTACCCGCGCGAGCATGTGATGCGATTGATGTGTAGTCGGGTGACCAGAGAGAGTACGCGCGAGATATTTACGAGGCGTGGCCAGGCATTCTTAGCCCTTGCTGCAAGTCCTCGAGACGGGGCGACGGGGTCACATTGATCGTGAGTCTCTGCTCGTTATCGCGCGCTCCTAATTCACTAACGGTTTGGATATTTGATCCGAGTGGGCCTCTGGCCCGATAGCACTAACCATCACGTGGGAATAGTTATGGGCACTCTACATCGTGGCATCAGCCGAAGCTTACTGGACGTCAGCAAGGAACGGCACGCGCCGGGTTGGACCGCGTTAAGCAACCACCTTGATAGTGTGGGTTTCCAGGTCTGCTCTCGGCTGTGAACATAACATGCAGGAGCGCTCAGGGCGAGGGGCCCAGCCCCCTGGGCGCATAGGTTTAGTCCGGCGTGCTGACCTCTCTGTTAAGCCTAGGTCGGGTTACGGCGTATCGTTTGGCCGAGGCCGGGCATGACCTAGAAAAGTGTGTCCGGCCGGAGTTAATCGAGCGTGGTGGGTAAGTTGGTGCACCCCTGCAGGGAAGAACTAATCTATGCATAGCCGATCCTCGGTAACGGACGCTCGGAGTTGTATCCCGATCGATACAACTAGAACTGGATACTTGTGGTGAGATATGGATAGTAGGGCTCTGGGATTGCTTTCTCGCAGGGAGTCGAGAAAGGATCTCTGGCCGAGGATGATACTTAATACCACTACTACTTTATACTGTGCTAATCTACACTCTTCTAATGCTGCAAGACCGCTGAAGATGCTAGTCTTTGATAGGACTAGGCCTTCCCTCTATTCTGGCATTTCTGCAGCCCAGTCCACATATACAGCCTTTCATTGATTATGTTGCATATGTAGTGTAGATCCTTGCTTGCTGAGTACTTCGGATGAGTACTCATGGTTGCTTTGCTTCCTCTTTTTCCCCATATATCTGTTTGATGCAACCAGAAGATGGAGCCCCGGAGCCATCTGCCCCCGCCGACGACTACTACTACCACCCCGAGGGTGGATACTACTACGAGCTTGCCGACGACCAGGAGTAGGATCGGAGGGTCCCAGGCAGGAGGCCTGCGCCTTTTCGATCGTAGTGTTTTCTTTTGTCTCGCCTTCTTAAAGGCTTATCTATTTTACTTTTATATCTGTACTCGGATATCTGATGCTTCCGCTGACGCTTGTATGCGAGCTTATGTATTCGAGCCCTCGAGGCCCCTGGCTTGTAACATAAAGCTTGTATTATTTTAATTTGTGTCTAGAGTTGTGTTGTGATATCTTCAAGTGAGTCCTTAGGCTTGATCGTGTGCATTTGCATGTATGATTAGTGCACGATTAAGCCGAGGGGCGTCACATACATCAAGTGTTCTCAAATCCTTAAAGACTCAATTCGATAAGATAACTTCAAAGGGAAAACTCAATTCATTACAAGAAGGTAGAGGGGGAGAAACATCATAAGATCCAACTATAATAGCAAAGCTCGTGGTACATCAAGATCGTGCCAAATCAAGAACACGAGAGAGAGATATCAAACACATAGCTACTGGTACATACCCTCAGCCCCGAGGGTGAACTACTCCCTCCTCGTCATGGAGAGTGCCGGGATGATGAAGATGGCCACCGGTGATGATTTCCCCCTCGGGCAGGGTGCCGGAACAGGGTCCTGATTGGTTTTTGGTGGCTACAGAGGCTTGCGGTGGTGGAACTCCCGATCTAGGTTTTGTTCTGGGGTTTTTGGGATTTATAAGAGGTGTTGGCGTTGGGGACAAGTCAAGGGGGCCCACGAGGCGACGACAAGGACGGGGGGCGTGCCCTAGGGGGGGGGGGGCGCCCTCCACCCTTGTGGTGGCCTCGGGACTCCTCTCCGATATCTTTTCGTTCCAGTATTATTCATATTTTCCTTTTGTGCAAAACTCAAAAACAAGGAAAAAAACAGAAACTAGCACTGGGCTCTAGGTTAATAGGTTAGTCCCAAAAATCATATAAAATAGCATATAAGTACATATAAAACATCCAGGATGGATAATATAATAGCATGGAACAATAAAAAATTATAGATACGTTGGAGACGTATCACTATGCCAACTATATGATCATGCAAAGCAATATGACAATGATGGTGTGTGTCATAATAAAAAGGAACGATGGAAGTTGCATGGCAATATATCTCGGAATGGCTATGGAAATGCCATAATAGGTAGGTATGGTGGCTGTTTTGAGGAAGATATAAGGTGGCTTATGTGTGAAAGAGCGTATCATATCACGGGATTTGGATGCACCGGCGAAGTTTGCACCAACTCTCAAGGTGAGAAAGGGCAATGCACGGTACCGAAAAGGCTAGCAATGGTGGAAGGGTGAGAGTGCGTATAATCCATGGACTCAACATTAGTCATAAAGAACTCACATACTTATTGCAAAAGTTTATTAGCCATAAAAGCAAAGTACTAATACACATGCTCCTAGGGGATAGATTGGTAGGAAAATACCATCGCTCGTCCCCGACCGCCACTCATAAGGAAGACAATCAAAAATAAATCATGCTCCAACTTCATCGCATAACGAGAGACCATACGTGCATGCTTCGGAAATCACAAACTTTAACACAAATATTCTTACTAACCCACAATTACTCACTAGCATGACTCTAATATCACCGTCTCTATATCTCAAAACAAATGCAAGGAATGAAACTTCTCATATATTCAATGATCTTCATGAAAGTTTTTATTATATCCCTCTTGAATACCCATCATATTAGGACTAAATTCATAACCTAAGAAAATTGCCATACTATTTTTAAGACTCTCAAAATAATATAAGTGAAGCATGAGAGTTCATCAATTTCTTCAAAATAAAACCACCGCGGTGCTCTAAAAAGATATAAGTGAAGCACTAGAGCAACTACCTAGCTCAAAAGATATAAGTGAAGCACATAGAGTATTATAATAAATTCATGATTAATATGTGTACCTCTCTAAAGGTGTGTACAACAAGTATGATTGTGGCAAACTAAAAATAAAAAACTCATATAATACAAGACGCTCCAAGCAAAACACATATCATGTGGTGAATAAAAATATAGCCTCAAGTAATTTACCGATGGATTGAAGACAAAAAATGGGATGCCATCCGGGGCATCCCCAAGCTTAGATGCTTGGTTGTCCTCGAATATTACCTCAGGGTGCCTTGGGCATCCCCAAGATTAGGCTCTTGCCACTCCTTATTCCGCAGTTCATCGAAACTTCACCCAAAACTTGAAAACTTCACAACAAAAAACTCGTGAGATCCGTTAGTATGATAAAACAAATCTCCACTTTTAGGTACTGTTGTGAACTCATTTCAATTTTATATTTGCATTATATATATTGTATTCTAACTTCTCCATGGCTCATACCCCCCGATACTACCCATAGATTCATCAAAATAAGCAAACAACACATCAAAAACAGAATCTGTCAAAAACAGAATAGTCTGTAAAGTCCAGAATTATAGTCATACTTCTGTAACTCCTAAAATTCTGAAACATTACGAAAACATAGGAAATTCATATATCAATCTTGTGTAAAAAATTCAGAGTTTTTACACGTTCCAGTGAAGTTTAACAATTCTTCTACCGGACGCAAAAGTTTCTGTTTTTCAGCAAAATCAAATCAACGATCCACCAAAGCATCCCAAAGGTCTTACTTGGCTCAAACACTAATTAAAATATTAAAACGCAATAATAACAGAGGTATAATTAAATATTTATTGAAAAATATAAGCAACAAACAACATAAAAATAAAATTGGGTTGCCTCCCAACAAGCGATATTGTTTTACGCCCCTAGCTAGGCATATTGCATAGATCTAGGTATTGTCATCTTTGGTATTCAATTCCTTTCTTATCAAATCTTCTAAAACCTTCCTTAGTAATTATCTATTGTCATTTTCTTCGCTTCTAGCGGGAGAGCTTAAAGCATGGAAAGGACTTCGATTAGTAATTTTGACATTCAAGATTTCATACTCAGGATCATCCCCATAAACATCTTCATAAGAAACATGTATCTCACTTTTAATATATTCTCTAGACATCTCTTCAATCCATTCTTTATTAAACCCTTCATCAATTCCCTTAGTAAATCAATAAAATCTATTGTAAGCATCAATGTATAAGGCTTGGATGATTTTCGCATAGGGGACTCTTTTTCTTAGATTGTCATTAAAAGCAACATAGTCCTTAGATTCCAAACCACGTAAAGTTACTTTATCACAAACAATTTCTTCTATTATGGGATGCTCAAAATTCATATTATAGTAGGCAAAGATTTCCCTGGCCTCTTGGACTATGTAATCAAATTCACGCATAAGGATAATGGCAGAAATTTTCTTAGCTTTAGGATCAAGTATATTGGGAAGTTCATAAAACATCTTTTGTAAGGCCGGATGGATATGTAGGAATTTTCTTTCTAATTTAACCACAAGCATAGAAATAGCATCCGCATAGCAATTTGTATTATCAAGGATGGTTCCCCTATCAATAGGCATAACTCCCATGCAATCAAAAAATTCTTGAATAAATTTTTTCCCAATAATATTACCATCACCCACATGGTAGATCTTTGTTTTAAAATTGGTAGAAGTGCCAGTTTCAAAAGGATCTTGATTAAGAGCACAAGATTCAACTTTTTCCTCAAGATTTTCACTTGTTTTTTCAATGATAACCTCCCCAGATTCAGACATGATGGCAAGCAAGCAATCTAGCACACAAGCAACCAAAAAGCAAAAGAAAAGACAAACGAAAAGAAGGCGAATAAAATGGCAAATATTTTTGTGTTTTCTGAAAACATTTTAGAAGTGGGGGAGAGGAAAACGAGAGGCAAATGGCAAATAATGTAATGCAAGAGATGAGAGTTTATGATGGGTACTTGGTAGGCTTGATGTAGAACCTCCCCGGCAACGGCGCCAGAAATTCTTCCTGCTACTTCTTGAGCTTGCGTTGCTTTTTCCCTTGAAGAGGAAAGGGTGATGCAGCAAAGTAGAGATAAATATTTCTCTCAGTTTGAGAACCAAGGTATCAATCCAGTAGGAGGAACGCACAAGTCTCCAATGATAGCATCTACACAAACAAACAAATACTTGCACCCAACGAGATAAAGGGGTTGTTAATCCCTTCATGGTTATTTGCAAGGATGAGATCTGATAGAGATAGGTATAAAAGATAAATAAAAGTGCAAAACTAAATAAAAGTAAATAGATTGCAGCAAGGTATTTTTGGGTTTTTGGTTTTATAGATCTGAAAATAATATGATAAAAATAGACCCCGGGGTCATAGTTTTCACTAGAGGCTTCTCTCTTGAAAGAACGCATATGGTGGGTAAACAAATTACTGTTGAGCAATTGAGAGAAAAGCGCATAGTTACAACGAAATCTAACACAATGATCATGAATATAGGCATCACGTCCGTGACAAGTAGACCGACTCCTGCCTGCATCTACTACTATTACTCCACACATCGACCGCTATCCAGCATGCATCTAGTGTATTAAGTTAACAAGAACGGAGTAACGCCTTAAGCAAGATGACATGATGTAGAGGAATAGATCCAATCAGTATGGTAAAAAACCCCATCTTTTTGTCCTTAATGGCAACAATACAAATACGTGCCTCGCTACCCCTTCTGTCACTGGGTGAGGACACCGCAAGATTGAACCCCAAAACAAAGCACCTCTCCCATTGCAAGGTAGATCAATCTAGTTGGCCAAACCAAATCAATAGATCAGAGAGAAATACAAAGCTATCTTAATCACGCATAAAAGAGTTCAGAGAAGACTCAAATAATATTCATAGATAATCTGATCATAAATCCACAATTCATCGGATCTCAACAAACGCACCGCAAAAGAAGATTACATCGAATATAACTCCAAGAACATCAATGAGAACATTGTATTGAAGATCAAAGAGAGAGAAGAAGCTATCTAGCTACTAGATATGGACCCATAGGTATGTGGTAAACTTCTCACACATCATTGGAAGGGCAGCAAGGTTGATGAAGAGGCCCTCCGAGATCGGGTCCCCCTCCGGCAGAGTACCAGAACCGGTCTCCAGATGGGATCTCACGAGGACAGAAAACTTGTGGCATGGAAAAGTATTTGGGTATTTATGGAGTTGAGATTATGGTTAGAGGGGCTACGAGGGGCCCACAAGCTTGCAGGACGCCCCCTAGGGCGCACCTGGTGAGCTTGTGGCCCACCCGTAGCTCTTCTGGCCTCCTCCTGAAGCTTCCTAGGTGTCTTCTAGTCCAAGGAAAACCATCAAAAAGTTTCGTTCCGTTTGGTATTGATTTTCTGTAAAAGACAAAAACAAGGAAAAAACAGCAACTGGCATTGGGCACTAGGTTAATAGGTTAGTCCCAAAAAATGGTATAATATAGCATAATAATGCATATAAAACATCCAAGATAGATAATATAATAGCATGGAACAATAAAAAATTATAGATACGTTAGAGATGTATCATGCATCACTACGATTGAGATTCAACAAGAATAAACCATTCACAAGGGGTGCATGACCATAAAAGATATTATCCATATAAATAGAACAAGCATTATTATCTGACTTGAATGAATAATTGTCTTGCAATAAACAAGATCCAGATATAATGTTCATGCTCAGCGCAGGCACCAAATAACAATTATTTTGGTTTATAGCTAATCCTAAAGGTAGACGTAGAGGGAGCGTGCCGACGGTGATCACATCAACCTTGGAGCCATTTCCAACGCGCATCGTCACATCGTCCTTAGCTAGTCTTTGTTTATTCTGTAGCTCCTGTTTTGAGTTACAAATATTAGCAACCCAACTAGTATCAAATATCCAGGCGCTACTACGAGCACTAGTAAGGTACCCATCAATAACATGTATATCAAATATACCTTTGTTGACGTTGCCAACCTTCTTATCTGCCAAGTACTTGGGGCAGTTCCGCTTCTAGTGACCATTCCCCTTGCAATAGAAACACTCAGTTTCAGGTTTGGGTCCAGCCTTGGGCTTCTTCACGGGAGTGGCAACTGGCTTGCCATTCTTCTTAAAGTTCCCTTTCTTTCCCTTGCCTTTCATCTTGAAACTGGTGGTCTTATTGACCATCAACACTTGATACTCTTTCTTGATTTCTACCTCCGCGGCCTTAAGCATCGCAAATAGCTCGGGGATCATTTTCTCCATCCCTCGCATATTATAATTCATCACAAAGCCCTTGTAGCTTTTTGGCAGTGACTAGAGAACTCTATCAATCGCTACTTCATCTGGAAGATTAACCCCCAACTGATTCAAGCGGCTGTATGATTGCTTGTATCTGCATTGGTATTTCGTCGATGAGGAGAGGATGATGCAGCACAGCAAAGGTAAGTATTTCCCTCAGTTATGAAACCAAGGTTATCAATCCAGTAGGAGAACCAAGCAACACTATGTAAACAACACCTGCACACAAACAACAAAAACTTGCAACCCAATGCGTAAGAGGGGTTATCAATCCCTCCACGGTATTGAGATAGATTAAATTGTATGAGATTTCATAAATAGATCTAACTAAAACACAAAATAAAATAAAGAAAGAAAAATTGCAGCAAGGTATTTTTGGTTTAATATGATAGGAAAATAGACCCGGGGGCCGTAGTTTTCACTAGAGGCTTCTCTCAAGGAAATAGCGCACGGTGGGTAAACAAATTACTGTTGGGAAATTGATAGAAAAGCGAATAATCATGATGATATCCAAGGAAATGATCATGTATATAGGCATCACATCCAAGATTAGTAGACCGAAACGATTCTGCATCTACTACTATTACTCCACACATCGACTGCTATCCAGCATGCATCTAGTGTATTGAGTTCATGGAAAACGAAGTAATGCAATAAGAACGATGACATGATGTAGACAAGATCTATTCATGTAGAAATAGACCCCATCTTTGTATCCTTAATATCAACGATACATGCGTGTCGTGTCTCTTTCTGTCACTGAGATTGAGCATCGCAAGATCGAACCCATCAGAAAGCACCTCTTCCCATGGCAAGAAAAATCAATCTAGTTGGCCAAACCAAACCAAAATTTTGGAGAAGAAATACGAGGCTATAACAATCATGCATAAAAGAGTTCAGCAAAGACTCTAATAATATTCATGGATAGAACTGATCATAAACCCAGAATTCATCGAAACCCAACAAACACACCACAAAAAGTCATTACATCAAATAGATCTCCAAGAACATTGGGGAGAACATTGTATTGAAGATCAAAAAGAGAGAAGAAGCCATCTAGCTACTAGCTATAGACCCATAGGTCTATGGTAAACTACTCACGCATCATCGGAGGGGCAACAAGGATGATGAAGAACCCCTCCATGATCGTTGCCCCCTCCGACAGAGTGCTAGATATATGTTTGATCTCTCTCTCTCGTGTTCTTAATTTGGCACGATCTTGATGTACCGCGAGCTTTGTTAATATAGTTGGATCATATGGTGTTTTTCCCCTCTCTATCTTGTTGTGATGAATTGAGTTTTTACCTTTGAGGTTTTACTATTACCGGATTGAATATTTTTATGGATTTTAGAACACTTGATGTATGTCTTGCATGTGGATACCCGTGGTGACAATGGGGTGTTCTATTGATTCACTTGTTATATGTTTTGGTACTCAACTTGCGGATTCCCGTGGTGGCATTGGGGTAATCTATGCATGGGGGTTGATACATGTTTTCGTCCTACTTTCTCCGGTAGAAATCTTGGGCCACTCTTTGAAGTTCTTTGTGTTGAATTGAATATTATGAATCTGAAGCTGTTTGATGCGTATCGAATAATCAACTCACGGATACTTGTGGTGACATTGGAGCATCTAGGTGACATTGGAGTTGGTTGATGTGTATCATATGGTGTTATTTTAGTACGAACTCTAGGGCTGTTTGTGACACTTATAGGAATAGCTCAATAGATTGATCGGAAAGGATAACTTTGAGGTGGTTTCGTACCCTACAAACAATTTCGTCTTATATTCTCCGTTAGATAAGAACTTGGGAGTGATTCTTTGTTGCACGTTGAGGGATTGTTATATGATTCAATAATGTTAGCACTATTGAGAGATTGCACTAGTGAAGTTATGAACCCTAGGCCTTGTTTTCAAGTAGTGCAATACCGTTTGTGATCCATTTTATCATTTGCTACCTTGCTATTTTTATATTTCCAGATTACAAAAACCTATATCTACTATCCATACTACACTTGTATCACCGTGTCCCTAGTGAGCCTCTACTAGACTAACTCGTTGACAATTCGTCACCCTGAGTGAGGAATAGTTATTCTTCACCCCCCCCCTCTATTTTAATATCAATGCATAGTAATTTTACGTTCCATAAATTTTATCTTAGACGTAAAAAGAGAACGTAAGAAAATATATAATCGCCGTAAAAAATATTGTATGTAACGTAAAATTAAAAATGTAAAAACATAGTGTAAAATGTATATAAAATGCATTTTTTCTGGTCTTATCACCTTTTTTCTTATGCCAAATTTTACGCGGTGAATCAATACGAATGTAACTATTTGTATTTAAAATGTAACTTATTTATGAAATGATCTTAAGATTACCACGGGTGAAGAATAACTTATTCTGCACACTGGGTGATGAATAGATTTTGTATATATAGGTAAATTATATGGGGCACCTAGGTGCCTGGGTTGCACTAAGAAGGACAAGCTATAGAATAGGGATAACCATCCAATTTGCTATTGTGCGAGGGCCGGCTAGGTTTTGGGATCAAGAGAACCTTTGGTACACCATCATAACTTGCATGATCTTGAACGACATTATATTTGAGAACGAGTGTGGACAAAATTTGGATTACACCTTCTATCACCTCACGGAAAACCGATGCGGCCAACTAGAAGGCAAGATCGAATCCAACGCTTTTATTAAGGTGTGCCATGACATCAGAGAGTCTGATACTCATAATGTTCTTCAAAAAGTTGTCATGGAGGAGGGTGGCATGGCATGGCATGGGCAATAACGCCCCTAGTTTCTTTCATCTCTGTGTTTGTTGTATTGTCGATGAACTTTATTGCATTGTGTGCTAAACTTTGTTGTATTTGTGTTGTGATGACCCACAAGTATAGGGGATCTATCGTAGTCCTTTCGATAAGTAAGAGTGTCAAACCCAACGAGGAGCAGAAGGAAATGACAAGCGGTTTTTAGCAAGGTATTCTCTGCAAGCACTGAAATTACCGGTAACAGATAGTTGTGTGATAAGATAATTCGTAACGGGTAACAAGTAAAAAAAAGTAACTAAGGTGCAGCAAGGTGGCCCAATCCTTTTTGTAGCAAAGGACAAGCCTGGACAAACTCTTATATAAAGCAAATCGCTCCCGAGGACACATGGGAATTACTGTCAAGCTAGTTTTCATCATGCTCATATGATTCGCGTTCGTTACTTTGATAATTTGTTATGTGGGTGGACCGGTGCTTGGGTGCCGTCCTTCCTTGGACAAGCCTCCCACTTATGATTAACCCCTCTCGCAAGCATCCGCAACTATGAAAGAAGAATTAAGATAAATCTAACCATAGCATGAAACATATGGATCCAAATCAGCCCCTTACGAAGCAATGCATAAACTAGGGTTTAAGCTTCTGTCACTCTAGCAACCCATCATCTACTTATTACTTCCCAATGCCTTCCCCTAGGCCCAAATAATGGTGAAGTGTCATGTAGTCGACGTGCACATAACACCACTAGAAGAAAGACAACATACATCTCATCAAAATATCGAACGAATACCAAATTCACATGATTACTTATAACAAGACTTCTCCCATGTCCTCAGGAACAAACGTAACTACTCACAAAGCATATTCATGCTCATAATCAGAGGGGTATTGAATAGCATTAAGGATCTAAACATATGATCTTCCACCGAATAAATCAACTAGCATCAACTACAAGGAGTAATCAACACTACTAGCAACCCACAGGTACCAATCTGAGGTTTTGAGACAAAGATCGGATACAAGAGATGAACTAGGGTTTGAGAGGAGATGGTGCTGGTGAAGATGTTGATGGAGATTGGCCCCCTCTCAATGAGAGGATCGTTGTTGATGACGATGGCTTCGATTTCCCCCTCCCGGAGGGAAGTTTCTCCGGTAGAACAGCTCCGCCGGAGCCCTAGATTGGTTCCGCCCAGGTCCCGCCTCGAGACGGCGGCGCTTCGTCCCGAAAGCTTCCTTCTTATTTTTTCCAGGTCAAAACACATCATATAGCAGAAGATGGGCATCGGGGGCCTGCCAGGTGGCCCACAAGGTAGGGAGGCGCGCCCAGGGGGTAGGGCGCGCCCCCCACCCTTGTGGATGGCTGGTGGCCCCCCTCTGGTGCTTTCTTCGCCCAATATTTTTTATATATTCCAAAATAATTCTCCGTGAAGTTTCAGGACTTTTGGAGTTGTGCAGAATAGGTCTCTCAGATTTGCTCCTTTTCCAGTCCAGAATTCCAGCTGCCGACATTCTCCCTCTTCATGTAAACCTTGTAAAATAAGAGAGAAAAGGCATAAATATTGTGCTAGAATGTGTAACAACAACCCATAATGCAGTAAATATTGATATAAAAGCATGATGCAAAATGGACATATCAACTCCCCCAAGCTTAGACCTCGCTTGTCCTCAAGCGAAAGCCGAAATCGAAAAAATATGTCCACATGTTTAGAGATAGAGGTGTTGATAAAATAAAATACGGACATGAGGGCATCATGATCAACTTTAGAACAGCAACAAATATTGTCATATAATTTCTTATGCTAAATTAACAATCCCTTCACAAGGTAAAGTATGAATCGGAAATTTCATTGAAAACTAACAATCTATGATCTCAGTCATTGAAGCAATTGCAATTTATCATAACATCGGAAAGAGTCAATTCAAGAGCTTTTCAGCAAGTCCACATACTCAACTATCATTTAGTCTTTCACAATTGCTAACACTCACGTGATACTTATGGATTCGAAGCCTCAGTTGGACATAGAGAAAGATAGGGGCTTATAGTTTCGCCTCCCAACCTTTTACCTCAAGGGTAATGTCAACAATAATACTTTATGATAACCTACATCCGAGTGGATATATATATCTGGATCTTTCTCCAACACATAGTGCTTGCCAAAAGAAAAAGTGTAAAAAGCAAAGGTGAAGATCACCATGACTCTTGTATAAGGGTAGAAGATAAAAGTAAAAGATAGGCCCTTCGCAGAGGGAAGCAGAGGTTGTCATGCGCTTTTATGGTTGGATGCACAAAATCTTAATGCAAAAGAACGTCACTTTATATTGCCGCTTGTGATAAAGAACTTTATTATGTAATCCGTCGCTTTTATTTCTTCCATATCACAAGTTCGTATAAAGCTTATTTTCTTCACACTAATAGATCATACATATTTAGAGAGCATTTTTTATTGCTTGCACCGATGACAACTTACTTGAAGGATCTTACTCAATCCATAGGTAGGTATGGTGGACTCTCATGGCAAAACTGGTTTAAGGGATGTTTGGATGCACAAGTAGTATCTCTACTTGGTGCAAAGGATTTGGCTAGCATAAGAGGGAAAAGCAAACTCAACATGTTGGAGGATCCAAGACACTATAACTTCTATTCCGATATAAGAAAACATAACCTATTATGTTGTCTTCCTTGTCCAACATCAACTTTTTAGCATGTCCAAGATAGTATATTTATATGTGAAACCTCTCGTTTCTTTATTACTTCCTATTAATTGCAACAATGACCAAAACTATGTTTGTCAACTCTCAACAACTTTTATTCATCATACTCTTTATATGTGAAGTCATTACTCTCCATAAGATCATAATACGATCTTTTTATTTCTTTCTTTTATTTATCAAGATCATAGCAAGAAAGCAAAGCCCTCAACTCAAAACTACTCTTTATTATATAACTCACGGACTCGATTACATAGATAAACCTCGAAACAAAACTCAAAGCTAGATCATACTAAAACTTTATTCTACTAGATCAAGATATAACCAAAAGGATCGAACTAAGAAAAATGGTAAAGGTAAAGGTGTGATGGTGATACGATACCGGGGCATCTCCCCCAAGCTTGGCAGTTGCCAAGGGGAGTGCCCATACCCATGTATTTAGATCTCTTTCTTCGGAGGTGGTGATGATGGAGTTGTTGATGACGAAATTTCATCCTTTTTCCTCAACTTACGCTTGAGGGTTAGATTCCCCCCCCCCTCAGGTCAAAGATCTCCTGTTCCAATGTTAATATCTTTTTGCATAATTCTTGCTTGTTCTCCTGCAAAAGAAGGAAAGGGATAAAATTGATCTTAGGTTTCTTTGTCTTATCAGGGAGACTTGACTTTTTGAACTCCACGTGCATGTCGCCAGGTTGAGGTAGTTGATCTTCATCTTCATCAGAACTATCATCCCTTGTCCTCTCCATGTCGGAGTCTTCCTCCTCCTCCGTAGTCCAGCCATAATGCTCCACCTCCCCATAAACCTTTGGGTTGGCAATGAAATCAGTGACATAGCTCTCTCCCTCTGAATCTTGAGACGACATATTTCCAGATCTGCCAAAAAAACAGCACGAAACAAGAACAGAGGAATTTGCTGTGGTACGGTGGTCAAAATCTTCGGGAGATTATATAATGAATTTTTACCGACCAAAAGAAGTATTGTGCAAGAAAACGAAGTCCGGAGGGCACACGAGGTGGTGGCAAGGGTGGGGTGCGCACCCAGGGGGTAGGGCGTGCCTCCCTACCTTGTCGCTTCCTCGTGCACTTTTCGGACTACTTTTAATTTTCCTAATTTTTTGTATATTCCAAAACGGAGAAAAATTGCCATTAGAACAGTTTTGGAGTCGGTTTACTTACCGTACCACATACCTATTCCTTTTTGAAGTCTGAAACGTTCTAGAAAGTGTCCCTTATGTACTCCTCTGGTGTTACGGTATTGATAATATTTGTCTCGACATTTATGGGAGTACCTGAAATATAATGTTTGAGTCTTTGACCGTTTACCACCTTCGGGTTGGTGCTTTCGGCATTGTTGATCTTAATGGCACCGGAATGATAGACCTCCTCGATAATGTAAGGACCTTCCCATTTAGAGAGAAGCTTTCCTAGAAAAAATCTTAAACAAGAGTTGTATAGCAAAACATGATCACCTACATTAAACTCACGCTTTTGTATCCTTTTGTCATGCCATCTTTTAACTTTTTCTTTAAACAACTTGGCATTCTCATAGGCTTGGGTTCTCCATTCATCGAGTGAGCTAATGTCAAATAACCTCTTCTCACCGGCAAGTTTGAAATCATAGTTGAGCTCTTTAATAGCCCAATACGCTTTATGTTCTAGTTCTAGAGGTAAGTGACATGCTTTTCCATAAACCGTTTTATACGGAGACATACCCATAGGGTTTTTATAAGCAGTTCTATAAGCCCATAATGCATCATCAAGTTTCTTCGACCAATTCTTTCTAGATCTATTAACAGTCTTTTGCAAAATTAATTTAATCTCTCTATTGCTCAATTCTACTTGACCACTAGACTGAGGGTGATAAGGAGATGCAATTCTATGGTTGACATCATATTTACCAAGCATTTTATGGAAAGCACCATGAATAAAATGTGAACCACCATCAGTCATTAAATATCTAGGGACTCCAAACCTCGGAAAAATAACTTCTTTAAGCATCTTAATAGAAGTGTTATGATCAGCACTACTAGTTGGAATAACTTCTACCCACTTAGTAACGTAATCAACAGCAACTAAAATATGTGTATACCCATTAGAGGAAGGAAAAGGTCCCATATAATCGAAGCCCCAAACATCAAATGGTTCAATAACAAGTGAATAATTCATAGGCATTTCCTGACGTCTACTAATATTGCCAATTCTCTGGCATTCATCACAAGACAAGACAAACTTACAGGCATCCTTGAAGAGAGTAACCCTATAAAAACTAGATTGCAATACCTTGTGTGCAGTTCTATCTCCAGCATGGTGTCCTCTGTAAGCTTTGGAGTGGCACTTGCGTAGGATCTATTCCTGTTCATGCTCAGGTACACAACGTCTAATAACACCATCTACTCCTTCTTTATAAAGGTGTGGGTCATCCCAAAAGTAATGTCTTAAGTCATAGAAAAACTTTTTCTTTTGCTGGTATGTGAAACTAGGTGGTATAAATTTAGCAACAATGTAGTTAGCATAATTAGCATACCATGGAGTATTATGAGAAGCATTTATGATAGCTAAGTGCTCATCAGGAAAGCTATCATCAATAGGTAGTGGGTCATCAAGAACATTTTCTAACCTAGACAAGTTGTCTGCAACGGGGTTCTCAGCTCCCCTTCTATCAATAATATGCAGATCAAATTCTTGCAGTAAGAGAACCCATCTAATAAGTCTAGGTTTAGCATCTTTCTTTTCCATAAGGTATTTAATAGCAGCATGATCAGTGTGAACAGTTACTTTGGAATCAACAATATAAGATCTGAACTTATCACAAGCAAAAACAACTGCTAAAAATTCTTTTTCAGTAGTAGCATAATTTCTCTGGGCACTGTCTAGAGTTTTACTAGCATAATGAATAACATTCAATTTTTTATCAACTCTTTGTCCTAGAACAGCACCAACAGCATAATCACTAGCATCACACATAATTTCAAAGGGTAGATTCCAATCAGGTGGTTGAACAATAGGTGCAGAAATCAAGGCTTTCTTAAGTATTTCAAATGCTTCTACACAATCATCATAAAAAACAAAAGGAACATCTTTTTGCAAGAGATTAGTGAGAGGCCTAGAAATTTTAGAGAAGTCTTTAATAAACCTCCTATAGAAACCAGCATGACCAAGGAAACTTCTTATACCTTTGATATCTTTAGGACACGGCATCTTTTCAATAGCATCTACTTTAGCTTTATCAACTTCAATACCTCTTTCAGAAATTTTATGCCCCAAGACAATACCATCATTAACCATAAAGTGGCACTTCTCCCAATTCAAGACAAGATTAGTTTCTTCACATCTCTACAAAACTTGATCAAGGTTGCGTAAGCAATCAGCAAAAGAAGTTTCGTAAAAGGAGAAATCGCCAATGAAAACCTCAACAATCTTTTCACAAAAGTCAGAGAATATAGCAGTCATACATCTTTGAAAGGTAGCAAATGCATTGCATAAACCAAAAGGCATACGTCTATAAGCAAAGGTACCGAAAGGGCAAGTAAAAGTGGTCTTTACTTGGTCCTCTTTTGATACAGGTATTTGAGAAAAACCAGAATAACAACTAGAAAGCAAAAATGTGTATGTTTGGATAATCTTTCTAGCATTTGATCAATAAAAGGTAGAGGGTAATGATCTTTTCTAGTAGCTTTGTTTAATTTGCGAAAATCAATTACCATTCTATAACCTGTAACAATTCTTTGTGGAATCAATTCATTCTTATCATTAGGAACAACAGTAATACCTCCCTTCTTAGGGACACAATGAACAGGACTTACCCATCTACTATCAGCAATAGGATAAATTATACCTGCCTCCAGAAGCTTTAGTATTTCATTTCTTACCACTTCCTTCATCTTAGGATTTAACCGTCATTGGTGATCAACAACTGGTTTAGCATCAGGCTCCATATTAATTTTATGCTGACATAGAGTGGGACTAATGCCCTTAAGATCATCAAGAGTATATCCAATAGTAGCGCGGTGCTTCCTCAGAGTTTTTGTCGGTGTACTAAGTATTGGGCCACTAGTACCCCTTACTTGTGCATGGGCAGTTGTAGCCATCCTCGCGGCAAGGCTTGCCGGGACCAGCTCGAGGTCGATTTAAGTCATCAAGGAAATCATCAAGTCAGAGATCTGAGAATCAGCAAATAAGCAAAGCTGGAAATCGAAGACCAGCCTCCCCGGCAAGATCCTTGCCGGGTGGCCTGAGGAGCCCGGCAAGGATCGGCACCCGGCAAGGCTTGGCGCCCGGCAAGGATCGGAGCCCGGCAAGGCTTGGTGCCCAGCAAGTTTCGGCGCCTGGCGAGGTTCTGCCACTGTGCCACCGCTTTGGCACAGTAACGAGTCTGACATTCTGGCTCCTTCCATGGATGCGTGGCGGCGCGCTAGTGGAGGAGAGCTTAAGCGGTGCTGATGGGATGGCCCCTTTTTCCATCCCCAAGAAAGTGAGGACACCTAAACGGACACCTCACGGTGCATTAAATGCGCTTGTCCTAATCCGTCAGGGGTTAGGTATGATACCCTGTAGCTACTTTACACCTCAATGTATGTACATTTTGCCACTGTGGAGACCCCTTTGAGCATATAAAAGGAGGCCCAAGGCAACTGCTACAGAGGAGGAGGACTTCTGGCCCATTCTGCATGCGTAGCTGCTCTTTGAACGTACTGTTCATTGCGAGCGCTCCTGAAGGCTGAGCTCAAGAACATCAATAAGAACACAAAGCAGGAGTAGGGTTTTACGCTGATCAGTGGCCCGAACCTGGGTAAAAACCTCACGCGTCGGTCACCGGTTCAGCTCTTTGCGTGTACCTCTCCCCCCGCCGAATCGTAAAAGGGGTCTCTCGGGATCCCATAGGTGTCGTGCCCCGACATCTTTGGCGCGCCAGGTAGGGGGATTGAAGGTTGCGTGAACCTGATCTGGTGGTCGAGGCCCTAGTTCCTTCATTATGCCACCCAAGAAAAAGAACATCGCGACAGCACAGCCGTCCGGGTCCGTTTTGCCCGCGCCTTCGCAGACAGGCGATGGTGTGGGTGCAGAAGGAAGGGGACTGGAACCCCTGCGGCATTCTGGTGATCCAAGCCAAGCGAGCGGTATCGTTCGCAGTGGCAGTGGTAACTTGCGCGCCGCTGGATCTAGAGATGACGTTGTGTTGCCTACGGGTGGCACAACAAACTCTAGGGATCAGAGAGCGCCTGCCGGAACTCCCGCGCCGCCGCGAGCCTCGCAACCTGCCCAGGTTGTGTGAGACGAGCGACATCATGGCGCTGGTGGTTCGGGGCATCCCTACGAAAAGGTTTCTGCGCATAGATCCCAAGATGCGCGGGACCAGCATCCACACCGAGCTGCCGGCGAGGGTGGCGCGCGGTCGCGTGACCGTGGTGGTGCTCCTTCTAACTTGGTTAGGAGTCAGAGCACCTCACGTACCTCGCACTTGTCGCCGCCACCTATGCCAGCGGAAGCCTTGGCACGTGCATAGCTGCTCCTCGATTTTCCTCCCGCCCCGGAGAAGATGGAGGAGTGGCGAGCTACTATCCAGAGCCTTATCGGCTTCGCCAACAAGGATGGACCGCAAGAGGCAGGGCCCTCTCAGCGGAAGCCCGTCGATCCGATGCGAGCCGGTGGAGAGAAAACCGGAGGTGGCGCGACTACAGTGCACTCTCCTCCGCGACATCAGCGGCGGCCGACGGCTCAGCAAGTCGACCGCCATGAAGAAGTTTCCACGGCGTCGTCCGATCCGCGGATGCGCCGTGATCAGCGTCTGGTTCTCCAGGAACGAGGCAAGGAGGACGCTCGAACAACCATCGAGCGGCGACGAGAAGCGCGCTATCAGTCTGATAAGCGCGCGGGGCCAGTTGTCGACGAGCCCGCGCCAGGGAACGTAGGAGACCTGCCTTACGAGGTGGGACCTCCAGCGTTTACCTGTGAGCTGCGGCAGGTCCAGTGGCCCAATCTCCGAACCTTCAAGCCAGAGGTCCCGGAGAAATATGACGGCAAGACCCATCCCTCAGAGTTCCTGAGCATCTACACCATTGCGGTGCAAGCTGCCAGGGGTCGAGATGACAAGATACTCGCCAACTACTTCCCGTTGGTGCTCAAACCCAACGTCAGGTCGTGGTTGATGCATCTGCCGGAGGATTCTATTTCTTGCTGGTCAGATCTGTGCCATCAGTTTGTTGGCGCCTTTGTTGGAGGCCACCAAGCTCCTGGCCAAGAAAGTGATTTGCACATCATCCCTCAGAAGGAGGGCGAGTCCTTGCGCAAGTTTATGCAGAGATTCAGCCGGGTGCAGTACAATATTCCTGATGTTCATCCTGCCGCTGTCATTAGCGCGTTTCATCAGAACGTGCGTAACCGCAGGATGCGGGAAGAGCTGGCAATGAACAAAATCAGGAGTA
Organism: Thinopyrum elongatum; assembly: GCA_011799875.1. Taxonomy (NCBI): domain Eukaryota; kingdom Viridiplantae; phylum Streptophyta; class Magnoliopsida; order Poales; family Poaceae; genus Thinopyrum; species Thinopyrum elongatum. The sequence continues at coordinate 388,848,069 of CM022298.1, forward strand.
TTGCCGAGCTTTACACTTTGGCCGACAAGTGTGCTCGAGCTGAAGAGGGGAGAAAACTCCCCGGTGAAGCTGTTGGTGTGGCAGGCGACTCAGAAGAAGAAGATGCCGCGGCTCCGTCAAGGAAAGGCCGGCGGCGGAATAGGAAGCGCGGAGGCAAGGCCATGCTTGCCGTCGAGGAATCCGGCAACCCTGGCGCCACCAAGAAGGCCAAGGTTAGCGCCCCCGGCAAGGATCTTGCCGGGTGCCCTTCCTGTCAGGCCTTGGTGGCTGCCGACAAGTCGGAGAACTCCGGCAAGCAATATTGCAAGATCCATCGCACCAAGGGCCACAATCTCCAGGACTGCCGGCAAGTTGAGCAGCTTGCCGAGAAGCAGAAGGCCGAATACGAGAGGCGAGACAAGGAGAAGGCCCAAGATGGTGCTGAGGGGTCCGGCAAGAAACGCGGTGGCCGAGGGGGTCGCCGCGGCAAGGCCAAGCAGCAGAAGGATCGGCCCGCTCGGGGCCGAGATAAAGAAGGAGATGATGATGAGGAAGATGATGAATCCAGTGAGCAGGAATTCCAGAAGGCTACGGAGGCTATGTGCATTGATGGGGGTGCCTCGCTGCATTCTTCCCACCGCCAACTTAAACAGTGGGTGCGGGAGGTTAATGCGGCAGAGCCATCCCCCGATGCTTGTAGGCCTCTGAAGTGGTCCAGCACGCCTATCATCTTTGACGCCGAGGATCACCCTGATCGCACAACTGCGGTCGGGTGTTTGCCATTGTTGGTTTCCCCGACAATTCGCAACCTCAAGGTGACGAAGATGTTAGTTGACGGCGGGGCCGGCCTAAACTTAATATCACCAGACGTGCTCACAAAGCTTCAGATTCCCGACGAAGACCTCGAGGAAACGGGTACGTTTCAAGGGGTCAACCCGGGAAGAACCCAGCCTAAGGGCAAGATCACGCTGTCGGTAACATTTGGCAGCGAGCTTAACTTCAGGACCGAAAAGGTGGTGTTTGATGTCGCCAAGATCCCCATGTCATACAATGGGATCCTTGGCCGGCCAGCGCTGGCTAAGTTCATGGCGGCATCACACTACGCATACAACGTCTTGAAGATGCCTGGGCCATTGGGCGTCATCACTATCCATTCCGACAAGAGGGATGCGCTCATCTGTGCCGACCAACTTTACCGGGAAGCAATTGCAGCACCTGCCATCAAGGCATCTGCTCCTGCCACTGGAACTCCCGGAGGGAAGAAGAAGACCGGAAGGAACCTTGGCGCGAACTCCGGCAAGCGCGCCTCCTCGGAGTGCTGCGCTTCCGTCGAGGACGTACCAGAGAGTTCCACCGGCAAGAACAAGAAGTCCAAGGCTGCCCCGCCGGAAACTAAGAAGGTGCCTGCCAGGGAGGACGGAACGGGGGGAACTTTCACCATAAGTTCCACCCTAGATGACAATAGGAAAGCGCGCTCGTTGCTTTCCTGCGGGCGAATGTCGACGTGTTTGCATGGCAACCGTCTAACATCCCCGGCGTTCCCAGGAAAGTAATTGAGCACCACCTTGCTGTTTGTCCCCATGCGCGGCCCCGTCAAGCAAAGGGTGAGGAAACAGGCCTTGGAGCGCCAAGAATTCATTGCCGAAGAAATTAAGAAGCTGGAGGCGGCAGGACTGGTCAAAGGAGTGCTTCATCCAACCTGGCTGGCTAATCCGGTTGTAGTGCGGAAAGCGAACGGGAAATGGAGGCTTTGTATCGATTATACAGATATCAATAAAGCTTGTCCAAAAGATCCCTTTCCCTTGCCGCGCATCGACCAGATTGTGGATGCCACCGCTGGTTGTGATCTCCTGTCCTTCCTTGATGCCTATTCAGGGTATCATCAGATTTTTATGGCAAAGGAAGATGAAGAGAAGACCGCCTTTATCACCCCATGTGGTACGTATTGTTTTATACGAATGCCTTTCGGGTTGAAAAGTGCTGGTTCAACATTCGCCAGAGCAATCCAGATTGGTTTTGAGCCACAACTCCATAGAAATATGGAGGCATATATGGACGACATAGTGGTCAAAACTAAGGATAAAGCAACGCTCATTCAAGATTTAGAAGAAACATTCGCAAACTTGCGCAAGATCAACTTGAAGCTCAATCCTGAGAAGTGTGTGTTCGGTGTTCCGTCCGGCAAGCTCCTCGGGTTCTTTGTATCTTGCCGGGGAATCGAAGCGAACCCCGACAAGATCAAAGCCATTGAGCAAATTGAAGCGCCGAGACGCGTCAAGGATGTGCGCCGTCTTGCCGGCTGTGTTGCTGCTCTAAGCAGGTTTATCTCCAAGTCTGCTAAGCGCGCCCTGCCCTTCTTCAAATTTTTGAAGAAAGCAGGCCCAATGAAATGGACTCCGGAAGCGGAGGCAGCGCTGCAAGATTTGAAGAAATACCTTTCTTCTCCGCCGACGCTAGTCGCACCTAAACCACAAGAGCCGTTGCTGCTGTATCTAGCGGCTACAAATCAAGTGGTTAGTGCTGCGCTGGTGGCGCAGAGGGAAGCTGATGAGGAGGCAACATCAGTGGCAGGACCGCCAAGTGACGCGGCAAGATCTTCCCCGGCAAGGGTTGATCCCGGCAAGACAGGATCTGCGCAGACAGAAGAGCCCGTGCAGAAGAAAAAGGTGGTGCAACGCCCAGTCTATTTTGTTAGCTCCCTCTTACAAGGGGCTAGATCAAGATATTCTGGTGTGCAGAAGTTGCTTTTCGGCCTCCTTATGGCCTCAAGAAAGCTGCGCCATTATTTTCAAGCACATGAGATCACCGTCGTCACTCGCTTTCCGTTGCAACGGATTTTGCAAAATCCGGAAGCAACCGGCAGGATCGTGGAGTGGGCGTTGGAGCTGTCCAGCTTTGGTCTTAATTTTGAAAGTACTTTGACGATTCAGAGCAGGGCCTTGGCGGAGTTCATTGCAGAATGGACCCCGACGCCAGACGAAGAAGTTCAAGAAACAAGTCTCCCCGGCAAGGAAACCGATCAGCAATGGGTTATGTACTTTGACGGGGCTTTTTCGCTGCAAGGCGCCGGTGCTGGTGTGCTGCTTGTCGCACCCACCGGAGAGCACCTCAAGTATGTAGTCCAAATGCATTTTCCCCGGGAGAGTTCGACCAATAACACTGCAGAGTACGAAGGTTTGCTTGCCGGTCTCAGGATCGCAGCAGACCTTGGTATCAGAAAGCTCATTATCAAAGGTGATTCACAGCTTGTCGTCAGGAAGGTCAACAAGAACTATCAAAGTCCGTTGATGCAAGCCTACGTAGATGAAGTGAGGAAATTGGAAGAGCGCTTTGACGGTCTGCAAATGGAGCACATTCCTCGTGCCAAGAACAGCGTTGCTGACGACCTGTCAAAGCGTGCTGCCCTCAAGTTGCCTGTGGAACCAGGAACTTTTGTGCTCCAATTGACTCAACCATCCGTGGCGCCATCAACGTGGCAAGAAAAGAGAAGAAAGTTGAACTCTGGCCAGTACTTCCCGGCAGAGCTCCCCGGAGCCGCCGGTAAGGAAGTTGCCGGGATCGACACGCCTGCTGAGGAACAACAGGCTCCGGCAGGGCCTCAGGCCCTTGCTGTCGAGACAAACGTCCCCCCGGCGGAGGAGATGCCTTTAGCCCTAGCCGTCGAGCCTCAGGCTCCAGCATGGGCGCAGCACATTGTCCATTTCCTTCAGACAGGTGAACTCCCTGAGGAACAAGAAGAAGCGGAGAGAGTAGCCCGTCGGTCTGTTATGTACAAATTCGTCGATGACGTCCTGTACAGAAAGAGACCAAACGATGTGAAATTGAAGTGCATTCCTCGGGAAGATGGACTAGAGCTGTTGGCAGAGATACATGGGGGCATGTGTGGCTCTCACATAGGGTCAAGAGCGCTTGCCGGGAAAGCATTCCGGCAAGGTTTCTTTTGGCTCACCGCCCTCCAGGATGCGACTGCACTAGTAACCAGGTGTGAAGCGTGCCAGTTTCATTCGAAGAAATTACATCAGCCAGCTCAAGCTCTTCAAACAATCCCTCTCTCCTGGCCATTTTCGGTCTGGGGGCTCGAGATACTGGGCCCCTTCCCCCGTGCTGCCGGGGGCTTTGAGTACTTGTACGTTGCTATCGACAAGTTCACAAAGTGGTCGGAGGTGGAAGCAGTGAGGAAGGTAACAGTGCAGTCGGCTGTCAAGTTCTTCAAAGGAATTGTTTGCCGTTTCGGTGTGCCTAACAGGATCATCACCGACAACGGCACGCAGTTCACAAGTCGCACCTTCATGCAGTACGTCCAAGACCTTGGCGGCAAGATTTGTTTTGCCTCTGTTGCTCACCCGAGAAGCAACGGCCAAGCGGAGAGGGCCAATGCTGAAGTGCTGCGCGGTCTCAGGACCAGAACTTTTGACAGGCTGAAAAAGTGCGGAAGACGTTGGATTGATGAGTTGCCGGCGGTTCTTTGGTCAATCAGAACGACACCAAATCGAGCCACCGGCCAGACGCCCTTCGCTCTAGTGTATGGAGCGGAAGCAGTTCTCCCCACGGAACTCATGTACGGATCTCCTCGAGTGCTCGCTTATGATGAGCTCGAGCAAGAGCAACTGCGCCAAGATGACGCTGTGCTCCTTGAGGAGAATCGTCTTCAGGCTGCTGTGCGAACTGCACGCTACCAGCAAGCTTTGCGCCGCTATCATAGCCGCAAGGTTCATGCCCGAAGCCTTGAGGAATGCGACCTTGTTCTTCGACGGATTCAGTCCGCCAAGAATTCAAACAAGTTGACGCCAAAGTGGGAAGGCCCTTATCGGGTAGTACGAGTCACCAGGCCTGGCGCTGTCCACCTGGAGACCGAGGATGGCGTTCCAGTGAGTAATTCCTGGAATATCGAACATCTTCGCAAGTTCTATCCATAAGGCGCGGTTGCCGGGGGCTCCCGGCAACCACCTTTTTGTACAAGTCTTGCCGGCAAGGCATGTGATCCTTTGTACAAAGCCAGGCGCAGACCCTGAGCACAGATGAATAAATTTAAGTGTTATACATTTCCTTATTGATTCTCATGTTCACATTCATATATGCATGTTTTTCTAAGATGTTGTATAACACCTGATCCCGGTAAGTTCTAACGAACCGCCAAGGTTTCATCTCTTTATTTTCTCTTCTTTCTTTTTCTTAAAGACAGAAGGATTCCTCGCGCGCACATTTGCTGGGGGAGGAAGGGAGACATGAATACCAGTTGGTGACGTTCGGAATCGTATGCTTGCCGAAGAAAGGACAAAGACAGAAAGCTAAGTCCTAAAAATTCAGAGCAAGTTTTTCTTTTTAGTACCAAGTTAGTTCCTTGGACGATTCCGACCCTTGTATGGAAAATCTGCACGCGAAGGAACCCTTGTTGTAATCAGTTGCGCCCTTATTTTGTTTCGAGTCCGCTCAACGATTTAAGTGGCTGCACTGAGAGCGCCAAGGAGTCTTGCCGGCCGCTGCGCCTCCAGCAGGCTGCTGAAGTCCCGCACCCAGCGCTCGCGGCAGGTTGCGCGCCGGCAAGTTTTTCAGTAAGCGTAGGATGAACTCCATACATAAAGGAATCAGACAAGGAAAGTATCTAGCATGAGCCTAAACATAGTTAAATTATATTACATCCATGAGTTGCCGCAGTCCTAACTCGAGACTTAACTGTCCTTTACATGAGATGATGGCGGCAAGAATAAAAGGGAAGCACTCAATCCCTGCGTCGGCCTTCGATCCTTTTGATGGAGTCCACCTTCTCAAGGATCGGCGCGATGCACTTCTCAAGCGCCTCAACATTTGCATCCTTTGGCAGGTGGCCGAGTGCGCTGGAGAGGTCGACGCCGGGATTGCTGTGCACCACCTTGAGGAGCACCTTGCGAAGGACGGCCCGGCAAAGCCGGCGAGTCTCGCTCGCCAGTTGGGTCGCCCGGCTGGACTGGAGCGCCCTCAACGCGTTGATGATGCTTTCAAAGAACATCGTCAACCTGGCGCTTGGAGATATTCTTTCCTCGGAAGAATATCTGAAGTTCGACAAGCCCATGGTTGACAGTTCTGCGGTAAGCTTCTCCGCGGTGGCGATGAGACGGCCAGTCCAGATCTCCACTCCCTTCTCGTACTCGTTCTGGGCAGCAGCGGCACTCTTGAGCAGGTTCCTCTCTCCTTGGAGATCCTTGAGTAGAGCCTTCTCACGGGCCTTGCCGGCCTCGAGGGATTTCTGCAGCGTGGTCAGCTTCAGCTCCAGAACCGCAATATTATCAGCCGCAGAGGAGAGCTGCTTGGTCTTGTCGGACAGGGCAACTTGCATCTCCGCCAAGGAGTGGAGGGTTTTTTCCCTGTCCCCCTTGAGCGTCGAGAGCTCCTTGCCATGCTCGTCGAGATCCGTCTCCAGCCTCTTCACTTTGTCGCTCAGCTCGTTCTTGGCGGCCTCTGCAGCTTCGGCAGCATCGACGGCCTCCTTGAGCTTGCCGGCATGACTTGCAGTTAGAGCTTCGAGCGCCTCCTTGTGCTTCTGCTCCAACTCCTGGGTCCGTCGCGCGACAAGATTTTCAATGTCTTCATCCTTGCTGCGAAGCTTGGCGGCGAGCGCCTGCTCACGAGCAGTGAGATCTTCCTCATGAGCATCAAGAGCAACGCGGCGCCCCGTCAGGAGGGCATCTTCGGCAGCAATCCTTTGAACAGCTTCATCATGCGCCTTCTCCACGTCTGATTACTTCAGGAGGATCTCATTCCACTGCTGGCTCACTTGCTCTCGACCGGCAACCAGCTCTTGAAGGGCCTCGGCATGCCAGATTTGCATTTGTGCAACGCGCCTTTGAAAATCCGCTTCGGCTGCCTCGACAACTGCCATTCCGGAGTCCGCCTTCTCCTTTCGGGCACGATGGAGAGCCTGGAGTTTGCAGAAGTTTTCGCCCATGGCCTGAAGGAGCCAATCCTCTTCAGACTTGCCACTGCTAGCACTGGGATCGTTAACAACTTCGAGCCCGGCAGCGGCAATGATTTCCTCATAAATTTCTCCTTCGGCTGGTGCCTCGGTGCTTGCCGTCCCTGGCAAGTTGATGAATAGGTTTTCGCCAACTTTGAGATACTTGCTGGATGAGGGCTCGTCGGATGTTGATGGCTGGTCTTCAGTGGCCGCCTCACCAGTGGCAGGGGGCTCCGTGGCCGATGCAGCGCCTGGCGCTCCTGCGGCAGGAATGCCGTCAGTATGGTCCCCAGCCTCCCTGTCGCCCTCTTCAGCAGGTTCTTCTGCGATTTCCTTTCGTGCTGTCTTGGCGGCCTCCCCGTCAAGAACATCACCGGCCCTGGCAACATCATCCTTGGTGGCCTCGCTGGCAGTGATCCTGTCTGCTTCGGCGGCAGCATCCCTGGCGGTCTCCTCAATGACGGCGTCGACGTCCATATGTTCCATCTCAGAGAACTCTGAAGGGAGAAGGAGAAGGTCAGAATAAGATTGAATTTTTGAATTTTGAAGAGATCAAAGACAAAGAAGTAAGGGGAAAAGAATAATTAGCACTTTGAGGCGATCGAGTACCTGCGTCGGGCCGTCGAGAGGTAGCTTCGCCTCTCCCGGCAACTCCGGTTGCCGGGGGTGGGTTGCCTGAGTCCGTGCTTGTCGGCTCCTCCTCAATCTGGACGGGCTCGTCGGCAGGATCTCTTGCCAGAGATGTGCTTGTGGGCGGAGCGGTCGATGAAGGAGGCACAATGGGGCAATCCTCTCCTTGTTGCCGTTCTTCTCCTGCGAACCCGAAGATGTCAGCGACAAGAATGGAAGCTTCGGCACCAGCCAACAGAAAAAGGGACTATGAACTTACGCTGGGGGCTGCGCTGAGGACTAGGCTCCGGGCTCACGATGACGGTCTCTGGCACGCTAGTGGAGCCTGCCGGGGGCTCGTCGCCCGTAGAAGTCCTTGACCTCTTCGCCATCCTCTCCAGCAAGGTTTCTGTGTCACTGCAGAAGCAATGCAAGCAAGTCAGTAAAAATTGATGCAAGATTGGAAGGTAAAAGCTGTGGCAAAGTACTTACTCTTCTTCCTCTCGCTCTGGACTAAAGCCGGAGATGTCGAATTCGACCTCCGTTGCGGTGTCTGGGTGGGGAGGCGGAGGAGGAGTCCTAGGCCGCTTGGCTGCGGCAGGCACCGGGGCAGCTTCCGGTGCTGTGGTGCGAGACCCCCCCTGCCGCCCCAGCAGTGGCCGCTGGTGCGGGCCTTGCACGCCGTGCAGGCTGTTGACGGGCCCCCTGCCGCGGTCCGGTCTTGTCGGCCACTTTCTTGCCGGGGGCTTCGCCGCTCGAAGAGGGCTGGCTTGCCGGGATGTCAGACGCAGCCTTCCGAAGAACACGCTTCGCCTTCTTCTTCGGGGGAGGGGGCTCTTCTCGCGTCTCTTCTTCTTCGACTGAGTCCTCGCCGGACGAGATTTCAGCAGCTGCGCCGCTCTCCTCCCCGGCAACCTCGTCCTCCCCGGCAGGCTTCGCCTCCACTACCACCTCTGCCTCGCTGGCTTCCCACTCTGTGAAGCCAACGCTGCCGGCCTCCGCGGCAAGATTCGCTTCCTCCACTCTGGTAGCGATGTATGCTACCTCCTGATCCGTGGTGGCGCGAATAAGATCTGGCTCTTGCCGGACGGGCTTTTCCGTCAGATTGTCGAAGAATTTTTGCGCTTCTTCCTCGCTTGGCTCGACCCAGGTCGGGTCAAGGCCGTGGGCGTTGAACATCGGCAAGAAAGCAATGATCGACCCCAGCGCAGAGTTGTTGAACAAGGGGACGATCCTTGCCGGCAGCCGGTGCTTGTCTTCGCGCTGGAATAACTTCTGGCGGAGAGCGCCAAGCTGCATAACAGTCAAGTTGTTGTTCAGCCCGGGGCGCAGCCTCATGACATCCGCTGCGTTCTTATACTCCCAGGCTGGCCTTCCCCTATTCTGCAGAGGGGTGATGCGGCGGCGGAGGAAGTCGAAGCCGATCATCTCCATTGTCAGCCCGGCAGCCTTCAAGCGGAGGATTCTGGTAGTGGCGATTGTGAGCTTCTCGTCTTCTGCGGCGAGATCGCCCCAATCCTTGCCGCGGACCACCTTCTGTCGCCGGGGATGGCAAAAAGGATGAGGGTCTGCTTCCTAGATCCAGCACCATTCGGCCCGCCACTCATCCCACTTTTCGCGATAAACTCCATCTGGGTATATCTCTTTGTTCCAGGCCCTTGGAATCCAAGCAATAGACCAAGAGAGAGCCTCTCCTTTTTGGATTCGAGGATAGAAATAGTGGCGGAAAAGAGCAGAATTGGGGATCACGTCGGCAAAATTTTCACAAAGATGGGCAAAGATCGACTTGCAAAATACGGCATTCGGCGTAAAGTCAAGAAGGCGGAAGCCGTATGTGTACATAATGTCGTTGAAGAAATCGGAAAAAGGTAGACAGAGCCCGCAATAAAAGTACGCGGTGAAGAAGGGGTATCTGTCCGATCCGCCTTTGGAATTGGCACCTGGGATGACGCGTGTGGCAGGGTGGGCTTGTGTTCCCTTCGCCCACATGCATTGGTATCGTCCCTTCAAGGTTTCGGCGTCAAGCGTCGAAGGGAAGACGATGAGCCTCTTCCGCATCTTCACCAGCTCGCTTTCCGGAACTTCGGCTTTCGCCTCCTTGTCCGTGCCCTTGCCCTTGCTGGTCCTGGGCGGCATGGCGGCTGTGGAGATGGAAGCAGGAGGACGGAACGAGCACGGGAGCTGCGAGCAGAAGAGAAGGAAGGTTTCACTCTGAGCTCGAGCAGAGGAAGGCGATGGCGATGGCCAAATTGGGAAGAAGAGGGGGGTGAATGAGTTTGCGCCTCCACAACTTCTCTTTTTTATGGGGAAGGAGCGGGGCCACCTTGTTTATCCCCCAATATGAATGCGCCTCTGTGGGCGCGAAACAGTTTGCAGCCTTTTTGGCACGCTTCTCACATCGCGCGCTCCGTACGCGTAGTGGGAGGCACAGTAAAACAAGATCTTTTACGAGCAGTTAATTCCCTGCCACGCGTGCCCGCGCACTGTTTGGGCCTGGCCCAACGACGCCTCGCACTCGTGTATGGCCCAGGCCCGGGGGCTCCTGTCGGTGTACTAAGTATTGGGCCACTAGTACCCCTTACTTGTGCACGGGCAGTTGTAGCCATCCTCGCGGCAAGGCTTGCCGGGACCAGCTCGAGGTCGATTTAAGTCATCAAGGAAATCATCAAGTCAGAGATCTGAGAATCAGCAAATAAGCAAAGCTGGAAATCGAAGACCAGCCTCCCCGGCAAGATCCTTGCCGGGGTGGCCTGAGGAGCCCGGCAAGGATCGGCGCCCGGCAAGGCTTGGCGCCCGGCAAGGATCAGAGCCCGGCAAGGCTTGGCGCCCAGCAAGTTTCGGCGCCTGGCGAGGTTCTGCCACTGTGCCACCGCTTCGGCACAGTGACGAGTCTGACATTCTGGCTCCTTCCATGGATGCGTGGCGGCGCGCCAGTGGAGGAGAGCTTAAGCGGTGCTGATGGGATGGCCCCTTTTTCCATCCCCAAGAAAGTGAGGACACCTAAACGGACACCTCACGGTGCATTAAATGCGCTTGTCCTAATCCGCCAGGGGTTAGGTATGATACCCTGTAGCTACTTTACACCTCAATGTATGTACATTTTGCCACTGTGGAGACCCCTTTGAGCATATAAAAGGAGGCCCAAGGCAACTGCTACAGAGGAGGAGAACTTCTGGCCCATTCTGCATGCGTAGCTGCTCTTTGAACGTACTGTTCATTGCGAGCGCTCCTGAAGGCTGGGCTCAAGAACATCAATAAGAACACAAAGCAGGAGTAGGGTTTTACGCTGATCAGCAGCCCGAACCTGGGTAAAAACCTCACGCGTCGGCCACCAGTTCTGCTCTTTGCGTGTACCTCTCCCCCCGCCGAATCGTAAAAGGGGTCTCTCGGGATCCCATAGGTGTCGTGCCCCGACAGTTTTCAATAATTTCTTTTCTTCATGCTCTGAAAGGTTAGCACTAATAATAACAGGATATATCTTCTTTTCATCAAGATAAGCATATTTCAAAGTATCAGGTAATTGTTTAAGCTCAAACACAGGATCACCCTTGGGTGGAGGAGGATCTCTAAGGATTTCAACAGGCAAATTGTGTTTCAAAACAGGCATTTGGTTAAAGAATATTTCATCTAACTCCTTTCTTTCATTCATAAACATATCATTTTCATGATCTAGCAAATATTGTTCTAAAGGATCAGTAGGAGGCACAGCAATAGAAGCAAGACTAATTATTTCATCTTTACTAGGCAATTCTTTATCATGGGGTTGTCTAGGAAATTTAGAGAAATTAAAATCATGAGACACATTCCCAAAGCTTAAAGTAACAATTTCTTTCTCACAGTCTATCCTAGCAATAACAGTATTCAAGAAAGGTCTACCAAATATAATGGGACAAAAATAATCTTGTGGGGAACCAAGACAAGAAAATCAGTAGGGTATTTTATTTTCCCACACAAGACTTCAACATCTCTAACAATCCCAATTGGTGATATAGTATCTCTATTGACAAGTTTAATAGTAACATCAATATCTTCTATCTCAGTAGGTGCAATATCATTCATAATTTCTCGATATAAGGTATAAGGAATTGCACTCACACTAGCACCCATATCACATAAACCATGATAACAATGATCTCCTATTTTAACAGAAACAACAGGCATGCCAACGACGGGTCTATGTTTATCTTTAATATCAGGTTTAGCAATTCTAGCAGCTTCACCACAGAAATAAATAACATGCTCATCAATATTATTGACCAAGAGATCTTTAACCATAGCAATACTATGTTGAACTTTAATTTGTTCAGGGGGTGTAGGTGTTCTAATATTACTCTTACGAACCACAGTTGAAGCTTTAGCATGATCCTTTATTCTGACAGGAAAAGGTGATTTCTCAATATAAGCAGTAGGAACAATAGGATCAACATTATAAGTAATAGTTTCTTCTTCAACTTTAAGAGGTTCTACTACTTTTACTTCAATGGGAGGATGATATTTAAACCAATTCTCCTTAGGGAGATCAACATGAGTAGCAAATGATTCACAAAAGGAATCTACTATCTCAGAGTCAAGTCCATATTTAGTGCTAAAATCACGAAAAGCATCGGTGTCCATAAAAGATTTAACACAATCAAACTTAAGGTTTATACCTGACTCATTACCTTTGTCAAGTTCCCAATCTTCAGAGTTGCGTTTAATTCTTTCCAATAAATCCCATTTGAATTCAATAGTCTTCTTCATAAAAGAACCAGTACAAGAAGTATCGAGCATGGATTGATCATTACGAGAAAGCCGAGCATAAAAATTCTGAATAATAATTTCCCTTGAGAGCTCATGATTGGGGCATGAATATAACATTGACTTAAGACTCCCCCAAGCTTGAGCGATACTTTCTCCTTCACGAGGCCAAAAATTATAAATATAATTCCGATCACGATGAACCAGATGCATAGGATAAAACTTTTGATGAAATTCCAATTTCAATCGGTTGTAGTTCCATGATCCAATATCATCACATAGCCTATACCATGTCAATGCCTTTCCCTTCAAAGATAAAGGGAAAACCTTCTTCTTGACATCATCCTCGGGCAAACCTGCAAACTTAAATAATCCACAAACTTTATCTACATAGATTAGGTGCATATCGGGATGTAATGTTCCATCTCCTGCATAAGGATTAGCTAGCAGTTTCTCTATCATACCCGAAGGAATTTCATAATAAATATTTTCAGTAGGTGTAGTAGGTTGAGGAGCAACTCTTTGCTCTTCCGGTCGAGGTGAAGATACCCCGAACAAGCCCCTCAAAGGATTATTTTCCATAGTGACAAGTGACAGTAAATTTCAGCACACTATATAAATGTTTCCTTACCAAATTCCACTTATCAAAGGCGCTTCACTCCCCGGCAATGGCGCCAGAAAAGAGTCTTGATGACCCACAAGTATAGGGGATCTATCGTAGTCCTTTCGATAAGTAAGAGTGTCAAACCCAACGAGGAGCAGAAGGAAATGACAAGCGGTTTTCAGCAAGGTATTCTCTGCAAGCACTGAAATTATCGGTAACAGATAGTTGTGTGATAAGATAATTCGTAACGGGTAACAAGTAAAAAAAAGTAAATAAGGTGCAGCAAGGTGGCCCAATCCTTTTTGTAGCAAAGGACAAGCCTAGACAAACTCTTATATAAAGCAAAGCGCTCCCGAGGACACATGGGAATTACTGTCAAGCTAGTTTTCATCATGCTAATATGGTTCACATTCGTTACTTTGATAATTTGTTATGTGGGTGGACCGGTGCTTGGGTGCTGTCCTTCCTTGGACAAGCCTCCCACTTATGATTAACCCCTCTCGCAAGCATCCGCAACTATGAAAGAAGAATTAAGATAAATCTAACCATAGCATGAAACATATGGATCCAAATCATCCCCTTACGAAGCAACGCATAAACTAGGGTTTAAGCTTCTGTCACTCTAGCAACCCATCATCTACTTATTACTTCCCAATTCCTTCCCCTAGACCTAAATCATGGTGAAGTGTCATGTAGTCGACGTTCACATAACACCGCTAGAGGAAAGACAACATACATCTCATCAAAATATCGAACGAATACCAAATTCACATGATTACTTATAACAAGACTTCTCCCATGTCCTCAGGAACAAACGTAACTACTCACAAAGCATATTCATGTTCATAATCAGAGGGGTATTGAATAGCATTAAGGATCTGAACATATGATCTTCCACCGAATAAACCAACTAGCATCAACTACAAGGAGTAATCAACACTACTAGCAACCCACAGGTACCGAGACAAAGATCGGATACAAGAGATAAACTAGGGTTTGAGAGGTGTAACGACCCGAGACTGACGGTCCAGAAGCCTTCCATGTTTTTCGTTGTTGCCGTGTGTTTTATTTGTTTGTTGCATTCATCATGTCATCATTTGCATTGCATCGGCACTCCGTTGCCGTCATGTTTTTAAAACTTGCATCCCTTCGTAGTTGCGCTTCTCCCTGTTGCTTCCGTTGATCATTCCAAGTCCAACCACTCACTTGCACACGGCCACCTAACCTCTCTACACAACCCACACTGTGTGCTGCCTTGTCCGAAAACCTCTCCGAACCCGACCCGCATGGTTGTGACCGATGGGTCCGGATCATCCCCAAACATCCCTAAAATATCTTCGGTTTCTTATTTGGACTTCCCTAGCCTATTTATCTCGACCATTCGGTTACGATCGGAGGATCTAATCCTACACTAAACTCCCTCTTTCCCTATATAAAGACCCCTAGTCTAAATCTGGACAAACCATAACTTCTAGGGACTTGTCCCATCCCTCCGCCGCCGCCGCCAGCCCACTGTCTCCTCCTCCTTGGGATCCCCTCCCGATCCAGACCACCAACCACAGATGCCACCGCTCCTCCTCGATCCAGATGCTCGCGCCCCCGATCCAAAAACCTTCTCGGCCTCTACCCGTGCAGCCTCCTCCCTCTTGCTCGTGCCCGAGGGGCTTGCCCCGAGCACCCCGCAAGCAGCAGCGACAGTCCCGAACAGAGCCACCCATGGCCTTGTCTCCGGCCAGAACGAGCCTCCCCGTGCTCCTCCACCTCACCTCATCGTCCGGCGCCGCTGGCAGCCGCGCCGCTTGATCCACCTCACCGATGGCGGCACCAGCAGGTCCCGCCAACCATCCCCTGCTAATTTTCCTCTCCATCTCCCTTCCCTTCGCCTGTATCTCTCTCAGTCCTCTCGTGTTCCTCCGCAGGTCCCCGCCATGGATGCCAGGAGCGCCCGTGCGCCGCATGCCCGAGCCCCTGTCTTGCTCCACCTCGCGTGGCCGATGACCGGCAGATGAGCACCTCCGCTCCCTTCCGACCTTCCTCCTCCATTTTCCTCTCTCCCTCACCCAGGTCTCCCTCAATTTCTGCAGGAGCACCGAGGGTCCACGTCGAGCTCGCCTCTCCGCCATCAGCCCTGCCTTCGGTGTCTCCTCGCCCAGATCCGGTCGGGGACAACCTCCTGCGCCCATGCCCGTTCCTTGGCCTCCCGTAGCTGCGCTGCTCGAGGTTCCCAGCCCTGCCTCTGTTTCGTTTGAGCAGGGAGGACGACGCGCCTCTGCTCGCTGCGTTGACCGCGCCTTCCCCGCCTACATGGACCGCGACCGCGACCACGACTTCGGCCCAGCGCGCCCCCTGCCGGCCTTCCTCTCCACCGCATGGGCTGAGCCCTCTTGTGAGAAACCCAGCCCGCTCGAGATGCAGCCCATAGTATTTTTTTCCCTACGCTGTGAATTTGACTAATATCCCTGGTTTACAGTTTTGCAGAAAACCCCTCAAACATCATGCATTTAATAACTAAATAACCATGCATCATATGTTAAAACTTCATATATGCAAAATGCTTAGAATTTCATCTAGTTTCATAATATGCAACTTTCATCCATGTTTAAAATGTTTAAAATGTTGTTTGCATTTAATTTGATAAATGACATGGTAAAATGGTTTATTTCATAACTAATTAACCGTAGTTCCGAATTAAATAAACTTTATATGTAAATGGGGTAGAAAAATGCATAGTTTAACATGGTGCACTTATTTTTCATTTTTAACAACTCAAAAATATGGTTTAGGGCAGAACAGTACCAAGTTTAAAACTTGCATATGGGGATTTTTTCGGAATTGTTGTTTGTTGTTCCGACCTCATTTAAACTTGCCTAGATGTGTAGTTTTCTTATGCCTCACCTCTTGCCATGTTAACCAACATTTAATCTTGTCTTGTTCATAAATAAGAGCGAACTAAATAATTGAATGTGGTGTTTCGTCAACATGCAACTCGTTGCATATTGAGCTCCACTTAACTTGTAGTATTGATTGTGCACTTTGCCATGCCATGACTCATTAAACCGGGCATGCATCATACTTGATTGTGCATCATGCCATGTTTATGCTTGTTGTTTTACCATGTTGTTTGCTTCTTTCCGGTTGTTCTTCTTCTCGATAGTTCCGGTTATGTTGTGATTGTGAGGATCCGTTCGACTACGTTGGTTTGTCTACTTCATGGATTCGGTCTTCTTCCTAGTGCGATTTCAGGCAAGATGACCGTTACTCTGGATACCACTACTATCTTTGCTTTGCTAGTTGTCTCGATGCTATCGCTATGTCGCACTACCTAGCACTTGTTTATCAAGCCTCCCAAATTGCCATGATAGCCTCTAACCTTTTCCACCATCCCAGCAAACCGTTGTTTGGCTATGTTACCGCTTTGCTCAGCCCTTCTTATAGCGTTGCTAGTTGCAGGTTGTTCCATGTTGGGACATGAATATCATGGGATATCACAATATCTCTTATTTAATTAATGCATATATACACTTGGTAAAGGGTGGAAGGCTTGGCCTTTTGCCTGGTGTTTTGTTCCACTCTTGCCGCCCTAGTTTCCGTCGTACTGGTGTTATGTTCCTTGAATTCTGCGTTCCTAACACGGTTGGGGTTTATGGGCACCCTTGTTTCTTCGTCTAAAGTAAAGCTTTCCTGAGGAGATCCAACTTTGGTTTTACCATTTGCCTAATAACAACTA
Source organism: Thinopyrum elongatum (assembly GCA_011799875.1). Taxonomy (NCBI): domain Eukaryota; kingdom Viridiplantae; phylum Streptophyta; class Magnoliopsida; order Poales; family Poaceae; genus Thinopyrum; species Thinopyrum elongatum. The sequence goes on from CM022298.1 coordinate 388,864,656, forward strand.
AAACTTGCATAGGGACCGGCTAGCACCCGAGGTCTCTTAATCAACAACCCGGGCTAGTGCTCCTCATGAGTGTTGGTCCACCTACCTAGCAGTCGGCGATGCCGCCTTGGGGCAACTCGATGGTATTTGGCTATCGTCCACTTTGCATAGATGGATGAGTCCGTAGATAGAGAGCGTGCGGCTCTGGACACGGATCTGACTCACCGGGAGATCTCCTTGGGATAGTTTTCCTTTCTTCGAAGAGCTTGTGCACCGGGATTCCGAGGTTACTCGAGGTGTCCCGAGATGGAGGATTGTCTCCACGGATCATGAGAGCTTATCATGGGCTAAGTTGGGACACCCCTGCAGGGTTTAAACTTTCGAGAGCCGTGCCCGCGGTTATGTGGCAGATGGGAATTTTTAATATCCGGTTGTAGAGAACTTGACACCAGATCTGAATATAAAATACAACAACCGCGTGCGTAACCGTGACTGTCTCTTTTCGAGTGAGTTCGAGAAGAGAACACGGTGGGGTTATGTTTGACTCGTAAGTAGTTCAGGATCACTTCTTGATCATTACTAGTTTGCGATCGTTATGCGTAGTTTCTCTTCTTATTCTTGTACTCGTAAGTTAGCCACCATACAATGCTTAGTACTGCTGCAACCTCACCACTTATCCATTCCATACCCATTAAGCTTTGCTAGTCTTGATACCCATGGTAATGGGATTGCTGAGTCCCCGTGGCTCACAGATTACTACAACAACAGTTGCAGGTGCAGGTAAAGCGTTGCTTTGATGTGAGAGCGATGCTTGATTGCTTTTGGAGTTCTTCGTCTTCTTCTTCGATCAAGGGATAGGTTCCGGGTCGGGAGCCTGGGATTAGCAGGGTGGATGTCGTTCTTTTTTTCATTTGATTTCATCCGTAGTCGGATCCTGCACTTCTGTATGATGATTGCTATGTATTGATGAACTGTTGGATTCATGTTGTAGCTTGTGGCGAGTGTAAGCCTTTATCTTGTATTCTCATCTATTCAGTACATGGTATGTTGTAATGATATCCACCTTGCTATGCGCTCGAAATGCGGTTGTGCCCAAATCATGAGTTCATCACGTGATTGGGATAGAATCGCATCTTGGGCGATGAGGCCTTGCAATGATTTAGATGGAGCTTCGTGGCAAGTTAACTGAGAGAGCTTGGAACTCCGGAAACAAAAGATGAACCACTTAGCACCGACAAATTGATATCACGAATGAACTTCGAAAGAATGAATTAAACACTTGGATGAAACAAGATTAAGAATTATGTTATGCGTATCCTTCATCAATTTGAATTGATGACAAGCAATGGATTTGGCATACTACTTATACTCGTTGAAAAGGATTAAGGATATATATAGCCCAAACTTGAGAAAGTCTTCAACGAATCACCGGTTGGATTTGAAAGAACAAATGAATTAAAACGGTAACAAAGGAAGAGGAATCTTGAACGAACCACCGTAAGAATTTGAAAATGAATGAAGAAATGACGAGCTGACTAGAGAATACTTGAACGAAGCACGAGAAGAATTGGAGAACGAGAGCTGGAAGTTGAGAATTAAGAATTCTGAAAAGATGGCCTTCGGAGGAATAAAATGGGAAGAACTCATGAAATGCTTCGGATGGGTATGAAAACAATTTCGCACGATTGGAACCATTTGAGGGGATATCATCAAACTTGAATTATGAATTTTTGAGAGATCGAACAAGATTTGGAGGAAAACTCTTCTTCGGTCTACAACGTTGAGAATGCCGACGAGGAACACCACCAAATTGTTGAGACACTTCGGAAAAATTATAAGAGAAAAGGTTGGGCCAAAGATGAAAATAATTTGAAAGCGATTTTGGAGGAGGCATCTGACTGATGATAATTCATTCTTATGTCAAACTTTGAAATGAATTTGAGAATAACTCCTAAAAAAAATTAGAAGAGTCAGGTAAGATCCTGGAAAAAAGACCTGTGGGTTATGAGCCCACTCAAAGAAACACCGTTGAATGATTTTTAAAGAGAGAATGCACCGGTTGGATAAAATGGCTTGAATGAGACAATAACCTTAAAATAGTTTGAACGGATTAAGAATGGAAACACAAATCTTCTGAGATATCTTGTACACTCCGGAGAAGAAATAGAGCAAGGTGAATGATTGAGAGGTGCACCGGCATGGGGAAGCATTTGAAAGGAGGAAAGGGATATGATCAACACCGAAAGCTTGCATTTAGTCCATCGAGGAAGAAAATGATAACGAAGAATGATAAAGTTGTAACTCCTGAGCATCTTCACGAGGAATCACCGGGTAAGAACATTGAAGGAAAAGAATGAAAAGACTTCACATCAATAAAATGAATACTTGATTAAGAAATCCGAGTCCTTGAAGAAAAGGGTGGGAGGGCAGGAAAAATAAAGACAACTTGGGACGGATGGAACAAACACCGTTGAGAAAACTTAGAATTGATCTTGCGGATGTTGAAATGATCGGATCCATTTGAAGAGAAGCACGCCGGTTGGAAAAGAATTAACATGACAATCTCGATAAACAAGAAGGATTAGCACTCCCATAGGAATATGAGAACACCGCTTAGGAAAGGCATGGAATCAACACTTGACATTGAAGCAACTCGAATACCATAACTCAAAAAAAAATAAAGGATTGGCTTGCAGAATAAGCCGGAAACAAACATATGATAGAGATTTCGCCCAAAGTGTTCGCGATGAGGCCCCACGGGCACGACGTACAACGGACATCATGAATGACAAACGAGACGTCCCCGAATCAGCATAGCCAAGGATTCTTTAAGACGCCTAGCGACCACTGTAAATCGACAGTGAAAAATGAACCACTAGACGTTGGACCCCAATCTCAAATCATATATTTGTCTGAAGGAAATCCCGTGTAACTACTTGAATTCCCACCTAAGAACTCCCGAAACTTTCTGGTTATGCAATCTGGTGTTGGGGATACAGGAAGGCACAAATATCTCACACAACTAACAAATCCTACACTCCAACTGTATCCATCCGTCAACACATAACCAAGAAAACCTCGAAAATCGTGTACCTCAGACCTTCGAAAAAATCCGATATACCAGCTGTGGCAATGTAACACCCCCGGTGGTTAACTACAGTAATCACCCTTTTGATTATGCCATGTCATCATGTTTAACAGTGCATGATCATCATTAGCATCATATTGCATTTCAACTCCTAAGTCAAAATCCAAATTTAAATAAAAGTTATCCAACATAGAAACTAAAATGTTCAATCAATAACAAATAATACAGAGACCATTCTAAAATTGAAACCAATAATTAATAAATTAATTAGGTGGCACTAACATTAATAAAACAGCAAGGTTTAATGCATCTCATTTATTATAAAAATTGTGGGAACTCCTATTGTCTCCAAACCAGTTTTTGGTAGTGGTAGGTAATGCCTAGTATTTGTTGGAACATTTGCCATGTTTTACAAAATTCAATACGAGGCCTAACAATTTACTAAACAGAGATATGTGAAGAAATAAATAAAAATAAAATCAACAGAAAAGTAGAGGAGAGCAAAAGAATTCTCCCGGCCCAACTAGGCCACCAGGCCAACCCCAGGCCGGCCCACCCCCTGCCTACTAACCCACTCCCCCTCCCACCGTAACCCTAACCTACCCCCACGTTCCCCACTCTCCCCCCCCCCCGATCCGATCCACTCCTCCCGCCGCCCCGATCTGGGCATCGTCGCCCCGAGCGTCGTCGTCGGCCGGCTTCCTGACGTCGGGGCTCGATCCACCGCGCCCGCCGCTCGCCCCTGTCACCAACACCGCTGGACCACGTCACCGTCGCCCGGAACGCCGCCTCGACATGCCTCCCGCCGGACTGCCTCCCCGTCTCCGACGCCGTGTCGTCCCGTCCTCCTCCCGCGCCCCGCTGCCCCAGTCCTACGGCCCCTCCGTGAGCTCCCCTCTCCTTCCCTTTCCCCCCCCGCGCCCACGTGACCCCCTTGCTCGGCGTCCAGCGCGCGTCGCCGCTGAGGCCGCGCTCGTCGCCCGCCCGCGCGCACGTCCCCGCCACCACGCGCCCACTCCGGCCACTGCCAGCGCGCCGGGCCGCGCCCGACCGTGCGTCGTTCCCCCCCCCTGCGCACCCAGGGCACCCCCGCTGCTGACCGCGCAGCTCGTCGCAAAACGCCGCGCCCCAACTCGCCCCCTCCGTTGTTACGCGGCGCCCCCTGGCCACCTTTGCCCAGCACCACCGCCGCCCCGCGCCGGCGCTGCCGCGCCGCGTGCTTCTGCTGCTGCTTCTCACGCGCTCGCCGCCCGTGCATGGCCCCGCTGTCGCCCGCATACCCCACTCCCCGCCTCTGTCCCGGCCGCCGCCGCACCGCGCCGCCCCCTGCGCCCGCCTCCGCCTGCCGTGGCCGGCCGGTGAGCCCCGCCGTGGCCTCACCGTTCCCGGCGTCGGGCGACGCCGCGTTCACACCCGTCGCCCGCACCATTTGCCCCCCTGGGCCACTGCCAAACGGGCCCCGCCCCTGTTTTAAACGAAAATGAAAAATATAAAATAAAATAAATAATTAATTAAAGTTAATAATTAATTAATTAGTAAATTAATTAAGTTAATTAATCCTGATTAGGTTAATCTAATTTAATTAATTAGTTTAATTAAACAGTAATTTAATTAGTTAACCCTAATTAACCTAACAGTCTATGACAGGTGGGACCCACCCTGTCAGATGGCTGCTGACGTCAGCATGATGTCATGCTGATGTCATCGCAGCACTGTTTCGGATAATGTTAATTTAAATATTTAAATAAATTCCAGAAATTAATAAAAACTTTAGAAAATCATATAAAATAATCCGTAACTCAGATCGAAAAACTTTGTACATGAAACTTGCTCAGAATTCCGATACGAACCCGAATACGCCCTCCGTATTCCCGTTAGATGCCTCTAGCTATAAGAACATTAAACTTTTAGACCGATTTCGATAAATGAATAGTGCCCAACTTTAATTAAATAAATCCAAATAAATTCCTAAATTAACTAAATCATTTAGTTAGGCAGTAGAACACCCCGGCATATCATTTAGGCATGTCATACATATTGTTTGCATTATCGCCGTGAATTTATTGTTTCTCTCCCCCCTTCTCCTCCGATAGACGCTGAGACCGACGACGCTGCACCAGGATACGACTACACTACCGACGAGCAGCCCGTTGATGACCCCTCTCTCTTGCCAGAGCAACCAGGCAAGCCCCCCCTTTGATCATCTCGATATCGCCCATTCTATTTCTCATGCTTGCATTAGAATTGCTGCTGCTGCTGCTTTACCTATTCTGATGCATAGCCTGTTTATTGTAACCTGCTGTTGATAATTACCTGCATATCCTAAACTGTTTAGTCTAGGCTGGGTAGAGACCTATTAGTGACCCCACTTATCCCGACTGCCGCGCTGGATTGTCAGAAGACCCGATCAACGGGATTGAAGACCAGGCCCCGACACCGCACATCACCCCTCTTAGTTGTAACGACACTGCAGCGTTACTATCGAGTGTCGAGGGTGATACCTCGTGTAGCACTTATGATGTTAACTCTGTAGAGTAGCTATTCGGTCGTGGTCATCGAGGGTGATTCCTCCTTCACCGCTTCCGATAACGACGCTGTCGTGCAACACATCAAGTGTGAACCCAGTGAGGGTGATTCCTCCGAGTTCACCTTGACGGAGACATCGAGTAGGAATCCAACAAGGGTGATACCTCGGATTCCCCTGATGTTATGGACACACGGATACTTGGACTTTACACTGTTACTTAGATAGGCGGGTCGACCCTGAGGGGTACCCGCGTGCGCCTGAGAGGCGAGTGTTGTGAAGACGGGTTGCCTGTATGGTGCCCGAGTGATGAATACGAGGCGCGGCCGTGCATTCTTAACCCTTGCAGCAAGTCCTCGAGACGGAGCGACGGGGTCACATCTTTTGTGAGTCTCTGCTCGTTACCGCAAGCCCCTAGTCCTAACGATTTGGATATTTGATCCGAGCAGGCCTCTAGTCTGATAGCACTAACCATCACGTGGGCATAGTATGGGCGTTCTACATCGTATGCATTAGCCGAAAGCTCTGTCAGACGTCTAGTTCAGCAGTGCGGCATGGAGTGATTGGCGCCATTGCGGTGGTGCTTGGATCTGAGCCATGTGCGCAACGACCCGGAGGGTGAGGGGCGATGGCCAAGACCCCCTTGCGCTTAGGATGTAGACCGGCGGGGACCTCTCTGCTGAGCTCTAGGTAGGGTTGCGATGTGTCGTTTGGCCGAGGCCGGGCATGACCCAGGAAAGTGTGTCCGGCCGAAGTTAATCGAGCGTGTTGGGTAAGTTGGTGCACCCCTGCAGGGAAGAAAACTTCTATCGATAGCCTGTCCTACGGTAACGGACACTCGGAGTTGTATCCTGATTGATACAATTTTAGAACTGGATACTTGGATACTATGGCTTTGGGATTGCTTCTCGCAGGGAGTCGAGAAGGGATCTCCGGACGAGGTTGATGACTGTATGGCTCTGGGATTGCTTTCTCGCAGGGAGTCGAGAAAGGATCTCTGGGTGAGGTTGATATCATTACTGCTACATTATATTGTACTGTTCTACCCTCTTCTATTTCTGCAAGACCGCTGAAGATGCTAGTCTTCGATAGGACTAGGCCTCCTCTCTATTCTGGCATTTCTGCAGCCCAGTCCACATATACAGCCTCCCCTTGAAAATGTTGCATATGTAGTGTAGATCCTTGCTTGCTGAGTACTTCTGAGTACTCACGGTTGCTTTGTTTTCCTTTTCTCCCCATATCAGTTTGACATAACCAAGATGACGGAGCCCCCTGAGACAGATGCCCCGTCGATCGACTACTACTACTACCCAGAGGATGGATACTACTACGAGTTGACTGACGACCAGGAGTAGGATCGGAGGGTCCCAGGCAGGAGGCCTATGCCTTTCGATCGTAGTGTTTTACTTTGCCCCGCCTTTCTAAAGGCCTTTCTGTTTCTGTTTCATATCTGTACTCAGATATCTGATGCTTTCGCTGACGCTTGTATGCGAGCTTTTGTATTCGAGCCCTCGAGGCCCCTGGCTTGTAATATAAAGCTTGTATGACTTTATTTATGTTTTAGAGTTGTGTTGTGATATCTTCCCGTGAGTCCTTAGGCTTGATCGTGTGCATTTGCGTGTATGATTAGTGCATGATCGGGCCGGGGGCGTCACAGGCAATACATTTGATCGCTCTCCCCAGTACTGGGTGGCGCCAAACTACTCTCACCACAAAGAGTATAGAAGCATTTTCGATATCGGCGTCCTCTGGTATTTCGGAACTGAAACAATCACGAATGTGACAAGAACCCCTTGAAGCTCAACTCCCCGGAAGAAGTCAAGTCAGACAGGAGGCACCAAGACAGAATTCCCGTCACACCGATATCGCAACGATTCCAACAATACCCGCATGATCCTAAAAAAAATTTGAGTAAAAAAAGGAGAGTGATGGATCCAAAACACCTACGTCACGAGTCCTCACCAGAGCGACGATGGGGATGAGGAGTAAAAAGAATTCCTACTCTCCGATATAACTAGACTCAAAATAGTTTATTTTTCTAGACTCAACAACGGCAGCGATTCGATCAATCAAGGGCGCTCCTACGGTCGATAAGGCTCTAATACCAACTTGTAGCGCCCAAGATGTGATTCTATCCCAATCACGTGATGAACTCATGATTGGGGCACAACCACATTTCAAGCGCATAGCAAGGTGGATATCATTACAACATACCATGTACTGAATAGATGAGAATACAAGATAAAGGCTTACACTCGCCACAAGCTACAACATGAATCCAACAGTTCATCAATACATAGCAATCATCATACAGAAGAGCAGGATCCGACTACGGATGAAATCAAATGAAAAGAAGAACGACATCCACCCTGCTAATCCCAGGCTCCCGACCCGGAACCTATCCCTTGATCGAAGAAGAAGAAGAAGAAGAACTCCAAAAGCAATCAAGCATCACTCTCACGTCAAAGCATCGCTTTACCTGCACCTGCAACTGTTGTTGTAGTAATCTGTGAGCCACGAGGACACAGCAATCCAATTACCATGGGTATCAAGACTAACAAAGCTTAATGGGTATGGAATGGATAAGTGGTGAGGTTGCAGCAGCACTAAGCATTGTATGGTGGCTAACTTACGAGTACAAGAATAAGAAGAGAAACTACGCATAACGATTGCAAACTAGTAATGATCAAGAAGTGATCCTGAACTACTTACGAGTCAAACATAACCCCACCGTGTTCTCTTCTCGAACTCACTCGAAAAGAGACAGTCATGGTTACGCACGCGGTTGGTGTATTTTATATTCGGATCTGGTGTCAATTTCTCTACAACCAGATATTAAAAATTCCCATCTGCCACATAACTGTGGGCACGGCTCTCGAAAGTTTAAACCCTGCAAGGGTGTCCCAACTTAGCCCATGATAAGCTCTCATGATCCGCGGAGACAATCCTCCATCTCGGGACACCCCAAGTAACCTCGGAATCCCAGTGCACAAGCTCTTCAAAGAAAGGAAAACTATCCCAAGGAGATCTCCCGGTGAGTCAGATCCGTGTCCAGAGCCGCGCGCTCTCTATCTACGGACTCATCCGTCTATGCAAAGTGGACGATAGCCAAATACGATCGAGTTGCCCCGAGGCGGCACCGCCGACTGCTAAGTAGGTGGACCAACACTCATGAGGAGCACTAGCCCGGGTTGTTGATTAAGAGACCTCGGGTGCTAGCCGGTCTCTATGCAAGTTTTAGTTGTTATTAGGCAAATGGTAAAACCAAAGTTGGATCTCCTCAGGAAAGCTTTACTTTAGATGAAGAAACAAGGGGGGCCCATAAACCCCGATCACGTTAGGAACACAGAATTCAAGGAACATAACACCGGTATGACGGAAACTGGGGCAGCAAGAGTGGAACAAAACACCAGGCAAAAGGCCAAGCCTTCCACCCTTTACCAAGTGTATAGATGCATTAATTAAATAAGAGATATTGTGATATCCCATGATATTCATGTCCCAACATGGAACAACCTGCAACTGCACCTGCAACTAGCAACACTATAAGAAGGGCTGAGCAAAGTGGTAACATAGCCAAACAACGGTTTGCTGGGATGGTGGAAAAGGTTAGAGGCTGTCATGGCAATTTGGGAGGCTTGATAAACAAGTGGTAGGTAGCGCGACATAGCGATAGCATCGAGACAACTAGCAAAGCAAAGATAGTAGTGGTATCCAGAGTAACGGTCATCTTGCCTGAAATCCCGCTAGGAAGAAGACCGAATCCATGAAGTAGACTAACCAACGTAGTCGAACGGATCCTCACAATCACAACGTAACCGGAACTATCGAGAAGAAGAACAACCGGAAAGAAGCAAACAACATGGTAAAACAACAAGCATAAACATGGCATGATGCACAATCAAGTATGATGCATGTCCGGTTTAATGAGTCATGGCATGGCAAAGTGCACAATCAATACTACAAGTTAAGTGGAGCTCAATATGCAACGAGTTGCATGTTGACGAAACACCACATTCAATTATTTAGTTTGCTCTCATTTATGAACAAGACAAGATTAAATGTTGGTTAACATGGCAAGAGGTGAGGTATAAGTAAACTACACATCTAGGCAAGTTTAAATGAGGCCGGAACAACAAACAACAATTCCGAAAAAATCCCCATATGCAAGTTTTAAACTTGGTACTGTTCTGCCCTAAACCATATTTTAGAGTTGTTAAAAATGCAAAATAAGTGCACCATGTTAAACTATGCATTTTTCTACCCCATTTACATATAAAGTTTATTTAATTCGGAGCTATGGTTAATTAGTTATGAAATAAACCATTTTACCATGTCATTTAGCAAATTAAATGCAAACAGCATTTTAAACATTTTAAACATGGATGAAAGTTGCATATTATGAAACTAGATGAAATTCTAAGCATTTTGCATATATGAAGTTTTAACATATGATGCATGGTTATTTAGTTATTAAATGCATGATGTTTGAGGGGTTTTCTGCAAAACTGTAAACCAGGAATATTAGTCAAATTCGCCGTGCAGGGAAAAAAATACTACGGGCTGCATCTCGAGCGGGCTGGGTTTCTCACTAGAGGGCTCAAGCCATGCGGTGGAGAGGAAGGCCGGCAGGGGGCGCACTGGGCCGAAGTCGTGGTCGCGGTCCACGTAGGCGGGGAAGGCGCGGTCAACGCAGCGAGCAGAGGCGCGTCGTCCTCCCTACTCAAACGAAGCAGAGGTGGGGCTGGGAACCTCGAGCGGCGCAGCTACGGGAGGCCGAGGAACGGGCACGGGCGCAGGAGGTTGTCCCCGACCGGATCTGGGCGAGGAGACACCGGAGGCAGGGCTGATGGCGGAGAGGCGAGCTCGACGTGGACCCTCGGAGCTCCTGCAGAAATTGAGGGAGACCCAGGTGAGGGAGAGAGGAAAATGGAGGAGGAAGGTCGGAAGGGAGCGGAGGTGCTCATCTGCCGGTCACCGGCCACGCGAGGTGGAGCAAGACAGGGGCTCGGGCATGCGGCGCACGGGCGCTCCTGGCATCCATGGCGGGGACCTGCGGAGGAACACGAGAGGACTGAGAGAGATACAGGAGAAGGGAAGGGAGATGGAGAGGAAAAGGAGCAGGGGATGGTCGGCGGGACCTGCTGGTGCCGCCGTCGGTGAGGTGGATCGAGCGGCGTGGCTGCCAGTGGCGCCGGACGACGAGGCGAGGTGGAGGAGCACGGGGAGGCTCGTTCTGGCCGGAGACGAGGCCATGGGCGGCTCTGTTCGGGACTGTCACTGCTGCTTGCGGGGTGCTCGATGCAAGCCCCTCGGGCACGAGCAAGAGGGAGGAGGCTGCACGAGTAGAGGCCGAGAAGGTTTTTGGATCGGGGGCGCGAGCATCTGGATCGAGGAGGAGCGGTGACATCTGTGGTTGGTGGTCTGGATCGGGAGGGGATCCCAAGGAGGAGGAGACAGTGGGCTGGCAGCGGCGGCGGAGGGATGGGACAAGTCCCTAGAAGTTAGGGTTTGTCCAGATTTAGACTAGGGGTCTTTATATAGGGAAAGAGGGAGTTTAGTGTAGGATTAGATCCTCCGATCGTAATCGGACGGTCGAGATAAATAGGCTAGGGAAGTCCAAATAAGAAACCGAAGATATTTTAGGGATGTTTGGGGATGATCCGGACCCATCGGCCACGACCGTGCGGGTCGGGTTCGGTGAGGTTTTCGGACAAGGCAGCACAGAGTGTGGGTTGTGCAGAGAGGTTAGGCGGCCGTGTGCAAGTGAGTGGTTGGACTTGGAATGATCAACGGAAGCAACAGGGAGAAGCGCAACTACGAAGGGATGCAAGTTTTAAAAACATGACGGCAACGGAGTGCCGATGCAATGCAAATGATGACATGATGAATGCAACAAACAAATAAAACACACGGCAACAACGAAAAACATGGAAGGCTTCTAGAGCGTCGGTCTCGGGTCGTTACAAGAGGAGATGGTGCTGGTGAAGATGTTGATGGAGATTGACCCCCTCTCGATGAGAGGATCATTGGTGATGACGATGGCTTCGATTTCCCCCTCCCGGAGGGAAGTTTCTCCGGTAGAATAGCTCCGCCGGAGCCCTAGATTGGTTCTGCCCAGGTTCCGCCTCGAGACGGCGGCGCTTCATCCCGAAAGCTTCCTTCTGATTTTTTCCAGGTCAAAACACATCATATAGCAGAAGATGGGCATCGGGGGCCTGCCAGGTGGCCCACAAGGTAGGGAGGCGTGCCCAGGGGGTAGGGCGCGCCTCCCAACCTTGTGGATGGCTGGTGGCCCCCCTCTGGTGCTTTCTTCGCCCAATATTTTTTATATATTCCAAAATAATTCTCCGTGAAGTTTCAGGACTTTTGGAGTTGTGCAGAATAGGTCTCTCAGATTTGCTCCTTTTCCAGTCCAGAATTCCAGCTGCCGACATTCTCCCTCTTCATGTAAACCTTGTAAAATAAGAGAGAAAAGGCATAAATATTGTGCTAGAATGTGTAACAACAACACATAATGCAATAAATATTGATATAAAAGCATGATGCAAAATGGACGTATCATGTTGCATTTGATGTTGTGGGTCGATGAAATTATTGTTATGGATTAATTTGAGATAAGTTTGATATTTATTTGATTGCAATATGTATGCATTTGTGGTGTGAATGCCCTATTTTAGGGCAACTGTTTGAGCACCAGTGCCCTATTTTAGGGCATTTATTGGAGATGCACGTTTCTTGGTGCCCTAAAAATTACTTTGAGATGTTGCAAATTTTGCTCTAAGCACAGTTTAGTGCCCTAAAATAGGGACCTATTGGAGATGCTTTAACTACAAATGCATTTTTTATTTTGTAATTTACTCGCCTAGTGACAACCAACAAAATTTTCCAATTTCATTGTATCGATGAAAACGCAGTATATTCATCCGATGGTTTTGATAAACTTCCTCAGTCCCAAAATAAGTATCATGATTGTTATTCTTTTTTTTCAAAATAAGTGTCGTGGTCTTGCTTCATTTCTGTTTTTGCACAGAGGGAGTACATAACCACCCTTCAAAGTATTTAAACTACTACTTCAGTTTTTGTATACAACAAGACCACTATGAAAATACATCTTGCAGCTATACAATATTACCAAGAGTAACCAAGGCAAAAATTGATGACCTTGCCTCATATTAGCAACTCATGGTTTAACTGCTCGCATGCATGCAGTGAATGACAATAATAGTCTCAACTACTTTCTCCCTTACGTCCACTCAATCTACTCTAATTTGCATGTGCCCTGTTAATTAACCCAGTAAACAAAAGACAAGTTGACTTACAAAGTAGGCATTACTCCCTCCTTTCCGGTTTATAAGGCTCAATTTCAAAATCTCTCCAACCAAGGTAGACGGTGAGTGGTGGAATTAATTTCGTAGTTTGCACAAGTACTTACTTAGTACGCTCGTTTTTCTCAAAAAGTTATGTTTACCAATGCATTAATTACAACGAATGCATGCATGACCACTAAATTTGCATTAATTTCTACATGCATTGGTGAGTTTTCTCTTGATACTGCTTGCATCGGGTGATTTAATGCACCTCGAAATCCAAACATGTGATGGTAAGTACTACTAGTAGAATTGAGACTTATAAAATGGAAAAACAATTTTTTTTAGATGAGCCCTATAAACCGGAAAGGAGGGAGTAATTTTTATCTTGGTACCTGTAATTTAAGTATGTGGTCTTGTATACTTAAGTAAATGAAGGGAGTATGCACTTTGGATCCGTAAAAACTTCATTTCGGTGTTCTTAAATTGCATCTTACAAATGAGGTCAAACCCAGAAAATCATCTCGCCATAAAACGGTGTAAATTGTTGAAAAGAAACGAGAGAGAGGGAGACAGAGAAGTAAAAGTGAATCGTTGTTCTCATTGATGATGGCATTTACACATATATATATAGCCCCTGAAGGGATGCGACCGAAGGGACGTGAGGCAACCGCCTCGGTTAGAAAAAGCAGGGATTAATAGGATTAATTAAATCCTAACACTCCCCCTAATCCATGCTTGTTAGTGTAAGTATCATCATCTTGAAAAAAAAAGCTCCTCCAAAAACCCTGTGGGAAAAATATGAGGAGATAGGTGTTTGATATGTTGCTAAAATTCCTTCAAACCCAGTGGGAAAATAAGGAGAAAATGATGCAACATATAATGGTTATTGTCTCTTTTAACTCAATACAAGAAAACTCATAGAGTTTAGAGGACAATAAATATGTCACATATACTTTCTTAAAAACCCCGGTGGGGAAAACAGAAAATATGACATATGGTCTTGTGTTGATATTACCTCATTAAAAACCTTTTTGAGAACCTATAAAATAAACTCATGAAGGGAAAAAGAGTATAATATGATGCTTTTAACAGGAACAATTCAGGAAGATACTCCCCCTGATTCTTGCATATTCTGAAGTCGTCATATACCAATTCCATGAACACATTTCTGGAACATAGAAGTTGGTAGAGACCTGGTGAACAAATCAGTCGCATGATTTGACTTGCAAGATATGCAATATAGTGATATTGCTTATTATGTAACCTGTTTGCATCCGGGCAACACAAGAAACATTATCGTTGAGATAATGGTTGGTGGATGTAGCCATGAGGTCTGTTTCGAAGACTCTTCATGAGGGGGCTACCACACCTAGTAGGTACACTAAGCTTGCCTACGATCTGACATAGTGGGGATCTGATCGATGTATCCAATGATATCGGTGTTCACATTTCTGTGAAACTGAAAAAACCAGGACAAGATGTTTGATGCCTTGGAGATATCGAAAGATATTCTTGAGTACCAACCAATTGTGTTTGGTGGATCCAATGGCATTATGGAACGTTGAGTCCCAATATCTCATTTCCATCATCTCTTGGTCTAAATAGATCTTTCTCTATGTCTAGAGAATGAACTACCATCAGAGTTATGGATGGATAAGATTTGTCCACAATGAATTTCTCTAATATATTATGGATATAGACAACATAGTATACCATAATGTATGAATGAAGGTGCTCAAGTTGTCGTAACGAGCGGTATTTTGGTTTACCCAAATCCTTCATTTTAAACTCCGTCATTTAGATGATTACATGTGTCGTCATAGCAGACACACAAACATGGATAATCATCATTGTAGGAGTAATCCTTGTGAATAAGGAACTCACTACGTCGGTTGTACGAAATGTACCGACGATAATAATAAGTCATATGACATTGATTTTACACAATGTATGTTGCATTTTGTACTTCGATTCAGAATTGAGGTTCCGCCGGGAACCATCTATATCTGAATTGAGTGATCTACATGGATATGTAATCACTACATCTATCAACTGCAGAGATAGATGATTTTGAACTGCCAATGATATAAGTTATCGGAATGAGATTCCACCTCTGGAGAATAGTTGGGTATCTGCATGAACCCTTGTGCTACAATACTTGCTCTTTGTTTCACCACCTCGTTGTTCTCAATTCTGTTTCCAGAAGAAAATTGGTGTAGGTATTGCTTATGAATACCTTCCCATTATCGAGCAAGATCATTTCTACGTAGATTATACCCTTTGCTTGAGTTCAGTCCGAGTGTTGTTCACACTTTGCCATGGCCATGGTCTTTGGATCTGAATCACTTGAAAGGTTTTTTTTTTCAATCTAGTTGAGAAATGTATGTCAACAATTGTAGACTTCCGGTTATATGTTTCTCCAGAATCTATATATCAATATAGAGTTGATGGAAATATCGTTACCCATGCTGACTGCTCGTGATTTCCCAATGCGGTTGGGTCGGGTATTCCGATGTCCCGGTCATTGTGTGCACTATGACTTGGGTTGGTGGAGGTTTGCCATCCACTGGGTGTATACTACCCATTAGGTGTTTGTCAATGTGAAGTTGACTTGCATTTACTTATTTGGAGGCCTTGATATCCTTGCTTGCAAGAAGCTGAATCCTGGTGTACTTTTGCCATACATCTCCCCCTGTTGCTTTGAATGGGGAGTGGAGTGGTTGGTATCTTCACTCTTTCAGGCAATTTTTTTGCAGGACTGTAGGATTGTGTGACACCCTTATAGTCAGTAAATGCATTTGGCAGGTTATTTGCAATGTGTTGCAAACCTTCTGAATCCATGGTTCAGATCTTTGAGTACGTGGAATTGAGGCAGAAATGTGTTGAACATTCCACTAATTTCCTGGCATTATTTATGGTACTTGAATTCTCCCCCTAATGCCTGGAAATATTCCTCATGAATCAGCATACTGGCCTTGAATAACTCCCCAGGCGAGGGGCTCGAGGTATTGACGGAAATACAGTTATTCCTCACATAGATCCCAACTATATGTTGAGGGTCCAATGATGTATGCCGGGTGGTGATATCGGTATGCAACCGAATTACCGCAGATAGGAAATACTTGATAGATATCCACATATCAAAGATAGAGGGGAATAATATTATGCAGTTCTGTCATGAGCATGTAAAACTGCATGACTCCAACGTAAAGTTGGTAAGTTGCAATTCCAAAGTAAAGATAATGCAATGAGCTTAACTCTTTGGATAGGATTCTACCAAACCATTTTGAATCTAGACATTAGGACAAATTGCTAAACTTCAATCCAAGGGCCATAGAGAAGGCACTCAAGGAGAATTCTGCAATGTTATCCATTCGATTTGCTTGAAATCGATGTCAGGATAATGAGCCAATGGTTTTGTGTGAATAAAGCACACAGTTAAGACCATCATGTAGATATGTCTTTTAGAACCATGGAATACCTGAATAGTCGAGTCAATGGACGAGAAGAGCCACTTACCTCAACTTGATGCATTCAAGGAGTCTGAGTGGTTCAGCGTAGACTTTAAGGTGTGTGAGCCTTAAAATTAGCTTCCTTGTGTCACTTGTAGTGCACATAAAATCCAAATGTTGTTAGAATTTAGCATCATAATAATCATAAACTAATGGAATTGCTGATAGTTTTGGTTTCAACCCAATGTCTCGATGACCAAGGCGAGTATGCCAAGTTTGTCATGTACAAGACACTCTGGAAAACTAACTCGTACGCAACATGTGCTACGGGTTGCGTTGTATGTGTGGTACAATCCAGATGATACACAGGGAATGTGCTCGCCATATCCGTTGCATATGGTAAAGAGAAGTTATTTCTCTTTGTTGTCATCATAAGTTTCGCTATGGAAACTATTTTGACGGATACCTCCATAGTTTAGTAGGGTACGAGTTAAACCTGGGAAGCAATAAAGCATCCCGATGTTACTCGAGTACCCACAGGGATAGTAAATATGACTCGAGTTGAGCCAACAAATACCTCATCGCGTCTAGCGATTTTAAAATATCTCCTTTCTCTCAATGAGAGTGGAAACATTGGACTTCCCTGAGTATAGAGTTTGTGGTGCATATGTTCACAAGGCACATATCATTTTTCATCAAATTGACTCCCGTAGAAATCTATATATAGACATGAAGATTCTCAATATGAAAATCACTGTCAGATATATATAATACATACAAATGTATTTGTATCAAAGTGCTGATACAATATATTATGATATACAATATATGATGACAACAATAATCATGTTCATATTAGAACATCTGAAATGGACATAAATAAATAGATCACTAAGGAGATTGAGGGACTAAATGTAGTCTCCAAACATGTCGATTGATGCATATTCAACCTTCATGTTCTCCGTGCTCATAGGGTCCCGTGACAACTGGATAGTCATTTCATTGCTCGGTTCTAGAAGAACATCATGCAAAATAACTAACTTCCATGATGGTGTCAGGTTGAAGGTTTGAAGTGAGTTTCAAACCTTTACCCTTGAAGTCCTTTGCGTCCCGGTGACGTGGCTTGGATTGCACGCGTTATCCCATGGGATGCAAGACTGATCTTGATGTCCATGACCCGCTTAAGTAAGTTGTGGCCATTGAGGGCAAGAGCCTCAAATTACTTAGCCATCGATTACTTATAGGGGCAAACCAGAAATAATTAATTTACGATTAGTAAAGTAAAGACCATCATGGTTAGTGTTGTAATGAATTTTTGTTGTTGTTGCAAAATTGATGGTTATTTCAAGAAGTTAGCTTGAAACCATTAGTGTGAACTTCAAATTGCTAAGTATGACATCTGGAAGATAATCTCCGAAAGGGAGTAGATCTCGTAGCACTAGGGAGTATAATTTGATGAAATCAGTAGATACTCACTCCTAATGTCTTATGTCATGACTTAGTAAAATGCATGGGAGAGCACAATATTGTGCAATCATAATGTCAAATATGACAAAATGTAGGCTTAAACAGTAGTGGTGATAATCTGCAAAGCAGTAGATCTACACACTACCTTGGGATCCCAATATATCAATTTGAAGAAATCACTAAGAATTTTGCATCTGTATTTGCAAGAAATTGAAAATCTCAATTGCAAATAGACGTATTAATTTCGACATGTGGCGAACATGGAGAAAATATACATCTTAGAAAGATTCCGGAATACATCGTACTCCTTAGAAAAACAATACTATAAAGGTACTGAATATACTTTGCAAGAGATTAAAAATCTCAATTGCAAATAGTGAAGGTAAATAATTTGAACATGTCGTGAACATGGAAATTATTTACATCACAATCTCATTCTGGAGTACACATTACTCAACAGAGATTACAGTATTTGAAGGCACAAATACTGAAAAATGTCTAAAACAAATTAATGCTAGTAAATAGCGTTGTTAACATAACCAATTTGCGAAATCTTTGAAATTGAAGGCTGGACAAATATTGGCCTGGACCATTGGCCGTTGCCGCCGCAGGAGGGGGCGTGGCCGTGGGCGCTGTTGTGACATGCCGTGGACGGGCGTGGGTGGCCTCCGGCGCCGCTGAGGTGCGCCGAGCGCTCCGGGTCATAGCACCGCCGCATCGCGAGGATGCAAACTATGGTTGCTAGTGCCGCCACCGGGACGTCGAGGACACGGCACCGCGAGCTGAGCACCGGAGGGCGTCGCAGCCGGTGCCGCACCTGCGACTGTTTCCACCGCCAGCCGTATACCACCTGGAGTCGCGCTGGGGGTGTCGGCGGTATCGCGCGCCAGGAGGCGCTGCCGGTCGGAGCCGGCTGCCGTCGCTCCCTCGCGCCGGTGTACCAGGGGGCGGCACCGCTCCATGCAGACCGCTGGCCGCCGCGTGCGCCAGACACGTCTCCGCCGGGAGCACAGGCATCGGCGCCGGGGGCCACCACGCGCGCTGGCGCTAGTGTCAGACGAGGGCCATTGCCTCGGGCCCCGCCGATCTGCGCGGATGCGAGCCGAGGGCCGCGTCGTTCGCTCGGGAGCGTCGCCGGCCTCGGTCTTCCATGCCGCATCGTGGTAGGAGGCAGTCCTCACGGTCGCCGAGGCGACCATCTGCGGCGTGCGCAGTGGAACTGTGGGAGGGCCAAGCCGACGGCCATGCTCGCGCAACGCCGGTCGGGAGGACCAGTGCGCCGCGGCGCACCGAGCAGTCGGATGCCCCCGCTCCGTAGGGGTCGGCGCACAGCCGTCGCCTCCGTCTGGGAGGACGAGTTTGCGTCTCGCCGTGCGCTGGACGCTGAGCCGCGAGCCGCCGATGCGCGTTGCGTTGAGGCCGCCGCTTCCACGACCTGCTTACGGTAGCGCTCCATCGTGATGGGTCGCCGTCCCGATCGGCAAACAACCAAGACTACTATACGCAATGGTTAGTTCATCCGTTCAAAACTAGTACGTGGTCAAAACCAATCAATTCATGCATTCATTTAGCGAGTGGATATGCAAACCGGGATAACCATCGATCCATTTGACGGATATGATTCCGCATCTCTGTGAGGAGATCGGCCGTGCTTGCTGCCATCGCCGATTCCCAAATCTGGTGTGTAACTGCCGCCTCGCCCTTTTTTCTCTCCATGTACGCCGATCGAGTCCGGAGCCGCGCCGGAGTCGCCGCCGCAGCGCACCGGCCGCGTCCGGGAGGGATCGCGTCCAGCGCGTCGCACGCCGATGTCGATGCATCCGTGCTGCTGCGTGTGATGCAATGGCGAGAGCCAAAAGTACTAATTCCCGGGTTGAAGAAGACATTGAATTTGCTTTCTCCTTCTGCCCTGACCTTTATCCTGTAGCAATTGGATCAATTCGTGAGTCTTGCCATTGCTAACCGCCGCTGGCCGCAAAGGGCCTATGCATGAACGAGGCACTGTTCATTTCGCGTCGAGGATCGCGCAGAGCTGGGCTTCTGGTCGAGGGTTGTGCCGTTTCAGTTCTTTCCTCTTCGCCGAGTCGCTCAGGGAAGAGCGTGCTGATAACGTGTTTGAAAAGAAACGAGAGAGAGGGAGACAGAGAAGTAAAAGTGAATCGTTGTTCTCATTGATGATGGCATTTACATATATATATAGCCCGGGATGCGACCGAAGGATGTGAGGCAACCGCCTCGGTTAGAAAAAGCAGGGATTAATTAAATCCTAACATAAATCTGTACATTCTTGAAACCTTTGCTCCACGTCTTACAGGCCCTTCAAAGCCGAATAAATGATTGTTCCATGAAGAGAAAATACGCACTATCAATCAACAGGAAAACCAAGAAATCTGTTTATCAGTGCCACAACTGGCTTGGCCTCCCCTGGCACGTAAGGCTGGAGCGCGTTCAGATCCATCGCCTCGACGGTCTCCCGCAACGTCTGTGGATGGGCACAGAAAAGGTGATTCCTCTCGGCCAGTTCCTCTGCTAGCTCGCTTTGGTGATTGTCCATCAGGTCTTCATTCACAACCACGATAAGAGGTTTGCCCAGTCGCAGCGTCTCAAATATGCTGCCAGAACCTGTCAGCAATAACAAGTTAAACAAACGATGGATTGGAATGCTTTTTCCAACCATTCATGTCGCTAAAATGCAACACCAACAGCATATTATATTTCCATAACCCTCTTGCTCTAAAATATAGCAAGTTTTCCAACAACAAAAGTCCAAAAGACTACATACAGATGCAACTACAAGTCCTGATCCCATGATCACTAGTGACTAATGCCAATTCAGCAGGCACCTTTGTCCACCTTCTACAAAATTCACAGGATAGTGCACGATAGTGACCACCTAGTAATGGACATATTTCGAAATGCTAGTCTGTAGTATTTATTTCCTTCTCGCCAAAAAAGTTACTCCTATTTGAAGTAGAAACTACGAATCCATAAATAATGACAGAAGAATCGAAATCCTTAACATAGATTTCTACAGGTTTAAGAGTTGTGACAATATCAGTGTGTAAGAGATTGCTTAGGGCTATATCATTACAACAACCAATATACATAGGCCAAAGGATTCACCATAAAATAATCTGCTTCAAGTATCGTCCCATTATAGTTTCTCAAGAAAATAAACCCATTATTCAAATTTGATCATCACCTGCATGACTGATGACTAAGGATGCTTCGCGTATGTTGTCAGCTATGCTTGGTGAAAAGGTGAAATGCTCAACTTGAAGACTTGAATTTCCTGATGCCTATATTCAAGAAGAAAAAACTAAATTCACGGTACATTCACACACTTATAATCGTTAAATACAAACTACAATCATTGATTATGGTACAGTGCAGCAGAAGATATTAGATAGTACGTAAGAACTAGAACCTACGTAGGCCTTCTGCCTTGCCAACTATTTTTTTGAGGATCCTGCCAATTATTTAAAGTACTCCCTCCGTTCCAAAATAAGTTTCAACTCTAGTACTCCCTCCGTCCCATAATATAAGAGCGTTTTTGACACTAGTGAGTACAACTTTTGTACTAAAGTTAGTACAAATTTGAGACACTTATTTTGGGACGGAGGAAGTATATAGGTGCAGTTATTATTCAAAAATCAAATTATTCCTGGACATAAATGAAGTTTATGTCCCCAAGAAATCAATTACTCCCTCTGATCCATAATGAGTGTCGTGGTTTTAGTTCGAGAACACGACACTTAATATGGATCGGAGGGAGCAAGGGAATCTCCAACGCCGACCCGCAAACCGGACACCGCATCCGTCCGCGGACAGGGTGGGGTCCAGTCCACGGACACGGATGCGGGAGCCGGCCATCCAAAGCTAGCCGCATACATTTCAAAGTTTATTTGAACAAACCGGACGAAATTTAATCAAACACGACGGAATTCATTCAAGTTCGGTCATAATTTACATAAACGACTGATATTTCGGCCGTTTTACTGACAACTGAAAAAAAACTACAGCTTGTACCGGACGACCACCATGTACACGTAGCCGCCCTGCCCGGCCGCAATGTCGACGCCGTCCGTGCCATCGTCGACGTCCCTCCAGCGGTGGTAGGGCGTCGGTGGGCCGTGGCAGCCTTGTCCAGCCGCAACCTGGCGCTCGTAGGAGCTGCTCCACTTCCTCCTGCGCGGTCGGAGGGCCGCCGCGGACAATGCCGACGTTGCCCGCGGAGCCCTGGTGGCGGCTTTGCCCCTGCCGGCGTTGGCGGAGTCGCTAAGCGACCACTCCTCACCGATCATGGCGAGCTCGCCGTCAAGGCGGCGCCTGGCGGCCGTCTCCGCGGTGGTGACGGAGCAGTTGAGGGCCTAGGCGGCGGGGAGGTCTGGGTCGTTGCGGACCCATTCCGGCGCCGCGTCCGACTTAGTGAATGTGGAGCATGGGGCGGCATTGCGCCGCTCGTAGTGCGTCTGTTGCCTCGCCGCCCGCTCCTCCTCAGACACAACGGCCCTCGCGCCTTGGTGATCGCGGGCAGCAGCTCGTCCTTGACGAACTTCCCGCGGCAGTTGCGGTCGGGTGGCGACGCAGACCCGTCATACGGGCCTAGCGGTTGTGTGCCGGCGGCGACGCCGGCTCCTCCTTCATGCGGCACCCGATCTGGACGCTGCGGTTGCATGGCGGGGACGACGGCTCCTCCTTGACGCGGCGTCCGATCGGATGCCGCCGCGGTTGCCGGGGGGGCTCGTCCTTCACCCGCCGGAGAGGGGACACCGGCTCCCGCTTCACGCGGTGGGGACGGCGGTTCCTCCTTGACCGCACGCGGCGGTGAGGGTGGTGTCGGGCACATCTGACGGAACGATCGCTCCGTCATGAGCTCCATCTGACGGACGAATTTCTCGTCCGTCAGAGTGGCCTCCATGAGGAGGCGCGGCTGCTACTCCTGCGGCAGCGCCTGGTCCTCCTCGTCAGCAGAGGAGATGACGATCTCGTCCTTGCCGGAGGAGCCGGCCGCCGTGCATGCCGAGGGGCCCCGAGAGCGAGGGCGGCGGCGCCATGAACCGCCTGACGAAGAACTGCCACGCCTCCGCCTGCCAACGCGGAGAACCATGACTTCGGCATCGCCAGAGTTGGGGATGCTCGAGGAGGACGAGGGGCTTGGATGTGTGCATCGCCGGCGCACGGCTTAAATAGCCGCGGCTAGGCCATGTGAAGGGTCGGTCAACCCGCTTCAATGCGGCGCAGTGGCCGGAGTTGGTTTCCCGTGACGCGCATCTGCATTGAAGCGGCGACGCCTGAGAGGTCGTGTCCGTCAGTGCCGCCCTCCCGGTCACGTCGTTCAGCATCGATATCGGCCGCTGCATTCTCTGGGCCGGCATGAATGCGGCGCGGGAAGCGGCGCCAGCGTTGGATGGAAAGCGCGGGGGAGGCGGGAGGTTTTTTGGGTCGGCAACGGCTGTTAGACGCGGGTGTGGCAGCGGTCTGGACGCCCACAAAGCCCCCCTTCCCCCAGTTTGTTTCCGGTTTGCGGGAAAAAGCACGTCTGGAACGGTCGGCAGTCTGATACAGGCCTGCGTTGGATGGCAAAACACGTCCGGACCGCGCGGTCCGGACGGTTGCGGGCGGTTTGAGGGTCAGCGTTGGAGGTGCCCTAACATATAAGCAAGTTACTTTCCCATTTTTCCATCAGATCCTTCATTTTCCCAGTTTATTTCCACCTTCTATTGCACAATAGCCTAATGCTCTTGTAACCAGATTATGGTATTCCAGCCTATAATACTATATATAGAAGGCACCAGTTCACCAGACCATAATTTGATCTTTTCCATTATGAGACTTCAAATTATCATACTATCTCCGATCCATATTACTTGTCTTAGATTTGTCTAGATACGGACGTATCTAGACACGTAATATGGATCGGAGGGAGTAGTTAGCACACAAAAAAGTAAAACAGTGTGAACTTGCCTGAAGTGTGGACAATCAAACTTATCTCTGCCAATGTGTTATCCTAATGCTGCATATGTTCCTTTTTTTTGCCACCTATCCTGTCTAGCTTTATCATAAATTTTGCAAGTCTGGAATTTTGTTCATGTGATGCATCAAAAGATGTAAATGATTGTAGCATTAAAAGTGTCAGCATCTATAAGGATGCCACAATTTGTCACAAATATCTTCATACAATTTCTTTCCACAAGCAATGAGCAATGTACCGCCTAGATGTCAGATCAGCAGTTAAAGATCTCAGTTGGTCAGATACTATGTCCATTTAAGGATTGATAAGCAACATTACAATCAATTACTCCTTGCAGTAGTAGAACCTGACAAGATTGCAAAACATTATCGGACTTTTCCTTCTTACCTATATTAAGTATACTGTAGATTGCGATTTTGATAACAAAATACTGCATTGACTAAAAGGTGCAGTCGGCCAGTCACTAAGCAAAACCACACAAAGAAAATTGACTGCAAGGTGGAGACAGATGTTACCTTGGATGGCTTGTATGTTCCTCGGCCCATTTGAATCAGAAGGTCTGTGTAACCTTTCTGCAGTAGTGCTTGTTTGAGTTCCTCAGAATCTACCACTTTGACAAGAGCATCGAAACACGTCGTCCCTACTGTGACAAACACCACTCGCCTTTCTCCATCTCCCATTCCTTCTGAAGAGTAAGCTCTGTAGAAAAACATGTTAGTATCAAGGTTTTTGAGTTGTCAAATACAGTCGAGTCACGACTATAGACTATAGTTGTGATCCAAAAAAATGTGTGTCCTTGTATAACATTCTTATTTTCAGACCCCACTTGATCCAATAGCACGGAACAACTATCATCAAAATAGATTCCTGCCACTGGGTCTCACCGAATCGAGCTGCGCATGCTCGGCGTTCATAGTCACCGACTAGTAGGAGCAAGTTGCCTTCCAGCTGTGCGGCTCGAGTCATAGAAGCAAGCCACAACCGCTATCGCCGCATTTAAAGGGGAACCTAAAGGAAACAGATACTACCTCCGATTCAAAATGTAAGTTCTTTAAAATTTAATGCTTAAAATGTTTCTATGTTTAAACATGTATAAACAAAGAATTGCTAGAATCCAAAAAAAAACTTAAATTGTTAGATTTATCAATACATATACTTGCAATAATGTATAATCAATTTTATGTGTGAGAAAATGTTTGCACATAAACTGATGATCAACAAATAATCTTGAAGACTGTGTCAAAGTGTCAATGTCCAAAAACATTTACATATTGGACCAGTGGGAGATGACTTAACATGGGTTAAGGCACTGAGTTTCCAAGCAAAAGAAGACTATTTATCTATAAGAATGTAAAAAATACTTAACTAAGCAAAAATGTTTATTCCAATGTATATCTCATCCAATGGTTATCTTCCACCTTTGCATTTCATTTCTTCACATCTTGAACGACCCGACAGCACATTTTTATGTGTGTCAATTCGTACAACACTTGCACATGCTCTTTGATCCAATTCATTGCATCTAATCTACAAGATGTCCCTCATTAGTGAGAGACTAAAACGTTAACAAGTTGGCCTTCAAGATTTAGATGGCAATTTGTCATAATTATTACTCCCTCCGTTCACAAATATAAGACGTTCTAACTTTTTTGAGAATCGGATGTATGTAGACACGTTTTAGTGTGTATGTTCACTCATTTCAGTCCGCATGTAGTCCATATTGAAATATCCAAAACATCTTATATTTGTGAACGTAGGGAGTATTATTTTTGTTGCGAAAATAGTTTTGTCAATTATGCTCGACTATGTGCTGTGAATTCCCCATGCTAGTGCTAGAGTTGATACCAAACAAAATCGCGGCACACATGAAAGCTTGAAATCGCCCAAATCGGGGAACTAACCAGATACATGGGGCGAGAGGGAAGCTCACCTGAGAGGAAACCCCCTCCCTCGATTCGCGGACGGGGGCGAGATGGGGTCGAGCGGAAGGCAGGGCGGGGCAGGACGGGACGAGATCGCGCGGTGGAGGATCTGCGGGGGCGGAGGGGGGCCGGCGGGCGGGGCGGGAGGGTGGAGCTCCGGCGGCGGTCGGAGGGGCAGTCCGAGCGAGCGAAGGAAGCGGGGCGGCGTGCGTCGTTCTGAATGAACTGAACAGAACAGAGGAGGAGGCTGTACAAACAGTAGTCGGATGTCTGATGTACTCCAATCCTCGGACTGCCGTTGATTTTTTTTTCTTTTCAGTCGTATGGCCGAGAGGCTCCAGCAATAACACCTTGTGCAGAATTTAGTTTTGGTATATATACACTGGATAACTAAAATAGTTTACTTGAAATTACCTTGAGTTTTATGGACCTGCTAAGGTACTGGCTTGAAATGTTTGACAGAGAAATAGATTTTGAACGGGTCTAGCGAGCGCCCATTGGCCCGATAGGATACCGAACGGCCGGCAAAAAAAGGAAAGTTTTGGTCGCCCGTTGCCAAAAAGGAAACCGCCTGTCCCCCACCCAGACGCGCGCCAGGCTAGCTTCCTGGAGCGGCCAACTCCACCAAACGATCATGCCCCCACCCCAGCGCTACAAAAGCTGCCTCTCCTTCTCTCCTGTCCTTTCCTCCCACCCCAGCGCTACAAAAGCTGCCTCTCCTTCTCTCCTGTCCTTTCCTCCTTCCCCAAAGATCTTCTTCTTCCCACGAAAACTGGTTGTCTGGTAAAGGAAGAACCCTAAATCGCCATGGCCAGGAGAAGAAGCTGAGATCCAAACTGAGAAAATCAAAGGAAAAAGCTGCAAAACAAAAACATGTGAGTTTCCCCTTCTCATATCCGCCCCCTTCCCCTGTATGCATGTTGATCCTTCCTACCTGTTGTTCTCTCAACCCCCCTGTAAGAGATCTTGTGCCCAGATTTCCCCAAGCAAATCCCTAGGCACTGAAGCCAACAGGCCCCCCTTTACTATGTGTTATGTATGAACTCCTGTGCCATCTTTTGCATAATATGGACCATAAAAACAGTAAAAACGTGTGGGGGTGGGGGGGTGATGACAGAAGATTGATGAACCATAAAACCAGCAAAAAATTGTGGTACTAGGTGAAACCTTGTTGTGCCAACTTTTGCATACTATGTGCAACTAGAGAAGCCTTGATGTACCAACTATACTAGCAAACATGTGCAACTGTGACAGCTGTGAGAACCGACTTTTACAGTATTATGTGCAAGTACAGTAAAAAATGGAAACAAAATTGTTCTCAAAAGATAATGCTCAACTAGAAGGCTTTATGTACCAACTTTATTAGTTACTATGTGCAACTGTGATGGTTTATGAACCAACTATGTAATCTGGCCAATTCAGCATGCATTGTGGGCAAAACTAAAAACATTCATTCTACCAACTTGTACTGGATGTTTGTAAGTGCACACATTAAAGAACCTGTAGTATATGAGTAACAAAAAAGTGCATAAATGTGCAACTAAACATGCATTCTACCAACTGGACATGTATTTCTAGCCAACTCAGCATGCATTGTAGGCAAACTAGAACATGCATTCTACCAACTTGTACTGGATGTTTGCAAGTGAACACATTAAAAAACCTGGAGTATGTGTGCAACAGAAAATGGATAATTGTGCAACTGAACATGGATTCTAGCCAAACTGAATATGGATTCAAGCCAACTGAACATGCATATTAGCAAAGTGAACTTGCATTCTAGGCAACTTTGTAGCTGGATGTTTGCAATTAAACACAATAAAAATCTGTAGTACGACAGCAAATACCCACGAAACTTTGGTGAAAACCACACAAGGATCCATTCCAACTTGTCAAGCAAATGTATGCAACAGAAAAAGAAACCAGGCTAATGAAAGCACAAACTATAGTAATCATCACGCATATATTCTTGTCCCACACCTATTTCAAAGCTATAGTGGAAAAAAATGTTCAATATACTAGAAGGAAAAACAGGAAAGGCGATGAAAACTATATCTATATTCTATCATCCAAGTCATCTTTCTTCTTTTCATCTGGACTTGTCATCTCAATTGTAGCATCAAATTATGTGCAAAAAAATCTAAATCATCTCCTTGCCAAAAGCAAACCTGCAGCGAAAAAAGAGTGTGAGAAAAATACTGAAGTAAAAATGATGTTCTTTATCTGGGCAACCTATTTACTGCAAAATGTGCAACTAACATAACCACTATGTGCAAACAAAAAATGCAGACTTGTTATAAAATAGATTTTGGTTAAAACATGTAGTTTTTGCAACTAAGATTGTCATACTGGTGTGCAACTACTTATGATTGTGTTCTTTGCATAAAAAACAGAAATGTTTTTAGGTTGTTTGAAACACTCTTTGATGATTAATTTGATGACATCACTTCCATCTTTTTAATGTGCAGGGGGGTGTGTAGCGGCAGCAAAGAAGAAAAGATGATTGATCTCAATGAGTTGCCTCCTGATCTCAATGAGCTTCCTCATGATACGGACCAGCAGCGACCTAGCATACCACAAGGAGCTAATGCTGATTATGGGACAGAAAATGTGCACCCTGTTGACTACACGTAGCCAAGCCATGCGCATAACCCTATGAGCCATGAACATGTGGCAGGGCAGTCATCAGCCCGTGGTGCCCCTGTAGTGGTGTCTTTGTAGTCAGAGATCCATACTCTTGATGACACGGGCACCGCGGCAGATGTTCCTGGTCCAACCAGGACTAAGCTAGGAGCTGGGGCTGTTGACGGTGATGTACAAGGAGAAGAAGGAGAGGATGAGGCTGGGTCTCAGCCCATGGAACCCTATGTTGGCATGAGGTTTGACAGCCTTCAAGTTGCTAAGGATCATTACAACAGCTACGCGCTACGGATGGGTTTCTCTGTCAAGATGAACACCTCTAGGCGGACAGCTTGAAGGAAATATGCCCTAGAGGCAATAATAAAGTTGTTATTTTATATTTCCTTATTCATGATAAAGATTTATTATTCATGCTAGAATTGTATTGACCGGAAACTTAAATACATGTGTGAATACATAAACAAATACCGTGTCCCTAGTAAGCCTCTACTAGACTAGCTCGTTGATCAAAGATGGTTAAGGTTTCCTAACCATAGACATGTGTTGTCATTTGAAAACGGGATCACATCATTAGGAGAATGATGTGATGGACAAGACCCATCCGTTAGCTTAGCATATTGATCATTCAGTTTATTGCTATTGCTTTCTTCATGTCAAATACATATTCCTTTAACTATGAGATTATGAAACTCCCAGATACCGGAGGAATACCTTGTGTGCTATCAAACGTCACAACGTAACTGGATGATCATAAAGATGCTCTACAGGTATCTTCGAAGGTGTTTGTTGAGTTGGCATAGATCGAGATTAGGATTTGTCACTCCGAGTATCGGAGAGGTATCTCTGGGCCCTCTCGGTAATACACATCATAAGAAGCCTTGCAAGCAAAGTGACTAATAAGTTAGTTACAGGATGATGTATTACGGAGCGAGTAAAGAGACTTGATATGGGGTGGCCCGATCTTCTCAGTAAGCGGTGGCGTAGATGATGATAGTGGATAGATAACTTGATGTCGCCGGTGATCTCTCCTTGCTAGATCCTTGATGCCAATGCAGCAGCTCTCTACCCTTCGGATATTCACGACTTCACACACTTGCGCAACGTAGCTGTCGACCACGAAACGGTTAGAATTGCAATATACTAATTCCCAATGGAACAGCAGATCACACTTGACTTGTAGTATATAATCTCAGATCGAAATGAATTGGAGACAAGAATTCAAGATGAATGCTTATAGCAGTCTCATGAACTAGGGTTTATCTTAAACGTGGTCTGACCTAACTATAGGAGGCGCAGGAGTATATATAATCTAGGTCGAAGGGTACATGGGCCTCAGCCCAGAATTCTGCACGCAGGCAGGGCCGGAAGGTCCGGCAATAGCCGGAAGGTCCGGGCTGGGTCCGGGCTTCACAGAGAGTTGGCACGGCAGGAGCTGATCTGGGATCCGGGGGCCGGAAGGTCCGGGCAGGCCGGAAGCTCCGGGGGCCGGAAGGTCCGGGAGAGGGTCCGGGCTGGTTCCGGGCTATCCAGAGAGTTTGCATGTCTGGCTGGGCCTTGGACGCCTGTGGCCGGAAGTTCCGGGCGCCGGAGGTTCCGGGCTGTGGCCGGAAGGTCCGGGCTGGACAGAGAGTTTGCACTCCTGTCCCTTTCTTCTCCTTCAGCTCTCAGATCCTCGGGTTGCTCACTGTACCTGATCATACATATATGCAAAGACTTAGGCAGTAGAAAGCTCTCATTAAAATAAATAGCATATTCAACTAAGAGAGAATTCACCTGTTGTTCTATTAGCTTTGCACGAGCTCTTATGATAGGTCCAATTCTGATTTCATCATTGGACTTCTTCTTTGCAGCAACTTGATGATCATCATCATGGGTTGGAGATGGGTCAAGTGTATGGATGTCCTCATCATCTCCCCCCCCCCCTTCAAAAGACGTCGACCTCGACGCTCCAAGGTCTTCTCCAGCATATGGTGACAAATCAGCAACGTTGAAGCTGTTGCTAACGCCACCAAACTCAGCAATAGGAATATCAATCGAGTAGGCATTGTCATTTATCTTGGCTAGCACCTTGTAAGGACCAGCACCACGTGGTCTCAACTTGGAACGCCGCAGCTGTGGGAACCTATCCTTGCGCAGATGCACCCAAACCATATCTCCAGGCTGAAACAAAACTTGCTTTCTTGATTGGTTTCGTGCAGCAGCAATGTTCTTGCCTTTCCTCTCAATAGCCTCTCGTGTAGCCTCATGAATGTTCTTGACATAATCTGCTCTTTTTGATGCCTCCATATTGACTCTCTCATGCAAGGGAAGAGGCAGCAAATCTAGTGGTGTGATAGGTTTGAAGCCATACACCACCTCAAAAGGACACAGCTAGGTAGTAGTGTGCACCGCTCTATTATACGCGAAGTCAACATGTGGCAAACACTCCTCCCACTCACGCAGATTTTTCTTGATCATAGCTCGCAGCAATTGTGGCAATGTTCTATTCACCACCTTAGTTTGACCATCAGTTTGGGGATGACATGTTGTGCTGAACAGTAGCTTCGTTCCTAGCTTTCCCCATAATGTCTTCCAGAAGTAGCTCATAAACTTCACATCCCTGTCAGAAACAATTGTCTTGGGCACTCCATGCAAGCGTATAATGTCCCTGAAAAACAGGTTAGCAATATGCGACGCATCGTCGCTTTTGTGGCATGCAATAAAATGTGCCATCTTAGAAAATCTATCCACGACCACAAATATACAATCATGACCTCGTTTAGTGCGTGGCAAACCTAACACAAAATCCATACTTATATCTTCCCATGGTGTGGTAGGTGTAGGCAGTGGTGTATACAAACTATGAGGCTTCAGTTTGGACTTGGACTTGTTACATGTAATGCAGCGCCTAACAAACCTGTCCACGTCGCGCCTCATCTTGGGCCAATAAAAGTGATCGGCTAGCATGAGCAACGTCTTCTCACGCCCAAAGTGACCCATCAATCCTCCTGCATGTGACTCCTGCAACAATAGCAAACGCACCGACGATTCTGGAACACATAGTTTGTTAGCACGAAACAAAAATCTAGCATGTATGTGGTACTTGTCCCATGCGTTTCGAAGCATACACAAACGATATGGTTCAGCAAAATCATGATCAGTTGCATACAAATCACACAAGCTCTCTAAACCAGGAATTTTAACATCGAGATGTGTCAATAACATGTTCTTCCTAGATAGAGCATCAGCAACAACATTATCTTTCCCTTTCTTATGCTTAATTATGTAGGGAAACGACTCAATGAACTCAACCCACTTAGCTAGGCGCCTATGCAAGTTAGATTGAGCTTTCAGATATTTTAAAGCTTCATGATCAGAATGTATGATAAATTCTTTTGGCCACAAATAATGTTGCCAAACCTCAAGAACTCTAACAAGCGCATACAATTCCTTATCATAAACAGGATAATTCAGTCTAGCACCAGAAAGTTTCTCGCTGAAATAAGCAATAGGTCTACCTTCTTGCATCAACACACCACCAATTCCTATACCACTAGCATCACATTCAACCTCAAATTGCTTAGAAAAATCTGGTAGTGCAAGTAATGGTGCAGAAGTAAGCAGACGTTTCAGCTCATCAAATGCATGATCTTGTGCAGCGCCCCATACAAAAGGCACTCCTTTCTTAGTTAATTCATTCAATGGTGCAGCAATAGTACTAAAGTCTTTCACAAAACGCCGATAGAAACCAGCAAGAC
Source organism: Thinopyrum elongatum (assembly GCA_011799875.1). Lineage (NCBI taxonomy): Eukaryota > Viridiplantae > Streptophyta > Magnoliopsida > Poales > Poaceae > Thinopyrum > Thinopyrum elongatum. Next base: position 388,896,752 of record CM022298.1, read on the forward strand.
CGTGAAAACTTCGTACTTGACTAACATTCATGGGAGTAGGCCAATTTTGAATTGCTTCAATTTTAGATGAATCTACTTCTACCCCATGCTTAGATATAACGTATCCCAGAAATATCACCTTGTCTTTTGCAAATGTGCACTTCTCAAGATTAGCATACAATTTATGTTCACGCAACGCTTGGAAAACTTGGCAAATATGATCACAATGTTCAGATTCAGTGCGGCTGTAAATGAGTATATCATCAAAATACACAACCACAAAACGACCAATGAACTCTCTCAAAACATGATTCATTAACCTCATGAATGTGCTAGGTGCATTAGTAAGACCAAAAGGCATAACCAGCCACTCATATAAACCAAATTTAGTTTTGAAAGCAGTTTTCCATTCATCCTCTTCTTTCATCCTAATTTGATGATAACCACTACGCAAATCAATTTTAGAGAAAACAGCAGCACCACTCAATTCATCTAGCATATCCTCTAAGCGTGGAATAGGATGACGATATCGAATAGTGATGTTGTTAATAGCTCTACAATCTACACACATGCGCCATGTATCATCTTTCTTAGGCACCAAAATAACAGGAACAGCACAAGGACTAAGAGAAACACGAATATACCCTTTGTCTAGTAGTGCTTGCACTTGCTTTTGTATTTCCTTCGTTTCTTCGGGGTTGGTTCTGTATGGCGCTCGGTTAGGGAGGGTGGCACCTGGTATGAGATCAATTTGGTGCTCAATTCCACGCAATGGTGGCAGTCCTGCGTGCACCTCCTCCGGGAACACATCGCCATATTCCTGCAATACATTAGAAACACCAAGAGAAACATGTTGCATATCATTAGAAACTAACACCTCGCCTTTGTACATAAGCACAAGTGGCATGGCTGTAGGATCCTCTCTAAATTCTACCATGTCTTCTTTGGTGGCTAATATAAGCAAATTAGGCACTCTCTCACTTTTCGTTATATTGTCACTCACAGCTAGTACATCATTTTCTCGTGCAGGTGGCTGTTCTAGCTTCACTTCTGTTTTCTGGCGAGACTCATTCACAATTTGCTGTGGTGACATAGACTGCAAGTTGATTTTCTTGCGCTTGAACTCCAAGTGATAAGTGTTGGCGCAGCCATTGTGTTGCACATGGCGATCATACAGCCATGGCCGACCCAACAAAAGATGGCAAACAGACATAGGAACCACATCAAACTCAATGGAATCCTTGTATGGTCCTATCTCAAAATTCACGCGCACCATATGATTCACCTTCATCTCACCATTGTCACTCAACCATTGTATGTAATATGGATTTGGGTGAGGTAAATATTTCAGATTTAGCTTGGCACATAACTCCTTGCTTGCAAGATTGCGGCAGCTACCTCCATCAATGATCACCTTGCAAGCTTTGTTGGGGCCAACTAGTGCTTTTGTTTGGAACAGATTGCAGCGCTGTGAATCAGCATGTGGCTGCACACTAAGAGCACGCTGCGAGACAACAATAGTAGGTGCTGGAGAAGCAAAGGCATCTATGCCGCCTTCACGTGTGTACCCATCGTCATCGGAAGCATATGGATCAGCATCATCTCCAGTCTCATACTCGTTGCCATCATTAACAATCATGACCTTTCTGTTTGGGCACTCTCACTTGAAGTGTCCCTTGCCTCCACAAGTATGACACTCCATATCTCTATTATGAGCTGTTGACATATTGGAACCAGTACTAGCAGCAGGGGCAGCTGGTTTCTTTGCATTAGAAGCATTGGAGGCTGGTTTTGTTACAGAAGAAGAGGGGCGGCTGGCAGCGCCCTCAGTAGGCGTGTAAGGGGGCGGCTGTGTTCTGTTGGAGAAACGCCCAGGAGAAGTATATTTTGCCTTGATTTGAGCCTCTTCAGCGAGCTGCGTTTCAGCCTCCCTCGCATGATGCAAAAGCTCGTTCATATTGTTGTATTGGTGATGCCTTACTATGCCCTTGATGTTGTACTTCAGGCCATGCAGAAGTCGTTGCATAGTCATCTCAACAGCTTCTCGAACTCGTGCACGCTGCAGCAACATCTCCATCTCCATGTAATATGCATCAACCGACATGGGTCCTTGCTTCAATTGCTGTAATTTATCATAAACTGAACGCAAATAATTAGTGGGCACAAAACGAGTACGCATAACCGCCTTCATCTCACGCCATGTAAGAACAGGTAGCTCATTGTCTTCTCGTCTTTCTCGCACAATGCTATCCCACCAACGCAAAGCATAACCATCAAATTCTGAGGAAGCAAGCTTAATCTTCCTATCTTCAGTGTAGTCATGCAAACGCCATAATTTCTCCATCTTGAGCTCCCAAGTGAGATACTCTTCTACATCAGGGGAACCCTCAAATCTGGGAATTGTGAACTTGGGCTTGCCCAAGCCATCATCATCCTGTAGAGGAACACGCTAAGCACGACCATGTGGAATGCCACGGCCACGGCCATTGGCGCCCAGCAAAGCATCATTATCGCCATGGGCACTGTCATCTTCTCCATGGATACTGTCATCATCTCCCTGGCCCCCAGGTTGGCGTTGCTCAACAGCGACACGCAACCCGTTGACAGATTGGGTCAATTGCTGTATGCTAGTTTGGAGAGCATTAACTTGTGTTTGCATAGCATTGACTGTAGTTTCAGTTGCATCCACTTTCATTTGTATAGCTTGAATATCGGCATCAATATGTTCAGTGGATCGATTAATGACGCCGGTCAAATGATCACGCAATGCTTCATACTCGCGCCAAATCACAGGAGTCGTATCAGCCTTTTTCTGCATCACATCAACATCACTAGAAGACATGATTAGTAGGTTAGTGCACTAAATCAAAAGTCTTTTTGGTGGAACACTCCCAACTCACTCAAAACTGACAAGAAAAGGAAATCTTACCATTCCAAAGTGAATAGCAATGCACACTTACCAGTTCGGATAAAAGACTAGTGCATGGATGTGACGAAGTGAATACCAGGGTATAAGAGCAACCACACGACAGAGCAGGATTATATTTGGTGGAGCTGTAGGTATGGTACCCTATCTACACCGCAAACAAGTCCTAGTGCTGATCGTGTGAACAAAAACACCCAAGGCAACACACACGTGGAGCTAAACGTGGCAAAGCAACTATAAAAACAGGATATGTTGCAATGCACAAGAGAGACACTAGCAATGCTCAATGTAAACAGGCACAAGATTGCTCAAACTACTAGTGCACAAGGTATATGTATGTATGCGACGGACTCTCAATGAAACAAAGCTCTTTTTCTTCTCTGATTTTTTTGTACTCTTTTTCTTCTCTGATTTTTTTTCACGCTACAGTGCTAAAGTAAAAAAACCTTTTCTCTCTCCTCTTTCTTTTCGGCCACAATATGTCGCACCGCGGAGAATGTGTCAACACGGCAGAAGATGATGCACTGATAATCCTAATGAGCAGCCTGTAGAGCGGAAACTAGTCTCAATGGGTAGGCTCCTAACACCTTTGTATAGAATGGCGGTGGCTAAAGTTGCGAAAGACACCAAACTGAAACGCTTTATGGACTCAGACAAGCAAACTCAGACGCACGCGGATAGCAGCAACAATGGCCGAAGCAGCTAGGGTTTCGGCCAAGAAAGATGACAAAGACTCAAAACTGACACCAAGATCAAAGGGAAACAACTAGAAAGACAAAAACCCTAGACTCCTACTAGCAAAACCGATAGGATCAAAGAGGACGAACACAACCGACTAGCAACTAGAATGAATCTACTATGCAATCTAGGCTATGACAAAAACTACGAACCCTACTATTTTTGGCTTTTTCTGGATAGGAATAAAAACACAAACTAATCTACGGGATGGATTTGTGGATGCTCACCGAGTAAACTCTGGAAATCTGATACCAAGATGATATGGGGTGGCCCGATCTTCTCAGTAAGCGGTGGCGTAGATGATGATAGTGGATAGATAACTTGATGTCGCCGGTGATCTCTCCTCGCTAGATCCTTGATGCCAATGCAGCAGCTCTCTACCCTTCGGATATTCACGACTTCACACACTTGCGCAACGTAGCCGTCGACCACGAAACGGTTAGAATTGCAATATACTAATTCCCAATGGAACAGCAGATCACACTTGACTTGTAGTATATAATCTCCAGATCGAAACGAATTGGAGACAAGAATTCAAGATGAATGCTTATAGCAGTCTCATGAACTAGGGTTTATCTTAAACGTGGTCTGACCTAACTGTAGGAGGCGCAGGAGTATATATAATCTAGGTCGAAGGGTACATGGGCCTTAGCCCAGAATTCTGCACGCAGGCAGGGCCGGAAGGTCCGGCAATAGCCAGAAGCTCCGGGGGCCGGAAGGTCCGGGCTGGGTCCGGGCTTCACAGAGAGTTGGCATGACAGGAGCTGATCTGGGATCCGGGGGCCGGAAGCTCCGGGGGCCAGAAGGTCCGAGAGAGGGTCCGGGCTGGTTCCGGGCTATCCAGAGAGTTTGCATGTCTGGCTGGGCCTTGGACGCCTGTGGCCGGAAGTTCCGGGCGCCGGAGGTTCCGGGCTGTGGCCGGAAGGTCCGGGCTGGATAGAGAGTTTGCACTCCTGTCCCTTTCTTCTCCTTCAGCTCTCAGATCCTCGGGTTGCTCACTGTACCTGATCATACATATATGCAAAGACTTAGGCAGTAGAAAGCTCTCATTAAAATAAATAGCATATTCAACTAAGAGAGAATTCACCTGTTGTTCTATTAGCTTTGCACGAGCTCTTGTGATAGGTCCAATTCTGATTTCATCATTGGACTTCTTCTTTGTAGCAACTTGATGATCATCATCATGGGTTGGAGATGGGTCAAGTGTATGGATGTCCTCATCAAGACTTGCTGGTAACGAGATTGAACTAGGTATGAAGATACCGACGATCGAATCTCGGGCAAGTAACATACCGATGGACAAAGGGAATTACGTATGTTGTTATAACGGTTCGACCGATAAAGATCTTCGTAGAATATGTAGGAGCCAATATGGGCATCCAGGTTCCGCTATTGGTTATTGACTGGAGAGGTGTCTCGGTCATGTCTACATAGTTCTCGAACCCGTAGGGTCCGCACGCTTAACGTTCGTTGACGATATAGTGTTATATGTTTTGGTGACCGAATGTTGTTCGGAGTCCCGAATGAGATCACGGACATGACGAGGAGTGTCAAAATGGTCGAGAGGTAAATATTGATATATAGGACGATGGTATTCGGACACCGGAAGAGTTTCGGGATGCACCGGGTAGTCATCGGGTCACCGGAAGGGGTTCCGGACACCCCCCTGTAGGTATATGGGCTTAATGGGCCAAGGAGGGATAGACCAGCCCACAGGGGGCTGGTGCGCCCCTCTCCCTGGCCGGCCAGCCCTAGGGAAGGAAAGGGGGAGGGCTAGCCCCTCCTGCCTTCCCCTTCTCATGGGAGAAAGGAAAGGGGGGGCCTCCCTCCCCTGCCTTTCCCCTGCACCTATATATGGAAGGGGGGGGCGGCTAGGGGAGGACCCCAAGTAGGATTCGGCCTACTTGGGGTGCCTCCTTGGCTGCTCCTCCCTCCCTCCCACCTATATATATGTGGGGAGGGGGCGCCTAGCACACCACAACATTGTCTTAGCCGTGTGCGGCGCCCCCCTTCCACCGTTTACACCCCCGATCATATTTTCGTAGTGCTTAGGCGAAACCCTGCGGAGATCACTTCACCATCACCGTCACCACACCGTTGTGCTGCCGGAACTCATCCACTACCTCGCCATCTTGCTGGATCAAGAAGGCGGAGGACGTCATCGAGCTGAACGTGTGCTGAACGCGGAGGTGTCGTACGTTTGGTGCTCGATTGGTTGGAACGCGAAGAAGTTCGACTACATCAACCGCGTTGTCAAACGCTTCCGCTTACGGTCTACGAGGGTACGTAGACACACTCTCCCCTCTCATTGCTATGCATCTCCATGGATAGATCTTGCGTGTGTGTAGAATTTTTTTTGTTTTCCATTCAACGTTTCCCAACAATGGCATCCGAGCCAGGTCTATGCGTAGATGATATGCACGAGTAGAACACAAAGAGTTGTGGGCAGTGATAGTCATACTGCTTACCACAAATGTCTTATTTTGATTCGGTGGTATTGTGGGATGAAGCGGCCCGGACCAACCTTACATGTCCACGCACATGAGACCGATTCCACCGACAGTCATGCAACTAGTTTTGCATAAAGGTGGCTGGCGGGTGTCTGTTTCTCCTACTTTAGTTGAATCGAATTTGACTACGGCCGGTCCTTGAAGAAGGTTAAAACAGCAAACTTGATGAAATACCGTTGTGATTTTTGCGTAGGTAAGAACGGTTCTTGCTAGAAGCCTGTAGCAGCCACGTAAAACTTGCAACAACAAAGTAGAGGACGTCTAACTTGTTTTTGCAGGGCATGTTGTGATGTGATATGGTCAAGATATGATGTCATATATGTTGATGTATGAGATTATCATGTTTTGTAATATCGACAACCGGCAGGAGCCTTAGGGTTGTCTCTTTATTGTATGAAGTGCAAGCGCCATGTAATTGCTTTACTTTATCACTATGCGTTAGCGATAGTTGTAGAAGCAATAGTTGGCGAGACGACCGCGACGCAACAATGGAGATCAAGTTGTCGAGCCGGTGACGATGGAGATCATGACGATGCTTTGGAGATGGAGATCAAAAGCACAAGATGATGATGGCCATATCATGTCACATATTTTGATTGCATGTGATGTTTATCCTTTATGCATCTTATTTTGCTTAGAACGATGGTAGCATTATAAGATGATCCCTTCACTAAATTTCAAGATAAAAGTGTTCTCCCCGAGTATGCACCGTTGCCAAAGTTCGTCGTTTCAAAGCACCACGTGATGATCGGGTGTGATAGACTCTACGTTCACATATAACGGGTGTAAGACAGTTTTGCACATGCAGAATACTTGGGTTAAACTTGACGAGCATAGCATGTACAGACATGGTCTCGGAACACTGGAGACCGAAAGGTCGAACGTGAGTCATATAGTAGATATGATCAACATAGAGATGTTCACCATTGATGACTACCCATCTCACGTGATGATCGGACATGGGTTAGTTGATTTGGATCACGTGTCACTTAGATAACTTGAGGGATGTTTAAGTGGGAATTCATTAGTAATTTGATTAATTGAACTTAATTTATCATGAACTTAGTCTTATAGTTTTGCATATCTATGTTGTAGACCAATGGTCCGAGCTACCGTTCCCCTGAATTTTAATACGTTCCTAGAGAAAGCTAAGTTGAAAGATGATGGTAGCAACTACACGGACTGGGTCCGTAACTTGAGGATTATCCTCATTGCTGCACAGAAGAATTATGTCCTTGATGCACTGCTAGGTGAAAGGCCTGCTGCAGGAGCTGAAGCTGATGTTATGAATGTCTGGCAAGCTCGATCTGATGACTACTCAATAGTTCAGTGTGCCATGCTTTACGGCTTAGAACCGGGACTTCAAAGACATTTTGAACGTCATGGAGCATATGAGATGTTCCAAGAGTTGAAGTTAATATTTCAAGCAAATGCCCGGGTTGAGAGATATGAAGTCTCCAACAAGTTCTATAGCTGCAAGATGGAGGAGAACAGTTCTGTCAGTGAACACATACTCAAAATGTCTAGGTATCATAACCACTTGACTCAACTGGGAGTTGATCTTCCAGTTGATAGTGTTATTGACAGAGTTCTTCAATCACTGCAACCAAGCTACAAAGGCTTCGTGATGAACTATAATATGCAAGGGATGAATAAAACGATTCCTGAGCTCTTCGCAATGCTTAAGACAGCGAAGGTAGAGATCAAGAAGGAGCATCAAGTGTTGATGGTTAACAAGACCACTAGTTTCAAGAAAAAGGGCAAGGGAAAGAAAGAGAACTTCAAGAAGAATGGCAAGCAAGTTGCCACTCCCGGGAAGAAGCCCAAAGCTGGACCCAAGCCTGAAACTGAGTGCTTCTACTGCAAAGGGAATGGCCATTGGAAGAGGAACTGCCCCAAATACTTGGCGGATAAGAAGGATGGCAAAGTGAACAAAGGTATATTTGATATACATGTTATTGGTGTGTACCTTACTAATGCTCATAGCAACGCCTGGGTATTTGATACTGGTTCGGTTGCTCATATTTGTAACTCGAAACAGGAGCTACAGAATAAACGAAGATTGGCAAAGGACGAGGTGACGATGCGCGTCGGAAATGGTTCCAAGGTTGATGTGATCGCCGTCGGCACGCTATCTCTACATCTACCTTCGAGATTAGTTTTAGACCTGAATAATTGTTATTTGGTGCCCGCGTTGAGCATGAACATTATATCTAGATCTTGTTTATTGCGAGACGGTTATTCATTTAAATCGGAGAATAATGGTTGTTCTATTTATATGAGTAATATCTTTTATGGTCATGCACCCTTGATGAGTGGTCTATTCTTGTTGTATCTCGATCGTAGTGGTACACATAATATTGATGTCAAAAGATGCAAAGTTGATAATGATAGTGCAACATAATTGTGGCACTGTCGTTTAGGTCATATTGGTGTAAAGCGCATGAAGAAACTCCATGCAGATGGACTTTTGGAATCACTTGATTATGAATCATTTGATACTTGCGAACCATGCCTCATGGGCAAGATGACTAAAACTCCGTTCTCCGGAACAATAGAGCGAGCTAATGACTTATTGGAAATAATACATACCGATGTATGCGGTCCGATGAGTGTTGAGGCACGCGGTGGATATCGTTATTTTCTGACCTTCACAGATGATTTGGGTAGGTATGGGTATATCTACTTAATGAAACACAAGTCTGAAACATTTGAAAAGTTCAAAGAATTTTAGAGTGAAGTGGAGAATCATCGTAACAAGAAAATAAAGTTTCTACGATCTGATCGCGGAGGCGAATATTTGAGTTACGAGTTTGGCCTTCATTTAAAACAATGTGGAATTGTTTCACAACTCACGCCACCTGGAACACCACAGCGTAATGGTGTGTCCTAACATCGTAACCATACTTTATTAGATATGGTGTGATCTATGATATCTCTTACCGATTTACCACTATCGTTTTGGGGTTATGCATTAGAGACAACCGCATTCACGTTAAATAGGGCACCGTCTAAATCCGTTGAGACGACACCGTATGAACTGTGGTTTGGCAAGAAACCTAAGCTGTCGTTTCTTAAAGTTTGGGGTTGCGACACTTATGTCAAAAGGCTTCAGCCTGATAAGCTCGAACCCAAATTGGAGAAGTGCGTCTTCATAGGATACCCTAAGGAAACAATTGGGTACACCTTCTACCACATATCCGAAGGCAAGATCTTTGTTGCCAAGAATGGAACCTTTCTAGAGAAGGAGTTTCTCTTGAAAGAAGTGAGTGGGAGGAAAGTAGAACTTGATGAGGTAATTGTACCTTCTCTCGAATTGGAAAGTAGCACATCACAGAAAACCATTCCCGTGATGCCTACACCAACTAGAGAGGAAGCAAATGATCATGATCATGAAACTTCAGATCAAGTTACTACTGAACCTCGTAGGTCGACCAGAGCACGATCCGCACCAGAGTGGTACGGTAATCCTGTCCTGGAAGTCATGTTACTAGACCAAGGCGAACCTACAAACTATGAAGAAGCTATGATGAGCCCAGATTCTGATAAATGGCTTGAGGCCATGAAATCTGAGATAGGATCCATGTATGAGAACAAAGTATGGACTTTGGTGGACTTGCTCGATGATCGGCAAGCCATTGAGAATAAATGGATCTTCAAGAAGAAGACTGACGCTGATGTAATGTTACTGTCTACGAAGCTCGACTTGTCGCGAAAGGTTTTCGACAATTTCAAGGAGTTGACTACAATGAGTCTTTCTCACCTGTAGCGACACTTAAGTCTGTCCGAATCATGTTAGCAATTGCCGCATTTTATAATTATGAAATCTGGCAAATGGACGTCAAAACTGCATTCCTTAATGGATATCTTAAAGAAGAGTTGTATATGATGCAACCAAAAGGTTTTTTCGATCCTAAAGGTGCTAACAAAGTGTGCAACTCCAGCGATCCATCTATGGACTGGTGCAAGCATCTCTGAGTTGGAATATACGCTTTGATGAGGTGATCAAAGCATATGGTTTTATACAGACTTACAGTGAAGCTTGTATTTACAAGAAAGTGAGTGGGAGCTCTGTAACATTTCTGATATTATATGTGGATGACATATTGTTGATTGGAAATGATATATAATTTCTGGATAGCATAAAAGGATACTTGAATAAGAATTTTTCAATGAAAGACCTCGGTGAAGCTGCTTATATATTGGGCATCAAGATCTATAGAGATAGATCGCGACGCTTAATAGGAATTTCACAAAGCACATACCTTGATAAAGTTTTGAAGAAGTTCAAAATGGATTAGTCAAAGAAAGGGTTCTTGCCTGTGTTACAAGGTGTGAAGTTGAGTCAAACTCAAAGCCCGACCACTGCAGAAGATAGAGAGAAAATGAAAGTCATTCCCTATGCCTCAGCATAGGTTCTATCATGTATGCTATGCTGTGTACCAGACCTGAAGTGTGCCTTGCCATAAGTTTGGCAGGGAGGTACCAAAGTAATCCAGGAGTGGATCACTGGACAGCGGTCAAGAACATCCTGAAGTACCTGAAAAGGACAAAGGATATGTGATACGTCTCCATCATATCTACTTTTCCAAACTCTTTTGCCCTTGTTTTGGACTCTAATTTGCATGATTTGAATGAAACTAACCCGGACTGACGCTGTTTTCAGTAGAATTGCCATGGTGTTATTTTTGTGCAGAAATAAAAGTTCTCGGAATGACCTGAAACTTCACGGAGATCAGTTTTGGAATAAATAAAAAATATTGGTGAAAGAATCAACCAAAGGGGGCCCACACCCTGTCCACAAGGGTGGGGGCGCGCCCACCCCCCCGGGGCGCGCCCTCTGTCCTTGTGGGCCCCCTGGACCTCCACCGACATCAACTCCAACTCCATATATTCACGTTCGGGGAGAAAAAAAACAGAGAGAAGGATTCATTGCGTTTTACGATACGGAGCCGCCGCCACCTCCTGTTCTTCCTTGGGAGACCAGATCTGGAGTCCGTTCGGGGCTCCGAAGAGGGGAAATCGTCGCCGTCGTCATCATCAACCATCCTCCATCACCAATTTCATGATGCTCACCGCCATGCGTGAGTAATCCCATCGTAGGCTTGTTGGACGGTGATGGGTGGGATGAGATTTACCATGTAATCGAGTTAGTTTTGTTAGGGTTTGATCCCTAGTATCCACTATGTTCTAAGATTGATGTTGCTATGACTTTGCTATGCTTAATGCTTGTCACTAGGGCCCGAGTGCCATGATTTCAGATCTGAACCCTTTATGTTTCCATGAATATATTTGTGTTCTTGATCCTATCTTGCAAGTTATAGTCACCTACTACGTGTTATGATCCAGCAACCCCGGAGTGACAATAGTCGGGACACTTGCCGGTGATGACCGTAGTTTGAGGAGTTCATGTATTCACTAAGTGCTAATGCTTTGGTCCGGTTCTCTATTAAAAGGAGGCATTAATATCCCTTAGTTTCCGTTAGGACCCCGCTGCCACGGGAGGGTAGGACAAAAGATGTCATGCAAGTTTTTTTCCATAAGCACGTATGACTATATACGGAATACATGCCTACATTATATTGATGGATTGGAGCTAGTTCTGTGTCACCCTATATTATAACTGTTGCATGATGAATGCCATCCGACATAATTATCCATCATTGATCCATTGCCTACGAGCTTTTCACATATTGATCTTTGCTAAGTTACTTTTCCGTTGCCACTGTTACAATTGTTACAAAATTGCTACTGTTACTTTTGCCACCGTTACCGTTACTTCCATGCTACTTTGCTACTAAATACTTTGCTGCAGATATTAAGTCTTTCAGGTGTCGTTGAATTGACAACTCGGCTGCTAATACTTGAGAATATTCTTTGGCTCCCCTTGTGTCGAATCAATAAATTTGGGTTAAATACTCTACCCTCGAAAACTGTTGCGATCCCCTATACTTGTGGGTTATCAAGACATTTTTCTAGCGCCATTGCCGGGGAGCATAGCTCTATTCTCTGAGTCACTTGGGATTTATATCTGTTGATCACTATGAGGAATTTGAAAGATCAAAGAACCAAGATTTTTCCCTCAACTACGAGGGAAGGTAAGGAACTGCCATCTAGCTCTGCACTTGATTCACCTTCTGTTTTGAGTAAACTTGAGACACCTACACCTGCTATTGATTCCGATATGTCGCATGTTATTGATGATGCCACTTCTGCTATGCATGATGCTTCTGATGAAACTACTTCTATGCTTGATAATACTGTGCCACTTGGTGAATTTCTTGATGAACAACTTGCTAGGGTTAGAGAGAATGAAATTACTGAAACTGATGATATTATTGAAACTGAAGATTATGATTCTCCCCCTAGGTATGAATTGCCTATTGTACCTGAGGGTTATGTTATGGATGAAGAAACTGCTAGAGACTTCTTTGCTTGCAATGATAGAGATGATCTTAAGAAACTATTAGCTAAGCTGAAAGAAAAATCCTTGAATGCTAGAATGAAATATGATCCCAATTTTGCTACTTCCCCTATCTTTGTTACTGATAAGGATTATGAATTCTCTGTCGATCCTGAGTTAATTACTTTGGTTGAATCTGATCCTTTCTATGGTTATGAATCTGAAACAGTTGTGGCACATCTTACTAAATTGAATGATATAGCCACCCTATTTGCTCATGAGGAAAAAATTCGCTATTACTATATTCTTAAGTTGTTTCCTTTCTCATTAAAGGGTGATGCTAAGTTATGGTTTAATTCTCTTGCTCCTGGTTGTGTGCGTAGTCCCCAGGATATGATATATTACTTCTCTCAAAAATATTTCCCTGCTCATAAGAAACAAGCTGCTCTAAAAGAAATATTTAACTTTGTGCAAATTGAAGAAGAGAGTCTCCCACAAGCTTGGGGGAGGCTTCTCCAGTTACTTAATGCTTTGCCTGATCACCCTCTCAAGAAAAATGAAATACTTGATATCTTTTATAATGGACTAACCGATGCTTCTAGGGACCACCTAGATAGTTGTGCTGGTTGTGTTTTCAGGGAACGAACTGTTGAGCAAGCTGAATTGCTATTGAATAATATATTGAGTAATGATAATGATTGGACACTTCCTGAACCAACTCCTAAGCCAACTCCGAAGAAAAGGGGTATTCTATTTCTCAGTCCCGAAGATATGCAAGAGGCAAAGAAATCTATGAAAGAAAAAGGTATTAAAGCTGAAGATGTTAAGAATTTACCGCTTATTGAAGAAATAAATGGTCTTGATAACCCAACACAGGTAGTAGAGGTAAACTCTCTCCATAGATTTGATGAAGGTGATATTCCTCATAATAAGTATGCTAGTCAATGCTTGGATGAGTTTGATAATTTTATTGTTAAACAAGAAAATTTCAATGCTTATGTTAGTAGACAATTGAAACGTAATGCTTACATGCTTGACCACTTGGGTGATTATATGAGTAGAACTGTTAATGATCTTAAGCTTATTAGTAAACATGCTTCCATGGTTACAACTCAAGTAGAACAAGTACTTAAGGCACAAGATGATTTGCTTAATGAGTTGAATAGTAAGAACAATGATAATGCTGTTAGGGTTATGACTAGAGGTGGTAAAATGACCCAGGAACCTTTGTATCCTGAGGGCCATCCTAAGAGAGTTGAGCAAGATTCTCAGAGAATTAATACTGATGCACCTAGTCCTAATAAAAAGAAAAAGAAAACTGATAGGACTTTGCATGCTTCTAGTGAACCTACTACAGACACACCTGAGAATCCCAATGATATTTCTATTTGGGACATTTACATCTGTGCCTCTAACTCGAACCCACTACTCAGATTTGCCCCTAATTTTGAAGCATGCTCAAATTTGCCCCTCCGCCGTTAAGTCAATACTCAGAAATGCCCTTCCGTACAGTACTGTAGCACTTTCCGTCCAATACTGTAGCACTTTCCGTCTGCTACAGTACACATGGGACTCTGACGGTCAAAGGCCTTTAACTGGACGGAAGGGCATTTCTGAGTAGTGACTTAACGGGAGAGGGGCAAATTTGAGCATGCTTTGAAATTAGGGGCAAATCTGAGTAGGTGGTTCGAGTTAGGGGCAGAAATGCAAATGGCCCTTTCTATTTCTGATGCTGAGACACAATCTGGTGATGAACATGAATCTAGTGATAATGTTAATAATGATGTTCATGTTGATGCTCAACCTAGTAATGATAATGATGTAGAGATTGAACCTGCTGTTGATCTTGATAACCCATAATCAAAGAATCAACGTTATGATAAGAGAGACTTTGTTGCTAGAAAACATGGTAGAGAAAGAGAACCATGGGTTCAGAAACCCATGCCCTTTCCTCCTAAGCCATCCAAGAAAAAGTATGATGATGATTTTGAGCGCTTTGCTGAAATGATTAGACCTATCTTTTTGCGCATGCGTTTGACTGATATGCTTAAAATGCCTCCTTATGCTAAGTACATGAAAGATATTGTTACAAATAAAAGGAAGATACCGGAAGTTGAAATTTCCACCATGCTTGCTAATTATACTTTTAAGGGTGGAATACCAAAGAAACTTGGAGATCCAGGAGTACCAACTATACCATGTTCAATTAAAAGAAACTATGTTAAAACTGCTTTATGTGATCTTGGAGCCGGTGTTAGTGTTATGCCTTTCTCTTTGTATCGTAGACTTGAATTGAATAAGTTGACACCTACTGAAATCTCTTTGCAAATGGCTGATAAATCAACTGCTATACCCATCGGTATTTGTGAGGGTGTGCCTGTTGTGGTGATGTCTACTACACAACTTGTTCTTGTAGACTCGTGTTGGGCCTCCAAGCGCAGAGTTTTGTAGGACAGTAGCAAATATCCCTCAAGTGGATGACCTAAGGTTTATCAATCTGTGGGAGGTGTAGGATGAAGATGGTCTCTCTCAAACAACCCTGCAACCAAATACAAGAAATCTCTTGTGCCCCCAACACACCCAATACAATGGCAAATTGTATAGGTGCACTAGTTCGGCGAAGAGATGGTGATAAAAGTGTAATATGGATGGTAGAAATGTATTTTTATAATCTGAATAAATAAAAACTGCAAGGTAGCAAGTGACAAAAGTGAGCACAAACGGTATTGCAATGCTTGAAAACAAGGCCTAGGGTCCGTACTTTCACTAGTGCAACCTCTCAACAATGCTAATATAATTGGATCATATAATCATCCCTCAAAGTGCGATGAAGAATTACTCCAAAGTTCCTATCTAGCGGAGAACATAAGAATAAATTGTTTGTAGGGTACGAAACCACCTCAAAGCTATTCTTTCCGATCGATCTATCCAAGAGTTCGTACTAAAATAACACCAAAGCAAATTCAGATTCGTAATGCTCAATCCAACACAAAGAACCTCAAAGATTGCCCCAAGATTTCTATCGGAGAAACAAAGACAAGAACGTGCATCAACCCCTATGCATAGATTACCCCAATGTCACCTCGGGAATCCGCGAGTTGAGTGCCAAAACATATATCAAGTGAATCAATATACCCCATTGTCACCACGGGTATTCGTATGCAAGATATATATCAAGTGCTCTCAAATCCATAAAAGTATTCAATCCGATAAAACGAAATCTCAAAGGGAAAACTCAATTCATCACAACAAGATAGAGAGGGGAAAGCACCATATGATCCGACTATATTAACAAAGCCCGCAATACATCAAGATTGTGCATCTCAAGAACACGAGAGAGAGAGATTAAACACATAGCTACTGGTACAAACCCTCAGCCCCGAGGGTGGACTACTCCCTCCTCATCATGGTGGCCACCGGGATGATGAAGATGGCCACCGGTGATGATTTCCCCCTCCGGCAGGGTGCCGGAACAGGGTCTAGATTGGATCTCGTGGATACAAAGGCCTTGCGGCGGCGGAACTTCTGATCTAGGGCTACCCCGAGGGTTTTTGGAATATTTGGCAATTTATAGGGCGAAGAGGTAGTGCAGGAGGCCACCGAGGTGGGCACAACCCACCGGGACGCGCCTGGGGCCCCAGGCGCGCCCTGGTGGGTTGTGCCCCCCTCGGGGCACCCCCCCAGGTGCTGCTCTGGCCCATTGGATGTCTTCTGGTCCATAAAAAATCCACAAAAAGTTTCGCGGTGTTTGGACTCTGTTTGATATTGATTTCCTGCGATGTAAAAAACAGCAACTGGCACTGGGCACTGGGTCAATAGGTTAGTCCCAAAAAATGATATAAAGTTGCTATAAAATGATTGTAAAACATCCAAGAATGATAATATAACAACATGAATACTTCATAAATTATAGATATGTTGGAGACGTATCAGCATCCCCAAGCTTAATTCCTACTCGTCCTCGAGTAGGTAAATGATAAAAGAAATAATTTATGAAGTGTGAATGCTAGCAAAGTGCACAAGTTTGATCAATGACAATTTCATTCACTTTTCCTAGCATCATAACAGCAATTCTTTCTTATAAAACTTCTCATGTTAAAGTAGCAACCAATTCACATGTTAAGGTTCAAACAATGAATTCTCTTGAAACTCAACAACCTATGTTCTCAGTCACCAAACAATTGCAATTCAACTTATTCAATAGAGTCTAAGTAAGAGCTCCACATACTCAACCATCACATAGTCTTCTATGATTGCTAACACTCACCGCATACACATGAGCAAAACGTTTCAACCGGACACATAGAAAGATAGGGGCCTATAATTTCGCCTCCCAACGTATTCACCTCAAGGGTGATGTCAACAATAATAACTCATGCCACCCATATCCAACTGGACATATGTGCCTAGATCTTTCCTCACCACATGATGCTTGCTAAAGGAGAAAAATAAAAAGGAATAGAGAGAAAAACTTTGACTCTTGCATAAAAGTAAATTCATAAAAGTAAAAGATAGGCCCTTCGCAGAGGGAAGCAGAGGTTGCCATGCGCTTATTTGTTTGTATGCTCAACCCCTTAGTGCAAAAGAACGTCACGTTATATTGCCCCTTGTGATGGCAACCTTTATTATGCAGTCTGTCGCTTTTATTTTTTTACCATCACAAGTTCGTACAACGCTCAATTTTCTCTTACACTAAATGATCTTACACTTTTAGAAGCAATTTTTATTGCCTTATTGCACCGATGACAACTTACTTGAAGGATCTTACTCAATCCATAGGTAGGTATGGTGGACTCTTGAAAATAAGATTTGGGTTTAAGGGTTTTTGGATGCACAAGTAGTATCTCTACTTAGTGCGGAATTTTTGGCTAGCAAAGATGGGGGGCAAGCACCACATGTTGAAGGATCTATGACAATATAACTTCTATGTGAATATGAACAAACATAAATCATTACGTTGTCTTCCTTGTCCAACGTCAACAATTTTGGCATATAATATTTTGATGGGGGCTCACAATCACAAAAGATTTTCAAGATAGTGTATTTGCATGTGAAAGTTCTCTTCCTTCTACTAATCATTCATGAATTGCTTGTATGACCAATATTGTGATTGTCAAGCCTCAAAAGATTTCACTTTCTAAACCCAATGTGAAGCTACCACTAGGCATGATATGAACATATAATTTCAAATTCATGATATTCAATTCATTCAACAATTTACTCATAGGATATAAGTGAAGCACAAGAGTAAATGAGAAGCTACTCCAAAAAGATATAAGTGAAGATCAAGCGAGTAGTTAAGTAAATAGGTAGCTAATTGTGGACTCTCTCTTATTTAAAAACTTTCAGATCTAAGTATTTTATTAAAACAGCAAGCAAAACAAAACAAAATGACATTCCAAGAATAGCACAACTCATGTGAAGAAGCAAAAACTTAGGCTCAACCGATACTAACCAATAATTGTTGATGAAGAAAGGTGGGATGCCTACCGGGGCATCCCCAAGCTTAGATGCTTGAGACTTCTTGAAATATTATCTTGGGATGCCTTGGGCATCCCCAAGCTTGAGCTTTTGCGTCTCCTTAATTCCTTTTATATCACGGTTTCCCTAAATCCTAAAAACTTCATACACACAAAACTCGTGTTCTTGCTCATTTTGCTGCCATTTTTTATCTCCTTGCTCAAAGCTCCATTCACAAAACTGCTTTGGGGGATTGTTCTTCGGTATGTGACTCCTCCAATGGTCCAATTAGTTTTTGTTCTAGTGCTTTATTTATTGCAAATTTTTGCTGCTGTGGTGACCCTGTTCTTGAGCTTGCATGTCAAATTTATATGGTCCAAAGTAGTTTTGATGCATGATATAGCCTCTAGGCACTTGTGGGAGTAGTTGCTATCAGTTTTGTTGAGTTTGGTTCACTTTTATTTTGAGTCACTAAAAATTTCAGAAATTTTTCAGAGGAAGAAAAATGTCTAGGAGAATGTACCAAGGTGGTTCCTCGAGGAAGCAAGCACCGAGGCTCGTGATACATGAGCCGGACCTTGAACCACCAAGGGAAGCTCAAGTGCGGCCTTGTGAATGGCCGTCGGATGAATTCATGGTTCATGTAGGTTTCAAGGATGAGTTTTATGTGTACGTACGGAATGCTGATCTTGAGGACTTCATGTCAGACAAGTGTCGACAATACTATTACCTCACCGATTCCTTTGTGCGGAGGTTTGAATTTTCATCTAAGCGCAATACTCATACTGTCTTGTTTGACCTCTATGATAAATCTTTTACCATGGACTTAGAAGATTTTAGTGATGCATGCAAACTTCCACAGTGGGGTCTTCTTAGTGAGCCTCACAAATCTGAATACAATGATTTCCTTGCTAGCATCACTGTGGGAGAAACTAGAAATATCACACAGGCTACCATCGGGAGCATTCACTTTCCTGCCATCATTATTTTGCTCTCTTTGTAGGTAGATGCATTAACGGTAAACATGATCACTGCCACCTTTGCGTTCCAGATCTTAGTATCCTCAAGTGTGCGGTGTTAGGTGATAAGCGATATAACTTGGGGGCTATTATTGCGAGGAGGTTACATCATAATGCTAAAGAGGGAGATTTATTTGGTGGGATTTATGCAACTCGTTTAGCTAATTATCTTGGAGTACCCATAAGGGAGAATGACATGGAGTTGCCACCTGCTTTTCTTGATTATGATGCTTTGGTGCGTTATCAGTTTCTTGAGAGGAACGAACAGTCCCTCCAGTACCGGCTAATCTTTGACAGATGGCGTGTCGTCCATATTACCCTTCCTGCTCCTGCCTTCTTTCACTTTCAGGTAAATGGGAGATATTTTATAACTAGAGAGGAGGCAAACGAGTATGAGAGAACAGCGGAGGCTGCTCGCCTCCAGGAGGCAGCTCGCCAAGCAGTAGCTGCCGCAGCACAATACGACCCCAACTACGATTTCGGATATCATCTGGGCCAGTGGTGGCCCTAGACCAACTTTGGCCAAAAGCCTAAGCTTGGGGAGTACGTATTTCTCACCGACATTACATTCATGTTCATACACTCATTCTAGTTGTCGGTGTTCATACTTTTTCATTATATTATCCATGCTAGTTATTTTCTTTTTCTCGCTTTCTTCTTGTGTGTTTGAAAACCTTTGAGAAAAAAAAATTAGTTGTAGCTTAGTTTACTTTCCATGCTTAGTTGTAGTACTAAAGAAAACCCAAAAAGATTTCTCGTTCTTCTTTTACTTGTTGGGAGCTTTCCCGTGTAAATAGTTTTTCTCGTTCTTGTTTTACTTTCTTCAGAAAAACAAAAACTCCAAAAACATTTCAGTGTGTTTCTTTGAAATTCTTTTCTTTTCTTTGGGGTTCGAAGGGAGAAGACCACGATGAAAATGTTGAGTGGCTCTCATATGCATTATTGTTGATCCAACAAAGAGCCCATATTATATTGTCTTCTCCTTTGAATAAATGTTTGCAGATTCCAGCTTAGTCCAATGCACGTGCACTATTATTATTATTCACATCGTTCGATCGTGCAAGTGAAAGGCAATAATGACGATATGATGAAATGATTGAGATGAGGAAAAGCTGGTATGAACTCGACCTATCTTGTTTTTGTAAATATGATTAGTTCATTGTTCTTGATTCGGCCTATTATGAATGAAACATGTTTGCAATGACAATTAGAGATTATAGTTACTCATGCCATGCTTAATTAGCTAGGGGTTTATAATGGTTTACCTTGCGTGCCAACATGCTTTTAAAATGGTTGTGATGTAGTATGATAGGATGGTATCCTCCTTTGAATGATTCGAGTGGCTTGACTTGGCACATGTTCACGCATGTAGTTGAAACAAGATCAACATAGCCTCCATGATATTTATGTTCATGGTGATTTATATCCTACTCATGCTTGCATTCAATGTTGGTTAATGTCAATGCATGTTTATGACTGTTTTCGCTCTCTAGTTGGTCACTCCCCAGTCTTTTTCTAGCCTTCACTTGTACTAAGCGGGAATACTGCTTGTGCATCCACTTCCATAAACCCAAAGTTGTTCCATATGAGTCCACCATACCTTCCTATATGCGGTATTTACCTGCCGTTCCAAGTAAATTTGCATGTGCCAAACTCTAAACCTTCAAATGATAATATGTTTTGTATGCCCGAATCGCTCATGTGGCGACTAGGAGCTGTCAGTATCTTCCATGCTAGGTGGGTTATTCTCACGATGAGTGGACTCCGCTCATCATTCACGAGAAAATGGCTGGTAATCGGGATGCCCAGTCCCATGCTCAAATCAAATCAAAATAATTTAAAACAAAACTCTCCCAGGATTGTTGCTTGTATGGACGGTACCCGTTGTTTCGGACCAGCCGTGGAGTGTGCTTGTTGGTTGAGGGGGAGTAAAAAACTTTACCATTCTGTTTGGGAACCGCCTATAATGTATGTAGCATGGAAGATATCGAGATCTCTTGGTCGTTATGTCGACAATGAAAGCATACCGCTCAAAATTATATTCATCTCTGTTTCAAAAGCTCGAGCTCTGGCACCTCTGCAAATCCCTGCTTCCCTCTGTGAAGGGCCTATCTATTTACTTTTATTGTTGAGTCATCATTCTCTTATAAAAAGCACCAGTTAGAGAGCACCACTGTCATTTGTATGCTTTGCTATTAATTGATATTGAGTATGACTGTGACTGGATCTCTTTTACCATGAATTATAATGTCTAGTCAGTCCTTGATCTTCAGGGGTGCTCTGCATTTATATTTTGCGGTCTCAGAAAGGGCTAGCGAGATACCATCTTGTTATATCATATCATGATTGTTTTGAAAAAGTGTTGTCATCCGAGATTTATTATTATTGCTCGCTAGTTGATTATGCCATTGATATGAGTAAACGTGAGACCTAAATGTTATAGTGAATATGGTTAGTTCATAATCTTTGCTGAAAACTTGAATGCTGGCTTTACATATTTGCAACAACAAGATCAAATAGAGTTTGTAAAAGTTTTTCTTTATCACTTTCAGTTTGTCAACTGAATTGCTTGAGGACAAGCAATGGGTTAAGCTTGGGGGAGTTGATACGTCTCCATCGTATCTACTTTTACAAACTCTTTTGCCCTTGTTTTGGACTCTAATTTGCATGATTTGAATGAAACTAACCCGGACTGACGCTGTTTTCAGCAGAATTGCCATGGTGTTATTTTTGTGCAGAAATAAAAGTTCTCAGAATGACCTGAAACTTCACGAAGATCAGTTTTGGAATAAATAAAAAATATTGGCGAAAGAATCAACCGAAGGGGGCCCACACCCTGTCCACAAGGGTGGGGGCGCGCCCTCTATCCTTGTGGGCCCCCTGGACCTCCACCGACCTCAACTCCAACTCCATATATTCATGTTCGGGGAGAAAAAAATCAGAGAGAAGGATTCATCATGTTTTACGATACGGAGCCGCCGCCACCTCCTATTCTTCCTCGGGAGACCAGATCTGGAGTCCGTTCGGGTCTCCGGAGAGGGGAAATCGTTGCCGTCATCATCATCAACCATCCTCCATCACCAATTTCATGATGCTCACCGCCGTGCGTGAGTAATCCCATCGTAGGCTTGCTGGATGGTGATGGGTTGGATGAGATTTACCATGTAATTGAGTTAGTTTTGTTAGGGTTTGATCCCTAGTATCCACTATGTTCTAAGATTGATGTTGCTATGACTTTGCTATGCTTAATGCTTGTCACTAGGGCCCGAGTGCCATGATTTCAGATCTGAACCCTTTATGTTTCCATGAATATATTTGTGTTCTTGATCCTATCTTGCAAGTTATAGTCACCTACTACGTGTTATGATCCGGCAACCCCGGAGTGACAATAGTCGGGACACTTCTCGGTGATGACCGTAGTTTGAGGAGTTCATGTATTCACTAAGTGCTAATGCTTTGGTCCGGTTCTCTATTAAAAGGAGGCCTGAATATCCCTTAGTTTCCATTAGGACCCCGCTGCCATGGGAGGTTGGGACAAAAGACGTCATGCAAGTTCTTTTCCATAAGCACGTATGACTATATACGGAATACATGCCTACATTATATTGATGAATTGGAGCTAGTTCTGTGTCACCCTATGTTATAACTGTTGCATGATGAATGCCATCCGACATAATTATCCATCATTGATCCATTGCCTATGAGCTTTTCACATATTGATCTTTGCTAAGTTACTTTTCCGTTGCCACTGTTACAATTGTTACAAAATTGCTACTGTTATTTTTTCCACCGTTACCATTACTTCCATACTACTTTGCTACTAAATACTTTGCTGCAGATATTAAGTCTTTCAGGTGTCGTTGAATTGACAACTCAGCTGCTAATACTTGAGAATATTCTTTGGCTCCCCTTGTATCGAATCAATAAATTTGGATTGAATACTCTACCCTCGAAAACTATTGCGATCCCCTATACTTGTGGGTTATCAATATGTTTCTCATTTATGGAGGTGACGAAGAGCTCGTCGAAAATGGTTATGTCAATGCTAGCTTCGACACTGATCCGGATGACTCTAAGTCACAAACCGGATACGTGTTTATATTGAATGGTGGAGCTGTCAGTTGGTGCAGTTCCAAGCAGAGCGTCGTGGCAGGATCTACATGTGAAGCGGAGTACATAGCTGCTTCAGAAGCAGCACTTGAAGGAGTCTGGATGAAGGAGTTCATATCCGATCTAGGTGTAATACCTAGTGCATCGGGTCCAATGAAAATCTTTTGTGACAACACTGGAGCAATTGCCTTGGCAAAGGAATCCAGGTTTCACAAGAGAACCAAACACATCAAGAGACACTTCAACTCCATTCGTGAAAAGGTCAAGGATGGAGACATAGAGATTTGCAAAATACATATGGATCTGAATGTGGCAGACCCGTTGACTAAGCCTCTTCCGTGAGCAAAACATGATCAGCACCAACACTCCATGGGTGTTAGATTCATTACTATATAATCTAGATTATTGACTCTAGTGCAAGTGGGAGACTGATACGTCCATTTTGCATCATGCTTTTATATCAATATTTATTACATTATGGGCTGTTATTACACATTATGGCACAATAATTATGCCTTTTCTCTCTTATTTTACAAGATTTACATGAAGAGGGAGAATGCCGGCAGCTGGAATTCTGGGCTGGAAAAGGAGCAAATATTAGAGACCTATTCTGCACAACTCCAAAAGTCCTGAAACTTCACGGAGAGTCATTTTGGATTTAATAAAAAATATTGGGCGAAGAAAGTACCAGAGGGGGGCCACCTGCCATCCACAAGGGTGGAGGGCGCGCCCTACCCCACTGGGCGCGCCCCCCGTCCTTGTGGGCCACATGGCAGGCCCTCGACGCCCATCTTCTTCTATATGGTGTGTTTTGACCTGGAAAAAATCAGAAGGAAGCTTTCGAGACGAAGCGCCGCCGTCTCGAGGCGGCAGAAGCAATCTAGGGCTCCGGCGGAGCTGTTCTGCCGGGGAAACATCCCTCCAGGAGGGGGAAATCATCGCCATCATCATCACCATCGATCCTCTCACCGAGAGGGGGTCAATCTCCATCAACATCTTCACCAGCACCATCTCCTCTCAAACCCTAGTTCATCGCTTGTATCCGATCTTTGTCTCAAAACCTCAGATTGGTACCTGTGGGTTGCTAGTAGTGTTGATTACTCCTTGTAGTTGATGCTAGTTGGTTTATTCGGTGGAAGATCTTATGTTCAGATCCTTAATGATAATTAATACTCCTCTGATTATGAACATGAATATGCTTTGTGAGTAGTTACGTTTGTTCCTGAGGACATGGTAGAAGTCTTGTTATAAGTAATCATGTGAATTTGGTATTCGTTCGATATTTTGATGAGATGTATGTTGTCTTTCCTCTAGTGGTGTTATGTGAACGTCGACTACATGACACTTCACCATTGTTTGGGCCTAGGGGAAGGCATTGGGAAGTAATAAGTAGATGATGGGTTGCTAGAGTGGCAGAAGCTTAAACCCTAGTTTATGCGTTGCTTCGTAAGGGGCTGATTTGGATCCATATGTTTCATGCTATGGTTAGATTTATCTTAATTCTTCTTTCGTAGTTGCAGATGCTTGCGAGAGGGGTTAATCATAAGTGGGAGGCTTGTCCAAGGAAGGGCAGCACCCAAGCACCGGTCCACCCACATATCAAATTATCAAAGTAACGATCGCGAATCATGAGCATGATGAAAACTAGCTTGACAGTAATTCCCATGTGTCCTCTGGAGCGCTTTGCTTTATATAAGAGTTCGTCCAGGCTTGTCCTTTGCTACAAAAAGGATTGGGCCACCTTGCTACACCTTGTTTACTTTTGTTACTTATTACCCGTTACGAATTATCTTATCACACAACTATCTGTTACCGATAATTTCAGTGCTTGCAGAGAATACCTTGCTGAAAACCGCTTGTCATTTCCTTCTGCTCCTCATTGGGTTCGACACTCTTACTTATCGAAAGGACTACGATAGATCCCCTATACTTGTGGGTCATCAAGACTCTTTTCTGGCGCCGTTGCCGGGGAGTGAAGCGCCTTTGGTAAGGAAACATTTATATAGTGTGCTGAAATTTACTGTCACTTGTTACTATGGAAAATAATCCTTTGAGGGGCTTGTTCGGGGTATCTTCACCTCGACCAGAAGAGCGAAGAGTTGCCCCTCAACCTACTGCACCTACTGAAAATATTTATGATGAAATTCCTTCGGGTATGATAGAGAAACTGCTAGCTCATCCTTACACAGGAGATGGAACATTACATCCTGATATGTATCTAATCTATGTGGATGAAGTTTGTGGATTATTTAAGCTTGCAGGTTTGCCCGAGGATGAAGTCAAGAAGAAGGTCTTCCCTTTATCTTTGAAGGAGAAGGCATTGACATGGTATAGGCTATGTGATGATATTGGATCATGGAACTACAACCGATTGAAATTGGAATTTCATCAGAAGTTTTATCCTATGCATCTGGTTCATCGTGATCGGAATTATATATATAATTCTTGGCCTCGTGAAGGAGAAAGTATCGCTCAAGCTTGGGGGAGGCTTAAGCAAATGTTATATTCATGCCCCAATCATGAGCTCTCAAGAGAAATTATTATTCAAATTTTTTATGCTCGGCTTTCTCATAATGATCGATCCATGCTCGATACTTCTTGTACTGGTTCTTATATGAATGTAACATCCCAAAATTCTAAATTTTGGAATGTTATATTAAATAAATAGTTTTGATTGATTGTTTGATTGTGGTGTGGTTGCTTGTGTGAAATTGAGTGAAATTTGGAAACTTTTTGAAAGTTGAATGAGAGGGAATAAAATGACTTTCCCAAAACTTTCATCTTGCATTTATGATCTCCATGAATTCATATTCATTTCATCACAAAACCCTAGAGTGAAGATGATATCACTTCTTCCATTTAAATAAATGAAAAGGGTTTTGAAAAGATTTGAATTCCATTTGGAAATATTCCAAATTCGAAAACTTTATGCAACTCAATGATTTTCATGAGAGGAGATAAAATGACTTCTTCAAATTATATGAAATATGAGTTGGAAGTTTAAAACAATCAAATTTAAAGTCCCTTTGAAATTATTTTCAATTTGGAGTTATTTGGTTTTTATTCAAATTATTTTTATCCAAAAATAAAATATATGGAAATTAGGGTAAAATGATTCCCTTCAATATAAAATTAGAGGGAAATAAATTTGAAATCATTTTGGTATTTTTAAAATGATTTTTATTAGGTTTTATTGCAGCAGTAGCACTGTTTGCTTTATTTAAATTTTTGTAAAATTTATTTGCCGCTGAAAA